>JALGBA010000501.1:0-1428985 GCA_023970755.1 Azemiops feae | reverse complement strand
TCCTTCCTTCCTTCCTTCCTTCCTTCCTTCCTTCCTTCCTGCCTTCTTGCCTGCCTGCCTGCCTGCCTTCCTTCTTTCCTGCCTTCCTTCCTGCCTTCTTGCCTGCCTGCCTGCCTGCCTTCCTTCTTTCCTGCCTTCCTTCCTGCCTTCCTTCTCTCCTGCCTTCATCTCCTTCTCTCCAGAAGTCATAAAAAGCCAATGAAGCTTTCCTCCCCTCCAAGGACACTTTCCAAACGTGAAAGCAGGCGGAAGGAAACTAAAGGATGTATTTCCCCACTACCTGTTCTGCACCCCTGATGCAGAAGGACCTTTACAAGCAGGAGAACCTTTAATGGCTATTAACCTCAGGTTAAGTGGTGAGAGCCTTGGTCGTTGCTTTACCGTCCCCAGCCTTTCCACCTCGCTTTTCTTCAAAGCCACAGAGATCCCTATTTATAGAAAGGAGAATCGATGCTGGGGCTCCTTCCTTCCAGCTTCGTCCTCCCGCACAGCCCTTCGTAGCCGAAGAAAAACCTTTCCCCAGCTTTCCACCTTCCCATCCCCCAAATATCCCGAAGAAGAACTCCGAAAGAAATCTTCCCTGTTATGTCTGTACATGAGTTTCGGAGTGTTTTGTTTTCCCCCCCAGTTTTCTCCAGAGCAGGTAGCCATGCAGAGATGCAACCTGTAGGCTCTTCTCTTAAGCGTGTGAAATTCCTGCGATGGAGTGATACAGTGACACATCATCCTCATCATCCTCATTTTAGCCTATTGTCTCTATCCCCTGCAGGATGAAGGCCTCTTCCACATGTTTCTAACCAATACGATCTTTTGCCACTTGGGCCCAGTGATATATATTTCTACGGTGATATATACCCAGCAGAAAAAAAAGCTGCTACCTCCTGGCTCAGGGAGACGCAATTGAGGAGGCAAATGCAGGAGGCAGAGGCCAAGCCATTATTAGTAACTCCGAAAGATTCCTCTCCTCTAGCTTTGATTGAGAGCAGAGCAGGAGCGAAAGTGCTTGTCTGAATGGAGAGGGTTATTCCCTCCCTACCTCTTGTCTCCCAGCTCTTCGACCATCTTGACTCGAGCTGAGAGCCCTTCAGTCTTAGGGCCCGTTTCAACCCTATTTTCAGGTTGATTGTGGAAAAAGGAGTACAGAGGCTAAACATAGCTCTCCGGTGGTTGGTGGGGGATTTTGTGCAGCAGCAACAACAACCAAAAAAATCCCTACTGGTGATAACTTATTAGCTGCGATGTGTGATGTCTTCAAAGTATAGATAGAAGCAGCAGCTATCTATTAGTTTTCATCTCCTCTCCCGCCTGGGTTTGGCAGGAAAGCTGTAACAGCCTTTGGGGGGAGGTGTTTTTCCATCCTCCATACAGCTAAGAAGGAGGAAAATTAAGGAGGCAAAAAAAAAACACCCCCCCAAAAAACACCCCACTTGGGACCTGGACTTCTCATGAGAATTCAGCAACCTCTCCTGTCTTCTTTCTGTTCGCTGCCTGGCGGTTTCTGCATGCATAATTCTGTTTGCTTGCTTTCCTCCGTCTTAGGATCTGTGCTCTTCTCCTTGTAAACCGAGAAGCGTTTGCAACTGGAAGAAATAGCACAGACCACCTTTTACAAGGCAGAGCTCACGGAATCACAGAATCCTAGGCTTGGGAGAGACCGTGGAGATCTTCTAGTCCAGTGGTGGCGAACTTATGGCATGGGTGCCAGAGGCGGCACTCGGAGCCCTCTCTGTGGGCACACGTGCTGTTGCCCCAGCCTCGCCTTCCCCCACAACCCTCTCCTCATCAGCAGCCCCCCTGGAGGAGAGTCGCCCACGAGCGTGGCCACGCGGAGCAGCGCAGCCAAGGACATGGCAGCCAGGCAGGGTAGACAAGACTCTGCCCTCATGCCCCATCATGCACAGTTGATGCTGCGGGGCGCGGGCAGAGGGCATGGCCACCATGGAGCTGCTGGGCTACCCGGGCGATCTGCAGCGGGCCCTGGAGGCGGTGAGTGGCCCTGTGAGCAGGCGGGGTGGGGGTGGAGTAGGGGCGGGGCAGAGGGTGGAACTGGGGGCGGGGCCAGTTTTTGGGCACTCGGTCTCTAAAAGGTTCGCCATCACTGTTCTAGTCCAACCTCCTGCCCATGTCAGGAATCATGGACAATCGAACAGTCGGCTTGAAAACCTCCCACAATGAAGCTCCGATGTCTTTTGAAGAAACCTCCTTGTGTAGGTCCCTAAATTGAGTTCTTCCTCCAGAGAGGGGTCCCATCAGTGTTTGAATAGTTAAAGGGATCCTCCCTATTTAAGAGCAGGCTATCCCTCCATGCCAGCCAACGGTGAAGAAGCTAGAGAGAAGAACTGTAGCTTCCATACTCAACTTTGTCTCTTTTTTTAGAAAACTGGAGATATTATTGAAAGACAGATATGGTGTCTTCCAAATGTCTCGAGACTTCAGCTTCCCAAATGTTCCACATGGCAAGTAACTAAAGTGAAGATTTATCGGAATCGAGAGAAATCTTACTCTTATCATAATGACCGTCCTCAGCCCCTTCCTAATAGTCCTATATTAGAGACTCTTCCTGGTAAATGAAGGCCAGGCACCTACTTGCAAAAATGAGACGTGCAAAAAAAATACCTGACATGGTCAAGTCAGGATGGAGCATCCTGGCCCTCAGCTTCTCCCAGGGTCTAGAAAGAGACGGTCCATCTAGTTCTCGAAGAAAAGAAACTGGCCAGAGGCATCGGAGCCACGTTGGCGGCCTCGCCAACCACCGTCAAAACGTCCCAGGCCAGTCTTTCCACGGCATGGTGGGAATTTTAACAGCTGCTCCCAATTCTGCTCTTTCTGCCCCACAGCCCCCCCTCCTCCTCCCCAGGAAAGGCAGCCAAAGGGCCCAGCTGGAGCTGCCTCTGAGGACAACCAACAGCCAGGCCCACATTAAGGAACTGGATGCAGTCTCAGATTGGGCATCGCTGCCATGTTGTCAAACGCCGCCAGCACAAAGAGAGAAGAACAAAGGGATGCCCTTTGCCTGACTGCGCAGGGGGGGGGAGGCTCTCAACCCCAGACCCCACCAGGCTCTTTTAATTCCCCCCCGCCACCCATATTCCTTTAAAAAGGACCCCGAGGTCCATCCAAGCTTTGAAGGCTGGGATATTTCTGTGCTCCGCAATCCCAGCCCTGCTGGGGTAGGGGGGCCATCAATGGCCGGGACCAGCTGTTCAGTCCCCAGGTCACTTCCACTCTCTCGCCCCCTGCTGGTGCCCCCATCTGTCCCCTTCTGGTACCACTTGTTCTATAGTGGCACTCTACCTTCCCCCCCCTTCTTTTGCCATGGTAACACGGCACAGAGCTGACGTGCTTCCCAGAGGCAGAAGGCCAGGATTGTTTTCTTGAGCAAAGGGCCATTTCTCCATCAGGATTCCCATGGAGCGAGCCTCCCTCTGTGACCTTTGACCCCGCCCCCTCCCCTTTCTGTCGTCCATTCTCTTTCCCTTCGCTTAGCCTCCACGTCTGCGTCCATCGCGTCCTCTGGTTTTTAAGGAAGCTCACAATGGAAGCCATCGCCTTCCAGATTTGCTGGTGGTCCAACTTGGGGCCCGTGTCCCTCCTCCGGCGCAGGAGAATTCAAATTTATTACCGTTCTTCTTTTAAATTAGGCCCGAAAGAGTTTCTAGGAGGAATGGAATATTCTAGTTTAGGGGGGGAAGAGGCCCAGCGCAGACTAGCAAGAATTTCAGAGGGACCTTGGGAACTCCCAGAAATAATGTTGGAGCAAAAACTGTGCCCCCGAGTCCTGTTTCCAAAAGAAACACTGGACGGCTTGGAGGGCTGAATATGGAATCAGATGCTTGGGCAAATGTTGGCTTTCTGCATAGGAGAATCCCTTGGGCCTTGAAACGTCTTGTCTGTTTAATTCAGGGTTGTGTGGATGGCAGTGTCTCTTCGAAAGATCTGGAGCAGAGAGAGGCTTTCTCCATCTCCTGGCTCTTTGACTAGGAGAGGCCAATTGGGGTAAATATTGCAGATTTGTAGAACGGTCTCGGCACCCTTACCCATTGGGATCCCGCATCTTTCTGATCCAAACTCTCTTGTGGGCTGGTCACAATTCCTGGGCAAGCTGAGGCTGGGTGGATGGGAAGGGCCAGGTGTGTAAGCCAGAAAGAGCAGCTGGTATAGATGATTCGGGAACTGTCAACTGATCCAATTGTGAACCGATTTCGACGGTAAACGTGGACTCCTGCAGTTCCCTCCTTTGGCCAGATTCTGCTGGGGGGCGCTCAGGTTCAATTGGCTTCCGCATTCCCAAGCAGTTTGGACCCCAGCCCAAAGTCTGAAAGAGGCAGAAAGAGAGGAAAGCTGCTATTTCTTTGCTCGTTTCGCACTTCCCCTGCCCTCCCCTCCCTGGTGCCTTTTAATTTAAAAGCGTATTTCTTAATGTGTGTCACGCCGTTCCCTCTGCTTTGCCGTTGCCTCTGTTTTCCTGCTGCGGAGAGTTCCTTCAGGGCAAATTCCTCCTCCCAATTGAATTTTATTTCCAGCAGCAAGGGGTGGGAGGCAGTGTGGCGAGGGCGGGGGTGGCAAAGGCAGGGCGGATCAGAGCTGGCTATGAAAGGGAAGCTAAACCACTACCAACTCAGTTGCACCCACCCTTCCCCTTTCCCATAGCTTCCCCTTCCCCAGTTTTTCCCTCAAACCCCCCCCCCTCTCTTTTCTGCCTCTCCTGCTGATTAATGCTGATGATTAAGAGCCAGCCAGTCCATCAACCAATCCCCCCCCCCGCCCCACTAACCCTTGGCGTCCTTGTTGCAACCAGAATTATGACAAATGGCTGAACACGGCAGGACATCTGGGTGATTGTTAGCAGTGATTTGGACTCAACCCTGTAGCCAGTGTCCAGTTTGGGCAAGCCAATTTTGCTGCCAAGACGTCCATCAACTCCAAATTAAACTACTTTTGGAACGAGCTTAGTCTTCAGGGTTTTCTTAGCTTCCTGCCGTTCGTGATCAAAATGTGCTGGTTGTTGGGTTGTTGTTTTTTTCCTTGCCACAGCCAGCTCATCTGATCATTCTTCTCTGTGGTCCCAGGAAACATCCTTAAATCTTTTAGTTACGGCTTTCCCTCCCTCCGTTGCCGAGAGGCCTGAAGCGAAGGTCTGCCAAGTCGCCTCTTTTTTGATCCCATGTGCAGACTGTCTTGCTTCATATATAGCATTTGCTGTCTGAATGTCGGCATTTGAACAGACAAGGGGAGAGGTGAGGCCCGGTCGGTCGTGGCTAAGACAGATGGAGTTGTAAGCGAAGAAGACTCCAGATGGGGAGGGGTTCGCTCTCGACACCTCTGCCTGGCAGAAGCCTCCAACGAAGAGGAGAAGCTGCCTTCCAGATGGCATCTCACAATGAAGGACTGGAGCTGCTTGGGTGTGAACTGTATCCTTAAGAGGTTATTTCAGAGTTGTCGTTCGATTTGGCCCAGGCTAGACAAAAGTTAGGACGCATATGGCGCTAACAGCGAATGGAAACAATTTCTGAAAGATGCTGAACTCCGTCTTGCTGGAGACCCATCAGGAAGCGGCAACCGATGCCTCCAAATCCCTCGGCATCTGCTTTTCAGCTGGCTTTGGAGACAAATTTGAGATGACCAGCCCTGAGATGATCCTCTCTGGAATTCATTCCAAGGTTTGGAACCGGACATAGGGAGCTCAGCCACATCAGGTGCACATCAGCTTTGGCCTTGAGCTATGCTGCTCCAGTGTGGGGCACAATGGCACACGTGAAAACAAGTTGATGTCGCCGTCAATGAAGCAGTACGCTTAGTGACAGGTTGTCTCAAACCTGCACCAATTGAGAAAATCTATCCTCTGACTGGCATTGCCCCACCTAAGATCAGGAGAGAAGTAGCAGCAGAGGCCAAGAGAACTAAGCAAGGGAATGAGCCTTGACATCCTCTGAACGGACAGGGGGCCCACTCGGATCTAGGAACAGCTTTACGGCAAGAACAAACATCCTTGAGTGCACGCAAGAACAAAACTGAATTAAAAGATGGAGGAAGCAGGCCATCGAGCAAGGAATAACATGAAAGGAGGATCTGGCTGAAAGATCTGACTTCCCTTATACTACTTGGAGGACCCTGAATAGGTTGAGAGCCGGAGTGCCTACAATGTAAGACCAGCAGACTCAAGTGGAGGCTCTTAGTGGATAACAACCCGCTGTGTGAATGTGAAGAGATACAGAATCCGGCCCGTTCAGCTGGTATGATGTCTACTACCAGAAGCAGCTATCAAGAATGACCTATGTTTGGGAAGTTGGCTAGGGTGGATCCCAGAAGGGTGTCAGGTCAACCCACTTCTGTTCTATGGCCAAGGAGACTGCATTAAAAGGTTCGCATTTTGAAGCTCGACTTTGGCACATCTTTACAGTTGCCTCTTCGCATTTTACAGGAGTCTCTAAAGAGGAAAAAAATCGTGGCTGTCCTGCGACGATATGGCCAAAGATTGGTCACAGCGTTGAGTAGACTTGAAAGCAACTGTAGGACAAACCTCAACTCGTGCCTTGGTGCATGTGAACAAATTCTGCAGCAATATGAGATTTCTTGGGATCAATACTTGGAAAGCAGCCTTATCGGTCTTGATATTAAATAAATGTAAAGGCCACCCCTCACCACAACTTCATCACAAAACTTGTCTCGGGAGTCCTGTGCATTAATAAGTAATGCATTCTAGTTTTTTAATCTTTAAAAGAGCCAATCCATCCAGGTGGGAGCCTCCTAGGATAATTGATGGACTCAAATCATGGAGATGTCCCAGATTTTTATTCCTTAGGAGCCTAAAGGGAACATTCAAGCCATTTTTGAACCGTGTCTCTTTTAAATGTAAAAAAGGAAAGTCCTTGATCATTTCCCCCCCCCTCTCTGTAGGGTAACAGAATAACAGAGTTGGAAAGGATCTTGGAGGTCTTCTAGTCCAACCCCCTGCTCAAGCAGAAGACCCTAGATCATTTCAGACAAGTGACTGTCCAGTCTCTTCTTAAAAACCTCCAGTGTTGGAGCACCCACAACTTCTGGAGGCAGCTCGTTCCACTGATTAATTGTTCTAACTGTCAGGAAATTTCTTCCTAGTCCTAGGTTAGATCTCTCTTTAATAATCTTCCACCCTTTACTCCTTGTCCTGCCCTCAGGTGTTTTGGAGAATGGGCTGACCCCCTCTTCTCCGTGACAGCCCCTCAGATACAGGAAGAGTGCTGTTACGTCACCCCTAGTCCATAGTCCATGCTAGTCCAGCCTGGCGGGCTGAGGAATTCTGGGAGTTGAAGTCCATGCGTCGTAAAGTTTATAAGCTCAAAGTTGACTCAGCCTTCCGTCCTTCCAGTGTTGGTAAAAAGAGAACCTAGATTGTTGGGGTCAAGATGCTGACACTGCAAATCACCCAGAGAGTATTTTAAAGCACTACAGGATGATATATAAGGCTAAGACCTATTGCTATCTGCTTCAGAGAAGGGTTCTGCCAAGACTGGAACACGCTGGTATAAACAGACTTATTGCCTTCTCCTGACTTAACCATTCACCATTCACAGTAGGACCAAACAAGGCTGCAAATCTTCAAGTCATCGTTGTTTCCTCCTGAACCACAAACAAGGGCCATAAATTTAGAAGAAGGCATTGCACGCTGGCTCAAGCTGGAATTGGGTCTGTGTAGTTTAATGAAGAGAAGGACGAGGGGGTGACATGATAGCAGTCTTCCAATATCTCAGGGACTGCCCCAAAGAAGAGGGAGTCAAGCTATTCTCCAAAGCGCCTGAAGGCAGGACAAGAAGCAACGGATGGAAACTAACCAAAGAGAGAAGCAACCTAGAACTAAGGAGAAATTTCCTGACAGTGAGAACAATTAACCAGTGGAACCACCTGCCTCCAGAAGCGGTGAATGCTCCAACACTGGAAGTTTTTAAGAAGAGACTGGACAGCCATTTGTCTGAAATGGTACAGGGTTTCCTGTCTGAGCAGGGGGTTGGACTAGACGACCTTCAAGGTCCCTTCCAACTTTATTATTATTATAAGCTATACTGACATTCTGGCTTTTCCCAAAGCTAGCTGAAGTGGGGACATTTTAGTTAATAAGATACTTCCTCAAGCAAGAGGGTTATTATGGTCAGGAATGCATCTGGGAAAAGCTCACTCAAACGGGGGTCTCACCGTTGTCAGTCCAGCTGTCAGAGTAACAGACTGTTTTACTGCTTTGCAAATAGAGTAGGGTTTTTTTCTTTCCTTCCCTGCCGAATTAACCTGAGTCTGCCTTTTGAAACTCAATACGCTCTGAATTGGGAAACTTTTGTCCCTTTGCCAAACCCACCTAAGATACAGATGCTTGACTTACCATCCTTAGTGACCATTTGAAATTGCAACAACATTGAAAAAAGTGACTTCGGACCATTTTCCAAAGACTTAAAATGAGAGTTACAGCATCCCCACGGTCATGTGATCAAAATTTAGGTTGCTTGGCAACTGACTCGTATTTACGATGGTTGCAGTGTGTGATCACGTGATCCCCTTTTGCGACCTTCTGGCAAGCAAAGTCAACGGGGGAAGCCAGATTCACTTAACAACCGTGTTTCTAATTTCCCAACTGAAGTGATTCACTTATTAACTGTGGCAAGAAAGGTCGTAAAATGGGGCAAGACTCGCTTAACCGATGTCTCGCTTAGCAACAGAAATCTTTGGCTCCGTGGTGGTCGTACGTCAAGGACTGCCTGTTATCAATAGCTCAAATTCATAGCAAGCCGGAGAGCCCAATGCCAGCATCCGAAGGTTCGAAGCAGGGAAGACCGAGGCTGATGTCTCTCGTGATCTGTATTTGCTTTCCCAAGTCTTCTCCTCTGTTTAAATCAGGCAGCCTCCTGCTGCTCCCCTGAAGCTTGGAAAAACTCGGTGGGGACCCTCATCCATCCTGGCACCAGCCTGGGGTGATGCAATTAATATTGATGGAAGGGATGGAGGGGCTGGCGGGGAGGAGGAGGAGGAGGAGGGGCCGAGCACCGAGACCGCCAGTCGGATCCGTGGCCTCGCGTATCTCCATAGCAACAGGCACTTCGGCTTCATGCAGAATTGATATCGGCTTTCCTGGCCGTGCAGCTCCTCTCCCCTCCCCATCGCTGGTTCCTGGCATCCCGTCGTGATTTAAATATATAATACTTGAGATGCCCTTTTGCAAAACTCTCTGGAGGAATAAGATTCCACCAGTGCTGAGGCCTCTCGACACTTCAGCTTTGATTTGGAGATGGGTTGCGTTGTAAATCTTGGGCACGAAGACCCAAAGGGCTGGGTGAGAAACCTGGACCCCCTTTAGCCTTGCAATGTTTTCCCCAGTCTCAGGAGAATCCAGGAGATGATGGAATTTAATGATGGAAAATTGACGATGGAGAATTACGTTCTTGATTGAGGCTGAATGAAGAGGAAAGGAGAGGTGGGGAGCCAAATTCCTGAACCCCCCACCCCCCAAGAAAGTTTTTGCCCAGATGATAAAAAGAAACCGTGTTTTCTAGTTCTGGCACACTAGAGGCCTAAGGACCCCTTATATTGGATCCCACAACCTCATTCAGATATGGGGAGTAAGTAAAGATATAGTTGCATTGTCCCATCAAGGAACCCAAAAAATGGAGCTTCATTCACTCTTAATTCCGATGGAAGCAAATATTTGAAGCTGGTTGTTTCTTGCCGATGTTTCATTACCCAATTCTCAGTGGTGCACTGATGATGTTGCCTAGTTTGGTAATGAAACGTCTGCAAGAAAACAACCGAGCTCAGAGTTGCACCAAGGAGCCCCTAGTTTTGCCTCCGTTTGTGCATTCCTTTCAAAATTAACAGCAATCATATTGTAACTGTCTTCCGCCCCCCTTCTCTCCCCCCCTTCTTCTGGCATGATATGGGGTTATCTTAGGATAGCGTCCTCTCCGAATGTGGGCTGTATTAAAAAGGAAAGAAAAAAAAAACACTTTGGTGTGGGGAAACATTTTCACACCTCAAGTGAAAATACAAAATAGCATCCCGGACTTGAGCTATTATAAACACTTAACATTTTTTTTAAAAAAAAAAGCAGTCCACCAACACATAGAAATGTGTCCGTTGCATATGTTGAGGAGGGCCATTGAAATATTGTTTTTCACAGTCATATTTTCCAGCGGAGTTTGAGAATCATAACTCCTCTTGGAGTTCCAAAGTCCCAGACACAATTGTGGTTTCCAAAATCTTTTTTTGGGAAAAAGAGATTGGCTGTGAAGCTAATTCAGATCCGCGGTGACACCTCATCCAGAGATGTCCCTGTGGGCAAATTTCATCTTCTGCTAAAGCATCATCTATTTGAGTCTTACTTTTGAACAAATCACAGTTCCCTTGTGTTGACCCAGCCTTCTGGTTTACAAACCCACCGTGCCAATCCATACTTCGAAGCTGGTGGTAAGGAAAAGCCAGAAATCCGCAATTTTTCCGAGCATCTTTCCATCCATCGCGCTTGCTACATTTCCCCAGGATTCCTTCCCATTTTGCATGCTGATGGAGAAATTCCAGGCGCCCTCTTCATTTTGGTACCAACTGCGTGGTTGCGACAGCGTTCGGACACCAGGCTAGGGAGTTATTTTTATATCCTCTGATCTAAAATCCTCCTTGACTGGGGTTGCTTTTAATTTAAGCTGCGCCGAATATTTGTGCCTTTATGTTTTGTCTGGGGTTCCTGCTAGCAGCCTAAAAGTGGCTGTGCTTTTTTAAATAAATAAGATATCCTTTGAGGTTGACTGGCCTTATCGTTTTCGTGCAGAGAGGAACATGATCCTCAGGATAACTCTAAATCTCTCATTTTGCAAATGATGGAAATGCATTTGTTCCACATTTGTTCCCTTGGGAATCTCCCTGAGGTTATGCACAATATGTGGACAGGGCTTATCTTAAGGGCCACCAATAAGCATTTGTAAAGGAGAGAATCCGTCTCGTTCAGCTGGTATGTTTGCTAAATTTTCCCCACTCCCAACAACAGTGAAGCTTTTTGTTTCAACTGGGTCACCTAGTGCAAAAGTGTTTTTTCCCCTGAATATCTTGCCTCTAGTCTTCTCTGCTATGAAACTTTACTTATTTGTTTATTTTTATACTAAAAAAAAAAATCCTGTTTCCTGTTTCCATGTTCAGGTTCTTTCAGATAACAAGGATCTAACAAACCATGTGTTGCTCTATAGAACAAAAGCGATACACAACATTATAAAGTAGAAGAAAAATTCATAAAAATAGATACTTTCAATGGAAAACAAAGCTTCCCAAAAAAAGCAGAGAAGCACCAAAATTCACCCATAATTTCATGGTGGGCCAAGGCCATCCTCTTTCTTACTAACCATCTTTCTAAGCCATCCAAGAATTAACTGCATGCTCTCAGCAGCTTGTGGGCGATGAAAACACTACAGTATGTTAACATCCCCAAATCTATAAAACCAAGGGTCTAATTTCTGATGGGGGAAAAAATGGCCCAAGAATTCCAGTTGTGGCAACCCTTATAAAATGCTCTGCGTTCGGGAAAAGCGAGGGGAAGATGCAAAATTGCAGCAAATGCTCAAAAAGATAAAAGTTTTTTTAAAAAAAGACCTGTCACAGGAGAGACCCCCCCCCTCCCAAATTAGCAGTAGCTACCAGCTTCCCTGTGTGCTTTCATTTGCAAGGAATACAACTTTTGCAATCAACTTAAACCTTGCAATCAATGTACCCATTTTGTAGCCCTCTGTGATACAGGCTTTTTTTCTCCCCCCCCCCCAAAACCCCCCAAACTTCTGGTGGGTCCAGTAGGCTGGGGAAAGCCTCTTCCCCCCCAAAAAAAAATACTCTTTGGTTATCTCTTCGAAGTTGCATTTTGAGGCCGACGAATCCGACGGAAGTTCTGTGCTTGAAAAAGTGTTCATTTTTCCAGCTCAACGCTTCGGCGTTCGCAGGCTTTTAAAAAGATAGGGAGCTAGGTAAATCCTACGCCGCGATTTCCCACCTGGGAGCTTTAATCGCCTTTCCCGCTGTGTTTGTCTGATTGTTTCTCTGCCCCAGCGTGAGTGGCGAGGGACACGTTTGTGTGTGGCAATGTGTACAGGCGTGATCCGGAGCGCCTGATACATGAGCCGATGCCAGCTTTGGAAACGAGAGGCCCGGAGTTCCTCTCGTTGGATCTGGAGGGCACTCTACGCGTGCTCGAAGAGACTCTTTCCTTCTTCTTCTTTTCCTCGTGAGCCTCTGCGCTCACCCAATAATTGGTTTTCATGCCCAAGCAGCTAAGAGACCGCTATGTTCCCACCTGCCTGCAGGTTTCTGCAACTCGCCTCTGGATTTTCAACACTTATTTTCTGAAGAAGAAGAAAAAAACCTGCTTGCTGTAAAATCAGTCTAGGCTCTCCCAGATCTTGCCAATCTGAGAAAATGTTTTGTTTGTGCTGTATTTTCTGTGTCGTGGCTTGGTACGAGGAGAAACCGCGCTAATGCTATTTCACAAGACTGACCTAAGGGAAGTTTATTTCTCTGTAAAGGCATCCAAATCTCAAACTCTCTCACACACACACACACACACCCGGTTTTATCTTCTGAAGAAAACCTCTGCAATTGCCCTCCCCAGGCTCCGAAACCCGTTGCACGGCAGAAAAATCAAGAGGGTGAGCAGAAGTGAGCGGCCATAATTAAATTTCTCCCGATTAAATCTGCGATTGCAAAGCCCACTTTAAAATTTCGCGCGTCCACGTCTTCGATAGGAGAGGAGGTTCCAGAGCTTTGTGTAGCTGCAAAACTTGGTGAGGCGAGGGGGCACCTGTTGCATTCTCCTCTAGGCGAGAGGGTTTTTCGATAGCCAGCGGGGCTTTTCTCCCCACACCCCCCTGAAAAGTCAGCTCATTCTTAAGCCAGTGGAACGTGTGGCCTAATATGTCATCTTTCCTGCCGAAAAAGCAAACCCATCAGTTAACATTCTGCAGATAAGATAAGTGATCGGAGTTTCCTGTCAAGAGAAGCGGAAAGTTGCAAACTCTACAAATCAGCTTTACCGCAGGGGCGATGGGTTCAAAATTGCAGAATACAGAATAACGCGAGTTGGAGGGAACTTTGGAGATCTTCTAGTCCAACCCCTGCTCAACAGGAGACCCTATACCAGGGGTCCCCAATCTTGGCAACTTTAAGACCTGTGGACTTCAACTCCCAGAATCCCCCAGCCAGCCATGTTGGAAGTTGGAAGTCCACAGGTCTTAAAGTTGCCAAGGTTGGGGACCCCTGCCCTATACTGACAAATGGCTATCTGGTCTCTTAAAAACCTCCAGTGATGGAGCATCCACAACTTCTGAAGGCAAGTCGTTCCACTGGTTAAATTGTTCACCCTGTCAGGGAATTTCTCCTTCGTTCTTGGTTAGCTGCCTCTTTAATGAGCTTCCACCCGTTACTTCTTGTCCTGTCCTCAGGTGCTTTGGAGGATAAGTTGATCCTCCTCTCCTCTGTGACAGCCCCTCAAATATTGGAAGACTCCTATCATGTCACCCCCCTTGTCCTTCTCTCTTCTTCGTTAGACCAGCCATACCCAATCCCTGCAACCCTTCATTTGCGCCATTCTTGTGTGGCTGGAATTTTATACACCGTCCCAGATGAGAAATTGGGATTTCTTTTTTGGGGATGGGACTTGCCCAGCTCAAAACCTGATTCAGACTATATCAGAAGTTGTATAGGTCTCCTGTGAGAGGAGGGGGTTGGTCACTAGATGACCTCCAAGATTCCTTCCAGATCTGTTACTGACCAGTGAATCTTCCTAACTGCAGAAGTATTCACTACTGTTATTCTCGTTCTCCAGATATTTCTGTAAGGCTGGACTTGATTTTACGTTACCTCATTTCTGTTATGGTGTGGGAGAGAGATTCAATCTCTCCTCTCCCACCGTACTTTCTTTTCTTAGGCTTATTTGTACTTTTTTTTTATTTATAGGTTGCCCAGATGCTCCGTTCTTGCTGTTTTGCTTGTGTTACTAAGTGTTTTTTTTGTGTGTGTGTGTGGTGGGGGTGAGATTTCCACGGGTCATTCTGCTTCACCAGGCAGTTGCTTTGGAAAGCCATGGAGGGTCGCGTCCTCAAGAGTTTGTAGGATGGACGTCACACATCTGGGTGGACGTAGCGACGTCTGACCACAGTTGGGGCAACAGGCGCGAAGACCAGGCCATTTTGCCAACTGATCAGTGGTGAAGAGTTCCAAGGAGTGAGCCCTGGTATCCATCTCGTTTTTTTTTTTCCTCTTTGACGTATCCTCTGTAGGAGATGACCAGGCTGAGCCCGAAGGAGGGGTCAAACGTGTCATGAGTCATGAATCCCTGCGCACTCACGAGAGATCTAAGTCCAGCCCATCTTGAATGCCTTCTTAATTCCCGCTCATTTCCCTTGACCGTTAGTAGATCAGATTCTTGTAGAGAGCTTAAGCTTGCAATACATCTCCTTTGAACTGCCTGAACCTCCTAATTTCCCCAGCGCTTGGCATTTTCCTTCGCCTCCCTCTGCGACAAGGATGGTCCAATCAAGTCTTTTCTTCCTCGAAACCCAGAATCCCCCAGTCAGAGGGAGCTTAGGAATCGTCTCTAGTCCGGCCTTCCTGAGCAACTGAAGCTAGACGGACTTCAACTCCCAGAATCCCCCAGCCGTCGCGGCCATTGTCGAAAAGTCCACACATTTCAAAGTTGCTCAGGGAACTGGCAGCCATCTTCTGGTCCAGGTCCCTGCTCTGTGCATCTCTTGACAGATGGCCGTCCAGCCTCTGCCGTCTGCTTCCTGCCGACAAGGCTGCCTGAGGTGGTATTTGTATATTCCTAAGCAGTTGGCCGATTGCTCGACATTGATTTATTTGTTCACCAAGTAGGGGAAGAAGTAATTAATTAGGGGGTAGGGGAAACGGCATGTCAAGCACGCAGTTGATTGCTGAAATGAGCTGGGTGTTGCTAAGTCACTCGAACCCAGAGCCAGGTTGAGGAAGGGCCTGGGCACACATTCCCCCACCAGGGACACTCCTGTGTTGGACTGTGAAGCTCGTCCTGCAAGCCGCAGTCATTCCAGAGAAGTGCAGTGGATGGGCTCTGGAGTACTGTGCAGACCCTAAACCCTGCTGTGCTTAGGTGGCGAGCATTAACCCCATCGCCAAATCGGCATTTACTGGACCGGCTTTCGCCATCCAGATCAAATCTCGGGAGAGGTTAAAAAGCAAGGAACGTCCATCTCCCTTGACTTCGTCAAGAGGTGACGGGCGATCCCTTTCCAGAAGCCTTCAGTGAACAGCTGGACAGGCCCCTTCTCAAATGCCAAACCATCTGCCCCGCGTTGCCTTCCAGACAGGTTGAGTTCCAGCTCCCATGATGCCCAGCCAGCAAAGCTCAACTCTTGCCTTTGCAAGCATTTTTTTGGGACTGCCAAAGGAAGCTCTTTCCAACTCCAAAGAAGCAATGATTCGAAAGTCAAGTCGCGTGACGCCAACCTGCGGCTCGGGGGCAGAGCATCACCAGTGGTTGGGGATGATGTGCCCTGAAGAAATTGAACCCCACGTTGTCGGTTTCCTCTCTTTCTTGCGTGGGGGGTGGGGGTGGGGGTGGGGAGAGAGCCTGGTGCTTTTCTGTTACTGTCTGGCACAGAGAATGAAAAAAGCCTTTCCTGCCACCCCGAGATAAGATTTCATTTCATGAAAAGTAATAAATCTAAGGAGAACACTTGTGCCTTTAATGGCTCGCCTGCAGTTTTGCTATTTAATCAGGAATCATCGCCTGCCTTTATTACAACGGGGATCCCTAGATCATTTCGTGAAGCTTGGAAGATTCCCACCTCTGCTCCACCAATTTCAAGCCCTCTCCCATCAAAGCAAAGTAAGTGGGACAATTCTCCGGGGCCTTAATTTAATTTAAGCATGCATCGGGCTTCTCCTGAGCCACTCACTTCCTTTTGCCTGTACTTCTGAGACGATATGTTGGGGCTGCGATAACCTCTCTCTAAACTCTTGCCTGGGATAATGTGGGGCTTTGCTTGGGGTAAAACTGGCTTTGTGGGAGACTGGCCAGAAGGTGCCACAAGGGACCACACTCGTTCTCGTTGCTTAAAGAGGGATGCTGGTGTGATGGAGACCAGGTGGTCTCTGCACCTTCCCTATCTTGCTAAAACGTGGGGTTGGGCAAGAGGGTGGCGATCAATATTTATGGAACCATCTGGTGTTGACCGTGGCATATGGAAGATTGCCGCTTGGAAAGTAAGAGAAATAAATAATAAACAGAATGAATTAATACATTAAAGGGAAGGAGAAGAGATGATGTGTGTGGAGGAAGCGAAGAGAAAGGGGTAGGAGGTAATAAAACGGGAGTGAAGACGGAAGGGGGGGAGATGGATTTGCTCAAGACACAAAAAGGAGCAAAGAGATTGGCTTAATTGCGAAGGCAAGGTTTTCTGCAGTCACGACATAAGCCTAAGACTGAAAATCAGGCTCGTCAGATGCTATATTTTTTCTATCCTGCTCTATGGAGTAGAGAGTTGGTCTCTGACAGAAGGCCACCTGAAGAGACTAGAAGCATTTGAAATGTGGATTTACAGGCGGCTGTTAGGTATAAGCTGGGTGGACAAGATCAGGAATGAGGAGGTTTTAAGCCACCTGGGAAAGCCCAGGGAAATCATCAAAACAATTAAAAAAAATGAAAGAATATTTCGGACATGTGATGCGACACCCAGAAAAATACGGCATACTCCATTTAATCCTCCAAGGAAAGATTGAAGGCAAACGAGGTCCAGGCAGAAGAAGAAGATCATGGCTTCAAAATCTAAGGGACTGGTTTGGACAAAACTCAGCAGCACTTTTTCGTGCAGCTGCTGATAAAAACAGGATCGCCAACAGGATCGCCAACATCCGATAACGGATATGGCAGAAGAAGAAGAAGAAGAAGGGCTAAACCTTGGGAAACGGACTGGTGTCATTCAGATTGTTACGGCTGCGTATGAAAGTAGGTCTGACAATAGGAATTCTGTGGGAGATGACCAGGCTGAGCCCGAGGGATGGAGGGGTCAAACGTGCCACCAGTCACGAGTCCCTTCGCACCCAGAAAAATTCTTAACTCCAGCCCACCTTGAATTCCACGGACTCTTATTTACCACCAATTTGCTTGGACCGTTGGTAGTTCAGATTCTCGTAGAGCGCTTAAGCTTGCAATAAATCTGTACACCCATTTGAACTGCCTGGACTTTCTGATTTCCCTGACGCTTGACAAATTCGTCGGTTATGGATAGTTGCGCGATGCCGTCTCGTGAGTGGGGATAGTTGGGGGGGGGAGGGAAAGGGATGATTTTTTCCGGCTGTGCCTGTGCATAATATTCTTAACTAATAAGATATTCCTCCAGAGCTGGAAATGGATGGGGAGGGATGATAGAAGAGGATACACAGTTGGGCGCTTTTGGAGAGCAAGGAAAGAAGGAGAATAGCTCCTCAAAATGTCCAAGGAGGAAACTGGGGGAGGAGTGAAAAGAGGGAGCAGCCTAGCATCCCTATGTAGCCACAAAAGAAGTACATCCAATCTTCCCCCCTCCCCTTTTCAGGGCCGCTGATCCTTTTTTAAGTCTAACCAGTAGGAACGTGATAGAAACAAGGGAAGGTTTACAAGGATGGTTTAGCGCAGGGCTTTTCAACCTTCTTACCGATTGTACCACTTTTAGGATATGGCAATATTCGAGTACCACCTAGCAAGGTGTCAAAAACCTGGTGACAAAAAAAAAACCTGTTCAAAGTTGCAATTGCACTGAAATGACTTATGACCATTTTGCACACTTATGACCATTGCAGCAACAGGGTCATGTGATTTATATTTGGATGCTTGGCGACTGATTCATATTTATGATGGTCACAGTGTCCCAGGGTCATGTGATCCCCTTCTGCAACCTTTTGACCAGCAAAGTCAATGGCAGAGCTGCTGGTGGCCAACTGCTAAGGCGGGACTTCCTTCCCTGCCTCCCTCCCTTCCCTGCCTCCCTTTTTCTCATTCCCATCTCCTTCTGAAGGAAGAATTTGAACCCCCCCCCCATATTTTCCCTCTTCCGTATATTGATCAAACAAGGAAAGGCCTCCAGAGACAGAAAAGATAAGCTGCTGAGTGAACTAGCTTAAAAAGGCGCTTCCCCTTTAAGAATTAGCTACTGGCTAGAAAGGAAAGTAAGGAGCCCAGCTGGCACTTAAGGAAGAAAAAAAAATGTAAGTCCTGGCTGCCAGCTAAGGCAGCCTCCCCAAATGGCTCCATTTATAAGTAAAATCTGCAGCTCCAGAGGACTCTCTCACTGTAAGTCTTTGCCTGTGCTGGCTCTTTCCCTTCCCCACTACACTTGGCTAGGCAGGGCTGCGTACCACCTGCCACTCGTTAATGTACCACAAGTGGTACGCGTACCACAGGTTGAAAAGCCCTGGTTTAGCGGTTGGAAAGGTGTGGAGAAATGTAGTAAGTATTGTTGGGCTCTCCCTAGATCGAGTCAGGCTTCCTTGCCTTCCTTTATCTTCTGGTTAATTTCTCTGGTTTTCTGTCTTCCGCGGCTTTTCTAGGCTTTTATGAGCCAGAAAGTTGAATGGCTCAACAAAACAGACTCTCCGTTCGTTCGGAAAACACCCGCTTGGACAATTACCATAAACCCATTCCACGTTTTTTCTCGTGTTTTCCTGGGAGAATTAAGAGCTGCTTTTTTATTGGCTGGTACCCGCTTTGGGGGAGAATCTTTGGGAAGGCCAGGCCTGGAAAAATAAACTTATTTATTTTATTTTTATTTTATTTTTTTATGTCACCACCGAAGAGATCTAAACTGTCAATTTTGTAGCTGAGGGGGCTGTAGGTTAGAGACGGAAGAAATTGTTTCGCTGTGCAGGAAATTAGGAAAAAAGAAAACGTAGAAAAGTTGTCCCGTTTGCTTTTAAAGCTACCACTTACTAGACAAAATCCAGCATCAGCAGCATCTTTGAAGATAACAGATAAGCAGGTTGCAGCCAGGGCTAGTTGGTCAAAGGTTTCAGCACAGGTAGTCCTCAACTTACGACCACAAGGGAGCCCGACATTTCTGTTGCTAAGCAAGACACACATTAAGTGAGTTTTGCCCCAGTTTGCAACCTTTCTTGCCCCGGTTGTTAAAGTGAACCATTACAGTTCTTAAGTTAGTAATAAGGTGGTTAAGTGAATCTGTCTTCCCCGTTGCCTGTCAGAAGGCCACAAAAGGGGAATCATGTGATCCGTCATCAACGTGAGTCAGTTGCCAAGCATCCGAATGTCGATCACGTGACCAATGGGGATGCTGCAACGGTCGTTAAGCGTGAGAAACGGTCCTAAGTCATTTTTTTTTCAGTGCTGTTAGAACTTCAAACCGTCACTAAGTAAACTGTTGTAAGCCGACGACCATCTGTAGTAAGAAAAATCATCACCTGTCCATGTTTTCTCTGTCGTTTTTTTTCATATCTCTCTCTCTCTCTCTCTCTCTCTCTCTCTCTCTCTCTCTCCACACAGAGAGAGAGAGAAGTTGGTATAGGTATTCAAATTTAGAAAGACAGACTAGAATGATAATTAAGCAAGTTAATTAACTCGTTGCACAGATTGCACACCATAGCAGCGGGCTGCCTGCTGTGTCCAGTCTGCTTCTGGCTTTCTAGGAATCTTGGGTTTGTTCCTAGTTGCAGAAAATAGGCAACTATTTTGGCCGGCTTTCAAAACCTCAGCGCAAAGTTCAGACAGCAGCCGGTGAGGACCTGGGTCCTTTTTTCAGCACCCTCTTTCTTGCTTGGGAAGGACGAAGGCAAAGATCCAAAAATGGGGAAGAGTAAATCAGATTTCACCCCTTGCTGTTGAGAAATTCCAAAGTTTGGTTTCCACGAATCTTATCGGGGGCTGCAGACTGGACATCCGGTTCTGGACGCAGCAAATTAGGAAAGACTTATGTTGAATTTGAGCCTGTCCCGAGGAGGAGATGTAAAAGAGATGTAAGAGAGCTGGAAGGGTATATTTTGACCAGAGAAGTCTGCAGAAAGACACAAATATCTGAAGGGCTTGTTGTGGAGAAGGTAGGGCAGAATTATTCAGTCCTCCCAGAAGCCAGAATGAGAAACAGTGGGTTGAAGTTATGAGGAAGTAGAGCTTGGCAGAACATCCATCAGAAGGAATGTCCAGCTGTTCCATAATGGAGGGGGCAATCTCAGACAGTCCTGTGGTTTGTGTGTATGTGTTTGTGTGTGTTAAACAGAGATTTGTTTCCATTTGTCAGAGATTCTATAAGAATGGATTCCTGCCCTGGGCAGGGAGTTGGACTAAACGTTCTCTAGGGACTCCATTCTACACTTTTACAAGCAAATTCTGGTTGGGCTTCTGGATGAAGAAGTTCCTATGGGGGGGGGGGAAAGTTGTCAGATTTGACCCAATAGTGGTCATCTTTTCTTCACTGAGGACAGGCTGGACAACCACCCGTTGGGGACGGGCTAGTGGCGGATTCCTGTCCTCAGCAGGGGGTTAAACTAGATGGCCTCTAAGATCCCTTCCAATCTTTTCCTTTCATGATTCCAAACACATCCTTTTATGGCTTAGTATAATATGCGAATCCAGTTTTGTGGTTTGTGAGTCACAGCTTAATGGTGCAATATGATTGTAACCCATTCACAAGGACTTAGGGGGCCCAATCCTGAAAGCACGCCTTGCGAGCCATAGTTTATGGCTTAAAGAGTCTTCGGGGGGGGGGCATCCAATGACAGTTGAGTAAAAAAAAAACCAAAAACCTCCTATTGTTAAGCAACTATTGACAGGAGGACTCTGTGGGGCCCTTTCCCCCCCGGAGCCTGGATCCGATTCTTGGCTGGCTTCGATCCATCCCTCAAAGAAGGACCAAGCTCTCTTCTAGGCTGCATTTCTCTCTCTGGATGGAGAAATTAAACCGTCCAACATGCCAAGGTAGATCCTCCTTTACACAGCAGGGAGCCACCTCAAGAGGTACTAATGAAAGAGTGAAGAGGAGTCAAGGGCTTTTAAAAAGCCGCCTTCTAGCCTTTGGACTCCGAATCCAATTAAACCAATTACTTCCCAGAAGGGAAAAAAAAAAAAAGCAGAAAAAGCTGCCTTTTGTTCCTCTCTTTTCCAAGGCTAGTTGAGCTGGATCTATCGTTGTTTGCTCAAAAGATTAGACCCAACTGAGGCAGAAAAGTATAATGGTCCGTAATGAACACCTTTTGCAAGCGGTGGAGAATCTCTCTTAATAAAGAGAAAAACGGGCTGGTGAGAACTCCGCTACGTCCCTTGCCCTTTCTTTTGAAGAGACCCCCCCTGAAAACCTCTTCTTCCCCTTTGTGTGTTTAGAAACAGAAAATTTTTAATCCTCCACTGCTCTCTCAGGTTGAGAGAATATCTCGTGTTGAAGAATTAATTTAATTTAATTTAATTAAAATCTGACATCGAGGAGGAGGAGAAGAGGAGCAAGGGGAAGGGGAAAAAAAGAAGAACAGGAGGAGGAAAAGGAAGGGGAGGGGAAGAGGAAGAGGAAGAAGGAAAAGGAGAAGGAGAAGGAGAAGAAGAAGGAAGGGGAAGAGGAAGAAGGAGGAGGAGGAAGAGGAGGAAGAAGAAGAAGAAGAAGAAGAAGAAGAAGAAGAAGAAGAAGACTACTACTACTACTACTACTACTACTACTACTACTACTACGGGGTCCCTGGCACTGTCTTGCAGAAGTTTCATTACCCAACTAGATAACATCATCAGTTTTCAGAGAAGAGGAGGAGGAGGAGAATGACTATGGGGTCTCTGGCACTGTCTGAGCTGGGTTATTTTCTTGCAGATGTTTCATTACCCAACTAGACAACATGATCAGTGCTAGAAGGGAGTGGGAGCGGGCTTTGCAGAGAAAGAGGAGGAAGAGGAGACTGGGGGGGTCCTTGGTGTCCTGATTGGGAACAGAATTTATTAACTAGCATGAATTGCAATGAAGAAATTAGTAGATTTACTACTCAGCCCTTCACAGTTGCTTTCCTTATTCTGTCCTAAACTGAGAATTCCAAGACCCCAAATCAAGAGCATCCATCCTTGGACTCCAAGAGCCAAATTAACCCCCACCCACCCAAAACTCAGGCAGGTATAGAAAAGGAGGCAAAAGATAAAGTCTTCTTCTGAATGATCTCGGGGGCTGCCCCAAAGAAGACGGGGGTCAAGCTATTCCCCAAAGCACCTGAAGGCAGGACAAGAAGCAACGGATGGAAAATAATCTGGGACAGAAGCAACCTAGAACTAAGGAGAAATTTCCTGACAGCGAGAACAATTAACCAGTGGAACAACCTGCCTCCAGAAGCGGTGAATGCTCCAACACTGGAGGTTTTTAAGAAGAGACTGGACAGCCACTTGTCTGAAATGGTATCGGGTTTCCTGCCTGAGCAGGAGGTTGGACTAGAAGACCTCCAAGGTCCCTTCCAGCTCTGTTATTCTGATTCTAATTCTAAAAGGTCACTCTTGGAAGAAGTCTTGGGCAGAAAGTTCACCATTAAAAGCTTCTCAAATCTTTCCTGTTCTTTTTCTGGCCCTTCAATCTTGGCTGTTCTTTGGGGCTTTCCGCTTTTGCCGGCTTTGGAGAGCTGGTCCGCTCATTTTTCCAGCTCCTCTGCTTTTTTGCACAAGTGAGTGAACAGACCTCAGGTGTTGACGCTCAATCCCAAGCTTGGCCCAGGACGGATGGCTGGAGAATCCCAGAGATGTTATTTTGCTAGAGCTTCAATGCTGGGGCCCTTGCCCGGCTCCCTGCCGAGAAGTTGGAGGTTCTGTGGAGCCACGTTGGAATGAGTAAACAGGGTGCCGGAAGAGCAAGGAAGTAACTCAACCATATGTCACCCGCTTGGCGCTCATACATTTTTCATTGCCTTCCAATCCAGCTGTGTCCCACACGCTCTTGGTGAATACGCACTAAATTATTCACCAGGCCTTGGACCTGACAGGATGAACAAGGGAGGGTTAAAATGATCTCGCAACAAAGGGAACAGCTCAAAGGGGCATGGGTGGGACGTGCAAAGTAGGTCCATTGAGAAATGAACGGAGAAAAACGGGAGGATCCAAACTTAGAAAACGGGTCCCCTTTGCTGCTGGCCCCCCTCATTCCTCTCCGACGGAAAGTCCCTTGGAAATTTTTTTAACTCCATGCTAAGTGATTCTGTTATTTTGTCTGTGGCCAAAGAAGATCTAATAGAGCTTTGAAAGAATCCTAGACTGATTGGGAACATCTGATTCCTGGAATTGGGTCCCCTGTTCTACGGAAATCCGACTGAAATCCTTATAGGAAGTTGAAGATACCCTATGTGAGAAGTCCATCACTTCTCAAGTTAGGAACCTTTAGGAAGTTCCTTTTAACTTTCAGTTGGAATAAGCTATGCTTCAGCATCTTACATTTTGAAATGAGGAAACACACCAACTTTGTTTCTATGAGATCTTTGTTGGGTATCTGTCCTCAGCTGTTTTTTTTCACGGCTGCCTCTGAAACGGCTCCACCTGCTCAGAATCCTCCTTCAAGGACGGGGTCCAGCACTGGATGGCACTGACCAACTTAGAATAAAGTGGAATTAATTTCTTCCTGTGGTTTGGAAATGACACTTCTATTGATGTGAGGGCGATCTGGCTGTGACATCTGTCACCCCATTGATCGCCAGGGTTGATTCGGCTGATCTGGCTGGCTAGGCAGGTATCCCCTTCCTCCCTCACCGCTCCATGTGTATCCCTCCCGAAGCTGCACGCTCGGTGGAAGAGGACGACCATCCCAGATCTTCGGTCAAGAGTATACGATAGCTGCGCTCCCCTGCTAGAACCTCCAAACAAGCTCAAGGCAATCCTTTTCACAATTCCTACCGACGTCCAGTTCTTCCCCATCCTTTCTCGGCGCAGTGGATTTGCATTGCCTAAATGCATTTGTCTCCGTTCATTAAATGTCGTTCTGTTCTTCTCAAAGATCATTGGTAGAGATAAATATCTGTGGTTCTGTAGGTGGATCTACAGCCGTGTTTTTCAAGCGGGGCAATTTGAAGGTATGTGGACTTCAACTTCCAGTCAGCAGAGGTTGACGTCCACGTATCTTAAAAGTGGCCAAGGTTGAGAAACACTAATCTTGAGACAAAATACAGACTGCCAAGGGATACAACTGGTGAGGCTGGGAGTGACACCTCTCAGCCCAAAAATAAATGTCGCATGGATCATGGACCTTCTGGATTGGGTTAAATTCTTTGTGTGGCTATTGATCTGCTCCTGGGCTACAGCACTCAAGAGTGTGAAGAGCATGCCTACCACCTCTGGATTGGTCTGGCCAGCCTTTCAAAACCAATTATCTAGAAGCGGCACACAACACGTCAGCCTCGTCTCCATTTTCCCTTCTTCTCCCGTGGGCTGAGCTGCAGTTAATAAACCAAGACAGGCCAGGAACTGGGGAAATTCCTGAGAGCTGAAGTTGAGAAAAGCATCCGGCCTTCTTGGAAGAAGGTTGAATACACACAGGGACTCCATTGATAGCAAAAAAAAAAAAGTGACCAGCATCTGTTCAAGCGCAGAGGCTTCTGAATTGCAGACGGGAGGTCAGTTGTACGAGGTCTTGTCGCTGCCTTGTCTCCCAGTTCTTGAATGACACCTAAATGACCTTCACTTCCCATCTTCCTTCCTTTGGAAGCATCCAACTGGAGATTCGGGAGGCTGGGACAGCTTCAGAATTGGAGGCATCCATCTCCCCAAACTGAGCACTGTTGAATTTCTCTGCAGAGTCCCCACCCCACTCCTTGCACGTCCTGGAGGGCTGTATCTCATCCCTGCTTTTAATTTCCCACAATGCTGCCGAGAGCTGCAGGCATCTTGGGAAATTAAAAGGGCTGCTAAATTCGGCAGCTTGGCCCTGTCCAAGGTGCTGATCTAGGAAAAGAAGCATGGGAAGTGGGGGAAAAAAAAGGGGGGGGCTTTTCAGCAGCCGCTGGACTCGTTTGCTTGAAGAGAGTTGCATCCCCACAATCCGGATCTCCTTAAATGTCAAATATTCAGGGCTGAACCAGGAGTGTTTTGCAAAGCAACTGCCTGCTCCGGAGCTACAGCCCTAATAATTTGATTGTGTATTCCTTGAGAAGTCTGAAAGAAGGCACGTGCTGCAACTTCAGCCGAAGTCTTGAAAAACTGGGTAAGGGGCTTGGAGGAGGAGGAGGGGGGGGGGAAAAGAGGAAGGAAAAGAAATCGCAACCAACTCTCTGAGCATTTTTAAATGCTCATCACTTCCCTTGCCTCCTTCTTCCCCATCCCTTATCTCCCTTTTTTTGGGAGGGGGGAGGAATTTGCTAGATTTTTGTGTGTGTGTGTTTTTTTAAAAAAAAAAAGAAAAGAAAAGCAGAGAAAGACCCGGTCTGCAGAGCTTCGTAAAAATGATAAATTGCTTTTAGATATTGGGCCAGAAGAGAAAGAGAGTTCGGTTTTTTTATTTGACAATATTAGTCTCTTAGTAGCGTATTGTTGCCATGCATATGAGCTTAAACTCTCCAGGCAGCTGCAGCCAAATATCCGTGTATTGAAGTGTAAATGAACCGCTGGCAAAGCTTCTTCTTCTCTCTCTCTCTCTCTCTCCCCTTCCCCTTTATGGTTTCTCATACTTTTTTTTTTTTTCAAATTGTTTTTCCACTGATATTATATACGGCAATGGCGCCTCCCTCCCCCTCTGCCTGAGTATCTGTGCCGTGTCCACAGAATCGTGAAAAATCCCCGACATGATATGCTAATCAGTTCTAATCAAATCAGTAAGTTGGAAGAGAGCAGAACAAGAGGTGGGATGCGAATCCTGCTCCCTCTCTCTCTCTCTCTCTCTCTCTCTTGCGACCCACACGGAGACCTGCTCTGGGGAGGTGAAACACACCCTCCACCCCCTCAGATTTGCAAGGTACCTTAAAACAGCAATATCTTAACAACAGGTCAGACACTGTGGGAGCCGTGCGAAACATCACACGCACACGCAGACGGGTAAAATTAGCCAGGGCTAATGATGAGATATTCCAGCCTTCTTGTTTTTTTCCCCCCATCCTTTCTTAGTTCTTCAAACCATCCTTCACATGCTGAGTTCGGCCCCCAGCAGCCTTGTCCCGCACGCTGGTCCCTTGGACTAACCGTGTTGAGCTAAGATTGGCCGACGACTGGGTCCTCGGCTTATAACGGTCCTTTTAATGACCGTTCGAAGTTAACAACAGCACTGAAAAAAATTACAACTGTCCCATTTAGTGACGGTCCGAAGTTACAACAGCGCTGGAAAAGAGGACCGTTTTCACGTGGCTGTGGCAGCATCCCCAAGGCCACATATCCAAAATTCAGAGGCTCGGCAACCGACTCCTATTTATGACGGTCGCAGTGTCCCAAGGTCACGTGATCCCCTTTTGCGAGCGCCTGACAAGCAAAGTCAATGGGGAAGCCAGATGCATTTAACAACCCTGTTACTAAGTGAACCACGGCAGTTAACAACGGTGTCAAAACCAGGGCAAAAACCACTTAACAATTGCCTTGCTTAGCAAGGGAAAGGCTCATTTGTGGTGGTAAGTTGAGACCTATCTGAGCAATGGAGCTGAAGGTTGTGTCGGTGTTACAGATGTGTCCTGGGTATATCTGCCTCAGTTGGCCTTCCCTTCGTCCACTGCCCCCTCTCTGCAAGCTTAAGTCACAGCCACTCCTTAGAACTAAGACACCTGCAACATTCACAGGTTGCTTAGCTATAATTCACAGTGATCCCCCTCGAGAGAGAGCTAGTCTTGGAGAAATGATGGCACTCAGAAACACCTGGAAGGCCCTCCTTTCTCCAGCCCTGCTCTAGAGAGTCAGAGCTGGTCAAGTCAATCCAATCTTCCCAATCTGGAGCCTTCTGGAGGCGTTGTCTGAGCCCTGGTAGTAGACCAGCCCTTCTGGAAGGTTCCATGTTGGGTGACACAGATGGGGCAGGACTGAATCTGTTAGAGCTACCTCTTTCTGCATCTGGGCTTCCCCTCTCCCAAATAACGCATCAGCCATGCCTTATTTCCAACCTCAAAGTTCCTGGTTCTGACACTGGACCGTGAGCAGAGATCCAGCTGTTGAGTAGAGCGTCAGGTTGGTCAACGGAAGCTTCAACGTCTGGACGTTCTACCTGAGACCGGAGCCCAAAAGGCGATGATGGGAAACAACTTGTGATTCGGGGCCGAGCAAGAATAAACCGGAGGAATAAGCATGAGTTAGCAGGTTCTGCTCCCGACACGTCTCCCTGGCTTGCAGACCCCGGTCTCTCTGCGCAGGGGAGGAAGGATGCAAATAATAATAATAATAATAATAATAATAATAATAATAATAATAATAATAATAATAATAATAATAATAATAATAATAATAATAATTAATAAAGTTGGAAGGGACCTTGGAGGTCATCGAGTCCAACCCCCTGCTCAGGCAGGAAACCCTATACCATTTCGGACAAATGGCTATCCAGTCTCTTCTTAAAAACTTCCAGTGTTGGAGCATTCACAACTTCTGGAGACAGGTTGTTCCACTGGTTAATTGTTCTAACTGTCAGGAAGTTTCTCCTTTAGTTCCAGGTTGCTTCTCTCCTTGACTAGTTTCCATCCATTACTTCTTGTCCTGCCCTCAGGCGCCTTGGAGAATAGCTTGACTCCCTCTTCTTTGTGGCAACCCCTGAGATATTGGAATACTGCTATCCTGTCCCCCCTAGTCCTTCTTTTCATTAAACTAGACATACCCAATTCCAGCAAACGTTCCTGATATGCTTTAGCCTCCAGTCCCCTAAATCATCTTTGTTGCCCTTCTCTGCACTCTTTCTAGAGTCTCAACGTCTTTTTTACATCGTAAAAGGTGTGTGGAAACGCCAGCGAAGTGTGAACGCTCCAAGCCTAAGCTAGACGGGTTTTAGAACCGGGGTTTCATCGCCAGAAAGCACAAGATCAAACAGGGACAGGCTGCTAGCCTAGGGCTTTGCGCAGCTGAATATAAATTTGGTACCTTCCCCCCAAAAGATCTGAGCAAGATCTTCTAGGTAGCTCACTGTCTGCTACTTCAAGATTTGCAGGTCTGGGTTTTTAGGTTTTCCCTTACCTGGCTTCCCTTCCGCTCTCTCTCCCCCCCCCCCCCAACTCAACCTTCAAATTTTTGAAAAAGGAACAGTCACTGCTTCATTTGCAATGTAAATCGGAAACTAGTCTATGCCAGCTTAGCTGATTACATGATCAAGAGAATGGTGCATCTGTTATTAGCTGCACTACACACACACACAGACACACACACAGAGAGACACACACCCTTGTAGAATCCTACATGGAATTATGGTCAGGTTGTGTAGGGTAAAAAGGACGACTTTGGAATGGTTTGTACGAAAGTTTTTTCGTTTAAGCCGGCCCTGTCCTTATAGCTGAACTACAGCTCCCAGCATCCCTCGCCTCCCGGCCTCCTGCCTTAGGGGGTTGCTGGGAATTGTACAATTGTTCATTTTTGTGTGTGTGTGTGGGGAGAGATCTGGGAGGCTGGGCAAACTCTGCCCACCTCCCTTCCTCCTTTGATTTATGAGTTCATTACATTTATTCCTTCCTTCCTCGTGGATTCGTCTGGTCTCCGGGGCAAAAGGGCCATGGGGAAGCACAGATTTTTGGAGACAGGCTCTGTTATCATGACAGTCTATGTTACAAGGCTTAGCCTTATGACTATATGAACCCAGGTTATGGATTCACACATTACATGGAATTGTAAACTAGCTCACCTGGAGAGTCGCCTTCTACCAATTCCACCCCCCCTCCCAAAATAGCCAAGTGTAACATTTGTAAAAAAATAATAATAATAATAAAAAAATAAAGGCAGGATACAAATAAATAAACAAATACAAATATCAAGTTGTGTGAGCTGGATCTGAATTCGTTGAGGTCAACACCTATTCTGGACACCCGTGCGAGGTTACCGTGTCCCGTTTTGTCTCTAAAGTGCCAATTTTGCCTAGACTTTCCTACGTTCCTTCATGTGGACTAGGAACCCGAGCCCGGTTTTTATCCTTCCGCCCGGGCAGAGCATAACTCTCTCTTCCTTTCCACCCACAGTTTGTCGAGGGATGCTGTGCGGCTTCGGTGCGGCCTGCGAAAAGAACCCCACGGACCCTTCCCAGGGTTTGTGCGTTTGTAAGAAGATCAGCTGTCCTTCTGTGGTGGCTCCGGTGTGCGGCTCAGATTACTCGACCTATAGTAACGAATGTGAGCTGGAGAAAGCTCAGTGCAACCAGCAGCGTCGCATTAAAGTCATGAGTAAAGGAGCTTGTGGTAAGCGTGGGTGGTCAACATCTCATCCCTTCCTTCCTCTGATTTCTTAAGGCTGCTGCTGCAGCAGCTTCTCTCCTCCTCCTCCTCCTCCTCCTCCTCCTGATGAATTCATCGTCTTTAACAGAAAAAAATTGAAAATGAACAAGCAAGAGAGTGGAAAAGGAAAAAAAAAATGCAGAGATTTAGTATCGGTAAGTGGACAAAGCATTGGCCAAGATTGTGCGATTAGAACCCAGTATGTCACTGATGGAAAAACTAGCCCTGACAAAACCAGAAGCACGTCAAGTTATTTTCACCAGGATCTTAGAAATAGTTTTGAGCCTTTGAGCTTAGAGCGCTCAGAGAAGAAAGAAAGAAAGAAAGAAAGAAAGAAAGAAAGAAAGAAAGAAAGAAAGAAAGAAAGAAAGAAAGAAAAAGAAGAAAGAAAGAAAGAAAGAAAAGAAAGAAAAAGAAAGAGAAAAGAAAGAAAAAAGAAAGAAAAAGAAAGAAAGAAAGAAAGAAAAAGAAAGAAAGAAAGAGAAAGAAAGAAAGAAAGAAAGAGAAAGAATTATAACCGAACATTTAAGTTTCCAACTTGCCCTTTGCGGTACTCCGAGTAGTGTATAACCTCAGCCCTTCTTGGTGAGAAATAGGCTGGTTGACTTCATCACCTCTGCAACGCATCCTCACAAGATGCAGGCTGTGATTTTTTTCCCCAAGTCCGGTTTGCACCCGGAGCGGGTGATTTTTCCGAAGAAGGCCTCGTAAACGAGGCTAATGAACCTTCCATGGTTGCAAGGCACAGACCACCCCAAAGCAAGGAACTGTGGAAATGAAAACGCCCCTGTCTGCTTTTTTCCAAGTAAATTAACTTGACCTTTCTCCCCCCCCCTCCTCTCTCTCTGATGGAGAAGTTCTTGCTTTTAGCGATAAATCTCGGCTTTCTGGACTCCTGCAGAGAGCTCAGCAGAGGAGCAGAGAAAGAGAGAGAGAGAGAAGAGAGAGAGAGACAGAGAGAGATATGGATGTGTCATCCTGATTTATTTAAAATAATAACAATGGGTTATGGGTGGGGGAGAAATGTCCAATGAAGGAGGGGGTAATTAAATAAATAAAGGGCATTATAAATAAGATAACTATCCCCATCTTACAACAGCCGGCAGCCTTTTAATGTCTGTCTCTAATTACATTTTGCTTATGGCACATTAAGGCCATCTCCTTGTTGCCATTCCAATCTCATTCAGCCTTGGCTTGGTGAACTCAATGGGTAAAGCAATGCCCGGAGTTTCTGTGGAAAGGAAACTAATAATATTGAGCTTCCGGCCACAGACAGACAGCGGGGGCCGTGCTTAAAAGAGTTGAGGGCTTTTCACCCTGGCAAATATTTGTAGCCCGGGGTTGAACTACGTGGCCCTCGGTGGTCTCTTGAGCTTGGTAGGTTTGCTTGCAGACATTTCACGACCCAACTAGGGTCATCAAATGCTACAAGGGATCAAAGTTTGCAGAGTGGAGGAGGAGGAGGAGGATTGGGGTGCTCCCTGAGCTCTGTTGTTTTATGGCAGACATTTCATTACCCAGCAAGGTAACATCATCAATGCTAAAAGGGAGCGGGGTGGGTTGGTCTCTGTTTATATACAAGTGGCTTGCCCTATCAGTGTTAACGGGAGGGGTAAGCCACTTGCCACTTGCTTGCAGGGCAAGCCAACCAACTTGGTATTTATATTTATTTATATATAAATAGAGAGCGAGCCCCTCTGCCTTCTAGCCCTGATGCTGCCGCCCAGTTTGGTAATGAAACGTCTGCAAGAAAACAACCAGGCTTAGACAGCACCAAGGGCCCCACAAACAGGAAAATGTTGGCTGTGGAGATGAATTGTCGGGCAGTGGCACAACTGAGCATGTTACCAGCGATGCCGACATTTCTGACTCTGAAACTGGTGTAACAAAGTGGTTTGAGGCATCCCATCTGATCCCCCTTTTCTTGGGACTCCTTTGCAAGCGTCCTGCCATTCCCAACCACGATCCGGAAGCTGGTTTTGCCTGCCTTTCGATCCCAGGATTCCTGTTCACCAGGTCGGCTCTTCTCCCCCTCCCGTCAGGTTCCAAAGACCCCTGCGTAGAGGTGATCTGCAGCTTTGGAAGCACCTGCGTTCGGTCCACGGACGGGCAGTCGGCCAAGTGTATCTGCATGTCCTTTTGTGGCGGCGTTCCTGAAAACCCCGTGTGCGGCAGCGATGGCAAGGACTACCGCAGCGAGTGCCACCTGAACCGGCACGCCTGCGACAAGCAGGAGAACATCTTCAAGAAGCTTGATGGGCCGTGCGGTAAGTCCCGCCCTGGGGGTCTTGGCGGTCCCTGACTTTGGAGGGTTTTCCCCCGCAGATGTTTCGTCACTTATCCGGGTAACCTCACCAGTATACGGGGGAGTGTTGAGTCCATTCAAGGCGCAATGGAGCTGTTAGGGATCGTCCCCGCGTTTCGCATTGCCCCGGGTGCCGTAAAATCAAGATCTGTACGTCCCGCTTTCCGCAAAGTCACCGAAGCTCCCAAGATTGCAGTGAGCTCAGAAATGAGATTTTTGTGAAATGGCTGCATTCTCCCCCAGTGTGAGCAATGAAAACTTCAGAGATTAGGGCTTTTTAAAAAAGTAATAATAATAAGTATGTAATTGGGGCTTCCATAAATCCCAGCTGGAGGTGTTGTGGATCTTTGGCACCCACAGGCATGGTGTTGTCACCCTCTGACAGTTTTAGGTGTTGGAGGAAAAAGTGAACCTTTCCGAAACTATATATAGTTTTGTTGATTTATGGGGGAAAAAATGCCTCTTTCCTCCTCAAACCTCCTCTATGTTCAGATGTTCTCCATGATCCCTGATTCAGGAATATATATATATATTTGTGGGGACTTCCTTCCTTCCTTCCTTCCTTCCTTCCTTCCTTCCTTCCTTCCTTCCTTCCATCCATCCATCCATCCATCCATCCATCCTCTCCCTCCCTCCCTCCCTCCCTCCCTCCCTCCTTTTTGTTTTCTTTTGTTTTCTTCTTTTCTTTTCTTCTGCAAAAGCCCACTGGAATCTGAGAGCGTGCCTCTGATCTCGCTCTTCACGTTGTCTGCAGGGGTTAAGGTGTGACTTGTTTCCTGTTTCTCCCCCCCCCCCAAACAGACAGAGACACACATACACACACACACAAGGTTCTTCAGTCTCCATGGTGACATGTTAATCTATTGTCCCTCTTGGTCTGATGCAGAGAGATGTAGGTGTTCCACAGCACTGTGTGGGGCTGTGTTTAAGGGGGGGGGAAACCACGAATGTCCATTTTTGCATTTCGGTGATTAAGGGAGCAGAAGCCTGCCGCTTCTCCTGGTATTATCAGCCGGGGTGTTGAAAGCGCCCTTGCGGAGAAGCTGAGGAAGGGATTAGCCAGCTCCAGTATCAGGCTGATCTGCAGCCTAGCCATCTTTGGCTTCCTGATAAGTCTAGCCAAGCGTTGAAACGAAGGTGGCCTGGTTACGCCCAGATTCAAGAGGTTAACTGATGGCCTGTGGTTCCTGGCTTGTTTTCATCCCAGCTGCTTACAAGGAACTCGACCTAACGGCCAAAATTGAGCCCCAGATTTTCCTTGCTAAAGCGAAGCATTTGTTAGGCACCCCATTTTGCAACCTTTTTGGGGGGTGGGGGCCCACAGTTGTTCAGCCAGTGGCTATAGTTTGTTCAGCGAGTCACGCAGTCGTTAAGCGAATCTGACTTCCCAGATCGACTTTGCTCGTCGGAAGCCGGCCTGGGAAAGGTTACAAGGGGCGATCACATAGACCCTGGGCCCCGGCAGCCATCGTAAAGGCAGGCCAGTTCCCGAGCAGCAAAATTTGGATCGTGGGATCGTGCGTGGAAAAAAAAACAGTCACGAATCCCTCTTTTTCCAGTGCCATTGTAACTTGGGGAGGCCACTAAAGGAGTGGCTGTAAGTCAGGGATTACCTGTGCCGCTTTTCCAACTGGGTGGGTCTAGTTTGGGGGAAATGCCACCCGTTTCCTGGTATCCCGCAAACAGGTAAGCTACCAAATTCAGCTCTTGAGCTGCAGATGGCTTTCTTGCAAAAGCTGGTGGGTTTGAGGAAGACCCAAGAGGGAGAATCTGCACAAAATGTTGGCAGCGTGCAGTGCCGTGATTCTGGGTATATTAGTCTGTTTTTCTTCCTTTCCAATTTCCCACCCTTCCATTCCATCCCATCCCATCCCACTGACCACCCCTTTTAGTCACTTGGCTGCTTGGGAAGTTTCTCTAACCTGATCATTGAGCTGAATTAAGCCCAAAGGGCAGGATCAGGCCAGGCAAGCCGGCCCCCTCCTGGTTTAGCACAGCCTTTTCCCACCGTGGCCATTTTGAGGGGATCTGGACTTCAACGCCCAGCATTCTCGGCAATGGCCATGCCGCTTGAGGAATTCTGGGCATTGAAGGCCCCCTATCTGGAAGTTGCACAGGTCGAGAGCCGCTGGTTTGGCCTGTAGTGTGAAAATTGTGTCTATTGTTGTGTCTCCAAAACATCATCCTTTTATTTTTTCCTCCGCAGATCCTTGCAAAAACACTCACAACGACATGAACAGAGTTTGCCGGGTGAATCCTCGCTCGCGACGGGCCGAGTTGTTACCCAGGCCTGAAAGCTGCCCCTTAAAAAAAGAGCCGGTATGCGGGGATGACGGGGTGACTTACGAGAACGAGTGCACCTTGCAGCGGACGGGCGTCATCCGGGGCATCGAGATTCAGAGGTTGCGTTCAGGGCAGTGCCAGGTTCAAGGTAGGTGTTTGCTCTTATTTGTTTTCGTTTTTTATCCCGCTTGTTTATTTTTATAAATAGCTCCTGAGGTAGGACTAGAACTCACCGTCTCCTGGTGATTGGCCCAAAGTCACCCAGCTGGCTTTCACGCCTCAGGTGGAACTAGAACTCATTGTCTCCTGGTGATTGGCCCAAAGTCACCCAGCTGGCTTTCATGCCTAAGACAGGACTAGAACTCACCATCTCCTGGTGATTGGCCCAAAGTCACCCAGCCGGCTTTCATGCCTAAGACGGGACTAGAACTCACAGTCTCCTGGTGATGGCCCAAAGTCCCCTTTCACGCCTCAGGTGGAACTAGAACTCATTGTCTCCTGGTGATTGGCCCAAAGTCACCCAGCCTTTCAGCCTGGCTTCTCTGGTGATGGCCCAAAGTCACCCAAGCTTTCACTAAGACGGGACTAGAACTCACCGTCTCCTGGTGATTGGCCCAAAGTCACCCAGCCGGCTTTCATGCCTAAAGACTAAGGACGGGACTAGAACTCACCGTCTCCTGGTGATTGGCCCAAAGTCACCCAGCTGGCTTTCATGCCTAAAACGGGACTAGAACTCACCGTCTCCTGGTGATTGGCCCAAAGTCACCCAGCTGGCTTTCATGCCTAAGACGGGACTAGAACTCACCGTCTCCTGGTGATTGGGCCAAAGTCACCCAGCCGGCTTTCATGCCTAAGGTGGCACTAGAATTCATCGTTTCCTGGTGATTGGCCCAAAGTCACCCAGCCGGCTTTCATGCCTAAGGTGGCACTAGAATTCACCGTCTCCTGGTGATTGGGCCAAAGTCACCCAGACAGCTTTCATGTCTAAGGCAGGACTAGAATTCCCAGTCTGCTGGGTTTCAGCCTAGTTCTCTCTCTCTCTCTCTCTCTCTCTCTCTCACTCTCTCTCTCTCTCTCTCTCTCTCACACACACACACACACACACACACACACACACTCTCCCCCCCCATCTCTTTCTCCCTCCCCCCCACCTGCCTTTTTGGGACTGTCGAGACTGACACCCCCTTCTCCCCTCGGTGTCTCCAGACAGATGCCGGGACGAGTGCCGTTTCAACGCCGTGTGCCTCATCCGGCGGGGCCTTGCCCGCTGCTCATGCGAACGGGTGGCCTGCGACGGCGCCTACCAGCCTCTCTGCGGCAGGGACAGCCGGACCTACTTCAACGACTGCGAGCGCCAGAAGGCGGAGTGCCAGCAGAAAGCCGCCATTCCAGTCAAGCACCATGGACCTTGTGGTAAGTGCGGCCAGACGGGCCCAAAACCTGCCCGTTTCTCTGCCTCAACCCGGCGAGTGCAGCCGAAAGAGGTAAGTCTGACCCGTCCTGTTCTCTTCCTTCCTCTCAGTTCTTTGTTCCCCACACTCCTCCTGTGGTCTCTGTCCTGTTTATCATCCTTTTGTCCTTACGGGGAATTGTGCATAAGAGTGTTCAGTCCTGTCCATCTTTTCATCTCTCCATCTATCCATCTCTCCTTCCTGTCTTACCTGCTTGCCGATTCCTTTCTCCCACCAACGGCTTGGGCATCACACGCTCCCGCTGCATCATCAAGGCCGGGTTCCTTAAACGCACCTTTCCGTTCTCCAAAATCTTTCTCAGTTTGCAGGGGTGAAACCTTGGCGGTGTCTCTTCTTCCTGGCCTTCAGTCTGTGGAAGTCAGAAGCGAAGGCGCCCTTTCCCTAAAGAGCTCAGAGCAGGCAGCAGGATCCAGTCTGCCCTGTTCGTTTCGTGCCCCTTTCCTGTTAACTTTTGCCCATTTGCAAATCAACGACCGATACAGACGTTCAGAATAAATTGCAAATCGTTGGCCTACACGTCGTCCCTTTGGTCTCCTTCCTCTCTTCCCCCCCCCCCCGGCGTGGAATTTTTAACTGGGACCCAGGAATCTGGATTTTCTTTATAATAAGTTTTGAGTAATATCTTTGGCTCAAGGAAGTCGTCCCGTGCAGAGAATCAGTTGCTGGGGGTGCTTCTCTTTGTACATGGACTTGATTCGCAACCATGTCAAAAGAAGACTTAGCAACTTCATTCTACACAACATGCAGATGTGATTACTGCTAACCCTGGTGAGGCTTGCACGCTGGGGAAGAAGGTGCCTATTCATCCTTTATCCTGCAGTTCACCATAGGATGCAAACCCTCAAAATGAGTTAAATCAGCAATTGCATTAAATGCACTAGTTAAACCATGGTAAATACATTTTCCACCTCCTCTGAAAATTCACAGGGGAACGATAACGATATTATCTCTCTGAGGAGCATCCAGGAAAAAAAAAAAAAAAGATAAAAACTCTTTTGTTTTTCCGGCTGGCTTACCCAAAAAAAAAAAAAAGGGTGCGAAAGGAAGAAGAAAATTAATCTTGCCTGTCTGGTGTGCGGAAGCAAAGCGGATTGCATATCACACACGCACACACACACACACACACACACACACACACACACACACACACACACACACCTGAAAACAGCCAAACATTTGCATTGAGGCAAATAATTCTCCACTAATTTTTCTGCCACAATATACGTCTTTTAATCTTCCAATCGCCCCGAGATTCTTCGATGGGGAAACGTAAAATAATCACAGGTTTCATTTAATGAATAGTCGCTTCACCAGAGCATTTGTTAGAAACGAAAAGCAGCTTTTCTGCATTCTCACGTCATCCTGCCCTTGTCGGCAGTTCGCAAATAACGAGTTTTGAAACACACACACACACACACACACCCTGATTTTAAACATGCCCCATCACCAGGCAAAACCTGAATTGACCAAAATTCAGACAGGAACGCTGGATGCCAATTCTCTGCCAGGGGGAATTAAATTGGGGTGTGCCTGGAAACTTGGGGGGAATCAGTCCATAGCTATGTCTGTCTCTCTCCCCCTCCCCCTTTCTTTCCCTCCTTCCTCTCTCCTTCCTCTTTTCTCTCTTTCTTCCTGTTTGTCTTGTGTCTTCTAGTGTTTTCCATTCGGAGAAAGGAAGGGGGGCCTGCCCAGTTCTCCAGTTCACTCTACCAGGAGAATTCTCCTGCAAGGTTCGCTTCTTGCCTCTCCCGCATTCGCTTCCTCCTGGCATTGCCTGTTTCCCTGCATTTTGCAGAGGGGGGTGGGGGAGAGGGGAACCCCACTTTCATATTGCTTCGAAAGCTGTTTTGCACCTTTCCCTTTGTCCGTCGAACGTCACGGGATCTGGCGGCCGGCATTTTTCTTTTCACGGATAAGACCTCTCGGCATCCTAGGCTGCACCCCTTCCCCTGAACGCGCACGATGCATTCCCACAACATTTTGAGTCCGGAGACTGAATTAGCTCATCTTCTGGGCTTGGGGTGATACCGCACTTGGCAAATGGGCTGATATGAGACAACTGGCAGAGCCAGGGGGGGGGAAATTATCCCAAGGTTAAGTCTAATCTAAGGAGGTTGGGGGACACGTACCACGGTGTCTTTTGCTGGCCTGATTAAGCCTGTTGTATGAACACAGGTAGTAGCCCTTGACTTAGCATCCATTCGTTTAGCCGCCGTTTGGAGTTAGAACTGCACCAAAAAAAAAGGGACTTGGAACCAATCCTCGTACTTACGACTGACACATTATCCCTATGGTCACGTGATCAAAAATTCAGACGTTTGACAACCGGTACGTATGTATGATGGTTGCCGCGTCCTGGGGTCATGTGACCCTCCATTTGTGACCCTTCCCTGCCAGCCCAAACTCCCGACAAGCAGAGTCAACGAGGGAAGCCGAGTTCACTTAACAGCCGCACGATTCGCTGCAGTGATTCGCTTCGCGACAGCGGCGAAAAAGGTCGTAAAATCGGGCACGGCTTTCTGCGCAGCCCGCTTGCTTAGCCATGGAGGTTCTGTTGAGGTCGTAAGTCGAGGACTACGTGTCAGTGAACTCCCAGCACATGAGCTAGTTTGGAGAGCTGTTACTTTCAGAATAGATCCATTTCTCCCTCCTGACCTTCCTGGTTGGCTTTTGAGAATGGTTTTACCTCCCTTGTAATTTGATTTACGCATCCCTCTCGCTTCCTCTGGGGAAGCTTTCCTGCTCCTGTGGGGATTCAAGACATCACTTAACAGACACGGCCCAAGCCGGGAGCTCAGTTTCCTTCTGATCAATGGAATAATAGAATAACAGAGTTGGAAGGGACCTTAGAGGTCTTCTAGTCCAGGGCTTTTCAACCTGTGGTACGCGTACCACTTGTGGTACATTAACGAGTGGCAGGTGGTACGCAGCCCAGCCTAGCCAAGTGTAGTGGGGAAGGGAAAGAGCCAGCACAGGCAAAGACTTACAGTGAGAGAGTCCTCTGGAGCTGCAGATTTTACTTATGAATGGAGCCATTTGGGGAGGCTGCCTTAGCCGGCAGCCAGTACTTACATTTTTTTTCTTCTTTAAGTGCCAGCTGGGCTCCTTACTTTCCTTTCTAGCCAGTAGCTAATTCTTAAAGGGGAAGTGCCTTTTTTAAGCTAGTTCGCTCAGCAGCTTGTCTTTTCTGTCTCTGGAGGCTGTTCCTTGTTTGATGAATATATGGAAGAGGGAAAATATGGGGGGGGGTTCAAATTCTTCCTTCAGAAGGAGATGGGAATGAGAAAAAGGGAGGCAGGGAAGGGAGGGAGGGAAGGAAGTCCCGCCTTAGCACTTGGCCACCAGCAGCTCTGCCATTGGCTTTGCTTGTCAAAAGGTTGCAGAAGGGGATCACATGACCCTGGGACACTGTGACCATCATAAATATGAATCAGTTGCCAAGCATCCAAATATAAATCACATGACCCTGTTGCTGCAATGGTCATAAGTGTGAAAAATGGTCATAAGTCATTTCAGTGCAATTGCAACTTTGAACAGGTTTTTTTTTTTGTCACCAAGTTTTTGACACCTTGCTAGGTGGTACTCGAATATTGCCATATCCTAAAAATGGTACAATAGGTAAAAAGGTTGAAAAGCCCTGCACTAGTCCACCCCCAGGAGCCCTGGTGGCGCAGTGGTTAGAATGCAGTATTGCAAGCTAACTCTGCCCACTGCCAGGAGTCCAATATTGACCGGTTCAAGGTCGACTCAGCCTTCCATACTTCTGAGGTGGGTAAAATGAGGATCCAGATTGTTGGGGGCAACACGCTGGCTCTGTCAACTGCTCAGAGGGGGGCTGTAAAAGCACTACGAAGCGCTGTATAAGTCTTTAAGTGCTATTGCTATTTAAATTTGACTCCCACCCCTGGCAGGGAATAAAACTTCCCTCGATTGGCTGGGCCGCCTTCAAACGCCAGGGATCTCCTCCCCTAGTTTTCTGCAAGTTGCCTTTTTCATCCCAGTTTTAAATAACAAGAGAGCCTCTAGTGGCTCAAACAGGGAAACAGAGACCCCCCTTCCCCCCCCCCCAATTGCGGTCACCTCTTGCTCCGAGCTCAGCATCTCCAGCCTGCTGGCCAAAAAGGCGGCTGAATCCATCTGCCGATGGATAAAATTCGATACCTTTTTTTTTTTTGGTCATTAGATGCATTGAAGGAACCCCCCTTTATAATTCAGATTTTCCTTCCTTCCTTCCTCTTGTCATCTTGACAAATGTCAATCTGGAGACGGCCAAGGTTCAAACGGTGCCAGATCTGGGTTACATTGTAGAAGGACCCGGATTCCAACCGACTATTGTGGGAGTTGACAGCCGTACAACACTTTCTTAAAAAAAAAAATAACATTAATGAAGAAATCCAGCCTTGGCCAGTTCGCTGTGAAATGTGAACCGGGTCCAGTTCTGCCAAATTGAGGAGAAAGGAGAATGCTTAGAAATTCAGGGCGCTTGGTTACTTCGGGGCTAGATTTCTCATTTTCCTTTCTCCCCCCCCCCCCTCAAGGTGGGAGAGAGCGAGCAGCTGGTTAGCTGTGATTGAATCTTCCAGAAAAAGCTTCTAGCCCAGGTGTAAGAAAAGTGCATGGCTTGCCACCTTCCTGACAGGCTTGCTTTCTACCTGCAGGGAAGTGGCTAGCAGGCAGCTGCTCCAGCCATGAAAAACCCAGCAAGGCTTGAGATTCCCCCCCCCCTGCCCCCTTTGTCCTGTCGTCCCGTGGGGCTGGGGTCTTATTTTAAGATTGGTTTTGTTTGCACACCCCAACAGGGCCATCGCATGACGCTGCCTCTTCCTGATCACTGCATTGGGTCACCCTGTCTCCGTGTTTCCCCCCCCCCATACTTCCTCTTCCTCTCTTGTTCCCCTCCCTCCCTCTATGAAATGCTCCCTTGTGATGATGATGAACCCCCCCCCCCTCCTCCTAGCCTGCTTTCCACTTCCTTCCTTTGAGCAACTTGGGATTGCATTGCGCCGAGATCTGCGGGGCCAGATAACGGCAGACTTTCTTGCTCCCACTCCTCAATTTCTCCCTCCTTCCCCCCCCCTCCAGTTTGTTCCTCCCACCTCCTATGTGCATGAAGGGCCCCATCCTGAGCCAACGGAGGATTGAGAGAGAGAGAGAGAGAGAGAAATCTCGTAAATAATCAAACCTCCGTTTCACCCAGGTTGAAAAATTCTTAAGTCGTACCCGCAGCGGTACAAATCTTTTTTTCTCTTTTGGGGCTCTTTTGGAAGCAGACTGTGTGCTTTTGGTGGGCTCTGAACGTGGAGAACTAAAGCCTGTTGCTCTGACTGCATCAGTACAAAGTCTCTAGTCCTTATGAAATGCATAAGCCCGCCACCAAGGTGGGAGCAGCTGTGATTTCAGGGGATGCAGGAATAAACGTTGATGCATACTAGGCCGTCTTGAGTTCTACTTGTTCCTGTGCTGGAGAGCAACAATTAATATTAGTGGAGGAAAAGGAAAGTGCATTATTTCCTTGCAGCTTACTCAAGCCCTGGGTGAGCAGTAGGAAGAAAATTGTGTCCTTCTAGGCAAGCTGGGTATAGTTTTGTCTAGTGGCTAAAGCACCCAGGTTAGCAACCAGGAGACTGTGAGTTCCAGTCCCTTCTTAGGTTTGAGAGCTGGCTTGGGTGACTTTGGGCCAGTCACCAGGAGACGGTGAGTTCTAGTTTCTCCTTCGGCATGAAAGCCAGCTGGGTGACTTTGGGCCAGTCACCAGGAGACGGTGAGTTCTAGTTTCTCCTTCGGCATGAAAGCCAGCTGGGGGTGACTTTGGGACAGTCACCGGGAGACGGTGAGTTCTAGTCACCTTTTAGGAGGAGGAAGGAGTATTAGGTATGCTTTGCCACCTTGGAGTTATTTATAAAAAATAATATAAAGGCAGGGTAGAGATTAAAACTTCAAAAAAATTTGGAAAATTATTCTGGAAACAAAACCTTTTTTTTTTTAATTTGCCACGTGGCTCGGCCGAAACACCCATCCCACCCATTTGGCAAAATCTGAAGTGTGCCCACCGTGGCTTTTCCACACAGACGGACATGCCCTACCCTCCTCGTTCCCTGCCACGGCCAAATAAGCAGAAGCCGCGATGGGGAAAGGGCCACCTCTGATGCAGACGCCCCAGATATGTGGAAGGAGGCATAACTGAGTAAATGTTTTTTAAGGGGGGAGCGCTGATCCCTTCCCTGCTGTGACAAAGGGGTAGTTGGTCAGGAAACACCAAGGGATCCCCTTGCCCTGAGATCTGCCCCACCTGTTTGGGTAAGCGCGGTCTGCAAACACGACGATTCCTGATGCTTTCGCCCCAATGGTCGAGAGGGACGGAGGCGGGGGGACTCTGTCCAGCCCCAGATGGCGTCGCCCCTTCTCTAACCCCTCTACCTGCTTTCCTGCTCTTCTGATCCAGACCTTGGCAAGCCCAGCCCCTGCCTGAGCGTGGAGTGCCAGTTCGGGGCCACCTGCGTGGTGAAGAACCAGGAGGCCATTTGTGAATGCCAGCAAGTGTGCCAGAGCATCTACGATCCGGTCTGCGGCAGCGACAACCTCACCTACAGCAACCCTTGCGAGCTGGAGGCCATGGCGTGCGCCCTCCGGAAGGAGATCCACGTGAAACACAAGGGGCCCTGCGGTGAGTGGGTCCAGATTGCGCCCTGCTGCCTGCAATAGAAAGTGAAAATGGGAAAAAGAATCTTTCACTTATCCTCGGGGGGGGCGGGGGGGGGCCTCCGAAAGCAGCACCCCAGCTTCGCCCTGCCTTCGTCCTCACTTTATTTCAGAAAGAGTTCCAGAAGGGAAACACCTTCCAAACTCGGTTCAGGGTTCAGATAGCTGCTCCTGCTGTGGGAAGCTCTGCCCTCCGAACGGGATCAAAATTAGCGACGGCGAGTCTGCTAATTCAGCCAGGGCGCAATTAGCAGACCCCTTTGGGTGGGGTCTTCAGGATGGCAGAGCAAACAGGCCTTCCAAAGCTCCAATCAGTAGATGGTCTGTATTTTCAATAAAGTCCATGAAAAGTCGGATCGATAAATGTTTAAGACATCTCTCAGTTTTAATGTCTAGTACAGCAAATAGGGGCAGATATAATCCACCTCAACCCGAGCTCTTTGGGGGCCCTCAATCGTTTTTTCCAGAACCTCTGCAAGTGAAAGATTGGCCGAGGACGCAGTAGCTGTTAACACCAATTAACAACCCATTGTGGGTCAGGCTTCCGGTGCCGGGGGCTCGGAAGCGCCCGTTTCAAATCCCCGCTCGTCCGGCGGCAACAGCCTCCCAGCCTTAGCTCCAGGCCGTCTCTAGCGCCGGCGTAAAAACCTCTGCTTTAAAAAATTATTATGAGAGATTAAACCTGAGCCTCTGAGATCGAGGTCGCCGGTCCCACCGGCTGTATTTCAACCGGAGATGGATGTGTAAGCAATTAGCTCAGGAAGCCGAGTGCCAGAATCCCCCGCTGTCCAAGGAGCTGACAGCCTTGAATCCGACGTAAAAGGGGGAACCGGAGAGGTTATTGGGGCGGGGGATGTGGAGGGGGTGGAGAGAACCCAGAGATCAGGACGATAGGTTTATTTCAGTTTCTTGTTCTTATGCCTGCTCAGAGGAGAATATGGGGATTTCCCCAAAGAGGTGGGTCAATTTGGCATGCGGCACCCCTTCTCCCTTTCCTTGTGCCGAGCCCTCTTGAGGACTAGAAACCTGGTGCTTCTCTTAGGGCGCAGGGGCTGATTTCTCCGCGGCTTCCTCTGCATGTGTCCCTGTTGAAAGAAGGCAGGGTGGATGGTTTTGATGCTGCCTTGGGGACGAAATTACGAGATGAGGCTCAAGAGGGAGGAAACACGTGTCTCTCCAGACTTGTCAAGTCAGACAATCTGGTACATCAGAATTGGGAATTTTCCTCCCCAGCCAGACTTTGAGTTTAAAAAAAAAATAAAAATAAAACCAAGCTCGTATCTGTTGTAGGAGGGAAGTTAGCCACGCTTGCTGTTAGCAGGTTGCCGAAGGGGTTTAAAAAACTCTGCCTAATGCTCGGCTGTGCTTTCAAATGGCTGGAATTTATTTTTTAGTGTTTTTACTCTGATCATTTTATTGCGTTTCATACACTGTTGTTGTTTTTATGAATTGCCTCGGGACCCAGAATTGACAGATTGAACAGGAGAGAAATTTCTTTTCTCTCTCCCGCCCTGTATGGTAATTTCTAAAACCTTCCTCAGTCCTTTCTTTCTTTCTTTCTTTCTTTCTTTCTTTCTTTCTTTCTTTCTTTCTTTCTTTCTTTCTTTCTTTCTTTCTTTCTTTCTTTCTTTCTTTCTTTCTTTCTTTCTTTCTCCCTCCCTCCCTCCCTTCCTTTCTTCCTCCCTCCCTTCCTTCCTTCCTTCCTTCCTTCCGTCTTTCCTTCTCTCTCTCTCTTTCTTTCTTTCTTCCTTTCTTCCTTCTTTCCTTCTCTCTCTCTCTCTTTCTTTCTTCCTTTCTTTCTTTCTTTCTTTCTTTCTCCCTCCCTCCCTCCCTTCCTTCTTTCCTTCTCTCTCTCTCTTTCTTTCTTTCCTTTCTTTGCTTCTTTCTTTCTCTCTTTCTTTCTTTCTTTCTTTCTTTCCTTTCTTCCTTCTTTCTTTCCTTCCTTCCTTTCCTTCTTTCTCTCTTTTTCTTTCTTTCTTTCTCCCTCCCTCCCTCCCTTCCTTCTTTCCTTCCTTCCTTCTTTCCTTCTCTCTCTCTCTCTCTCTTTCTTTCTTTGCTTCTTTCTCTCTCTCTCTTTCTTTCTTTCTTTCCTTTCTTCCTTCTTTCTTTACTTCCTTTCCTTTTTCTTTCTTTCTTTCTTTCTTTCTTTCTTTCTTTCTTTCTTTCTTTCTTTCTTTCTTTCTTTCTTTCTTTCTTCCTTCCTTCCTTCCTTCCTTCCTTCCTTCCTTCCTTCCTTCCTTCCCCACCCATCTCAAACAAAACACTCTGATCTCTTTCTCTCTCCGAAGAAAACAAATAATATTTAGGCAAACCGCGTAAAAGAAGGATCGCTTAAAACCTGGGGATCCAAAGCTGCCTCCTTGCCAATTCCTGTCCTTTCCACCTCCGCCTAAAGCTGGGAAAAAATAACGGGTGGACATTTGGGGACTCCCTTGCTTCAAAAGATAGTAGGTTAAAAAAAGGAACTGCTCTCTGCCCTCTGCTCTCTTGATGTGTGACAATGAAATGTGTCTCCCAAATTCTCCCAGTTGCTGACCATGGATTTGAACCATTTTGGCTGCCGGGAAGGTCTCCAATAACTTTTGGCTTAAACTCCCCTTTCTTTCCATTTTATCTCCTGGGGGCAGAGAGCGCCCGAGAAAACCAATTTGGCTTGCCAGGCACGAAAGCAGCTTGATTTTTGGCCGATGATCAGGATTTGGGGGGGGGGGAAATCAAATATTGGACCAGCCTCCCGGCGCGGGCGGTTGAGTAGGGTGAATCCTCCTTTCCCAGCGAAGCTTTCTTCTCTGAGCATGAACTATCTTATCGGTTGAGGTAGAGAAGCAGCCTGTGGCCCAGGGCGAACATGCGTATTGCCCCAGGATGGCGGAACGTAGCGGCAGCTGGCAGCCCCTTGCCAACGTTAGGCAGAAAATAAATTGGCTGGCATTGTGAAGCAGGCAGAGGAAGGCGCCAAGGCGGGTCATGCCTCTCGCACAAAACCTCCCGCGGGGAAGGTGCCAGAGGGTGTGTGTGTGTGTGTGAGAGAGAGAGAGAGAGAGAGTGTGTGTCTGAACTAAAGTCAGCATCGGAGACACCCTGGAAATAGGGTTGATTTTCAGAATGTAAGAAAGCCAGAAGCATCTTGCACTTGGGAAAGGGACTCTGTGGCTGCACACCCCATGCTAGCACCCACATCTTTGCCTCCTCCCCATTGGAGGGGGGCAGGCCACCTTCTGCCCCCCCCCACCCCATCCCGGCCTGAGCCGTCCTCTAATGCGCACGACAGCAACTAATAGGAAAAGCTCTCTTCCGTGTTTGAGCCCTTCCTAGCTGACTCTTTCTTCTTTTTCTTTTCCTCCTCTTCCTCTTTTTCTTCTTCTTCTCCTCCCTTTGTCCTCCTCTTCTTTTTCTTCTCCTCCTCCTCCTCCTCCTCCACCCTTTCTCTTCTTCCTCTTCCTCTTCTTTTTTTCTTCTCCTCCTCCTCCTTCTCCTCCACCCTTTCTCTTCTTCCTCTTCTTCTTTTTCTTCTCCTCTTCCTCCTCTCCTCCTCCTCCTCCTCCTCCTCTTCTTCCTTTCTCAAGGGAACCCCAACCACTCACACTTGTTTCTCCCCCCGATTGCCGGCTCTACCTTTTGTGCACACCTTGAAACTGACTGGGATCAGTTGTCCAGAATTTCAAGCCATCGCTTATATTTTATTTATTTCATTTGTATCCCACTTTTATTATTATTATTATTTTTTACAAAAAAAAACACAACTCATATCCAGTGCAGCTTCCTCCTCTTATTTTTCCCACAACAACACTAACAACCCTGTGAGGTGGGTTGGGTTGAGAGAGAGGGACTGGCCCAAAGTCACCCAGCTGGGTTTTCAAGGCAGGACTAGAACTCGGGCTGTCCCAGTTTCACCGATGGAACAAACTGCCTCTCCAAGCCTCTCTCCAGGGTCTTCCTGTTGCTCCAACATTCCTACCTCCTCTGGCTACGTTATTCCCAAAACGAGACCCCTGAAATCCAGGCTGAGAGGGTGCACTCCAAGGCCCATCATCCCTCTCCTCGGTGAGGGCGTCCTGCAGCCCTGTGGCTATCCATGAAATCAGCCCATCCTAAGAGAAAACGCTAGCCTAACACTTTTCCTTTGGGGGAAAAGGAGAGTTTAAAAGGATTTTGTTAAAAATGCTCATTTTTCCAGATTTCCTCCCCCTCCTTTCCAGACCGCTGTCGAAAGTGCCAGTTTGGTGCCATCTGCGAGGCCGAGACGGGCCGGTGCGTGTGTCCCACCGAGTGCGTCGCCTCCTCTCCTCCCGTCTGCGGAACCGACGGGAACACCTACGGGAGCGAGTGCGAACTCCACGTTCAGTCCTGCATCCAGCAGGTCTCTATCGAGGTGGCAGCCCAAGGCAGCTGCAGTAAGTCTTGTGTCTTCCCCCCCCCCTGGGAGGGTCCTTCCAGATCTAGGCTGCCTTTGCCCACCCCCCCTCTCCTTGGCGTTCCGCTTGGCACGTGCGCTTCCCCTCGCCTTGAAGCCGCTTAAAAGCTAAAGTAACTGTGTGTGGGGGGTCCTTGGTGCTCTCTGGTTTTCTTGCAGACGTCTCATTGCCCAACGAGGTAACCTCATCAGGGCAGACCACGTTAGTGTACATTAGTGCACTCTGTAATGTAACTGATGAGGTTACCTAGTTGGGTAATGGAAACGTCTGCAAGAAAACCACCAACTCAGAGAGCACCAAAGGACTCCACAGTTCTCCTCTTCCTCCTCCTCACTAGCAGTGATGAGGTTACCTAGTTTGGTAATGAAACGTCTGCAAGGAAACCACCAACTCAGAGAGCACCAAAGGACTCCACAGTTCTCCTCTTCCTCTTCCTCACTAGCAGTGATGAGGTTACCTAGTTGGGTCATGAAACGTCTGCAAGGAAACCACCCAGCTCAGAGGGCACCACGGATCCCACAGGCTGATGATGTTACCTAGTTGGGTCATGAAACGTCTGCAAGGAAACCACCCAGCTCAGAGGGCACCACGGACCCCACAGTCATCCACCTTCTTCTCCTCTTCCTCCTCCCCTTCCCAAACCATACTCCCTTCTAGCACTGATGATGTTACCTAGTTGGGTCATGAAACGTCTGCAAGGAAACCACCCAGCTCAGAGGGCACCACGGACCCCTCGTTTCAACCCTGGGTTACAAATACTCTCCTGCAATCACTTCACGGGCTTCTCTCCCTCCTCTGTCTCCCACTCTCTGCAGAAGCCTGTGGGGCCACAGTGTGCTCCTTTGGGGCAAAGTGTGTGGACGGGCAGTGCCTCTGCCCCCGTTGCGAGCAACAGCCCTTGTCCCGCGTCTGTGGAAGCAACGGCATCACTTACGACAACGCCTGCGAGCTGCGCCTGGCGGCTTGCCAGCAGAAGGAAGAACTGGAGGTCGCGAAGAGGGGTCCGTGCGAAGATGGTGAGTCTTCCGTGCTCAGCTGGGATCCTTGACTTAGATCCATTCGTTTAGTGACCTTCCTTCCTTCCTTCCTTCCTTCCTTCCTTCCTTCCTTCCTTCCTTCCTTCCTTCCCATTGTCTCTTGAGCTGCCAATAATGAAAGGCGATGGGCAGTAATAGGGCTCCACCAGGGGTGATTTCAGTGCTTTAATTTCACACTTCAGAGCATTGAGGGAGGTGAGAGAAAGGGAGGCTTCCAAGGCTCTCTTTCTTTCTTTCTTTCTTTCTTTCTTTCTTTCTTTCTTTCTTTCTTTCTTTCTTTCTTTCTTTCTTTCTTTCTTTCTTTCTTTCTTTCTTTCTTTCTTTCTTTCTTCTCTCTCCCTCCCTCCCTCCCTTCTTCCTTTCTTCTTTCCTTCTCTCCTTATTTCCTCCCTTCTCTCTCTTCTTCCTTCCATCTTTCTTCTCTTCTTCCTTTCTCTTCTCTCCCTTCCTCCTTCCTTTCCTCTCTCTTCCCTTCCCCCTTCCTTCCTTCCTTCCTTCCTTTCCTCTCTTCCTCCTTTCTTGCTTCTTTCCTTCTCTCCTTCTTTCCTCCCTTCCTTCTCTCTCTTCTTCCTTCCTTCTTCTCTCCTTCCTTTCTCTTCTCTCCCTCCCTCTTTTTGTCTTTCTCCCCTCCCTCCATCCACATACCTCCCTCCCTCCATTTCCTTCCTTCTCCCTCCCACATTGGTTAATACCCGGATGAAACCACCATAAAATCCCAGAGACGTTGCTAGACCCAACAGGCCAGGCCAGAAAAAGGCCACGTTTCCTCCCACAGGGTTACCCAGAAAGCCACACAGGAGGGATCCCACCGAGATAGAAAGAGAAGAAATGCCATTTCCTCAATATCTAGCCTCACTATCTCTAGCCTCAAGATTCTAGTAAAATTTTTGGCAATGAAAGTCCATTAAAGAAAGTTTCACGGTTTGTGTGGTGCCTCTGCTGAGACGCATCTCTGCAGCTGCCCGGAATCGGACCCAAGGCAGAGAGTCCCCCCCCCAAATGTTGATAAGCAGGTCTAGAAACTTTGACTTCGTTTCCAGCACGAAGTGGGCTGTTCTTCTCTCACTCCAGAGTGTGGCTCAGGAGATGGGTCTGGCTCCGGAGATGCCGTTGAATGCGAGCGAGACAGCTGCCGGAAGTACGGGGGCTCGTGGGACGAGGACATGGAAGATGACCGTTGCGTTTGTGACTACACCTGTAGGACCGTCCCGCAGAACGTGGTAAGAGGGGATTTCTCCAGGAGCAGAGAAATAGATATTTGATTTTCTGCACAGAGCAAGGGGCTGGCCTGCACCAGAGGTGTTCAAGTTGGCAACTTTTAAGACCCTTTACTTCTTCAACTCCCAGAATTCCCCAGACGGCATGGCTGGCTGGGGAATTCTGGGGGGTTGAAGTCCACCAGTTTTAAGGTTGCCCAAGTTGAACTCCCCCCCTGGTCTTGATGCTTTCCAGAACACCTCCTGATATTCTGTGGCAGGCTTTTGCAGTGAGGGCTGCAAGCTTCGGAGGGCTGAGTCGAATTCTCTGTTGTGTCTTTAATGCTTCTCTGCCCTCTGGGGTGTTTTTTTTTTTTCCTGTTTCTCATTAATTTCCCTGGCATGCATTTGCATATTTGATGGACAGGGAAAGTGGAACGTGCAGGAACTCCTTGCATGTATGACATCCTGGATGCCAGCAGATGTGTTCTCCGAACCAGGGAGATTAGAATGAAGGTTTCTTTTTTTTTTCTTCTTTTTTCCCCCTTTGTGATGCCAAGAGATCTCAGGCACGGGAAAGTCAACTGGGGAACCTTCGCGTGCCAATCTTTAGTCCTGACTTTATTTTTTTTTCCCCATATATTTTATTGATTTTTGTTAAACATAAATCACTTTAATAGTTGGTAAACAGCGTGTTTGCTGGGTTTACATTTGCAAAGAAAAAAAAATCATTAACAATTGGTTTCTATCATCCATAATCCACATAGTACATTCAGGTGATTTCCCCTTTTCCCCAAAATGCCTTCTTTGCAAACCTTGAAATAATACGGATCTTAATTATTTTGATAAATAACGGTTACACCTATGATTTCCCTCCCCCCCCCAATAGTCCTAGAAATAATGATCACATCGATATAATATTTCTTTTCTGTCTAACCATTCTGGTTGCCTCATCTTATATCCTGCTACCGTCCTTATTTAGATTTGTTTCTCCCGTAACGTTCAAAGTATTCTTGCTGGTTAAGATTTTCTCAGCGGTTAATTACATTTAAAGATTGAAATCCATTTTTCCCTTATAAACCACCTCAACACTTTTACGTTTCTTAAAAGAATAGGTAAAAACAGGAAAGGAAAGGAAAAGAGATTAAGAGTAAAGACGTCTGACTTTAATTTACCGCAATGTGCTTGACTTCTAATAAGGCTGTTCCTTTTGCAACAAATGGAGCCCGTTTCTACTTGGGGGGGTCCAAGCTTGAGGCAGCTCCGACATCCCAATTCTATAACAAGACCCTCTGCTTTCCCCCCAACGTAGGTGTGCGGGTCAGATGGGGCGGCTTACGCTAACGAGTGTGAACTGAAAAAATCCCGCTGCGAGAAGCGCCAGGACATTTACGTGACGAGCCAGGGACCCTGCCGAGGTAATTTCAGCACCGGGGCTGGTGGAAACCAAAGATTTTGGAGAGGTCTTTCCTGACATCCTACATCCCGAAGCCGGCATGCCGGCCAGCACTGCAGAGTCTGCTTCTCGGCCCGGCCTATCTCGAAGGAAGGAAATCAACCCGGACTATTCTTTGGGAGGATTAGATCCTGAAGCCGAAGCTCAGATGCTTTGGCCACCAGATGAGAAGAGAAGACCTTGATTTTTTGGGAAAGATGGAAAGCAAAACGAGATGGCTAGATGGGGACCGTGGATATGAGATTGGACGGGTTCAGAGAGAGAGTAGAAGACCAGGGGAGGGGTGGGGGGCTGGCGTGCTGTGGTCCGTGGGGTTGTGAAGAGTTGGAAACAGCAGCTGAACAACAACAACAGCTACTTGCTGGTGGCATCATCGTGAAAACGAGGTGTTTAATTTTCCTTCCAGGGGTCCCCACTCTTCCTCCTTCTTCGCCAGAGCTCCTTCACTGTAGCAGAACGGTTTATGGCTGCTGCCCAGACAATGTGACGTTGGCACTCGGAGTGGGATCGGCTGGATGCCCCAGTAAGTAGATGACATTGTTTGGGGCCTGGAAACCAGGCTTTTCACGGTGAGATCAGGGTGGAGGGGGGCCCTCCCTGGCACTCTTCTTCCTTCGGGGCCCGGGAGAGAGCGGCGCGCTCCTCTACCTCAATCTGTTCTGCCTTTCCCCTGGCCTCCCCCACCGCCTCCCAGCTCACCCATGCAGACTTTATTAAATTTTTATGGAATAATTAGCCGGAGCCATCTTGTTCGCCTAACGAGACGAGGAAAGAGTTGGTGGCATTTTAAGCAGCTGAGGCCGAGGGCCAGCTGGTTTAGCGGGCATCCATTAGAGCGACCGGCGGGAACGCAGCGGCCTCGTTTGCGGTTCGGTAGAGGCATTTCGTGCACCAGGTCATTTTATGCGGCGGCCGCCGCCTTCCCCAAAGCGATTTTAACAGCTCCAGAGTTGTTGACCCAGAGAGCGGTCGAATCCAACAGACATGGCAGATTCTCCTCCTGGGGCCGCCTTGATAATTGATGCAGTGAAGTCGCTCAGAAGCTCAGCTGGAAATCATAACCTCACGTCTGCCTGGGAGCTGCCTGAAGACCCTAACCCTTCCCAACCTGGCCGGGGGCAATTACTTTATTTTGAGTCCCGTGGCGGTTTGTCTCTTCGGTTCAGATGGGAGGGCGCCCGACTCCCATCCGCGGAAATCCCTTTAAAGCTAAGTTCTGGTTGTGTGCTTGACACAGGCCGCCGTAGATATCGCCACCACCACCACCCCAGAAATTATTCTGGGAAGTTTCCAGAATTCCCCTTTGGGCTGTGTTGGAACCAGTCACATCACCCACCTGAAATTAAGCATCTCTTCTAACAACGTAATAATGAGGACTAGAAGCCTCTGAGCTATGTTGTTTACGGGCAGAGTAATCACCGGGCTAGCTGGCCAGTTAATCCATGGAATAGCTTGTGGGTGTTCCATTATTGGAGGTTTTCAAACATAGACTGGTCAACCGTTTGGCCGCGATGCTATATAGTCTGCCTTAAGCAGGGGGTTACAGTAGAACAGGGGTAGGCAATCTGGGCTCTTTTATGACTCGTGGACTTCAACTCCCAGAATTCCTGAGCCAGCCACGCTGAGGGGAAAGGGAGAGGTTTCCAAGCTGAGCCATGCTGACTCAGGAATTCTGGGAGTTGAAGTCCACGAGTCATAAAAGAGCCGAGGTTGCCTTCCCCTGCTCTAGGAGAATGTCTGTTGAGATTCTCAGTCATCCAGGTCACGGTCCAAGAGGCCACCTCCTTTAAAACTGAACAACCCTCTCTCAACAGAGGGGGAGGGATAGGACACCATGTATCTCCTGTTTACGACGCAGTCCTTTCAGCAGTTCCAAGGAGATTCCACACCCATTTGCATTATCTGGGTGACCCCGAGGGCACAGATAAACCTCCAGGTGGCCTCAACGACTCTCAGAGGGAGGGCTAACAACCAGATGACTGGAAGGAATATAAATCCTTCCATTCCCCACCGTTCAGTCAGAACCGAAGAAGCTTCTTGGATGAGAAGCTAAACATCTTCAAGGAAAAACAAAGGGTTAGACTAGTAGACCTTCAAGTTCCCTTCCAGCCCTAAGATTCTCTCTTCTGTGTCGCTCTCCTTTGAAGAAGCTTCGCTGCCTCGGTTACGAAGCCTGGCCGAGGGGCGGTGGGCTCTTCTGCCAAGCCGACGTTGAGAGCTAACCCTTCCCTTCCTCCTGCCTCGTAGGCACTTGCCACTGCAACCCCTACGGCTCCTACGGAGGGAGCTGTGATCCCAGCACAGGCCAGTGCTCCTGCAAACCTGGCGTCGGGGGGCTGAAATGTGACCGCTGTGAACCCGGTTTCTGGAACTTCCGCGGCATCGTCACGGACAGTAAGAGCGGCTGTACCCGTGAGTACCTCTGCTTGCCGCCCGGGTGGGAAAACGTTGGAAGGGGTGGGTGGGTGGGTGGGTGAGAACTTGTTTCCTCTCTCCCATTCAGTGTAGGAGAAGAGCAGGCAAGAGTGGGAGGTGGTGGAGGAGTTATGCGAGTCATCAGCCTCGAATCTTTAGGTTGTCACAAATGTCTAAGTCCAACTTCTCTTGAATTCCATTGATTCTTGAGGACTCGAGCAATGAATCTTCTTGTCTGCAACTTCACGTACGGTCCTGATTCTTCACGCCTGACATTTCAATCCCCAATTCTCCTGACATGTTGCAAGCTTGGAGGGGGGGGGCAGAGTTTTGAAGACTCCCCCCCTCAAAAAAAAAGCAGACCTCTTTTTGAAGCAATCCACGAAGGTGACTCTAGCTATCACGAAGGATTTTGGAGCTAAGGGCGCCAGTTGTCAGGATTCTTAGCAAGATGACCTCCATGTTCCTAGCCGGGAAGAAACTAGCAGGATACACAAGCCAGGAAATCTAGCTAGTTCAATGGAGATTGTGTTGCCCTGACACACACACACACACACAGCCCAAGTATTCAGAGCTGTCGTATTATTCAAGCACACAATGGGGGAAAGTCTCTTGGCTGAGTTCCTGCCATTCAATTCCCTCAGGCAAATTATTTAGAATATCGAATTGATTACCGTTAAATTTCCCCCTTTTGTAAATTTGCTACCAAAAATGGCAGACTGTTCCGTTACTTCATACAGCTGGTCCCCGACTTACCGTCACAATTGAGCCCCCAAAGGTTCTGTTGCTAAGCAAGACAGCTGTTAAGTCAGCCTTGCCCCTCTTTTATGACCTTGCTCGCCACGGCTGTTAAGCGAATCACTTGCAGTTGTTAAGATAGTCCCCCTGGGTATTAAGTGAATCGGGCTCCCCCATTGACTTGGCTTGCCCGAATGTGATCCCGTGACTCCCTTGGACACCGCAACCGTCACAAATACGAGACAGTGGCCAAGCGGCTGAATTTTGATCACGTGACCTTGGGGGGTGTTGCGACAGCCGTCGGTGTGAAAAACCTACGTCGCTTTTTTTCAGTGCTGTTGAAACTTCAAATGGTCCCTAAATGAACTGTATATTTATTGCAGTGGTGTGAGAGGTCTGGGCGTCTGGAACTAGAAGTTTTTAAGAAGTTTTTAAGAAGAGACTGGACAGCCATTTGTCCAAAATGGTATAGGGTTTCCTGCCTGAGCAGGGGGTTGGACTAGATGACCTCCAAGGTCCCTTCCAACTCTATTATTCTGTATTTCCTTCCTTCCTTCCTTCCTTCCTTCCTTCCTTCCTTCCTTCCTTCCTTCCTTCCTCCTTCCTTCCTTCCTTCCTTCCTTCCTTCCTAAATCAGAATTCTACTTTTTAAAAGATTCGCAGTATTAATTAAAATGACTACAAAGACATGATAGCAGTGTTCCAATAATAGCAAAGATCGCAGTGACAGGATAGCAGTCTTCCAATATTTGAGGGGCTGCCACAAAGAAGAAGGGGGTCAAGCTATTCTCCAAAGCACCATTATTATTATTATTATTATTATTATTGTTGTTGTTGTTGTTGTTGTTGTTGTTATTATCTTTTATTCATTAAACATGAACCTCAGTCAACTGAACATTCAAATTGGCTGGCGCTGATGGTTGACACGGGTTGCTACCAGCATCCTAGGTGTCAACCAGGTACCTTCTTAAAATGTAAGATGTTCCGAGTAGCGCAGTTTTTTGTAACATTGCTGGAGTTATTGCAGGAAGCTGCAATTTCTTGATGTATTTTGCAAAGTTTTTGGACATAGTTCCCAGTGCCCCGATGACAATGGGTACCACTGTTACACGTTTCATCCATAATCGCGCAGTTTCGATGGCCAGGTGGCGATATTTCGTAATTTTTCCCAGTTCTTTTTCTTCGACTCTGGCATCTCCTGGTACGGCGATATCAATCAGCTGTACGCTTCGGTTCTCTACAACTGCGATATCCGGCGTATTGTGTTCCAAATGGCGATCTGTCTGTATTCGAAAGTCCCACGAGATCTTCACCCTCTCATTCTCAACAACTTATTATTATTGTTGTTGTTGTTGTTGTTGTTGTTATTGACTCAACTTGATGGATTTGGACTACGTTTCCCCCCCCCTCTTCTGAGCAAAATTTTGGGGGGTGGATTGGAGGGAGTTAGTGCAGGCCCCCATTTAGGGAAAGCTCTTCAGAATCTCAGCTGAGATAATAAGCTTTGATTTTTTGATGCCTTCCTTGGGCTAATAGCAGAACAAATTCGGCTTCATTTTCTCATTGTCTCAGCCTTACCTGTGGGGCAGAGAGCCAGGATGGAGGTGCGAAGCGGAAATTAGTTCTCACCTTCCATCCTCCAGTCGCTCCGTCTCTGGAGAGCGGGAGGTCAGATCGCACCTGGCACCTGCGAAGGAAGTCATTATGACTTTTCAAGAGATCAGATTGGGATTGAGTAGCTGGGTGTGCATTTTTAATGGAAAGCCGCAGCTTTAAGTCAAGTTTATAAAAACGCAGAGCAATCTCACCAACTCTTTCCTGGAATAAAGTTGCGTCGGCCGAAATCCGGTCGGATTCCACCACTGGGAGAGTTTTTGACTCCAGATGTCGGAGGGAAATGCCCTGATGTCTTTCCAGGTGTTAAGCGACCATCGTGATTCTTTTTCTCGGTGTTGGGAAGAGCTCCAAGGGGAACCCAGCAAAGTGTTTTCCAGATGTTAGCAGTCTAAGTGTGGACTTCGCCATGCTCTTTGCCAGATGTTAGCAGGAGTTCCCATGAGAAGGGAATTCTTAAATTCCCTCCAGATGTTAGCAGAAGCTCTGAATTTAAGCCTGTTGGCAGTTTCCTACTACAAGAAGCATCCTTATCTCATCCTGGTATGGAACAAGGCCTCAGCTTAAAGTTGCTGAGATGATCTTTTTCTTTGCCTTTAGGATTCAAAGCATTTTGTCTTTAATTTCACACTTGGCAACTGACTCGTATTTATGACGGTTGCCAGGTCCCGGGGTCATGTGATCCCCTTTTGCGACCTCTGACAAGCAAAGTCCATGGGGAAGCCAGATTCACTTTACAGCCGTGTTACTAACTTAACTGCGGTGATTCACTTAGTAACGGTGCCAGGTAAGGTCGTAAAATGAGGCAAAACTCGCCTAACTGTCTGGCTTGGCAAAAGAAATTTTGGGCCCAGTTGGGATCGTTAAGTCGAGAAATACCTGTACAGAATTTGTCTCGTTTGCACAATGCTTCCATGACACGTGGTGTTATTCCACATGTCTATGTGTGATAAAAAATATCTACCAGAACCTGGAAACGTGAAGAGGGGAACAGGATTTATAGATAAAATTTCCTTAATCCAGAGAGAGGAAAATAAAACAAATTCTTTTAAGGATTGTGAAGGCTGTCTCTGGCTTTTTAATTTATTTTAAATTAATGAAGTCAGAGCCACCAGCACAGCTTGCTAACTGCACCTGGCTCATAATTTTTGATGCGCTAAAAACGATGTACAGGAATTCTTCAAATCGAGAGCTCATCCCATTGTGACGGACATGCTTTCTTTCTCTTTCTCTTCTTATTTTACTCCTCTTTTTAAAAAAAAAAAAAAAAAAATCTGGTACTTCACATGATACCGCCTCCGTCTCAATCAGCGGAACAGCTTCCCTCCCTGAATTGCTCCATCGCCGGAGGCTTTCGAGAAAAGATTGGACAACCATTTGTCCGGGCTGGAATAAGGGCAGGGGGTTGGACTAGAAGACCTCCAAGGTCCCTTCCAGCCCTGTGATTCTTTGGGGAAATAGGAACCAAATTACAGTTCAGCAAGCAAGGGAGCTGATCAGATTTATGTCGGTTGCTCCAGATTTGTATTGACAAGCTATTCCTTCAGCAAACAAGAAAGTGAAGGGTGAGGGGGGGGCGGAGGGAGGAAGGGAGGGGGGGGAGCCTGTCTTAATTTCAAGGTCCATTGGCGATCAAAGCAGAGGAATCAATAAAGTGGCAAATGGGGAAAAAAGGGGAGGGGAGGATGGAGGGGGAAAAAAGAGAGAGTTATTTGGAAGCGGCTACAAACAGCCGAGAATACGAGAATGCGTGGGTGCGTGTGTGAGCATCCGCACGAAACACGGCAAGTGCGAAAATTATCACAGGCACATCTCTTCTCTCTCTGGAGGATCGGAGTAGTCAATCCTGAAATGGAGACTGCTGGAGATTGCCAGACTCCCTCACCATTAGAGGGAGAAGTAAAAGGGGGGGGGAAATAAAATTCCGAGTGAAGCACCAGGTGGGAAATTAAACCACAGGCTCCCGGTTTGGGTTGCCGGGAGCCAGCGCTGCCCCTTGGTACTTATCAAATGTATCTTTGGGTGCGCGTGCGACACACACACACACACACTAGCCTGGGCGCACACAAGACAGGGAGGTAATTAGATGCCAGAGAAGCGACTGGGGGATTTTGCACTTGGGCTGTCTTAATCGCATCATCTCGTTGGAACGGCTGGCTGAAACGGGAGCAAGGCCGGTTTGAAAGATACTCCCTGTCGTAAAGAGATTCTCCCATTTATTGGCGAACTGCTGGGAATGATGGGTGGGGGTGTTCTCCGCTAACCTTTCCTTCTCATCTCATCTCTTCTGCATTTTGAGGTGTGGGGTGGCCTGGCAGCCGGATTCGAGAAGAATGACAAATTGCAAAGCCTTAATTTTTTTTTTCCTTCCGGGTTCCAAAGAGCAGATGCCAGAGGTGGATTCTATCAAGGTGTAACCTTTTTTTCTCGCTCCTAATTCCTTCTAGTAGAGAAGGCACCCTACCGTCTTCCTCTGTGCCCCGAGACGGTCTTATTGCACTGTTTACACAGGGGTGTGTGTGTCCCAAATCCCTACTTTGGTTTGCCATATCAGAGCCGTGAAGTCATCCGGGCCCAGTTCTGCTTGAGTTCCAGCTGGCTTTAGCGGCTTAGCCCAGCAGCCTGCTTTAAATGCAGGAAGGTATTAGGTTCAGTCTCCAGTTAGCGAAGGAGCAGGCAGACAGTAATAGAAAAGTCGGCTTTAATTTCATAGATTTATGATCTGCTTTTCAGAAGGAAAATGCGTAATCAAAACACGGGCATTTAAAACACAAATACTGAAGCCGGTAAAGTAACAGAGATAAGCTAGTGGTAGGGTCAGAAAAAAAATAGCCCGGCTCTCTAAAATGAACTCTTGTGTGGGCCAGTTTCTTCTACGTTCTCCCCGGGGAATGTCCAAGGAAAGGGGGCCCTAGAGACTCCTGGGGAAGGGGTCTTTTTCCAGGGATATGGGGCCATGACGGAAAAGGCCCTGTCTGAAGGAGGAAAGAGATGGGGGCTTTGGAAAAGCTGACCGGCATAGATCAGGGATCCTCAACCTTGGCAACTTTAAGACTTGTGGACTTCAACTCCCAGAATTCCTCAGCCAGCTTCGCATTCTTGCAAATCAGTTTTATCCAGCCCGGTCCTTTCAGATGTATGTCTTTCAGCTTCAAGCGTCCCCCAGATCTCAGCATGGAGCTCAACTCCCAGAATTCCCCAGCCTACCTGCACAGCCCTGAGAATTCTGGGAGTTTGGCACCCATCTCTCTCTCAAGGATGCTCTGAAGGGGGGAAAGGAATTCTTCACACCCGCCGGTTTCTTTGCCAAACCCTCCTTTGCTTTCCCGGACAGCCTGCCACTGCGACCCTGTGGGATCCGTGCGGGACGACTGCGAACAGATGACCGGCTTGTGTTCGTGTAAAAGCGGGATCACCGGCACCAAATGCAAGCAGTGTCCCAGCGGGAGCAAGCTGGGAATGTCCGGTTGCGAGAAAGGTAAAGTGGCTTTCGCATGCAACGGCTTTGGAGGGGTTGAAGGTTTACACTTCTCTGCCGGAGAGCCGAAGGAAGATTGATTCCTGGGGAGGACTTAAGTTGGAAAAACTTAGGATCTGCTTAACGTTTGCATTGAGTGGCACGCGTGATCCCCAGATCTCTCGGCCCCCTCATCCTGCGCTGTAATGACCTGTGAATTCGGGGCGTCGTGTGTGGAAGTGAGCGGCCTGGCCCAGTGTGAGTGTCCATCGTTGGTTTGCACGGAAGCTGACACAGCCAAGGTGAGCAGAGAGAGCCCCGGTGAAGATGGGTGGTCAAACTCAACAGCATCTCCTGCTAGATCAGGTCCAGTTGAATTCCAGAAACTGAGAGGTGGGAATTCCCCCCCCAGGGGTCTGTAATCAAAACAGTAAGGGCACTGATTTGTCCTAATAGCATGGGAGGTCTGTTCTGTCCATCCTGCGAGGTAGTCCGGAGAAGGAGCACGGTTTTCCCCCAGAATTCCCCAGGTTTGATCTTCACCTCCTTCCTGCCTGACTAACCACCATTTCTTCTTCTCCTCTCTCGCCGCTCCCAACGTCCCACCTTCTAGGTCTGTGGCTCTGATGGAGTGACCTACGGGGACCAGTGTCAGCTGAGGACCATTGCTTGCCGGCAAGGGAAGGTCATAGAGGTGAAGCATCTGGGCCAGTGTGCTGGTGAGTCCCCATTTGCACACCTGAGTGCTAACAGGGTTCCTTAGACCAAGCAGTTGCACCGAAATTGACAGCTGCCCCACTTCTTTTAACATTGGGGGGTCCCTGGTGCTCTCTGAGCTGGGTTGTTTTCTTGCAGATGTTTCATGACCCAACGTCATCAGTGCTAAAAGAGAGTAGGCTTTGCCAAACCCCACTCCCTTCTAGCACTGACGATGTTACCAAGTTGGGCAATGAAACGTCTGCAAGAAAACCACCAAGCTCAGAGGGCACCAAGGACCCCACAGCCCTCTTCCTCCCCTCTGCAAACCCCACTCCCTTCTAGCAGTGATGATGTTACCTAATTGGGTAATGAAATGTCTGCAGGAAAACCACCAAGCTCAGAGAGCACCAAGGACCCCACCGTAGTTCTCTTCCTCCCCCCCCCACTCCTTTCTAGCACTGATGTTACTTAGTTGGGTAATGAAACGTCTGCAGGAAAACCACCAAGCTCAGGGAGCACCAAAGACCCACGCAGTTTAACCCCGAGCGACAAATAATCTATCTTTTTAACAATGGTTGAAACACCCAAATTAACCATTTCAGAAATCCAGCTGGTTGGTTTTGAACTGGCCCACTTAACTAAACCCGCTGGGACAAAAGTTGCCACGGTGTGAAAAAAATCCACAGAGCTTTCAAACTCTTTGAGTTTGTGAGAGTGGGCTAAATCCACGGTCAGACGAGAAGAGAGCAAGGCTTGGACATGTGTGTGTGCGCTGAGCTGTTGTTGGTCTCCGAGACCAGCTTTCACTTTGTGATCCTGCAATTGTGGAAAATCAGGTATCAGACGTGTTCTGAACCTTGTCTTCTGAGCCCTGTTTCTTGATGAGGAGTTATTGATTTTGGCGTGCGATACGCAAGGCAATCTGAATTTATTTGCCGGAGCTAAAATTAAACCGGCAGAGAAAGACCCAAAGAAGCTTTGGAAACTCTTATTTTGCATCCCTTCTCATTGGCTGGATGAAACCCCTCTACCAATAGGGAGAAGGCAACAGTTCATTGTACAAGCCCCTTTCTTCTTTGTTCCCCCCCCCCCCGAAAGAAAACTGTACGGGAGTTGCATCTTCATACCGGTGAACTAGATAACTAACGAACTAGATAAAACGGATTTGGAGAATTTTAGCATCCTCCACTTTTTAAGAGGCGGGCAGAGCCGTGGCCCAGATCGAGCAAAAATCTGGAAATGTAAGCAAGCACCATTCTGTGGTGAGAGTGGCTTTATTCATTGTGCGTGGAAGGTTTCTGTAGAACGTGGCCGCAGCGAGGACACTACTAATTTCTAGGGATCCGTGGTTGGGTAGATCCCAAGCAGCTTTGCAGATTCCTCATGGGGTCCCCTAATCATATAGAGGCAGTCCTTGGCTTACAACCATGCATTTAGCGACCGTTCAAAGTCACGGGTCCAAGTGTGACCCATGTTTGGGTCTTGAGCAAGAACGCTGGGTTGATTTATTCCAGGGTCCACTTGTGCTCTCCCCAAATTCTGTCTTCTTGGCACCTTGCACCGCATTCCCTTTTGTCTTGGTTTCTTCCAGAATCCCATGCCAGCCACCCCACCCCGCCTGCGACCCAGCGCCCTTTGGACTCCGTTCCCCCTCTGGCCCCCCAAATCACCACCTCGGCTCCCGAGCTGACCAGGACCTCCTCCTCCTCCTCCTCCTCTTCCCCCTGGCATTCAGAAGACCATGCTTCCCAGCAGAGCCAGCCGGTCACCCGAAGGATAACCAAGCCTGCCGTCCTCTCCACCCTTCCGTGGACAACTCAGGGCATCCGCCAGACCACCGCCCGACCCCTCTTGACAGCCCCCGTGGTTCCTGCCGCCACTCAGATGGCTTACGTTGAATCGGGCAGCGCAGAAGGCAGCGGGGATCCAGAACTGGGCACCAGCGGAGATCAGGAAGGCAGTGGGGCCAGCTCTGCAGGTATGTTACACACCTGTGTGTGTCTGTGGAGGTTCTCCGTCATCCAGGTCCTGGTTGACCCAAAGGGGTTTTTTCAAGAGTCAGCTGGACTTTCTCTGTTTTTCTTCGAAGACGTTTCGCTTCTCATCCAAGAAGCTTCTTCAGCTCTGGCTGGCTCAGGAATTCTGAGAATTGGAAGTCCACAAGTCATAAAAGAGCTAAGGTTCCCCACCCCTGGTGTAGGGTCTACGGCTTGAGCAGGATTTTAGATGAGAAGACCTCCAAGGTCCCTTACAACTCTGCTGTTCCGAATGATCGGCAAGCAGTCTTTGAGAATTGATAGATTCTAGCCTCCTTTTGGAAAAAGCTAAGCGTCTAGTCCATATGGCTGCTGTAGAAAAAAGGGCAGGGGTTTGTTTTTTTTCCACCCCATCATCAATGGGGGTGTCCTTTGCACTGGGCGTTTTGTCCTCCCTTTATGATAGTAGCTGACAAATGGCGGGAGATGGAGCAGTGATTTTAAAGCCGAGTTTGTTAAAAAGGCCCAAGAACTCCCTGGCCTTCGCACCAGCCTTGTAATTGTGATTCTTCTTCCTGTGGCTGAACAGGGGAGGAAGAAATTGAAGACCCCAAGGTGACAAGTCCCCACCTGATCGAGAGAGCCACCTGTTACAACACCCCTCTGGGATGCTGCTCGGACGGCAAGACCCCAGCCGCTGACGCCAAAGGAAGCAACTGCCCAGGTAACAAAATTCTCAAAAAAAAGCATCCTCGAGAAAGGAGCCAAGCTGTGCCCCTCTGTGGGCAGTCAGCTTAGGACGGTGATGGTGAGGATGAAATTTGGGGGTCCGTCCTGCTTCCTTGCCCAGCTGCAATTCTCAGGGTCTCGACCACCCCGGCGCATTTCGAATGCGTTTCTACGGGACGACCGAGCTGATCGGGCCGTGATTTTCGGATCGATGTGTTGCTGATTTCTTTGCTAGATTCAGGCCTGACCTTTTCTCCAGGAGCTTTAAGAGAGAGACCAGAGCAGGTGATAGTCCAGTAAGGGACACTTGAGGTATCCAGAGTCCCCCAGGAAGCCTAAGAATTGAGGGCGTGTCTGAGTTTAGGGTGCATATCTAACAGCTCCTCTTTCTCAATTCTGCTCCAGCAGCTTTCTCCCTTGAGTCTCACTCTGGTCTCATTCTGCAAGATAAAAATGGAGATTGATAAGCTGAGGATCTAGCAACCTTCCCTGGTCCACTAAGCTCTCTGCTGATCCATAAAATGTGGGGCATGGAAAGAGTTCCTTCACTTTCAGAGACAGATCCATCTAAGGTCACACAGCAAAAACTTGCCAGCTTCCTGTCCTTCAACACAGCAAAAAACCACATTTGTGAGATAAATGGCAGAGCAGGGGGGAAGGAAGGAAGGAAGGAAGGAAGGAAGGAAGGAAGGAAGGAAGGAAGGAAGGAAGGAAGGAGATGGAGGATGGAGGGACTGATGGAGGGGAGGAAGGAAGGAAGGAAGGCAATGAGAAAACAGGAAGGCAATGAGAGAAGAATGGAATGAAATGGAAAACGAAAGGAAGGAAGGAAAGGAAGGAAGGAGATGGAGGATGGAGGGACTGATGGAGGGGAGGAAGGAAGGAAGGAGATGGAGGATGGAGGGACCGATGGAGGGGAGGAAGGAAGGACCGATGGAGGGGAGGAAAGGAAGGAAGCAATTTTTTTCCTTTATAAGAGTCAATGCAATACGATACAGTGCAACATTTCTGTTTTTAGACCTGAATAATATTTCATCAACTGAAGCAAAATCCGTGTACGCAGAGGGCAGTGCAGTGGAGCATCCAGAGAGAGGCCACTGCTGGGCTTTTTTGACTTGCACTTAGGGGGTAGGACCCAACTTTTCTGGCCTTTTGCCCAGGCTTAATTCAGCATCAGTTGCCAGGCCCAAAATGCCCGAACCAGCTTCTCTCGTTCTTCTTGAGCTCTCGAGGATCCATCTGCCTGGGAAGAAAAAAAGGAAGTCGACTGAGTGTGGAAAAATTAATCTGTTGGCCCCGTCAGTTCCTTAAAATTCAATAAAATCCCACATTATGAAAGCCGTAGAAGCAAGGCCTTCCCCTACTTCAAATCAATCAACGTATCCAAACGGGGAGAAAAGGGGAAAGGAAGATAACCTTTGAATTCTTGTTAATCATATCCTCCGCTTCCACCTTTGATTATGAGTTGACCAGGGGTTTGACTCCCTACGTTCTAGTCTGATTTTGAAGACCCAGGCTGGGTGATTTATAAGAGGTAGCTTATAAATAGTGAAAAGTAAGGAAGCCACCTTGGTTTAGGGCAGGGGTAAGGCCACCTTGGCCCTTTTATGACTCGTGGACTTCAACTCCCAGAATTCCTGAGCCAGCATGGCTCAGCATGGAAACCTCTCCCTTTCCCCTCAGCATGGCTGGCTCAGGAATTCTGGGAGTTGAAGTCCACGAGTCATGAAGGGGGCCATAGTTCCCCCATGCTGGCTGAGGAATTCTGGGAGTTGAAGTCCACGAGTCATAAAAGAGCCAAGGTTGCCTACCTCTGGCCTAGGCCTAGGCCGCTTTATGACTCGTGGACTTCAACTCCCAGAATTCCTGAGCCAGCATGGCTCAGCTTGGAAACCTCCCCCTTTCCCCTCAGCATGGCTGGCTGAGGAATTCTGGGAGTTGAAGTCCACGAGTCATGAAGGGGGCCATAGTTCCCCCATGCTGGCTGAGGAATTCTGGGAGTTGAAGTCCACGAGTCATAAAAGAGCCAAGGTTGCCTACCTCTGGCCTAGGCCTAGGCCGCTTTATGACTCGTGGACTTCAACTCCCAGAATTCCTGAGCCAGCATGGCTCAGCTTGGAGACCTCTCCCTTTCCCCTCAGCGTGGCTGGCTCACGAATTCTGGGAGTTGAAGTCCACAAGTCATGAGGGGGCCATAGTTCCCCCATGCTGGCTGAGGAATTCTGGGAGTTGAAGTCCACGAGTCATAAAAGAGCCAAGGTTGCCTACCTCTGGCCTAGGCCTAGGCCGCTTTATGATTCGTGGACTTCAACTCCCAGAATTCCTCAGCCGGCATGGCTCAGCTTGGAAACCTCCCCCTTTCCCCTCAGCATGGCTGGCTGAGGAATTCTGGGAGTTGAAGTCCACGAGTCATAAAAGAGCCGAGGTTGCCTACCTCTGGTTTAGGGAATGCAGATCATCCCCACTGCTGCTTTGTCTCCCCAAACTCTGTGAATTTCGTAACCCAGGTCAGCAGCAGCCAGGAGGGAAATGATAAGGGGAGGGTCCCTTGTCCTCCCTTTCTCTTCCCTCTTTCTCTTCCCTTTTGTTCCGGTGTTTGCATGCCAGTAACCCCCTCCCCCTCCTCTTTTTTTTCAGTAGTTGATGGTTTTTCTCTCTCTGGCCCCAGCTAACCCTCTTTCTCTCGTTACCCAGCCGGTCCAGGAGGGTCCCCACCCAGGCTGCAACTTGGAGGACCTTGTATGGTAAACTCTTGCCAGTTCTCACAACCCGGGCTTTCTGCTACCCCGGTCTGCCTCCTCCCCCCCCCGCAAAGTACTAACCCTCCCCATAAGCCTCCTTCTGATTCATCCAGACTAACCCTGAACCCGCAGCGCTGTTCATCTGCCACCATCTTGGTTCCTTCTCCCTTTTGTGCCGAGGGGCTGAACACTCTTTTTTTAACGGTTTGGGTGTCGAACCATCGATGATTTTGATGCTCTGCCTCCCGTGGCGTTTTCTTGAGTCAACGTTAACCCAACGGTCTCTTCCTGGCCTTGTCTCTCTCCTCCCCCCCCCACCCGGTCCTGTTCCTTCCCTGCAGCCACCAAAGTCTTCCAAGGGGTCCTCATTTTGGAAGAGGTGGAAGGCCAGGAGTTGTTTTACACCCCTGAAATGGCCGATCCCAAATCGGAGCTCTTTGGGGAGACGGCTCGGAGCATCGAAAGCGTGGTAAGTCAGCAAGCACGAAAAACCGGCTTTCCACTTGCGGTGGGATTGCGTAGCACAATTGTGGCTCTCCTGCAACCCCGGGGAATCAGCACCCCCTGTCGGTCCACCCAAGTAAAATCCAGAGTTTTTGAGGAGGACCCTGGTGGGTGAATAAGGATGCTGATCCCTAAATCTTTTTTTTTTTTTTGTGATTGGTTTGTTTCATTTCCGGGCAGCTGGACGAGCTTTTCCGCAACTCGGAGGTCAAGAGGGATTTTAAGAGTGTCCAGGTGCGGCATCTGGGCCAAAGCAGCGCCGTCAGGGTCATTGTGGAGTCCCATTTTGATCCAGGTAAGTCAGCACCTGCTTCCCCCTCGCCTTTGAGGCAGGCGCAGGCCTCCGTCAATCGGTTAGGTTTATGATTGATCTGTTGGTTGGCTTGAATTCGGTCACTCTTTTTTTTAAAAAAAACAAAAAAACAAGTTTTATTAGTATTTTTTGGTTTTACATCAAAGTGCTTTAGGAATCCACGTGGAGATAGGGGGATCAATCATCCAAAAAAACCCACAATATAATCAAGCATAAATAGTTCAATCATTCCTTAAAAGTTCCTTCTCTATTTCCCTCAGGCTATAACCTAGTATTAATACATTTCTAAATAAAATTCAATCATTGTAAAAAGAATATCAATAGTAATTCACTTATATCAATCAAAATCCTGTTTTAAGTTTAACTATTTTACAATTACCATTTTCCACTTTAGCCTAAAATGAACACGTAAGTTACATTTCGGGTCTCCCAATTTCCCATTAAACAATAATTATTTCTAAAATATACATATTATATCAACTATTATATTTTAATACTTCCCAACTATATTCTCTTTCCTGTACTCTATCAAGTATATATTTTCTATTTCAAATATATATTTTATAAATCTTAAAACCCCTTTTTAACTCCTTACCTAAAATTGAATCCGGTCACTCTTGAGCAGGGGTGGGCAACTACGGGCCCTTTTAGGATCTGTGGACTTCGACTCCCAGAATTCCTGAGCCAGTATGGATGGAGGGGAGGAAGGAAGCATGGCTGGCTCACGAATTCTGGGCATTGGAAGTCCACAGGTCATAAAGAGCCATGCTCTTGAGGCTACATCTATAGAGACTACATCTAAGCCCACCTCCCATTTTCCCCTGCCACAACAACCCTAGAAGGTAGGCCAGGCTGAAAGGGAGCAGATCCTTGTCCCACTCCTTCACTTCAACACCACTCCAACTGTGTCTGTTGTGGACTTAAAACTCCCATCCTCTCTCGCCAGGCTGGCCAGGAGTCAAGGATGATGGAAATGGAAAGCCTGAGTATTTGTATTGTCCTAGGCCATTGTTGCCCCCATCTTCTCAATTCATAAAAGCTGAAGGATTCAGGCTGGCTGGAGATTGTAATAATTCTGCTTTTCCCCAGAAGCTATGTCTATTTACCAGGCAAGCAAAAGGGTGCCGCGGAATCTGGTCCCGGATTTTCTGCTTTTTATAATGCAGGATCAACGTTCCAAATCCCTTTTTTTTTTTTCTTTCCTTAGAGCCAAAGGACCCGTTCTGAGTTCAAAGCTTTTATCAGCCGGTGGCACAAAAAAAAAAAAAAAAGCAGTTTGTCTTTTGCTTTTCATTTTGAAACCCCTTTTAAGGCGTGTCTTTTGCTTAGCGAAAAGAAAGGGAAGGGAAGCTGAGCCCAGTTGGGGGGGAACTCTCTCTCTCTGTGTGTGTGTGTGTGTTGTTTGCTGGCTTCAAGGTGGAGGATGCCCCCTGAAGGCTCCTGTTTCTTCTTTTCCTTGATGTTTGTAGCTACTTCTTACATGGCTGCCGACATCCAGAGGGCCCTTTTGAAGCAGATCAAAGCCTCTAAGAAGAAAACAATCTTGGTGAAGAGACCGCAGCAAGAGAACATCAAGTTCATGGACTTTGGTATCTTCCCTTCTTTCCTTCTTTCCTTTCTTCCTCCTCCTCCTCCTCCCTCTCTTCATCCTCTCCCTCCTCCCTCCCTCCCTTCTTTCCTATCTCTCTACTTTTGTCTTTTTTTTTTTTTTCTGTCTCGGCGGGGTTAACATTTTCCTTGCCAAACAAGTTCATCCCTCCCCAAGAAAGTCCACTAAATCTTCCTGCTCCCCTCCATCGCCGGGACTTTGCGAGAGGATTTTTCGCTGCGAAGACAGGCAGTTCCCTTTTGGCGGGCAGCGTTGCCCGCTTCCTCATCCTCTCCGGGAGCCAGCGATGCCGAATTCCTACAGCCTTCGCCCGAGAGAGATGCTTTTTTCCTAGTTTTCCTCTCTATGGGAAAGGTGGAACAAGAACAAAGTTTTCGGCCAGCTGCTTAACAGGGTTTTGATCCGTTGCTTAATCTGGGGCTGATAGGGCGAGACAGCTCTCCTATTTCTTTCAACTGCTCCCTTAATTCCTAAGAAACTTACCTTGCCTGAGCTTCACGTTTGGGCAGGGACAGCGTCCACAACCGCAGAGCCAACGGAGAAAAGATTTGTTTCTCCGCTTTCTGTCTCTTCCCTCTTATGCCTTCTCTCCATCACGGTTGGGTTTCTTGTGGTAGGGAGTTCCACCGTTCCTTTCCAGTCCCCCAACCCTTCAGCTTCCTCTTGTTTAGAGATGGGGAAAAACCTGAAAAATTTGTGGAAAAAATCAGATTTTTTTCCCAAACGGCTTTGGGGAAAAAAATGGAAAAAAGCCCTGGTTTTCCCCCCAATTTTTCCGGGTTTTTTTCCCCCCAGACCTTCCCATCTCTACTCTTGTTCTCCTTCTAGACTGGATCCCCCAGCTTTTCACCACCACCACCACCACCACGATCGCCACCACCATGGCCCCCACAGCCAGCAGCTCCCAGCGGTTCCCCATCACCCCTCCCGGCCGGACCCTGAATCCAGGACGGCTAAACGGGAAATCCTCTGGGACAGCCACAACCAAAAGGCCCAGCACCAGCCTTCCGGCCTCCACAGACCGGAAGAACCCCCTGCGCCCGGTACCCACCACCCGGAAGCCCGCTCGGCCCTGTGAGTCTCACCCCTGCTTGCATGGGGGCACCTGCGAGGACGACGGCCGAGATTTTACCTGCAGCTGTCCAGCCGGAAGAGGAGGGGCTGTTTGCGAGAAAGGTAAGTCCAAGGATGAAATTCCCTGACAGCGAGAACAATGGATCAGTGGAACAGCTGACTGTGGGTGCTCCATCACTGGAGATTTTTAAGAAGAGATTGGTGTAGGTATAGGGTCTCCTGCCCGAACAGGGGGTTGGACTAGAAGACCTCCAAGGTCCCTTCCAAACCCTGTTATTCTATGTTCTGTGTTCTAAATCATCTTCTCCACAAACATAAATATAGCATAACAGGGTTCGAAAGGAAGAAGAAATATCCACTTTTGGGAAGAAGCATCCCATTTCTGCTTCTCAGCTCCAGCAACACAGCCTGACTGTTTCCTTTGATTTATTTATGACTGATGTTCCCCCCCCCCCACTTCCCCAAATGGCTCTAAGGGCCAGGCAACAAAGAGGCAGCATTATATAGCCAAGTGGTCTCGCAGGAGGGGGCCACTATTGAGAAGGCACCGAAAAGCATTCCTGCTTTTCAAATGAATAATGGGGCATTCAGAGCCAAAGGGGTGGTGGGTGGGGGGAGATGGGTAAATGCAGCACACCTACGTTTTGTAAAGAAAGGGTCTTTTCTTATATTGCAACACGCTCAAGGGAACAGGATTTGCCAGTGTAAAGGACATGGTGAGAGTTTGGGGGGGGGAGAGAAAAGTGCTTTTATCCCCGTGGATTCAAAAGCTCTTGCTTGAATAAGGAATAATGCAGGAATCCCCCCTCCCTCCCCGTAGCCTCCGGGCTTTCTTCCTCTTGATCCTAACACGCACCTTTCCGTGTGAATTCTCTGCCCCGTCGCAGCCATCCGCTACTTCATCCCCAGCTTCGGCGGGAAGTCCTACCTGGCCTTCAAAATGATGAAGGCCTACCACACCGTGCGCATCGCCGTGGAATTCCGGGCCTCCGAGCTGAGCGGGCTACTGCTGTACAACGGGCAGAACCGCGGGAAGGACTTCATCTCCCTGGCGCTGGTGAACGGATTCGTGGAGCTCAGGTGAGGGGTGGCCTGACAGGTGGCAGGAGAGGTAGTAGGGCTTGGAAGGCTTTCCTTGAAGCTGGATCACCAGCCAGGCGCCCCAACGAGAACTTGGCAGGAGGGACGTTGAAGAAGCCGCAATGCCATTCATCATCAACGCTGCTAACATCGGATGTTTTTGCTTTGACAACAGAGGGAGATGCAACCATTTTCTTCTTATGTTTTACTCTTAGAGTTAGAGTTAGATGATGCTGGGGGGAGGAATGTGCATGAGAGTTTAGCTAGACATAACAATACTGGACCTAGCATGAGAACCAAGGTTATTGAAATAAGAGATGATAAGAATTGGCGGGCTGGAGAACTGGAGGGGAAGCCTGCATTTCAAACTAATTGGAGAATGTGATTTATGACTGTTAATTGGAGGAGGGAATTGTGCTTTGATACTATGTGCTCAGGGGAGGGGAACTCGGTTTTTGGCTTCGACTGCGTTAGTGCCGATGCTATGCTTCTCAAAAAAAGATTCTTTAAGGTAAACAATGCCTCGAAGTTCTTTGAAGAACCATGACAATCATCACTCACAATCTCTCCCAGGTTCAACACCGGCTCGGGGACAGGCGTGATCACCAGCCGGGTACCCATTGAGCCTGGCCAGTGGCACGCGCTGGTGGTCAATCGGAACCGGAGGAACGGCGTGCTGTCCATAGATGGAGAGCCGCACGTCCATGGCGAGAGCCCAAGTGGAACCGATGGGTTAAATCTTGACACCGACCTCTTCATTGGAGGAGCCCCGGAAGACCAAATTGCTGTGTGAGTAATTTTGAGGGCGGAGGGCTTCATCCACCGACGGCTAGCAAATTTCCTAGATTTTTTTTTTAAACTTTCTGTACAAGTAGACCTCAACGCACGACCACAATCGAACCAAAAATTTGTTTTTTTAAGTGAATTTTGCCCCATTTGACGACCTTCCTTGCCACAGTTACTAAGTCAATCACTGCAGTTAAGTTAGCCACACGGCTGTTAAGTGAATCCGGATTCCCCCGCTGACTTTGCCCGTCAGAAGGTCGCAAAAGGGGATCGCGTGATCCCTGGGGACACCGTCATAAATAGGAACCAAGTATCGAGCATCTGAATTTTGTTCATGGAGATGCTGCAATGGTTGCACAGTGAGGGAAAAACAGCCATAAATCTTTTTTTTTTTTTTTTGGGTGCTTTTGCAACTTTGAATGGACATTTTATTATTAGTAGTAGTAGTAGTAATAGTAATAGTAATAATAAAGTTGGAAGGGACCTTGGAGGTCATCTAGTCCAACCCCCTGCTCAGGCAGGAAATCCTATACCATTTCAGACAAACGGCTGTCCAGTCTCTTCTTAAAAACTTCCAGTGTTGGAGAATTCACTGCTTCTGGAGGCAGGTTGTTCCACTGGTTAATTGTTCTCACTGTCAGGAAGTTTCTCCTCAGTTCTAGGTTGCTTCTCTCCTTGATTAGTTTCCATCTGTTGCTTCTTGTCCTGCCTTCAGGCGCTCTGGAGAATAGCTTGACTCCCTCTTCTTTGGGGCAGCCCCTGAGATACTGGAACACTGCTATCCTGTCCCCCCTCGTCCTTCTCTTCATTAAACTAGACATACCCAATTCCAGCAGCCGTTCCTTATATGTTTCAGCCGCCAGTCCCCTAATGAACTGCAGTTGTGTTGAGCACGTTGCTTAAAGGAGGCTGAGCTGTGGGGGGGGGATCCTCAGCATGCCTGGGTCCCACACCTCTGCCAGGATCCAGTCCCTGGCTGGGGGGCCCTTGCTTTAAATCCGGAGGAGAGATTTTAGTTAAATCCTGGGCCAGTGGTGAGACTCCACTTCAGAACGCCCTTCGGAAAGGTTGAAGTCTTTGGGTGATTTCCTGGTTTCTCTCCCTCCTAGGGTGGGCGAGCGCACGTCGGTCACCGCTGGCCTGAAAGGCTGCGTCCGTCTGCTGGACGTCAACAACCAGATGTACGACCTGCGGGAGAAAGGCGACGACGTGCTCTATGGCAGCGGGGTGGGCGAGTGTGGCAACAACCCCTGCCAGCCCAACCCCTGCCACCACGGCGGGCTCTGCCACGTCATGGAGGCCGAGATGTTTCACTGCGAGTGTCTCGACGGTTACACAGGTGAGCAGAGCCTCTGTATGTGTTTGTGTGTTTATGTAAGTTGGCTTCCCATTCTTCTCAATGCAAGGAGGCGGCGTTTTCCCCCGGGCAGGCTAGCTATCTGCATACACAGAGGGGTGAAGAGGCTGGGACTCTCTCCCCCAATCCGCTGCTCTGGTGAAAATGATTGTTGGTGCAAGAGAATAATTTGTAGCTCAGGGTAGAACTGTGGGGTCCGTGGGGCCCTCTGAGCTTGGTGGCTTTCTTGCAGACATTTCATTGACTGTACTAGGTAACATCATCAGTGCTAAGAGAGAGTGGGGTTTGCAGGGAGGAGGAGGAGGAGAAAGGCTGTGGGGTTCCTGGTGCTCTCTGAGCTGGGTTATTTTCTTGTAGGTGTTTCATTACCCAACTAGATAACATCATCAGTTTTCGAGGAGGAGGAGGAGGACTATGGGGTCCCTGGCACTGTGTTGCAGACGTTTCATTACCCAACTAGATAACATCATCAGTTTTTGAGGAGGAGGAGGAGGAGGACTATGGGGTCCCTGGCACTGTGTTGCAGACGTTTCATTACCCAACTAGATAACATCATCAGTTTTCGAGGAGGAGGAGGACTATGGGGTCCCTGGCACTGTGTTGCAGACGTTTCATTACCCAACTAGATAACATCATCAGTTTTCAGAGAGGAGGAGAAGGAGAATGGGATCCCTGGCACTGTCTGAGCTGGGTTATTTTCTTGCAGACGTTTCATTACCCAGCTAGATAACATGATCAGTGCTAGAAGGGAGTGGGAGCGGGCTTTGCAGAGAAAGACGAGGAAGAGGAGACAGGGGGGGGGGTCCTTGGTGCTCCCCGAGCCGGGAGGTTTTCTTGCAAATGACTGCGAACCCCTTCAAAGCCCATCCAGATGTTAGCTGCCTTGCTCACCTCTTTGCCTCTTGCCCTGCCCTAGGACCCACCTGTGCCGACGAGAGAAACCCCTGTGACCCCAATCCCTGCCACCTCTCCGCCACCTGCCTGGTCTTGCCCGAAGGCGGGTCGAAATGCGAATGCCCCATGGGACGAGGAGGCGAATTCTGCGAATCAGGTGAGGGGAAAGCTGGAAAAGGTGGGATTAGGCCAGGATTGCAGCTACGACAAGATGTTGAAATCATCCAGGCAGAATTACAAGCCACTGAAATCGGGGTTGCAAGATAGGTCCTTAAGGCCGGTCTTTTCTCAACCTTAGCCACTTTTTAAGACCGGTGGACTTCAACTCCCAGAATTCCCCAGCCAGCACAGCACAGAATTCTGGGAGTTGGAGCCCACCCGTCTTAAAAAGTGGCCAAGGTTGACAAACGCGGCATAAGACACTCTTCCGATTACGCTCCTGCCGTTATTACGCCCAGGAAGGAAATTTCTGAATGAAGCTGTCCTGCTTCCAAATGAAAGTTTCTCCGGCCAGAATTTCCAGGGATCTCTTTAACATTTCTTTAAACGTTTAAAATGCAAAAAAAATATCATCCGCTTTTGATTCCAACCCCCTTTTGGTGGGAGCTTTCGATCCACAGACCGGGCAGCCAGTCGTATGTTGGGTTTGAGCTTAGCAAACGGCACAAACCCTGTTAATTCAACAAGCCACCACTTAGCACACATCCAGTAAATGGCTTCTGTTACTTTATCCATGCTGCCTCTTCTCCCTCCCTCTCTCTCTCTCTCTCTTAGTTGCAGAAATGGACCAGACCGGGCCTTTTCTGCCAGAATTCAACGGATTCTCATACCTGGAGCTGAACGGTCTTCAGACATTTGTGCCAGATCTACAGTACGTTTTTTTCTTCTTCTTCCTTTTCCTTTTTCCCTTCCTTCCTTCCTTCCTTCCTTCCTTCCTTCCCCTCCCTGGCCTCTTCAAGAAAATGGCAATGAACTGGAAACCTTATTTTATAAGTATTTTCTATGGACTGTGTCGTTCTTTATGCCGGAGAGAAAGCGCTGGTTGCAGTTAACGTCACCTCCTAGTTCCCTTCCAAATACAGGCAGTCCTCGACTTAACGACCACAATTGGGACCAGAACCTCCGTCGCTAAGTGAGTCCCACCCAGTTTTATAGCCTATTTTGCCATGGTCATTATCGAATGGCTGGGCTGTTAAGTGAATCGAGCTGGCCATTAAGTGAATCCAGATTCCCCCAGAAGCCAGCTGGGAAGATGGCAAATGGCGACGCTGGGACACCGCAACCATTGTAAGTACATTTGGGTTGCCGATTTGAATCCCGTGACCGTGGGGATGGTGCAACGGTCATAAGTGCGAGGACTGGTCTTTTTTCAGCGCCCTTGTAACTTTCAATGGCTGCTAAACGAATGGTCGTAAGTTGAGGACTTACCTGTAGAGGCTTCCTTTTTTCTCTCTGTCTCTCCATTCTCTTTTTTTTCTTTTCTTCTTTTCTCCTGTCTTTCATTCCTTTTCTTTTCCAGGGATGATGTGTGAATTGGGGCAAAAATGGTGATTCAGATCATCAATTTGATCCAAACTCTCGTCCTTTGATTGGATTCAGTCGCTGAATCGGTTCATTTCAGCTTTCCAAACCGATTTGAGGGGATTTGACAAGCCGAGAAGTTCCGAAATCTGTTTGGGAAGCCTGCTAATTCAGTTTGAGGACTCAAATCCTCTCGGCTGACTCCCTATCGGATTCAGTCAGGAATCAGGTCAAATTTCCAGATGAAATATTCATACGCCCTACTTTTTTTTTTTTTTTTTTTTTTTTAAATCCTTTTCTTTTCTTCTGGTTTTTTTGTTTTTGTTTTTGTTTTTGCAACATGGGAAATTATTTTTTCCCCACGTTATTGATGTGCCTCTGTTCAATCCTCCAGGGATAAGATAGCCATGGAAGTGGTATTCCTGTCCAGAAATCCAAACGGTTTAATTTTCTACAATGGGCAGAAGACGGATGGAAAAGGAGATTTTATGTCCTTGACCCTTCACAATGGATACCTGGAGTACAGATATGACTTGGGCAAAGGAGCCGCCGTAATCAAGTAAGAAAAGAACCGATGATTGCATGGGCAAAAAACATAGGGCACAATATAGAATTAGAAGATTGGGAAAGAATGTGGAACAAAAATTACACCATAACAAAATCTGCTGCATATAAGGAAAATCAGTATAAAATGCTATATCGTTGGCACCTAGCTCCAGCAAGGCTGGCCAAAATGTATCCGAATCAAAGCCCAAAATGTTGGAAATGTAATCATCGTCAAGGTACCTTCTTTCATGCTTGGTGGCTGTGTCCTGAAGCGAAAAAGTATTGGACTAAGATACAAGGGTGGCTACAAGAGTTAACAAAATGCCAAATAGAACTAAACCCGGAAGCATTTCTCTTGGGAATACTTAAAAAGAAATTTGACAGGAAAATAAGATATTTGATTTTACACATATTAACTGCGGCAAGAATTGCGTTCGCGCAATATTGGAAGGAAGGCAATATACCACCAGAGGGATTGATCATTCAGAAGGTATATGAATGTGCCGAAATGGATAAACTCACGCTAGAACTAAAAGAAAAAGACGATTCGGAATTTTACGCGGTTTGGGAAAAATGGTATACTTGGATAGATAATAGAAACAAAAATTGGAAATATACATAAGGCTACTGTGTGGTTAGATATTGAATGTATATAGTGTATATATTGTATAGAATGCTGATCCGAAGTATATAAAAATGACACAGTCTGCTGAATGAGTTGTAAAAAGGAAAATGGTAATAAAAATTATTTAAAAAAAGAAAAAAGAAAATGTTCCCTTATCCATTTTTTAAAAAAAGTTAAAACTGAGGCATATTTCAGCCCTTATGGACTTCTGAAAAAAAAACCTAGGAAAGCAGGTTTTACATACATTTATTTCATTCCTTTCCATCCTGTCACCGTGGGGAAAACCCTTGACAGCTTCTAAGATATGAAAAATGGAATGAAAGCGTCCGGAGTACAGTTAGGCTTATATTTTTTCACCTGCTTTGCAAAATCCATCACCTAATAAATCAAACCAAAAAACGTACTGAATTTTATACTGTCATTGCAGCTTTAGAACGTCGGGTTTCATAACAGCCTTACAAATAATAACAAATTATATCACTTGTGATTGGGTTATCGCCTTATCAGTGAGATGGGCAGCGTGTAAATTTCATGAAACAAATAAGTAAAAAAAATATTTTGGGTGGGGAAGGGGGGGGGGAAAGGAAGAAGAGAGGAAAACAAAAATGGAGTTAAAAGGTTTTGAAATTTCACTACTTTTCTTTCATTTAAAAGTCTTGACTACATACGCCCGGCAATCATTATAACTCAGGTTTTAAATGTGGGATTAAACCTAAACCGTATGGAATTGTATTGGATTGTATGGGATCTTGGCTTCTCCAAAACCAACTCTTGACTGGTTTTAAAACGTTCCCAGCGTGAAACTAGGGGAACCAGCTTAGCTTAATGGCTTCAGAGACAGAATATAATGAGACTTCTTCTGTCTTTTTCTCCCTGTATTATATCTTGCATTCTTCCCCCCCAGGAGCAGAGAGCCCATCGCTCTGAACACCTGGATCAGTGTTTCACTGGAGAGGAACACCCGGAAGGGCATCATGAGGATTAACAACGGAGAACGCATCCTGGGTGAATCACCGGTAAATTAATGCCACTTTCGAAGAGATTTGGGACCCCCCTTGTGGGCAGTTTCTTAAATTCAGACAAGGATTGCAATCCTCCCCCTCTCTTTTAGCCTCCCGCAGTCTTCCCCAGTGGGTACCTTATCATGATCTGACTGCATTTGCACACAATACGTTTAATCCAGTTCTTAAATTAATTCGCTTTTTTTTTTTTTTTGATTCGCATGATAAATCAGTTGGGATGGGGATTGCAAGAAGGGCTGGCTAAGCCTGCCAAAATGAGCCCGGGTTCAAACTATAAACGGGCTTGGTGTAACGTGTGGATGAAGCTGTTAGGTTCTCCCTGATGAAGTGCAACTGCTGGAATTATCATCAGTCCCCCTGGAACAACCAATGGCCTCTGTTAGCATGAGATTTTGGTGAGATTGTCTCCTCATCCCAGAGCAACACAACGGCCTTCCTCTCCTAGCTAATCTGTGGGGCTCTTTTGCACGCAGATATCCTGCCTTGAAATCTGGAGGTTCCAAAGCTATGACAGCCCATAAAAAAATAAACTAGGTCTGTGGTTACGCTCGACTGCTTTCAAACCTAGTTACGGGGGGTGGCTGGTATTATTGGGGCTGCAAATGTTTGCAACCTTGCCTGGAAGCAAATCCTGTTCAGTACAGGTAGTCCTCTACTTACGACCACAATTCAGAGACATTTGTTAAGTGCGTTTTGCCCCATTTTACGACCTTCCTTGCCACGTTGTTAAGTGAACCCAAAACACAAAACTACATCAGAGCTTTCATTCAGTGATATATATATATATATTTATGAGCTAATTGGAGTTAATTGGACTTACATCGGTGTGAGTGATATATCTATATCTATATATCTATATATATCTATCTATAGATAGATAGATAGATAGATAGATAGATAGATAGATAGATAGATAGATAGATAGATATAGATAGATATAGATATATAGATATATAGATATATAGATATATAGATATATAGATATAGATATATAGATATAGATTAGATATAGATAGATAGATAGATAGATAGATAGATATAGATGATATAGATAGATATGTATGTATGTATGTATGTATGTATATATATCTCACACCGATATAAGTCCAATTAACTCCAATTAGCTCATAAATTCTTTTTTTTTCTTTATAAAGTTTTATTGATATATTTTTTTAACAGAATTCAGTAGTAATCATTCAACAAAAACGTGTTGTCTGAGTATCTTATTCACTAATACAAATTCAGTTCCTAATCCCTAAATCTTTTCTCTAACCATTGATAAAATAACTTTCTACGTGGTGCTGTTATATCACTGATCTTTTCTCTGTTTTCTCTTTTGATTCCCCTTTGTGTTTCTTCCTCCTCCTCCTCCTCCTCCTCCTCCTCCTCCTCCTCCTCCTCCAGTAAGGTAAAGAGATAAGTATAATGACCCTCTCATCCTCATCTCCTTTCCATCATGATCAATCTTTTTTTTTTTTTTTTTGCTTCCCCATCCCAACACCAATAATAGCAATAGGTTATCATCCCCCCCCTTTTTTCCCCCATTGTACAACCACCTCTTTTAGCATAGATGCTTCCTTTTTTCTAATTAAAAGAGAGCCATCTGCATCCAGAATAATTAGTTTTGTGTGGCTTCCACTCCCCTTTCCTTTCCCGAGTTTGAGCCATTTTCCATCATTAATGCTTTCACACATTAGATAGTTCCCTTTTAACCCGGTGAATTTGAAACAGCGGGTGGTGCCTTTGATACGGGGGGGGGAGGGGGGCAAAATAAGGGTTCATTAAACCATGGCTTGTGGTTGGGGCAGCTGAAACCGTCCTTTTTTTCTCCCTTGCCACAATAGTTTCACTGATTCTCAACATTAGATTTGATTAAAACATCTCTAGCAGGACCAGATTAAATTCTCCAATAAGCTGTTGGTCTTGCAGCTGTAATGAGCTAACCCCTTCTTAAAACCAACTTTGATTGGCACCGTTTTTCTGTGGGTTAACAGAAGATTAAAGGCACTGAAGGAACCTGTGGGGCTAGTTTCTTGCTAAATTGGTTTGCTGAGGATACATCCCATCCCTTCCTACAACATGGTCTAATCAACCATCCGTTAAATATAGCCATTAAGGTCCTGTCCTTCGTGAAAACTGTACTGCACTAGTCATAAATGTGTTAAATCTTCAAGGCGATCCAGAGACGTTTTTCTCGTAGTGGGTAGGTGCCTTCCTTCCAGCCTTTGTGGCCTCCATTCTCAGTGATTTTTTTTTCCCTCCCCTTTTATCCAGTTGCCCCACACCTCACTTAATTTAAAGGAACCCCTCTATGTGGGGGGAGCACCAGACTTCAGCAAACTGGCCCGGGCTGCTGCAGTGTCTGCTAGCTTTGACGGAGCCATCCAGAAGGTATGGAACGGTCTTCCTTCTTGTTTTTGTCCAAAATTAGCGCTGTGGATGTTGGGTTGGTTGTTTGAGAAGGGAGATGTTCACGGGGATTGATAGCTTCGTAGCGCACAGGGGTGTCTCCCCCCCCCCCAAAACCTTGCATCAAATATAAGGTCTCCAGCCTTGGAGAGAGGTTTGGACTAGAAGACCTACAAATATACAACTCCGTTTTACTAGCGAATGCTTCAAAATGTTAGTCTCGGAAAAGCAAAAAAAGCTCTCCGCTCCTAGATAACATTCCAGTTGAACACTTCTCTTTGTTTTGAAGGGAATTGTACCTGAAAGGCAGGTTGCCTTCTTTGATCCCTGGGGTGGGACTTGAAGGCTGTCTTGGGTGGCCTTCTGAGAACTTGTTCCCAGAGAGAAGTAGATTGAAAATGGAGGATCTTTAGTTTTTCTGGCTACTGGAGAACTACAGCTTTCAAGAGCTGCGACGAATACGGGGTGGAGAACGGAGGGATTTGTGTTCTGTAGCCATGGAAAAGTTAAAATGGGTTCCCGGACGGAAAGAGAACCCTTAGGAAAATAAAACCTGATGAGAAAAAAGCCACCACTGATTAGGTTTAGCGATGAGAAGGATCCAGTGGGCTCCTTGCTGTAGGGAGGACTGGATCCCATGGGTGGGACAGTTTTCAGTTGAATGGTAGGAGGAAGTTTTGGATGGTAAGAAGTACTTGAGAAGGAAATCATTAACTAGAAAGATGGTGGTTTGGTCCTCCAGAAGCTCCTCAGATGTTGGTGGAAAGTTCTCGTCTTCGGGACATCATTGGATTAGACCAGGCATCTCCCTCCTACAATCCTTCAGGACTGTATGGGATAGCAGCTTCCATAATTACCACCCAGTAGGATCATTAGCCATGCTAGCTGAGAATTATGGGAATTCCACCAGGAAGGCACCAATCTGAGTCAGGTTGGCTGCTTTGATCCCCGGGGTGGGACTTGGCAGTCTGTTAGTCTCTTTTTTAAAACTCTGTCCTTAAGACCCTAACCCTTCCTTCCTTCCTTCCTCCTCTCCAATGGCTCAGATTTCCATCAAAGGGACCCCCGTCCTGAAGGAGGAGAACATCCGCAGCGCCGTTGAGATTTCTCCTTTCCGCTCTCATCCCTGCACTCAGAAGCCCAGCCCTTGCCAGAACGGGGGGACCTGCAAACCCCGGCTGGAGAGCTACGAATGCAGCTGCCCCAGAGGCTTCTTCGGGGCCCACTGCGAGAAAGGTGAGGCTGGGTTGGCAGAGAAAACTGCTGTGGACCCGGGAAGGAGATCTTGACCCACCCTTCCACAGCCAGTTTGACCCTTGATGGTGCAGAACGGGCAGAACACCTTCCCCAACCTGGTTGGTGCCTTACCCAGGAAAGCTCAAGGGGCTTCTTTCTACTGAATCCCAGTTTGGGTCTAGGGAACCCCAAGAGCCGTGGAGGCACAGTGGTTAGAATGCAGTATTGCAGGCCAACTCTGCCGACTGCCGGCAGTTCGGTTCTCAGTGGCTCAAGGTTGACTCAGCCTTCCATCCTTCCAAGGTCAATGAGGACCCTGATTGTTGGGGGGCCATAGGCTGGCACTGTAATCCGCCTAGAGAGGGCTGTAAAAGCACCATGAAGCGGTATATAAGTCTAAGTGCTATTGTATATAAGTATATATATATATATATATATATATATATATATATATATATATATATATATATATATATATATATATATATATAGCTGGAGGGCAGGCCAACGGCGGCAGCGCCAGGAAGGAGGGGATTGACAAGGATGGGAGGGAGGAAGGTTGGAGAACTGGAATGCAAAGAAGAGGAGGCGGGACAATTAAGGCAATTACGGTCAGCCAGGACGGATGGCCCTATCACACGGTCAATGAGTAAGCAGTTAGGCTAGCAAGGTTTATAAAAGTAATTTCCACCCCAAAACTTTACTCTGAGGACGCTGGCAGGGGACCAGCGAAAGCTAAGTTGTTTTAATATTGTAAATAGTTGTTTTTATTGTTTTAAACTTTTTAACAATAAACAGCTGGTTTATATTTCTCCCGGAGATCGAGGACTGTGTTATTGAACAGATATGCCCGGGATTCGTATTTTTGTAGTTATCAAAGACATATATATATAAGTATATGTTAAATTTGGATTTTTGCCAACAAAGAGTTAAAGGGAGACTAGTATAGCTATTTCGAGCTATTTAGCTCTCATCAGCTAGTCATACCCTTCTGAGATTCGAACCTGGGCCGCTTGCACGTTAGGCAGATGTATTAACCTCTAGGCTAATTTCGGTAGACCGGGTGTTCCATTAGACACTTAATATATAAGTATATAAATCTAAGTGCTTCTCAAGGCGGGCTGGAAGTGGGATTTTGAGGCAGGATATATTCCAGCCTGAAATGATCGAAATTCTGGGCCTTCTCCCCCCCCCCAATTCCACCCCCTCCCAAAGCTGAGACACAGAACCTCCTGGCTGGGGATTATGGGGGTCGCCATCTGGCACCAGTGGACTGTTCTCAGGGTTTGCTTCCCTCCCTGCAGTCCTCACCGAGAAGGCAGCTGGAGACTCGGAAGCTGTCGCCTTCGACGGCAGGACCTACATAGAATACCACAACGCTGTTACCAAGAGGTAATGACTGGGGGGGGGGAGAGATTTGGGGAGACCGAAGAGGTTAAAACAAAGTAGAGGAGCCTGACTTTAAAATCTGGCCGTAGGGAGGGAGCCCCGTTTCTTACAGGCCCACCTCCCTTGGGTAGAGCTGGACCACGAGTCCCACCCACTACCTCTTCAAGCAGAGTTTCTCAAGCGTGGCGACTTGAAGACGGGAGGACTTCAACTCCCAGAATTCCCCAGCCAGAAACACTGTCTTGGAGCGAAGAATTGGGAGTCTTTCCAGTCACGAATTCAGTGATGGAAATCCCTTCTCCCTCCACTCCTTCGGTCTTTGCCACCTTCCCTGCGTCCTAAGCAAGGGACCCAAAGCGGAAGATTCGTTCCCAGCTCAAAACCTTCAGGGCAACAAAACTCAGCCTGTAGGATATATTTGGGGGGGGGGGAGAGGGAATCTCCCCCAGTTTTCTTTATCTGCAACACCCTCTTCAGAAGCTCCTGTGCAGAGTTCGAAAGCCGTGTTCTTTTCCCTCCGCCCATTTTTAGCCTAGGCACTTTGCAGATACACTGCTCCTCCAGAGGGATGCTCCATTCAGCTCATCCAACCTATTGTGTCCGCCCACTTGTGTGTGTGTGTTTCTGTATGTCTCGTTCTTTGGCTGATTAATTATTCCCCAATCCCACACAGGATGTCTTAGCTCTCCTGGGCTTTGGAGACTCCGCTAACAACTCTCCCCTTCCAGAGTCCCTTTGGTGAACGAGATATGTTGTTGCTTTTTTTTTCCTGCCCTCCTTCTTTCCTTCCTTCCTTTCCTTCTCTCTGTCCTCAACCACCTTTGTGTTTTTGTTTCGTTTGCAAGCCAACTGACCAATGAGATACCAGCGTAAGTAAAACGTCTTCCTCGCTTGCACCTCCGTTTCCATCTCTTTCCACACACCCGCCATCCTTCCGCTTGCCGGTCCATCCTTTCGGTCTCTCCCCACCAAGGGCTTCTTGAGAAATTAACCCAGGAAGACCTAGCAGGTTGTCACCTCTTCACTTAAATCCAGGACACTTTTACAAGTCCTTCTTCTCCTTCCTTTGGGCCACGGAGTTAGAGCTAGCTATTTTGAGTGTCATCTGTGGGGCGCTTGAGCTTCGGGATTTTCTTGCAGACATTTCATTACCAAACTAAATAACATGATCAGCGCTAGTAAGGGATGGGGGTCTGCTCTCGTCTTATATAGCACCAGCACCGGTGATGTTACCTAGTTGGGTAATGAAACGTCTGCAGGAAAACCACCAAGCTCAGAGAGCACCAAGGACCCCACAGCCATTGTCCTCCCCCTCCCCCTCCTCTTCCTCCCACACCCCACTCCTTTCTAGCACTGATGATGTTCCCTAGTTGGGTAATGAAACGTCTGCAGGAAAACCACCAAGCTCAGAGAACACCAAGGACTCCACAAGCCTCCTCCTCCCTGAAAATCCCACTCCCTTGTAGCACTGATGATGTTACCTAGTTGGGTAATGAAACGTCTGCAGGAAAACCACCAAGCTCAGAGAGCACCAAGGACCCCACAGCCATGGTCCTCCCCCTCCCCCTCCTCTTCCTCCCACACCCCACTCCTTTCTAGCACTGATGATGTTCCCTAGTTGGGTAATGAAACGTCTGCAGGAAAACCACCAAGCTCAGAGAGCACCAAGGACCCCACAGTTCCAACGCTGAGCTACACATATTCTCTTTGGTCAGTAAATAAAATCTTCCCAGGGCCACAAGCACCCAAATCCTTGTTGCTAGCTTGGCCTAGATCAAGTTGGTCTTAAACTCGTCAACTTTAAGACAGGTGGACTTCAACTCCCAGAATTCCTCAGCCAGCGTGAGAAACACTGCTCTAGCGACTGAATGAACCTGAATACTTAGCTCACTAACGCCCAGCCTCCTTTCTCAGAAATGGGCTGTTTATTGGATTTGACCTGAGCAGTTGGCAGTCCCTCTCCCCAATGCCTCTAAGATTAAGTGCCCCAAGCACTTAATTAAAATTTAAAACTAAAATTAGCAATTCAAGATGGACGGAGGTCCGGTCTGTCGACGTCCTGGATAGTTTCACGCCTCCACCCTAACCTCGAAAAGGACCCCAGGAAATTGCAACTGGGACAAAGCACATCCTCATTTTTCAGTGACTTGGTTTCCCACTGGCGAAAAGAAATCCAAAGGAATCTTGGGGGGGGGGGATGGATGTCAATATGTTTTTTCCTCTTGCAAGTGGAGGAAAAAAAAAATCAGATTTAAGGCAGGGTTGCTGGCCACCTCCTTTTGCAAAAAGCAGATCTCTGCTCAGAAGGGATACATTTGCCGTGTGCGAGCGCGACGGTCGGAATGGAACGATGCCTGTGTTCTAAACAGAAAGGGATAAAAAAAAAATAAACAATAAAGAAGCAAGTGGAAAACTATTCATTGGAAGCCGTTGTGAAGTTTGAGGGTTTCCTCCGCTTGGTAAAGGGTTGTTGTTGTTGTTGTTTAAATCATTCTCCAGACTTCACAATGGGGCAAAAGGGCTTGAGAGCTCAGCTTTAGCAAAGGCTGAGTGTCCCTGCTCAGCCTTTACAGCTGAAAGCTCTCTTAGGGGACTTCAGGTCCAATTCAGAGAGAGAGAAAAGCCAACTTTTCCCATATTTGTGGAATTGAAGTGAATAAACGCCTCGATTTATTTCCAAGAGTCCATGTTTGGGGGTCATTTTGCTGAAGCTTTATGTGGGGACAGAATGTTGGGGCGTCCTCTGCTCTCAGAATTTTGGAGTGTCTTTTTCCTTTCCTTTCCTTTCCTTTCCCCTTCCTTCCTTCCTTCCTTCTTTCCTTCCTTCCTTCCTTCCTTTTTCTTTCTTTCTTTCTTTCTTTCTTTCTTTCTTTCTTTCTTTCCATATATGCCCAACTCTTGAGTCTCAACGCATGAATTACTTTCGGAGAGAAATCCCAATTTGCATAATTGAAATAATGATGTGAGATATGAAACAGAGAGAGGGCAGGCTTTTTTCGTTTGACTTTCCACTTGCTTCCCTTCTCTCCACCACCACCACCACCACCACCACCACCCCCAGCTCTCCCTTCGTTTAACCCTCATCCACTCTAACCCAAGACTGAAGTCACTTTATGAGTTGTTACGATGCCTAATTTCCCATTGCTTGTTCTGCTGATTACAGTAATTCCTCGATCGTGTAAACAATACGGACGTTTCTCCCTGCCGCGCATACATCAGGGCTGGGCTAAACTGTTCCAGATTTGAACTGCTTTCGATTCGGAACGCCCCATTTCAAGCTTGAAAGGGTTATTTCAAGCCGGAAATCAGCTGTTCTGCATTTCAGACACGTTGTTGGGCATTGCCTAGAAACGCTGTCCTGTTTTGGCCTCCACAAAACGTTTGGCACACCCAGGTGCCCAGTGGAAGTATGGCTTGTCTCAGATCTGTATCTGGAAAAGGCCAGCAGGAAGGGCCGGGGTTTCATTAGGGACTAGCCGCTTTTCCCACCTTGATCGGTTCATATTTTATCCCGGTGCTTAATGCATGCCTCCACTTTCTTTCTGCTTCTAAGTCCCGATGCTTTGGATTACCATCTTGACCTCAGGTGAGTCTTGTCGGAGCAGGTGTGCTTGTACCTTGCATCCAGATCTCGCTGTTCCCTTTTTTTTTTCCTTTCATTTTTGACATTCGGCTTGGCTCCTCTGCATGCTTTCGCCTGTTTCTTACAGATTCACCTCCCTGAGCTATTTGCTCTTGGGAGCAGCAAAACCAAGCCCTAGTCATCCAGATCTTGGTGACTCTCATTTTTCAGGCTGGGTCTCGAAGGCATAACAAGCTTTGAGAGGTCCACAAGCTGCCATAAAGAAACGGACAAATTTTGATTCAATTTTTCACAGCTTCTTACGTAGGTCCCTTCTGTTAATCAAGGTTATTTCATCTAACCACAGAACCTAGGCCTCAGTTTCCCCAAGTCCAGGGGACCTGGATGCTGAAATCATCCCTGCAGAAAGATTCAACTCTAAATGGGGATTTTACCAATCTGCTCCCTCCCACCCCCGCATCTAGCCAATTAATGATTAATCGGGTCCATTAATTGTCAATTCCAGACAGATTAGGTTAGTGCAGGGGTAGGCAACCTTGGCTCTTTTATGACTCATGGACTTCAACTCCCAGAATTCCTGAGCCAGCCACGCTGAGGGGAAAGGGAGAGATTTCCAAGTTGAGCCATGCTGGCTCAGGAATTCTGGGAGTTGAAGTCCACGAGTCATAAAGCGGCCTAGGCCTAGGCCAGAGGTAGGCAACCTTGGCTCTTTTATGACTCGTGGACTTCAACTCCCAGAATTCCTGAGCCGGCATGGCTCAACTTGGAAATCTCTCCCTTTCCCCTCAGCGTGGCTGGCTCAGGAATTCTGGGAGTTGAAGTCCACGAGTCATAAAAGAGCCAAGGTTGCCTACCCCTGGGTTAGTGCTATCATAGGATGTGGCCACAGTCAGTGGAGGCAGCCAGTTTTGCAGTGTTTGGGGCTTTGTGTGTTGATTTTGATAATCTAAGTTGCAAAACAAAACAAAAGTTTTTTAAAAAGTGCCAACTTGGAGCTGACAGCCGCTGAGGCTGCTATAAAAGAAGCAGTTTTAATTTAGGTAATTCCTAATTGTGTTGCGCAGATGAGATAAAGGAAAGGACAGGGTCTATCTTAGCCAGGAAACAGGAAATGAGGGAAAATTCAGGAATGTAGTTTTTTGGGTTTGTTTTTTTCCTGGGTTGTAGCTGATAACAAGTAATGGAGACTTCCGTAGTAATTCCAAATCTTATCATGCTGTTACCTCAAGCAGTGTTTTAAGAATAATGCTGATTAAACCCCAGTTAAAAACTAGGATCCTTTATATATTCCAATATCTGAGATATTCCAATATCTCAGGGGTTGCCACAAAGAAGAGGGAGTCAAGCTATTCTCCAAGGCGCCTGAGGGCAGGACAAGAAGTAATGGATGGAAACTAGTCAAGGAAAGAAGCAACCTGGAACTGAGGAGAAACTTCCTGACAGTTAGAACAATTAACCAGTGGAACTACCTGCCTCCAGAAGTTGGGAATGCTCCAACACTGGAGGTTTTTAAGAAGAGACTGGACAGCCATTTGTCTGAAATGGTATAGGGTTTCCTGCCTGAGCAGGGGGTTGGACTCGATGACCTCCAAGGTCCCTTCCAACTTTATTATTATTATTATTATTATTATTATTATATAGGGCAGGAAGGCAGCTTCCTTTCTCTGTAGGCTGTTCCTCAGCATCTGGTGTCCTAGGGATATACTGCCTCTGAACATGGAGGCTCCACTTATTTGTACTTGCCGCCTCCTCTTGAGTAACATTGGAAAGGCGGTGATTTCAACTCCCTATTTTTAAACGGCCAATTTCCTCTTTCATCTCAAATAGTTTTTGCTCGGAGCGATCCCATTTCTCCCCCGGGTCCAGGAGGGAAAACGGTGTCCTTGCAGTCCCGTGTTGTGATGTCTCTCGTCTTGTGTGGATGTGTGTGTCCGTGTGTCTATTGTGCTCTGTGACAGTGGAACGCTTTAAACTCTCTAGCTGGGGTGTTGATTTTCTCTGCTTCCATCAAACCTCTCAAGAAGAAGAGAGATCTTGGCAGGGAATAAACCGGATCTAAAGAGAATCTGATTCTGGTTAGTTGGTCGTCTCACTTTGTGCTTCAGACGCTACACTGTCCCCAAGACCTAGAAATGTGCAGAAATACACAGTTCAGCCTTTCAAAAATAAAATAACAAGGAGGGCGGGCAATGTTAACTTCCTACCATTTAAAGGGAGTACTCAACTTACGACCACAATTGAGCCCCAAAATTTCTGTTGCTAAGTGAGACATGGGTTAAGTGAGTTTTGCCCCATTTTACGACTTTTCTTGCCACCCTTGTTAAGAGAAACCCTGCAGTTGTTAAGTTAGTGACATGGCTGTTAAGTGAATCCGGCTTCCCCATTGACTTGGATCATCAGAAGGTCACAAAGGGGGAATCACGTGACCCTCCCAGGGACACTGCCACCGTCGTAAACGTGAGCCAGTTGCCAGGCATCTGAATTTTGATCATGTGACCATGGAGGATGCTGCAACGGTCGTTAAGAGTGAAAAAAACGGTCCTCGCTCAATTTTTTCCAGTGCTGTTACAACTCCGAACGGTCACTGATAATGAACTGTTGCAAGTCGAGGACTGCCTGTAGCGCCGTATGACCCGGCTTAAGTTCCAAGTCGTATTAGAACTTGGATTCACCCATCCTGTGAAGCTGCAGTTGGTTTAATCTGAACTCTAATCCGTTGGGATTGCACATCCTAAACCAAACTGCTGGCCCGTGGGCTGGATGCGTAACGCCAAAACCGTGTCCACCTCATTGCCGGCAATAGGGAAAAAGTCACGATACGTCGTGACACGTCACGTGACGTTGCGAATTTGACACCCCTGTCCTAAACCATCCACTCCAAAACGTAGGGTTGTTGAGAACCAAAATTCAGCACGTGGTTTATAGGGCCAGACATAAGCAGGCTGGCGACTTAGCCGCTGGGAGAGGCCAAGAGGTCATCTGGCCTGGATGGAGTTGGGGCCCCTTTGGAGGAGCTCCCAAGGGGGGACCCCCTCTCTGCTTCCTGAATCTGACTTCTCCTTTCCATCCCAATGCAGCGAGAAGGCCCTGCAGTCCAACTACTTTGAGCTCAGTGTCAAAACCGAAGCCACCCAGGGCCTCATCTTGTGGAGCGGGAAGGGTCTGGATCGATCGGACTACATCGCTTTGGCCATCGTGGACGGCCGGGTCCAAATGACCTACGACCTGGGCTCTAAACCCGTGATCCTGCGGTCTACCGTCCCGGTCAACACGAACCAGTGGATTCAGATCAAAGCGTTCAGGTGGGGGGGGAATCACAGGCTCACCCGTCCCTTTGGCCAAGTTTGATCAACACTAGAAGAAGCATCGTAGCTTAAAGTCCCTTGACCAGGCCTGGCTATCAGGCCAAAGAAAGTACAAAGAGCTGGGGTCTTCCTTAGATGGGTGCAGGAATAACTTTGAGGAATTGGAGGCAGACCCGCAGCAAAAACCACCGTCAAAGAAAAGGAATTTGAGTCCAAGACAGAAATACAATTTGAAAAAGTAGGCTTGACTTTCCCTTAGATCTCCCAGAGATAAAGGGGAGGGGGGGAGATAATATATTAAGATTTGCAAGGTTGTCTGACTGCAATCCGACGTTTCTCAATCTCCGCCACTTCGACTGGACTTCGATTCCCAGAATTCCCCAGCCAGCTGCCAAGTTGCCCCAGATGCGAAACACCAGTTTGAACGGAGTCCTTCGGGAAGCTCTGTTAAGCAGACATTTCAGCCCAGAACTCCTGTCTCCAGCTCGGGCCCTTTAGTTGTGTTCGTACTACAGCTGGTTTTGTCATGGTTTGGGTTGTTTTGAGACACCCGCTGAATTACGCACACGAATTGTAGCCTTATTTATCCGCCAGAGAAACCGGTGCTGTCGAAACAAAACTGCTCAAGTCAATCCAGGAAATTGATATATATTTTTTTTCCCCTTTTAAAAAAAAGTCCCCATCTGTGATGTTCCCCAGGCCCCATCCCCGGGCTTCCACAATCTGGAGTGAAACCAGAGATCTGTGAAAAACAGCAGCCCAAATGGAGCTGTTGCACCAACAGCAGCAAAGGCATTTAGCTCTCTTGCCTGGACACGTCTTTTGAGCTCGTCCTTCACATCCCCTTGGATCTCAGAGGCATCAACCGGTCACCTCTGGCCTTGCGGCCACTCCAGGCCCCCTTGGTATAAATAAAAAACCCCTTGATATAAATAAAAATCATGCAAGAGCAGGGAGCCAATGGAAGAACGAGCCCTCGGCCCAGCGAAAGGGACTTTCCCCTTGTGACCTCTTTTAGGATCACAGCAAGTCTAGGCAAGCATCTGGAGGGTGGCGGTGGCTGCCAGATGAGTCAGCCAAGAGCTGACATTGATGACCCAACTTCTAGAATGACACTTGGCAATCAAATCGCATTTCATACAAAACAAAAACAGGCATTTAGCCAGCTGGGGAAAGGGGAAGGATTTTCTGGAGTCCAAGAAGGACAAACTCAGAAGGGAAAGTTCTCTCACGCTCTTTTCCAGTCCCGAGAGTCTCCCATTAAATAGAGAGCAACCGAAGGAAGTAACACAGTAACTCATTGGAAACACCACTACTTTCCCCCCCCCCATTTTAGTGAAAGAAATAACATCTCACACCCCCAATGGAAAGTCAGGAGGTCAAAATCTCCACCCTGATGTGCTACCTTTCCATAAGCAGGCTAATTCGGTCGAGGGAGGGCCTATCAAGCATAAAGCATGCATCCTCCTTTAAAGCCAGCGTTGACCCATGCAGGCACAGCCCAAGGCTGCAGGCAGAGAGGATCAGATTGGGAAACCTAACCGATGTGTGTGTGTGTGTGTGTGTGTGTGTGTGTTCAAGAGGGGTGGCAGACTTCATCCCAGTAAAGCTCTTTTGACATTCAGTGCTCTAAGGGAACAATGTTCATGGCTGCCATTCAGACGCCTGCTGAAAATCTCTCTTCCCCGGGAGCACCCGTCAGAGGATGTCCTGTTGAGTTTGAGATGCTCTACCAACATCTTAGCTGTTGCTGCAGAGTGGTCATATTTGGCCCGTTGTTACCAGCTTGGACTTCCAGAAGAAAGAATAGATCAGGGGTCTTCAAACTTGGCCCTTTTATGACTTGTGGACTTCAACTCCCAGCGTGCCTGGCTGAGGAATTCTGGGAGCTGAAGTCCACAAGTCATAAAAGGGCCAAGTTTGAAGACCCCTGGAATAGAGAGTAATCGTGGAAATGACGACTGTGCACAGTTGCCAACCTTCCTAGACCTGGTTAACATCTGGAGAGCCTCAACATGGAGAAGGTTGGTCTTGTAGGAACTTCTTGATGAGACCTTCCAATGCCTTGCCTTGTGTTTCCCCTCTTCCGGCAGAGTCCATCGAGACGGGTCCCTACAAGTCGGCAACGAGTCTCCCGTCACGGGTTCCTCTCCCCTGGGAGCCACCCAGCTGGACACCGATGGGGCCCTTTGGCTGGGTGAGTCCACGAGCGTGACCACATCACCCCGGCTTGACCTTGGCAGCGTCTTCTAAAAAGAACTCGGCCGTCTTAATACACAGATCTTCTCCAGGACGTGGGTTGGGTTCACCAGGCGGGAGGGAGCATCCCTCGGCTTTGAAACCTCGCCAGACCGTCTCCAGGTCATGGCGGAAAGAACCTGGGTGATCCAGACGTGGTGGGTTAGCACGGAGCTGGGCCTTCCGTCTTTACCCTTCCTCTCTCTCCTCTTTTCACAGGTGGGTTGGAGAAGCTCGGCGTGGCCCACAAGCTTCCCAAATCCTTCCTCACCGGCTTCGTTGGCTGCCTACGAGACGTGGTGGTGGACCGCCAGGAACTCCATCTGGTGGAGGACGCTTTGAACAACCCCGCCATATCACACTGCGCGGCCAAATGAAGAAATCCTGCCTCTCTCTTTCTCTTTCCCCCCGCCTGGCTATTGCTGTAATTATTTTCTATTTTTGTAAAACTTCTTGCTTTTTTATATTTTGGGGGGGGGAGGGAGAGGAAGAAGGGGGATAGCAGTGAGAGGAGGAAGAAGAAGACGAGAAGGATCACGAGAGGATTTGGTCGGAGAAGAACATTCTTTCGGTTTACTGTTTAGTTGCCGCATTATCTCGCCCATCGGACTCAGGAGGGGCCAGGCCTCCATTTTTAAAACCCGGCAAAGCTTCGAATGTGACCCAAGGAACAAAGTTGCCCTTTTTTTGCTTCCCGGGGGGGGTGGGGGGGTTGTCACTCTCCACTGTAAATGTCACTCATACTTGAAGTCATTCTTTTTATTATTATTATTATTATTATTATTATTATTATTATTATTATTATTATTTTTAATCAGGTTTATGATTTGTTTTGGCTGACACCAACAACACTTAAGGGGGAAAACTGAAGACCACGCATAAAAAGTTGTCCAAGCCATGGCGTCTCTGAACAAAGGAACAGCCACCACCCTACGAACTGGAGGGGGGCGGATTTCTCACACACACACACACACACACACACACACACACACACACACACACACACAAATAAGCCAACAGGGACTCACTGCAGAAGTCTAAGAGAAATTGGACTCAAGTTTTTTTAACCCCAAAGCACCAGCTGGCCCTTCAGTCTTTAACTAGGCTCCCTATGATATTCTCGTACTCCCCGTTAAGAATGACAAACTGTGTCTTGCGTGTCTGTATGTAGGTGTGTGTCCACACACACACAAATCCTTTGTCCTCTTTTGACAGAAGCCACAGGAGATGTAGCTCTTGGTAGCAGTGGTGAGAAACAGCTTTTGCCAGAGAGATGCAGGATAGAAAGGATGACCAGATGGTCTTGGAGAGGTAGGCAAAGGAATTGGGGAGAGTTAAAACTACCGGGTTGTGGGTGTCCTGGTGATCAAACAGCGTTCCCTAAACCTTCAAGAAAACGAACTTACATTTCTGATCCAGAATCTTAAACCTTCAAGGAAACGAGCTTACGTTTCTGATCCAGAATTCATAATTCACAAAGATAAATAGTGATGGCTCAGGAGACTTTTTATCCTCAGCCCAGACACCAGCTCTTTGATAACTACCGAAGATCACGCCAAGCTGAGCTGATCACCCGCCCAATACCTGCGAAATAATTTCTGGAGACATTTCAGAGCAGTAACCGTGGTTAAGTTCAGGCAAGATGGCCAGTTGTCTTGGGTGCCGCACTGCCCGGTTGACTGGTCTTTATGGAAGAAAAAACATTTCAGAGGTTTAACCATACCCTCCCCGTCCTCGGGAGGTGTCAGTCATGCCTAAATCTGAGTTCCCAGTTTGACACACGTGTACATGCACATGCCTATCCCAATTTGTTTCTCATGATTCATCTATGACTCTTCGGGGAGGGGGGGGGGAAATACATACCTATCTATCTAATCTATAAATATATACATATATATTTCTATGGTGTGATATGTACAGCCAGAACTGAGTTGACTTGGTCACGCTCTTTCCCACATTCCAAACCCTTCGGAGACGGTCTCCATTTTGGGGAGGTCCTTAGCAGGAAATTAGGAACGGGACCCTCTTTCCCTTGGATGGCCAAGCTGTGTCGTTCACGGGAGGCATCCCCCTCCGCCACGGCTTTCCTACAACGTCCTGAATTGGATTGTGGGGAAACCGGCAACTCCCAGATCAGGTTGGGCTGGAAGGGTGGATTTGGAGCGTAAATGTCTGTGTGTGTTTTTGTTCGTATAACTTCCTGTTCCTTCTTGCACCCTTGCTTGCCTCCTTGAGAAGCCGCGAGACCTCTTTCCGCACCTTATTTTTAATGCAGCTTTGTTCTTCGTTGAAACCACCTCCCGACAAGCGTGTGGCTCGCTCGGGTGGCTTACTAGGACCAGACAGGGATCCTTCGGGATGCGGTTTGAATTTTATTCCCTGCGGTCATTGGACCTTCTCCGAAAACCCCCAAACGGTTCCCAGGAATGATTGCAGCCATCGTAAAGGCGCTGAAAATAGAAACACTTCAGACTGCCGGGCAGTCGTGTTTTTCAAACTTGCCCAATGCAGAACTAAGGAGACGTATCCTGACCCCGAGAACAATTGATCAGTGGGACGGCTTTTGCCTTCAGGAGCTGTGGGTGCTCCAGCACTGGAGGCTTTTTTTAGAAGAGGTTGGACAGCCAGTTGTCCAGAATAGTACAGGGTCCCCTGCTTGAGCCAGGGGGTTGGACTAGAAGGCCTCGTAAGGTCCCTTCCAACACTTATTCTGTAATTCTGTAAAATGGATGGATTTCGGGGCCCAGAATTCCCCAGCCAACATTTTCCCCTTCTTTGAAAATGGCTGGGGAAAAAATCAAATTTTTCCCACCGATCCTCCAAGAGCTTCTGAACAGGTTGCACACCATCCTTTCCACCTGATGCCGTGCAGTTGAGTCCGAAGTCCAGGCCAGCTTGGCGGCAAAGCTGGATGTCAGGGTCCCAATTTGTTTCCCCCTCCCTCTCCTGGAGACCTAGATACAGGTGGCCTCAGCATCTGGAATTTTAAGACTGGTTTTGGGGTGCTCTTCTTGATGCACTTGGAGGAGAATAATACCAGTGCAAAAACACAGCGGTTGTATTTCTCAATGTGGCCTTATTTTGCATCCCTGGACTCCAGGCTATCTCGCTTCCCGAGGCCGCTAGGAGAGGGCTACATCCCTAAATGTGAAGGAACTGGGCCAGTTACCCTCAGCCAACTGTTAACTCCCCGGGACTGAGCTCTGATTATCGGGGACCCCCTTTTACCGGTTTGGTGTCATTAACGTTGACGTTTCTGTGGTGCTAGGGGATAAACACAAGAAAACAGGACAGCCGTGTGTTTCAAATAAAAATAAACATCCCCCCCAAAAAACAAAAGGGGAAAAAAAAAAGCATCTTCATGTTTCTTTCAAAGCAAGACAAACTCTCAAGCCAACTTCCAGATGTTATTGGGAGGGAGGGCTTTTCGGCTTCAACACCTGCAGGAAATTTCCAGGAAAAGAAACTTCTAGGATGATTCTTAAATGCGGCGCATTTAGCCTTTTGCAAACTCTGCTAAATGAAGCAATTTGCTGAATGTGGGGGGTATTTGGGAAGAGTCTTGTTTGGTCTCAAAGGAAGGGAAAGAGCTCAGGACTTTTTAAATAGATCCCATTTTTATTTGCACTTGGGGGTTGATTGTGGCTTTGCCCCATCTGGTTCCAGGGCCACCTTCAAGGAAGGAGAACAACTGGGCTTTAATTCTTCCTCCTGTTATTTCCATCTCGTTAGATCAAGGGGGGGGGAAATAGGATTCAGAGAAAATAATTGTATTTTGTCAGTGAAAACTGGGAGATGCTTCAAGGGACTTGGGTGGAATTGGATAGTGCCAAAAGCACCGGGATAAAACAGCAACCTTTTGGGTGCAACACAATTGCCTGGTGTTAACTGGACCCAGATTGACTTGACTCAGTTGCAGACAGTTTGTGGGTCCTGTTGACTTGCCGGGGTGGCGATTGTGGTGGAATTAATAGAAATGTGGGAATGATAGACAAACATCCAAGGATGTTCGCCCACATTCTTGGAGGACTCCAATCCAAGAAGTGGCCATGGCAGTCAACGTGAGTGCTAAAATAGGATTTCTCAAATTGTTTGGTCTCGTTTTGCAACCTTCATGTGTTCCTGTACCTGGCCAGGAGGATTTTTGGCATCAGCTTTGCAAATAGGCAATAGAGAGCATGTAAATTAAACCATTAGTTGGGGGGGGGGGAAACAATCCGTGGTTTGGTGAAAAAATTATAGAAGGCTCCAGATTTGGTTGTGGTCATTCCTACATAGGGCTGGAGAACCTCCCTGGAGAATCTAGAGACCGATCAGTCGTCCAGCTTGTTATAAAGCAGCAGCTTCTGTCCTCGCAGCTAACAAGCTAGCTCCTGAAGCTCTCTTCCAGGAGTGCTAGCTTTCTGCTTGCAGAGACGGCTCCCACTTTTACATTTGCCTCTGCACGAAGCCCCAGTTTATCACCCTCCTTAGCGGTCGCTCCTGTGAATTTTGCTTCTGGCCAGCTTTTGATTCTCACGCCTCAACGGAGCCTCCAACCTCGCAGGTGGCTTGTTCTGAAGTTTCCTTATTTCCTAAACCTGGGTGGGGCCGGGGGATAATCCGAGATCAAATCCCACTGGTGGCGTGTTTGTGGAAAAAAATCCGTTTCCCCTAACAAAGGGTGCCTTGTACTACCAGCTTGTAACACCCAGCGCTCTTTTGTGATCAGTGACGCAAAGCGGAGTGGGGAGAGGCGGGCAGCAGCTGGCCCCGCTGGCATCAGATGAAAACATCTGGCTCATGCCAGGGCTAAATTTAAGGAGAACAGGCAGCGGGAGAAAATAAAAAGGCCCATCTCTCTGTTTTTTTGCTCGGCTTGGTACAAAAGTGGCAAGTTTTGCATTGTCTCTGCCTTCCCCTTCGACCGTCTTAGATCTTTGTATCCAAAGCTGCTTGGAGAAGCGGGGCAAATGGACAGCATCCGAATTTACGATCTAGAAAAGCACAGCAGGAAAAATGAGCAGCCTGGGATGGAAAAAGGAAGGCTTCCAAACGGGCCGGGAGCTCTCCGGCCAATAAAGTTGGGTCTTGTTAAGTGAGATGTTACCCTTTGAGGGGTGTATCTCTGCATGAGTCACAGTCCTGGGCGTGCTTCTCCAAGAAGCCTTGAAGTTTGGCCTGATGGATGTCTGCCTTAAGTGCATGAGGATCACTTAACTAGGACCAGTGTTTAGAGGAGGCTGCCGTCGTCTCTCTGCATGGGTTTCTGCCCATTAGGTGCCAAATGCGAGCGGTTTAGTGTTCAAAATAACCTATTGGTTGCACTCCGAACACAAGAGAGGACAAGCCGGAAGTCCAGTGGGATTCCTTGCTCCGGACATTTTCCATAAAGCCCTGGGCAGTTCAGTGATAAAGAGAAAGGAGCTATTTTATTCTCTTCCTCTTTTAAGGAGGGGAGAAAAAAAAAACTTTGGAGAAACAATGGAGCCTCAGTCTGGTCCGAAAGCCTTCCGAGGTCCCTGGGGCTGGTCTCTGGGTAGAAGTTATAAGGCCTGGTCAGCAACGAGGCATCCTGATGTCTCACACGGCTACGAAACTGCCTTCTGAGCTCATGGCCACCTCCCTTTCTGGGCTTCCCCTACAGTCCCACGCTTGCCTTAATATAGCTCCACGAGGTCCTTCGGAATCCCTTCCAAAGCTCATCAAAGGTGGGGATTTTCCACCCCAAATGCGGCGATTTGATTCAGACGGGTAGAAACATAATTCTCCCCTTGCCAAGTCTCTGTTTCTCTTTCTTTTTTAAAAAATAAATGCAAAATATCCTTTGCAGGACGTGCAGGCGAGAATTCAGTAGTTAAAGAAGGTGTTTTGCTTCCCGGCCTCTACGGCGAAAAAGGATTTGGTTAGAAAGACAAGGAGAAAAACCTCGGCTGGCCGGCCGTCTGTCCGTCATCGGTGCTGGGCTTGAGCAGAAGCGTGCATTTTTTTTTTTATCTCGGCTCGAAGACGGTTTCCAGCATCTACAGATCAGGTTAGAATCATAGGAAGGAATTGAATTCGTAGGAGTTAAATCATGGGGAGCCGGGCAATCCAAGGCTATGAGGGAACAGATCCTCCCAAAAAATATCTTTGATTTTCCAGGAAATGGTATTGTGTCCTTTTGGGATGGGGTTCCCGAAAGATGGAACGAAATAAAGACATTTGACGCCCCCTTTTCCAGAATTAGGATAAATTGCCTGGTTAAAAGGGAAGGAGGAGAGGATGGCTTCGTGGTTTCCCCCAGAAGGATGGGCCTGAAAGGGCAGTAGCCAAGAGGGGCCACAATATGCTGCAACATTGGGGAGTGTGGGTTCCTGGGATAGGAGCAAGTCTGAATCATGTGAATGGCATCCATTCCTATTGGTTTAAACTAGTGTTTCTCAATCAAAATCACTTTAAGACGGATGGACTTCAACTCCCAGAATTCCCCAGCCAGCATAGCTGGCTGGGGAATTCTGGGAGTTGAAGTCCACCCGTCTTAAAGTGGCTTTGATTGAGAAATACCCATTCACAAGAAGTTAAATCCAATCTGGTTCCATCCAAGTCCTAACTCCGGAAAGAGAAAAGGAAAAAAAAAAAAAAACAGATTTAGGCCACCAAGTTGGGCCTATTTTTGCAACCCGAAAAAGTTTGCCAGCGCCCCCCTTTTTTTTTTTTTTTTAAAAGGCAAGCGCTGTCTCTTTAAAAGGCGCGACGCCGCTGCTAAGGCGGCGCCTGTTGCCAGGCGGCGGGGATTGGCGGAGCGGGGATTCCCTTCGGTATGACGTCACTGGGCCAGCCGAGCTTTCCCCCTCGGCTGACACGCGGGTTTCCAAAGCGGCCGGCGGAGGAGGCGGAGGAGGAGGCGTGTCTTGGCCAATGGGGAGCTCGGGCGTCGTGGGGACGGGGCGGTAGCCTCCCCGTATATGGCAGAGGAGGGGGCGCGGCCTGGGGCAAGGCTGCTCCCGGGGGCAGCCGCTCCCTTTGGCTCCCAGCTGCTCTGCCAGCCAGCGAGCGACTTCTGAGCTGCCCAAGGGGAGACACGCGTGTTTCTCCTCCGGGCCGGTGAGCAGGGAGCTGTTTCAGCCCGGCAAGAAGCCGCTGCAATGATTTCCCGCAGGTAAGCACGTCGATCAGCTCCGCCTGGGGGGGTAAAAGGAGAGCTGGGAGGTAGACTGCTCCTGGGGATGGAGGCTCCTTTAAAGAGCGAGCCGGCTTCTGCGCCCCAGAGGTGGGTAGGAAGGCGAGCAAGCCACGGAGGGGGATACTCAGCAACATTGTTTTAAGGTGATAAAGACAGGTGGTGGTACATCCTTGGTTCAATTGGATGTACCAATTCGCCCCAAAGTTGGATTTAAAGTCGCTATCTGGAGGGCGGGTTGGAAATAGGAAATATAAATAAAAGAAGTAAAAGATCACGTCTCCGCACCAGAGGTAGACTGCTTCTGACAGTGGAGGTTCCATTTATAGAATAATACACCTCTGTAGATCGACCCCCTTGGGGTCTTGTGGGGGATGTTTCAGAAAAAGGGGGATGCCAAAATTTATTTGGGTGGGAGGCAGCAGGGGAAAAAAACCCTCTTCTGGGGTTCTTTCATGAATATTTGAACTTTATTGGGCGGGCGGGGGGGGCGGCGGGAAAGGCAGCTTTTCTCATCCGTGGAAGCCGGCTGCAGCCTTCTTCCGATATCTTTGAATCGCATCCTGTACGTGTGTTTCCTTTCCTTTCTGCCCTAGTTATAATGTAAATATCGCTTCGGAGGCGACGTTTCCTGCCTCTTTTTTTTCCTATCCCTCCCTCCCTCTTGAAAGGCTGCAGGCCGTCAGCGCCTCATCCTTCCCTCTCTTTAAAGATTTAAATCCGCCGGGACTTTCTGAGATCTCTTTAGCCTCTGGGCCAGACGCCTGCCTGGAGTAACCCTTTCTTTCCTCTTGCTCTAAGGAGTTAGGGCCCCTCTCTGAAAAAGACCTTGCGGTTCCTGGTTGTTGTTTTGCAATCCTATGTAAAAGCTTCCCTTCCCTTCCTGTTTCCTTCTCTTCTCCGTTTCTTTTCCCTCCCTTCTCTCTACCCGTCCATCCTTCTTTCCTTCTCTCTGTTCCTTTACTTCTTCCCTACCTCTCCTCTTTTTTTTGATCTTCCTTTCCTTTCTTCCTCTCTCTTCCTCCTTTCCTTTCCTCCTTCTCTCTCTCTCTTCTGCCTCCCCTTTCCTTTTTGTCTTCCTGCCCTTTCTTCCTCTCTCTTTGTCCTTTAATAATAATAATAATAATAATAATAAAGTTGGAAGGGACCTTGGAGGTCTTCTAGTCCAACCCCCTGCTCAGGCAGGAAACCCTATACCATTTCGGACAAATGGCTGTCCAGTCTCTTCTTAAAAACCTCCAGTGTTGGAGAATTCACCGCTTCTGGAGGCAGGTGGTTCCGCTGGTTAATTGTTCTAACTGTCAGGAAGTTTCTCCTTAGTTCTAAAGTTGCTTCTCTCCTTGATGAGTTTCCATCCGTTGCTTCTTGTCCTGCCTTTAGGCGCTTTGGAGAATAGCTTGACTCCCTCTTCTTTGGGGCAGCCCCTGAGATACTGGAAGACTGCTATCACGTCCCCCCTCGTCGTTCTCTTCATTTCCTTTCTCTTCCTTCCTTCCTTTCCTCTCTTTCTCCCCTCCTTCTCTTCTTTCTTTTCCTTCTTCTGTATTTCCTTCCCCTCTTCCTTAGGCTCAATATCGCCCCTGTGACCAGGCTCACATCATCTCCCGCTGACCTCTGCCTCTTCTCCTAAAATGAACTTCCCCTCGCTCAAAACCCTTTCATCTTGGAATTCTTGCTTCCCTCGGCTTGACAGTGGGTGGAAACTGGTTAGTATCCTCTTTTGACCATGAAAACCCTCCAGCAATTGTTAATCGACCTAGCCTGCATGTCCACTATGAAACCCAGGCAAAACGTGCCCTCTTTTTCACTACCAGGCTTGCTTTCGGCAAGGAAAAGCTGGCTAGCGTGGCCTACAAACTGTGGTTTAGGACGAGCATGAATGCTTCTTCCAGATGCCACAGCTTAGCCTGAGATGGCACTCACGGACCTCGTCCGAGGCTGTGCATCTGGGCCCTATATATATATATATATATATACACACACACACACATACACACCGCACTAACCTTTCTGTTGGAACAGCGAGATAAAAACGTAATCTATTCGCACTGTCACTGGACAGGAATTTCTTATTTTAAAGCTCTATTTTTAATGCTCCCAGTTTGTTTTTAGACGAGTCAGCTCTCAGAGTGTCTTAAGAATATATAGATATAGATATAGATATAGATATAAAACCTCAGAAAACAAATAGATATAGATATAGACATAGACATAGACATAGACAGATAGATAGATAGATAGATAGATAGATAGATAGATAGATAGATAGATAGATAGATAGATAGATAGATAGATAGATAGATATTAAATGCACAATTAGAAAAGAAAATAGAAAAAGTCAGCCTCTCCCTTCAAGCCAGACGCTTCCGCCACCGTCCAGCTTTGAAGCTGCTTTTCCCAAACTTGCGAAGCTTAGGCGATTGATCCTGGTTACTTTAGGGGGATTTCATGGAGTGAGAAACCTAGACAATGGGAGGATTGATTTAGGAAGCCAGGTTAGGGGTGGCCCTGTTTGTTTGCTCAACAAGACATGATGCCGTCACCCTAACCAAGTTGGGTCACTTTGCTTTGGTGAAAGCTTAAGCAGAAAATCTAAAAGTTCCTGACTGTGAGAACAATTAATTTTGCCTTCAAAAATGGTAGCGCTCCGTCATTGGAAGTTTTTAAGAAGAGACTGGACAACCATTTGTTCAAAATAGTCTAGGGTCTCCTGCTTGAGCAGGGGGTTGGACTAGAAGACCTCCAAGGTCCCTTCCAATTCTGTTTCTGTTCTATTCTATTCTGTTCTATTCTATTCTATTCTATTTTCTATTCTATTCTATTTTCTGTTCTAGTCTATTCTATTCTATTTTCTGTTCTGTTTTATTCTGCATTTTATTCTGTTCTAAGGAGGAACGAAAGTCGTGATTAACAATCCCCGGTGCCAAGGATAAGTGCTTGGAGGAGAGAAATATTTTGTCAAGAAATTTTGGGGTCCATCTGTCTCTTAGCAAGGCTAAAGCAAGTCCCTTGGTCTCTGTAAAAGAAACTGGTGCAAATACGAATCGTGCAGGGAAGGGCCCAAAAGGGATGCTTATAAAAATAGGGCCGTGGAGGTTTGGAAGACAAAAGGAGAAAATGTGATGGCACAGAAAGGATTTTGAGAAGATATCAACACATCGTCGCTTGGATGGGTGCACATCAGTTTCCTGCCTGAGCAGGGGGTTGCACTAGATGACCTCCAAGGCCCCTTCCAACTTTATTATTATTATTATTATTATTATTATTATTATTATTATTATTATTATTATTATTATTATTATTATTATTATTATTATTATTATCATCATCATCATCATCATCATCATCATCATCATCATCATCATCACCACCACCACCACCACCACCACCACCACCACCAGCTCCGTAATGCTTTTTCACCCCAACCGTTGTATCCAGTTTGTTTTCAAAACTGCTAAAATTGCATCTTATGTGTGTAAACCACAGCGACCCCTTCAAAAGCTCCCATTTCTCCGGTCCCTTCATTTATTTATTTTTTCTTTTAAAAAATTCCCAGCAAATTTGCAACCAGCTTTAAGCCCGTTTTCTTCCTCGTTACGGTTTTAAACTCTCATTGCAAAGAGGGCCTACCAAACCGATCGTGATATTTTTGAAAATATCAGCGGATTCAGCGGATCAAAACTCTGATCTGGTACAAGCCAGTTGCATCGATAGGGAATCCTCGACTTATGGCAGTTCGCTTAGTGACTCTGTTCGAAGTCACAACGGCGCTTAAACAAATAACTTATGACCGTTTTTCACACTTGCCACTGTTGCAGCATCCCGTGCTCAAAATTCAGGCGCTTGTCGACCAACTCGTATTTATGACGGTCGCAGCGTCCCGAGGTCACGTGATTCCCCCTTTGCGACCTTTTGACAGGCAAAATCAATGGGGAAGCCAGATTCACTTAACAACCATGTGACTCGCTTAGCAACTGCAGGGATTCAGTTAACAACTGTGGCAAGAAAAGTCGTAAAATGGGGCAAAACACATAAAAACTGTCTCACTTAGCAACAGAAATTTTGGGCTCATTTGTGGTCGTAAGTCAAGGACCGCCTGTATTTTATGTTAATTTTTTTCTTCTTTCTCTTTCCTTCCACATTGTGAAAGAGGGTCAATTTTCTGCTTTGTTTTTATGGCACTTTATGGGGTTGTTTTTTGTTTTTTAAAGTCTTTGATTTGTGGTGCTTCTGACTTTATTGAGGGAGAAGACCGCATCTGCAAATAATTATTCTGCAACTTCCCTAAAAGTCAACTCTTTTAAGATCAGGAAATGCCCTCGAAGGAAAAAAAAAAAAAACACAAAGGCAAAAACAAAAACTTTGCTGGCGTTGTTTTTTGTTTTTTTTTAACATTTTGACAGCTCAGAGGAAACCCAGTGGAAATACCTCCCCTAAAAGATCTTTGCAGAAAACCATCTTCCCTCCCACGCTGGAAAATCTGAATGCAAATTCTTTTGAAAAATTGGAAGAGGAAACATAGGCCCCCACCAAAAATAAAAGCTCCTGCTTTAGAAAAATCCGTTGAGGGGTTTCCTTAGAAGGCTGTCGCACCTGTTCATCGAGGGATAAATAGATAAACGGAACTTTCTCTCTCTCTCTCTCTGTTTCGTATCATTTAAAGAACTTTAGAATCTACAGCACAGAAGAAGATTTGGGTGCTTAACCAGGAGTGTCCAACTTCAGCAACTTTTAAGACTCGTAGACTTCAATTCCCAGAATTCCCCAGCCACCAAAGCCGAATTCTGGGACTTGAAGTCTACAGGTCTTAAGAGTTGCCAAGGAGAGATACCCCTGTGCTAAACAAAAAGCTATTGATACTTGGGAGTTCCCAGATTGAAAAGAGAGCCTCCCCATCTGGGGAGACTCTACCTTTAAATACCGAACCGCTGACCTTGATGCCCAGCTGGTGGGCTGCTTCTCCTAGCTCCAGAAGATGCCAATTTCAATCTTTTTTCGTCCACCTTGTTTTTCCCCTCTTCGTTCCTGCAAAAGGCCGGCGTGACTTGGCCTGAGAAGATTTCCCACCTCTTCTCTTCCTGCTCGAACTGATTTAGCAATGTCAGTTTTTCCCAGCACGCACACACACACACACACACACACACAAGCTGTCTTGTCTTGATTGAACTGCCATGTCTGTTCCAACCGGACGGGCTTTGTCGTGTTCCTACCGATGACTCAGAGTCACAAACTTTCAATGCCCTCGGGATGGGATCACAGATCCTTTCCTCTCTGTTGTCGGCAGACCGCAAGGGGGTGAAAAGGTGACCCAAAGCTTCCTTTACAAAACCCCAAAACGTTTCAGAGCAGATCTGCAGGACTAAATGACGGAAAATTAAACAATTGCATGGCGGTTAGATCTTCGCGCGAGGCTATCACAGGAAGCTCCTAGAGGTGACTCGGGTTTTAGGAGCCTGTCACGTTGCTAACTTGCGACCAAAATGTGTGGGTTTTTTTTTTCTTGGGCAACATCGGTGAATTCCTTAGTGCCTTTCACCACTGCTGATTTTCCCCTACGTTACAAAGCCCTGAAAAAATAAAGACAGCCTCAGCATCGGAGTGAGGGTGCAAAATCACACCCATAGTCAAAAATCCCATGGCAAATCCTTTTCGCCGTTTCTGAGGAGTTCCCTAACCTGGGCGTCCATCTATATGGCAGCAGAAATCTAGCCACAATCTAGCTTGCAAAACTGGGCCAAGACAGTGCCCCAGAAGTTAAATCTATGGCATGGCATCCCGTTCAGCGGTGCCAGCCAATTCACAGAGCCCTTTTCTAGGATCCTCCCTTCCACAGTCAGTCAGTCTGAAAACAACTTTTCGTGATGGCAAGATGGAGGTCTCTTAAAACTTGCTTTTAAGTCATGAGTCTGTGTGTGTGTGAGTGTGTGTGTGTGTGAGAGAGAGAGAGAGAGAGAAAGAGAGAGTTCCCCCCCCCCCATTGTGTGTGTGTGTGTGTTGAAAAGCCAGAACTGGACCACTCTGTGCTGCAAGATTTTGTTGCAGATGAGTTTCTGGTTTTTAGAAGTTTCTGAATTCACACCTCCAGCAGACCGAGATGGAGAGATGTTCAAGTGGTGGTTTACCCGTTTTTTAGCGGCCCCATAAAAGATGGCTCCATCAAAAGATGGGGTTCCCCATTCCTTTCCTTGCAAAGGAAGTTGTGTGCTCCTTAGAGTCAGATAGAAAGTTTCCAGCTTTGTGCATCCCAGGATAAATGCGTAATCGAAAAAGGAATCAGTGGCTCTCACTGAAAAATTAACATTGCTAAACGTTTTGAAAAAAGCCCACTGTGTAGGATAAATATATTCACACCTGGCCACCATTTCTTAGCTGTGTTAATTATATTATTCCTAATAGTTCACCTTCATCTCAATGGGAGGGGGGGAATATGTCTGTTTAAAATGTTTGTGGGGCTCAAGTTTACATACTTCTCCATAACCAGCGATATATTTATATGCGTGTAAACATGTCTGCTTCCGAGTGTCCTTTCCACTTTTCACTTCATTCCTTTTGGTTCTCGTTTTCCTTTTTAACTCTGGATGTTTTTGTTTGCCATGGAACATTGTTTCGTCAAGAAAAAATGAAAAAAAAAAAAAGCATCTGAATAATAACTTCAAGGTGTTGACCGTCCGTATGAATAACAATAATAAAAAGAATCAATAATAAAAGTTGCAAACCGTGAGTCCCTCACTTCTCTTCTCACAACTGTTCTCACACAGTGACAACTGCAGATCAGGGGGGAAAAAACTTAATCCGGGCCTCTATTCCAAGGATTATAAAGAAATAACGGCGGTACAGACTAGGGTGAAACCTGGCTCAAAAACAGTAACTGAGAGAGGGACCTCGGAGTCCTAGTGGACAATCACTTAAATATGAGCCAGCCCTGTGCTGCAACTGCCAAAAAAGCCAACACAGTCCTAGGCTGCATTAACAGAGGGATAGAATCAAGTTCATGAAAAGTGCTACTACCACTTTATAATGTCTTGATAAGACTGCATCCAGTTTTGGCCACCACAATATAAAAAGGATGTTGAGATTCTGGAAAGAGTGCAGAGAAGAGCAACACAAATGATTGGGGAGCTGAAGGTTAAAACACACAAAGAACGGTTACAGGAACTGGGTATGTCTAGTGAATAGAAGGACTAGGAGTGACATGATAGCAGTGTTCCGATATTCCCAAAAAAGAGGGAGTCAAGCTATTCTTCAAATCTCCTGAAGGCAGGACAAGAAGCAACGGGTGGAAACTAATCAAGGAGAGAAGCAACCTGGAACTAAGGAGAAACTTCCTGACAGTTAGAACAATTAACCAGTGGAACAACCTGCCTCCAGAAGTTGTGGATGCTCCAACACTGGAAGTTTTCAAGAAGAGACTGGACAGCCATTTTGTCTGAAATGGTATAAGGTCTCCTGCTTGAGCAGGGGGTTGGACTAGAAGACCTCCAAGGTCCCTTCCAACTCTGTTATTCTGTTAGTTTTCCAAAGAGCGATGTTTGTCTCCACCTCCGAACGGAATCGGCTTGCCTTGTCAGCTTCCTGAAAGGAAGTTCAGAAATCCTGCTGCTTACCTCCAGCCTCAAATCAGGAAATACTTTACTTCTGGAATTCCCACTTTTTAAACAAAAAGGATCCCTCTGCCCTGAGGATGGCGACGATGATTCAACAATAACCAAATTAGGGGGGAAACACAGAGAATCAGATCTCTGCTGATTTTGCTCCAGTCATTTATAAAAGGGAATTTCTAACTTTTTTTTTCCCCCAAAAGAATTGGGGGAAAATATCTGACAAGTCATTCCAGCGTGTGACAGTTACGATTAAAGGTCCCAGCATTCAACGGCAAAGTCTTGGCACTCAAGGAGCTTGCAGTGGCAAAGGCACAGAGGTGAAACAAAGTAGTCCTCAACTTACGGCCACACTTGAGCCCAAAATTTCCGCTGCTGAGTAAGACAGTTGTTAAGTGAGTTTTGCCCCATTTTACAAACTTGCTAAATTACTGCTTAGTTCTCAAGTTGGGGTAGCTGACTTTAGACATCTGGCTGTCCAGGACTTAAATGGCCATAAACCTTATGTTGCAAAGGACTATGGAAACTGTAGTCCAGGATATTTGCAGTGGGGGAACTGTAGGACTATGGAAACTGTAGTCCAGAATATTTGCAGCGGCATAGTTAAGCTACTCCCCTGTAACTAACTCCCCAGAGGTTGTTTTTCAAATCTCCTGCATTCAGTGATGTATTTTTGATGTCACAAATCTCCTTAGTTTCAACTTGGGTCTTGTATGGCAATAAGTCTTAGAGGGGATTTCAGACACCGCATCTTAGATGCGACAGGCAGAAGGAATTGAGCACGAGTTGTCTTGTAAACCTGGATGTTTTTGCCATCTCTGTTTAGAATAACATCCTGAATAAGATTTGCCCCCCCCCTCTTTGTTTCACTTTGTTTGATTTTTTTTATTTTTTTTAAAAATGAGGTAAGGAGGTGGGCCTATTTCAAACCAGGGATTTTGGGAAGTTTCTAATAGGAGAGAACCGTTGGGATATAAAATCACCGGAGATGTGGCTGTTTTTAATTCAGTCCTGCAAATCCTTAGCAGAGAACAAGAAATTCAAGGGTGCTGCATAGGTTTCCAGGTACCATCTCCCAGGAGAGATTTTTGGACCTAAAAGAAAAATGCCAAAATATTTACTGGGCATGCAGTTCAAGGAGAACATCACGTATCTTTTCCCAAATTTTGGCAAGGTTTTAGTGATTTTTAAGGAGGAGGGCAATTTAACTTATTAATATTTGCAAAACTGAGTTTTGGTGGGGTTTTTTTGCAAGACTGGTGGTGATGCGCGCTTGGTTTAGTGTCTTGCAAATCTGACATAATTTTTTTATAAATCTCTCTCATTTCTTCAGTCCTCAGTAGAGTATATTGTTTCTTCTTCCCTAAACCTGGATTCTGCACTCCTCCCTCCCTCCCTCCCTCCCTCCTCCCTCCCTTCCTTCCTTCCTCCTTCCTTCCTTCCTCCTTCCTTCCTTCCTTCCTTCCTTCCTTCCTCCTTCCTTTCCTCCCTCCCTCCCTCCCTCCCTCCCTCAACTTTTCCTCTCCTCTCCTCTCCTCTCCTCTCCTCTCCCCCTTTTCCCCTTTCCCCTTCCCTTCCCTTCGCATCCAACTGCCACCTCTGACCAATAACTCAGACCTTTAATTTCTTCAATTCTAAAATATTATTCTGCAGACGAAATCATACCTCACATAGCCATGTCCTAACCTAATGAGATGTGTTAGCACGGACTCCCAGAATTCCCCAGCTCATCGGGTTGTCGCTAAGGATTCTGGGAGAAGAGAATCCATTCCAGTTTATTCTTTCCCCCCCAGGAATGGTAAATATGCTTTTTAAACACACAGGCCAAATTATGCAGGGCTGCAATGATTCAACGGTTCCTTTACTTTTTCTTCTTCAGTTGGCAATTCTAAATTTAGCGGCTTTGGCAGGGCAGAACAATCCACTACAGATTTTTTTGCAGGGCATCATGTCTGCCGGAGTCGGGCCAGGCATCCGTGGACAATGGAGATGCTTTTCTTTCTGACTGAACCCAGAAAGTTAAAAAAAAAAAAGAGAGAGAAAGAATACATCCTGTTTGGAGGGGGAAATGGCTGTGATGGATGAAGATGAACAAACAGTAACCATAAATAGCCTGGTAATGCCTGGCTGACATCAGCTTTTATAGCTCCCAAATTGGATGGAACAGGGCTGAAGGAATTGAAATAGCTGCCTTACACCAGAAAGTTGAAAAAAGTGGCTTACAAATGGTAAGTCTGGAAAAAAAAGCGACTTGCAACTGAAAAAAGTGACTTACAACCCGGTCCTCGCACTTACGACCAGTCACATGAAGAAAAGTTGAGCACTTGCCAACCAGCATGTATTTATGACCGTTGCAGACTCCCGGGACCATGCAATCATCTTTTTTGACTGCGACCAGCAAAGTCGAGGGAAGCCAGATTCATTTAATGACCGTGTGATTCATTTAGCGGCAGTGATCCTCTTAACAACTGTGGCCCAAAAAAAGGTCGTAAGGTTGGGCGTGATTCACTTAACAACCCCTTTGCTTAGCAACAGAAATTCTGGTCACAGTTCTCGTCACAAGTCAAAGGACTGGCTGAAAATTATTTATTATCACGGTGGTGGTTTGATTCCCTTAAAAAAAACTGGCAACTTTTCCATTATAGCCCTCTAGTCGGCTGTCCAACTTTGATCCTTAGGGATCCAGTTGTAAGAGGAAAATAAGTTTATTTTATTTATTTATACATTTAGAAGTTAGAGTCTTTGCACCTGCAGAAATCTCCCTTGGCTGTTTTCTTTCTCTTTTCCAACCTCGCTGTTCTTTGAATTGGACTGGTGTTCTATGGAGTTTTCTTTCCCCATTTGCAGAGAGGAAAAAAAAAAAACCCTTGGATATCAAGCTGTATTTCTGCTCGTGTGGCGCTGAGACATCACGAAGAATCGCCCTTTCTTTTGCAGCAGCCTCCATGAGGTCTAGCGGCCTGACGAAGCGCAGTCGTGTTACCCTCTCTTTGAGAAATGGGGCCATTTGTTCTCATGCTCAACGGTTAAAGCCAGGGAGGATTCCTTTGTGGTTTGGCCCTAGGAAAACCCCTCGTTCTTCGCTGGGTGACTCTGCCCAGATAAGACTCTGTGGTTTGAACAACACGTGGTTAAGTGCTAAAAATACTTGTGGTTAGGCTGCAAATAGGGCTGCGCCGGCAATCGTTGTGCAGCACCTGTACCTTGGCTTCTGAAGCCACCAAACAACATATCCTCCCTATCTTGGTGGATTTTCTCTCTGTGCCCCAAATAATATTCCCTGCAATATTTTCACCACCACAGTGGAGTGGTTCCTAATGTTTGCCATTTTCATCATTCCTTTGCACCTCCAGAAAATGTATTGACATGCCTCCCAGATAAGTCAAGAAAATAATATTTTGACTCTTTTTTTCCTTCCTTCCTTCCTTCCTTCCTTCCTTCCTTCCTTCCTTCCTTCCTTCCTTCCTTCCTTCCTTCCTTCCTTCCTTCCTTCCTTCCTTCCTTCCTTCTTTCTTTCTTTCTTTCTTTCTTTCTTTCTTTCTTTCTTTCTTTCTTTCTTTCTTTCTTTCTTTCTTTCTTGATGTTCGTCCCATTAAGTTTGACTGGGGATTTCTCAGCTAGAGCTAGATGCTGTGTGGATTTCAAATCCCAGAATCCTCTGGCATGCTGGCAAGGGACTTCTGGGAGTTGAAGTCCACCTCTCTGAAAGTTGAGCTTGAGAAACATGGCTATAACGGCTTATAGCCTCTCCCTTTTTTAAAGAGTAATTTGCTATCTTAGTTGAGTAATTGGCTAATTGTTAAGACACAATTTTTGTGTGTGTGCTTTCAAGTCAGTTGTTTTTTTTTAAAAACGCCACTAATGTCCTTAAAATGCTGCACGTGGCTATTTTTATTCTCTCTTCTTTCCCTCTCCCCTCCCTGACCATATTGTTGTGCTACTTGATGGAGATAAAGTTTAGTTAAATATCTCTTGGGAAGCCCTGGTTAATTATTAAATATACTTGAGAGATGTTCTGCTTCTTCTGTGCCAGCAAATATTCGGGGAGCAACCAGCAGGGATTAAAACGGTAGCCAGCCCACCAAATTGAACAGAAGCTCTGCTCGGTTGCATTTTATCCAAAACCTGCCTGCAGTCTTGAGTCTGGGGGCGAACACCCCAGAGATGCTTGCCCTCAAGGTCCAGCAGCTGGGAAGGCAAACGGCATTCAGCCAAATCTGAGGTAGCCCATAGAATGTTACAGTGGGTCATACATACAGGGTGCATGTAATAAGGACGTCTTAGTGGGAAAACAGTCTATAAACGAAAATTAATGATGATGAGGATGTGTTGGAGATCATTTAGAATCCAAGCACAAAAAGGGGTCAGACTAGACGACCTTTAAGAGCCAAAACGGGGTTGGACTAGATGACCTTTAAGATCCGAAACAGGGTTGGACTAGATGACCTTTAAGATCCAAAATGGTCAAAGCTAATTGGTGGTAAATAAGGAATTCAGGGTGGGCTGGACTTAGATCTCTTGTGAGCATGAAGGGATTCATGACCGATGACGCGTTTGACCCCTCCCTCGCGCTCAGCCTGGTCCTCTCCTACAGACTAGATGACCACGGGGTTGGACTAGACAGCTAAGATCCAAAATGGGGTTGGACCAGATGACCTCTTAAGATCCCAAACGGGGTTGGACTAGGTGACCTTTTAAGCTCACCCTCCACCTCCTGCGTCCCGTGAAGAAACCCACCTGCCCATCTTATTAATACTGGGGTGTTCTTTGTTTTTCTTTTGCCCCCGTCTCCCCCCCCCCCCGTCCCTCCAGGTGGTTCCATCCAAACATCAGCGGGATTGAAGCAGAAAAGCTGCTCCTAACCAGGGGCATCCACGGGAGTTTTTTGGCCCGGCCGAGTAAAAGCAACCCCGGAGATTTTACTTTATCGGTCAGGTAGGTGCTGCAAGGCCAGGAGGAAAGAACAGCTTGGTCCAGCCATCTAAACTCGACATTGCTTCCTTCACAAGTTACAGGGTGGTTTGATCAGGGTGCTGTGGGAATGCACCTCACCGTGGACGGTCACGTACGTTTTCCCCCAGATGTTCTTTGCTGACCGGACACAAAATTAAACAGTTGGAAGCGCTCTGCTTGTGCTCAGAAGCACTGTTTGTTTAGGAGGCCCAGGGACGTTTGCCAACGGGGCATATAACGGCCTCTTTGCCCTGCCCAAATCTTCCAAATTAGCATTTTTTGGAATAAAAGGAACAAACGCATCCATTTAGAATTGTAACGAGCGGAACCGAGAATCGACATCGTTCTGTCCTTCCTTTAAGAGGCATTCGTTTTATTCTTGTTTTTATTTATTTATTTATTTTATACCACCGTTCATTATTTTTATATACGACTCCGGGCAGGAAAACAGACCTGATGCTCCAAAATAATATTCACGTGGGAGCTTTGCGTGAGAAACGGAACTCTTTTTTTTTTTTTTTTTACAGAAAAAGATCTTGGCTGTCGTTGGGAAACCTGCAAATGGTGTCCCTGTTTTTCCTCTGCTCTAACAGGATGTCTGCTTTTTCCTAGTCCTCGTTAACACTCTTATTAATATTTGCTAAATTTCAAGATTGCATTTTGCACCTTCAAATTAAAGCTTGATCCACAGATTTGGGGCAATGCAAAGAAATGAAACCGAGTGACAACGTTTGCTTTCACTATCAAGACACCATCTTTTAACAATGGATGTCCCGTATGCTTGGGCCAAAATTTATTTTTTTTACTAATCCTGACCTTCGTAGAGCTTATAATTCTAAAAAAGGGATGGTGGCTGAAGGCCAAAACTGAAGCCTTCAAATATTAAGAGAACTGTTGCTACTGTATCTTTCCCCCAGTTCTTTCGTGGTTAACAACCAGGTTTGTTTAAAACAGACTGCTGTGAAACAAGAGGGCTACGCTGCTGCATTTTAAAATGCCCAGCTGTGAATAGAAGCTTCTCAGGATGTTATTGTCAAGATTGCTTCATTTTGTTTCATTTTATTTTATTGCAAGTTTTAAAAACTTACAACAGAGGAAACAAACGGTAAACCAAGGGAAATGCAGTGAATAAACAATAGGAAAATAAGGGGAAAGGGTGGAAATTACAGAGACTCTGAGCAGAGAATCTGTATATCAAGTATTGATCTAAATTCTCTACCATCTAAATGTCTACATTTTGAAAAAGTCCAACTCAAGGCATCCAGTTGTCCACTTTTTATTTTCCTTTTGGGGTTTTTTTCCCCCCTCCCTGCCTCATCTTAAAAGAACTTGTTTTGACTTGCAAAGTCAACCAGGGCAGACAAATATTTCTTGAAAGATGTTTTGTGATTTCGGCTTCTTTTTTTTTTCCCCCATCCTAACTGAGATGCTCTGCAATTTTTTTGGCTCACTGAATGGAAACTGTTCAACCCTCTCTTGGCTTGTTTCCCCCTCACAGGGGCGTTGTGAGCAGGAAGAACACACAGTTGCTCATTAGAAGATAAAAGCCATTTGCTGAATCCAGCTGTATTAATGAATCAACAGAGGCATAGAATCAAGATCACGCGAAGTGTTAGTACCGCTTTATAAAACCCTAGTGAGGCCACATCTGGAATACTGCAGCCAGTTTTGGTCACCGTGTCACAAAAAAGATGTTGAGAGTTTGGAGAAAATTCAGAGAAGAGCAACTAAGATGATCCAAGGCCTGGAGACCAAAACATACGAAGAGCGGCTGTGGGACTTGGGTTTGGCTAGTCTAAAGAAAAGAAGAAATAGGGGAGACATGATAGCAGTATTCCAGTATCTGAGGGGCTGCCACAAAGAAGAGGGGGTCACGTTATTCTCCAAAGCACCAGAGGACAGGACAAGAAACAATGATTGGAAATTGACCAAAGAGAGAAGCAAACTGGAATTAAGGAGAAACTTCCTGACAGTGAGGACAATCAACCAGTGGAACAGCTTGCCACCAGAAATCGTGGGCGCTCCATCACTGGAGATTTTTAAGAAGAGGCTAGACAGTCACTTGTCTGAGATGGTATAGGTTCTCCTGCTTGAGCGGGGGGCTGGACTAGAAGACCTCCAAGGTCCCTTCCAGCTCTATTCTCTCTATATATAATTTCTGTTACTATTTCCCAAAATTTCCTCTTGGTGATCCAGTTCATAGTATCTGTATATTTTGAATGCATAAGTCAAGAAATGATTCTCTACACAGGTATTCCTCATTCGTTTAGTGACCTTTTGAAGTTACGATGGGACTTATGACTGGTCGTTGCAGGATCCCCACGATCATGTGACGCCCCTTGTAATCTTTCCAGCTGGCTTCAGACAAGCAAAGTCAATGGGGGAAGCCAAGTTCGCTTAATGACCGCATGAGTCACTAAACCCCTGCAGTGATTTGCTTAACAACCGTGGCAAAAAAAGGTCACAAAATGGGGCAAAGCCCACTTAACGGCTGCCTCGCTTTAGCGACAGAAAGTTTGGGCTCAACTGTGTCTCAAGTCAAGGTCTTCCTGCACACCTAGTTTTCATTTTATAAACTTTTTTTTCCCTGCACATCTGTCTGTAATGGTGATCCCCTCTATTGTTCCACTTAGCCCAGAATATTTTCCAGTTTTCATATTCTGAAAACTTACTGCACCGTTGCATGCCTTCTACTTATATTTAATTGAGGGCGCTTTCAATATTTAATTACTTCTTTTTTTTCTTTTTTTTTAAAGGTAGGTCGTATTTCCTGGATGGATTGGGAGAGAGGGGGGAAAAATTCTCTTTCCAGCACAAGGAGAGTTAATTCTGTTTGGCCCAGTTTAAAAGCTGCTCCTTTTCACCGGGATCCCATTTTCAAGGCTCCCGTTAATTGCATTTTAAAGGCACTTTGGAGACAGTCTACCTAGAGAGCTGAGCCAGACTCCAGATATTTGATGGATGAGTTTGGTCAGAGAAAAAACAGCTCTCCCATTTCTTAATCAAGCTTTTGTTTTTTTTTTTGCTTTTTTAAAAGAAAGATAGATAAGCCAGCGAGCCCAAAGAATACGCAAACTAGCGCAGCTCTGCTTTTATGGCAATGGGGCCAGCAGAAGATCCAGTTCTTTGTCTTTATGTCTTTTTTTTTTTTTAAAAAAAGCAAGCTTCTAGATCTCATGACCATAAAGATACAGGTAGTCCTCAACTTAACAACTGTTCATTTAGTGACCGTTCAAAGTTACAAAGAGAGAGAGAGAGAGAGAGAGAGAGAGAGAGAGAGGGCTTCTTGCATGCCTGAAAAATATCTTACCTAGATTTGGGGTGAGAAGGATATTTAACCCAGATGTAAAAGAAAGTGATAACTGGGTTTGTTTTTCAGTTGTACAGAATTTCTGGCTTCGGGACAGATCAATTCTAGGTTGCTTTTTGGCTAATCTTGAAATCTGACTGATCTGTACCAATTTACGTTTCAGCAGCCGTTCAATTTCCCTGGCTCTATTTCCCCCCCGCCCCCCTCTCTGCTTTGCAATCTTCCAGCTTCCTTTTCAACCTTTATTTTATTTTATTTTTTAAAGTCAAACTCGATGCAATTGTTGGATTAACCAAACAGCCACCTCGGTGCCTTAAAACACCTGAAAAGCCATCTGCCACAATAAAGTAGGAATAATAAAAAAAAAAAAACCGATCCTCGCGCAATTTATTCCGGAGCGAGTAAGACATATTTATAAACCTGCGTTCCAGAATGCCGCTGCTCTAATTCGGTGCTGTATCGTTCGTTTTTTTTTTTATGGACGATTCCTTCATGCTGGTGGTTTTAATGGGCTTTAATGGACAGACCTAGCATTTTTGTCATTAAAAGATGTGCGTTGGTTGGAAGTTCTGTATTATTTGCCTTCTTCATACATACAAAGATAGATGTGGACTAGAGCTAGGAACGCTTCAAATGCGGTCCGAAGGAGGGATACGCCCTTGGGATCCTGTTTGGTTAAATTTTTATGAGGAGAAGAAGAAGAAAATCTAACTTTTTGGGTGGATGGATTGAGGGAACAGGAAGTTGATTCCCAACAACAATATCCTTATTGTGCCTTCTCTCTGCTCCTAGGGTGACTCATCCTTGCCCTGTTGCCACAGTCTTGCTGGCGGCCCGCCCGTTTGCAAAATTTCTCCCCAAATTAGGAAACGTCTGATGTGACATAGGGTCTTCCTTTAAAAAGCTGGTGGAGGCTTCCAGGATACAGTTGTGGGTCTGCCTCACAAAGGGTGGTGTGGCCTGGTGGCAGGCCGAAGGGCCTTCTGTACGGCCCAGCATCAATTTAAATTTTGGGGAGAAATTGACGCAGCGAAAAGTCAAAAAGATTTAAACGTGGCTTCAAGCCTTTCTCTGTGCCGTGAGAATTGATTTGCAAATAGGGGGGTGGGGCATCGCAGCTAGTCCTCGGCGTACGACCGCAATTGAAGCCAAAATTTCTGTGGCTAAGCCAAACAGTTAAGCCCCATTTTACGACTTTCCTTGCCACAGTTCTGAGGTGAATCCCTGTGGCTGTTAAGTTAGCAACGCAGTTGTTAATGTGAATCTGGCTTTCCCCCCTTGACTTTGCTGGTCAGAAGGTCGCAAAAGGGGATCACGTGACCCTAGGACACTGCGACCGTCATAAATAAAGAGTCATTTGCCAAGCATCTGAATTTTGATCCCCCGACCGTGGGATGCTGCAACGGCCGTAAGTGTGAAAAAGGCTCATAAGCCACTTTTTCCAGGGATGTTGTAACTTTCAACGGTCACTAAACGAACTGCTGTAAGTTCAGGACGGCCTATATTCATTCATTTATTTTACCCTGCCTTCATCCTTTTAACAAAGGTGTCTACAGTATATTATCTGATGTTTTCATCCCTGCTGTGGTCAGAATCGCACCCTGTGTTTATTTCTTTAATCTGTGGGTGTCTTTTGAAAGCTGCCCTGGGGGGAACCAGAGTTATATCGTGTCCACTGTCATCCCTTTCCCTCCCCGATTCTTGACGGCAGGAGGAACGATGAAGTGACCCACATCAAAATCCAAAACACGGGCGATTATTATGACCTCTACGGAGGGGAAAAATTCGCGACCTTGGCGGAGCTGATTCAATACTACACCGAGCAGGAAGGACTTCTGCGCGAGAAGAACAGCAATACCATCGAATTACGATTTCCACTCAATTGCCAGGATCCGACCTCAGAAAGGTGAGTTGTGCAGGCAGTTGTGAATCCAGCCAGCCCACCACAGGTCCTCCTGCTGGAGGATCGTGCTGGCCTACCTTACAAGATGGGTTGCGAGGATGGAGAAAAGACTGGGGGAACGCTCGGAATTTCTTCTTGGACTGTGCAATGGGTTTAAAACATTCCCGCTAATTTGTCTGTGTGGAGATTCTCGGTCATCCAGGTCATAGCTGTCTTTTTTCAAAAGGCTGGTTTTTCTTTGAGGCAGAAGAAGATTGCCGCTAATTTGTACAGAGCCTCAGTGTCCCTGATGGACACGGGGAACATTTTTGTCGCCTCCTTCACGTGAATTCAAAGCTGTGAGCCAGTAGGGATTTTGGGGGGCCGTTTCCCCCTGCCTTTTTCCAGGAGGTTCCTCCGATTTCTAAGATTGTCCCACCTTCCTAGGCTTTCCAGGTGGCGTCCCATCCAAACAACCAAGCAGCCTGGCCCCAAAGCAAAGAATCCTGGGAGTCGTAGTCCAGCAGCTGTACCCCACCATTGGAAATTTAAAGGGCCTCGTAGGCCAGTGGGTGCATTTCTAGGCAGCCCACCCACCTCTCTTTCCTTTGCTCAAATTGGCTTTTACATCCAAGGGTGATGCTGCAAGGGGATAGATGGCGGGCGCCCTCTAGAGGCCAGAGTAGGACATGCACCATTCTGGGACCCTTCTGATCGATTTTTGAAAATGTAAACCCCGTACAAAATAGGAGGGTGAGAAGGCAGATCGTTAATTTGTGCAAATTTATGAGGTTCCTCGCTGACAAACCCAGCAGAAAAGCAGGAAGAAGGGCGGGAAAGGGTCTCTAGGGCTAGGATTAGGGCAATGTCTCTACATTTGAGGGCGGGAGGGCGGGGGGCGCAGAGGGGAGTTTGACCTTTGCCATTGAAAAGCCGGCCTGTCTTTTTTTCAGATGGTATCATGGCCACCTGACCGGCAAGGAAGCCGAGAAACTCCTCACCGACAAAGCCAAACCCGGCAGCTTTTTAGTCCGTAGCAGTCAAAGCAAGCCGGGCGACTTCGTCTTGTCCGTTTTGACGAACGAGGACAAAGCCGACACGGGGGACCGGAAACCCCGGGTGACCCACATCATGATCCGCTACCAGGTCAGGATCTTCCGACGATCCCGCTTTCCTTCAGCCTGCCTCTCGGGAGGGTCTAAAAAAAAGGGTAGAATGGAAGGGACCTTGGAGGTCATCCATACGTAGCCCTTGACTTACCTAGAGATGGGAAGGCTTGGGGGGGGAAAAAACTGGAAAAATTGGGGGGAAAACAGGGGTTTTCCGCCGTTTTCTTCCACAACGGCTTTGGAAAAAAAAGAAAAAAAAATGGGGAAAAAACAGCCCGAAAGGTTTGGGGGCCTCTGATCTAACCCACTCTCCGTGCACACCTCCGCTGCCCCAAAACACTCCAGTAAAAGAAGTACCTTCCCAAAGCAGCTTATTCCCTTGATGAACAGCGATTTCCATAAGAAAATCCGTCCTGAAACTGAATTAGAGAATGGAAAGGGGTTGCAAGGGGACCTTAGAGACCATCTAATCCAACCCATTGCCCAGGGCTGGAATCCAACCTGGCCATCTGTTGAAACACCTCCAGCATAGGAAAGTTCCTTCCCTCTCCTCTTCCGCATTAAATAGCTCACAGAGAATCCTCCACTGATGGCTACAGCTGAGCCCAAAATTTCTGTTGCTAACCGAGGCAGTTGTCCCGTTTGATGACCTTTCTCACCACGGTTGTGAAGGTGAATCCTTGGCAACTGAGTGAGTGACGTTTTTCAGTGCTGATGTAACTTCGGTCACTGAATGGAACCGTTGTAGGTCGAGGACTATCTGTATTTTGTCCCGGTCCGATGTCCAGCGAACGTTAGCCTCGGTTTCACCCTCGCTGGGTCAGCCTTCATTCCTGGTTCTCCTTTGGCAGCTGGATGGAAAGTACGACGTGGGCGGGGGAGAGCGATTCGACACGCTGGCCGACTTGGTGGAGCACTACAAGAAAAACCCCATGGTGGAGAAGTCAGGGGTGGTGGTACACCTGAAACAGGTAAGCCGGTCACCTGTGCCGAGCGTTTAACTTGTGAGGGGGGGGGAAAGAGACAGGGGTCTGTCTCTCTCCTTCAACATCTAGAGAAGATTCTGTCTCCGCCAGCCTTTCAACGCCACAAGGATCATTGCCGCCAACATCGAGAACCGGGTCAAGGAGCTGAACAAGATGGCCGACCAGAGCGAGAAGGCAAAGCAAGGATTCTGGGAGGAATTTGAGGTACAGGGGGGGAAAAAAAGGGGCCAATCAAATCTCCTGTGCATGGGGGAATTCTTAAGAATTTTCACCCAGATAGATATGAAATGTTGGGGTGGGATTTTTTCCCCCCATCCTCCTGGCTTAGGCCAGCCGTTGCTGGGGATAATGGGGTTTGTTTTAAGGCCAACGATGGGAACGGTGATTCCTTTCCGACTTCTTGGCTCCCACAGATGTTACAGCAGCAGGAGTGCAAATTTCTCTATCCCAGAAAGGAAGGGCAGCGCGTCGAGAACAAGGCGAAGAATCGCTACAAAAACATCCTTCCGTGTAAGAATTCCGTGGAATTTTAAGCTATCCTAAAAGCGGGAAATGCTTTACCTTTAAAGGAAGACTATAATCATAGAAAATCGAATTACGGCTGGTGTTTTTCCTCTTCTTGCATCCTTCCCTCTTTTTAAGCAAGCCCAGAATTTCACCTGTTTCGCACTCAGAGCCCAGTTTGTACCTTGGAGGTTAGACTGAGTGGCATGGCAGCCTTCTTTCACCCAATTTGAGCCCTGCGTGCCTCCCTTGGAGGGTTGTTGTGCAGAGAAGCTGTGAGCTGGAGGGGTCTTCTCTCTGTTTTGATTGTGAACAAAATCCCACCCAGGAGTGAAAGCAATTAAGATTTTTTTTAAAAAAGCGGGCAGTAAATTAAAATATTTCTGCGATTTTCAAGACGGGTGCTAATTTTTTCTGGCGGCTATGCTGTTTCCCTCCCTTTGCAGTTGACACGACGCGGGTGGCTCTCCGGAACGCGGATCCCAGAGTCCCGAGTTCCGATTACATCAATGCCAATTATATTAAGGTGAGTGGCAGGCAATTGGGAGCTGATCTAAGACGATTCATTAGGGACCTGGTTCCCAAAATTGCAGAACACTATTTATTTATTTTTAAATTGTGCATGTGAAGGGAAGGCTGGGGGGCCCTTTTCCTTGCTCTTGAGTTTGGATAAATGCAGCAAGGAAAAAATATTGTGAAAATGTTCGGCCTGCAAGGGGCGGGAAGCTTCAGACTGTCGGCGGTTTAAATCCAATCAGCTCATTAAAAAAGCAGACAATCTAATGATCTCTAATGAAGGAGCCTAATTCGGTGATCGTTTCAGTGGCTGCTGATTTAGTTCAGTCTGAGCCTTCCAACACTGCTCCAAACACTGGGGACTTTTAAGAAGAGAACGGACGACCATGTGTCTGAAATGGCATAGGGCTTCCTGCTTGAGCGCGGGGTTGGACTAGAAGACCTCCAAGCTCCCTTCCAGCTCTGTTCTTCTATTATTCAGTCCATTTTTTGAAAACTTCCAGAGATGAAATGACAGAAAAAGAAATGGAAAGAATATAGATATAAAAAAATTAAGAGTCTGTTGGAAGTTCATCTCCTCAATGGCAAATCAACCTAGATGAGGAGAAAAAAAATCTTGGTTGCAGGAATTGGGTATGTCTTGTCTAGTGAAAAGAAGAAATAGGGGCGACATGATAGTAGTGCTCCAGTATTTGAGGGGCTGCCATGAAGAGGAGGGGGTCAAATTATTCTGCAAAGGACCTGAAGGCAGGACAAGAAGCAACAGATGGAAACTAATCAAGGAGAGAAGCAACCTAGAACTAAGGAGAAATTTCCTGACAGTGAGAACAATTAATCAGTGGAACAACTTGCCTCTAGAAATTGTGGGTGCTCAGATACTGGAAGTTTTCAAGAAGAGATTAGCCCAGGGGTAGGCAACCTTGGCTCTTTTACGACTCGTGGACTTCAACTCCCAGAATTCCTGAGCCAGGAATAAAAGAGCCAAGGTTGCCTACCCCTGGATTAGACAATCATTTGTCTGAAATGGTCTAGGGTCTCCCACTTGAGCAGGGGGCTGGACTAGAAGATCTCCAAGGTCCTTTCCAACTCTATCTTTCTATTATTCTATTATTCCTTTCCTAATTTGGGGGGTTATATACTGTCCTCCCATTTAACAAAACCCTCCTCTCTTCTCTCCCCTGTTCTAGAATACTCTGGAAGATGGGCGCGGCGCCGAACACTGTAAAATCTACATCGCCACCCAGGGCTGTCTCCAAAGCACCGTCAACGACTTTTGGACCATGATCTACCAGGAGAACACCCACATTATCGTCATGACCACCAGGGAGGTGGAGCGAGGCAGGGTGAGCCCCTCCTAGTGCCCCTTCCCCATCACATCAAAAGCCTGTGGCATCGTTTGCGTGGCTGTCTTAACTGGCCGGATTCACAAGACACGCGAAACCCTCCTATACAAGCCATCTTCACTCCGCACCTTTAAAAATAAATCCCCGGTGAAACTGCTTTTCAGCTTTACGTGTCGTGTGAACTGAGTTTGTCCCTCTCCTTGCCTTGCAGAACAAGTGTTTTCGCTACTGGCCGGATCAAAATTGCACGAAGGAATTCGGCAACATCGGCGTGCAGAATACCGGGGAGCGAGAATGTCAGGGTTACTACATCCGGGATTTGCAGATTGCACGGATAGACAGGGTAGATTTGGGGGGGGGGGGTTTCCTGTTTTTAAAAGTCATGTTTCTAGTCCTCGTGCCAGCAAAGTATCTTTATAGAAACCTGTTGATCCTCCAAGATAGCAAGTGGGGGTTTTATTGGGCTTTTTAACACGCTGCCTAAATTTGTGGGCCGTCATAAAAAGCAGCAGAATAACGGGAAATTATTTCAGATAATTTATTTGCTTGCAGTTTCCAACGGGGGTCCCAAAGATGCAGTTTCTTTTTTCCTTTTCAGCCTGCTTTTCTTGTGTAGTTTCTTTGTTGTGCTTTCCAGTCCAATCTCTGCCCGTGCTGGTCTTATTCTGACAGCCTCTCGCCATTTCGTCCCTAACGCGCGGTTAATGCCAGCCCAATTTCCTTCGGTGGTTTAATGACTCACGCCCTTCCGGGGTCCTTCTCTCTGTTCTCGTATTTTCTTGTTGCAAACACTAAGTGACTCAGAAGTTCCGGGAAAGGAGCACGCAATCACAAAGCCGGGGTTATGTTATTTCCACCGCGGAGGCAGCCATGCAAATATTTACCTATTTCTGTTTATGTTAATCCTCAGTGACTTGCTTTGCCCGTCATCACACTTTACAGTTCCCCCACCGACTTCTCCCGAATCAGTGAAGGTCCCCTCACAGTGACATATAAATATTTCTGCATGATTTTAATCTCTTCTCTTTCTCCTTCTGACCAGGAAGAGCAGCCCAGAAAAATTAAGCACTTCCAGTATTTCAGCTGGCCTGATCACGGGGTCCCTATCGAGCCAGGCGGCGTCCTCGGCTTTCTAGACCAAATCAACAAGGCCCACAGAAATATTCCAGAGTCGGGACCAATTGTGGTGCACTGCAGGTGAGGGACCTCAGGAGGCCTGGATTTGGGCTCTCCCTCCTCGCCCAGGTGCCCTCAAGACCTGCTTGGAGCTTCTACTGGTTCTTCCACTACCCAAAACAACTAGGGGCAAGGAGTTCAGAATGACATTTTCTTTCAGATCCCTCTTCCAGTACAGGTAGTCCTCAATTTACGACCATTTGAAGTTAACGACTGATGAGGGATGACTGGGCTTCACCTTGACAAACACTGAGGTGTCCCAGCAGTCCTGTGATTTGGACACTTGGCAAACGTTGCGTACTTAACAATGGCCGCATCATCCTGCAGTCACTTGGTTGCCCTATGCAACCTTCCCAGCTGGTTTCCGATAAGTAAGGGTCAATGGGGAAGCTGGCAGGAAGTCACACGTCACGGTCAAGAGCTGTCTCGCTTACCAACCACCATTTACGCCCTTCCCAGCCGGCTTCCAATAAGTAAGGGTCAATGGGGAAGCCGGCAGGAAGTCACACGTCACGGTCAAGGGCTGTCTCGCTTACCAACCACCATTTATGACCTTCCCAGCCGGCGTCCGACAAGCAAAGTCAATGGGGAAGCCAGAAGGAAGTCAGACGTCACGGTCAAGTGATGTCTCGCTTATCAACGGTGACAAAAACGATTGTAAAACCGGACGCGGTCCTACAAAACTTCACTTAACATCTGCACCACTTAAAGCAAATTTCCTGGTTCCTACTGTGAGCATAAGTCAAGGACTACCTATAAACATTTGGGAAGGATCTTTAGCTCTCGATTCCTTCTGGTTAAGCCGGTGGACCATGAATGTAACGATCACGTGTTTCCTTCTTTGCCTCAGTTTCCCTCCATTAGAACATAGAATCCTAGGGCTGGAGGGGACCTCGGAGGTCTTCTAGTCCAACCCCCTGCTCAAGGCAGGAGATCTAATACCATCCTGGCCAGTCTCTTTTTGAAAACCTCCAGCGATGGAGCACAACTCCGGGAGGCCATTGATTCATTGTTCTCACCGTCAGGAAATTTCTCTTTACTTCTAGTTTGGATTTTTCTTTAACAAGCTTCCACCCCTTGGCCTTCCAGGGTCAGCTTTGGATCGTACTCCTAACAGGGCAGAGATCCCTAAGTCTTTCCTTAACAAGTTGTATGGTGTGGGTGGTGTTGCAGGGAGAGTTGTGTGGCTATCTTTTCAACCACTTCCCTTCCTCTCCTTTTCCCAGTGCTGGGATAGGACGGACGGGCACCATCATCGTGGTAGACATGCTGGTGGACACGATTCACCGACAAGGTAAAGGCAACCTGGCCTTTTCTCTCATTTTATACAGGAAGCCGTTACTGGCAGTCCTCGACGGCCACAACGGGGCCCGACAATTCCTGTGGCTAAACGAGACATTCGTTAAGTGGGTTCTGACCCCCTTTCTTGCCACACTTGTTAAGTGAATCACTGAAGTTGTTAAGTTAGTAGCCCGGTTGTTAAGTGTCTTCCCCGCTGAAGGCGAGGACTCCCTGAATGGGGACCAGTCGTGCCGTTTTTCAGCACCGTTGTAACTTGGAACGGTGGCTAAATGGAACGGTCGTAAGTCAAGGTCGATCGTGGCAAAAAAGATCCAAGTCGGATGGGGTGGGTCCTGCGAGGCCTCGCTTAATTATTGTCAAATCTTCTGGTCCCCGTAAATCAAGGACTGCCTGCCTATAAAAACAAATAATCACGAGTATAAGAGTCTTAACGTGGACACCCTCGCCCTCCCTATTATACACCTGCCTGCCTGGCCATTTTTTAACTCTTGTTTTTTCCCCTCTCTTTCCTGACCCACAATAGGCTTGCATTGTGACATCGACATCTCAAAAACAATCCAGATGGTACGAAGGCAGAGGTCGGGCATGGTGCAGACGGAAGCCCAGTACAAATTTGTCTACATGGCTGTGCAACAGTTCATCGCGATGCAGCAGAAGGAGCTAGAAGAGGAACAGGCAAGGAAAACACACCGTTGGTGCAAAATACGTTGGTGCAAAATAAGAGAGACCCACAGATGGTTAATTTATAGCCTGCCTTTGTTACATTTTTATAAGTAATTCAGTGTGGCGAACATGCCTAATACAGACTGGACGAGCTGTGCTTTGGGTTTGCTCAAGGCCTCTCACTGGAAGAAAATGACGCTGGACTTCAGAGGAAATTTTCACCTAACCTGCATAAGTGTAGGAGATGACCAGGCTGAGCCCAAGGGAGGGAGGGGTCAAAGGCGTCATCAGTCATGAGTCCCTGCGCGCCCACAAGAGATCTAAGTCCAGCCCACCTTGAATTCCTTCTACTCTTCTCTCCCGCTAATTTCCCTTGGCTGTTAGTAGTTCAGGTTCTTGTAGAGAGCTTAAGCTTGCCATAAATCTTTATATTCATTTGAACTGCCTGAATCTCCTGACTTCTTCGGCACTTAAAAATAAGCGTTTTATCATAGAACAGAACAGAACAAAAAAGCAGAGTTGGAAGGGACCTTGGAGGTCTTCTAGTCCAAGCCCCCGCTCAAGCAGGAGACCCTATACCACTTCAGACAAGTGGCTGTCCAGTCTCTTCTTAAAAACCTCCAGTGATGGGGCACCTACAACTTCTGGAGGCAAAAGCCGTTCCACTGGTTGTTCTCACTGTCAGGAAATTTCTCCTTAGTTCCAGGTTGCTTCTCTCCTTGAGGAGTTTCCATCCGTTGTTTCTTGTCCTGCCTTCTGGTGCTTTGGAGAATAGCTTGACCCCCTCCCCCACCTCTTCTTTCTGGCAACCCCTTAGAAATTGGATAACCACTATCGTGGATAATCATAAAACCCTTGCAACTTTTTCCTGCTGTTTCAGAGATGTCTACGGAAGGACACAGGTTACTTAAATATCCGATATTTGCCGATGGAAAAACCCAGAGCCAAAACTCGCCCTCCTTCGCCCCGGCTCCAGATAGGGTAAGATCCTTTTTCTCTCCTTCCCTTTGCCCCCCCCCTCTCCCCAGCAGTGGCAAAATTAGAATAGAATGCAGAATAGAAATAGAAATAAATAATAGAAATAGAAACAAATAGAATAGAATCTTTATTGTCACTTTAAATGTACACTGATCAGCATACATTAAAATGAAATTCCGTTGCATTCAGCTCTCAAAAATATACCATTATGCATATGCCCACATACAGACATGTATACGACACAGAGACACATCATAGTCTAGTTCGAATGTGTACAGGTACATATATACATGTAAGCCGGCTGGTTGCTGATTCTCCCTCTTTTATTCCACAGAGTTGCTGACGAGGAAACGACCTCCGTCTATGAAAATCTCACTATCAAAACCGCCCAGGTCTCAGGATTCACTAACTCTGGAAGATAGTTGCTATAGCCCAGGCTGGAGACAGGTGGCTATAAAGTAGGTAGGCACGTGTCCAGGTGTGTTGTTTTGTGTTCCGATTTGACAGACCGGTGGATCGCGTCACCAAGCACTGCATCGTAGCACCCTCCTCTCCAGAAACCCACCCACCCACAGCCGAACCTTGTTGAACACTCGGTTGCTGCCAGCCGACGCTCAAATAATCCATTTCAGGATTATTTGTCTTTTAGATTGAAATATCTCTGCGCTGCGGTAGGGTGGGAGGAACGAAAAACCGAAATGCTGCATCCTTTTCTGTCTTGGCTTTTATGGATGTGATCAAACTCCTACAGGCTTCCGAAGGGTTGGTCTTTAAAAACGGCCCCATCTGAAAGGACACCCGTTGTGTTTCTGTCTCAAGGTTTGTCGTTACCTCCTCCAGCTCTGACGCAGTTTAATTCCCACCTGGATTTTCCATCCTGAATGTACCTTAGACTCCAGTTAAGGAACCTCTGTCTTGTAAGACCAATCGTTGGTCTGATTCGGTGGGTTTCAACCTTGGCCACTTTAAGAGGGGTGGACTTCAACTCCCAGAATTCTCCCACCCACCTGCTGATTGGGGAATGCTAGACGTTTCTGACTGGGGGATTCTGGGAATTGAAGTCCACCCAACTTAAAGTTGCCTAGCTTGAAAAACACTGGTCTAATTTATGCAAGAGGCAAGATATATTTCCTTCGTTTTCTTGCTATGCTGTATTTATCCACAAGCGTCTCTGCCTGTAACAGAGGCTACAAATCACCGTGGGGGATGTATGTATGTGTATATATATATATATATAAAAGAAAAATATCTATATGGTGAATTAACAAGTGTCTTTGTTTAGAGCAGAGGGGTTACAACTGTTGAGCATGCTGGCTGGGGAATTCTGGGAGTTGAAGTCCACACATGCCGGCTGGGGAATTCTGGGAGTTGAAGTCGACTCATTCTGAAGTTGCTACGGTTGAGAAAATTTGAATTTGATCCCACAGAAGAACTGTGACCCCCACAGATTAGTGAATTGTCCAGGTAGATTAACCCAGGGCCTAATAAAATGTAGAAATGCCTGAAATACAATTCCCAGCATCCATCAGCATGAGCTGAGACTGTTGGGACCCCGTAGTTCAAGATTCTCTGCCCCGATCAACGGTTCTTACAATAATACGGTAAGATTGCAAGTTTTCTTATGCCTGAACAGGATCTGGTCTTTTACGAAAGACACGCAGAGTTGAAGCCACCGATTAATATGATCCAGATAGTCCTCAACTTACAACAGTTCGTTTAGTGACCGTTCAAAGTTACAATGGCACTGAAAAAAGTGACTTATGACCGTTTTTCACACTTATAACCGCTGCAGCATCCCCGTGGCCACATAAATAAACATTCAGATGCTTGGAAACTGACTCGTATTTATCACGGTTACAGTGTCCCCAGGATCACGTGATCCCCTTTTGCGACCTTTTGACAAGCAAGGTCAGTGGGGGAAGCCAGATTCACTTAAGAACCGTGTTACTAACTCAACAACTTGCAGGGATTCATTTAACAACGGTCAAGAAAGGTCATAAAATGGGGGGAAATTCACTTCCCAACCGTCTCGCTTAGCAACGGAAATTTTGAGCTCAACTTTGGCTGTAAGTCGAGAACTTACCTGTACGAACCTCTCTCGCTGCCCCAGAAGGATATCCCCACTGCTGTTTGTATAATCTCGGTTGCCCCGATATCGTTCCTCCCTCTCTTCCAGTTACATCTGTTTCTCCCTCTTCTGATCTGCCATAAGAACAGGCGGGGCAAAATATTACCCCAATAACAACAACTGTGCCACACACAATTCAGCGGTATAAAACTGAAATGTTTAATAACAATAGAAAAGGAAGCGTCCTCTCCTTCCGCCCAAATGAAGCTGGAGGTAGGGGCACAGTGTCGAGGGTCAGCCCCTTACCCTCAGCAAAAGGGGAGAGTGTGCAGAGTTTGGTCCGTTGGCTCTGAGTTGCGTCTCTTGGGAGGGGAAAGCCTCTTGGTTCTCTCGCCACTGTCACCATTCTCCCCGTTGCGGAGTGTGTTCTCCCCTACGTTGTCTTCTGCATGGACTTCGGCAGTGGAGCCTCACAAAGCAGGCTGGCAAACCCTAGAAGAACGTAGGAGGTGTGGAAGTGGGCATCAAGTTGACACGATCAAGAGCATCAAACTGTCCCAAGACGGTGGACGCCCGAGATTTCACCTGAGTTGCGTTGCACCAGGTCCATCAAACCTGACGCAATCCTCTAGAAAGGACAGGAGAAGTCCACCCCATGTCGCCGGTTCCTTCCAGAAGAGACTAGGACTCTAGTGGACTTTCTCCCAAATGATCAGCGCTCGCCCCACCCATCGGAAGCGGTACCGCACGGCCCTCCCGTCCGTCACTCCATGAATTTGGTGAGGTCCAGCACGGGGGCCGGGGTGGTGAGATGGTAAGGCACGTAATTTGGCCGGGGGAGCGTAAATTTGTTGAGGCACTTCAAGTTCCCCGTCTTGACGATGCACTGGACCGGCCACAGGATGATGCAAAAGAGAATGATGATCAACACCGACAGCAGGACGACCCGTTTCCAGTCGTCGCACATCGAGCAGCGGGAGAGGCGTCCCATGACCCCTTCCGTGGGCGTCTCGGGGACCTCGGGCTTGCTGGGGGCAATGTCGATGGTGACGCAGGTGTGGGCGTTCTCCGGATCGGAGGACTGTCTGCAGCACAGCTTGGTCCCTTCCATCCAGAGGTTCTTCTCCTTCTGCAGCTCGGCAGGCAGCGTGGCCATCACCTCTTTGCTCGTCCGGAGCCCCGGAGCCCCTTCGAGCGGGATTTCGGTCAGCTGCCGGCAGAAGGGGCACGGAAGCTGGTCCTCCACCCGGTTGGGCGGCAGAGCGGCTGTCAGCCGGGCCAGACACTCCAAGCAGAAGGTGTGATGGCAGTGAAGGACCTTGGGCGTCTTGAAGAGGTTGTCGTAGGTGTTGAAGCAGATGGAGCATTCGATCGGCGAGGTCGGCCGGTCGGTCGGAGAGCCCAGCCTGGTCTTCCCATCCACGGGGGAGCCCACCGGAGACCCCACGGGTGAACACACGGCGGGCCTGTTTTCCGCAGAGGGAGAGGTGATCACAATCGGAAGGAGCGGGATGGGCCTCTCGTGGGGGGCCGCCGGGATGGGACTTTGGGGAGTCGAGGGTGGAGATTCTGGCACTTCGGTGTGCCAGACCTGGGTGAAGCAGGACATAACAGAACCTGGGGAAGTAAGAAACCAGGATTAATTATAGTAAGCCAACATGGAGTCGTTCTGCATCCGTATTTCTCAAAGTAACTTTAAGCTGGGTGGACTTCAGCTCCCAGAATTCTGCAAGTTGAAGTCCACCCATCTTAAAAGTTGCCAAGGATGAGAAACACTGCCGTAGAGGTTTATTTCCTAACTCTTTCTAAGACCCTACCCTCTCTTTCTTCAGTCTCCCCCAAATCTTCCTTAACCTTCCATGCGAATAAAAATCCACATGTTATTCACTTGCCCAGAATATCAACTGTTGGAGATAGGGAACTCCGGCAGATTTTTCCCTTAGAACCTGAGATCCCCCTCCTCCAAAACACCAGGAAAGAGCTGCGTTAAAAGAGAAAAATAAATAAAATCACACACGTACCCCAGCCGGTGCTTCTCCTAAATTGAGAAGGCAGGAGTGTTGCTGTCTCCATGAAATCCAGAAGGGATCTCGGGGGGGTCCGGCTAGAGACCCTGTTTGCTGGGGAACGGCGTTGGCCGGCCGCACGCAAAGCCTAAGAGAAACCAGAATAAGAATCGGTTCAGAGCATAGCGGATGCCAGCGTGGCTAAACTCCCTCGGTTCGGGAGATGTGTTCGAGAGCCAGCTGCAGACAATTTGCCCTTCCCTTTGTTGTGTTTGTAGGGGCTGAAGAAAAAAAATGAGCTGTGAAGCTTTGCTACACACACACACACACACACACACACACACACATATACACACACAAGTCTTCCCAGCTTTGGAACTACCACTCCTGACCACAAGTCTTAAAAGGAGCATCTTGTCTCGTTTCTTCTCGGACGTCCAGAAAAACACCCCTTGAGATCTCCCTAAAACGAGGACCAGTTTTCCGATTCTCCCGCAAACAGACTTACATCCGTCCGGGCCTGGGAAGAGTATCCTTGTGCTGTTGGCAAGAGATGCACCTTCCAAATACATAAATAAACCTTCTTTCCACCATCGTCTTGCAAGCAGATACTCGGTCCCCTGCGAAAAACGGCTCCGCCAACGGAGATGTTTTGCAGATCTACTGCCTGTTCAGGATTTTCCGCTTGCTAGCAAGCAGCCCATCTCTCCTATTTTAATTTAGCTTTGCCTTTTTTTTCCCTCCCCGCTTTGCAAGCATGAACCAGCAAAACGGCAGAGGGGGAACTTCCTGGTTCTCATCATCTCAGCATGAGTAAACCTCACCTCGTGTCTGCTTTTATCTCCTTTGTAATAGCAACTACTGGCCGCATAAAATCCCAAGCTAATTGTGCTAACCACCTGGCTTTTATTTACAGTGTGTTAATTTCTCAGAGCTTGGCACCTAAGGGACGTGCGGGACAGAAGGCAAACGCCGGGGAAAAAAAAAAGAAATCCTTATTTTTATTTTGTGATTCCTCCAAACCTCAGGAAATGCAGGAGCAGAGGCTGAGCTGGGATGCCCACCACGGCAAACTTCGCGGAAGGAAGTTTAAGGCTCCCATCGGTCAGGAGTGGAAGATAACTCTTTATTTTTTAAAACAGGAAATGGCTACTTTAATATAGAGAGAGCAACTTCTAAGAAATCTGGCAGAGCAAATGCCCGTTTGGCAGAGGACGGAGAAGCCAACCCCCCTCAATCCGAAAAGCTTGGAAACGCAGCGAAATTTACCAGCTAGTGAGCACGTAGCCCAACTGGGTGGTGGTAATGGAGGCGGTGGGTAACTCACGTTAAATTGTGCATCTGCGGCCCCAGACAGGTAAAACAGGTTTCTGAGCCTGTTTAAATTCTCTGGAGAATTTAAAGTCGCCCTAAAGATACTGAGTCACCCCAATCATTTCCCCAGAGATGTTGGGGGTGATGTTTATTCAGATGATGGAGTCACCCGCTCGATTTTGCGAGAAAAATGCTTACAGCATGGCTATGGACTTCTGAGTTGTTTCTTTCAAATGAATCTGTGGAGGGAGAAGTATTCATAAGGGGCAAAGCATCCTGAACTTCGGATGCCACCCTAAGCTTCCTTAAAAGTTACAGGGCTGCAAAGGATCAATCCTTCAACCCCACTGCAAAATCTTCCCCAAGCTGATGGTCTTGATTGCACTCCTCTTCCGGATACTCCATTGCGATTCCCCCCCCCTCATTTCATTTTTCCAAGAAGAGATCTCCTTCAAAGGTATCTTCCCCCCCCTCCCATCCATGAGGTCCTCCAGTTGCACAAAGCTTTATCCATCTATCTTCACATATTAAATCCATGCCCCAAAGCATGGATTAAAAAAAAAAAAAAAAAAAGCTAGCTTGTAATGCCCCAAAGATAACAGGTCCTCCTGGCAGGCACCGGTGTGCCTCTGCATGAGTCCCCGTGCCTTCCCCATCCACATCCTCTTTGAAGTCACTCAATCGCCGTGCGTGGGATGATGATTAAGTGACCACGAGCCCGGATGTTTGTCAGAAGCACCGTCTAGAGGTGGAGCCTTCCAACTATTTTAACAACTTCAAACTATTTAACACTCGGGGTTTTTTTTAAGGAGGGGTCCCGCCTTTTGCCTTCCAGCAAGCGTGACGGTGAATTTATCTATCCCAAGATTGTCATTCCATAACCATGCTCAAAAAATGCTCAGAGGCTGCTGGCAGACACGGAGCGGTTAAAGTTGATCACAGTTGTAAATCGGCATTACGTGCCCCTCCGTATTTCATTGGAACTGCAGACAGTCCTTGAGTTACGACGGCAATCGGAACCGGAGCGTCTGTTGCTAAGGGATGCGGTCGCTAAATGAGTCATGCAAACATTTTTGCCATGCTCACGAAGCCAATTTGGCTTTCCTCATTGACTTTGCTTGTCGGAAGAGGGATGGGAAAGTGGGGATCACGTGACACCCCCCCCCCCGGGATGCCGTGCCTGTCATACATACTTGCTGATTGCCAAGCTTGATCATGTATTTTGATCATGTAACCCCAGAGATGGTCGTAAACACAAGGACTGATCTTAAGTCCCTTTTTTCAGCCGTATCCTAACTTTGGTCATTCAAACAAATGGCTATAGATCTGTGCAGATCCTGTACTTGCAAAACTCCAGCTGGCCTCTAGATGGCTGAAAAGCTTTCGAGATCCATTTCTCTCTGCTTCCCCTAGTGGTCATCTGGAGCTTTGCAGACCCATTTTTTTTAAAAAAAATTTAAAACCGTTTGCTTTTGCACAAACCCCGGATGTCTTAGAACCAAGTTATTGATCCGAGAGCGAGTTCCTCTTGAAAAAGTCACAGACTCAGAAATCCAAGCCCAAGCAGTGACTCCCAAGAATAAAACTCGGGAGAACATTTGGACTGATTTTTAGGCTACTGTTACACAAATTTATTAATCAAGAGTATTCGAGATTTATGAGCGAAAGGCACCTACTTGAAGCATGAATAATAAGTAAAACAGAATATTCCGGGAACAAATCAAAAGATTTTTTTTTTCTCTCATTCTCCTACCTCTGGTAAATTCCCTATTTTTGGGGAATTTTTTTTCTCGCCTGCTCAAAGCCATTTTAAAAGCAAACTTACCTGTCTTGAGTTGGGAGAGCCTAGAAGCGGCAATGCATGTTTTAGCTTCTGGCTCTCTTTTTTTTTTTTCTTCCTTCTTCCTTCAAAAAACGGAATAAAACAGGCTCTGCTCCATTCTAAGGCATGGGAAACGTGCTGGAGATAATCCTTAAGCACCCAACGATCTTCTCCAAAACACCACTGCCCACATCACCTGGCCAGAGGAATCTTTTATAGCCTCTGCTCTTCTAGGTGACTGGATGGTTCTTACCTGCCTCGGCCAGGTGTGGCTGCTGGGCCTCCGATTGGCTGGCTTCCCAGGAGGGGGCGTGGCTCCTTGTGTTGACAAACAGGACCGGCTGAAGCAGCTTCTGGACAGCAAGAACATCTCAAGAAATCTCACTTCCAAAGATCGGAAAAATAAAAAGCCAGCCAGCCAGCGTGGTCCTGTTTGAAGCGGTTCAGATAAGATCCACGGTTGGGGATGGTGTGTTTTCCGACGGTGAAACTTCCCAGGAATCGGCAGAGGTTTCGCTCAAATCTGATTCCTGCTCAGCCCGGGGCAAAAAAAAAAAAAGTCTTTCTAAAATTGTTCTTTCCCACGCAAAGGAGAAGGAAGGGAACGGGGAAAAACACGAAGGAAAAAGCTGGCTTGCCAGGGCTGTCACGTTCTGCAAAAGTAAATTATTAATTGAGTTATTTAAATATTGGGGGGGAAATGGAAAAAGAAACTGGCATGCGCAAGGCCAGTTTGCTAAAGATACCTCGAAGTCAGGGCGCAAATTAAGACCTACGTAGCAGTGGAGTGGATGCTATTCGTTATATTTCATTAATTTAATGTCAGTCATCATAAAACACATCTCCGGGTTATCTTTGGCTCCTCCATCCAAACCTAATCTGATTTTGGAAGAGCAAAACCCAGCCAACAAGGCTTTGAATTCAGATGTAGTTTCCTGCCTGAGCAGGGGGTTGGACTAGATGACCTCCAAGGTACCTTCCAACTTTATTATTATTATTATTATCTTTCAGTTCCTGCTTGGCTCCCGAGGACTCCGTGGGTAGAGAAGTATCAGCAGTCCTCGACTTACGACCACAGTCAGCCCAAAATTCCTGTTGTTAAGCGAGACATTTGTTAGTGAGTTTTGCCCCATCTTGCGACCGTTCTTGCCAAAGCTGTTAAGTGAATCACTGCAGTTGCCCAAAGTCTGGATTTTGATCAGGTGACCACGGGGATGGTCGTAAGCGTGAAAAACGGTCACAAGTCACTTTTTTCCGTGCCGTTGTAACTTCGAACGGTCACTAAATGAACTGTTGTAAGTTGAGGATTACCGGTAGTTTGCCGTGGTCTGTTGCAGGATTTTACTTATCGTGGCTTCCTGATCTAGCCTGCAGTTAGTGGATTTCCTAGTGGTCTCCTATCCAACTCCTAACTCTGCTTAGCCAAGGCTGGTTTGGTGTTACCATGTAGCTGGGCCTCTTGGTGGCCAATATTAAGGCAAGGCCTCCGTCTGAGATATTCTGATTATGGATCAATTGATGTGTCCTGTTCTCTGATCCTCCCCTGATCCATTGATTCGGGGGCCTATTGGAATGACAAACAGGCACACCACCCCCCATTGGTGATCTCCCTTGGCCTCCTGAGACTTATGTCAGTCTCTTCACAGCTCCTAAGGACTAGAAACTTGCCTTTGTTGCTTTCTGGCTGGAAAAAAAAAAGAAATTTTAAAAAGCAGTGATGTTCCCCATAAAGAGGCGAATCTCCTTTGAAAAATCGTCTCAGAAGATCAAAGAAACTCTTTGCTTTATGCCCTGGGTGTTTTCAAGAGCCCCCTTGAAGGCTTTATGCTTTCCAAACAGCTGTGTTCATACATCTGGGGAGGCTGTTCCGCGACGGAGTAGCCCCCAAACTCAGTTTTGTGTTCCGCCTTGAGCAGATTGCTCTAATTTGAGGATAAGGAAAGCATTTATTCCTTGCTTCGAGGACCTTCCCGTGGCTGGAGAAAATCTGAATTCTCCTGTGGGAGGCCCTCTCCATGGACTGGGGTGCCCCTCACCTGGACTTTTGGGCCCAGGATGATGGGTTTTGCCATCTCAGACCACGCCGCTTTGTAGATTTATTTTTTACTACAAGAAGAGGGCTTCCCGCTCCAAGAACACACACACACACCCCAGTTTGGCCCTCGCAGAGAATTCTGGGCGACCCACACCTTCAGCTCCCAGCATTCTCTAGCCGGCCGCTGAGGATTCTGGGAGTTGAAGTTCCCCCCCCCCCTCTGGAAGGAGCCCACTTAAAGGAAAAGGCAAGCGAACCGCCGCTTCCCGCCAACTGATTTTAGATGGCTGAAGGTTGATTCAGCATTTCTGCCGGCCAAGTCATTACGCCGAGAAAACCTCCTTTAATTGGCCTGTGCTTCAGCTTTTGGCTGCTCTCCTGCTGCAATTGCGATTATGTAAGAATTACCGGGGCGCTCGGCAGGCACAAGGCCGATGAAGTCATGCCACCCTCGCTGTTTAAGGGATGAGTCACCGGCCCCATTTCCCAATTTCAGGAATAGCGCGCATTCTCTTGGGCTTGACATCAGCTCTTTTTCCCAGGCAATTAAGAGTCAGCAGACAATGACCTGCTCCGGGAGAACGGATGAACGGGACGCTCCAACCAGCAAGCAAAGCCCTGGTGGCAGATGCACCTGTTGGATTTCTGCCTGGCCAGCATTTAAAAGAGCCAAGCGCCAAAGCAATAATCTCCTATATTAACAGCGTTGACAATTATTCACAATAATATAGGATATTGTTGCTTTGACACCAAGTCTCCCTCTGGGGAGCTAAGTGGCCATCCTACTAGGCTTAAGTGTTGGGAGACTTCGCTGTTTACAACTGGACTTCCTTGGGGTTTTTTCCTTGAAAAGGTTTCACTTCTCATCCAGGAAGCTTCCTCAGTTCTTGGAAGCTTTTTCAGAGGAGAAGTGAAAACGTTTTCTGGGGGGGGGGGACCCAAGAAACTATGACCCGGGTGATTGAGAATCTCCATCGATTTTGTTGTGTTTATTTCCAACCAAGCTGGTTTTCTGTCCAGATGTTTCTGCCGGGGCCTTCCCCGTGATGGCTCCCTCCCTATGGGACCAGAGGCCCCCAACCTTTTGGGCACCGGGGACCGGTTCCGTGGAGAGAGGTTTTCCCACGGACCGGAGGGGGCGTGGTTTTGTGTGCTGCCTGCATCCCCCGGATGGGGCTTTGCTTGTTTGTGCGGACCGGTTGCTGGCATGCCACGGACCAGGGGTTGGGGACCCCTGCTTTAGACTATCATCCCTGCAGAGATTAGACTGGCCCCCACTTTTGACACTCTTTCGTAAGACCCCGAAGACCTGGTTCTGCCAAAGGGCCCGAGGAACCCAGAGTGGGATGGATCCCATAAAGTGTCTCGTTTGCTTGTGTGTCGTCACCAGGAGGGCGGGGAGGTTATTGTTTTTTATTGGGTTTTTACTAGTTGTAGCCTGCCCAGAGTCACCGAAAGTGAGCGGGTGGCCGTGTAAATCTTGTAAATAAATAAAACCTATTTTTTCCTCCAATCGGCGTTTGGACAGGGCCTGCCTACAATACCCTTGGACGATGCTGGATCGGTCACCAAGGGCCCTGCCACGAAAAATTCAGCCTTCTTCCAAAACCTTTCAGACCTTGTGGGTGCTCCATCGCGGGAGGTTTTTTAAAAAGAGGGTTGGGCAGCCATCTGTCTGGAACGGGTGTTGGGGGTCTCCTGCTTGAGCAGGGGGTTGGACTAGAAGACCTCCAAGGGTCCCTTCCAGCACGCTTCTTCTGTATTCTGTAAATTTGAATAAGACCGTAGGAGCAAAAAAAATGGACCGCCTGCAGGACTCACCTGGGCCTTGTGTGGTTTATCTAATTTCACGTTCCTGCTAGAAAATGGCACTCAAAAGGTGCTTTTTCAGGAGGCAGCTGGACCTTCTTGTTTTTTTCTTTGAAGTCGTTTCGCTTCTCATCCAAGAAGCTTCTTCAGCTCTGACTGGAGGGTGGGGAATGGAATGCTCCCGAAAAAGCACGAGTGAGAATCTCCACAGACACTCAAAATGTCCTTTTAATCTTGGAATTCAGCCCCCAAAGGCTGGCCCTAGGGCGAGCGGGCAAAGCTGGGGGGCCCCTGAATGTCAAAATCACAAGGCCCTTCAACAGTGATGCTTCGTGACAAAGAGTTTGGGGTGAAGGGAACAGAATAAATTGCAGGGGGTTGTATTTGGCTGGAACCACCAAGAAATGTACTTTTATCTGTCTCCCGACCACGTGCTTTGGTAATCAGACGCAAAGGGAGGGGGGGGGAACAACTCTTGACATGCCCAGAGGCCTTTCCCCTCCCACCTCCTGAACTGGAGGTCAGCTTTTACAGCAGATGGCTTGGCTTTTTTGCTGTAGGCAAGATTTCAATCAAAGCTCTTCTCGGCTGGCCTGGATGCAGCTCCCCCCCCCCGCTGCCCCCCCGGCTCCGACTTGGATCAAAAGCACAGCCCTGGGTGTAGAAGACCCTCCAGTCCCAACCCACTGAGATAGTCTGGCCGATTCAACTTAAGAGAAAGCAAAACTTGGCCTGGCTTCCGTCAGGACACTGATGCCAACCGGCCTTTTTAATGCAGCTCTAAAGAGGATGCGCGCAACTCAGGAGCGCATGAGTCCCAGACACGCTAATTGCTTTCTGAGCTATGGAGGGAATGCGCATCAGACAGAAGCCTTTCGGAGGCAGGAGGCCCCGTGATCGCCCAACGCAGCCGTGAGCATCTGCCCGCTGACACGGCCCTCCTTAATAACCCAGAATTAGTCAGCCGAGCTCATTAGCAAGGAAGAACGAGAAGGCAAGTCTCTTTCATGCTCCCTTCTGGCACCGCAAGTGTGATTTTTGACCCACGCTTCAGCTAGGGCAGAGATGGATTGCAGGGGGAGCTCCTTCTGGTCCCCAAAGTTGCAAAGATGGTCCTCATTTGAGGCTGGAAAAGCAAGACGTGGATTTATCGGGTGTCCTCCAATTGGCTTTATATAATAATAATAATAATAATAATAATAATAATAATAATAATAATAATAATATGAATATGAATATGAATATGAATATGAATAAATATGAGTGTAATAACACAGAATACGAATAGAATAGAATAGAATAGAATAGAATAGAATAGAATAGAATAGAATAGGAATAGAGTTGGAAGGGACCTTGGAGGTCTTCTAGTCCAGCCCCCTGCTCAAGCAGGAGAACCTATACCATCTCAGACAGGTGAATGTCCAGTCTCTTAAAAATCTCCAGTGATGGACCGTCCACGATTTCTGGTGGCAAGCTGTTCCACTGGTTAATTGTCCTCCCTGTCAGGAAGTTTCTCCTTAATTCCAGGTTGCTTCTCTCTTTGGTCAGTTTCCAACCATTGTTTCTCATCCTGCCCTCTGGTGCTTTGGAGAATAATGTGACCCCCTCCTCTTCCTTGTGGCAGCCCCTCAGATACTGGAACTCTGCTATCCTGTCTCCCCTGTTTCTTCTTTTCTTTAGACTAGCCAAACCCAAGTCCTGCAGCAGCTCTTCATATGGCTAAGGAACAAAAAAAATAAACCAGAACCGTTAACCCTGTTCCTAAGCCTGAACAGAAAATCCAAAACTTAGAAGGGAAATTTTTTTTTAAAAAAAAAAACTTCAGTCGGGAATAATATTGCTCCAAATACGGCAGGGAATAAATTAGGGACAAATTAATATCAGATGACCGGTTCTCAGTCGGTTTGATAAGGGAATCGATGGCCAGAGAATGTCAGAAGCTGCATCGCAGCAGCAGCAGCATCCATGCGTGCTCTGAGGCTGTTTTTCCTGGGTCGTCAAAGGGGGTTGGACTAGATGACCTTGGAGACGCCCTTTGACTCTTGTCTCTGCCTTGCTCTGGGGCTCTTTTCCTGCTGGAGTGGCCCGGATCCTAGAAAGCTGTTTCCTCCTCCTTTTTATAAGCCCACAAACTCCTTTATAGCTCTTTCCACATACTTGGCTGCCGGGTGCAAATGTCAATTGTATTGGATGGAGGAAAGATTTACAACCTCCTTTAAAGTGGAAGCTTGTTCTTTGGCCAGGAGGCACGGCTTACGAGAGATAAGGGCGCTCTTTCCTTAATGATTCTTGGTGAAGTTTAAACCGGGTAAATGAAATAAAAAAAAGAGGGGAGGGGAAACCCGGTCATTTCTGGCAGACAAAAGCTCATGCGCAGACACTCTCCGGGGCAGCTGAATCGTGTTCCATCCGGCTGCAAACAGGGAAGAGAAATTTATTGAAAAGAGCCAACCCAATCTAGATCGGGCGAAATTGCTCCTAAAGCAATAAAAAAAAATATGGGCTAGAGCGGGTGAGGAATCGAACATGGCCTCTGGGAGTGTACAAAAAAAAAGCAGGCGTCGCTAATGACATCATTTATTCCCAAATAAACAGTTAACCACAGCACCCATTTGTAGATAGTCCTCAACGATCAAACTGAGCCCCAAATTTTGGGTGCCAAACAAGGCAGTGGTTAAGAGAAATTTGCCCCGTTTTACGACCTTTCTCGCCACTTTGCCTGTCAGAAGGTTGCGAAAGGGGATCGCGTGACACTCCCCCCCGGGATACTGCGACCGTCATAAATACGAGTCAGTTGCCAAAGCGCCTGAATTTCGATCACCCGACCACCGGGACGCTGCAACGGTTGTTAAGTGTGGAAAAAGGGGTCATAAGTCACATTTTCCCCTGCCGTCGTAACTCAGAACGGTCACTAAGCGAACTGTCGCAAGGCTGCCTTTACAATGGCTTCCTGCACGTTGGCAAATGTATCTCCCACTTCTAGCTAGCCGGAGCCACAATGAGAAATACGGAGGATTTTTTTTTTTTTTTGTCTTTTGTTTTTCCCCTTTTTTTGCAAATCGTTAAAAAAAATAAGCAATAAAAATCAGGCGCTAATGATTTCCCTCGATCGAACTGCTGGTCCCCACGTGGGACATCAATACTTAAAAGCATCGCAAGGAAGAAAAGCAAGTGCGGGTTTTTTGGTTTTAATCTATCCAAAGTGGCCTCAATTCCTCTCTGGCTGAAACCAGCTGGATGCTGGTTAAAAAATTTCCCACCATTTCTTAGAAGGAACTGAAAACGTGATCCATATTTTATTTTCCCCCCTCCAGTCTTTTAATGGTAATGGGAAGCCGGCGCCCAGCCAAAGGGCCCAATTTTCTCTCCTCCTTTGACTTCCCTGTCCCAAAAGATGGCGAATTTAAAAATCTTGGGAGCCTCGTTACCTTGAAAATAGCGATGAAAGATCAGCAGCTTTTCGTGTTTCTGTTCCTGCAGGAGGCCAAATCTTGCTTCTCCGTTATCCTCTTGTCTTAAGAGGGTATCTTTCTCCATGGTCTCAGAGATGGAGAGAACCTTAAAAAAGGCCGAAGAGATGATTTCCTTTTATACTGCCTTACTATGTTCTGATTTCCCAAGTTCCTGGCAGGAGCTTTAGCTACCTACCCATTATTAAAATAATGTCCTTCTTGTAGCTTTCTCAGCCAGCGAGATGTCTAGTCCCATTGAGTGGAGACAGTGATTAAATTAAAAAGAAGTTCAGTTACAGAACTCGCTGTCAAAGCAAGTGTGAAATGCTCTAATTATCTCCAGCAGAAACAAGGTTGGGTAAACTTCTAGTAGCTTGTGTGAAGGAGGATTTGGGGTGTTTTCCCACCCCTTAAGTGAAATCCCCTTCAAGTCAGCCCCTGATGGCTTCACGGAGATGTCTTTTAATTTAATTTTTATTTTTTTTCCCACTGGATGGGTGTAATTTGTCACCGCTGATTATTTTCTTTCCAGCTTGGTGTTTCCTGGGTGAGGTGTTGTAGGGCCAAGGCTGAAACTAAATCTGAATTATTTTCATTGCTATCTCACTCAAGCATTGTTACCTGTAGTCCTCGACTTAATGACCACAATTGGGAGCACTCTTTCCTTTGCTAAGTAAGGCAGTTGTTAAGGGAATTAAGACACCCAATTTTACAATCTTTTAAGAGACCCGGTGGCGCAGTGGTGAGAATGCAGTATGGCAGGCTGACTCTGCTCGATGCCAGGAGTTCGATCCTGACCGGCTGAAGGCTGACTCAGCCTTCCATCCTTCCGAGGTCGGTAAAATGAGGACCCAGATTGTTGGGGGCAAGAGGCTGTCTCTGTAAACCTCTTAGAGAGGGCTGTAAAGCACGGTGAAGCGGTATATAAGTCTAAGTGCTATTGGTGTTTTTGCTACGGTTAAGTGAATCGCTGCAGTTGTTAAGTGAAATACACGGTCATTAAGCAAAAGCAACTTCCCCCGTTGACTTTGCTTGTCGGACGCTGGTTGGGAAGGTCAGAAATGGTGATCACGTGACTTCAGGATCACTTGTTCCAGTGGAATAGAATAGAATAGAATAGAATAGAATAGAATAGAATAGAATAGAATAGAATAGAATAGAATAGAATAGAATAGAATAGAATAGAATAGAATAGAAAATAGAATAAAGGAATAGAATAATAGAATAGAATAGAATAATAGAATAGAATAGAATAGAATAGAATAGAATAGAATAGAATAGAAATAAAAATAGAATAAAGAATAGAATAGAAATAAAAATAGAATAAAGAATAGAATAAAGAGTAGAATAGAATAGAACAGAATAGAATAGAATTAAAAATAGAATAAAGAATAGAATAGAATAGAATAGAATAGAATAGAATAAAATAAAAATAGAATAAAGAATAGAATAGAATAGAAATAAAAATAGAATAAAGAATAAAGAATAGAGTAGAGTAGAGTAGAGTAGAGTAGAGTAGAGTAGAATAGAATAGAATAGAATAGAATATCTTTATTGCCATTGTGTAACTCACAATGAAAAATTAAAAATTCCTTCTGACTGTAAAGTCAGCACACTGTCCTTTTACCATGCACTTAATTGGATAACTGCCACTAGCACTGGAGGTTCCACTCTTATTTCAGTGTGCTGAACAAGACCTGCCTGCTTAAATCAGAATCAAGGCTCAGCATGTCCAAAATCTTTTTAGGAAGGCAGCAACCCGAGTGTGCTAGCCTTTTTTCCGTCTCTCTTCGTATTTGCTTATTTATTTCTTTATTTACTTCCAACAATTTCCGTGGTGTGAAAAGAGGTATTTTCCAAAGCTTATTCCTTTTTCAGAGGCATTTGATGGAACAACATTACATACAAAATTGATTTCTAAAAATGAAAGGGGGGGGGGAATTCCCAATATTACAAGTTTCGCTTTCAAAATGCAAATTCACCAACCACTTTCCGAGAATTAGAACTCGGCCCTTTTTTGTAATATGTAAATCTTCCCGGGAGAATGCTGAAACATTAATAAGACCGTAAATCAGACCAACATATTGGCACGCGAAAGGATCGTGAATAAGTAACATTATTAAAGAAAACAGGGTTGAGGCAGGATACTGTGTAATTGATGGCTTGCGTCGGACGATGAAATTTTAATAGAAAAGGGGGAAAAGATTATTACAAACAAAATTGGGCAGTTTACGCACTTGTCTCTAGCTGAAATTTTTTTCAAAACCTCAATATCTAGATTTTCCTCTGTGATGCCAAAGTATAGTCGTCGTATATGAGCTGGTTGGCAAATAAATTTCATTATAAATAAGTACAATTAAAAATTAAAAAGCAGCAAAGGTCAAATGAATCCATTAACAGCAGCAATTCCTTAGTTAGATGATGAGTTTTTCTTTTACCTTCTGTATGATGTTTTGAGTGGCTGGAGGTCTGGGCAGCATTTCCAAAGATGCTTTTTCAAAAAGCAACTGGACTTTCTTGTTTTTCCTTGAAGACGTTTCACTTCTCCTCCAAGAAGCTTCTTCAGTTCTGACTGAATGGTGGAGGATGGAAGGATTTATATCCCTTGCAGTCATCTGATCTTTGGTACTCATTCTGAGAGCCGTTGAGGCCACCTGGAGGTTTACCTGTGCCCTCGGGGTCACATGAGTGGTGCAAATGGGTGTGGAGCCTCCTTGGAACTGCTGAACATTTTAGGGAAAAACAAAGTTCAGCTGCATTTTGTAAAAAAAGCACCTTTGGGACCCGGAGTTATGAATATGACAACCATCCAGATTTTGCATTCATACTAACTAAGAATAGAGCTTCAGCTTTCAGAGGCAGTCTAGCCCACCATCAGATGAAACCAACAGACAACTGATTGGAAAACTTTACTTTGTCTTTCCTACGGTGGTCTCTCGTCCATCACTCCCTCCCCCCCACACACACCCCTTTAAAACAGGGGGGAAATAACATTCTGATATTGTCTCATGTTTATTTGTGCCTCATTTGAATTGTAATAATGGTAGTTATTAATATTGTTATTATTTTCCCAACTGGAGCTGACCAACATCTCCAAAGAGATCGCAGATGTTGAACAAGATAAGATAAGATAACCTTTATTGTCATTTTTATATTGTGGGCACAACGGCACACATCAAAAATGAAATTTAGTTGCCCGCTCTCAAAGTGAAACACATACATGACACACACCTAAACATACTATGAACAATATATATATATAGACCCACATCCCTACATATACGTAGCAAATAAATATTAAATACTGTCCATCTTGAATATATAACGGAAGCAAGGTTTATTTAAGGGGTTGAGCCAAGCCAATATATAATGTCCACCTATCCCTGCATGTGAAACTCTAGCCAACTAGGACAGGCTGGGCTAAACTCAAAATCACGCCTCTTATTTATGTTCTTTCTGTCCTTTAATTTTAATATCCCCACCATCTCTCTGGACTCCTGGGGAGGTGTCCCAAACGCAAGGAGGCGTCCTGCTCAAACTGAAAGCAAAAGTTGCTTTATCTTATATAATCAGCAAAACGTTAAAAAGAAAAAAAAAAGCTAAGCTCATTAGCCCTGGAGAATCGATGGACTGGAGAGTGGAGGGTATGAAATGGAGTTCTTTAGGAAAGGGCAAGGCTGGCTGGCTGCAGGTTGGAAATGGCAGCATCCATATTGCTCATTTAATCAAAACTTGAAATACAAAAACTGAAACAAAACTTTATATATATATATATATATACAGGGCTTTTTTTGTCATAGAACGCCCAGAACGGAGTTCCGGCACCTTTTTTGGATGGAACCTTGTAGGGTAGGCAAGGCGGGTTGTATGACATGTGTGAGTTCCGGCACCTTTTTGTTTTACAAAAAAAGCACTGTATATATATATACATATATTTTTTTCTTCTTTAAATTAGGGCAAGCAAGAAGAGGAGGAAGCAAAGGCAGAAGACGCATCACCAGAGGGTCAAACCAACCGCAGAACTTTCTTCCACTAATTCAGCTTTCAGAACAAAACAAAGCAAGACTCCTGATTTTGTTCCTCTTCTCCATTCCTTTGACAGTTGCAAAACAGAAGGATCCCAGCTGGGCAATTCGTGTGGCTGGTTGCGTAGACGCACAAACTGTTTATAAATCAGTCTTTTAACACACCCCATGACTTGGCAGGAGCAACTTCCGTTCCTTTCCCGCCGCCGCCACCGTAATTCCTTCTTTGCGGCAATTCCAGTAGCAAAGGTTCAGCCGAGGCAATTCCACCAGCCTGCCATATTTTTGAATGATTTTCCAGAGACATCCCAGATTGTTACAGATTTGCTGGCGAGTAATTTAGAACAACAGCTATCTGGGAGCAAAGCCAGGATAACAACAACAAGAAAAATAATAATACAAATCATAATTGGTGGGGGTTTTTTTTTGGTCAAAGTATTTATTCTCAGCTAGCTAGATACAGAACTGGAGTTTATTCGGTCCAGTGGGACTGTCCGTTCCTGTTATAGTTACGAAACACACTTCGGCTCACCCAGTTTGTAAGACATTTTTGTATAAAATAAGGCCCAAGTGCGAAGGATAGGCACATCTCTTCCTGGTGCTTTTCCTGGCGAATTGACGATTCTTCCATTTCTACACCTGCTGAGATTTTAGAAGACTCCCACCTGGAATTGTGCCCTGAAAATACAAAAGCTGTGAAGAGGGTAGATCAGCTCACCTTCAAATTGGCTGAACTTTATTACAGTCGCAGATTATCCAGTGGGTAAAACGTGCCCGTTTTGTGCCGATGCCGCTTCGTTTTGGGATCCGGGATTGATTGCACCGGCAATCATCTTTTAACGGAGAGGTCCTAAAAAGAGGTCCCCGTTTTCCAGCAATATCGAACGTGGCTAGAAAATATTACCCGTGGGATAGTGTTGGGCTCAAGCACCGTTTCTCAACCTTGGCAACTTTTGAGATGCATGGACTTCAGCTCCCAGAATTCCCCAGGCAGGACGCTTTTGTAGAAAAGTTGCCCAGGTCAATTGCTTGCAATATCCAGGCCAGGTAAGCTAGGTTGAAATCTAGGAAAAATGGGATCTGTGGCTGGGGAGGGAAGCTCAAACTAGGCCAAGTGTCCATTTGGAAGGGTCCAGCTGGCTTGAAATGAAACCAAGAAGATACAAATAATAATAATGATGATGATGATGAAGTTGGAAGGGACCTTGGAGGTCATCTAGTCCAACCCCCTGCTCAGACAGGAAACCCTATAGTACCATTTCAGACAAGTGGCTGTCCAGTCTCTTCTTTGACCAACATTGGGGAGTCCTGATCAGGCTATCAATATTTCCCAGCCTGTTTTTTTAAAGTCACCTAAAAAGGGAGCGTCCATCGCAAGGTTTTGTGGCAAGGAGTTCCAGAGGTAAGCAAGATGGGGAAGGTTTTACTTTTGCCAGACCGCGGAATTTGACGCCAACCACGCCCCCTCGCATCCTGGCTGGCTGAGATCTTCATTCATATCATTCTTTCATTCGAACCAGCTAGAAGGAATCCCAAAGAGGGGGTGCAAGCTTTGGGGTTCCCCAGCTTCCTTCAGCTAAGAAATAACCATTTCTGCACCGCAACGAAAGCCGGTCCTCAAAAGGTTCGGAGCAAAGCACTTTGCAGCCTGCACACCTAAAAAGGACATCGCCCTCCCTGGGTTTTTTATTTTTTATTTTTTGGCAATCATCATTTACCCCAACAATCCCTGGCTTCAGAGGTCCCTCGTTCCTTTCAGTTCATCTGACTTTGCCCAGCTATCGAGATGCTGGCAGGATGTTTTTTTGGGGGGGAGTTTTGCTAAAATGGTTATATTTAAGGTAACCCCCCTCCTCAAAGAGCGATGGTGGCGCAGCGGTCAGAATTGCAGCATTGCAGGCTTCTTCTGCTGACTGCCCAGTGCCAGCAGTTGGGCAGTTCGATTCTGACTCGCTCAAGGTCGACTCAGCCTTCCGAGGTCGGTCAAATGAGGACCCATATTCTTGGGCGCCATAGGGCTGACTCTGTAAACCGCTTAGAGAGGGCCGTGAAGCGGTCTAGGAGTCTAAATGCAATTGCTCTTCCCTCTGCAAAGCTGCATCCACCCCTCTAGCTGGTTTGTATCCCAGCCCTTTCGCTTTCTTTTTAAATACTTAAAAAATTTTGAGCCTCTGTTGCAAGTTGTTCCGTTTCCCTCCCTTCCCGGAACGGCATCTTTTTCTTCCAGAAGAGTGTTTTAAGGTGGCTTTTTTTAGCCCCGTCTTTCTCCTCGCCCCCAGGCCAAGAGTTCAGCTCTTCTTTTAGAGAGGAAAAAAAAAAGGGCACTTGGTGCCAAAGTCAGAAGTTGGAGTTTTCATTGCCTTTTTTTTCTCCTTCTCCGCCGATGACTTTTGTGGCTTTGGAAAACTGTGTGTGGAGATTCTCTCGCAGTTTCAAGTGTTCGTCGCGTGCTCACGTAGCTCGTTCTAACGTAGTTGGAAGTGGGTTGAACCTAGCCGGCTTCTCTGTCTGGATTTCAATTTTAAACTTTTTTTTTCTTTTTTTCCCCCGTCGTGCTTCAATTTCTCCCAAATAGGAGAGTAGGGTGTCAAGGCAATTAACAACCAGCCCCATTCTGCAGTGAAAAAATTCTCATTTTGCTTTAGAACAACAACAACAACAACAATAATAATAATAGATTGATATTGCTGTACCAGGAGATGCCAGAGTCGAAGAAAAGGAACTGGAAAAAATTACAAAATATCGCGACCTGGCCATCGAAACTGCGCGATTATGGATGAAACGTGTAACAGTGGTACCCATTGTCATCGGGGCACTGGGAACTATGTCCAAAAACTTCGCAAAACACATCAAGAAACTGCAGCTTCCTGCAATAACTCCAGCAATGTTACAAAAAACTGCGCTACTCGGAACATCTTATATTTTAAGGAGGTACCTGGTTGACACCTAGGATGCTGGTAGCAACCCGTGTCAACCATCAGCACCAGCCAATTTGAATGTTCAGTTGACTGAGGTTCATGTTTAATGAATAAAAAAAAAAAAAAATAATAATAATAATAATAATAATAATAAAGTTGGAAGGGACCTTGCAGGTCATCGAGTCCAACCCCCTGCTCAGGCAGGAAACCCTATACCATTTTGGACAAATGGCTGTCCAGTCTCTTCTTAAAAACCTCCAGTGTTGGAGCATTCACCGCTTCTGGAGGCAGGTTGTTCCACTGGTTAATTGTTCTGTCAGGAAGTTTCTCCTCAGTTCCAGGTTGCTTCTCTCCTTGACTAGTTTCCATCCATTACTTCTTGTCCTGCCCTCAGGTGCCTTGGAGAATAGCTTAACTCCCTCTTCTTTGTGGCAACCCCAGAGATATTGGAACACTGCTATCATGTCCCCCCTCGTCCTTCTTTTCATTAAACTAGACATACCCAATTCCAGCAAACGTTCCTGATGTGCTTTAGCCTCCAGTCCCCTGATCATCTCTCTCTAGTGGCCAGAGAGTAGTATGGAAGTTTTACTGCCTTCCTCTTGAAGCCCTGAGCTCAGACGACTTGATTTATGCAACAAGATGGATACAGCAGTTTTGAGAAAGCAGAGGGAGCACAGGGAAAGGTAGCCCACAACCAACTGCCTCCCTTTCTAAAAAAAATAATAATATGGAATTAACTGTGATCTTCTGCTTTTATTGATGCTGATTAGAACAAACTTTTGGGCAGCCTCCAAAGGCAAACTGACCCGACCCCCCCCCCATGCCAGTAATTCCAAATTGCACCCCCCTCCCCATATGTTAGTAAAGCACCAGATCAGTCACCTTTTAACATTAAAAATACGTCAAATCCGGTGTGCTTTTATTCAGAGGAAAGGGGAGAGTTGAAAGGATGGAGTGGAAAAAAAAATTAAAACAGGTATATACAAAGCTACACATTTTGCATTTGACACAACGGTGTGAAGGAAAAAATTTTTTTTAAAAAAAATCTTATCTATTCCAGTGTTTTGGTTTCAATGGCTCACTTCAAAAAAAATATTTCACCTTTTTTTCTGCTAAAAGAGCAAAACTATTTTTATCCCCTCTACAGTTCGGTCTGGATGGCAGCTACAATCTTGAAATAGGAAACTTGCTATCTCAAACTTGCTACGGGGGTCAGGAATCCCTTGAGGGTTGAAACACAGGACAAGGCAACCAAAAAGAGCGTTGGCTTTTGCTAAAATTGTGTCCGGAGAGGAAGCAAAATAACGCCAGCTAAAGCGAGCCACGGATGCCACCAGGGAGGGAAAGGACTGGCTTCGGTGTGTAAGGAGATCGCGTGGCTTCATTGCATAGAATCTCGGTCAATCAGGAGGAGTAAAAAAAAAAAAAGAAGAATCTCGGGACATCCACAGGCTCTTCCCAAGCCCCTTCCCCACAAAAGCCCAGTGGGAAGAAAGGATCTCAAATAATAACCATGCAACTTCAGTAACGACAAATGCTGTTTTTTTTTTTAAAGGATGGGAGATGTACGTGTCACAAGATTAGGGGACCTGTGGCTGGCCAGAGGCTTCTGGATTTTGAACTCCCATAAACCCAGCTAGCGTGACCAATGCTAAGGGTGGGATTTGTATTCTGACAACTTCAGGAAGGCCACAAGCACCCAGGCCTGGACAGAAAGCAAAGGCAAGGAGAACACAACATCCTTGTTTAAGGGGGGGAAAAAAGAGGGAAGGCTTGTGACTTCTACAGCGCCCGTTCTTGCGGTCTGGCTCAAACATTTGGCCTACAGGAAGGGGTGCAGCTCTCTTAAGTTCCTAGCTAACTTCCCTTGAATCAAGATCAACCCCATTTTTTAAAAAAAAAGTATCAAAGAAACCCTCCACAGAGGACGGAGGAATCATTGGGGGCAATTTGAAGTCGCTGGATTGCTTTGCATTGCCTTTGGAGAGTTAAGGGCTGGCGGGCTTCGGTTTGCATAAGGACGGACTTGAATTAGGGGATCTGCACAGCGTGCAGGTGGGGGAGAGAGAGAGAGAGAGAAAGTCAGATGGCTTGTTGAGAAAGCAGAGACACCCGTCCTCATTCAGCAAGCGAAGTCATCCCCACTGATGGGTCTGGGACCTGCCTGGAGGATGTAGATTTTAGTTTTACGGAGCACCAAACTAGACGCCGAGAGAGAGAGAGAGAGAGAGAGCACAGGCAGTCCTCGACTTGCGACGACAATTGAGCCCAAGATTTCTGTTGCTAAACGAGACATTCGTCAAGTGAGTTTTGCCCCGTTTTACGACTTTTCTAGCCACAGCTGTTAAGTGAATCGCTGCAGTTGATAAGTTAGCAACTCGGTCGTTAAGCGGATCCGGCTCCCCCCCCCCATTGACTTTGTTCGTCAGAAGATCGACGAACCCGGGATGCTGTGACCGTCATAAGTCTGAACCAGTTGCCAAGCATCCGAATGTAAATCACGCGGCTAGGGGGACGCTGCAAAGGTCGTAACTGGGAAAAACGGTCATAAGTCACGTTTTTCAGTGCCGCTGTCACTTCGAACGGTCACTAAAATGAATTGTTGTAAGTCGAGGACTACCTGTATTCCCAAGTACCCCCCCCTTTCTCCCTGCTGGCCAGTGGAGAGCATGGGGTGAGCTGCTGCTCCCTTGAAGAGCTAACTCGGGGCTTCCAAGTGGGGTCACGGGGAAGACAGGCCAGGCCTGTCCAAGCTGGGGTTTGGCTGCCCCCCCCCCCCAAAAAAAAACTCAGGGAGCAGGCAAGGACTTTACAAAAAGAGGGGGAACCTGGCTGGGTCCTTCCCAGGTGCGAAGAAGATAAAAAGGGAGAATCAAACCAATCAATGAATGCTCAAAAACGGCAAGGCTGCCTTGAGCTTAAGGCCTCGGTCAAACGCTAGGAAAAATGACGCAACGGGAAGAAGGGAGGCAAATGTGCTTCCGAGCAGCCTACTCCGCGTCTGAGAGAACCCCCCACCCACCCACCCCTCCAGAAAGCAGAGGGTGCCGTTTTGTTTCCAAAAACGCACCCCAAAATATGGCACTTGAGTTTCCCTTGAAGCATGGCCCATTTCCTCCAGACGGTTCCCTGCTGGCCCAACCGGAGAAATCCCGGTCCGGAGCGAAGGGGCTTGCCAAAGCGGCTTGGCAACCAGGATCATTCGAAACGTCCCGTCTCCTATGGCTAAGCAAACGTTGGAGTCCCCGTTTCTTGCTGATCAGGTACAAGTCCGCTCCTCGCACGAAAGCCGGCTGGCCCCCGCCACCGATTCTCTTCTTAGGCGCTTTCCCAGCGACTCGATGGCTGCCCTCCTCGTATTGACAGGTCCCGAGGGCTACACGTTGCTGACCCGGGTCTCGGCGGACAGAGTCGTGCTGGTGGTGGAGCTGGCGAGCGAACGATCCCTTCGGACGTAGCGGGGTTTCCGGACTGGGTCCAAAAGAGAGACGCTGTTAAGTTTCTATCCCGAGTCTCCCGAAAGAGGTTTAAATTTCATTTTAGGGAACCAAAGGATTTCCATATCTCTTCCAACACTGGCTCATCCCATCTCTCTCTCTCTCACACACACACACACAACATGTGTTAAAAAAGGAAAGCGAAAAAGAAAAGTGGGGAGGAACCCTTGCATGCCTAAAACGATATACAAGAAGGACACAATATTTTGATTTGGAAAACAAGGGCTCCCTGGGGATGGTGTAAGCTTCCAACTGCACATGCTTATTAAGACAATTTGGGGGACAAAGGGGAGGTAGGGTAAGAAATCCCGTCTCCCCACTGCAATTATTTTTTCTGCTCCAGTCGCCTGCCGCCCGAAGCAGCACACACAGTTGCAGTCTGCAGAGACCCAAAAAAAACAACAACCCCACCTTGGATTTATTTAGGCAGATTGAACTGACGGAGGCGCGCTCAAAAATGCTCTTTCCCCCCCCCCAAACATACCCGTTAAAATTTTGCACTGCTCGGTGTGGTTTGAAAAGGCCAGAGCTATTTAGGGTAGTGGAAACGGGGAGAGAACCTTTACAAGAGGTTGCAGTTATGCCTCGACCAGGGAAACAAAGAGCTGCTTTGTGTCGAGAAGATTTCTTAGGATAAAATGAAACAAAAAAAAAATACATATCAAGATTTCCAAAGCCCCCGCAGGATTCCTATCTTCCTTTTCTGGATAAAACTCGAGGGTTTATTTATTCCTGCTTAAATAACCCTTGTTACCAAGGACACCTGGGTTAAGGCATTTTGCACACAAGAAGAGAAAAAGAAGCAAACAGAGAAAAATCCTTACTTGAAGAAGGTGGGGATAACATGGATGCCTAAAGAGAGAAAAACGAGATGGAAGTTTGGTCCGAGTCAGCCTTTTGTTAAGGTAAACCACCCCACCCTGTTCCAGTTTTCCGGGAAAATTGACAGCCGATTCCACCCATACTTGGGGGAAAAAAAGGATTTGTGGTGATCTCATCCTGTAATTTCTCACTCGGGTTGCATTATCAAGACCGGTGTCGTTCAAATATGCCAACTTGAGGATGTGTGGACTTCAAACTCCCAGAATTCCCCAGCCATGTTGGCTGGGGAATTCTGGGAGTTGAAGTCCATACGTCTTAAATTTGCCACCAGGTTAAAAAAAAAACAAAAAACGGCTGCATCTTCTTAGATTGAAACCCACCACCCTCTGAAAAAAACAAGTTTGCTAACAGATCAGAGGAAGGGGAGAGTGGTAAGGGGCCACCTGGGACCTTCCCAGCGGTGGCAGCTTCCCCACCCATCATCCTCAACCGCCTTCTTGTCTTGGGAGGTTTTCCAAGACCCCGGAAACCCCCAAAGAGAGGGATCCGTACTTACTGATTCAGCAGACTGCACAATGGACCCTGGGAAACACAGAAAGGGATTAAAAAAAGAAAAGAAATGAATGACAGAGAAAGCCCGTTTCAATTATGCGCCCTGACATCAAAAGGCTCCTTTCCCTACCAAGGGATCTGTTCCTAAGCAGCCTGGGAGGACTTCTGACTGGGTTAAAGGGCCAACAAGAGGAATTTTAAATTGTTTCAACCACTCAAAGGTGATCCCCCTCCCGAGGGTTGAAATAACAATAAATAGAATTGGAAGGGACCTTGGAGTTCTTCTAGTCCAACCCCCTGCTCAAGCAGGAGACCTTATACTTTTCCAGACAAGTGGCTGTCCAGTCTCTTCTTGAAAACCTCCAGCGATGGAGCACCCACAACTTCTTTCTGTTGATGAATTGTTCTGTCAGGAAATTTCTCTTTATTTCTAGGTTGCTTCTCTCCTTGATTAGTTTCCATCCATTGTTTCTTGTCACATCTTCAGGTGATTAACAGTGTTCCAGTATCTGAGGGGCTGCCACAAGGCAGAAGAGGGGGCCAGGTTGTTCACCAAAGCACCAGAGGGGAAGGACGAGAAACAATGGTTGGAAACTGACCAAAGAGAGAAGCAGCCTGGAATTGAGGAGAAACTTCCTGACAGGGAGGACAATCAACTAGTGAAACAGCTTGCCACCAGAAGTTGTGGATGCTCCATCATTGGAGGTTTTCAAGAAGAGACTGGACAGTCACTTGTCTGAGACAGTATAGATTCTCCTGCTTGAGCGGGGGGCTGGACTAGAAGATCTCCAGGGTCCCTTCCAGATTCTATTCTATTCTATTCTATTCTATTCTACTCTACTCTACTCTACTCTATTCTATTCTATTCTATTCCTATTCTATTTCTATTCCTATTCTATTCTACTTCTATTCTATTCCTATTCTATTCTATTCTCCTTCTGTTCTATTCTATTCTATTCTCCTTCTGTTCTATTCTATTCTATTCTTCTATTCTATTCTATTCTATTCCTATTCCTATTCCTATTCTATTCCTATTCCTATTCCTATTCTACTTCTATTCTATTCTATTCTCCTTCTGTTCTATTCTATTCTATTCTTCTATTCTATTCTATTCTATTCCTATTCCTATTCTACTTCTATTCTATTCTATTCTCCTTCTGTTCTATTCTATTCTCCTATTCTATTCTATTCTTCTATTCTATTCTCTCTTTATTCTATTCTATTCTATTCTCCTTCTGTTCTGTTCTATTCTATTCTATTCTTCTATTCTATTCTATTCTATTCTATTCTATTCTATTCTATTCTATTCTATTCTATTCTATTCCTATTCTATTCTACTTCTATTCTATTTTCTATTCTATTCTATTCCTATTCTATTCTCTCTTTATTCTATTCTATTCTATTCTCCTTCTGTTCTGTTCTATTCTATTCTATTCTATTCTATTCTATTCTATTCTATTCTATTCCTATTCTATTCTCCTTCTGTTCTATTCTATTCTCCTTCTATTCTATTCTATATTTTCTGTTCTGTTCTATTCTATTCTATTCTATTCCTTATTCTATTCTATTCTATTCTATTCTATTCTCCTTCTGTTCTATTCTATTCTATTCTATTCTATTCTCCTTCTGTTCTATTCTATTCTATTCTCCTTCTGTTCTATTCTATTCTATTCTTCTATTCTATTCTATTCTATTCCTATTCCTATTCTACTTCTATTCTATTCTATTCTCCTTCTGTTCTATTCTATTCTATTCTTCTATTCTATTCTATTCTATTCTATTCCTATTCCTATTCTATTCTATTCTATTCTCCTTCTGTTCTATTCTATTCTCCTTCTATTCTATTCTATTCTATTCTATTCTCTCTTTATTCTATTCTCTCTTTATTCTATTCTATTCTATTCTATTCTATTCTATTCTATTCTTCTATTCTATTCTATTCCTATTCTATTCTATTCTCCTTCTGTTCTATTCTATTCTCCTTCTATTCTATTCTATATTTTCTGTTCTGTTCTATTCTATTCTATTCTATTCCTTATTCTATTCTATTCTATTCTATTCTATTCTATTCTATTCTATTCTATTCTATTCTATTCTATTCTATTCTATTCTCCTTCTGTTCTATTCTATTCTATTCTATTCTATTCTATTCTATTCTCCTTCTGTTCTATTCTATTCTATTCTCTATTCTCTATTCTATATATTCTATATTCTATTCTATTATTTCTTTGTGGCAGCCCCTTAGATATTGGAAGACGGCTCTCGTGTCTCCCTTGGTCCTTCTTGTCACTAGACTAGACGAACCCAATTCCCGCAACCCTCCAGCCCCCTGAATCATTTTTGTTACAACAGCTGGCCACCGCTGGCAGACAAACCTACCTTTGCTTCTTCGATAGAAGAGATTGGGGAGTTTATTGGCGCGTTTGAGGTAGAAAAAGCACGCAACACAGAGGATGAGGAAGAGGCTGATCACAAAGGTGCCAAAAATTAGGGAAGCCGCGACTTCTGGGCCTCCTAGAAAGCCAAAAATAAAAAATAAAATAAAAAAAAATGAAGAAGCCTCTCACGGAAGGAAAGTCTTTTCCTAACCTTGCAAATCAATCCAGAACTTTACAGGCCGGTGTCTCGCTGACCCATCACCCCCTAATTCCTGCCCCAGAATGTCCTTTTTTATAAAAAATAAAATAAAATAAAATAAAATCAGTGGCTTCTTAGCTGGATCCTAGAAATGATTCCATACAGGCGGTGCTCGACTTACATCCATTCGTTTAGTAACCCGTTCAAAGTTACAACGGCACCGAAAAAAAGTGACTTGGGACCATTTTCACGCTTAACGACCGTTGGCAGCATCCCCCTGGTCAAGTGGACAAAATCCGGACGCTTGGCAACTGGCATGGACTTAGGACAGTTGCAGGGTCCCGGGGTCACGTGATCCCCTTTTGCGATCTCCTGATGAGCAAAGCCCATGCAATGTAAGAGCTGCGCCGATTCCCTTAACGACTGTGGCAAGAAAAGTCGTAAAATGGGGCGAAACTCAACTTTTCACCGCTTCTCGCTTAAGCAACAGAAAAGCTTGAGCTCAATCGTGGCCGTAATTGGAGGACGACCTGTAACGATGGCCGGAAAACTCTCTCGTTGAGAACCAAAACCCTTTCCCAAAGCCTCTTTGGGGTTACTCACCCACGCCGAGGGTCTCGGGGCTTACGGTGGTTACGTTGGCCACAGGACTGAATTCCCTGGCTGCATCTACAAGAAGCCAGAAATTTGGGGAAGGGGGAAAGAAGGAAAGTAAGCCCAGAGCCGGATGGATTTGCTCCATTGCTGCTTCCAAGAGAGAAGACTTGCGTTCCTTATTTCCCCCCCGATTCCGCTGCTCGGATTTTGCTTGAGTATATTTAGAGGCAAAACCAGCCCAATTCCCAAAGCTATGCGCTGGCGTTCACTGCGTGGACAGGAATTTTGTGTTCCTTCTGTCACAAAGGCAGAAGGAAAAAGAAGAGGCTGGAGGCCGGGAGCTGCTCATCAAAAAAGGCCAACGAAAGACTAACCGAGATAAAGAGAGGCGAGAGGGCCCGTATATGAATTTAATCAACGAAATAAAAATAAATAAGGTGTCGATCAAGGGGCTTTTCAAAACACATCCAATCGACAAGGCACTCTTAACCGTGTGGTGTTCTTGTCTAAAAAAAAAAAAATGAGGACTAGAACCTTGGGCCGTTTTCGTCCCAGGATCCTGAACCTTCGAATGCCTCTCTTCTGCCCTCTGCTGGATGGGAAGGGGAAAAGCAGCGAGAGCATTCTCACCTCTGCCCCGAGACGGCAAAAAAAACAGAAGACGAAGGCCGTCAAAGACTCACCGTTTTGACAGTCCGTCAGGTTGTACACTGGAGCCGCAGGGAGGCTTTCGTTGTTCTCACATTTCACGCAGCTGCTGCTGCCGTCTTCGTTCCACCGCCTGTAGCAGCCTGCGTGGTGTGAGGACAGGAAGGGTGAGGAGGGAGGGAGGAAGAAAGGGAGGGAGGGAGAAAAGGGGAAGGAAGGAAGGAAGGAAGGAAGGAAGGAAGGAAGGAAGGAAGGAAGGAAGAAAGAAAGAAAGGAAGGAAGGAAGGAAGGAAGGAAGGAAGGAAGGAAGGAAGGAAGGAAGGAAGGGATACATGCCTCCCCTTTCACCCCTGAGCATCAATGTTCTTTCATCTCCCCTTGTGCTGAAAATCAGCATTGCCGTTTTTTGTGGTTTAGGAAACTTAAGTGGAAAGAAAAATAAGCCCTGGCAGGGATTTTTTGACAGCATTTAAAAAAAAGAAAAGAAAAGAAAGGAAAACGGAGAACTTTCTCTTTTTTTCTTCCCCTCCCGCTCTCTTTTTTGACAAGTTAACCCTTGCAAGATACAGAAAATTAAAATGTTAACTTTTGCCAGCATCCGTTTTACTGCTGTGCCACGAAACGGCCAAGCCCCTCGGCGAGATGGGACAGCCAATAAATGTTAACAAACAAATATTGGTTTCATTACGGCATTAAGGCAGAGAGAAAGAAAAAAAAAGGAGAAAGGTGCTATTACTTTTTAGCTCTACATCAGAGGAGCTTGCCATTTTGGAATAATGCAGGAGGAAGGGGACAAAATCCCCCTTCCAAGCATCTAGAAGGCCTTGCACAGAAATAAAACCTAACAAGATGGCATCACTTGATTAATTTCAACCTTGATCCCGGGAGGGATTTTTTAAAAAGTGGGAGGAAGCTCCAAAAAAAATTCGTGGAGTAAAAATTTTCACCATGATTCGTGGGTGGAAGGTTTAAAAGCCGCGTCCAGAACCTGCTGCCTCTTTGCCGCTGGAAAGGAGACCACAGAGAAAGCCACCGCCCCCAGATCAGCCTGAGTGTGAAAATGCTGCTTTCTCCGCAGGCCCAACCATACTCGCTGCCTACCTGGAGTGCACTGGGTGTTGGCGAGGCAGGTGCTGTTGGCTTCCATTTTGTCGATGCAGCATTCTGCATCCGATTCCTAGTGTAAGGAGAGAGAAAAACAACAACACATTTTCTCCAAAGTCCACTCACAGGGAACCCTGTTTTTTTAATCTCTTGCCTCTGTGTGAACACCAAGCCCCAATGCAGTCATCCTTGTGTGTGCGGCCGCCTTGTTCGAAGCACCACAAAACCCAAAATAAACAATTATGGACAGAGGGGAGGCCGTCACTTTGCCTGGAGAGAACGCAAACGACACGGAGCTTGGTGTGAGACGAGGCCAAATACGTTAACTAGGTGATCCATCCTGATTCTCCCAAAAGAGCCACATTTTCGCCTGGTCAGACGGAGGAGAGGAGCAAAATAAAAAAAAAAAGGAAGAAAATTTAAAATCCAGCCTCTGAAGCTCGTCGGAGATCCTCGTCGAGAAGCATCCTCCCCTTTTGAAAAACGCTTCACCGGATGCCTGCCATAAACCTCTCCGGAGACATCGCAGCCTCTGGACAGGCACAAAACTGTCCAAGCAGATCAAATCCAATCCCCGTCTCGGTTCCTGTGGCAGGCAACGGTTTCAGAAAGGACACAGATGTGCTGACAACCGTCTCTTCCTTCCATCGTGGTTTAATAAAACGTTGGCCCACGTTCTCGCCCAAACATCCTCCTGGGCACCCCAAAATATGGAGAAGAGAGACACCGAGGGGCTGCCTGGGGCGCTGGGGACTCTGTTTCTCCTTCAGCGCTTTGGGGAAACGTCTGGCCTCTGCGACTCATGGCTACTAGGCCACTTCAGAAGAGCTGAGATTCATGGCTAGCCCCCAGTGAGTTTCAGGAGATGATGGTTAACGGAGGAGGGAGCAGATTATAGAGTTTCATCGCTCTGGAATGTAATGTTAGCTAGGCTAGAACAGACAGGAGAATCTGTCCAGCCTCATATACAGATGGCCCTCGACGTACGACCACAACCAGGCCCAAAATTTCAGTTGATAAACGAGACAGTTCTTAAGTGAATCTTTGCCCCAGTTTACGACTGCAGTTTTTAGGTCAGTACTTACAAACTGTTGTAAGTCGAGGATTACCTCCAGACCACATTTCTGGGACTAAAGCATCTAAAAATCCCTAAATGCAGCTTTCCTCTTTCAGGCTAAAAAAACTCATCCGTGTATAAATGAAACAAGGCATTCCATTCGATTCAACGTCTGCAAAGCTGGGAGGAATCTCTGCAAGAGGACGAAAAGCGGGTGCGAGTCGTCCCAAGACCAGCTCCTCCCGGCTTTTTCCCCAGACCGGATCGGCCTGTACGTTTCGATAAATAAAGAGCAAAATGTCCCACCGAAGAGAAAACCCATCCAGACGCCATCGTGAGCTGTCAGCGGCTTCCTTTTGACTCCCTGCCCAGAGCCGCCCGGCTCGACGCCATCCCGGCCAGCTCACCGCGAACGCTTAAAAAGCACATTTCCGTCCTCGCAAAGGATCCCGCGCTGGGCACAGGCTCTCCGCGTTCCTCCGCTGTTCCTACTTTTGAAAGCTGCTGTTTCCTCTACCATCTGGAGGCCGGGTTCCCAGAGGGAACACGGTGGTCCTGCCTTGTGTGTGTGTGTGAGGTTTGAGCGGCTGGCCGGGCTCCAGACCCCGCGGTTTTATCAAGATTGGTGGGATCGATCCAGAAAAGCGGCCTTTTTAAATGAGTTGTCAAGAACGCCACCGCCCGGATCTCCAGACAAGTTTTTCTCGCGGACTTATTGTCTTTCCTGCCAAGCTCTGATCGCTCGGATGCTTTTAAGGCCTGCTGATCCCGAGTAGTATTCTTCCTCCTCCTGAAGTTGTAGCACGCCGTACGGCCCGCGGCTGGGAAGCAGGCTCTAGCATCGATCAATGGCACACACAAAGAACAATTCAATCCAGCCGTGGCGCTGGGTTTGGGCTTCCGAACCAGGGAGACTGGTGGGATCTACAAGCATGCCTCTTCTGCCGGCATGGGTGGGACAGGCCTGCCTCATAGAGGTGAGATGGTTATTCTGAAACAAATGTCCATAAGACTGAAACCGTGGTTCCTAATCCTGGGAAGGTTTACTCAGATGTAGTAATATTGAGTTCAGTGTGTTTTAGTCTTGGCTAAGTATGTGTCATTGTGCAACATACTATAGTTATGCATGTACGTGTGTATTCAAAAGTAGAACCACCAGTGTTTAATGGGCCGTACCCTCTCCAAAATATTTGCACCTATTATTATTTGCTTCATCTTTGGAGCATTAAATAATGTGGGGAGAAGTCATTTGAAGTAACACATCTCTATCAGTGTGCTTCAGAGATCCTGCCTCTAAGCCATGAAAGCCACTAGACTTATGAGAAATGGCTATAATCCCCACAACTGTAGAATTCTGGTCCAGTTGAATTCTGGTCCCGCCTTTCCCAGGATAACATTGGAAAAACCGACTTAAAAAAATACAAGACAGTCCTCAACTTGCAACAGTTCAGTGAGTGACTGTTACATTAGATGCTCCGCCATTGTAGAAAGCCTTGAAAACATCTGGTAAGGAAATCTTCCTGAAACCAAGGTCCCCGGGCTGTCTGGCTGATCTACAGTATATATATCTTTAATTTACAATCAGAAAACAAATTCCTCTTTTATTCACGTAGAGGCGGCAGAGGTTTTCTGCAGAAAACACTCTCCCCAGTTTGTTTGTTTTTAAAAAAAAACACCCAGCCTTCTCATTCACAAATCCAGGCTGATCCGATCTACAGGCTAATATCCTTTGGACGTGATCAGTAATCACCACTGGAAATCAGGATTAAGATGCTGCCATCTTCCAGAGCCATCAGGAGCAAATTAAGGACACTCCCTGGGTGAGCAGATGGCTTCCCAGACTGAATCTCCCTCTTAGCATCCTCAATGTAGGGAAAAGCTGAACTTAATGTGGCTTGTTAAGAGCTGAAACTTACCCCAGGAGTAGGGCCGTCCATGAACTCACGAGCCAAGAAGCCCGGCTCATTGGTTATGCTACTTATAAAGTTTCTGTGAAACAGGGGTTTCAGTGGCTAAATCTGAGCCTTTTCTATCCCTTCTTTTTTTAATTCTGGATTTGAACCCACAGCCACGAGCCATACCTACCAAGCTGTCGGGGGATTTGCTGGTGACTTCTGCTCCCAGCACAGTTAGAAGGAACACGCAGGGCACCGCCATATCCAAGCTGGAGCAAAGCCTACGAAGGAAACAAAAATTCAATATTCAGAGTTTTCAAGTTTAGAACAGAAGAGAACAGAATAGGAATAGAGCTGGAAGGGACCTTGGAGGTCTTCTAGTCCAGCCCCCTGCTCAAGCAGGAGAACCTATACCGTCTCAGACAGGTGAATGTCTAGTCTCTTCTTAAAAACCTCCAGTGATGGAGTGCCCACGATTTCTGGTGGCAAGCTGTTCCACTGGTTAATTGTCCTCACTGTTAGGAAGATTTTCCTTAATTCCAGGTTGCTTCTCTCTTTGGTCAGTTTCCAACCGTTGTTTCTTGTCCGGACCCTCTTAATAGCAACACGGTAAGGACGTGCCTTGCCGGGCCTTGGGAATACAGGTAGTCCTCGACTTACGACAGTTTATTTAGTGACCGTGACAACGGCACTGAAAAAAGTGACTTATGACCGTTTTTCACACTTACGACCGTTGCAACCTCCCCCACAGTCACATGATTTACATTCGGGTACTTCACATTTATGACGGTCGCAGTGCTCCAGGGTCACGCGATCCCCTTTTGCGACCTTAACAACCCTGACTAATTTCAGGACTGCAGTGATTCACTTAACGAATGGGGCAAAACTCACTTAAGAAATTTCTCACTTAGCTACATCAATTTTGGGCCGGGTAATTTGGACAGGCTGGGAGGGAATGTTACTGCCAAAACAGTGACAGCACATTTCTGCACCTGCTGACAGTTGCTTGTCAGTGGGCTCAAAGCACAGCCAGTGCTAGGCCCAGGATGAAAGGATGCAAGGTTGGAGAACCCACAAATGGGAACTATGGTGACATGGCCCTCTCGGTGAGCAAGTGGCTTTGCAAATCCTAAAGGTGCAGGACGAGCGGATCGGTATTAAAAAAAGGGGAACGCAGAAACGAAGAATAGAGCGTCCACAGCTGTTTGCACATCCATCCACACACAGCCTGGACAGGCAAAGATGAGGAGGGGGAAAAAAATCTACTTTTACCAATTTTGTATGAATCAGCCTTGGGAAGATTCCAATGGGGCAAAACTTCCCAGTTGGGATAAGTAGCTTTAGACCTAGTTTCCTTAAAAGTGATTTTGAGAAGGCTGGAAAGCCCTGGTTACTTGGGGCAAACCGGGATCAGACAGGGTTTGCAAACAGCTGCAAGCCGAGATTTGCAAACCCAGGATTTTCTGCCGCCTCCCGCCTTAGCAACCAAAGTAAGGGACGCAAAATGAGCGGTGTCTTATCGACTCCGGGATACGATAATAAGTTTTATGAACCCCATTCGCGAGGCTGTATTAAGTTCTAATTTGGCATGCACAATTGGGAGAAAACTCCAGCGGCATAAAAGGCAATTTTGATCAAATTAAAAGGGAGGAGGGCGGGCAGCTAAAAAAAAGGAAAAAAAAAAAAAAAGCTAAAAGGAATCCAATGAAGTAACACAGAACAAATTGGCTTTTTGATAAGCCCAAATTGGAAAAAAGATGTGCCTTTTTCAAGTGATAATTGGACATCCTTTCTCTCTCATCCTTAGAAAATGAAGTATCTTTTTAATCTCCAAAAAACAACAACAACCCCAATACTAAATACAGCTTGCAAAACACTGAGAAGGAATAAAGGCTTTTCACATCCGTCATTTCAACCCAAACTGAGCTTAGTTGTTTATTCCTGGGAATTTGTCGCATCAAGAACCAAGCGAACATATTAAAAGAGAAGGAAAAACTGATAGAAAATAACACTATTTCCTTCCTCACATCAAAGCTTTGTGGCTTGTCAAGGCTGAGGACTCGTAAGCCTTCCTGCTATCTGGCCTACCAAACTGAGAGGCAGACAAATTTTATTTTACAAGCCTGCTATAAGAAAAGGGTCCTTGATGCAACCAATTGCCTTAGAGGTTTAAAAACCAAAAACCTCATTCCTAGGCTCAGAGGACAGGGGCTACTAGCTCAGATGAGACTTGCATTCGATCATGACATGTAGGTTTAAATAGACCGAGTATCTTTTTTCTAGGATTCAACGGCCAACATCTGGCAGACGGGCTGGTTTTTGGAAGGGGCAAATTCAAGCTAAGTAGAGCCTAGATATGCTCTTCAGCTCCCCCCCCCCTTTGCTGCAGAGACCTGGGTCAAAATTAAGTAGCCTTGCTTAGAAAGCCAACAAAAATAGAATCAAATCAGGAAGAGTTTAAGGGTCCATGAAAGACAGACAAGAGAATGAAATAAGAGGGTTGAATGACAACCCCCCCCCCAATATTTGAACTTTAGCAGCTCCGTTAACTGGGACAAATAAGTTTTGCTATGGCCCTTGAACGCCACCGGCATTGACACAATCCCCATCGGTCAATTACGAAAGGCAGCTTTGCCTGGAACGGTATTGACAAAATCTGCTTCAGTCAATTGCAAAAGGCAGCTTTACTGGGAACAGCTTACATCTTGCGATGAAACATTTAACCCCATCAAACAACCACAGCTGTGTATCCCAGGTCCTTGGGGAAAGACTCGCTAGATGGATAAAAATGCCAAATTCAGTCTGAACATCTGGTTGGCTGATTCTACCTAGCATCCACTGAAATCAGAGAGGTTGGTAAACATTAGCAGAGACTGGCAAGTTCTCTGGCACTTTGATCGTTATTTGCTTGCTATACCTCCCTGGTGTTCAAGGAACTATGGAAGAACTGGTTGGGGCTGCAGGTGGGAATATCAAGTGGGGGAGAGTTCCTAAGACTCTTAGGAGGGTGAGAACGTGCCTTTCTTCCTCAGCAGGTTTCCTTGCCCTAGCTTCTTAAACGTATCCTGTATATTGATGAATTCATAATCAAACAAGTCACTTCTTAATTACCTAATAATTGTACGCTTTCTTGGAAAAGGGTGACACAGGAGAACCTCAATCTTCTACAAGGATGGCACCTGGACTAATGTTGAGGAGAAGACAACCCTTCCTGGTGGAGCAGGCACTCACCTGTAGAATACCCACCCCGTTTCTTCCATCGTGTCCTTATCAACCAGGCAAGAATATTTATGGGGAGATTTTTCTTGGCTGCCACAAATTTGTAAGGGGTCTGAACATTTTGCTCTTTGGCTGCTGGGCTGGCATTTATCTGCCTTTACGGCCTGAATTGATCTGTCTCCTTTCAAGATTGAGCCGCTGATGGTTTTTATCCTGGCTAAGCCTATATTTCTCTCGCCTTCCGAGGAGCTGGGCTCCCCTGGCAGAACTGCTGCCTGCTCAGCGCTGGGCTGAATCGAAGCCTTCAATCAAAGGCCCTCCTGCTTATCACACGAGGAGGGGTGCGAAAGCTGTTCTCTTTCTGGTCAGCTTCCCTTTGCGGCTTTCTGGAACCCGACGTCACGTTTCAGCAAAAACCTGCTTACGACCACAACCGAGCCCCCAAATTCCCATTGCTTTGTCAAGTGAGCTTTGCCCCATTTCACGGCCTTCCCTGCTAGTTGTGAAGCGAAACACTGCAGTGGTTAAGTTAGCAACACGGTCATTAAATGAATCCGGCTTTCCCCCATCGACTTTGCTTGTCAGAAGGTCGCAAAAAGGAATCACAGGACCCCGGGAGACTGCGACCGTCGTAAGTATGAGCCAGTTGCCAAGCACCCTGATTTCGATCACGTGACCAAGGGGAGGCGGCAACGGTTCTAAGTGTGAAAAACGGTAATTTTTTTCCAATGTTGCCGTAACTTTGAATGATCGCTAAGTGAACGGTTGTAAATTGAATGCTACCTGCATTTTTTAATAGTTCCCGAATAATCCAGGATCACAATTTAGCAGGGAGACAGGATACGGATATAAATTGCACTGAAAAGACACCTGCTTCTAAAAGACAGCGAGGGGAAAGCACACCACAAGGTGATCTAAAACCAGCACGTTTCTTTCCAGCCTATTTTGTCCCCCCAAAAGCCATCTCAGCGGCCTGGGGTCCTTCTATTTTGTTCACACCTGCCAACTTCTCGGGCTCTTGAAGACTGAGATAGGGTCTCCCGCTGGAGCAGGGGGTTGGACTAGAAGACCTCCAAGGTCCCTTCCCGCTCTGTTATTCTGTATGCTGTCTTGCTGAGGCTGAGCACAAGATTTTAACAAAGCTGTGGCTGGTGTCTCGCTTGCCGCTTAAGTCAGTTTCAGGAGATACAGTATGCAGAGGAATGGAAAGAGAAAACACAGTTTGGATCCCAAATAGCCACCTTAATGTATAAATTTATAAATTAGACTGCTCGCATCGATCCTTTTCTCTTTTTAATCCCCCCAAGAACCAATTGAATTGGCCACGAAAATGGGAAAATTATTCCAGCTGAGTTTCCACAAAGGACCCACAGCTCCTGGCACAAAAGCTGCCTCCACACTCTCCCCCCCACACACAGTGAAACCCACCCGTTGCGCTTACATTCTCTGGCGCTGCTACTCAGCCGAGCTGCGTGCGAGCAAGGGTAAAGATTTCTAATACTTTAATAGTTAAGCTGATTAAAGAGGCAAGGCGATCAAAGCAGGCTATTAATCGGGATTCTAAGGCAAAGAATGGCTTTCAAAGGCTTGTCAATTAAAAAAAACTGGCAGACTTTGCGCCGGGGAGGAAAAAATAGCTTTTCGAACGTGCGTTAAGCTCGGGCTGGAGCAGGAACCGAAACCTTCCAAGGATCCAGACCCGAGTCAGGTTCTCCACCCCTGTTTGGGTTGGTTCAGACAACCAGGCGCTTCAAAACTGCGGTCGGGAGATCTTTGCTAGGCATGGCACAGGGCCAGCTGTATTGGTGTAGGACAGAGAAGGAGAATAATTATTTGTGCAGGACCCCCTTGTTCTTCACTCTATGCTTGTGTGTGTGTGTGTGTGTGTGTGTGTGTGTGTGTGTGTGTGTGTGGAGAGAGAGGAGAGAGAGAGAGAGAGAGAGAGAGAGAGAGAGAGAGAGAGAGAGGAGAGAGAGAGAGAGAGAGAGAGAGAGAGAGAGAGAGAGAGAGAGAGAAATGCATACCACCAAAGCCAGACTGGAGATTGGAGTGTCTCTAAAGCCTTTCTCACACACGCTGGAATTCCTGTTCCCTCCTTCCAACCTTCACTTCCTTCCTCAGTTGCCTTCTGCACGTTCTCAGAGTCACTCTCTTCCCCACTCCAAAGCTTACAGGCCCATGAATGAGGTGGGCGCATCCTTCCATCTCTTCCTCCCCGTAAGGGGACTCGCATTGTAGCCTTTTGACCACACAGTCAAGGAAAGCTTTTCATCCCGCAATGGGAGGAGCATCAAAGCCTCTGCTTCAAAACTCAGGGCAAAAACGCCCTTGACAGCCCCGTCATCGCACATCACAAAACTCGAGGGCGAGGGAATGAATTAAGGAACAGAATTATCAACTAACTGAATATAAATCTAATTTGGAATATAAACTGAGGGTCGTGAGCACCCCAGCCCAGAAGGAAAGCAGGGCCCAGAAGCTTCATTCCACAGCTTTTTCCAATTCTGAATCTTAAAAAAGGCACAAAAACCAACCTGTTCCTCAATCTTTCCATTTTTCTAGCCCAAGTTGTCAAAGGCACAGGTAATCCCCCTCTCGGCCACAGCGGTTCTTCCTTCCTTCCTTCCTTAATGACCCGAGGACCAGATTGGATCATGCAAATCAATTGGAAAGTTTGCAAAAGTTTGCAAAAGCTGCAGCTCACCAATTCTCCCTGCTTTGCCAAACTCCTAGGGAGCAGAGCACGTTAATCGGTGACGATCTACACCGGCATGTGGGGCCTTCCTAGAAAATGACTCTTATAGCACCCAGGGGGTGATAAAATAGCGGAGCAAAAAAAACAACAACACCTAGCTCCATTTATTAAAAATAAAAATAAAATCTTAAGAGGTGAAGTAGCTATCGGCACCTTGGAAGCTTCCACCGACTGTTGGAATTGGGGGATGGTTGGAGATGATGTCCTTTCCCTTACAAAGTTTGGCTAGACTTCCAGAACCTGCCAAGCTGGTTACCCTGCCCAGATTTTTACTCATCGCCTTCCTTGAAGTTCATTACAGGAATTGAGTTCAAAGGACGCAGAGAATTGTGCTATTTTTCGCCCTCAGGAAATACAAAAAAGGCTGCACGCACTTCAATTAAATGAGAGGATTTCCCCAAGAAATCGAGAAAGACCCTTGCCACAGAAATGTCTCCTGGGTTTTATTCCCCCTTCGGGCTGCAGTTTGCTAACTGCACAAACAGTTTTTCCTCTCTCGACGATACCAAACAGCATTCTTTTGACCAATTCAGGAGCTTCCGTTCTCTAAAGGAAAAATCCACTTTAGCCAGAAATTCTAAAGGGGGCTGAAACATAGCGTTTTAGCAGGCAATTGGAAAGTCTCTTTTTTTAAAAAAAAAAAGAATAGGGCTTGATTTTCAGTTGGGGTACTAAAGGATACGTTACCACTCCTTTTTGACAATTAGAAATGTCACACTAAAGACAATCCCCCCCAGCAAAGTTGTGACTAGCTACCTCGAAATCCTGTGTTCTATACAGCACATTTGCTCCTTCTGGTTCCTAGTTCTCATGAAGGCAGGGAAGAAGGAGGAAGAAGCCTAAAACCCTGGCTTACCTACAGATTTTTGTTCCCCAAAAGTGAAATCAATGGGGAAACTGTTCCTCGAGCGGACTCAGCCAGCCTTATACAGACCCAGGACAGAAAAAGCATTGCTTGCTTAGAAGACAAAAGCCGTTTAAGAAGCCACCACGCTAAACTTACAGGAAGTCTCCTTTAAGGTGCCCTTTGACCAAACGAGTAAAAGGAAGTGTAACTGTGCACACTTAGGATGCCAGTTGTATTTTGGGGGGATTTTCCATCTGTTTCTTGCACCTGATTAGGGAGTTCCTTTCTATACCTGCTGCAAAGGGTCAGTCATTCTCCAGCCGCAACTTCCGGTGTCTGCTTTTTCTAGCCCAAAGCAAGTTTTAGAGCAACTCCAGATGGCTGTGAGAAGGGGGGATCCCCACCCCTGGCCTCCTCTTCCTCCTCCTCCTCTATAAAAAGGAACTAAAAACCGGAGCCCAGAAGGATGTCTCCGAAGGCAGCCTCCAAATTAAAAAATGCCAAGGCTTTTTAAAAGACAACAGAGCAGAAGAGCCGAGTTCCCAATATTAACACGTGTGAATAGCAACTGCTGGGTCAGCATGGCTGGGAGCGATGGGAAATGTACTTCTGGTTGGGCCTGATTGGGAAAGCAGAGGAGGGTGGGTGGCCCAGACCATGCTGATTGGGGATGATGGGCAGACCTCCCCAAGGAAAGAACAGGATGGGTCAAGCCGGTAGGGGATGATAGGTATTGCATTCCCCCAGATCTGGAGGGCATTGCATCAAGACCGGCTAGGAGAGGGTGGGTATGGTGCTCCCACTGACCTGGAGGGCAGGGCATTGGGAAAGGCGGGCAGGGGAGGATGGGTGCTGGATTTTATACTGGCCAAGCAGGCAGGGGAGCATGGGTACTCTATACTCCTAGGCACCTGCAAAGCCTTGCATAGGGATGAAGGCACGATCTGTGTACTTCTGCACGTCTGGTTATGGGGACCAGGCGACCCACACCCTGGGAGGGCGGCAGGGGATGCTGGGTGCTGTAACCCCGCGCCCTGCAGCGCACCTGCAGGCGGAACTGACCTTCCATCCCTCCCCGCGGACCCTCCAGAGGTCCCCAAGGCCAGAGACGGACCCCTGTCCCCATAAGCCACTCCGACCCGAGATCGCCCGCTCGGCTGCCCGCGATCCCCCCTAAAGGGCGGGGCCGCCGCTAGCCCCGCCCACCGCGCCCCCTCGCGGCCTCACCTGAGCGCGCGGGCGCAGGAGCAGCCGTTGGCGGCGGCCGCCGACCGCGCGACCGGCTCTCGTTCGTACCCCCCGCCCTGAAACCGCGGCCCTACCTCGCGTCCGCCCGCTCCTCCCTGGGAATTGTAGTCCCGCCGGCCCCGCCGCGGCCCGCCCGCGCATCGGGCGGGAAACTACCCTTCCCGTCGGCCCCCGCGGCGCGCGTCTTACCTCGCCCAGGTAGACGCCGTCCCGCCTGGCCCACTTCCCTCGTTCCCCCGCGGCGCCTCTCGGGAAATGTAGTTCGGAGTTGGGACGCCATGCTGGGAGGACTAGGCCGCGGAGACTACAAGAACCAGAGATCCGCCCGGGCGGGGAGGCCATCTTGAGGTTGCTAGGAGACGAGACGCCCCTAGTTGAGGCAAAGGGTTCAGGTGAGAGAAAGAGGGGGGAATTGTGTGTGTGTGTCGGGGGGGGGGAATAAATTCACTTCAGGATTAAATCACAATATAATTTAAAAGCTCTTGGAAGCTGTGTCTGTGTAAACATCTCCCCAAAGTAGGCAAGGAATAATATACCTGCACACATGTAATCATCGTCCTATACATGAGGCAACTTCAATTCTGGGCCATAATTCCCCCCCCCAAATTGTGTCAGGTAACCAGGCGATATGGATTCTGCCCTCCCCAGGCACAAAAGAATAAGGGCGTCTAATAGGCTGTAATGGTTTAGCTGGCAACTATATTTTCACTGAAAGAAGCCCAGCCATTATTCTCCCCCCCCCCCCAAATGGCAGCAATTTCCTCACCAAAAACCAGAGAATGATTTTACTCTGGTCCCCACCAATTTTTATTTTTTATTTTTTTTAAGGGGAGTTTAGAGCTCAGTGTTTTGCATTTCTTCCTTTTAGGCTATAATTAAATGCATAAATTAGGGGTGTCCAACTTTGGCTACATTGAGGCCTGTGGATTTCAACTCCCAGAATTGAAGTCCACAGGTCTTAAAAGTGGCCAAGTTTGGACACCCCTGATTTATGCATTTAATTATAGCCTAAAAGGAAGAAATGCGAAATACTGGGCTCTAAATACCCTCCCCTTTAAAACACACACACACAAACACAAAATTGGTGGGGACCAAAATGAAGCTGATATCAAAAGGGGACACCCCAAAACCAAACATATGAACAGATAAGAATAAAATTAGATAGGCAAAAATTTAGGGGGTCGCAACCAAATAGGCCATGTGTTCTTCTGGAGGGAAGGCAAAAAAAAAAAAAAAAAAAAGAGGGTAGCCAGACTGCATGATCTCTTTTTTGTGGTGTCACATCTAAAAGGGGGAGAACTTTCCTCCTGGGATTATGACTCGATTTTTTTGACCCAGCTTGTCTGCCTTGTAGCCTTCCATAACATCGGAGTGGTGTTGAAATCCTCGAGATTTTTGCCGCAATCACAAAGATGAGAGCGTGAAATTTAAAAACCGTCAAAGGGACTGTTCTCCTCCCAAATGCTTTCCACTTGATGGTTGAATTTTGGGCGGGCAAACCTCATCCAGCTCACCGAATGCAAAATATTTAAAAGATTAGTCCAACAGAGCATCGTGATGCAAAATTCTCAGGTCTCTCTTTGGTCTGTCAAGGCAGCTTTGATTCGATCCGTTTGTTTCTACTGGAGAAGGTGAGACAGGAAGGCACCCCAGAGATTAGAGTAAGGTAATTCTTATTTTTAGCCATTGTTCCCATAACACAAAGCACAAAAACAAAACCTCTGGTGATATATGTCTGTTAGCCTATTGCTTTTCTTTGCAACGTCCGATATTTGCAGTGCTTTGGACGCAAAGGGAGCAGAAGCTGGAGTCTTGGCGGAGCGCTCAAAGGCCCAGGGCCTCCACAGCCTCCACCAGATGTCCACTTGAAAATTAAGACCTCTTTCATGCAGAGGCTTTGTATAATCCGTAGATTATAATAGAGAGTTTCTATTTTTTGAACCAGAGATACCCACGCAGCCTCCTGGAAAACTTATGTTGCCAGCTGGAATCAAACAGCTGGTGCCATCAGAGACAAGGTTACACTCTTGTTTTTAATCTGTACGGTTGAAATCTCTGTAGCCTAGCAAGAAAGACATATGTTTTCTGGCTGGGGCGGGGGGTTTACACTGCTGCTAGATTTCATTTAATGGGGGTCAGCCTCCCACCTGACATGTCATTCGAATATAGCACTTTGGGGGAGAGGGACCACCACCCTCGCAGGCTTGAGTTTCTACTTCCAGTGACTTCTTCGCAGCCACCAGGCCTTTCTCCCCAACTCGGTTACTTCGAAGTCAAAAGGTTGTTCACAAAAGCCCCTAAGGATGCCTTTCAGACAGACTCAGTTTTTCCTGTTGAAAGGGAAAGGCCAAGGAAAATCGAACCTTGGACTCTGCCCTGATTTGGTGGCCCCGCCCATTCTGTTTTGGCTCCTCCTATAACATCTCAGGCTCCTCCCTCTCTTCACTTCAGTTCTTGCTTGCTCACTGGACCAATGTATATTCCAGATACCATAGTCCTCGACTTCTTACCATTCATTTAGCGGTTGTTCGACGTTACAACGGCATTGAAAAAAGCCATTTATGACCAGTCTTCTCATTTACATCCACTGCAGCGTCTCCACTGGTATGTGCTCAAAATTTAGGCACTTGGCAACCGGCATCTATTTAGGATGGTTGCAGTGTCCCAGTGCAGTGTCAGGTGGGAGGCTGACCCCCATTAAATGAAAACTAGCAGCAGTATAAACCCACCCACCCCAGCCAGAAATATGTCTTTCTTGCTAGGCTATAGAGATTTCAACCGTACAGATTAAAAACAAGAGTGTAACCTTGTCTCTGATGTATGATTTGCTGTATGATTTGCCAACCAGCTTCTGACAAGTAAAATCAGTGGGGGAAGCCAGATTCACTTAACAACTGCAGTGATTTGCTTAACAACCTTGGTAAATAAAGTCCTAAATTTGGGTGAAACTCACAACAACTTCCTGGGAAAGTCTCGTCCCAGTTGTCATAAGCTAAGGACTACCTGCATGTAAATAAATGTATGGACATATTAAGCATAGATCCTGTCTTTATCTTTAGGTGTTTGAGGTTGTGATGTGGAGCCCATCTTTGATATTATCCTCACAACACTCCTGCAAAGTTGCACGGATGGCAGGACAGTGACTGGTCCAAAGCCTCCTTGAACCCAGGTCTCCATACTCGCAACTACTGCAAACAACTCTGAAATTTGGAATTCAGTGGCAGTTGACTGGCTCAAAATTTTATACAGGCTAAAGACTGTTCAGTGTTGCAGCAAGGAACAAAATCTCTCTTAATATATATATATATATCAGAAAATTGCAAAGAGCCAGATTTGCTTAATGTGCTGTTTTATGGGCCTTATTGAGTTTTATGCTCTGCAAATTAGTAAAAGGGCTGGAGAAAGTTTGAAATAACAAAAGCCAAACTTCACAGAAATTATTGGCTTGGGATTTGAATGGGCCCAAAGTCATCTAAACTAAAGTCCCTTTCCCCCAAATCTGCCTGACCCACATTTTTAATGCATAATATTTGTGCCTGGTGACATGGTTTAGGCTTTTCAAAATGCCATTAAGATCTCTGGAGAATACACCACGACCATTTTCCAGGTATTTTAATAAACTAGTCTATTGGTCTTGTGTTCAACTGAGTGAAATTTTAATTATCTGTATAATGAGGCCCAAACTGGTTTAAGTATATTTTTGCCTCCTTTAAAAAAAAAAAAAGGGGGGGGTGGTGCAGAGATAGTTTATTCCACTAACTTAAGCAGTGACGCTTTGTCCTGATCCCAAAGCCATTTTAGCCCCCTAAACTATTGCTGTTCCTTCCCACACATACCCCACCTCAACCTCTCACATTTTGTATTCTGATCACCAATGGTGAAGCCATAGAAGTCAGACATTGCTCAAATAGATCAGCAAAATTGTCTGTTTTTTTAAAAACGATATTGTTCACAAGGTCAGGAACAAAGCGGTATATTCAGATATTTGATAAGACCTGAAAACAGATGAGCAGTTAATATTAGACTCTCAATTGCTTTCTTTCTTCCTTCCTTCCTTCCTTCCTTCCTTCCTTCCTTCCTTCCTTCCTTCCTTCCTTCCTTCCTTCCTTCCTTCCTTCCTTCCTTCCTCCTTCCTTCCTTCTTCTTCCTCCCCTCTCTCTCTCTCTCTCTCTCTCTCTCTCTCTCTCTCTCTCTCTCTCTCTCTCTCTCTCTCTCTCTCTCTCTCTCTTTTTTTCTTTCTTTCTTTCTTTCTTTTGATGATTCACAACAAACTGCTTTGGGGCCATCACTAAGAAGGGCTAGAATCTTGCCTACTTCAAATTGATCTGGCCTCCAGCCGCTGTGCAAGCAATTACAGCCGCTGTGCAAGCATTATTTTTAAAATAATGCAGTGAAATTGTAAAGATTTTTTTTAAAAAATAACCTGGATCTAAACTGTTTGGGATTAAAGAATTGTGGTGTTTCCAGCCTGTGAATGTTGATTATTATTACTATTATTATTATTTTGCAGAGAACTGTTTGGAAGCAGCATGGAAAAGGAGAAGAAAAGACATTTCTGTGCTTTTACTGTGTATTTTGAAGAGGAAGATGAGGCAGAGAAGCTTCAGAGGTCAGAAAGGGAGACGATGCAGGCCGCTTTTGAGAAATTCAGAAGACGGCGACAGGTAAGGGTGATTGATTTGAGTGGGAAGACTTCATTGGGCTCCTATGAAAAATGATCCAATTTTGCTTTTTTTTTTTAACTAACGCAGCCTCTTTGTGGAAGTTTTGCAAAGGGGTGTCCATCTGTTAATATATATATATATATTATACATATATAAAAATCATACGTTCATAAAAGTCATGTACAAAATGCATTCCATTCAAAGATTTGTGCAAAAATTGTGTATGTTATGCCAGCAGTCCACAATCTTTTGGGCACCAGGGACCGGTTCCATGGACCAGAGTGGGCATGGTTTCATATGCTGCCTGCCTCCCATGGATGGGGCTTCGCTTGTTTGCACGGCCCGGTGTCTGGCATGCCACAGACCGGTGCCAGGCCACAGACCGGTGCCAGGCCACAGACCGGGGGTTGGGGACCTCGTGTGCTATGCAGGAATTGCTCACAAGTGTGTACGTTGGGGAAAACCTGCTCAGATGTGGATACAAAGGTGTGAGTGTGAACTTGGAAACAACTTGCTCAGACCATTACGGGAACGGGGGGGCAATTAAACTTCAGGAGTGAGAAAAATGGGACACTGAAACTGACTTAAAACCAGGTGTGTGTGTGTGTGGGGGGGAGTGAAATTGGCAAGTCTGCCAAACTTGGATAGATCAATCTTTGCAAATGGGTAAAAGGAAGAAGCTGAGAGGTGAGTAAATTTGAAACAGACAAGCTCACTCATTGTTAGCAGGGTTTGCCCACTGAGAATCAGATGGTTGAATATGATTTATCGTTAACCGTCAAGGAGGACCTATTAAAACTGTCTGGAAAAACCAGCAAACACCTAACCATCCATATGAGCAGAGAAAGTGAGTCTAAGCAGTTCTGACTATCGATGGCCCAGTCAGGTTATGCATTTTACCTTATTCATTCTTCTCTTAGACCCCTCTAATTTCTCCTTGATCTTCCCCTTTCATTCAATGCACTTCCTTTAGTTTCTTATATGTGAAGGATTCTTTTTGAAGATGCTATCATTTATACCTTCCTTTTTTTTTTTACACCCATTTGAGTTTGGCTGCATCTCAGGAGAGGGGATGGAAACCTACCTTTTATTAAACCAGGGATAAACCACCGGCATTTCCTTTGTCAGAAATGACTGTTCATATGAGGATGGAGGGTTTACCTTTCTTTATTTATTCCGTGGTGTTATTCTTAATGCGTGAACGTCACTGACCTGTTAACCGGCGTCTGAAAAATGGCTTCAGTTTGAAGACGATCACCCCTTCCAAAGGCACGTTCCTTGGTTGGAAAATAAACATTAAAAGTCCAAACAAGAGGCTCACAATTCATGTACACATTGAGCCAGATTTGTAAAGGCAGACAGGTGAAAAATATCTACTTAATTCCGTTGAAAAATAGGCTGAATATTCTCTTACCTTATGCTAACATTGGCCGCCTCTTAATAAAAAGAACCCGGGCAAGCTCGTTTTTTTTCCATTCATATTTAAAGAAAGCAGGTTTTTAATTCGCCTTTGAGGTCTCTTCAGGAGGGGAAGCCCTTGTTTCGGTGCTGAGAACTCCACTCAATGCACAGCAATGCTAGGTGTTATTAAAATTAATGATTGTTTTCTCTCTGGTAGATTTACACTACTGATGAAAGACCTAACCGCCAAATTGTATCGGCTCAGGGTGATACGTTTGGATTTGACTGTGTGCCTTGGCAACTGCTTAAGCTCATTTAAGTTCATGCCTTCATTAGTGTGTTTCCTTGGGAGAGTTTTAAGTTGGTTTTGTGGGAAAAAAAATAGGTTTAATAACTGAACCGCTTCTACCCAGCCCACCTTTTCGGAGCTCTTGTTACCGAATCGGCGGAACGGATGCTGGAAGTAATGAAGAGAGAGAGAAAACGGGCTAGGTTTGAAAAGTCTGGGGTGGGTTTTTCAGCAGGAGGAGAACTCAAGCAGGAGGGCTCAGAGGAACACGCCAGCTCGGAATTGGGGAGGAGGAAGCAGGCCTGGGAGGTTAGGGTTAGAGGTGTGCGTTGTTTTTTGGGGGGGGGGTCAAAACGGGGGTCCCTGCCTTGCCTCGAGAGATCTAGCGATTCCAGAAGTATTTTGTGTTTGAATCACGGGTATTTCAAGTTCAGATTAAGAATCAGACGGGTCTCCCGTACCAAACCTGCCTCCTGATCCTGAGTTCAGGAACATCCCTGAAAGCAGGAAGAAAGGGCTGTGGAAAACCCTTTTTGGGGGGGGGTCGCTCCTGTTTTCAGCTCGTGAGATCTTCAAAATCTCTCCACGATCAGTCTGAATGGCAAGTGATCACTCTGCAGTGCCAAGGAAGGCACTGATCGATCAGGGTGGATTGGCTAGATGATCTCTTTGGATCTAGATGATCTCTTTTCTGTGGTTCTCCCTCCCATCCCCAGGAATTTTTCCCTGGGTTAAATTTAACAATCCTTCCCCAGGTCTTGCTTTTTTTCTAATCTCCCCGGAGCACAGCAGAGTCCCCACCCACTAGGCCTGCTAGGTGCAACAAATCTTTTCCCCGCAGGCGAGTGTGCCCTACACACGGGTGTGAACTCAGATTATGCTGCTTGCAGCATCACCACTGGTGGGGTAAAGATAAGCGAGGGAAGGGAGAAAGAAACTGGGTTCTGGGAGGACCAACATTGACTGAAGCCCTCAAATAGCTTGTTTATGGCCAACCTCATGGATCATTAGCAAAAGCAGTAAAGAAGATTTGAAAGGGGGGAGGGGGCAAAATCTTTCTCCGGAGTCTTGATTATTTATTGAATGCCGGTGACAATCTCTGCATTTCATCCTCAAAAGCAAGATGCCTGCAGGGGAGGGGAGGCAGACAGCAAGCATATTCCATTGTAAGGTTTTGGAAGGTGGAATGGGTTATTCAAAAAATACCCACCCACATTCCCCCCCCCCCATTCTCCCCCAACCACCGGAGCCTAGCAATAAAAGAGCAGATGGAGGGGGAAAATATTTTTTGGGAGACGTGTACTCTGTTTGCTTTGCGGCTTCCAAGTCTTCTTCCCAATGTTAAATTGAAATAATATTTAGATTCAAGTCTCTCAAGATGGCTAGCCTGTCCTTTAATAACTGCCAATTCAGATGCCAGAAATGTTTGCATGCAGAAGAAAAACCAAATTAGGACCGTGGCTTGTTTAAGAGCAGGGAGACCAGTGTCAAATCTGACTCTGCCGTGAAACTGACCCAGTGACTTGAGACCGACTGAGAACTTCTCCGCCTCTCAGCCTGACCCACCTCACAGGGTTATTGTGACAACCAAACTGAAGCCAGCAGATTGGTAACACAAGTACCCCTTGACTTGGAAGACCACAGCTGAGCCCAAAATTTCCACTGCTAAGTCAGACAGTTTGTTAAGGGAGTTTTGTTCCATTTTACGACCTTTCTTGCCACAGTTGTTGAGTGGATCACTGCACTTGTTAAGTTAGTAACATGGTTGTTAAGTGAATCTGGCTTCCCCCATTGACTTCGCTTGCCAGAAATTTTCAAAAAGGCAATATATGAGCCCGGGACATTGCAACCGTCATAAACGTGTGCCAACAGGCCCGCAGGCCACGGGAAATAACCCCGGGTTGCCACGCGTGGCCTTCAGCGGGGACTGGGTTTCGTTTCTCTGCTGCTCCAAATGTTGAGCTGCAGGGTTAATAAATGGTTAGGAAGCTGCAGAAGGGAAATTTGTGTTTCTCCAAAGAGCTGCTTCCCAGCGCCAGCCTTTCCGCATGTCAGAAAGCATTTGTGGGCCGAGCCGGGCTGGGAAGATGAAGTTGTAAATTAAGCTTTTATGAAGGTGCCGAATAGCATCCCGCTTGTCCTTTTGATAGTTACATATCAGGATAATGGCAATAAATTAGCCGACAGCAGCAGCTCAAGGACACCTTACCCTTGTAGCCTTCCCTGATTGCTTGGTTTTAGGGAGATTTTATTCCCTCCATCCCAGCCAGCCAGCAGCACGTCGCAGGTGTGGTATTCATCCCCCTGGGAATTTTTGTATTCCGTGGCTTGGGAAAATTTTTAGAAAACAGAGGCGAGATTGATGTTGAAGGCCCCTCGTCTTTTGCAAGGTTGGGATTGGAGAAAACGGGAAGCGGGCAGGGGCAAAGAGTATCGATGGCTGGTGCCTGTTAACTGTCAACCCCGCACCCCACACACACACACACCCCTACCCAGTTCCCTAATTTGTGTGGTCAGGCAAGTGCAGAAACCGTTGTGCTATGCAACCAGTTGGTGCAAAAGGAGCTTTGAAATGTTACAGGCACGCTTACGTGTTTTCACGGGAGGGATTCACAATGCTTAAAAGCACGTGTGAACTGCATTTTTTTCTCTCTTTTAATTGGCTGGGCAGATGACCGTGACTGTGATTCCATCAGAGGATGGGGGTGAGGGGGGAACTGGATGGCAAATGATGGCCCCCAGGGAGCTGTTGCTCAAAATAGGGACACTAAATGTTCCAGATAGTGAAGCCATTTGTGTTAGGGTTTGATTTGTGAAAAAAGGAAGAGTTGAAATCTCAAGAAATCTTTATTTTATTGCTAGTCTGGGGTCTGCAAAGAGTGGGATGCACGGCCCAGGGGTTGCTTATTTCTGTTTTAAAGGCCACAGCTGGTGGTGACCCCCCTGCCCATCTTTGGCAAGGCCCCCAAATCTCTCCCCACCCCAAAACTTTGAGCAGTTCTGGAGGGGAGCCATTATTGCGTACCTCTTCAATACGCCGTATTGGTGGATTGAAATGTTTGAAATCCAATTCGTATTTTTTCCACCCTGGCAGAGGGTCAGGCTACATGACCTTTGGGGGAGACCATTCCGATCCTTTCGTCCTTCTCGTTTTTGACCGGATGAACATTTCACGTACAAAAATGGCTGATGAGGATGTACATTGATTTCTGAGTTTGCAGCCTCTAATAGCCTGAAGTCTGTTTGGATCATTTCTAGACAGTCTTTGCTTTCAGATGGCCTCAGTGCCCTCCGGTGGGGGAGGATGGGAGTTGTAGTCCACAACATCTGGAAAGACCCAGGTACTGTGTAACCATCCCAGAACAGGAGATTGGCATGGTGACACAGCGCCATCTGGAGGCCATTGTGTTCATTGTCTCTCTTAGCATATAGCACCCTGGAGGCAGGGGCACATACGAGACGAGTGTGGCGCTATGTGTTTTGGTCAGGAAAACAAGCAAATAGATGAAATTTTAGTAAGGTTTTCTGCATTGTCCCTCCCCTCGCCAGGAAAGTCTCCACGAAATTGAGCTGAAGATGCTCCCCCCCCCCCCCAGAAAGCAGATTTTTCAGCCTCTGCACGAAAGACACTTGCTATCTAGGCCAGGCAAGGAGAAAGAATAAATATCAAAATTTCAGTGAGGTCCCCCCGATGCAAATATCTCTGGCAGAAACCACGATACATTAATTGTCCAGGCATCTGAATAATTTTCACAGACACTTCCCCCCCCCCCACCCCCGATATAATAATAGGGAATCTTTCTTAGGCCTGTCTTTTATCTCTGACATACACAACTCACCCGGGCCTTTCTTAAGAGATATTTCATCCTCGTTTTTTGTTGTTTTGACACCATGCAATTTTTTTTCCAGGGGAGGGGGAAAACCACAGCACTCCGCAGACTCTCCCCTTCCAGAGCGGAGGGCTTGATACTCGGGCAGTGTCGAAATTTGATAAATAAATGAATAACCGAAGCAAGATCTAACAACGCCATTCAGTGGCTTGCTACTTCTTGATTTTCTTTTTTTTGTGTGTGTTTTTTTTTGGGGGGGGGAAATGAAAAGATAAGAGTTGTGCGGCCCGAGAGCAGGATTGGCCCAGGAAATTTTAACCCAACATTGCCCCCCCCTCTCCCATCGGATGAGCTCCAGGGAATTGTAGGCTGCCGGTAAATAGTCTTTCAACGATCGATCGTGCAATTAGAATCAATGGTTTGTATAATTCCTCGCCTTATCCCCGTTTCTGCTCCCGAGCTGGTGCAAGGTTGAAGGAGGAAGGGATAAGTCACCAGAGAGGAAAATGTCAGTGGACTTTTACAGCCGAGCCGCTGACGCAGACCTGCTTATCATGGGATGTCGCCTTGGTTTTTTCCCCTCGCCTCTGTCTTCAGCCCTCCATCTTCCTTTCCCCTCCTTGCCCAGGTGGGTTGTCAAGACAAAAGGGCCAATTTCTTTCATGTCCTTGTTTGTGAGATTGCAGATGTCGCCTTTGTGCCAGGGCAGTTCACAAAGATGGGTATCAGTTCACCCGGGGTGAATGGGGACCCCGTTGGGGCGACCACCACCTGCTTCTCTCCTCCACACAATAGGAACGCCTTTCTTTTTCTTTCTTTCTTTCTTTCTTTCTTTCTTTCTTTCTTTCTTTCTTTCTTTCTTTCTTTCTTTCTTTCTTTCTTTCTTTCTCTCTTTCTCTCTTTCTCTCTCTCTCTCTCTCTCTCTCCCTTCTTCCCTCCCTCCCTCCCTTTCTTTCTTTTCTTTCTTTCTTTCCTTTCTTTCTCTTACTCTCTCTGTCTCTCACTGTCTCTCTCTCTCCTGGAGTAGCTGTTTCCTGCTGATTTCTGGAAGGTGGGCATCTGGCCGCTTTCAAGCTGCCCTCCAGATTCTTGAAATATGTATTAAATAACTGGCGAAAGAGAGGAGGGAGTCTCCCATTTCTTAAATGCCGACCAGGTTTGCTTCACTGCAGCTCAGTGGCTCAGCATCAGATTTCCTCCCCATTTAAACTCTGTGTAGCTGGCGTTGGGGACAGCTAACCTGTTTTATAGATCAGTTTTTCTACTGAGAATGGTTTTTACACCTCTATTTTTTATCTTATCGTAAACCACCCGGAGTCACCCCAAACAGCGAGGTGGGCAATCTATCAATTTAATAAATAATAAAATAGTAAGAGCCTCCTATACCCTCCCCACTGCTAACAGACATTGCAAGGGATGCATGCGGTTGGCAAACTATTGCAGAGATGTTTACACATTGCCCTTGACCAGAGCACCCCAAAGGCTTCACTCCAAAGGCTTCACCACCCTAATCCCCTTGGGGGAAAAAAATCTCAAAAGCCAACGTGCGTTTGAACAGAATGATGATAAGCTGGAGGAAGATAATGCGAGCAAAGTCTCGCCTCTAACCCTTGAAGCAATCCAGATGGGGAAACTGAGTTCAGAGAACCCTTGGGGTGAATGCAGAAAAATTTCTTTGCTCTTTTACCCTGAAAACTGTACACACACACACACACACACACACACACACACACGCACACTAAACTGGGCAAGAAAGGAGAAAGACTCGAAATGAGCTTGCTGCATGGAAGAAGAGGCCATGAAAACTCAATATTTTTTTTTATGGGAGAGCGGATGTTTAATGTCCTGCTTTAATAGCGCCTCTTTGCGAGATGCCCCATTCCTTTTGACAAGGAACAGCTAGGTATAATTTGCGCCCGAATACAGAACCGCCTTCCTATTTGACCTTTCCCTTTTAAAAAAAAAAAAAAAATAAAAAATGCCAGCATCTAAAAAGGCCAGAACGAAATGTCTCTTGCATCTTTCTTCTATTTATCATTCCATTTTCTTGCCTGGATTGGCTCGCCCGCTGACTTGTAGGAATCATGCCGGATGGACGTTGAGGACCGGAACCTTAGGAAATCCGGATTCCCTGGGCAGCCTCAGCATAGATCTAGCTGGGATGGAGAAAAAGGGAAAGCAAAAAAAAAAAAGAAAAGAAAGAAAACGTCTGTGCAAAATTAGGGCTATTTTAGTTGATGAATAAACCAGGGGATATAGAAACCCTCCACTAATCAGCCCCAATGATGCCTGAGCCCCCCCCCCCCCCCCGGTTGTCTGGCTCAGGGGAGGCCGGGCAGGCGGCAAACAGTGTGCCCCCCCCTTCCGGTGCAATTAGCATCCTGCCATTAAAAACAACCGCCTTAATTACAGTGTTTGTGTGTTGTTGTGTTTTTTTAAGTTCCAGGTGGCGATCAAGTAACACCTTTCCTGGTATGGAGTTGGGCATAAACATCCTTGCAGGGAGGATTGTTGTACTTGTGGATGGGGCAGGGGGTCTGGAGATAGGGGAGGGGGTCTCCCTCGGATAAGGGAGGAGAAGGTGCCCCTTTCCATTCTCTAGACAAAAGTTCTCACACACACACACAGGTTGCTAATGGATTATGATGACTGGTGATCCTAAAGGCCGGGCCCTGCCTCCAAATACGCCAGCCAAGAGGAATGGCACAAAAGGAAAACAATTGGGGAGGGCAGAGGAAAGGGGGGAAAAAAAAGCAAGAACAAAGTAGCTCTTAGGTGAGGACATACTTTGAGGAGAGGAGAGCGGTTCCTTTACTGCTCCACCTGAGCAGGTGAGAGATTTAGAGGCCTATTAAAAATAGAAATCCTCTTCCACTTCTCTTTCTACAGTCGCCGTTTCTGGCCTTGATTATTGTGGATAATAGTAATGTAAGGCCTGATCTTCTGTGGGGGGGAAAAGTCCACCTGGTGCTGTTGAAAGATAGAACGCCTTGGCATGTGGAGGTTCTTTTCCTACCTATCTGGGCTGATTACCACTGATGGCAAAGAGGGAAGCTGTTATATCTCGTGGGAATCCGATTGATATACTGAATTTCTACTCATAAAATCACTGCCCCAAATGCTGTGGGTCTCCCGGAGCGATCCCACCCCACCCCAGATGGTTGTTTTTTTTTCCCCAGGGAAAAGAGACTCCTGTTCGGTGACGCAATCTTTCCCACCCCTTGCAAAGCCGAGGAGAGGCTGATTCCCTGGAGCTGATCAGCAAGCAGAAGCCAGAAAACCAATCCTAGGGGAACTAATTACCCCACCCGAACGAACGGCTCACCTTCTGCTTTGATCTCAATTTCTCCTCCGGCTTCCCCACCTAGCGATGCCTCCGAAGCCAAAAAAAAAAAAAAAAAAAATGGCTTGGGTTTCCATGCAAAGTCTGCCCTGCGGGATCCACCTGCCCCCCTGGGCAGACCCTCTTGCGTCGTCCCATCTGGGCTTTCATCTTTTCCCGAACACGTGTGCATTTTGTCGGTCTACGGAAAGGATCCGATCTCTGCTCTGTGAGTGGAAGGGCAAAGAGCCGTCTCGTTTTGCCTGCCCAAAATGAAGTCCTGGGGACTTGGTGGAAGGTGGCCACTTAGTTTTCTTGGTGGCAGTATGGATGCGGCGCTTTGGAACCTCTCCGGTCCTGGGCATCTCCTTGTGGTCTCCTTTCCAAGGGCTAATCCCGAAGGACCTTTTATCCTTTTCCACCCAGTTGCCTTCTTCACTCATGCCGAAGATGCAGCTTTGAGAGCACCAGTCAACTGATGAGGAGGTTGTTCTGCAGGAACAGCCCAGCCAAAAACTCACTGGGTTCTTCCTGAAAAGAAGAGTTTGAGAGAGGGGGGGGGGCTTGATCCTGTGGCTGAGAGTCTCAGCAGATGGATTTTTCCATCTGTCACAGCAGAGCATCTACACCTTCACTTCCAGTGGCACATTGTGACAGCCCTGGAATTTCCTGGTGGTCTCCTATCCAAGCATTAAGGAGCTCAGACCATCGTTGGTTCTAAAACTCAGCTATTTGCTGATGCCTAACTAGGTACATTGCATCATACCTGGCTCCAAAGCCCCCTCTACTTAGGCAGCTCCCTGAGATCCCAAAATATCCCACCCGAATCGCTTGCTCTTTTCCTGCCTCTTCTCTTTCTCCTTTTGCATCCCAATTTTGCAAAGCCATTTAATCCGCTCGCACGCAGTTCCGTCAGGGTTTTTCCAGCTAAAGAGCGGGATAAAAATGCATGGAATAAACAGGCTGTCATGGGGATAAAACAGAGAGGAAGATAAAAATAACGATGCCCTGGGATCCCGGCTGAACTCTTTTTTTTTTTTTTTTTTGAATGGGGAAAAATGATAAATAACATGCCTTCAAGGTGCCACAAAACCTTTTTTAAATTGGTTGCAGTTCCACATTAGCTTTCTGCGGTCTGAAAGCCCGGATGCAGTCACGCAAATATTTATTTTGCAATTTGGTCTGAAGTGGGGAAAGAAAAAGAAAGAGAGAGAGAGAGAGAGAGAGAGGTATCGGAGATGGTTTGGCCATTTAGGGGGGTCAAGAGACCCTAAGAAGGTGACAGAGGGGGGAGGAAAGAGATAGAGCCAAGTCAGAGTAGGAAGAGAGTGAAAGAGAATAGGAAAAAAAAAAAAATTAAGAAAGAATTGGAAAACATTGGGCGGGCTGAATTTGGATATGCAGTTCTATAAAAAAGAGAAGCTGTCGTTTGAATGCCTGTGTCAAAGAAAAGCTTGACCCCTTGGGGAAATATTAATTATTTGGACAGGGGGTCCCGAGTGGCGTTTTCTCCATCGCCCCTTAATCTGCGGATGTTCGGGATTAAATTGGGGGCAAGGCTTCTAGCCCTTCCTGAGTTCCCCCATCTACCACTGCTCTCTTTGCAGCCTGCAAAAGAAAGGAGTTAGTTTTAGGCCCCAGGCAGAGTCTAAATCAGGGGTGTCCACCTTTAAGCCAGTTTCAGACCTGTTGAAGTCCCCAAGTCTTGAAAGTTGCTAAGTTGAAACACACACACACACACACACCCTGGTTTAAATGATCCTGTGTCCGCTGGAGGCCATCAGATTTGCAAAATTCTCACTCGAGAGATCCCCCCCCCCAAAAGCCGGGCTCCAGGCTTCGTCACGATAAAGCATCTTTCAAAACTTACCTCGTAGGCCAATTGGAGTTAGCACACAGAGAAACCAGGAAGTTTTCCTTTGGGGTTCTCTGCCCTGAGCGGGGCGGGTGGACTAGATGCCCTCGAAGGCCCCGCTCCCGACTCCCGCATTGCCTGAGCAGCTGGTGGGAAAGGTCAAGCAGGATTCTCACTTTATGGCTTCTTCCTGTTTGCTCCCAGGATCAGGAAGGGCGTGTTCCTTAACGGCCCATGGCTTTTCGCCAGCCTCGGCCCCCCCAAACCTCCCTTATCTTATCAGCCGCGAGATAAGCCTGACATGGGTTGCTGGTTACCTAGAATCCTAGATGATGTCAGAAGGATGGCCCACGGCAATTTCGCTGCCAGCTGCTTGGGGGCGCTCATGGGCTAGACCCGGCTTGGATGTAGGTGGGGCTAGACTAGAGCAAGCAGATACAGGCAGTCCCCGACTTACAACGGTTCATTTAGTGACCGTTCAGAGTTGCAACCTGACTGACAAAAAAGAACTTACGACCGTTTTTCACACTTACGGCCGCTGCTGCACCCCCCCCATGGTCACGTGACCAAAATTCAGATCCTCGGCCACTGACTCGTATTTATGACGGTCGCAGTATCCCGGGTGTGTGTGTGTGTTTCATGTGATCCTCTTTTGCGACCTTCTGACAAGCAAAGTCAACGGGGGAGGCCAGGTTCACGTCACGACCGCGTTACTAACTTAAACAACTGCAGCGATTCACTTAATAATTGTGGCCAGGCAGGTGGCAAAACGGGACCCAAATTCACTTAACGAAGGTCTTGCTTAGCAACAGACATTGTCGGGCCACGGGTTGGCCGTAAGCCAAGGACTGCCTGCGCTGCACCGAATCACAAAACAGGACCCACTGGCCCCTGTGGTCCTCACAAGCCTTGGCACACAAAAATGGAGTGTTGGGGACCCTATTTGGGCCAATACACCATTGCAAAAACCTTCCTCTTCTTGTGATATTTTTTTTTTTTTTTAAATCCTCTAGTGTGGTCCCGACTTCCTGTAAGCCAGGCAGGAGAAAAATAATTTGGAGGAGGAGGAGGAGGAATTTTAAAAATGACCTCCCTTTTCAACTTTTTCCCCTAAGGTTACTCGATAAGGAGGTCTGTACAACACGCAAATGCCAGGAATAACTGGAAGACACATGTAAATTCTCCGGCTAGGCTGTTATTTGGCCCCGGAGATGTGTTGGGCAGCCGTTCCCTGCCTAGTGCTTTTATTGAGCAGATAGGCAGGTTGGGAGGTGGGTGAGTGATTATTTCATTAGAGTAAAGCAGGCAAAATACAAGCAGTATCCTTGTTATTCGTGGGGACTGGTGTGCAATGGCCAATAACAAAGCTGCCGATAATGATCCACGATCCGAGATCCAGATGCCCAGAAAAACGATAAAGTCACAGAAAATGCAGGAAAAAGAAAGGGAGGGAGGGAGGGAAGGAAGGAAGGAAGGAAGGAAGGAAGGAAAGGAAGGAAAGGAAGGAAGGAAGGAAGGAAGGAAGGAAGGAAGGAAGGAAGGAAGGAAGGAAGGAAGGAGAGGCAAAGAATGGAGGGAGGGAGGGAGGGAAGAGAGAGAAGGAAGTCTGCTTCCTTTAGAAGATTAACACTATCAATGACAGTTGCTTTTGATGCCTTCCCGAATCCTCCATCAGCAACCTTTCAATCCCAATTGCCAGACTGGTGAGAAAGGGATCTGACCTTTTCCCATCGGTCCACCAGGGGGATTCCCAGGGCACGTCTGGTTGGCCTCTGTATGCCCCAGAAGCGTGGAGAACATGGACCTTTATAGCCTGATCCTGTCTCCTACCGTCTTGAAAGTCATTATCCCAGGGTATAAGGCATGACTTAGTGCTTAGTTAGGCTTCCAGATCCGGCTCCCTTTTCTTCCCTGGCTTTTATTCCAGGGCCTCCTAAATCCCAGGAGAAGAAAGAATGAAACTAGATAATAAAGTGCAGGATCCAGAAAACTGCCGACACAGAGATTTAAGCACGGCATTTCAGCGAAGTCTTGCAACTTAGGAAAAGCACCGCAGAGAAACTGGGGTCTTCCAGCGGTGTCTCCTAACAAAAGTTCCCCCCATTTTAACAAAATAACTTGAATCGGTTCTCGATTTCGACAGGGTTAAGGCCGTTGTGCCATTAGCCATGGTCGAAAGGACTGGCTTGTTTTTCTAAGCCGCGCCGGGTTGAACATTCGGAGCTGGCTCATCCACGTTATAGTTGCCGTGGGGCGAATGTGGGGCCTGTCTCTGGTTTGGTTCACCCCAGGGCAGGATCAAAGAAGGTTCTTCTGGACATCGGGCTGCCAGAAAGGGGTTTACTTATGGTTTCTAATAAAAGAAAACAAGGGCAGGCTGGGAAGGGAATCCAATTTAGGGTCAATGGGCTGTGGCTGGCTCCAGGCGCCCCTCCCCGCGTCTTTAATGTAAAGGATATTGTGCCCATGGGGTCCCTCAAGCAGGAAGTCACCACTGGGGGAAGCTGCCATACGCACACGTGCCTTTGTTTCATCTCAGAAGTGGGAAGGGGTGAATTGCAATTGAAATTAAACAGTGTCGCTCAATTGCGAGATGAGCGGCGTATACAATTAATAAATAACAAATAAGCACGTGTCCCAACTGCTCGATATCCTGAAGTTTGGGATTACTGCTGGCGTTACCCATCTCCCTTTCCGGCTAGTGTGATCTGAGGCCCCTAATTTGAGGGAAGGACTTATATCTCTTGTGTTAGGGTTGTGGTACAATAGAGGTGGACTGTGTGGCCTGCAGTTTTGCCTATCTGGGAATAAATATAACCAGAATGTGATATTTTTTTCATAAACACAGAAAGTATTTCTGGCATGTGGAAGTGATCCCTTCCTTCCTTCCTTCCTTCCTTCCTTCCTTCCTTCCTTCCTTCCTTCCTTCCTTCCTTCCTTCCTTCCCTTCCCTTCCCTTTCTTTTCCTTCCCTTTCCTTTCCTTTCCTTTCCTTTCCTTCCCTCCCTCTTTGCTTTGAGAAGCTTCTTAATCAACGATTTCAAGCACCAGCAGGATTCAGGAGGGAATCCAGTTGCTACGCTGGGCCCGGGGGCTCCTAAGCCTGGGGTTCTTTTGCTTTCAGAAAACATGGGCAGCATCTGTAAACCTGGGCAGGCTGCATTCCACGAGAGGACTTTCCCCCCCAGCCAGTTTTCTCTAGCTTCAAGGCAGCTTCAAAGCGGGAGAAAAGCAGTGGATATCCTACGTGTAGCTGCAGGGCTTCTCTTGAAGAAGAATATTTGCCGGGTCTTCCTCTCGGCAGTTTTGTACCAGGTTGTTTGGAGTATCAATAGTTGTGTTTTGGGCAGAGTTTACGACTGGAAATCAGATGAACCAAAGAATGTGTTAAAGAGGCTTTGAGTTTTTACAAGAGCAGGCCAGCAGCCCAAGAAACGTGGGATTGTGAACAGACACCCCCCCACACACTATTTTTATTATGATATTAACTGTGCTTAAACAATCCCCAGTAATTGCAACAGCATAATGTTAATACAGTTTAATGACGCTACCACAGCATTAAACGTGGCAGAGGACACACCGAAAGCCCCCAGATGTTCGTAATATAGGTGGGGGATTATTCGTCACATTTACGACTCTATAAAATTGAGCTACCATGCAAGAATGGGCCACAAAGCAAAGCCCTGTTTACAATAAGTTGGTTAGTCCCAGAGCCTGCCAAAGCTTACTATATAACCTCCCTACTGTTCTGAGTCCATTTTCCCATCAGATACCCCTTTGAGCAATCATTTTTCCCACCCACCCTGCACCTCTGGGTGGATCCCTGGGTGTCCATCCCTCCCCCCCCCCCCCCCGTGCCTCGGTCTCAGGTCTTCCTGGCAGAAATTCTAAGCCGGCCAGACGAGTCAAGCCCTGTCTCCCTCCCCCTCTGCCGCCTTTGCGAGGGTAGAAAGTTAAAAATTATTCAACGCGAGATTCCTGGCCTGCAGGCCTAGTACCAGGCGAAGATTCTCACCGCCCGTTCTGTTCCTTTGCCAAAAACCGAGATAAGACGCCACTACGCACTTCTTTTGGAATAATAATTCTCTTCTTCTAGATTGCACGGGAAAGTTCATCTCCTACCTTTCTCCATCCCCGCCCCAATTATAACCCGCTTCTTCCCCCCCCCTCCCTCTTTATTTTCTCAGATGCTCCCCAGCCCCTTAGGATGAATATTTGGTGTTAACTAGAAGGGAGGAGGGGGGGACACTTTAAAAGATGCAAATCATTAAACCACCCCATAGCTGAGTTCCTTTCCTCCTCCTGTCGGTTGCCTTCACTTCAAAGGCCAAGTAAGTAGCAGATTGATTTATTTTTTAAGCCCGGCTGCCCTTCGTGAAGAATTTTGCATTGTTTGAGAAAACTGGAACAAGGGCTGCAGAGGTGACCTGGGAACTGAAGGCAGGCTGGATTCTCGAGCCCAGCCAAACGGAGAGAAATTCCCAGGAATTCCAATTTTCCCCACGCTCCACCTTCCCGTCCGTAACAAATCACCTGGCGGTGAACGTTAACGGTGGGGCCTTTTTCCGGAGACGTCTTGCGGGTATAAAACAGGAGCTGTCCGGTGTCAAGGATGGGCCGGCGACGTTGGCAAGCGTGGATCGTGGATCGCGGCAGGCTGCCTGGGTAGGGCGGGCAAGGTAGGAGACCCTCGCGGTCTTTTGCAGAGGGCCAAGAGGCACGGAAGACCACCGGAGCCCCAGGTCTTGAAATGGGCCTGAACTGGACTCACACAGGTGGCGACCATACTGCGTCCTTCTTCGTCACTTAGGATACAGCCCCTGGAACGATGGGCGCTGGTCATTGGTGTTGGGGATAGAGGTGGTTTCACCTTCCCATCTGGGTTGCGGTCGGGCCAAACCCCTGGTCCAGGGGATCACGCCAGGTATTTTGGAGACAACCCCCCACCCCACCCCACCCCCCCATAAATATCTTGGCTTTACTGTTAGTTGATTCATTATCTCGGCTGCTGTTCGTATACATTTCCTGGAGGCTTTTGTTACCGTCTTACTGTTTTTAATTGTTTTATCATTTTAGATTCCTAAGCTGGCCAGAATCATTTGTTTGAGTTGGGAGGCAGCAGAAATGGAATGAATGAATGAATGAATGAATGAATGAATGAATGAATGAATGAATGAATGAATGAATGAATGTGGGGTAGACTAAATGCTGGAAGATTGTCTAAGAAGGAAAAACAGACGGAGTGGAGATTGGGAGGGTGGAGAGAATGGGATTCATTGCAGTGTGGCCTAGTGGACGGATGCCCCCTCATTGTCTGTGCCTTATGATCTGAATGCTTATTAAATGTAAAATGAATTTGTTTTTGACCTGGCTGGGTTTGGAGAGTAGGACCCCCTCCCCTTCCTAGGTCTTAGCCTCAAAAGCAAAACCTCCAGAGCAGGAGGTGCAAACGGATTTCAGCTACTTGTAGAGAGGGAGGCCTTGGCTCAGCCTAGCCTACCTGGCAGGGTCATTGCAAAGATGGAAAAGGACAGTGCCCTCCAGGACCTTGCTTGCCCTTCTGCGGTAGAGTTGTAGCGGGTCCAATTCTTAACAAAAATTTTATCATTAGGAGGTGAGCACAGTTTTACAGACGGGATGAAAGACAATGCTGAATTAAACCAGACCAAGCAATTTAAATCAAAAGGGGAAAAAAAATGCTTCCCCCACTCCCCCCCCCCCTTAGCTATTTGCCTGTGTGGGATCTAAACTCCTGTCTGTTGCACAAGAGGAATGTAGACTTTGCTCAGGGACTCGGATTTCCTGCTTCTCCTTTCTTTCAGCCTGAGCTCGACCCAAAGCCTGCAAGGTTGGGCGTAGGATCACTGGCCTTACCTCCCCGGGCTGTTGGTGCGAAGGCCGAAGCCTTCCCATAATCCCCTGCCCGCTCTCATTCAGAGTTGCTGGGACCCAGAGCCAGGGACGGGTGGGCCCAAAGCCCGGGGTGGGAGGAGCCAACCCTCTTCATTTTGAACCCCTGGTCTTTTTCCTCACTTGGATGCAACCAATCCCTTTGTTTCAGAGAGTGTGGAGGGTGAGGGATGATGGGAGTCGGTATCCAAATACCTCTTGAGCAGCCCGTTTAGAGGAAGGCTGGCTTCGGCACAGGCAAGCATCCCGCTCAGGAGAATAAACCCTTTCAGCGGATCACTCTCGGCTTAAAAATGCAGGCAGCCGGCCTATTTTTGTTTTTAAACTAGTCTAGCGTCGTGTTTTAAGAGCGTTTCCTGCTACAGATGCATGCTGGCCTTATTTATCTCCCAATCATGACCATAATTGCATCCCTGAGCCGTTTCTGATCATCAGGTGCTGCTAACAGTTTAAGGCCAGTTGCTTTTCCTATTCTTGCCAATAAGCAGCTTATCCAGAGGAAAGACTGGCGGGGGGGGGGGGGGCGCTGTCCTTCAGGGGGTTAACAAAACCCTCTTTGCCTCCGGCTGGTTCAAAACACCTGCTGTCCTCCCCCCCCCACCGCAAGCAGCCAATGAGAAGGCAGCGCGTAGCAGCTCCCAGACAAGTGTCCGTTTGAAACCCAACACCTGTCTCCGGTTCCTGCCAGGTGTGGTAGCCAGGTTGACGCTCACCCGCTTCTCACCTGGAAGTCCCTCCCTGTTGCCCGCCCCTCCTTTCCATCAGCAGAAAGAGATTTGGCTACTTCCTCCTCCCGCACAGCCCCAATCTCCATCCGTGGCATTCGATCCTCAGGTTATCGGCACTTATCAAATGCCCACCAGGCCGTAACGGGAGTCGACGGCAATGCCACCTTGTCCGTTCCCCGTTCCCCAGGTAAGGAACGTCCTTCTTTCTCTCCCCAAGCCAGAGCTGGTCTTCCTGGAAAGGTGAAGGTTGTGGTCCCCAAGGGACAGGAATCTGGATCTAAAACAGAACAGCAACGTTGGCCATGCGGAATGGTAGGCCTCCCACCCATCTCCTAACATCCCCTCCAAAAGCATTCCGCAACGAGGACTCCCTTCAGATGGGTGGACTTCAACTCCCAGAGTTCCAAAGTGATGCTGAGCATGCTGGGAGTCGGAGTCCACCGAGCTGGGAGGTCTCCTGGCTTGTAAGATACAGAATACATCTTCCAACAAGATTTGTTCAAAATCAGGACGGCAGCTTCCAACTTAGGGTTGCAAAACGCACATTCTCATTTTTGGAGCCCTCCTCAAAAGTGTAGGTCCGTTTAACAGACTCCTAGAGGTGACCCATCCTATCGAAAAAGGGAGGAAAGGGCTTCACGGTCCATTCCTCTCCCATCCCTTCCACTCATCTCCCCACCAGCTCTAAAAAAGCCGGCTAATCCTTGCCCAGAAAAGGGGATTTTTTAATGTGAGAAACTGGCCTTGAGCACAAAAGATGGTAAAACAAGATGCATTTTCCAGATTTAGATGGGAGTTTAAAAAATCTGGTTTTCCCAATAATTTATACCAGACTTGAAAATCCCACACCTCTCCAGAGAATAGACCACTCCTGATCTGCCATAAGCCCTCCAGATCACTTCTTTGACCTTGTAATATAAAATATAATCAACATTTTAAATTCATAGAACATAGAATAACAGAGTTGGAAGGGACTTTGGAGGTTTTCTAGTCCAACTCCCTACTCAAGCAGGAGACCATATATCATATCAGACAAATGATTATCCAATCTCTTTTTAAAAGCCTCCAGTGATGGAGCATCCACAACTTCTGGAGGCAAGCCGTTCCACTGGTTAATTGTTCTAACAAGAAATTTCTCCTTAGTGCTAGGTTGATTCTCTCCTTATTTAGTTTCCATCCATTGTTTCTTGTCCTGCCTTCAGGTGCTTTGGAGAATAGGTTGACATCCCCCCTTCCTTGTGGCAGCCCCTCAAATATTGGAAGACTGCTATCACGTCACCCCTAGTCCTTCTTTGCAATAGACTCACTAGACATACCCAATTCCTGTAACTATTCTCTGTACGTTTCAGCTTCCACTCCCCCCCCCAATCATTTTTGTTGCTCTTCTCTGCACTCTTTCCAGAGTCTCAACATCTTTTTTGTATTGTGGTGACCAGAACCAGATGCAATATCCCAAGTGTGGCCTTACTAAGGCTTTGTAAAAGGGGTACTAGAACTTCACGTGATCTTGATTCTATCCCTCTATGAAGCCCTGCTTCATAGAAGGATAGAATTGATAGAACTGAATAGAGGTTAAGAATTGATTCTATCTCCCTAGTCGGCCCTGCTGAACGGCCATTTTATAGTACTGTATTCCCAGCCAGCTCCCTACAAGGACAGGACCTGCTCCCTCTTTTTTTTTTCAACCAGAGATGGGAGGATGGAGGGGGGGAAAAATCACCATCGGGGTCTAGCTGGCATGGACGTCTTCAAAACCTGGCACTGACCCAATTCAAAACAAAAGAAAGCTAATTTAACCTGCAGCCTCATTAGATCTGGTGATTTATAGCCTGCTTCAAAGGCTTGTTTTCTTTTCAAATCTAAATTTCTTTCTTTTGGGGACTAGCTGTTCAAGTCATTAACCTGACCCAGTGAGGCTGCCTTATCGCTTTTGGGGTGGGAGTGAGAATGAAGCAAAACCGGACCATCCCCTTTAATTAAAGCCTTCGGCCTTCCTACACTGCGGCACCGTGCCTGGAGCAATCCTGGTCCATAACAGGCATCCTTCCTCTTGGAGCCCATGGGATCTGGCTGGCCAGTGGCATCCATCTCACCTGGGATCCAGCCCTGTTCTTGATGCCAGGCCCACCTGCAAGGAGAGAGGGCCGGTTGGCCAAGCGCTCTTTTGCACCTTCCAGTTGATCCGATCCTTCTGTGTGTTGCTTGGCCAAACTTTGGGGGTGCAAGGAAGCACCTCGCGGATGCAGATCTCCTTCTTGGTCAGCTGGTAATTTAGGGAGCATAGTAGGAGGAGAGCCATGTTAGTCTGGGGGAGAAGGGGCTGCCACAAAGAAGAGGGGGGGTGTCAACCTATTCTCTTGTCCTTGACTTGAGGGCAGGGCAAGAAGCAACGGATGGAAACACATCAAGGAGAGAAGCAACCTAGAATTCAGGAGAAACTTCCTAACGGTTAGAACAATTAGCCAGTGGAACGGCTTGCCTCCAGAAGTTGTGGGTGCTTCATCACTGGAGGTTTTTAAGAAGAGATTGGACAACCATTTGTCTGAAATGGGCACAGGGTTTCCTGCTTGAGCAGGAGGTTGGACTAGAAGACCTCCAAGATCCCTTCCAACTCTGTTGTTCTGTGAAATCTGGCGGCGCCTTTTCCAAGGAACACATTTTGCCAATAAAGGCGCATAATTGTAGCTCAGGGCTGAAACGAGGGGTCCCTGGTGCTCTCTGAGCTTGGTTGTTTTCTTGCAGACATTTCATTACCCAAACTACTAGGTAACACCGCTAGCACTGATGACGTTAGCTAGTTTGAGTAATGAACCATCTGCAAGAAAACAAGCAAGATCAGAGAGCAGCAAGAACCCCTTATAACACATTTTATTCTGTTTTGGTGAATTGCTGCTTAAGCAGTGGTGGGATTCAGCCGGTTCGCACCACTTCGGCAGAACCGGTAGCTAATTTTTTTTCGTTGCCCAGGCCCAGAATGGACTTCCGGAAGCGGCACCCACGCAGAGAACCGGTTGTTCCCCTATTTGAATCCCACCACTGCGCTTAAGTGTTAGTTTGGGAAGACTGACAGAAGTTTTTAGGAAGTATCGAGTCCACCTGGGCTCCCAGGCAAGGATTTGCCCGCTTCACCTGCTGGGCTGTGCTCACGAGGCAGATTTGGCTGTGAGAATGCAACACTGGCTTGGCTCTTTTTTTTATTTTTCTTTTATTTTTTTTAACAAACACTTTGAAATCCGCCCTTGCAATTTGTAAGTTAGAAACAGGCGCCCCTTTCCATCTCTCGTTTATCTCTCCGCTTGGCGAGCCTCCCAGATCCTGATGCAACCTGCGAGGCCCACAAACACACGGCCCCTCCCTGAAAAAGCAAACAGTCTAGGATCTGAATTCTGTCCATTGCTCCGTTTAACCCCTCTCGGGATAACTCCTGCAAACTTTCCTGAAAAGGGAGAGGTTGGTTACTGAATTCCTCTCTTAGGGAACGGTGAGATTACGCAAACCGGGTTCCGCAGTTGCCAGATGGTGCCCTGTCCAACTTCTGTGCCGTCGAGATAATTATTATGATGACTTTCTTGGGGGGAAAAAAACCAAACCCTGAGCATGGAGCTGAGAGGCGGAGGTTTCAAGAGCTCTTAAATTATTACATACCGTCTTCTAGTAGAGAGCGCTGGCTGCATTGGTTACTTTTGACATTGGGATAGGAAGAAAGGGAAGATGACAGGACGGTGTCGGCCGAAAACAAATATTTTGAAGTTGGTGTCAAAATATATCATTGTTTCCAATAACAAAGGCCCGCTTGGAGCTTCAGAGAGGGCCTGCGGCTGTCTAAATCGAGAAAGTCCAAATAAAAGATTTTTTTTTTTCCAACTGGGGTTAGGTATGACAGGATGGGGTGGAAAGAGCCAGCGATGTGCCCGGAGGGCTGATGACTCCCCTTCATTTGCCTGTCCTTCCTGCCTAATCAATTTCTTACTTCCCAGATATGTTTAGGTGAGTTTAAGAAATAGTTTAAAGTAGTGTTTCTCAACTTTGAGACCTGCGGACTTCAACTCCCAGAAATCCCCAGCCAGCATGGCTGGCTGGGGATTTCTGGGTGTTACAAGTCCACACGTCTTAAAGTTGCTGAGGTTAAGAAAAACTGACATAGGGAATTTGGAAAAAAAAATTTAGAAAGAGAACACTTCAGCCATCCCCTTTCCTCTTTTCAAGGCAGGCTAGATCAAAATATTTGTTTTCGGCCAATACCGTCCTGTCATCTTCCCTTTCTTCCTATTCCCCGCAGAAGCCAGTAACCTCTCTCTGAGTTTTGTTGCACAAGAGGTCAGATGTATTTTTTCCCCTTCCTCCTTTGAGGCAGTGGGGCAGGCTAAAGGCAAAAAAACTGCAGAGATGACTGGAAGAAAAGCTGGACTGACTTCCTGTATTTCATATTGGTGTCTTATTTTCCCCTTAATGGTCCTCTACTCCTGAAGCCCCCTGTCAAAAATGTGCCTTGTCTGGCTAGTTCAAAGGCCCCTTCGCCTTTCGCCCCCTCTCAGCGCAGTTCACCAGAAGTGGTTGCCCCATTTTACGACCTTTCTTGCCACGGTCGCTAAGCGAACCATTACAGCTGTTACGTTAATAACAATGGTGCTTAAGTGAACCGGGCTTGGCTTGTCAGAAGATTGCAAAAGGGGATCGCGTGACCCCCTTGAACCCCGCAACCGGCGTAAATACGAGCCGGTTGCCCCTGGGTCTGAATTTTGATCACGTGACCCAGGGGGGATGCTGCGACGGTCGTAAGTGTGAAAAACGTAAGTCCCTTTTCTCAGTGCCTTTGTAACTTCCAAAGGTCACTAAACGAACGGTTGTAAGTCAAGGACTTACATGATGCGACAGCCTCATCTTTGCAAACTTTAATCTCTTCCTGTGATAAAAGCAACCTCCCCATCCCCAGTCTCCCCAATACAGGTAGTCCTCGACTTACGACTAACAGATATTTGTTAACTGAGTTTTGCCCCATTTTATGACCTTTCTTGCCGCACATGTGAAGCGAATCACTGCAGCTGTTCAGTTGTTAACCCGGCTGTTAAGTGAATCTGGCTTCCCTCACTGACTTTCCTTGTCAGAAGGCACAACAGGGGATGACGTGACCCAGGACACTGCGCCCGTCATAAATTCCCAAAGCGTCTTAATTTTGATCACCTGACCCTGGGGATGCTGCCACGGTCATAAGTGCGAAAAACGGTCATAAGTCTCTCTTTTTTCCCCCCAGTGCCGTTGTAACTTCAAACGGTCCCTAAACGAAGTATCGTAAGTCGAGGACTACCTGTACAATCCCGTAAAAAGAAAGAATATTCCTGAAGTTGCCGTTACCCATTGTGCCTCTTCCCCCCTCCCCCCCCACGTTTCTCCTTCTCCACTTTGGAAACCTTCCCACTTCTGGAGGAAAAGTGAGGATCAATTTTGGGTTGATCTTCCCCCCCCCCCAAAGGAGCAAGGGTAACCCACTCTCCATCCCCCCCCCCCCCCGCTGCTGAAACGGGATCGCTGCTTAGCTCCTTTTTCCCACGGCCTCCTCCTTAAAAGGAAGGAGGGAGCCAAAGGCCCACAGAGAGCCCTGCCTTTGTGATTTGCAATGAAAATCCGCGCAGGGGTCAGGAGGACTGTGATTCCAAGCCGCGATAGGCAAATGATCTATTTTGCTTAGGGCCTGGTGGGGGGAGGGGGGGCAAGGAACCCGGGCTCGATCAGTCCTGTCTAAGGCAGCCTTCTGCATTTCCTCCCAAAAAAATAATAACAATAATGGGCCGCACCCACAGAATAAACCAGGAAGAAAATGCCTTTATTCTTTCTTTCTCCCATTACCCCTTTTCTTTTCTTTCTGCAGAGCGAGACATTTGCTCAACCTTTTCTCTCTTTGTCCAGGCCTGTGCCGAAGCTCCCTTGGGATTGATTTTTCGGGCGTTGAAAACGTGGCTTAGGACGGGGGCGAAGCGTTGAGCTTTTGAGAGAGATTGTGGGGTGGCCACAAGGGAAAAAAAACCCCTTTGGAGAGCCGAGAGGATGCCAGTGTGATTCTAAAGCCTGTCTTAAAACTGCTTGAGAAACCCCGAGCTGCTTTAATTGAGGCCGGAGAAGAAGGGTCCTTGGGCTAACGGCTAACGATGCACAACCCTGGGATTGGGGGGGGGGGGAACTCGCAACGGTGACGTTAGAGTCCCCAGAGGGTCACAAAAGTCAAAATGGCAGCCACAACAGCGCAATCCAAGCTGTTTGCTTTTTTTTATGTATATTGCGTATGTGTCATGCATTTTAAAAAAAAAAAACTGCCAGAGCTTTCAATGCACCATTGTTGAGGCTGTTTTGACTTTGGGGAAGCTGCCGACACCCCCTGTATGGTCCTTTGGCTGTAGAGCCTGTGAATTCAGTCCATGGGACCTGGGTTCAAGCAGGAAGTTAAATCTTGTTGTGCTGGCTTGGATTCCTAGCCATTCCCTAACAAGCAGAAGGCAAGGAGTTAACCAAATGCAGGAAGCCTTGGGCCTTTTCTCCCCCCCCCCCCTCTTTGGTTTTGTCCTCCTGGAGGTGAATCATCCCTGTTCAAACAGTAAACTGATCTGTCTTTATTTGGGGGGGGGGGGAGGAAAGAAAGAAAGAAACAAAAAGGGGGGGAAAAGGTCGATCTGTACCAGTGAAAGGCACTTTGAAACAAGGCTGACCCCCACGTATTCTTTGCTTGCACGCCCACCCCTGCCCTTCGTTGTTCGGAAATGGCACTCCCCACATGGTGTAGAGAGTGGTTAAAGGAGCCCGGAAGCCCCGAACCAAACCCTTTGCCTGAGTTGAGCCTGTTGCAGTTAAAAAAAATATATGTTAAGCACCTGGAGGGTTTAGGTTGCACCCAGTGAATGGTGGGCCCCAAACATCTCCCCAAAGCTCAGTTGAAAATGTTGGTGATATTTTTTATCTGCTAGGACCTCTTCTCTTCTCTTCTCTTCTCTCCTCTTCTGTTCTCTTCTCTTCTCTTCTCTTCTCTCCTCTTCTGTTCTCTTCTCTTCTCTTCTCTTCTCTTTCTCCTCTCCTCTCCTCTCCTCTCCTCTCCTCTCCATTCCTCTCCTCTCCTCTCCATTCCTCTTCTCTTCTCTTCTCTTCTCTTCTCTTCTCTTCTCTTCTCTTCTCTTCTCTTCTCTTCTCCTCTCCTCTCCTCTCTCCATTCATCTCACTTCTCTTTCTCTCTCTTCTCTTCTCTTCTCTTCTTCTCTTCTCTTCTCTGTCTTCTCTTCTCTTCTCTTCTCTTCTCTTCTCTTCTCTTCTCTTCTCTTCTCTTCTCTTCTCTTCTCTTCTCCTCTCCTCTTCTCCTCTCCTCTCCTCTCCTCTCTCTTCTCTCTCCTCTCCTCTCCTCTCCTCTCCTCTTCTCTTCTCTTCTCTTCTCTTCTCTTCTCTTCTCTTCTCTTCTCTTCTCTTCTCTTCTCTTCTCTCCCCTCTTCTCCTCTCTTCCATTCCATTCCATTCCATTCTACTTTCTCTTCTCTTCTCTTCTCTTCTCTTCTCTTCTCTTCTCTTCTCTTCTCTTCTCCTCTCCTCTCCTCTCCTCTCCTCTCCTCTCCTCTCCTCTTCCTGATTTTTCTTTTCAGAGGAGCTAAACCCGAGGTCTCTTCCTGCTTGATTCAGAGCCATTGGGAGTTGGGAGGTCAATGTACCAGCTGGGCCCTTTTGGGGCAGACCTTTCGATGTGGCTGGCTCAGATTGGATGTGCAGCCTGGAAGCTGAGGTGTCTCCCTGGCCACCTGGACCTGGGTCTCGGCTCATAGCACGATGCCCCAAGGAGCTGCAGATAAGCAGTGTGGGAGACCCTGGGAGAAAGGAAAGGGGAAATGGATGCGGGGGTGGGTAGAGTCCTCAAACACGCAGACGCACCACATGTTAAGGGCAGGAAGTCAGTTCCTGTTCACCAAACCCAGGTGAAAGGAGGAAGCAGAAAAACACAGAATGGGAAAAAGGAATGGAGGTGACTTGATTGTTTGTATTCGTCAAAGGGGAACACGGGATAAAAGAATAAATGAAAAGAATGACTTGTATTCTTTGGCAATTCCAGTTCAAGAACCTGGGGAATTGTCTTGAGGAATGATGTGAAGTCTAACCTAGGCCAGCAAGGTGTTTTTCTGTAAAATCCACAGTTGCTTTCTCACGATACCCACCCTCCCTGGTCATTGCTACGTCAACAACAGTTTACTGTTTTCTTTTCAGTTTTCTTTTTTCAAGTTACAGTGTATCTGGTGTGTTGTGTTTTAGGCAACAATCGTTTTGTTTGGAGAAATCCGATAAACTCTTAACCGGTTTTCCACAACCTTGTCAGGGTTGTGCTTCTACCACATTAGGGAAACTTGGGAATTACTATTACTAGAATGATGGTTTTACTGCTCCGTGTCTCCCCGCTGCTTTGGAAAAAATATGTGGGATAACAGTTTAAAAACTGGAATTAAGGAGATCTGCCTGCCGAGCTGTGAGATGGGAAGGTAATTTCAACAGGCTGGGAAGTTAATCATGCACCAAGGTTTGGGTGGGTGAGAAAATTCTTCCATTCCCTGGTAAGGAATTAACTCTCAGTCCAGTCACTTCTAGTTCAAAGAGAGAGAAAAAAAAAGTCTCTATCTTTCCAGGACAGTTTTTTCCAACCCCTATTCCTTCAGAAGGAAAATGTCCCAGGTGGTTCCAGGATGGAAAAAGACAGTTATTCCCAAACTGAGCTGAGTCCTGATGATCCCAATCGATGCGGGTTTCTTGCCTCTGCTTTCTCCCAGGACCTTTTCCATTTATTTCCCAAAGCACCAGAAGGCAGGTCCAGAGACAACGGAGGGAAACTCATCCAGGAGAGAAGCAACCTAGAATTAAGGAGAAATGTCCTGACAGTGAGGACAGTTAACCAGTGGAACAAAAGTTGTGGGTGCTCCATCACTGGAGGCTTTTAAGAAGAGACTGGACAGCCATTTCCCTGGAATGGCAATAGGGTCTCCTGTTCGTTCAGGAGGATGGTCTAGAAGACCTCCAAGGTCCCTTCCAGCTCTGTTATTCTGTCCTGGTGATCCCCTAGACAAGAAATGACCAGATTCAGCCTTGTGTTCTGAAATACTTCATTAGGAGGCTCTTGACGTGGGGGTGGGTGGGTGTATGACAGCAGCTCCTTACACAAATACAATTGTAAGGTGGTGGTGGTGAGGGGGTACTTTTGGAAAAGCATAGGTCTTATAGTAGCGAGATCTAGTTCCCCCAAAGTCAATAACAGGAACCTGCTCCTGTCTCTGTTTTTACTTAGCTAATCATTTCCCTCCATGTGGACCCAAACATTAAAAGACACCTGAAGCCTTCCGTGGATTGTAGCTAGCAGGGACTTTGGTTTCCAAGTTTGGTCTATCTCGGAAGCTGATGCCACCCAACCTCGGAAGAATGATGCAGGCAGTCCTTGACTTATAATTTTCCGTTGCTAAGCAAGACAGGTGTTAAGTGAGTCTTGCTCCAGTTTACAACTTTCCTTGCCATAGCTGTTAAGTGACTCACTGCAGTTGTTAGGTTAATAACCCGGTTGTTAAATGAATCTGGCTTCCCCGTTGACTTGGCTTGTCCGAAGGCCGCAAAAGGGGATCACATGACCCCGGGACGCTGCAACCGTCATAAATATGAGTCAGTTGCCAAGCGTCCGAATTTTGATCATGTGGAGATGCCGCAACGGTCGTAAGTGTGAAAACTGGTCGTAAGTCACTTCTTTCCAGTGCCGTTGTAACTTTGATTGGTCATTAAACGGAATAGCTGTATGTTGAGGACTATCTGTATTGGCAAATGAACGCTGGCGTTACAAGACAGATTCTTCCTTGTTTGAGGACCGCTAAAAGTTCAACAACCAGCACGTTTCCAAGACAGTTTTGAAGACAAACAGTATGTTTGCGTCCAAAGGCCACGTGGCTTGCATTTCCGCTGAGCTAAACCTGGTTTGTTTGTCTGTGGCATGGCTCGAATCCCTCCACTGTGGCTTCGAACCAGCTGGCTTTCAGCTAAGCCCTTTGCGTGAGTCTCAGCCCTTGGCGGCCTCTTCGACAATTCACAGTTAAGCAAAACAGGCTTTTGTTGTGATGCCTCAAGCGTGCCTAAATGGAGGCGATTTTGCGACGTTTGCAACCTGTTGATCCAACTAACGAAGCAAAAAAGCGACAAAGCCGAGTTTGGGGGGGCGGGACGGGGTGGAGAGATAGATTTCCACTTTTTATTTTTTTTTTATTTTTTTATTTTACAAGCAGACAGGTGCATGTCTGTATGCTCCAGGGGAGGACTACAGCAAAGCAAATTGGCAAGAGGCCTTACTGAGGTTAGCCGAAAACATCCCATTCCTAAGAGGCTGCCTCTTTTGGGAACAGCAGAAGAGAAAAACAAATTATGGAAAGAAAGCAGGAGACTAAGATGATGAAACAGGGGCCCGGCTGGGCGGAGGGAGGTAGAAGCCGAACTCGGTACTGGGGGGAAAAAAACCAGTCCTATGTTGGTTTCAGTTCCAAAGATTGCTTTGTGTGGGGGGGGGGGAAAGAAAGGATTTGTTGCATCATTAATACGCCACACTGATTTGGAATCAGCGTTGCATTTTAATGATGGACAGGATGGCCGTATAGATCCGGGTTCTCCCATCACGACCCGTGAGGACATTGTTCCTTTTGATATATATATATATACCTCACTCTTTTTACGCCCAGCAAACACACGGTATATAAATACACATCTGAGGATGTCAAACAAGGTCCCTGGCACTTGTCAACGCACGTTGGTTTCAAATAGCAGTCAAGAGAGGCTGAGAATAGAAACCTGTAAAAAAAAAAATTAAAAAGAGCTATTGACAATAAAGTTTTGCGGAGAGATTCCATGGCATCCCAGCCTTCGAAAGGCAAAGAAAAAAAGAAAAAGAAAAGAAATAGGTGTATTTGTGTCACCTTCTGAAATTGCCCTCCCCCTTCCAATTGCACAACCAAAGAATTTAGGAACAGCTCAGTTTTTGCTTTCCCATCATTGTATCTAACACAACGGTCTGAGAGAGAAGGAAAAAGAGCAGATGATTTTCAAGGAGATGTCAATGTTGAATCTAAAGTTTTTTAGTTCAGTTGTGCCGGCATCCTCTTAAAACTAAAACCGGAGAGCAATTGATTTGCTCCCTGTTGCAAGTTATCTTTGCTGCCTTGTGTGATTCAAGTCACTGTGCCAACCTCAAAATTCACTCGTCCATCAGAAGGGTACAACGTGAAAAATGTATTTTAATCACGTTTGTTTGGAGACAAACCGGATGAAAAAGGTTGGGTTAGTGAAATATGCCTGCTTGTAAATATGCATAAAACAATGTCAAAAGATCCATGCAAATATTCTTGCAAATCCTATCCCATCGTAAAAATAGAGCAGAAATGGGGTGGAATTGATCGTGTTTCTTTCTTTGCCCAGTAAGATAAAATGAAAATAAGTTGTCTAAACCCTTGGATTGCTTTTGATGGTTTAAAAAAAACAACCTTGAATATTAAATCTCATAAAGCCAACTCTCATTTTACACATGTTGACGTTAACGTCTTCTCTTTGCAACTTCTTCCACGAATCGGAGTTTAAACGACTTCCCAAAGGTGGAAATGAACAGGTTTGATTCATCTGCCGTGGCAGGATAGACATTTTGGGGAATGTCTGGTTTTTAATCCATTTCCTCTTCATTTCTCGTTGCTTGGTTTCCTGTTCTCTCCTGCTAACCCAGATGTCAGATATAAGCGTGTCTAATCTCCAAGCTGTGGTTAAGCGGAGGTCTAAACGACAGGGACTAGCAGCACAATCCAGTATTATCTGAGCAGGGATGGCCCTGTGTGAAGCTAGCAGAATATGTTTTATCTAACTCGAGATGTTTCATACGTTCATATGAGCATGGGGGAAGCAGATGCCAACTCTAAAACCCTGTTGTGTCAAGGTTGTGGAGGATTTGGGCACAGCGAGAGAGTCCCTCCCCACTTCCCAACGGTTGTTCTTTCTGAAGATCCTGTGATCTTCCCTACAGCTCTCAGCCTCTCTCTCTCTGCCAGTCCTGGTCAGAGATGCTGGCCGTGGTGTGTGGCTGAGATGATTAGGAGCATCAAAGCAATTGCCCACTTCGTTCAGATATTCCACCCAAGCCTTCATCCCTTGCTGGGCCCAAGGGCTGCCAAGTGGTATCCTGGCCCTACCACCTCTCCATTCCTCCTTGCTGACGTGCCCCAGGGCGGGCGTACTTTCTGATATTTTATGACATTTTGCTCAAGGTTGTTTTGGAGCCAGGACAATGAGGTCAATCCCTTGGAGGTCTTTTAATTGGGCTTCCGGAAAATCTCCCTCCCTCCCTCCCTCCCTCCCTCCCTTCCTCCTTCTTCCTAGCCAGCTCTGCCCCCAGGTGTCTCCTCTTCTTCGGCTTCCCCCTAGAGCATGGAAAGGAGACTTAGCTGTCAAAGGAGTCTTTTTCCTCATCCATAACATCTTGCCCAATGAGCAAACCTCTTAAGCAGAGAAGCATTTAAGGATGCTGAACCTAGCAGAGAAATCCATTGGGGAAAGTAATTTGTGGACCAAAAGTATTGCAAGAAAGGGACAATGTCTAAGGGGTCAACATAAGAGATGTGCCTGCTCCTGGGGGGGGGGGGACAGAAGTCTAGGGGACCCCCCAGAGATGGATGGAAACAGGCCTTTGGGATATTTCAGAGCTCCTGCTTTGGAAGCGGAAGATTTCAGATCCAGAATCCATGAAGGTTTGGGAAGAGTCCTGTTGGACCTTCTGGAAGGAACCTGTTACGCAGGAACTGACAGTTGCTTTCTTGCCCTGTCCTTCTCGGATTCTCTCTCCTGCTCTCCTTATCCTCCCATTGATTCAACAAAGCGATTTGCATCCGCGGGGCTCCACCTCTTCTGGAGCTGAGGTCTTGCTCAGACCTGCCTGTCATTCTGGGTCCTCCCCAAAAGGCTCAAACACAGGAGGCTTCAGATTGGGTCGCTTTGGGTTTCAAGGTCCCGGCCAGGTGTGCGACATTTACCTGACTCGCCCCGCCTCCCCAACTGTCAAGACCGGTGAACATCAGCCGTTGGGAGAGCTGAGTCATCTCCATCATGCATGACGCTGTGACCTTCCCTTGGCCTTGGGTCGCCGAGGGTTTGGGCAACCACACTCAAAACTCTGGACGCACAGAAGGTGTCCATGGTAACTGATTTCACCGACTGCCTCCTCCTCCTCCTCCTCCTCCTCCTCCTCCTCCTCCTCCTAAACCAAAGTTGGGTCAAATAAAAGAAATTGACTGGCCTGGAAGGCCAGTGTCGATAGCTCCAGCGGCACTTTGCAAGGAGCAAGGGAGATTTTTCCAACAGCTGGTTTTAAAAAGGAAATATACAGGGAGTCCTCAACTTACAACAGTTAGTTTAGTGGCCGTTCGAAGTCACCACGTCACTGAAAAAAGTGACTTACCACTGGTTTTCAGACTTAGGACCCTTGCAGCGTCCCCATGGCCAAATGATCAAAATTCAGACGCTTGGCAGCCGGTTCCTATTGATGACGGTTTTTGCAGTGTGTCCCGGGGTCACGCGATCCCCTTTTGCGACCTTCTGACAAGCAGAGTCAACGGGGAAGCCGGGGTTCACTTCACAACCGGGTTTACCAACTTAACAGCTGCAGCGATTCTCTTAACAGCTGGGGCAAGAAAGGTTGTAAAATGGGGCAAAACCCACTTAGCAAGCATCTTGCTTAGCAACAGAATGTTTTGGCTCAATTTTGGTCGTAAGTCGAGGACTACCTGTATATATTAGCAGTCTTAATCCCTCCATTTAGGCCTGGGGAAAACTTCAGCCTAAATCTTTGGTTAGCGGCTAGTTAGCAAAGACTAAGAGTGGTCAACCTTGACCGCTCTCAGATGGGTGGACTTCAACTCCCAGAATTCCCCCACCAGCAACGCTCGCCAGTCGGGCCTGCCAGAGCCACATTGCACTTGGTTGCAAACAGATCATGCTGGAAAGTTGCAGGACTGTTTTCTTATACACACACAGACACACACACACACACACAGACACCCCGGAGACCAGAAGGCGAGTTTCTAAGGCAGCCAGGAAGTTTTCAAACTGCTCCGGGTTGATCATCAGAAAACACACAAAAACAGTCCACTTATAACCGTTGCTTGAAACTCGAATCCGCTTTCCCGGGCCGGAGCTAATTTGATTTCCAGATGAATCCAGCTTCCTGCTGCCCTGATTTGCATGATGATGCATGCAAAATAAATTGGTTTATTTCCCCCTCCCCCCCTTGCCCCAGCCTAGAAAAACTCAACTTGCTTGTAGTGGAAATCCATACAAACCTTTCTTTGTCTTTCTTCTGTGCCCAGTCGAGCAGGGTTGCCTGGACCCGGTATTTGCACATTCAGAAACAAACTCCACCTCTGATTAATCTGCAGATTAGAGGCTTTTTAGCTTTTGCCTGCTTCCAAATGCTGTCTTGGAATAGGGCGGGGCAGTTAAGGGTCAAAAGCCGGTTTAAAAGTTTGTGAAACATGAAGCACAGGAAAGCACAGATTTTTACAGGGCTTTGCATGAAAAGGCGCTCAAAATATGCATTTTAAATGACTTCAGGGCGTTTTCATGCCTTTCTAAACTTTACACGACTCTGGTGGCGCCCGCGATTGAAATAACCAAACCCAAATTAAACCGTTTAAAAAGCAACCGTTAAACACGATTAAAACAGATGAACCTTTAATAAAACTACGACGAGGGGAAAGTGACATAGATTTGGACATCAACCCATTCTTTTGCACACCGGGACCTTGACAGAGTCTGTCCAGGATCCCCGGTCCCCAAACTGGGAGTGTGTGTGTGTGTGTGGGGGGGGGAAATAAAAAAAATCGAAGCATCTCTTTGGAAAATAGAATCAACTTAAAACACGTCACAGCCGTAGTTGATTTCAAATCGTCTGAGATTAAAGTCACGATTTAGAGTGGAAAAAGACACAGCTTCGGCTTTTGGGATTGCAGACGCTTATAGAGTGGGGAGGGGTATCTCGCCATTTGAACATTTGGACCCTCTAAAACGCATCTCCCCAATTAGCGACATTTTTAAAGGGGGGCCTTTTATAATAAGGCCGTGTCTCCTGTCGGCCAGGCTAAAACTCCTATCGGTCATTTTTCGCTGGTTAGTGGATTATTAAAAAAAGCCTTTTTCCTCTGCAAGAGTAAACGGGACACCACATGGACACTGTGCCCCCCCTGCACTTCCTTTGCTGGGGAGATGAGTCTTGAGAGGGAGGCTGGACCTCAATAACACCCCCCTTTCCCAGTCTGTGGTTGGACAAGGTGAAAAGCAAGAAACTGCATTTCCCTTCTCCAGGCAGCTTCTTGCAATTGCCAGTTCCTTAGTTAACCCATCCGATCTGGGAAAAGTCGAACAGTCAATTGGCTGCAAATTCTCTTGAGTCTCTGAGCCTCAAGTCCGCCTGTTCTGGCTGTTGTTTTTGAGGTTGATCAAAATGAAAGGCGGTGGGGAAATAATCCCGTTCTGTGGCGTTTTATTCTGCTCCACTAATGTTTTTTATTTTTATTTTATTTTTATTTTTTTAATTATTATTCGTTTGATTTTCCTCCTCCCCTCCCCTGTTTCCCCCTTCTCCCTCCCCCCCCCCCGGCCTAAATAAGCAAAAGAGAATCCATTCATGGGCGGCTCGCAAATTCTCTCCTTTGCTGGCTAAGAAGCAGGCGTTGTTAGCGCTCTGCCTTTTGGAAATAGCCCTGCCAATTTTGGGGTGTGGGGTGGGAGGGCAGCATGTTTTAAGAAGCAGCTTTGCTTTGTTCTCCTTCCCTTTTATTTATTTATTTGTTTGTTTGTTTGTTTGTTTTAAAAAAAGCTCTCTTTGAGTTCATTTTTAGGGAAAGAAACCTATTTGTACCATAAATGCAATCTGCTGAATTTAGTCACTCTGCATTGTTCTGGGTACACCTGCGCCAGGCAGTTGGTGCTGTTTGCCATCCTGTCCAGCCCTCTTTTCTTTGCCATTTGAGCCCCATAATCTCTCTACACACACACACATACACACACACACAGCCCCAGTCCTGGCTGAGATCCTGTCTTAGGTGTCCCCAGGGGTGAGATGACGCCCAATTTAGTCTCCTTCGCCTGGATTTGCAGTTTGCAGCAAGTTTTATGGTAGCTGAGCAGGCTGGAGAGAGAGAGAGAGAGGGAGAGAGAGAGTGAGTGAGGGAGAGGGAGTGAGGGAGGGAGAGAGAGAGAGAAAGAAAGAGAAAGAGGGAGGGAGGGAGGGAGAGAGAGAGAGAGATTGTAAATCTGGGAGCTTTTGCCATCATCGGTTACTCACACTGTCTAATGACGGCTTCACCCCTGCTTCTTGCACTTCTTTCTTTTTTACTTTGGTTGTGAGTTCACAATTTTCAGGAGGCCTGCCTCCCAAGTGAAGCACCTCTCTGATTCCAAACCAGTTTTATCCACCACGATTCCCAGCTCCATTATTTCTGACTTCTCTTCCTGTTTTTTTTGCCACCACTTTTATTTAGTTCCTGGTTCCCTGCCCCTTCTTGCTTCCTTTCTGACTGTTGATCTTCTGATGCAGAAGGAAAGTTGGGAGCTTAGCTTATTTCCCCAGGGGCTAAATGGGGAAATCACAACCACTGACAGGAGCATTAGCTGGGCCCTTCAGTTCTGCCTGGGCTGCTTAAGAGATACTTAAGCCTCCGTGATAAAACTCTCCCCTAAATAAGCTTTGCAATTAAAACTTCTTCCTTTCTAGACCCAGTGAGGCTGTTGGATGGGGAAATCAGCTCCCCCCCTCCCCCCTTTTTTTGTGCAAATCTTCAGGAAGTATGATTGAATAAAGGAAGAGAGAGGTCCAGAAAGAAAGGGCGTGGATAAAAAAAAACAACACCTTTTTTATTTGTTTGCTGGGGTAAGGAGCGAAATGTCGCAAGTCCAAAGGGCTGCGTCTCTCAGGAACAAGCCCAAGGACTGAAATCCGTGTGAGTTTCAGGTTCAAATTAGGGGAATCAGTTAGGATCGATGCCCACTTCCCTAAGTTCATCTCAGTCCCCATTTTTTTTGGGGGGGGGGGAGCGGAAAGATACTGTTAATGTTGCTGAAAGGTTTGGCTTTTGGAAAAGTACTTCCTCTTAAGGGTTCCAAAGAAATATGAATATCTGGAAGAACTGGATGACCAAAGGAGAGAAGGGAAGAGAAAAAGTTGAAGCCTTTGAATCAAGATTGACACCAAGCTGAGTTGTACCCCCGTTCCAGTTTTTTTTAAAAAAACTTTCCTAGTGGTCTCTTTTCCCAAGTCCCAACATGTCTCTCCGAACCTACAGGTCTTTTTCGCAGAGCAGCCAAAATCCTCCAGACGCTGGCACAGCCCTCCCAGGAAAATTGCACCATATTCTCCCTCATCGAGAGAGGTCCAAGAAACAACGAAATCCCTTTGGGAAAATCCTGCACAGCTTCTTTACTTGAGCAAAAGAATTCCTCTGGGCCACCGTATTTGCCTCCTCCCGTTTCAGGGACTGCACATTCCGACTTGTGGCAGGGAGTTCCAAAGGTCTCCTGCCCTGAATTGCTCAGCCCATCGTGTTTCCTTGGACAGCGGTCGTCAGTGTGAAAAACCACCCTAACTCGCTTTCTCCCAGGGCCGTTGTAACTTTGAACGGTCACTAAACAAGCGCTTGTAAGCGGAACACTACCTCTGTGGGAAAAGAGGATGGAGAGGAAGGGAAGGAAGGAAGCCTTGCACGCCTGCTGGTGGCTCCTGAGGATCTTTTTTCCAAGATCCCCTTTCCCTGATCAGGAAAAGCTGCTCCGCAAAGCCCAGGAGGGGAAGGTGGACTCCGAGCCAGGCCTTGGGCCTCCCCCTTGAGTCATTTTCCTCCCCGGCACCCAGCAAGCCTGGAGCTGGGACCTTGCAAGGCGTCCCGGGCAGCCGAACCGGTGGGACCGCTCTCGGCTTCCTTCCTTCTTCCTGGCTGTTCGGCCTGAGGATAACAGCAAGGCTTTTTTTTTTTTGCCGAGTCACCACGCCACAATGATACTCGCTCCCCGTTCCCGTCATCTTGTCCCCCAAAAATGTCTTAACTGGCGGCCAAGCCTGTTGATGACTTTTGGCAAGGAGGAGAAGCTTTTGAGGCTCTCGCGCCCGGCTAGGTCTTCAAAGATCCTGCAGCCCAACTGGTTCCAGCTTTGGGGGTCCCATCCAGGCCACTAAGGGGCTTTTGGGGATGCTCAGAAGCTCCCACTAGATCCCCGGAAGGTCCTCAGCATCCCCCCCCCATCCCCCCAAAAATAAAGAATCCAGGACCATTCCTATTTTTTTAAAAAAAAAAAAAATATTGATTCAATTTCTAACTTGACTGTTCTCTGTTCTTCTTCCCTCTTCAAACTATCTCGGTTGCTGGCCACCTTCATTTCTTCATTTCTCAGCCCCTTGCTGAGCTATTCACTCCAATCAGCCTGGCCGGTGGCCCAGGGCGATGGGATCTGTAGTCTGGCTGCTGTTTTCCCCACCTGTGTGGAAGAGAGCAGTGCAAAGCAGTGCAAAGCCTTTTCTTTTCACGGCTTCTTTTGGGTTCATGGCCTTGTGAACCCAAACGTCCCCACGCGATTCCTTTCTCTGAGCCGGCGGGGTTGAGGCTTGATGGCCTCAAGGGGACCTTCCACCTTCCCCCCCTTAATAATGCCACTGAAAAGGTCAGTTGAGGCCTTTGTTGAAAAGGTTTGAATTTGGGTTAGTTTTAGCAGGCTGTTTCTAGTTGGGTGGGACCCTCTTCACATGGGTAGAGGGACTCTCTTTTCTGTGGCACAGATTAGGCAGCAGGTTCGAAACAGGTGTCTGGCCTGGGCTAAACTTCAGTGAAGTCTCTCTCTCTTCCCCCCCCCTCCCTCTCTCCCCTCCCTCCCTCTCCATGCCTCTGCTTTCCTTTGCTGCTAATCTCTCCCCATCTTTTGTGGGCCGGAAATGGAGCTGAGCTGGCAAGAATGAAACAAAGAGGAGGAGGTGGGATGTTCTAAGCCAGGCAACACCTGCTCACAGGTAAAGCCTCTGGGGGAGGAACAAAGGCCACTGGGCCTCCAGGAGCGAGTCTGCCCTTGGCACTGCCGCCTTGCAGGTTTTGGCCAGGGGGGGAGGGGGGGACATGGAGGGCAGTGAGTGCCAAGGAGCTGAGTCAAAGCAGAAGCTACCGCAGCTTGTTCACCTTGACTGGGGGAAAGGGCGGCCAGACAGGAGTGGCCCAGGGAATAGGTGTGGAGAGGCTTGGATAGATCCCTTTCCTTTCCTCTCCTTTCCTTTCCTTTCCTTTCCTTTCCTTTCCTTTCCTTTCCTTTCCTTTCCTTTCCTTCCCTTCCCTTCCCTTCCCTTTCCTTTCCTTTCCTTTCCTTTCCTGCTTCTCTTCTCTTCCACCCAACAGTGCACGTTGAGTATTTTTCTCTGTTTGTATGCATGTATTTTAATGTTGTTACGTGCCATTACGTTGCCCAGAAACCAGGCCTGGAGGAAACTGGACAGGCAAATCTCCCCCTTTCGGGCAGACCTGTCTCTTCTAGCAAATGGTGAGGACTAGTGTCCCGCATGGCTTGAAAGGAAGGAAAACAAAAATGGGGGAAGCCGTCAAATAATTGAACTGCTAAGTTCTTGGGCAGGGTGGAATCTCAGGAGTTGACGGATGCTGCTTGAACATTTTTCAAATATTGTCCAGAGAGGTGAGGGCTGTCTCCTGCTCTCTCCTTCCGCCCAAGTGGTTTCATGCGCTAAAAGACGGATAAACCTAGACAGCAGCTCTGGGTTCATCTCCTCCAAGGGCAGGGGTGGCTTGGCGCCGAACTTTGCCCCTATAAAACGCTGCCAAAGCTTTACTCCGTCTTAACGTCCCGGTGACACAAGCAATAATTCCTGGACATCGAGAGTTGTACGTTTTTGCCCTGTTAGGAAAGGCGGGCCAGCGGTGCTGGGCCAGTGCGCTTTGCCCCAGCAGTTCCTTGCAATGTTCAAACCTTCTCAAATCTCCCCCCCCCCCCCGCCAGCTTGCCTCTCTTATCCCATGCTAGCTCATCCCTGCCTCTCTCCAGGCCTGATCCCGATCGATCCCCTCCAAAACCAGTTCCTGGATCTGTGGATGCCAACTCCTCGGAGTGACTCAGCCCGTTCTGTTCTTCCCCGTGGAAAGGGAAAAAAAAAGGTGTTTTCTTGTTGCAAGGCCGAGCAGCCCCATCATCTCTTTCCGAGGTCAGCGTGATCCGAGGCCGTTTTTCCTCCAACAAAGCCAGGCGTTCGCTGCCCTGGCCACCACAAGGGCCCGAAGCTCTCGGTTCAAAGCCTCTTGGTGCCAAAAAAGGAAGGGCCAAAACACAAAGACCAGCTAGGAAGAGCAGAGATGGTGGAGATAAAAGACCTTTGGCATCTCTCTCTGCCCTGGGGCTGAAAATACTTCCAGAATTCCTTTAGAGACGGTCTGGCGTGTTTTGGTTCAGAGCATCACTTGATGGGATGCAGAATAGCCGAGTTGGAAGGGAGCTTGGAGGCCTTCTAGTCTCACCCCCTGCTCAAGCAAGAGATCCTGCAGCTATGGCAACTTTATTACCTGTGGACTTCAACTCCCAGAATTCCTGAGCCAGCAGGCTGGGGGCGGGGGAGAGAGAGAGAGAGGGACTTCACTGGAGTTTAGCATTTTGGCGCTCTCTTAGCCTTCCAATGAACCCTGTAAAGTAGGCCTAGTCAAGAGAAGCTGAAACTTCCCTCTCCCGGGCTGAGTAGCTGAATTCGGAGCAGATAGATCCCGGAATCCAGATTGCAGCTCCAGTTCCCTTCGGGGTCTTTTGTACACAAGACATGTTGATGCCAGTAGCTACAAGAGGGATCTAGGATCACGTGCGAAAGAAGATAGTTCTAGGACAGAGTTGTCTTCTGTATCATAGGAAACTAACAGCACATCAAAGATCCTTTAAATCTTAAGAGCAAATGATAGGACCAGAGCACTCCCTTTAATTTTCCTTGGATCCTGGACAGTCTAATTGGGATGGGCAACCTTTTTTACCAGCTAGGAATATGGGTTTATTTTTGAAGAGAAAATTATCTAAGTGGGTAGGGCCATATTATACCACACGGCTGGATCCCCAGGTCTGAATTTTCTGGCAGTTTTTAATTTAATTTTATCAGCAATGTCTCAGAGCTTGAGGTCCGGCGACTTGACTTTCTAACTTGCTCTCAGCATTCTGCCCCTCCCTCTTCTGCAGGAGAGAAAACCAGCAAGGGAAGGGTTGTGGATTTGGTGGCGGTGGCGGCAGGCAACTGGGGTTTACCTCTTCCTGGGTTACATCCTTTGGGGATTTTTTTCAGATGCCTGGATCTAATTACCGTGATAATTGGTCATTTCATTAAGCAACACCTTGCGGGTGAAGCTGGGGACCCTGTTTTTGGAAAAACAACTCTTAAAAAAACAAAGCCTGTGGCACGGAGGCCGTAGCTCCGTCGTGGGGTTGGATTTATTGAAAATATAAATCCATTTTGCTTTGCTGAATCCGCATTGCAGGTCTGCATTATGTATAGGAGTGAAAATAAAATATGTTGGTCCTCACCATTCTCCCACCCCTCTCTCTTTCTCTCTCTCTCTCTTTATTTGCTGGCCTTTTCTAAAAAAAATCCTTCTGATTTATTTTCACAATAATCTTTGATTCATTGGGGTGGGGGAGAGGGGTTGACAGTTCAGTCGCCAAATACCTGGAGGTGTTTCATGAAAAATACAAGGGAATTCTGGGGAAAGAGATGGCAATAGTGGGGCCCTACAGCCATGTCGGTTTGCAGTGTGTGTGTGTGTGTGTGGGGGGGGATTGTTAGCTGTTGCCTCTCAAAGCTTGAAATTTGCTCCAGCATTTCCTCCTGGAGATGCTACCAAGGCAGTCTCTGGCTCACCATTTCTAAGGGCTGGAGAGGTTTTGTGGCATCAAAATTGCCGTCGAGCCTTTGTCGTCCCTGTCTTCCTGCTTTGCTCTGGGAATTTCATGTCTCTCCAAAGAGGGACGATCCCAAACTTCCCCGCTTCCTAACTTCTAGAAATTAGGTCAGACTCTTTCTCCAGAAGGAGACCCTCGGCAGATCCAACTACAATCCCTTTCTCACCTGTTACGTTGCCAACAAAAAGCGAAGTGTATGCCTGTCTATTGTGTGATGTTACCTGTACCTTGGGGACCGCTCTGCATACCCTGCATGATTTATTTTGAAAGTGTTCCTTGATTTCCAGGCAGTAGACCCAGGACACCGTTTCATTTAGCGACACTCCAGGCAGTCGATGACTGCTCTGCTCTGCGCTTCTGTGCTGGGAGCAACGGAATACAGGTAGTCCTCATCTTAACGACCACAATATTTCCGTTGCTAAGCAGAACGGCAAGTGAGTTTCGCCCCGTTTTACCACCTTTCTCACCAGTGGTCAAGAGAATTTCGCCCCATTTTACGACCTTTCTCGCCACAGATGTTAAGTGAATCACTGCAGTTGTTAATTTAGTAACCCGGTTGTTAAGTGAGTCCGGCTTCCCCCTTGTCAGAGGGTCGCAAAAGGCGATCACATGACCCCGGGACCCTGCGACTGTCGTAAATGCGAGTCAGTTGCCAGACATCCGAACTTTGATCACGTGATCATGGGGATGCTGCAAGGGCCGTGCGTGTGGGAAAACGGTCCTAAGTCCCTTTTTTCGGTGCCTTTGAATGGTCACTAAATGAACTGTTGTAAGTCGAGGATTCCACCTGTAATATTGGAGGGTATAACACAGAGATGAGACTGAATGACATGTTCTTGGCCAAGGGGGGCAAACGGGAGACAAATCCAGAACAGAAACTCCTCCAGAGAAGAACAGGTTGCCCTCTCCACCCTCAGCTCGGCCTAAATAAAGAACCTGCACTCAACCCATTTTTGTTGTGATTATAAACGTGGTTCTTTTTCCAAGTTGGTTTGTGGCAGCCCCAAATGGTTCTCCTGAAGCATCAATTCCGCCATCTGCCTCCGTGTTCGAAATACCGACATGCGCAGTGCACATGCGTGTGTATTAAAAAGACCCATAAATGGCAGGATTTGGCAGTGCAGTGGAGGCCCCAACCCTTAGGCCTCCCATCACCCTTTGGATTGTTCGGCTGCAGCAGCCATCTTGCCTTTTCTGACCTGCCTTTCCTCAGAAGCCCCATTGTTTGCACTCTGGTCCTGCCCAGGCCCCAAAATTATTTATTGGGCAAAGCCCAATAAATGTTGTCTGGTGATCACTTCAGCAGCTCTCTTGCGATGAACGTCTTAGCATCTCTCGACCAGCTCTCCAAGGCAGAAATTGAAGGGGCACCTTGCCCATCTCTCAGCTTGGGAGGAAGTTGGCCCGACGGCCTCAAAATCCTACGAAACAAAGGCATTTGTGGCCTGTTCTAGCCACGGAGGTCAAGGCCGATTGCTTGCTTTGTAAAATCTGGGCCTTTGCCGTTAAAAAGGGGCTGCGTTCTTCAAAACAGGAATCGACCGCAGCAACCTCTAAGGCTGCCTTAAGGGAGAAGTGGGTGCACCCGCAACTGAATGGATGGCCCTGTTTTTCTACCCAGCTTCCAGCTTGTGGCAAAGGTGTAAGCTGGCTGGGATGAGAATTTGATTTCTCCCCCCCCCCCAAAAAAAAGTGTTTTGCCCCAAAGTTGCACCCAGGTTGCAAGCTCCCCCTTTGGAAAAACCACAAAGCAAATAAAAGGGAATTGCACTTGTGACTCACACGGGGTTTGATCTGGCGGGCACAAAATTCACCCGTTTCTATCCAGGATAAATGTCCTTTTTTTTCTTTTCTTTTTTTCCCCTCTTCCCCTTTTTTCCTCCCAAGGGCTGGAACAGAGTCCCCTTTGTGGTGGGCAGGTTTCAAAGCCACCGTAGGGTCTGCCGTTAGATCCTATCAGACCCTTCCCCCATCCCGATCCTATCCCAAGATGGCAGGACACACCTGTTTATGGCTAGCGGCAAAGAGATTGGTCGGCCGGGGAAAATCCACCTGCCCTGGGAGGGGTCGAGGAGCTACATGTAAGTGGAGCTCTTAGACTTTCTCTGTCTTTCTCCTATTCCAGCTTAAACAAGCCAGACACTCCAGACACTCTGGCGGGCACCCCACGACGCCGTGCCTCTCTTCGCTTATTTATTTATTTTAAATTATTTTTAAGGATTTGATGTTCTTCCCCTGGTCCGTCGCTTCAAGTCCACTGAGCTCCTTCCACCATCTTGCGGGCTCGGTGAAGGCCCGGCCGTCCTGCCACGCCGCCGCCGTGTCCTCCCCACACCTTTCCGCCCACGAGAGTCCCGCATCGGCAGGGTTGCGAAGTGGAAACTTCAAAGCCGAAGTAGCTCGCCAGAGGCCTGCCTCAACTCGCTCGGCTCGTGCATTTATTGGCTTCCCGTGCTTGGGTGGGAAAAAGTTTCCTGTTGCCTGACACCCAAATCATTTCAGTGGCGATGCTGCCTTTGTTAGCGTCTATCCTGCAAGAAGACTGGCGTCGTATGTCGGATCAGCGTAAAACGGGAGTTTCAATGGTGTTGCGGTTGACTGGTACATACGTGTCTCATCTAGGTGTGTTCTTCTTCTTCTTCTTCTTCTTCTTCTTCTTCTTCTTCTTCTTCTTCTTCTTCTTCTTCTCCTTCTCCTTCTCCTTCTCCTTCTCCTTCTTCTTCCTTCTTCCTTCTTCCTTCTTCCTTCTTCCTTCTTCTTTCTTTTTGGCTCTTTTCTTTTCCCAGCTTAAATTGGAGGAAGTTCTGTACGAACGGATCAGGTTTTGTCTACTTAGAGATGGGAGGCAGGGTGGGTGAGGGGTGGGCTGAAATTTCATGAATTCAAACATTCACCTTAACAACTAGCCAAACCAGTCGGGGCAGGTAGAGGCATAGAAACAGGTAATCTAATCTCAGGCAGCCAATGGGCGAAAAGGTAAGCCTCTCGGATCTTGACAAAGAAAGCAGGTTTGCGGATCGCGGCAAGTGGGGGGGGCAACCAAGTTGGCGAAGAAAACCTTCCGTGGGGGACAAGGAGGTGACACGGAAGCAAGAGGCCAGGGTTTGTAACTGTGGTTGGATTTGAAATGCCTTTTATCTTTGTCGGATTGCGGTTTTCCATTCTTGGCTGGTTCGGTCTTTTGCAAAGAAAGTCTGTTGGCCGGGATCCCTGATCATTGGGGGAGGCAGCAATTAATCGGGACGGTCCTTCCCATCCCTATTGGGGCGATCTTGGGGAACCCTCTGAACTGTAAATCAGAATCTGTAGACGATGGAGAAAGTAGAGATTTGGGGTGGAACCGAAGACAGGAGCGAACAATTTCCAGGGTTGTGGCAGCCTGGAGGGGCCATTTTGAACTGGCCCTTTTTTTTTTCCTCCTTCCTTCTTTCTCTCTTGAACCTTTTGCAACTCCTGGTTGGAGGGAACGTAATGGAGGCCCTTCCTTCCTGTTCTCGCTCGGCCGAGAGGTTCTTTCTCTGCCAAACTCAACCTGCCTCTGCTTGCGTTACCTGGTTGGCCCCCGAGAAGGAGACCTCAACAGGAGCAGGGAACGGCAAGCGCTGCTCTGAAGCCTCCCCAGACCTTCTCCCCATCCTCAGGTGGGATTTTCGAGGTCCTCCCGCTCAGGGGGAACGTGGCCAACAAAGATGGCCGATTTCTGGAGGCACCTGGATTTTGGCCGCGGGTCAAGGACCGTTGGGTTGGGCGAGGGACCGAGCAGGAAGCAGTGGGTTGACTTTAGAGACGTTGTCGCAGTGTCCTTTGCTTGGCCTCCACCTGTCCATAACGTAGTTCCTTGAACAGTTCCTCACCTGGCCTTCCTTTTGAAAAAGCCATTTTTGTTTCGCCTGCTTGGCTGCGTGGGTGGGAGGCTGTACTTTGTTTCGTGGGGTTGTTATTTTTTTTTTCATGGAAAGAGGCTGTTTGGATGGGTTTTGCAGCCCGACAAATAATGAAAAGAAAAAGATGCTTTCCAAATGATTGAAAAACCCTTTAATAAGATTTCTGTCCCTTGTCACACCACTGACTCCACCAACCGAAGCTGCAACTGCTGGCACAGTTTTGAGGTGGCAAGAGTTTTTGTTAGGAAGCAAAGAGGGGTGGGCCTGCATTGTGCAGCTGTTCAGATGTGCCCTGAGCTGGAGAATTACAGAGGCCAGTATTTTGAGAGCCAAATTTCTCCTAATTTTTTTTTTTTAAAAATCTCAGTTAATTTTAATTGCCCTCTTGAGTTTCAAACGTTTCCAGCAGCATCCTGGACACGAATCTGTTTTTCAGATTTATTTATTTATTTATTTTAAAATCTTTCTTAAAAAAAATAACAAGTAAATTCATAAATAAACAGATGTTTCAGACCTCCTCCCTTTACTTAACAAACACCAATGGCAACTTATACACGGGCTGCCGTCTTTCCAAAGAGGTTTTAGAATACTGGCTGTTAAAGGAGAAATTAAGCTAGAAAAATAAAAGTTAGCAATTAAGAGAGGGGAGATTTGGGGGCAAACTAAGATTTACCTGGATTATATACCTCCCCGCAGGTTTTATGCGTCCTATTTATCCTTTTACTGGCTGATCCGGCCTTTGTGCGACTGATTCAATGGTGGATTGTTAATATTTGTGAACCAGCAAAGATTTGAACGCGTGCCAAGCACGTTTCCACATCGATGTCTTTCCTTAATAATTTTTATCTAGTTGTTTGGATGGTGCTTACACTATTAATTCTTCCTTCCAAGTGTTCACTGCTTTTGGAATCAAATGAATATTGAATCTGAAGCTCTAGATTTCTGCAAGGCCTTCAAGACTGTTGAGGGCCCCCTCTGCTCCCCAAGCCACCAGAAAGGAGAAAATCCTTCCATTTTTATTCATTGGATTATAAGTATCCTTGGTTTTTTTTTCTGTCCTGCCTCTGCTGGTCTTTTATATTGAAAAAGTTTGAGCAACCTACCCTGAAAATGGGAAGTAAGATTAAGCATGTCAGTCAATCCCTGCAGGATTGGTGGTTAGATGGATTTCACCCCATCTTTTCTATATTTAACAGGAAAAAATCTTATTTTATTCTGGCTTCACTTCTCCCAACCCAATAGACTTAACTTCAGGAAGCTGTAAAAAGCAACAGCTTCGGCAGGGCGATCCCCGTCTTGTTTATGAGGTTTACGCTTTAGGTCCTCTGACACGAAATCGGGTTTCGTGCCAAGCAGGTGCAGAGGAAAATTGCACGTTTTAAGACTCCAAAGCCGAGACTTGCTTTGTTTAAAAAAAAAAAAAATCCCGTGCTTGGAAGGAAAAAATGGTCGCCGGCAAGCATATCAACCCAGTGGTGGCCGTTCAAAGACACTTCGAAATGAAATCATAATTAAAAAAAGAGAAAGAGGGAGGCGACGGCAGAAACCGCTCGTGGTCTCCTTGCCCTGTGTTGATTGTAGGACTTTTTCTTCTCAAAGAGCTGGTTCCGACTCTGTTTTGTGAAGGACCTTGCTTGCTCGTGAGTTTGGGGGGGGGGCAATCACAACAAAAATGGGAACCGCCAAGCCCAATTGGTAGGGTTAAATTCGGAGCCGTAGGCTGGACACGGTAGCAAAAGCGGTTAATAAGTAATTTGGGGAAGAATTGGGGGGATATAGGAAAGCACAAGATTTTAATGACTTTTTTTAGGGTTAGGGGGGGTCATCTGTATTTTGTTGATGAAGAAACTTCGTTTTTAACCTCTTCCGTGCTCAAGGGCAGTCTCCCAGAAAGGCTTGGAGGGATCATTAAAATTTCCACCCCTTTCCTTTCTCAATTAGATTTTTTTTTTTGTTTAAATCTAAATGGGCAAAGATGCTATCACTGAAGCATGCCTGAGCAGGGGGAAATGGCATTTAGCTCCCCCCTCAAAACTACCAGCAAACAAGGCCAGCCTGTCCCTTTCTACTCCAGAAGCTATTTATTTGATGATGCTTCCAGATAAGTTTCTTTTCTCGTTCTTTGTTCTTCTTGGCCTCCTTGGCTATTGATTAAGACTTAGCCGGGCAGGTTAACTAACAAGTTAGAAGTGAGGCGTGTTTCCCCCCCCCCTTTCCTAACCTCTTGACTCACATTCCTTTCGAGGCCTGGAGCAACCTGGATCAGAAACCAGTAGCACAGCATTCCCAGTTTGGAAGATTATGGATGTATGTCTTTGTAAAAGCCACTGGGAACGCGATCTATCGGCTACTCCAGAAATGGGGGGTCAAAACAATGGGAAGGAAGGGAGGGAGGGAGGGAGGGAGGGAGGAAGGAAGGAAGGAAGGAAAGAGAGAGAGAGGAAGGAAGGAAGGAAGGAAGGAAGGAAGGAAGGAAGGAAGGAAGGAAGGAAGGAAGGAAGGAAGGAAGGAAGGAAGGAAGGAAGGAAGGAAGGAGAAAAGGGTAGGGGGAAGGAAAGGAGGGAGGAGAGAAACATGAAAGAGAAGGAAAAAATAAGGAAGGAAGGAAGGGAGAGAGGGAGGAAGGAAGGAAAGAGAGAGAGAAAGGAAGGAAGGAAAGGAAGGAAGGGAGGAAGGAAGGAAGGAAGGAAGGAAGGAAGGAAGGAAGGAAGGAAGGAAGGAGAAAAGGGGAGAGGGGAAGGGAGGGAGGGAGGAAACAAACATGAAAGAGAAGGAAAAAATGGAAGGAAGGAAGGAAGGAAGGAGAAAAAGGCAGGGGGGAAGGAAGGGAGGGAGGAAAGAAACATGAAAGAAGGAAAAAATGAAAGGAGGAAGGAAGGAAGGAAGGAAGGAGAAAAAGGGAAGGGGGAAGGGAGGGAGGGAGGAAAGAAACATGAAAGAAAGAAAAAATGAAAGGAAGGAAGGAAGGAAGGAGAAAAAGGCAGGGGGGAAGGAAGGGAGGGAGGAAAGAAACATGAAAGAAGGAAAAAAAAGGAAGGAAGGAAGGAGAAAAAGGGAAGGGGGAAGGGAGGGAGGGAGGAAAGAAACATGAAAGAGAAGGAAAAAATGAAAAGGAAGGAAGGAAGGAAGGAGAAAAAGGCAGGGGGGAAGGGAGGGAGGGAGGAAAGAAACATGAAAGAGAAGGAAAAAATGAAAGGAAGGAAGGAAAGGAAGGAAGGAAGGAGAAAAAGGGAAGGGGGAAGGGAGGGAGGGAGGAAAGAAACATGAAAGAGAAGGAAAAAAGGAAGGAAGGAAAACCTCAAAGGGAAGAAAGTCACCACCTCTCCTCAGTCGTTTCCTTGTCTGCTCCCACTTCCCTTTTGCCCCCTTCCCAGGCTCAAGCATTGGCCCAAAGGGGTGATGATTAACCAAACAAAGACCGTCACCTGGACAACAGTACAGGTGGATTTGCATTTTGTGGGTACCTAATGTCTGGAAACTACGTGCTTCCAGAGCGCTGGCAAAAAAGGGGGGTTTCTTTGTTTGCTTGTTCGATATGCCATGCCATGCCATGCCTGTTTTTTTTTTTTTTTTTAGTTTTTTTTTACCTGCAACAAAAGCGGTGTGCCGTGTTGTTTTTCTCTTGCCTCTCCTGGGGGCACGATTCCAAACTCTTCCTTTCATTTTCTCTTTCTTTTCCTCCTTCCCCCTCCCCCCTTTGCCTTTGCAGAAGGGCCAACTTTCAGAAAGTGCCCCCCCCACCCTCCCATTTGTCCTTTATAGCCGAAAATTGAGACGGGGGGGGGGGGGCATTTTCTTAGAGGGTCTGCCAGATTGCCACTTTGCTTTGAAGAGGTTTTTCGCCTTCCCACCAGGGCCCTTTTTGAGCGGCAACGATGTGGGTGTTTCTGTTGGCTTAGGAGCCTGTTGGAGGTTCAGGAAATGGCCTCAAGAACTGGCTTTGGAACGTGGCGTTCCTCAGGCTGATAATCTCGGCACACAGCGTGGTAACTTGGAAAGGCCGGCTTCATGTTCCCTTTGCCCTTGGCATGGGAGACTCGGTGGGCCCTGTAGGCAGAGACAGCAAGAGAAACAGCAGCTGCCGAGCTGAATTACGCGCGGGGTTCATAGAATAACAGAAAAGCAGAGTTGGAAGGCACCTTGGAGGTCTTCTAGCATGGCTGGCTGAGGAATTCTGGGAATTGGAAGTCCACAAGTCTTAAAGCAGCCAGGTTTGGAGACCCCTGCCCTAGACCATTCCAGACAGGTGACTGGCCAGTCTCTTCTTAAAAGCCTCCAGTGATGGAGCCCGCACAACGTCTGAAGGCAAAAGCCGTTCCACTGGTTAATTGTTCTGCCAGGAAATTCCTCCTTAGTTGCAGGTTGCTTCTCTCCTTGATGAGTTTCCATCCCTTGCTTCTTGTCCTGCCTTCAGGGGCTTTGGAGGATAGGTTGACCCCCCCTCCTCTTCTTTGGGGCAACCCCTGAGATATTGGAACATTGCTATCTTATTTTAACTCAGGACCCAAGTGGGGAAATGGTTGTGTGGGGTGCTGAAGAGTGATTCAAACAAACTCATCAAAATACAGAAGGACACCCCCCCTCCCCCCAAAAATATCTGACAGAAGTGATAGAGCGGTGCTGTTATTTGGTAGAAACTGGTTGATTTCTTGTCAAATTGTGCTTTTTGCCACTTAGGGAATGATAAATAGCAGAAGGGTGTTTATTTTGAGCATCCAAATTCTACCTTTTGTAAAATCCCTAATAGTGTTGGCATGTGGCAGAAGGGAGGGAGGGAGGGAGGGAGGGAGGGAAGGAAGGAAGGAAGGAAGGAAGGAAGGAAGGAAGGAAGGAAGGAAGGAAGGAAAGATTATACTGCACATGGAAATTATTCAGAATCTCTGGTATTAATCTCTGGTGCAAATAGAAGGCTGAGTTGGGATAACTATTCCCCAATCAGACTTGCACCGGCTGTTTAAAGCCAAACGTGATGAAAATTAGTCATCGTTCTACTATCAAAATAGCTAGGAAGTTTAGTTATCTTTGGATAATTAGCAAAGATCTTCTCAAGAGCCAGCGATCCTAAAACATCCACGAATCTTTCATTGAACTGAAAGCAAGACTCTTTCCAGCTACCCAAAGTCTTGAGATTTTGACTCCTGGGTCTTTCCATTTGCCACATTGCAGGGGGGAAAAATGGCCCTCTTGGGGGTCCCCGGTCTGAGTGGCAAAGCCTTTTGTATATGGTCCTTAACCTTTGCTATGAGAAGCAACAAAATCACAATTAAGAACGCAGCACGGAGATTTCTCCAGCTCTTGCTATTCAGGGCTCCTTGATGGAGAGAAAAAAAAAAAGGCCTTAATTTGGAAACTTGAGAGAGTAGAGAACAGTCATCTGTTGGTTTGTTTTTTTGCCATTCTGCAGCGATTTGGCTACCAGCTTTATGAGAATTGCCTCCCCAAATTGCAAACATGCCCACCAACCCAGAAAAGCAACATCTGGGGGATAGAGTCAGTTTCCAGAAACAGATTCCCCCCCCCCTTCCTTATGGTATTCCAAATCATTTCTGATCTGCTTAGTTTAGAAAGGTAGGGGTGTGGCTTAAGAGAGAAGGGGTGGGGCTTCCAGGTAACCTTGTCCTCCAGACTCCGTCCTTTGGAAAGGCGCATGCATCCTGGTCCGTTCTGCTAAAGCACCTGGAAACAAAGACGCCGATTCAGAGATTTCGTCTCTGGCAATGCAATCATTGGCCACCGTCTTCTGGATCTTGTCTGAATCGTTTGCTGCTTTCCTTCAGAGGCTTTAAGAAGAAAGACTGGAAACAAAGCAAACAAGCTGTTAAAAGAGAGATTTTTTATTTTTTTTTAAAGCCGGAAAACAGCCATTGGTACAAACTCCTCATTATTTCTGTTTTTCTTATTTTTTCAATCCGCAAATGCTGGTTTGGCGGGAGCGGTTCAGGCGTGGGAGATAAAAAAGGCAGCAGTCTATTTTGTATGGGTTAAATGAAACCTTCCCAGTTTGATTTCTTTTCTTTTCTTTCTTTTCCTTTTTTTGATAGTTACCTTATAATCAGGGGGAAAGAAGTAGAGATGGGTCCAATTAGGTGTTAGCAAACCGTAGCCAAATTTCCTCCTTCCTTCTGTATCTTAATGCCCAAGTGTTGTCCAGATCTCTTTCCAGGATTTGGGGAATGTTTTCTGGACCCCCGCAAATCAAAAGGACGGAGAAGCAAAACCGAGCAGTCGCAAAGATTGCAACTGTCCAGCTTTGCACCTGTCCAATTTTTGCAAAACCAGGTTTGGGCTCCTTATAAAAACCGCCCACCGTGCCGATTTTGATTTTGAAAAGCGCTTCTGAATGCTTGCTTAGAGAAGAAAATGTGCTTTAAACGCGCGCCGCGGCTTGGAGAGGAAAGGCATTCAAAATAGAACATTTACTTGCGTATTTTCATGCAAACGAAGCATTGTTATTGTAGGCTAGGGCTGCCAGAATTGGCCCTGCATCTAGTTTTGATCTGACATTTATTTCAGCGCGCGCAAAAAGACTTGAATAGGTTCCTTTGTAAGAAGGTGGGCTCAGAGGAAGAAATGGAACAATCGTGGTTTAGCAACAATAAAAGGAAAATACCACTAGGCCCTGATGACATAGGAGGGCTGTTGAGCAATTGCAAAGGTGGCAGTTAGTTCCTTTGTCCTTTTTCCAGGAAGTAATCTCTATTACTCAGTAGGATTTACACCTTTAAGAACTCTAGTGGTCAACCAACCCACCAGGGACTTCTGAATAATAGCAACCACATCATAATAATTCTTCCCCAGCACTAAAAGTTCTCATGCGTGAAAGCAACAGATTTAAAAGAACGTTAATTATGGAATTGGCCCATCTGTTTTTTGCAAAACGGCCGGTTAGCACACTAGCTGCCGACCGAGCATTTGAGATGTGTTCCAGTTGGAGATCCTGCCCACTTTAATGCTATAAAATGGGGCATCTTTCTTCTTTAGAGGAACAATATACAAAGAATAATAATAATAATATTAACAACAATAGCAGTAACGATAATATAAGGAGCAGATCCTTGTTGGGCAGCCCAGAGCCAATTCTCAAAGGCAGAATTTAAGAATTTAGCTGCGCTTTGGAAGCAGGCGTCCAAAATATATTATTACCAGCATTTTTCATATTCAGAGGCAGAGATGATTGTTCAGCATCCAAAGTTTCTGGCTCCCATAGCTGAATAAATTTAGTTCCTGCGAAGCCTTGTAGTTGAAGAGAAAAAAATCCTGGCAGATTTTTGTGACTTTAGAGTTTTGCTTTGTATTTTGGGGTTCCTGCCCTCTTGTCAAGATGAGTCCACAAAGAGCCAAAGTATCAATATACAGCTAGTCCTCATTTAGTGACCATTTGAACTTACAACAGCACTGGAAAAAGGGACTTAGGACCATATTTTCACACTTAACGACCGTTGCAGCATCCCCAGGGTCGCGCGATGTACAGTTCGGATGCTTGACAAATCGACTCACATTTATGACGGTTGCCGTCTCCTGGAGTCACGCTTTGCGACCTTCCGACAAGCGAAGTCCATGGGGAAGCCAGATTCACTTAACAACCGTGTTGCCAATTTAAGAACGGCAGTGTGATTCGCTTAACAGATGCGGCGAGAAAAGTCGTAAAATGGGACAAACGAATTTCTCACCTAGCCACAGAAAGTTTGAGCTCAGTTGTGGTCGTAAGTTGAGGACTACCTGTAATTTGTTAAAACAATTTCCCCCTTTGCTGCAGAAGCCTCTTAATTCCTTTTAAGACCATACGGGAACGTTTTCCCCTCTTCTATTGCACAGGTGATCCCGGGTTCTGAAAGCAAATAGACACTCCTTCAGGCAAACTTTGAAAAAAAAAAGGAGAGCTAATTGCTTAAAAAAAGAAAAGAGAGAGAAACTCCTTTATTCCTTCCAGTGACTAATCTAGCAGAAGTATTTGTGACCTTAATTAATGTAATACACACACACACACACACACACACACGTGCGAAGGCAGAGAAAAGGAGAGAAATATTGGAACCTGACTTCAAACCCTTGCTTTGTAATTTGTCCTACCCGACATGGCAATTTGTTTTCCAAAATCTTGCCAAGGGGAGAGAGCAACTTTGTAATGGCTTGGTCTCTGCTCCTTTTTTTTTAAAAAAAAGATGGCATTTATTTGGACCTTTAGGCCAATTGCTCTGGTTTTGTTTTTGTTTTTGTTTAATATATTTTTTTACTTCTACTGGAAGTGAAGACCAGCACTGGCTCCATCTGGAGGGAGAGAGCTGGGGTGGGAAAGGGAGGGTGGGAAAGAAATGAAAAACTGACCTTGTTTAATAAGTTAGCCACGTAATTCGTATCGTTGCAAAGCACAGTTTTAGGGGATTGATCTCTTGCGTAGGTTTCCCTGCGGATTTGCACCAGGTTTGAAACCGACGTAAGGTGTACGTGTGTGTGTGTTTTCCTCCCCAAAGTTGTAGGTTTTGCGTTTGAAGAGTGAGCTTTTGCTGTTCCAGCTCCGACTGAAAGGAGCTCTCTCTTACCTTGGCGTTTTTCCCCGGCCTCCAATGCGTGGTAGCAATGGAAATAAAAAACAGTAGATTTTTCTTTGTCTCAAAAGCTGGCAGCGCTTCATTTGAGCTGAATTGGGTTTATCGGTGCAGTTTCAAGCTTTTGGCGTAGTCAACCTCTAGTTCAGATATCACAATAAACCAGAACATGTCCTTTTGAAAGGCCTGGCTCCGCTCTGGAGCCACTGTAGCTCGTAAATCCCGATTTAACAGCTTTACATCTTGGGCTATCTCTTTTGGTTTAAACTAGCATTAAGCAAACTCCTGCCTGGAAGAATACACAGGTCTAGTTTAAGAACAACGTTTAAAACTTGGGGTTTCAGGCTCCCAAGTAGCCAATGAAATCTACATGGATTAAGTAGGAATCCACCCCAAATCTTTCCACATTTGCTGGCATTTATTTCTACTTCCCTACACCTTTGCTTGGCGTCTACCCTCGTATCGAACCAGGGAGAGGAAGAGGGGAAAATTCCCACCCTCTGGCAAGGGCTGATATTTTGGAATTATTTGTGTTTTTTTTTCTCGCCTTCCTTCGTTTCAGCCGGAACGTCCGTCCTGGGAAGCCATCGGCATCTTACTGGGCAGCGTTGGATGTTTTATCTGTTTCTAATACTGCCTGGTAAAGATGTTGATGGCTTCTCCCATTCAACGTGAGCCCACTTTGGGGGAGGAAAAATAGACCGGCTCGTGGCCAAAATTGGAGAAGAAAGAGAGGAGCAAGGCAAGGGAATGGCGGATTCAGGAAGGGGGAAAAAAAAAATACCCTTTTCCTTTTCTCTCTAAAGAATGACTGATGGGGATTGAGAACGTGACCTTTGAGCCAAAATTTGAAGCTCTCACCCTATTTAGGACGCGGTCCTTATGAAGAATCCCCTTGGTGGGGTTTACTTCTGAGTAAAGCTGCCCCACAAAATTGGGTTTTCTTTCTCAACCGAGACGGCCAACTCTTGCATGTTGCAAGCAGAGCAGCCCCCGAATTTTGGAAACGTGTCAGCATCAGCTGCATAATAACCATGTTCCCATCCGTGTTCTTTCAGCTGAGCTGTGCCCGCAAGATATTGCGATATTATAGGGGTGCTTGCACACACCTGGCAGATGCTAAACAAAGGAGGCTCTGCTGGAAATCGGCCCGTCTATTTTTATACGTATTTGTACACACACACAGAGATGCGCACACCCCTTAGTCTTGCCAAAAGCTTCTCCTGAAATTTCTCCAGACCCCAGGCCGCCTTCTGAACAAGGTTCCTTAAATGTTGCATTGCAGATTTCCTTTTAGTTTCATTTGATTTAAAATCCGTTCCTTCGTTCCTTCGTCAGTGTTCTCCTCCCTCTTTTGAAAGTTCCACCTGCTCTTCCTTTACTGCCTCGGACTGGTAATTATGATTTTTACAGCCTCGAAAGGCTGTAAAAGGAGTAGTTGAACGTTGGTGTTTTACAAGCAACGGACTTTTCCCCAACTGGTGAACTTGCCGAAGTGCCAACGACTGCCAGATCATGGTCCTCTGTGGGCATCTTACTAGACAGTGCTGGATTTTGTCAGCGTACTCTAACACTGTCTGGTAACGATGTTTAAAGAGCGAGCCAAACTTCCACGCTCCCCGGACGTCTTCAGACTGCAAGAATCCGAATCGAGGCTAGCTAAAAAGTAAGACGTGTGCTGGCAAGAGAGGCACAGAGTCTAATTTCTCTGATGTTCAACTGTCGCTCTAGGGCAGTGCTTCTCAAGCTCAGCAGCTCGAAGGCGTGTGGACTTCAACTCCCAGAATTCCTCAGCCGGCCAGGGAATTCTGGGAGTTGAAGTCCAGACGTCTTTCAATTGCCGAGGTTGAGACATACTGCTCTGGGGCAAAGAAATTACACTGCCCATCAGGAGGAGGTGAAGGATAGGACTGGACAACGGGTTCAGGGTTGCGTTGTCTTTGGTTCGATATGCAACTTGGCTCGCTTACGTGAGACGTCTGGCAGTGGAGCCTTGATGCTATTTCCACTTGTATGCTTGCTCCATCTTTTACTGATTAAGATTGAGGGAGGGCAATCTGGTGCAGGGACTCTCCCTCTGGCTCCTCAGAATAGTGGGAAGGGGGGGAAGTAGATAAAGGAGACCGAATAAAAAACTATGCATGAAAAAGAACGCAATAAAGATCAAAGTTAGAAGAAACGCACTGGAGAAGAACTCAGCAAAAGGGACAAAATGTTTTAGGGAGCAAAGCACTGCCAGGGTCTTAAACTCTGATTCTGGGAGTGAGAAAATCGGAATTGTGGTTTAAAGCCAGCCCGGGCCAAATAGTTAGTTTGAATTTATATCAAGCACACCTCTCTATTTATTACTGGGATCTGATGTAATAGAAGAGTTACTCGGTTGATCCTCAGGGATCAAAGCTGTGAGTTGCTCTTGGCTTAGACCAGCTTGCGAGGGATTATTTTGAATGAGATACCCTCTATCGACCCTTGGGTGGTTGTTGTTGTTGTTGTTTTTCAAGAACCAACAACGATCGCACACTCATCGTAACAATAATTGACGTTCACCCAGCTTGCCCTGCTCTTCTCCCTTAAAGGGAGGGCAGGTTTTGCCCTACCCTTGTTTAACTTTTGAGGCGAAGGGATGACTGGCAGGCAGTGCCAGCTTGAGCTCAGCGGCCCAGTGAGTCATCTGAGGTCACACCCAACTCAATTTCTCCAGAACCTGGCTCTTTTTCAACCTTTCCACCCAGGAATCCTCAGAAAGGCACCCTAGGCTACCTCTGGAACAGAAACAGCTGTTTGGGATGGGGCACATGGACTATGTACCTCCTGTCCTTGTCTTCAGAGCCACATGCCCCCCCCCTCTCTTTCTCTCTCCCTCCCTATCTCTCTCTCGCCTAGAAACACAGATTGGGTGGGTAGTTTTCCACCATTTGAGATTCAGGCTAAGCCTGGAAGGGTGTCGGCCAAGCTTGTCCTGGCCAGAGCTAACAACAGGGGTCCCTTTCTAGACCTAGAACCAAGAAACTAGAACCTCTTCCATTAGTCTTCTTCCCCTGGTTTGGTTTTCCCACCCTGTGGCTCTTTCGCAGCGTCCTCCGACTCTGGGAAGGGATTCTCCACCCTTCACACATCACTGGGGGTGATGCCCTGTCATTCCTTCAGAAGTCCATCCAGATTGGCTTCACTTTTCATGCCACGGCCAACTCGGTCCCTCTTGGGTAGCCCGGTCAAGAAGCAGAGATGGGGTCAGCCAGGCCAGGCCAGGCCATCCATCCTCCACTTGGAGCTTTCCAACTCAACCAGAAGTGGGGAAAAAGGCTTTGGAAGAGCAGGCAGAGAAGATCTAAACCCCACTTCCCTCCACTAGATTTACAGATCGGATCTCGGTCAATACGTCTTGGGTGGCCCCCTTAGTGTTTGCGCATCACCCTTTGAGAAACCGCAATATCGATACGCCGTTAATTATCAGCGAGGATGTTAACGATGATGGCTTTTTCTCCATAATTCTTCATTGATTGCTTGCATGCTCTTTCTCCCATTCAGAGGAACGCACAGGAAACAGCAATCACAATCTTTCTGTTGGCTTCCGGGGAGGCCAGATCCAGATAAAAGAGTTTGAGAAACTCTCTCCATTATGGGGGGGGGAGAGTCTTCAGTTCCCCCCACCCACCCTTGACGTCCTGTAGCCAGGCTGTCTAAAAACGGATGTGCCAGTCGGAATATTAAAGCTAACGCTTGAACGCTTCATGGTTTTGCCGGGGATCAAACTGGCTTCCCTCTTCCTCCTTTCCTAGATTTATTAGCTCGATCATCACCGTGCGAAGGAGTGGGAGACGGGGGATGTGGGGTTACTGATTAACCGGGCAGAAACGCCGCCGTTGAGGAAATGCAGAATGAGCCCCGCAAAATTGACTTTTTGCCTTGGGGGCTGCAAGGGGAACTCCTCAGGCAGAGCATGTTTGCTTTGGAAAATGGATGGGAATTAAAATTTAAAAACCCAGGCTTTTTTTGGGGGGGGGCGGTGTCTCCTTTTAACAATCTCTCCTTTTCCGGTCCCCTATTACAAGCTCTCCTGCCCGCCCGTGGCGGCGTTCCTTGCTTCGTCACTCTTGGCTGGGAGTTTGGACGTTCTCAAGCCTAGGCCCCGGTTCCAATTTCGCACCGGAAAAGTAAAGCGTCTTAGGGGTCCCGCCATTCAGTGTGTTTGTCTTCCCCAGAGTTTGAGCCCTGGTGGCGCAGTGGTTAGACTGCAGTATTGCAGGCTGGCTCTGCCCACAGCCTGCGGTTCGATCCTGACCGGCCTCAAGGTCGACTCAGCCCTCCGTCCTTCCGAGGTCAATAAAATGAGGACCCAGAGTGTTGGGGGGGGGCAATAGGCTGACTCTGTAAATCGCTTAGAGAGGGCTGTAAAGCACTGTGAAGCGGTGTATAAGTCTAAGTGCTATGTGCTGGTGACCAGGCCAGGGGGGGTCGTGTGAATTGGGTGGGGTGGGTGCAGAAGGGGAATTGGGGGGGGGAAAGGTCTTTCACTCAAGATTGCCTTGATTGGTCTGGTCAGTTGGCAGCCCTATAAAACAGGAAAATCACTTTTTTTTTTTTAAAGGTTTTCTTGCAGTTGCTGCTAAAACTCACAACCTGCTGAACATTCTCTCTCTCTCTCTCTCTCTCTCTCTCTCTCTCTCTCTGTGTGTGTGTGTGTGTGTGTGTGTGTGTGTGTTTGTGTGTGTGTTGTGTTCCATTACTCAACCGTGTTGCCGTAGGAATGAACATTTTCATAAAGTTCTGCAAAACACTGGGCGGAGACAGGGTTTCTGATGCAGGTTCCAAACATTCCCGTTCTGGAAATGTTAGGAATTGAATTTGGGATCCTTCTTAATATTCTGCCACAAAGCGATGGCCTCTCCTGACCGGATCCTTCTCACTAACCCAGATAAGTGAGATGACACTCAAAAGACTCGCCCTGGGATACAGCAAGCAGCCAGGCCCAAAGCCAATGATTTCAATCACACTCAAAGCCCTAGGATTCAGGCACCTGCCATTTTAATTTTTTTAAGAAGGGGCATTTCACTCAAATAAAATATTCTTTTTTTTTTTAAATCATTTTTTTTAAAGTGAAAATTAATCTAAATTGCATTGAAAGTAGATGGGACCTGGTGAGCTCCGAGAAACCCTGAACTGAAGTTGGAGGGGCTCAGAAACCGGGGGGGGGGAGAGAGATGGAGAGGAGAGGAAGGGAACGACCGGGACCTAAGCCGCTAGTCCTTTCCATCTTTCTTTCCGGAGCCAGATGGTGATCCTACGGGGCCCAGCGCCCGCCCGCCTGCCTGCCTGCCTGCCTGCCTGCCTGCCTGTCTGCCGGCCGATCGCTGTCTTACCAGACAAATTTAGATCTTAATCTATCGCTGTCTAATACTGTCTGGTAATGCCGTCGATTTGCACTGGCGTTGTCTTCGCCCCATGGAAAACAAAACAAAAACATGGCCTCTCTGCGTAAGCCCAAAGTTCACCGATGGGGTGGTTTCGTTGGGCGCCTGGGTGCGGCCCGAGCGCCCGCTCGGCTCCGCCGGGTTCAAAGTCTGCTTTTATCGCCGTGAGATTGGCCTTATAGAGCGGGAATAAACCTTGATAAGCTGCGCGGGTTTCCCGCCTGTCCTCATGGCTGCTGTGACCACCTAGCCCTGCCCGGGAAGGCAAAATTTAGCTGGGTCAACAGCCACGCCGAGGTTGGTTCCTGGTTTCCTCGGGGTGACATTAAGGGGGGGGGAGAGGTTGGCCGACGGTCGGGCCCACCCAAAAAAACAGCAAAGCCCCCTCTTCGCATGCAGGAGACCTCAGCTTCAGTGTCCAGTGTCTCCCCAAACAGCGCTGGGAACAAGGGTTGTCTGAAAGAGGCCAGCGGGAATAAGCAGAGCCAGGAGAACTTGACTTGGTGAAGGCCCATCTGAGGAGGCTTTCAAGGGTCAGAAGTAGTGGCCTTGTGGATGATATCTGGCCTACACAGGTAGTCCCCGACTTCATTTAGTGACCATGTGTCGCAACGGCCCTGGGAAAAGTGACTTATGACCGTTTTTCACACTTACGACCGTTGCACAGTCAAATGTGCTCAAGATTGGGGCGTTGTATTTATGACGTCTTGCAGCATCCCGGGGCCACGAGATCTCCACCTGTGACCTTCCCAGCTGTCTTCCAACGAGAGCCGTCAATGGGGTGGACTGGATTTTGCTTGACCACCCCGTGATCCGGTCAGCTGCAGTGACTCGCTTAACAACTGTGGCGAACAAGGTCATAAAATCGGGCAGGGCTCACCTTACTTAGCGACGGAAGCTCTGGTGCCCACTGTGGCCGTACGTCAAGCTCTGCCTGCGATGCAGAAATTGCAGATCCTTAAGTTAGCGAGTCCCGATTAAACCTCTCGTGTTTAATCAGGACTCACTGTTATTATTTATCCACACAGAGAACACAACCACCCATTTTTTTTTCTGCCTGCGACAATCGGGTAGCGCCCAACTGCTGAATTGTGAAGTGGGCAGGGCAGGGAAGGCGCTTTCCTCTCTCCCTGCAAATTTAGGCTGAAATTAAAGCCTGTGCCCCCCCCCACACACACACCTCCACTCCAAGCAGGAGCACATGCAGAAGGGGAGGTTTTGTGATCTTTGTTGCTTGTATGCTCGGCACATCAGACAAAAGAGAATTTCTGCCATTATCCTGGGAACAAAGGCAACTTGTGAGCCATTTCCCGGCATTTCTCCCCGGGGTGGGGTTGCTTTGGCCCAAGAAATGCATGATTCAAACTTGTCCTGCTTTCCCCCACCCACCCCCCACAGCCCCACTCCCAGGCTAAAACCTCAAGCATTTTTGAGCATGTATGGGCACCCCAGACAGTGAGAAGTAGCTGAACAAAAGCACGCCATGCCCCGAATGGGAGAGCCAAAAAGGATTGATTGAAATTAATTCGAAGAGGAGGAGGAGTAATAATAATAATGTGAGTGATCCAGATTGGACTCCCAAATTCCCAGGAGCCCGTGGTCCACACTTAGCATGAGAACATCTAAGTCAGAAATTTAACAGGAAGTGAGGTCGGGAGCTCCTGAACTCGAGTCCCGGCGTCATGGGATGTGTCGACCTGGTCCCTGCCTCTTCTCGGCCTCAGACAGGAGGCTTTCCAGGTCTACTTTTCACCCTCGGGACGATGGGAGTCATGGCGGACACCTTTGCAAACTCTGAATGCTGCTAGGGTCTCTTCATGGCAGGTGAAACCCTGCCCCCCCTTTTTTTGAGGCCCCTCCTTTTCACTCCAGGCTCCTCCCACCAAAAGCCAGGTAGGTGCTTTCACTCCCGTTGCGAGTTGCACAATAGATCCACTCGCAAATCAGACAGGTGTACAACAGGGGCACGCACCGGTGACTGTTATCACCTATGTGTTCCTTTGTCACTCACCCACCTTGGAAAAGGTCATCATTCCCAGACACACACCCCATCATTCCCAGACACACACCCACACCATTTAATCCCTGGAGAAGATGCTTTGCGGACCCCGGCAAACTTTGCTGTCTGTCCTAACGTTCTTTCTTTTTTCGTGCGTTACCTTAAAGGACCTCCAGCATCCCAAATCGCGCGATGTTCTCCCTGCAGGTGACTCATGAAAACCTCTGGCCCAACCAGTTTGGGAAGGGTGGGCAGTCAGGTTGAGGAAGCCTTTGGGATCATTAAAAGCCGCCTGTTTCCCTTTTGTGTCTTTTGTGCTCACAATTAATTACCACCCTTCCTATGGACGGCTGCAACATTGTGCCAGCGAGATCCTCAACAATATTTTATCATCTCTCCTCTCCCAGACCTTGCAAATCAAACATGTCAGCCTCGACTCACATTCCTGGCAGAAATGCTGTAAAAATTGTCGGGACTTCCTTCCTTCCTTCCTTCTCCCTCAATCCCTCTCCTCCTCTTTTCTTTCTTTAGGTCTCTGCGGGAAATGCTCCCGTTTCTTGTTTGTATGATGTTAATAAAAAGAGGTAGATTTCTAATTTGGTTCTGAATTATTTATGTATACACACGCCCAGACAAACAAACAAACGAAGAGAAAAAAAAAAAAAACCTTCAACATAAAATGCTGTTTTTCTTCTATGTTAGGAGCATAGAGATGACGATTGGCAGGACTATTGTAATCCAATGCAGTCAGGCGTGTCCATCCCATAATTTCTCATTTGTACTTCAAATCACAGGTGTTCATACTTTTTTTTTTTTATTATTATTAAGCATGAATGTTCTATCTTTTCTCTCAGAGCTCCGGATATCACACAAGGGAGTTCCCTCTCTTTTCCCTTTCAAAACAACAACCCTACGGGGTAGGTCAGGCTTAAGAGATAGCAACGTGTCCAGAGTTGACCACTGAGCAGCCTGCTGAAATGGCAATTTGAACCCGGGACTTACTGATCTTCATCTAACCCATGGGTCGGCCATCCGAAACGTCGGATGAGCCGCACGGACCCATTTAGCTTAAAAAAAAAAAACCGCTGGGAGCCGCGCGTTCGCGCATGCGCGCGCACCCGCGCATGCGCGCGCCCCGTTCGCGCATGCGCGCCCCGCGCACGCGCGCATGCACGCCCCGTTCGCGCATGCGTGCGCCGTTCGCGCATGCGCACTTGCGTGCGCGCACCCGCCCGCGCATGCGCGCATGCGCTCGCCAAAATGGCGGAGGAGGCTCCGGAGCCGCAGGTAAGGCCTCAAAGAGCCGCATGCGGCTCCGGAGCCGCGGGTTGCCGACCCGTGATCTAACCAATCCATCACGGGCTCATTTTTGTTTCATACAGATAGTCCTGGACTTACCACCGCTTGTTTAGTGACCGCGCGAAGTTAACAACAGCACTGGAAAAAAGTGACTTATGACCATTTGCCACCCTTAGGACCACTGTAGCACACACACACCCGTCACGTGATCAAAATTCAGATGCCTGGCAACTGATTCATACTTACGACAGTTGCAGAATCCTGGGCTGAGGTGATCTCCTTTTACGACCTTCTGACAAGCAAAGTCAAGGGGGAAGCCAGATTCATTTAATAACCGTGTTACTAACTAAAGGTCATAAAATGGGGCCAAATTCACTTAACCACTGTCTCACTTAGCAACAGAAATGTCGGGCTCAATTGTGGTCGTAAATTGAGGACTACCTGTATGTAGTTTTCATGGGAGAAAGCTGATGGGGGGGGGGAAGTATATTCAGTTAGATGAGGACCACGGATGAATGCTGTTGGGGTCGAAAAACACACCTGGCATTTTTCAATCGCCACTAAAATTACAGCCACCTCACATTCACAACCAGGACTACAAATACACAAGGATACGACTCAACCAGGAGTCTTGAACGCTGCTTGGCTTGGAATGACCCCAGATTCTTGTTATGTTGGTGGAAATGCATTTTGTTCATGTCAAGAGACTTCCTTCTCATTGAATACGTTGAATACATAGAAATGTTTACTGTCCAAAATGTTTACCGTCCAAGTGGCCGGCACACAGCTGAAATATTGTGTACGGTTTTGGTCACACACACATCATAAAAAAGATGTTGAGACTTTGGAAAAAGTGCAGGGGAGAGCAACAAGGATGAGTAGGAGCCTGGAGGCTAAATCATACAATGAACAGTTAGAAGAATTGGGTATGTCTAGTCTAGTGAATAGAAGGGAGTAGGGGTGACATGTTAAGCAGTGCTCCAATATTTGAGGGGCTCCCACAAAGAAGAGGGGGGGGTCAACCTATTTTACAAGTCACCAGAAGGCAGGACAAGAAACAGTGGATGGAAGCTAATCAAGGAGAGAAGCAACCCGGAACTAAAAGAGATTTCCTGACAGTTAGAACAATTATCCAGTGGAACGGCTTGCCTTCAGAAGTTGTGGATGCTCCATCACTGGAGGCTTTTAAGAAAAGACTGGAGATCCATTCATCTAAAATGGTATAGGGCAGGGGTCCCCAACCCCCCCCCCCGGTCTGTGGACCAGTACCGGGCCGTGACATGCCAGCAACCGGTCCGCACAAACAAGCAAAGCCCCATCTGCAGGATGCAGGCAGCATACAAAACCACGCACCCTCCGGTCTGCAGAAAAACCTCTCTCCACGGAACCGGTCCCCTGGTGCCCAAAAGGTATAGGGTTTCCCACCTGAGCGCAGGGGGGGGGGAAGGGGGTTGGACTAGAAGACCTCCAACGTCCCTTCCAACTCTGTTATCCTGTTATTCATCCCAGACTTTGCCCTCGTTTTTTGCACTGCCGATATTCCCCTGCCCTTTTCCGGTTCTTCTAAACTTGTCCTTTTGGGCAAGTCTCTTCCACCCACAAGTTGCGATTTAGACACCCTGGGATTCAAAACGGGAACCCAAGGAATTTGCAACCCCTTCAAATGGACCGCCCTTCCCGGATCATCCGTGGCCCCCAAAAGCTTGCTAGGAAGTTGGATTCAAACACCTTCCCACCTCCCGTGAACTCATCGCCATTGTGGCTTCATCCCAAGCGGGTTCCCCCCTTGCTTCGTGCCCAACGAAGCGTCCATTGTCACCCTCTGCTGCATGGCCTTGACCTCCGGTGCTCTGTTTGCAAACTGTGGCTTTGGGAACACGCCGTGGGAACCTGACTGAACCTGACTCCCTTGGGGCTTGTTCAAACAAACCACGATAATGGGTGACGATGCCAGCAAATAATTCACAACAGGATGTTTCCCAGACTAGCCCCGGGATCGAATGTGGGGGTCTCCTTGCCCAGAAAAGCCCTCTCATCCATTTCAGGCTGAAATCAAAAACTGGATTAATTCTCGAGCAGCAGGTAACCCTCCCTCCCTCCTTGGAGAATCCTATAAGCCTTGCAAAGAATGATGGCCTCTTTTGTAAACCGAGATGGGGAGAAAAGTTAAAGGACTTCCCCCTAAGGCTCGGGCTCCACCCCTTGGTGGGAAGAAGGGAAACCAGCCTGGGAAACCGAGACCAGGTCTCTGGGGAGAAAATATTAAACCACTGTTACATGAGAGGTCAGGGAGAGAGGTCCTCGCCAACGCTCCAAGAGCTGTTAATTTCATTTACAAGCCAGCCGTCTGCTTTAAGTCAACACTGGCTGGCAATTAGTTATTAACCACTGAGGACTGTGGGAAACTCTCCATCAATAACTCTGCCTGCTTCGGGACCCAGCCCAAAGGAAGCTCAGCGCTTCAAAGCCCAGCGTCCCGTCCCCGATCGGCAGCAGGCAGTTTTTGCTTGCAAATTTTTTCTCCCGGCCAGAAAATAATTTTGAAAGCCTCTCTCTGCTGCCGGCGCTTGCCGGCGCAGATGGCTCCAGATGGCTGGCCTCGCTTTCCCCAAAAACGAGCCCGAGTGAGGCTGTGTGAAGTTTGCAAGCAGGAGTCTTTGGCCGTGGGCTTTTCATCGGGAGATTAATAAACCCGGGGGAGGGGGGGAGAAATGGGCCGTTCCCCACCTTTCATTCTTTTCCAACATATCATTGTTGGCCTGCTGGTAATCCGAACTCAGCCGTGCCAATGATTTACTTTAAGGAATGCCAGCCGGGCCGCCTTTTGAGAATGACGCCATTCCTGATCTGCCCTCCTGTTTTAACCCTCGCTATTTAATTCGGCTTTCCAGGCCGACAGTCTGTGCTAGTTGCATGCTGGAGATCCGTCTCCTCGCTTCCCACTCGTATTTTTTCCTCCCCTGTAAATATTTACTTTCTCTTGTTTGCCAGCTTCAGAGTTAATATTGTCAAGATTCCCTCCCCCCCCCCCAGCACTGGCAGCTAGTAACGCTCAGAAAAAATGATCTTGCAGGCTCTAGTCCTCATGGTTCGGAGCGAAGAAGTGATTAGGTCGGATAAGCTGCCACTTTACATTAACCGTTTTTTTTTCTTTCTTCATATGGACCACCTCGTTCTCTCTTTCTGACACCCCTTTCTCCCTCCCACCCTCTTGGTTTGTTAACCCCAAATCTATTTTGCCTCCTGCAAGTTAAAATCATGGCATGTGAAAGGGAGGCATTTTTTTCCCTCTTCCGTGCCCATCCATTTTCCTTTTGTGCTGTGCCTTTTCAAGGCTGATTGCTGATCTGGAGCAATTGTTTTGGGAAAGCACTCGGACTGGGTTTTAAAGCTTCCCCCCCTCCTCCCCTTAAACCTTTCCACCCACTCCTCTTTGACTTAACTAGGAAATACCCGTCAGGAGGGCCAGTCCGTATTTCCAATGAAGCCTTCTGGGAGATGACAGAATTCCTACCCCACAGCCCAGCCCTATTCCGAAAGTCGGTAACAGATTCCATAAACCGCTCTGCCCGTTTCTCCAAAGGACTCCACTTTCCACCTTTTGCAAGCCGCTCGGCGCTGGGCAGGAAGGAGGCTGCAAGCAAGCCCGTGCCCGTTTCTTGGGCGCTTGATGGCATCTGGGATGAGGTCAGGGAGGGGAGGGTGGCCCCACCCAAGATTGTGGCTGGCTAGAAAGAGAAGGAAGCGATTGGGAGGCAGTCCCAAATTCTTTTCCTCATTCTTCCTGCCGTTGGTAATCGCAGGCCCCAGTTTTGCGTTTGTTCTAAAGAGCTGCTGAAAAATGCCAGGCGCGAGACACGGATCATTAATTCCAGTCTCCCTGGTTCTGATTCCTCACGTTGCCTTCCTTTGACCCCCTTTGCAATCAACACATAATCAATAAAGACGTGGTTAAGGATAGATCCTCAGGGAGAAACATCTGTCTGCGTCCAGCTGATGGCACCTAATTATCTATCAAACATGTCTAATGGGGATAGGGAACATTTTTTTTTCCTTCTCCCCTCCTCCTCCTCCTTCCTTTGCTGTTATGACGAGAGGCCACGTTTCAAAAGCAACTTCCCCCCCCCCCGTGTCGTTCTCTTTGGCTGTAGGAGGAATTCAGGCGCCGGGCCAAGAGGAAAGAGATGCTGGCCCGAAGGCTGCAGCAACCCCAGGAGAGGTGGCAACTGCGCATGAGGTTCCTCCAGCAGGCCCAGTGCTACATTGGGACGCCCTATGCCAAGAAATACCATCAGCCTGGAAGTAAGAAGCCGTATTCTGGAGTCAAGAGGCCAACGAGGATGCCCATAACACGGGCACAATTTGGGTGGGGCATCTCCATCTCCACCGTTGCGGAAAAGCGTCCATCTCGTTTCCAAGGCACACTTACTAACGGGTTCACTGAGTGACCGTTCAGAGTTACAACGGCATCGAAAAAAGGGACTCGCGGCCGTTTTTCGTACACGCGGCCGTTGCGGCACCCTCGAGGCCCCGTGAGCAAAATTCAAGGGGTTCCTACTTAAGGATCACGTGATCCCCCTTTTGCGTCCTTCCGACAAACCAAGTCGACGGGGAATCCAGATCCACTTAACCGCCACGTTACTAATTTAACAAACGCAGCGGCTGACTTAGCAAGAAAAGTCGTAAAATGGGGCAAAACTCACTCAACAAATGTTTCATTTAGCGACACAACCTTTGGGCTCAACTGTGGCCGTGACGCAAGGACTACCTGTATTTTGCTATTTTTCTCCTTAGCTAGAGGATGAATATAAGCGATTCCTCCCTCCCTCAGTTTTCTCCTTTGATCAATCACCCCAAAGCTGGTGCCCTCCAAATTTGGCAGTGCCGCTCCCCAAGACGGTGTGTGTATGTGTGTGTGTGTGACTGCCATTGCCAAACCTTCTAAGACCAGTTGATTGAAAAACTAGTCCCGAGAGGGGAAATTACTTACGCTCTCCCTTTTAGCTAAGGCAGGGGTAGGCAACCGTGGCTCTTTTATGACTCGTGGACTTCAACTCCCAGAATTCCTGAGCCAGCATGGCTCAGCTTGGAAACCTCTCCCTTTCCCCTCAGCATGGCTGGCTCAGGAATTCTGGGAGTTGAAGTCCATGAGTCATAAAAGAGCCAAGGTTGCCTACCTCTGGCCTAGGCCTAGGCCGCTTTATGACTCGTGGACTTCAACTCCCAGGATTCCTGAGCCAGCATGGCTCAGCTTGGAAACCTCTCCCTTTCCCCTCAGCATGGCTGGCTCAGGAATTCTGGGAGTTGAAGTCCACGAGTTATAAAAGAGCCAAGGTTTGCCTACCCCTGAGCTAAGGGGAGGAACCACCGTGAATAGTTGATATAGGAAGTCCTTGACTTGGGCCCAAAACTTCCATTGCTGAGCAAGGCAGTTGCAAAGCAAATCAATTTTATGACCTTTTTTTTTTGGCCAGGGGTTTGCTAAATGAACCGCTGTGGTGGTTAAGCGAATGAGCGGTCAGTAAGCAAAGCCATCTTTCCCCTATTGACTTTGTTCGTCGGAAGCCAGCTCAGAAGACTGCAGATGATGATCACATGACCCTAGGACAGGGGTAGGCAACCTTGGCTCTTTTATGACTCGTGGACTTTAATTCCCAGAATTCCTGAGCCAGCTATGCTATGCTACGCTGGCTCAAGAATTCTGGGAATTGAAGTCCACGAGTCATAAAAGAGCCAAGGTTGCCTATCCCTGCCCTGGGATGCTGCATCCATCAATACAGGTGCCAAGCGCCCGAATTTTGATCACGTGAGCTGAGGATGCTGGGAGGGTCAAAAGCATGAGAATCGCCGATAAGCCCCTTTTCCCACTGCGGTTTTAACTTCGAACGGTCGCTAAACGAATTGCGGCAAGCCGAGGACTCCCTCTATTTTTAATCCTTGTCCTGGCAGCCACCCAACCCGAGGATGCTCTGACCTCTGGGATGGTACCAAGGCCCAAATTTCTGATGACCCTTTAATTTCCGCGTGCCCAGGTCCTGAATACGAATCTCCCCTTTTCCTGGATTGTTGCGGGTTCATCCGGACATCAGTGCGAGACTTGGCGGACGATTTCGGCTTCTACTTGGGCTTGGGCAACCAAGCCTATCAGTATGACACCCTTCCTGTGACCCTGCCCAGCGAGGACCATTTGAAGCCCGGCGATCTGATCTTCATCTCGGGAGTTTACTTTGATCCACAACGTAATGCCTTCCGTGGGACCCCCTTCCTTCCCTGCCCTCCCGTTCTCCCATCTGTGCCTCCTTGACATAGAGACAGATCGTGAATTCTATTCCTGGAACTCACAAGGTCTCCTGGTTTGATTTGAGAGAAGGCTGGGGTACGGATTTACAGAAACCAGGACTTAGTCGGGGTAGCCAATGATGTAGCTGGATTTGCGATCCCGTTGGGCAAGATCCGGTGCTTAAGAAGACCTGGATAGCCTGCAGGAGGCCTCCAGATCAATCCCAAACATTTTCGCTTAAAAGGTAGCCTTGATGGTGATGACGCCCTTCCGCTAATCGGGATAGGACAACACAAGGTTCATAAAAGAAAAGAAATAGATATACCAGACAGATAAATAACTTTATCTGGTATGAAACATTAAAATGTTAACACAATGAACGAGAACAACACGTTTAAAAATTCAGAAAAGACTGCAGTTTAGTTATCCAGAGTAGGAAATGTAACCCTTAGCATCACCATTTAAGAAGCTTCAAATACAGAAATATCTTGGCTGCTCTTAATTCAACCATTTCATGGAGCAGGACGCAGAGCAGCCCAGATTTGAACCCTGCTCTCTCCTTCAAAGAGCTTTTCAACGAAGACCTGGAGAGAAAACGTGATATAAATTAAGGAAGTACCCCCTGCCCCATGCAAACTCTTCTCACCGTTCCCTGCATTTGCTCACAGCCTAAATACCTGCCCAGGTGTGGGGGTCCTTGACGCTCTTTTGAGCTTGGTGGTTTTCTTGCAGCCATTTCAAATGTTACCGAACTAGGTAACATCGTCGGGGCTACCTGCCCAGGTGTTACCGTGTCCCCTTCTTTGCAGGTAAGAGGCAGCCCCACGACATTGTCCATGTGGAAATCTGGTTGGGGGAAGGAGAACGCAGTCTGGGGGCCAGGTGGAAGCGCGGGCGAGCCCAGGTCTTTGATTCCTACAAGTTCGTCTCCGGCTCCTACGGAGACATGGAATACCACTTCAAGTCCATCGAGACGTGGCTGCAGGGCATCTGTGTCAGGTAAGCATCTCTTGGGGGGGGGAAGTGTCTGCTCTCCGATCTCTCTGTAACATTTTTTTTAAAAATGATGGGGCTCCACATCCAGTCAGGTGGCCCCATCAGAGGATTATTGAGTGCGGATTTCCAGATTTTTTATTTAGCTATTATTTAAATGTACATATGCCGCCCATCTCGCCTAGGGATATCTGTCAAAAGGGAGGATGGAGAACGGCGTACCCACCCACCCCCCATGGCCTAATCCAGCTTTTTTCATCCTGGAGGTTCTCAAAACAGGTGGATTCCCAAGCCCAGAATTCCCAGCAAGGGCTAGGCCGCCTGGGGGAATTCTGGGAGTGGATGCCTACAGATCTGGGCTCTCGTGACCAAAGACGAAAGTCCTGCAGCGAGGAGCAGATGAGTGGCACAATCAAAAACCGGCTTTACATATATATATATTTTTTTAAAAAAACTTCCATCGTTGCTCAGGCCATCCCCTACCTCATTGCAGACCATTAAACTAAAAGATCCTTGAATAGGACCGAAAGAGTGTACTTTTGTGTGTCTGTGTCCATGTGTGTATTCACAGGCATCTCTCACAGGCATCTCTTTGAAAGTCTCTATTGTCATTCTTTTGGCCTCCCCGCCATGTAATTCTCCTCTGCTGGCGCCTCTGGAAATGTTTGATGCCCACCATTGTTCCTGGCAATTTGAGGTATGCCAGTCCTCGTCCCGCCTCCTTTCTCCTCCACCCACTCCTGCCTTCTCCTGCAGCTTGAAATCCAAAGGTGTCATTACAATTTCAAAGGCCTCGCCTGAACGGCCGTTTAGCACCTGCCACTCACAAAGGCAGCGGTGAATAATCATCTGATTGGTGGGAGGCAGATGGGTGAGATTCAGGCACGGTCCACCTTACAAACAGAATATCTGCAAGCCAGATTATCTGTCTGTCTGTCTGTCCATCTATCTATCTATCTATCTATCTATCTATCTATCTATCTATCTATCTATCTATCTATCTATCTATCTATCTATCTATCTATCTATCTATCTATCTATCTATCTATCTATCTATCTATCTATCTATCTATCTATCTATCTATCTATCTATCTATCTATCTATCTATCTATCTATCTATCTATCTATCTATCTATCTATCTATCTATCTATCTATCTATCTATCTATCTATCTCGGGGGTCCCCAACCCCCAGTCCGTGGACCGGTATTAGGCTGCGACATGCCAGCAACCGGTCCACACAAACAAGCAAAGCCCCATCTGTGGGATGCAGGCAGCACACAAAACCACGCACCCTCCGGTCCGTGGAAAAACCTTTCTCCATGGAACGGGTCCCTGGTGCCCAAAAGGTTGGGGATCTCTTATCTCTCTCTCTCTGTCTCTCTCTTTCTCTCTCTCTCTCTCTCTCTCTCTCTCTCTCTCTCTCTCTCTCTTTATCTATCTATCTATCTATCTATCTATCTATCTATCTATCTATCTATCTATCTATCTATCTATCATCATCACTTTTATCATATATTTAATCTATCTACCTCTCTGTCTCTATCCTCTCTCTCTCTCTCTTCATCTATTATCATCATCATCACCACTTCTATCATCTATTTAATCTATCTACCTTTCTGTCTCTATCATCTGTCTATCTATCTATCTATCTATATCTCTATCTATCTATCACTTCTATCATCTATTTAATCTATCTACCGCTCTGTCTCTATCATCTCTCTCTCTCTCTCTCTCTCTCTCTCTCTCTCTCTCTCTCTCTCATCTATTATCATCATCATCACCACTTCTATCATCTATTTAATCTATCCACCTTTCTGTCTCTATCATCTGTCTATCTGTCTATCTATCTATCTATCTATCTATCTATCTATCTATCTATCTATCTATCTATCTATCTATCTATCTATCTATCATCTTTCACTAGGAAAAACAAAAAAATCGCTCTGGAACAGATCAGCTATCTGAGATTTTTAAACTGAAACGAGTATTTTTTTTTCCCACGTCAAGGGGGTTCCAGATAGGAGGCGATAGTCCTTCCTTCCTAAGGTGCCTTTTTCCCCACCTGTATTTCCTCTTGGTCTTATTTGACAGCACACTTGAGCAACAGTCCTGCGAGGATGACCTGCCCAATCCCCCTTCCTTTTCCAAAGATTTGGTCTGCAGTTCACTTCCCCAGAATTCTAGCTTAACCGGATGGATGCCTGTCAGCTCAAGCCGGGGAGTTAAACCCCTTCCTGAGTTGCTGGACATCAGATAGTCCATAAATACAGTTCTGTAAATGAAAATAAATTAAAGCAAAGTAGCCATGTGGAAAAGAGGCGTATGATGTCAGGGTCACACCCCTGTACAAAAGGGCTGTTTTATACACCCTGCCTCTTTAGAGATGTATGCCTTCCACTGCAAGAATCCATGGCTCATTCACAAGCTGAGCATCACAAGAGCCCTGCTCGTCTTTTGATTTCCCACAATGCCCCTGATTACCGCCGGGTGGATGGGGCATTGTGGGGAAAGTCAAAAAGACAGGCAGAGACAGACCCAAAGGATTAGGGGCAGCATCGGAGCCAAAGGGGCAAAGCCAGAGAAGGACTTTGCTCTCTCCGGCTGCCGCAGGGAAGGTTCACACACCTCCACCTTGCCGGGCTCCGACTTCCCCGGCGGGAATTTTTCCCCGGCACCAGCAACGGTTCCTAAGCAACTGTTGCTAGGAAACGGGTTCTTGTTGACAGCACCCAAGGCTGCCTGCACCCTCGCCAGGGGAAAACACGGCTGTCCAAATCTGGATGCTTGGAGACTCGGCCCAGGAGGCAGCAGAGCGTTCCTGAAAAAGCCCTGTCAAGTTTCACGATGGCTGATCTGGAAAACACGCCCTCTAGAGCACTCTCCGAGCACGTAGGGCACGCCAAGTCAAGGTTAGACTTCAGTTATTTGTGTTTTTCTCCTTGCTTAGGGGTCAAAACAACCTCCCCAAAGAGCAACAGGTGGCAGCTGGTGCTTTCCAGAAATCCAAAGGGCTTTACTGGAATAGCAAAGTAGGAAGGGATTTTAGAGGTCTCCTAGTCCAACCCCCTGCTCAAGCAGGAGACCCTATATCATTCTGGACAAATCTCTTCTTAAAAAACCTCCAGTGTTGGAGCACCCACAACTTCTGAAGGCAAGCCATTCCATTGATTCATTGTTCTCGCTGTCAGGGAATTTCTCCTTAGTTCTAGGTTGCTTCTCTCCTTGATTAGTTTCCATTTGTTGCTTCTGGTCCTCCTCCTCAGGGGCTTTGGTTAATAGATCATCCCCGTCTTCTCTGTGGGAGCTCCTCAAATACTGGAAGACTGTTGTCATGCCACCCCTAGTCCTTTGTTAGCCTAGACAGACCCATTTCCTGCAACCTTTCATCCTATGTTTTAGCCTCCTGCCTCCCTAATTATCTTTGTTGTTCTTTTCTGCACTCTTCCGAAGGCCTCAACATCTTTTTTCGTATCGTAGCGACCAAAACTGGATGCAGTATTCCAGGTGTGGTCTTACCAAGGCATTATAAAGTGGTACTAACTCTTCACTCGATCTTGATTCTATCCCTCTGGTGATGCAGCCTAGGACTGCGCTGGCTTTTTTGGGCAGCTGCAGCACACCCAAAATGCAACGCAATCCAAACTCAGATTTAAACTCAAATTTGAACTCAGTCAAATATCTAGCAGCTGCCGAAGTTCCCAATCACGCTTGGTTTTAACCTTAGCTAAAAACCTCCTTGAACCCCGCTCATTTCTAATGGGGTAAAATCTCTTGCAAGTCTGAAAACTTGGCAATTCCCCCAGTGGGGAGGCTCCAATCCCGAAAGAACTCGCCAAGTTGGCGAGAAAGTGGTTGACTCCCTCAAGTTGGGAGAAATCTTGAATTAAATGTCGTTTCCCGTTGCTTTTCCCCGCAGCCATTGTCCAGAGCACAAATGGGCTTCGGCAAGGGACGTTGTGGAGAGGAAATCTATTTTCTACCCGCTGAGCGAGCAAGATGAATCTGCAGAACAGGACACCGGCCCTTCCCAAAGCCGTCCTCCCTCGCCACCTGCAGACGAAGGAGCGTCAGTCAGGACGGCATCCATTGCAGCATCTCTCAGCACCTGTGGACTGAGCAGCAGCGAGCAGGTGGAAGCCCTGGATCTTCAGGTGCGCTCCAGGTTGGGCTGGGGGAAAACAGATGAAGGTGTAGAGTCCGGCCGAGGTCGGGATGAAGCCCCGCGCTTCAGCGAAGCAGGCGGCGAGGCTGTGGCCGAGGGGGAACGGGCCCGGAGAGAAGGGGTCGAGGCGGATCCTGTGAAGACCCTCCCAGAAGATCAAGGCCAGGAGCCTCCTGGCCGGGGGGAGGACTCAGCCGGAGACTTGACCCAGGCCTCCCCTTCCAGTGGCAAGGTAAAGTCCATGTCGGGCCACGTCGGAAAATGGAAAAAGAACCTGACGTCCAGAACGCGAGACGTTTTGTGCCCTGATGGACCTCCGCCACTAGCCCCAGGTGAATCGGACAGCTTTCCTTCCAGCTAGGAGAAGACCTGCTGTCCTCCACCACATCCTCACCCCGCCCAGCTCCTCTCCACATTTGAGAAATAAGACACGCATTCCTTCCCTCCAAGCTTCCCAATTCCCACAGTGCCCTAGAGTAATGCAGTGCGGCATTCTGGGAAAATGAACAGGGACAGCTTCTCTAGGAAGGAAGCCTCGACAAGGGCGGGATCCTCTGAGAACTGCTGACAATTGTAACCCCTGAAGCGGGCCTGTCTGAGCCTCCAGATGTTGGCAAACTACAGCTCCCAGCATCCCTCTTTACTGTTGGTTTATGAGGGGCTGCTGGGAAGGGTAGTTCACCTCTTGCTCATCCCGATGTAGGACCTACTAATGTTCAATGAATTCCTCTTTTGCTCTCATGTCCAACCACAGGAAAACCCACCTGATAGGAAAAATGCAAACCCTGGTTTCTCCCTGGCTACTTTGTTTTAGCCTGCATTTTAACCCTGAATAGTGCACAGATTGTCTCACTTAACACATGTCTCGATTAACAACAGAAACATTGGGCTCAATTGCCGTCGTAAGTCAAGGACTACTGCATTTCAAAGAGATTAGATTCGGCAGCCCAGCCAAACGGAGAGTAGTGGCCCTCTCTCTGCCAAGCATGTTGTCCAACAAAGTAAAATCATCCTGGCAAAGCTCATAAAAAGAAAAAATTGGGGAAGGGAAAGACCTATAAAACCTTGGCTCCCTCAGCAGGCAATTTGGCTGGAGGCGAAACTTAGGGTCATAAATAGAGCAGATTAAGTGGAACAGGGGAAGGTGAAACACACAAATATTTGTATGCTATAAAAAATACCAGCTAGAGCAGGGATCCCCAACCCCTGGTCTGTAGATCGGCACCGGGCTGCGGCACGCCAAAAACTGGTCCACACAAACAAGCGAAACCTCATCCGTGGGATGCAGGCAGCAGGCGAAACCACATCCCCTCCAGTCCACGGAAAAACCTCTCTCCACGGAACCGGTCCCTGGTGCCCAAAAGGTTTGGGGGCTGCTGAGCTAGAGGTAGGGGAATATCCTGTGATTTTGTTTTGCTGACAGAGTGTGGTGTTGCCAATTGTTAATTGTCCTACTGCAGCCCTGACAATAAAAGGAATCTGAGATGGCAAAAGCAGGCTATAGACATGGAGCAGAGCTGATGTTTGAATAAAGATATCTGATCACATCTGGCAACTAATGGATATCTGGGGTAGCATAATATCAACCCCAATTTTCTCCTTAAATTTGCACTTAAATTTGCAAAAGCAGAGGTCTGAAATGTCAGCGCCATTTGCCTCCTTTTGGAGAACAAGAGAGTACAGGCAGTCCTCGACTTACGACCTCAATTGAGCCCAACATTCTGTTGCTAAGTGAGACTTAAGTGAATTCCGTCCTGGTTTATGACCTTTCTTGTCACAGCTCTTACGTGAATCACTGCAGTTGTTTAAGTTAGTGACAAAGTTGTTAACTGAATCCCGTTTCCCCATTGACTTTGCTTGTCCGAAGGTCGCAAAAGGGGATCACAGGATCCCCCCCCCAGAGACACTGCAGTCGTCATAAATATGAGTCAGTTGCCAAGCATCGGAGTTTTGATCGCGTGACCCTGGGGATACTGCGATGGACGTAAGTGTGAAAAACGGTCATAAGTCACTTTATTTCCAGTGCCGTTGCAACTTTGAACAGTCACTAAACAAGCTGTTGTAAGTCGAGGAGTCCCTGCAAAATAAATGCAACTCACCTTTTTTTCCCCGTACTATCAGAAACTCCATAAGCCACCATCCTCTGAAAACAATCCATGAAAAGAACGAAATTCTCACCTGTGATCCTTCCACGCCTCTTTGCCTCTTCTCCTGGGACGCTCGGCTGCTAAAATATTATTTTGAAAAATAAAATAAACCAATCAAAAGCTTCCTTCACTTTTTTCCGGAGGGGGCCGATTCTCTTTAAAAACCATCCAGCGATGCCCTTGGGAGAACCATTAAAAGGTGAAATGCTCATCTTTACATCCTGCAATAGTCAAGTGTCTTCGCCATTGGTATCTTCCATCATCAAATCCACTTTTCCACCAGCCTCTCACCAACTGCATTTCTCTTTTCCTAGAAGTTGGAGAGAAGTTGCTAGATTTTCCCGTTGGCCGAGCAGAGGGGCAGAAGAATTAGTGCACATTGTAGCCTTCTCAAATGGGAAAAAAATCCAGCTTTCCGAAACCTCGGAACAGTCTAAAAACCACGCCCTGAAATAATCAAAGAAGCAATATTCGATTAAATAAAGATTTAGGGGCATGCTTATACATTTAAACACCCACGGAGGTTGTAGCAGATCCCTCAAAAGCTCTTTGGAGACGCTTGGCTGCAAACGGACTTCCATCAGTTCCACAAACAATCTCTTCTTTATATTTTATTCTTCGTGACATTCAAGTCCAGAGAGGAAAAAACAACTCCAGAATAATAATTAAAAAAAATTGTTCATTCCGCAACACCCTCCCACTTCTGCCCTGATGTCAGAATTCGATCTCGAAACTGCAGCGGTTTCTTTTTTTAAAATCCAATCTCTGTCCACGTACGGATTTTTTCGAAAAGCCTCCCTCCCTCAAAGCATCTCTTCGGTCAAAGCCCCAGCTGAGCTGCGTACGAGTCACGACTTCGAACGGGAGCACCGACACTCCTCCATCGGAAGAAAGAAAGATCTTAAAAGACAGTGAGCCAAACCCACGTGGCTGTTCCTTTGTCGGGCGGGCATCTTAAAAAAAGAGTTGAATCGGTACTCTCACGCGTCTGGCAGAATTGAAAGAAACAGAAACTACATCGGTGGCCAGACAACGCCAAACTTCAACTTTGCAAATTCAGGATCCGGAGATCTTTTCCCTGCTTCCACAAAAAACCCTTATTCACCTTGTACGTTCTGGGTACTGAAGCCTGCCAAGCCTGTGCTTCACCTGTCGAGTTATAGCCCTTGCTCTGTAGCTGTTGGCCAACTGACCGGAGTGTCAAAGCATGACATCACAGCCTCTCCATTGTGACCCGGGCGTAAGTCAGCTTCCAGAAGTATGGCTTCAGGGCAGGAAGTTGTTTCCACACCGAATTGCTGGGAGCCAAGGGTCTGCAGGAAGAAATTCCTTAGCTTCCCTCCCCGTTTGACTCTCCGAAGACCTCTGTGCTTCTCAGGTGCCCCTCTCTCAACTAGGCAGGAAAGAGGTGGTGGGCACACCGGGATGGTGTGTGCGAAAAAATCTCAGGGAAAGAGTTGAAAACGAACGAAGAGGGAGTTAGAGAAAGTCAGGGACGGGGGCTTGGGAGGCAAGTGTTAACCCTCGGAGGGATGTCCGTCGTAAGATTGGCTGGGGAGTGACAATCAACAGGTGCCCGTTGTCCCAAGGGACAACTGGGTAGCAATTGAGTGTGGCTAAAGAGTCCATTGGGAGGGCAGATACAGAATCCCACTTAAACTACTTAAAGTTGGCGTGACAAACTCCAAAGAAACACCGCCTTTTAATTAATGTTGCTCCGACTGATGAAGTTACTTGGATGAGTAACAAAGTTTGGTCCAGTTGCCGTGGTTCAACCTTTAGACGCCTGGATGACGGGAGCCTTCACTGACATCTTGCATTTTCTCCTTTGCGCCTGCCAATCACCCCACCGGCGGGACCTAAATTCTAACTCTCCGCCCCGTGGTCTCAGTGCCTGTCCTTTGCGCCGTCTCCGTACGGAGAAGGCGGGGACCTTGCAGGGTTGATTTTAGAGTCCAGTTCTAGAGTCCCTCAGCCGCGGATGCTGTGGTTGAGCTGATTGCAACCAGGAGGGAAACGCCAGATTGAAATCTGGGCGTTGCTGACCGAGGCTGGTCTGGCTTTCAGGATGGATGAGCGAGAGACCGCTGGATGGCAATGAAAGAGCAGCTGCCCTACGTTTAGGCTTCCGTTGGTTCCCATACTACCACGAAGCAGGCGAGGCCCACCGTGTGACAAGGCTGCCCAAAAGACGCCCGGGACAGAGTCATCCAAAGGTCCAAAGCAGCAGCACAACCCATCCACAAGGAGGTGAGGCTGCTCTCTTTTGTTTCAACCAAGCGGAATTGGGCACCTGGCCTAAAAGGAGCGGAATGACTGCAAACTAACCCAGTAATAGGAGCGGATAACGTGAGCGTGTTTTTGGGCTACAGAAGTGGTGGGCGAGGGCTCAACGCAGCTCCATTCGTGCGAGGGGCTGGCGCACATGCCCGCCGCTTGTGCGAACGGAGCCCGTGTGCACGTCCCTGCGCTTGCCCGCAGACCCATCCCCTCTCCCTCCTCTGCCGGTCCACCGTTGGAAGTTACAACAGCGCTGAAAAAGCTGACTTATGACCCTTTTTCACCCTTAACGCCCGTTGCCGGAACTCCACGGTCCCGTAATCAAAATTCCGACGCTTGGCAACCGACTCCTATTTACGACAGTGGCCGCGTTCCCGGGGTCACCTGATCCCCTTTTGCGACCGCCTGACAAGCCGAGTCACTGAGGGGAAGCCAGATTCACTTAACAACCGTGTTACTAACTGAACAACCGCAGTGATTGACTCAACAACTGTGGCAAGAGAAGTCGTAAAACGGGGCAAAAGCTCACTTAACACCTGTCTCACTTACCAACAAGCTTTGGGCAAAATTGTAGACGTAGATCGAGGGCTACCTGTAGCTCATTTCCTTCCTTCCTCCTCCTCATTATTTCCAGCTTTCCCCCCAACCAGGAGCCACTATGTGAAAGCTAGAGAAATCTAGCAGCTCAGGGGAAAGAGGTATTCCTTGAAAGGCTAGATTTCAAAGGGCAGAGAATGTTTCATCTTCCAGTCAGGGATCTGTGCCCTCAAAACAAAAAGCCATCATTGCACTCGCTGTATTGCTGCGTGGGTATTATAAAGACAGCTTGGAAAACCATCCAGAATAATGGGAATTCGAATGCTGTAAATAACAGGCTTGGAATTACTATCTACGAATTGGAACGTATAATAACCAGATCAAAGCTGCTGCTTCGTTTCGCTAGCATTTTTGTAAATATCCAGGAGGGGAAAGACGCAGCCAAAAAAAAAAAAAAGAAGGAAGCTTTTTGCTGGCTTAAAAAGTACAGATCCAAGGGGAAATGGTGGGAAATTTAGACCCAGCCAAAAGACGATTTTGGTCTAACCAGTGGAATTCAATCCCAGCATGCTGACTGGGGAATTCTGGGAGTTGAAGTTCACACACCTTAAATTTGCCAAGTTTGGAAAAAAAACACAGCCCTAGTGGAAGTGGCTGGTCAACCAGATACAATACTGAACTACAATACCCAGCAGCCTCCACCAGTATGAGCACTGGGAGGGCTCAGCAGTGTCTGGAACAGCAGGTCCCCCAACCCCACTCTGCCCGCAGACTGTTTTCAAAGCTCTTGAGCCAAAGCCGGTTTCAAGTTCCCAAACCATAAGACGCTGAGGGTGGGAAGGGCTTATAGTTGCCAACCAGGACCTCAAATTCAGCCTTTTTTCATTTTTCCCAGATTGACAAAATGAGCGACGTCTCTCTTTTTCTATCCCAGCATTTGGATCTGAATTTGCCCCTTTGCCCATCTATCAATCCATGCTGGTTTAATGCCAAACTGGACCCGTTCCTCTGGTTTGTTGGGGCTGATGAATTGCCTCTTCAGCTTTTCTCCTGCAGAGGTCCCTCAGCTCAACTCCCTGCTCCTTGCGAAGGGCTGGACTAGATGACCTCTCTGGACCTCCCGGTTCTAGGATTCTGTGATTGGTTTTTCTTCTTTTTGACTGATGTACAAGAGACCATGCACACCCCCTGGCAGGCCCTAATCTTCTTCTCTTCGACAGATCCTAAGGGCATAGAAAACAGGAGGCAGAAATACCGGGCTCTTTTTCCAAGCCAGGCACTGAAGCAGTGGAAGACATACAAGCAAAGGGGTAGGAATTTGATGCATCCCACCCCTTTCTGATAGAGAAGGAGATTCCAAAATCTCTCCAGTCCAGCACTAGTGTAGGTTTGGGGGGGGGAGAGGCCCCCCTGCTCAGATTTCAAGGAGCTTTAGTGGGCTGCTGGCCCCACTTAATATTTGGGGGAAAGGTGGGCTGTGTTGATGTAATGGTATGTGAGAATGACCTTGGGAAGCCGGGGCCTAGGGAACGGTCAGATAAGAGACAGCAGAGCCCTCAGCTGCCTAGTGGGTGGTGCAAGAGTGTCTACCTGCCAGCTGTATCTCACTCCCAAATGACACCCTTGATTCATTAAGCCTTGTGTCTCCCACACTGGCAATATTGCATCCAGTTTTGGCCACCACGATCTTAAAAACATACAAAGAAGACTCTGGAAAGAGTGCAGAGCAGAGCAGCAAGGATGATTAGGGGGCTGGAGGCTAAAACATACGAAGAACGGTTGCAGGAATTGGGTATGGATAGTCTAGTGAAAAGAAGGACTTGGGGTGACAGGATAGCATGGTTCCAATATTTGAGGGGCTGCCACTAAGAAGAGGGGGTCAACCTAGTCTCCAAAATGGGTTGTCCTGAGGGCAGGACAAGAAGCAACAGAGGGAAACCAATGAAGTAGAGAACCAACCTGGAATTAAGGAGAAACTTCCTAACAGTGAGGACAATTAACCAGTGGAACAGCTTGCCTCCAGAAATTGTGGGCGCTCCATCACTGGAGGTCTTTAAGAAGACACTGGACCGTCACTTGTCTGGAATGGTATATAGGGTCTCCTGCTTGAGCAGGGGGTTGGACTAGAAGACCTCCAAGGTCCCTTCCAGCTCTGTTATTCTGTTGTTATTATCCGTCATTTGTCTGAAATGGTAGGGTCTCCTGCTTGAGCAGGACTAGAAGACCTCTTAAGGTCCTTTGTCATTCCCCATCTGGGCAGCTTCCAGAGCCTGGAGAATTGTGGCTGGGGAATTCTGGGAAGTGAAGTTGGCACGTCGGAAAGGGGCTAAGGACGGGGAACTAGTCCACTGGCACCCACTGATGAGTATTTCTCTTCAGACACCCCTTCCCCCATGGCCCAGCTGGATCCAAAAGGGTTCACCCACCCTCCTCCTCGTTCCAGGGCTTCCCAAAGTAGCCGAAGGGAGATTCACCTATGAATTCAGATCAAAGAAGCCCAGAGTCAGCCTGAAGGCAGCGCTCCGAATGAGTCACCTGGACGAGAGAAGAAACGAAGAAGCCCCGGGATCCGGGCCGTTCTTTTACATCGGTGGAGCGAATGGGGTTGATACGTAAGGAGAAAGCCCTCGCGCCTCCCCCCCCAACCCTTGAGCGAGGAAGGCTGCCTCAGGGAGGGGTTGTGCTAGATGGCCTTTGCGGAGCCCTCTCAGCTGCGGGACTCGGAACGTAGGAAGCAAAAGGTGGCCCTCGGCTTAACAGCCGTTCGTTTAGCGACCGAAGTTTACGAGGGCAGGCAAAAAAAGTGACCGATGGGTTTTCAACGCCGGTCATCGTTGCAGCCTCCTTGTGCTGAAGCTGGATCTAAATTTTAGATCGCGTGGTCTAAATCTGGGCGCTCGGCAGCTGGCGTGTATTTGTGAGAGTGGCGCTGTCCCAGGGTTACGTGATTCCTCCCTTTGCGACCTTCCCAGCCGGCTTCCGACAAGCAAAGACAGTGGGAGAAATAGGATTCGTTTAATGACTGCAGCGATTGGCAAAAAAGGGGGGGGTGCAACTAAATTAACAACTGTCTTGCTTAGCAATGGAAGTTTGGGGCTCTGTCGTGGTCGTAAGTTGAGGACTATATTTCTAGAGCAGGGGTCCTCAAACATGGCCACTTTAAGACTTGTGGACTTCAACTCCCAGGATTCCCCAGCCAGCATGGCTGGCTGGGGAATCCTGGGAGTTGAAGTCCACAAGTCTTAAAAGTGGCCAAGTTTGAGGACCCCTGTTCTAGAGGATTATTGGTCATCTTGCACCAAGGCCACCTCCCCTCTCTCTCGCAGCCTGAGTAATTACTGCAAGAGCAAAGGGTGGCAACGGATTTATGACAACCGGAGGGAAGACTACGTCTTGAAATGGTGCGAGACCAAGTTTCGGGACACCTATTGCAACTTCCGAGAAGGTATGGGCCAGCTTTCCAAGCTCAAGAGAAGCTGGAAGGAACAACGGCAGGTTCAGAATTTCTGGAGGTCAAGGAGCAGAGGGCGGACAGAAAAAATATATATATTTGTAGCTCAGAGTTGAACTGAGCTTGGTCCTTGGTGCTCTCTGAGCTGGGTGGTTTTGTTGCAGACATTTAATTACCAAGCTAGGTGACATCATCAGTGCTAGAAGGCAGTGGGGTGGAGGAGGAGGAAGAGGAGATCCTTGGTGCTCTCTGAGCTTGCTTATTTTCTTGCAGACATTTAATTACCAAACTAGGTAACATCATCAGTGCTAGAAGGCAGTGGAGTGGTGGTAGTGGTGGTGGAGGAGGCGGAGGAGATCCTTGGTGCTCTCTGAGCTTGGTTGTTTTCTTGCAGATGTTTCATGACCCAACTATGTAACATTATCAGTATTAGAAGGGAGTGGGATTTTCAGGGAGGATTGTGGGGTCCTTGGTCCTCTCTGAGCTTGGTTGTTTTCTTGCAGACGTTTCATGACCCAACTAGGTAACATCCTCAGTGCTAGAAGGGGGTGGGGTTTCAGCAGTGGAGGAGGGGGAGGACTGTGGGGTCCTTGGTGCTCTCTGAGCTTGGTGGCTTTCTTGCAGACGTTCCATGACCCAACTGGGGAACACCTTCATTTCAGATCACATCCCTCCGTCGTAACTTGGAGCGGTCATTAAGCGACCGGCCATTAAGCAGGGCCGCCCGTAAGGCCTTCTTCATCTCCTCTGCTGCCTGAGCCCCTGTTTTTTTTTTCCTGCCCATTCAGGAGAGCAGCTTCTCTACCAGATCCCAAACAACAAGATCCTGACGACAAAGATCGGCCTGTTGATGAACCTCAGGGAATATGATCGGGTGATGAAAAAGGTTGGGCAGGCAGCCAGGTAAGCCCCTGTTGATAATCCTCCTGGTTGGGGGGGGGAAGCAATTTGACATTATCTTTGAACTGCCAAGGATGCCACCGTCCCTGAAGTTCAAAGAGAAAAGTTTGAAAAAAAAAAAAAACGTTTTGAAAGTTCTAGGCTTATTTCCCTAATGTCTGATAGCCGCTGATGTATTTGGCGCGGTTCGCTATTGACGGTTACATAAAATAACTTACCATTTTAAACTCGATAATCCACAGGATGAGAATAAACAAGATTGCTAATGGAGGGCGAAACATTGTATTGAAATTACGTCCAGTTAAACGTCCAAGACATTATATCGAAATTATGTCCACCAGCAATGGATGGAAGCTAATCAAGGAGAGGAGCAACTTAGAATTAAGGAGAAATTTCCTGGCAGTGAGAACAATGAATCAGTGGAACAGGCGTTTGCCTCCAGAAGTTGTGGGTGCTCCATCACTGGAGGTTTTTAAGAAGAGATTGGACAGTCATTTATCTGGAATGCCATAGGGGTCTCCTGCTTGAGCAGGGGGGGTGGACTAGAGGACCTCCAAGGTCCCCTCCAACTCTGTTATTCCTTTTTTTTTTAGCAACACTGGGATTCAAAAGGCAAACGAAGGCCTTCTTCCCTTTGAAAGCTGTGGGTCAGCCACTTTGGGGCTAGCTGGGCTGAGATTACATGCCATTCTCAGCAGAAAGCACAATGCTGTCTCTAGCAAGCAGAAATTATATTGAGAAAGAATGCTAGTCCATACGAAGGAGTCATGGGTATCTTTTAATCTCTAGTGCGCATGAGAGAAATGATGGCTGGCCTGTAAATTCATTAAAACGTGTCTGTGTGAGATTATTATTATTAAAAAAAATTTCCCCCTTTCCCTTTCTTGCAGATTGCTAAAAATGGAAGATTTTTTCCCGGAGACTTTTCGTCTGGACACCAAAGACGAGAGAGAAATCTTCTTTGAAATGTACAGAGGTGAACCCCAAAGCCATTTATTCTGTCTCCCTTTTCAAGATAATGAATATATTTCAAACAGTGGGTTCTGTAAGAAAAGGACAGGAGCGGGTGGCGATCTCGGTATTCAAATGTGGCACGGAGGGGCGGGCCCGGTCAAGCGAGCGACGTCACCTGCGTTGTGACGTCATTGGCTTGAACGATGTCACGATTCCTGTGATGTCACAGACGTATGTCACGTGTGGAACGGTCCAGCTGGCCCTGCTTTGCTGCTCCCCAACGTCTCTGAAATCACGGGTGGAAAGAATGCACAGGTAGCCTTCGACATACAGCGTTTTGTTTAGTGACCATTCAAAGTTACAATGGTACTGGAAAAAGAGACGTGAGGACCGTTTTTCACACTTAACAACCATTGCAGCATCCCCATGGCCACGCAATCAAAATTTGGATGCTTGGCAACTGGCTCGTGTTTATGACGGTTGTGTGATTGACGTTTGTGACCTGACAAGCAAAGTCAATGGGGAAGCCAGATTCACTTAACAACTGTGTTATTAACTCAACGAGTGCAGTGATTCATTTAACAACCGTGGCAAGAAATTTCCTAACATTTGGCAAAACTCCCTGAACCACTGTCTCGCTGAGCAACAGAAATCTGGGGCTCCTTCGTGGTCGTAAGTCAAGGTCTACCTGTATTTGGGATTAGTTTCTGCTTAAGAATGTGGAATATTGAGTTGATAAATCCCTTGGGATTGATAAATCAGTTTAATAAATCCCTTGGGATTGTGAGTGGCACAAAAAAGAAATCGCCCTTTGCAAGTGACACGAACCAGACAAATCAAGAGAGTGACCTCCTTTGGTTCATGCCAGATGGAGTCAGGCTTCAGAGATGTGGTTAAATCTTGACTTTTTTGATCCCCCGGAGGCCTCTATAGGAGGCTGGGTCTTCCCATGCTGAATTTAATGTCCAAAGAGGAGAAATACCTCATTGTTCTCTTACTAGACTGGGTGGCTATCTCTTTTCCCAGTGTGATCCTGCAAGGTTCTTGGTGTCAAGTAATTTAGATAAAGGGAGTGGGAGGTGTTACTTTCAAGTGGGCTAGGTGGAGAAACGAAGCTTCTTCGATTCAGCTACAGACCGTGGGAGCCTGAAGCCTTGTCAAGGACACCAGAACACGTGTGGATTCGAAGCAGACGGTTCCCATAAGCAAGTGGACTTGTTGATAGGGATTACATAAGACGTCGGGGGTTTGGCTGGGAAAGCTATTGTTTTAAGTCTATGAACCGGTGTGTGGGAACCTCAGAGTGAGTTTTGCTCCGACATAAACCCCGCAGTGTATTCAATAAACTTGTTAAGATTTTCGGAAACGGAATGAACCTGGCGCTTTCTTTGGATTCTGGAGCTGGATGTTGACCCTCGGGCTGTAAACCTGGCGCTAGCAACTTAAGCCGCTTTCTCCTTCCCTCTCTGCAGAACCTCAGATTTGGATCTGCAAGCCCACCAGCTCCAACCAGGGCCGAGGCATTTTCCTCCTGAAAAGCCAAGCGGAGGTCCGAAGCTTGCAGGCCAAACTCCAAGGCACGGAGGACGAGCCTGGCTATAAGAAGCTGTCCTACAAACTGCCTCAGGCACGAATCGTCCAAAGGTAGAGAATCCGCCACGCAGCCGCCCCGGCTATCCGGCTCCCGGCTGGTGAGCGACCTCAGATGCTCTTGGACTTGAGCTAAAGCCCGGAGCGGGAATTCAGACAGAGACACGACGGGAGACTCTTCCTGGGCAGCCTAGCCTATACCATTTCAGATAGATGGTTGTCCGGTCTCTTCTTAAAAGCCTCCAGTGATGGAGCATCCACAACCTCTGAAATGTTTAATTCCACCGGCCTGAAAGTTTCTGGTTCCAAGCCGTTTACGATTAGAGAAACTGCTTGGGGATACTTCCTTGCGGTTGTTTTTTTATTTATTATTCCATGAATTGATGAATCGGATTCACAGAACCGCCGATCTCACCCCAGGGGACTCTTGCTGTCATTATTATTATTATTATTAAAATTATTTGTTGTGGGGTTCTTGTGCGTTTTGATGTCACCGATGGGGCCGTGGGATTAGCCTTTGGAGAGAAAAGCGAAAAGAAAAGGGGGGATTACGCGGTCATTCCTATCTGGGAAGTTTAGAAGGGCTTCAAAGCGGCCGACGGGCTGCGTTGTGCGGATTGAAGGCGGCAGGAACAGCTGTCTGGAACGCTTCTGGATTCAGGAGCTATTTTGGATTCGAGAGAAAGCTTCTTTATGGTTATTTATAGCCTTCAGAAAAGATATTCAGGGTTGCATCGGAGAAAAGGAGGAAAAAAACCCCCACAACTCCTTTGGTGTCGCTGCCGTGGAAAATTACAAATTACACCCTGTGGGAAAGCAGCACGGGCACCTTGAACCCAGCCGGCGGGGATCCAGCACCAAGCACAGCCTGATGGGGGGTGGGTGTAGTTCTGCAAGATCCAGAGAGCTAAGTGCCCAGTGCCTTAGTTTTCATCCAGCTCACCTGCCTTTCCTTCACCCCAGGTACATCGACCGCCCTCTGCTGCTGGAGGGGAAGAAATTTGACGTCCGCTCTTACCTGCTGATCGCCTGCACGGTGCCGTACATGGTCTTTTTCGGCCACGGTTACGTCCGCCTCACCTGCCTCAACTACGACCCCAAATCCAACGATCTCACTTCTCATTTGACCAACCAGGTGGGAATTGCCCCTCGTAGGGGGAATCTCACCACTTTGACCCGCTGTTTTGAGAACAGGGAACAATAGACAGGGAACAAGTTGGCTTGATTTGGGGGGGGGGGGGAAGAAGCCTGCCAGTTCTCCTCTCCTAAAGCTGAGAAGAGACGACAAGGTGAGATTAGCCCTTTTTTAAGATCTTTGCCTTGCAAGGTTGGAAGTCCCCAAAGCCATCTCCGATTCAGCTTGATTTTCTTTGCAGTGAAGCGACCCCAAAGGAAGGCATTTTGGCATCGTTGCGCTTTTCTGTGCCCGCACACCCATTGGCACACACTTAACGCCTGCCTGTGCAGCTGTGTGGCTTACACACACAAAGTCACACGCAAGCCGTCTCTCTTTCTCTGGCTGGATTAGCTGGGAAGCCAGATCTTGCAATTAAAAACCGAAGAAGCAAAATGGGGATACGGAACTGAGCCCAAAATTAAGTGAGAAATCTGTTAAGTGAGTTTGCCCCCCCCCCTTGACGACTTTCCCGGCCACGTTTGTTCAGCGAATCACTGCGGTTGTTAAATTAATCACACGGTCGTGAAGTGAATCCGGCTTCCCCTGTGGGCTTTGCTGGTCAGGAGGTCGCGAAAGGGGGAATCACGTGACTCTGGGACACGGCCACCGTCGTAAATGCGAGTCAGTTGGCAAGCCTCTGAATTTCGATCCCGTGACCCTGGGGATCCTGGCAACGGTCGTAAGGGTGAAAAACGGTCATAAGTTCATTTTTTTTCCCCAGTGCTGTTGTAACTTTGAACAGCCACTAAACGAACCGTTCATTGAGCCACCAAAAATGACTCGCAATCCGTCCTGGCGCTCACGAGCGTCGTCGCATCTCCACGGTTTACGCGATCGAAATTTGGGCGCTTGGCAACCAAGCCTGTATTTACGGGGGGGGGGGTGTTTATTCACACGCTCCCCGTGGGCGACCTTCCCTCTGCCTCCCGACAAGCAAAGGCCTCCAAAGAAGAGGCCAGGTTCGCTTAACAACCCCTCGATTCACTTAACGACAGAGTGATTCGCTCAACATCCGTGACGGAAAAAAAAAGGTCTTAAGACGGCTCGCTTAACAGCCAGCCTTGCAACGGAAATTCCTTTGTGGTCGTACGTCGAGGACAACCTGCACTGAGATATATTCCCCCCCCCCCTCTCTCTGATTCTTCTTCTTTAAGGGTTCAGGTGCTGAAAAAAAGAGACGTCTTTGGCCAACCGAGCCACCTGCTTTCCGTTGGCTCTACCCACTAGGCATTGTCTCTGGGCACCTGGCGCAGTGGCCAAGCTGTTGCCTTTGTGTTGCCCGATTCAAGACGGGTTGTTTGGCTTTGTGTGAAAGACAGCCACTGGCGCCAGGTGCTCCGCAGAGACCGCTGGCTGGAAAAAAAAAGCTGTCAGCCTTGTGCAGGGTTTTATTTTGTCTTTTTTATTATTTTATTTTATTTCCAAGAGACCCAAGTTATCTCCTTGATTCCAGCAGCGGCTGACAAACTCCGCATTCCATCCCATTTTTTTCTTCCCTGCAATTGCATCCTCCTTCTCTCTTTCTGAGGCTGAATGCTTTGCCCAGAGAAGTGGAAATGGATTTGGAAAGCAAAATCGTTGGCACTTTTTTTTTTTTAAGCTTAGCAAAGAAGCCTAAGCAAGAGGGGGGGAAAAAACACAACTAAATTTGGCCTCATTTAACTCAAGTGAAATAGTTAATAAGATTAAAGGCAGCTAGTTGAAGAACTGTCTCTCTTTAGAGATTTCTCTCTCTCTCTCTCTCTCTCTCTCTCTCTCTCTCTCTCTCTCTCTCTCTCTCTCACTCTCACTCTCACTCTCACTCTCACTCTCACTCTCACTCTCACTCTCACTCTCACTCACTCACTCTTGCAAGAGCTGAGATTTTAAATCATCTTCCCCAGCTCATCATTCCTGATTTCTAGCCTGCCTGCTGGCCAAACTCTCCCTGGGAAGCCTCAAGAAAACCCCCACAGCATTTGAAATAGTTTTATCAAATGTCTAGGCAGAGACCCCCCCAAAAAAACCACACTCCTCTTTCTTGCTGTGTTGCAGTTCCTCAGCAAAATATGGGGAAAAGGAAAATATTTTTTTTTTAAGCCAGCGAGTGAAGCGATGCTTATGGCGTAGACAACTGAGCGGAGAGTAGAAAAAGGGGGAAAGAACGGAGTCTATTTAGGCCTGAGGCTTGACCTGAGCAGCCCACCTAAGGTCATCTACCCAAGCCACGTTTTCATACTGCCCAGTCTTCTGGAGAATGCTTTTTTTAAAAAATTTCTCACTCAGTACGTGCAAAAGAAGAGTCCCATCTACACCCACGTCAAGGAGGAGACGGTATGGCTGATGGACCGCTTCAACAACTATGTCAACGAGAAGTTCAGACAGGCCAAAGGGCTCCCTAGAGACTGGGTCTTCAACAGCTTTACCGTACGTTTTTCTGTTCATCAAATCCACCCTTAACTTTTTTCCCTAAGAATCTTGAGAATCTCATACTTGGAAAAATAGACCACCAGAAAAGGCCAGACTTGTAAAATAGACTGCAAAGGCAAAAAAAAAAAAAAAAAAACATAGGAAAAAGAACCAGAAAATCACTCCCAGCTTTTTCCTGTGAAAATGGGTATAACTTTAAAATTTACAAAATGAACCAGGGTTATTTTTGACTCTTTAGTGGTAGGAAATCTGTATTTCATCCCCCTCTGTGAACATTATTTCCAGGGCTGGGTGGGGGTGGGTGGGTGGGAAATCAACGGAACAGACACTTTAGAGAAATATTTTTCCAAACCTGACAACTGGAAGAGGTGTGGACTTCATGCTGACTGGGGGATTCTGGGAGTTGAAGTCCACACATCCTAAAGTTGCCAAGTTGGAAAGACACTGCTCTATACCTTGCAGTTTGGGGGGGGGGGTTGGGTTTCCACCCCTTACCTTTAGCAATTTATTCGCCGCGAAAGAGGCCTTGGGTAATAATATATTTTCTTCGAAAAGGAGGCTCTGTTTTTGGAGACCCCCCCTCCAATATTTGTCTTCCGTGCTTTGCAGAAGAGAATGAAAGAAATCATGTTGCAGTGTTTCCTCTCCGTCAAATCCAAGCTAGAATGCAAACTGGGCTTCTTTGATCTCATCGGCTGCGACTTCTTGATCGATGAAGATTTTAAGGTACCCCTCTGCGATCTGGGGAGGGAGAGCCCCCCCTCCCATCCCTGACAATTTCCCTGCCTACACCTTCAGATACACAAAACTGAATCGTATTAGCCAGATTCTATCTCCCCTGTGGCTAATTAATCGCTTTGCAAACTTCCCCAGGGAGTCAATCCACCTCTTTTCCCATCCCCCCCTTTTTCCCCCCTCCAAGACCTGTGAGTAATCGTAGATCTTGTTATTCTGGATTAATTGCCACCAATGATAAAGTGCCGTTTAATTTCAGCCCAGCTGCAAACTCATTACACTTTGTGGGTAATGAGGGTGCCTACTTGCGTTGCATCCCACCCAGCCTGGTTGTGGCTTTTGTGTGGCGGTGCAAATCCAGGAAAATAACGTCCATTCTGTGATCGGCTTAAGTTGGTCCTGTAGGGACATTTGGGGGATGAAGGACGGGGGTTTCCCCAAAGGCGCCACCTGTTTCTCCAATGATGATCATCTCCCTGATTTTCCCTCCCACAAACTTTGCAGAAACTGGGATGAAATAAACTTTGCAGAAACTGAGATGGAATTCCAGCGTCACCCAGTGGCAAAACAGAAAATAGATTTTCAGGGAACATTTTTGAAAATCGTTGCAAGAACCTTATTCAATAAATCAGCAAATCTCATCATTTTGGGGCTTACATCCTAGCTAGGAAGGAACAGACAAAAAGTCTGTCTGTCTGTCTGTCTGTCTGTCTGTCTCTCTAAGAAAGGGAAAACTATACAATCACAACTGTTGGTTCAAAAATATGTTGTTTTTAAACTCAGTCTGGTTTTTTTCCCTTTTAGAATTACTTCTCTGTGCATGTGTGATATTTAATCTGGTCTTGAAAAAGAATTTGGGGGCCTAAAAAGAACAAAGCCAAAGAAACAATTTCTAGGCTCGTGCTTCAAAGGGATTTAGGAGGGATGTTTTGGAAGTTTCAACAAGCCCTCACAAAAAAGGGGAAGGAAATATCGTAGGCCTCACTGTAACCAATGCTTCGTTCACAGGTGTGGCTCTTGGAAATGAACGCCAACCCTGCATTGCACACCAACTGCACGGCGCTGAGGAACGTGATTCCCACGGTGGTGAACGAGACGCTGAGTAAGTTGCAAGAATCCGGGGGCTGAGAAGGACTTGGGAGTGAGACCTTGGCATTTGGCAAGCAAAATATTTCTTTCGGGTCTGCTCGGAAAACGGGTGGGGAAAAACCCGAATACAGGCAGTCCTCAACTTACGATCGCAATTGAGCCCCAAAATTTCCTTTGCTAAGTGAGACAGCGGTTAAATGAGTTTGGCTCACTGCAGCTGTTAAGTTAGCAACCCGGTTGTTAAGTGAATCCGGCTTCCCCATTGACTTTGCTTGTCTGAAGGTCGCAAAAGGGGATCGCGTGACCCCCCAGGGACACTGCTACCGTCATAAATATGAGTCAGTGGCCAACCGTCTGGATTTTTGATGACGTGACCCCAGGGATGCTGCAACGGTCGTCAGTGTGAAAAAAAAGAGTCATAAGTCCTTTTTCCCCCCCCAGTGCCGTTGTAACTTCAAACGGTCCTTAAATGAAAAGCTGCAAGTCGAGGACTATCTGTAGCTGGGAGACCATCTCTCTCTCTCTCTCTTGACGTTACGCAGACACATTTAAGCATATTTCTGAGTGAATAAGTTAAGTCTCAGTGGGGTGGGCAATTCTGGGAGTTGAAGTCCCCGTAGCTTCAAGTTGCCAAACGCCAGATTAGAGCATTTAGAAAGCCACTTTAGGCCAGGGCCGGATTTCTTTGCTCCAATCAGGATCTTCTCCCATTTAGGTCACCTCTGGAGTGGCCTAAATGGGGAAAACCCAGCATTCCCCCTCTCTCCCTAGGGATCCCCCATCCCTAGACTGAGCCCCGCTCTCGATTTCCTTGCCGCTTTCAGATCTGACCGTGGAGATCTTCTCCAAGGCTCAGAAGACCCAGAGCATCCTCCCTCTGGAGTCCCTCTGCCACTTCGTCCTCCTCTACAACGGAACGGCTTCCAACAACGGGCTCCCCCTGCCAGCCAAAAGCAAGACCTCCCTCTGTTCCCTCAAGACCCCCCGGGCGCATCTGGAGAAAGCCGGCGGCAGCAGCAGCAGCAGCAGCCCCGGGGTGCCCAACCCTCCGCCGGACAAACAGCCGCCCCCCAAAGTCTCCGAGAAGGCGCCAAAGGCAGACAGCAGAGGAGACAGCAAGGGAGACCCCACGGGCGCTCCGGAAGGGCTGGCTATGCCCCCCAGCAAAGGCGCCCGACGGGACCCGCTCCCCATGCCTCAGATCCAGATCTCCATCATCCCCAGCCTGACCTGCTGTCCTTCCGTCAAAGCCATCCTCCGGGGACATCAAGTCTGCACCAGCGGCAACCAGTACATCATCAAGCCGGTTCCGGCCGCCCCGGACAAGGCCGAGGGCGCCGAGGATCAAGCCAAGGCCCTCAACCTGCCCCGGGGGAACTCTAAAGATAAGTCCTACGCCACCTGGTTCCAGCAAACCTTTGGGACCAAGCTGCCGCCGGCCAGCGACAACAACGGCGGGGAGAACGCCTTGACCAGCTCACAGATGCTCTCCCTCCATTTGCAGTCCAGCCTGCCGCCCAACAGCTTGCTTCTTCCGGAGTTCCCCAAGTCCTTCTCCCCGCTCGTGGTCCCCGCCAAGCGGCTGCCGGCGGCCGAGAGCAAGCCCAGGGCCCTCGCCGTGAGCCACAGTTGCCAGGAATCACTCCCAGAGGAGAAAAAGATCTCCCACCGGGGCTCTTAAACCACCATCCCCACACAACCCACGTCCGGACGCTGGTGCATTTCCAAAGTCCTCGTTCTCTTTTTCTTATAAAGGAACAAAACCAGGAGGAAAAAGAAGACAAAAAGAAACGGCCTTCTTTCTGATGTGTTCCAGCATCTTTCTTTGCAGGGGATGGTGGGCACGGCGTCTGTTTATCTCTCCGGGTCTCTGAAATATTCTCAGGAAAAACAACAGGGCAAAATACTGTATTTGCTAAAAAAAAAAAAAAAAAAAAAGCCAATAACTATTTTTTTATTTTTTAATCTTTCGAGCCTCGGAGAGTTTTCTGAGTTCTGCTTTTCTCTCCCTTTGACATTATTTTTTTTTCCCCCAAAGACTTAATGACCACCCGAATGGGCTGGACTACAAGTCCCATCGTCCCAAGGTAGTGCAAAATAATGGGTGGTTTCAAAGATTCGATTGGACTAGAATGATCTCTCTGGGGCCCCTTCCAACACTCCGGTTCTGGATTTGAGACATTCCAGCATTTCAGAAAGGTACCAGATTGAGGTCTTTGGTAGGTAATTAATAATAATAATAATAATAATAATAATAATAATAATAATAATAATAATAATAATAATAATAATAATAATAATAATAATAATATAATGATGTTGGAAGGGACCTTGGAGGTGATGATGTGTTATGGGGAAATCACGTCACACACCCAGCCCATGATGCATGAATAACATACAGCCCATAATAAATATACTGCATCCTAAACTGGGGTCAAAATACCCAGCCTCCAGTTTCTTTCAGTAGGCCTTTTGCCCTTCCTGTGGCCACAACCCTGTGCTTCATTAAGCACACAGGACGTGGGATGACCCACCCCTAGGATGAACTTTGTCTTCTAATTCTTGGCCGTTCTCTTCCAGTGGCTTCCGTTTTTCTGCCTCATTCTCAACTCCCCCCACCAAAAAGGTCTTCGGGTCAGCTTTCCAAAGGCTGCAGCCCATCCTGCTGAGTTGGACAGAGGTTGGGCCCCTCCACCCACCCTTCCCAAATGCTTCATCTGGGGTGCATTATGCTCCCAGCATGCTCCCTATGTGCTAGGGACGATTCCTGGATGCACAGACAGGCGTAATTGAGAGGCCCATGGCATTCACACAACCGGCGGTTCCAGCCCTCCCTCCCAATCCTTGCAGGATCGCGGCACCATCGGGATGCTCAACAGTCTTCCTGGCCTCTCCCGCCTGTTTCCCCGTAGAATCTGATTTTGCAAATCAGCACAGGTTCCAGGTTTGCAAAGGGTTGTGTGAAGGCCCCAAGATTCCCAACTCCTGCATGGGAAAATGAGATCTGGCCTCCCACTATGGCTGTTACTCTAGCTCATATCTCACCTGTGGAATTCTTTACACCATCAATGAGTATCTTTGGTGGAGGGATGAATTAAGCAGGTACAACCATCAAGAGCAAGGGTCTTCAAACTTGGCCCTTTTATGACTTGTGGACTTCAACTCCCAGAATTCTGGGAGTTGAAGTCCACAAGTCATAAAAGGGCCAAGTTTGAAGATCCCTAATCGAGAGGTTCTTGAACCTTTAACTGCCTTCATCCTTCATCCTTGTGAGCTGATAGGAGTTACAACTCACCATTTTGACAGTAAGAAGCTCCCGGGGCCTCCCCTAAATTTCATTACCCCAATGACAATATCCCACTTGGTGTGGCGATTTTAATAAGCAGCGCAACACCAAGGAACTAAATCCTCAGGGATTGGTGATGTATGCAAATTACGCTCTTTATTCGTACAAGGCCACCGTTCTCATGCAAAGCTAGGACATTCGAAAACAGAATAATTTGCCTCTACAAATCTCCCTTTTTCTACCCTTCATCACTCCGAAGGAGATCAAAACAAGGCTTCATTAATCAAGGTCTGTCTGGTTTCGTGAAGGGAGACCCAAAAATCAAAGCTCCCTCCCCATTCTTTTTTTTTATATATATATCTTATTGTTTATTTGACGAGAAGGGTCTTGCTTCGGCCCGGGTGTGGCTTCGGAAGCAAGCATTTCCTTTTGGCACATGGCGATCACATTTGAAAACAAAACAAAACCAAAATAGAAGGGGTGTTTGTGTGCGCGCATGAAAATGCAACCCATCTCAAGAAACGTGTTGGAGCAAAAACAAAAAACAAAAAAACCTGTGTGAGGAAAACCGATTGATTCATCTTTCTGTGACTTCCGAGCTGACTTGTTTAACTTGGTTAGAAAGAAAACTGGGGGGGGGGAAAACGGCGCTATCGAAAAGTGCCCGGGTGGGAAGTTGTGGGAATGTATCATCTAATAAAACGATGAGATAATCCAGCTGGAAAAAAAGAAAAAAGTCACGAAGCCAGTTCACTTCACAACCGGTGGTTTACCAGCTGATCAGCTGCAGTGGTTCCCTCTTAACAACGGTGGCAAGAAAAATCGTAAAATGGGGGGCCAAACTCACTTAACCAACGGCTCACTTTGCCACAGAAATGTTTCTGCTCAATTGTGGCCGTAAGCCGAGGACTCCCTGTGTTGGCAAAATGAAAGCCAGCATCACAAGGCAGATTCTCCCATTTGAGGATCTCAGTTTCAACAGCCGGCAGGTTAATAATAATAATAATAATAATAATAATAATAATAATACCCTTGCTTGCAAAGGCAAGCAAGGGTAGTGCCAATAGTAATAGGCGCCTTGGGTGCAATCCCAAAACAACTGGAGCACCACTTGAACACCATCATCGGCATTGACAAATTCGCCATTAGTCAATTGCAAAAGGCGGCCTTACTAGGAACTGCTTCCATCCTGCGACGAGATCTGTAATACCATCCAACATCCACATCTGCCTATCCCAGGTCCTTGGTAAGGACTCGATAGGTAGACAAAAATGCCAAATCCAGTCTGAACATCTGGCTGACTGTGCGATGATCAATAATAATAATAATAATAAAGTTGGAAGGGACCTTGGTGGTCATCTAGTCCAACCCCCTGCTCAGGCAGGAAACCCTATATATCATTTCGGACAAATGGCTGTCCAGTCTTGGCTTTCCAAGACAGTTTTGAAGACAAACATGGTTGTAAGGACTACCTTTACTTTCTAACCCCCTAGCCTAGGATATCCTCGGTCCTATCCTAGTCAGAAACTGGATTCAGACCTGAAGAGCTGAGCTAGGATAAACTGGAACTGAGGTCCCCGAATAATTCTGGCTTAGAACAGCAGCAAAGCATAATAGGTTTTACTAGCATCCGCAGCTTTGAACGGGGAAAGCCCCCCCCCCCCGCCTCTCTCTCTCTCACGCCTGGCAAAGAATTACGAAAACCAAATTATGAAAACCGATTTAGGTACAAAGCCCGGATGCCGCAGCTATTTCGGAATCTGCAAAGTCTCTTTTCATATGCAGATTTTTCTAGGATTGGTTTCTGTTTTGTCTCTGAAAAGGAATCAGGTGGTACAATCTGAAGATTGTCTGTTACTTAATGACTTTGTGGGTAGTTCATCAGAGGAATGAAAGGGGCTGTGAAAATTGTTGGAAACACACACATACACACACACACACATATGCACACGAGAGAGAGAGAGAGAGAGAGAGACCTATCTTCAGTATATATTCCATTTTTGATTGTTTTGACGTTTCAAAATATTCTTTCAGATTTTTACAGAATAGCATGCTCAAAGGGAGCATTACATTTCTTTTTTAAAAAAAAAAAAGGAGAAGGAAGAAGAGGAAATTGTTATAAAATAGGAAATGGCCCATCAGATTTCAGGGAGAGCTTTGTGGCAATTGTAAGAAATGAAACGGTTGGATGATTTTTGATTTCTTTTAAGGGGGAAATGGCCTTAAAGTCAGAGAAATTTAGGTTGAAAAATCAGAACTCCAGCTGGGAAAGGAAACCAGCATCTTTTTCAACTCCATAGATTCCTTCCTTCCTTCCTCCCTTCCTTCCTCCCTTCCTTCCTTCCTTCCTTCCTTCCTTCCTTCCTTCCTTCCTTTCTTTCTTTCTTCTTTCTTCTCTTAGAAACTTGGTAGAGGAAAACAGATTTGCAGGGAGAATGTGGGGGCATTTTTTTCGGACTTATCTTTGGACCCTAAGCTCATTCTCTGAAGTTAGATTTAGGCCAGCCAATAATTTAATGTCTTTCTTTATCCAAGTGACCTTGTGGAAGTGATGAGTTTTCGGAAGTTTGAAACCAATGGCTGGGGGCTGATCTGTCCAAGAATTTGGGGGAGCCAATTTCTTGCATCACAGGGGTTGGACTAGATGACCTGTGAGGTCATTTCCAAACTCTAGGATTGCTTGGGGCATTTCCAGAAGCAACTGGAAATCAGACGATCAGTGAAAAGAAGATTGGCTTTAGCCGAAGTGTCCTACCTTTGTGCTTGTGCAAACAAAAAAAAAGACACAGAAAGTTTTACTTAATTTACATCCTGTCTTTATTATTTGTACACATAACTCAGGGTGACAGACATATCCAACACACCTTCCTCCTCCTATGTTCCCCACAACAACAGCCCTGTGAGGTGGGCTGGGCTGAGACAAGGGGTCTGGCTCAAAGTTACCCTGCCAGCTTTCATGCCTAAGGCGGGATTTGAACTCACAGTCTCCTGCTTTCTAGTCTGGCGCCTTAACCACTGGATCAAACTTCACAAGATGTTCATTTGCAGACATTTTCATCCACTTTTTAGATGTACTTTGCCCCCCAAGTCTGATTGGCAAACAAAAAAAATTCTCAAAAGCAAAGCAGTGTCATCACTGTTTATGAGGACCTTGATAATTTCAAAATTCAAAAACAGGAGCACCAAAATCACCCATGTTTTTTTAGATTTGTGAATCTGAAAATCAGAATTTCCAGATCTATCATCTCTCTATGTCTGTCTGTCTGTCTGTCTGTCTGTCTGTCTGTCTGTCTGTCTCTTATCTACCTATCTATCTATCTATCTATCTATCTATCTATCTATCTATCTATCTATCTATCTATCATCTATCTATCATCTATCTATCTATCTATCTATATCTATCCATCCATCCATATCTATATATCTCATTCTATATCTATCTATATCCTATCTATCTATCTATCTATCTATCTATCTATCTATCTATCTATCTATCTATCTATCTATCTATCTATCTATCTATCTATCTATCTATCATCTACCTACCTACCTATCCATCCATATCTATCTATCTATCTATCTATCTATCTATCTATCTATCTATCTATCTATCTATCTATCTATCTATCTATCTATCTATCTATCTATCTATCTATCTATCTATCTATCTCTGCCTACCTGCCTGTCTACCTAATCTGTCTATCTCTCTATTTCTCCATCCCTCTATCTCCCTATCTACCTATTATCTATCTTCTCTATCTACAAACAAGCTACAAAGCAGGGGGTTGACTGGAAAGGCCTCCAAGGTCCCTTCCCACTCTGCTATTCTGTTAAAGCCTAGCCAGAAATAAACCAGCAGATATGAAAAGTATTCATAGGATTTTTACAAGGGAACCACATTTACAGATCAACAGTATAGTATAAAAAGAAAATGCTCTTTTTTTACATCAGGTCTCAGCCCTTCTCCTCTCTCCAAAATGTTGAGGAAGACCAGGAGAATAATTGAAATGAGAGCCAAAACATTTCACACCGTCCAGATGGGGATGGATTTCAAAAAAGGACCGTCTGAATCTCAAAATAGTCCATTCAAACAGCCATTTCAAAATCAGATCCCTTTTGACAGTCACACTTAAAGCCATTTGGAGACAGATGCTCTCTCTAATGAAATGAGAGCAAATTATACTGTGCAATGAATTGTATGATTGTTCCTTATTTGTGAACTGTATAATTCCCTGGGTGGGTTTGCCCGATGTTGGAAAACTTTCTCTGTTCTTAGTTTTGACCAAGAGCCTGGCGGATCCTATTTTAATGTTGATTAAAAAAACAACCTCTTTTACCATTTTACAAGATCAAACCCCAACCTGGCATTTTATGTACCAATACGATCCTCTGAATAGCCATTGGGACTCAGTGGCACTAATTGAGGATTTACATCTATATATTTATGCCTTTCAGACTCCCTCTTTGGGAGTAAAATTAATGTTTCCTTCAAGAAACAGACAGAAAAGTTGAAGAGTCTTCAACTTAAAAAAAAATGCAACACTACTACATGTTAACTGTATTTCTTTTACAAAAGCAGAACATCCGTTGCCAGCTTCTCTTTTTAAAATAATTTATTTCCAAAGCTTGTTTGCTTTTCACTGAATTCTGTTGCATTCCGCGCTGTAAATTGAAAATAACAGCTATTTTGCTCTTATTTACAACCTGAATTATTAGAAGCTGAACAACAAATATTAATATTTATTATCATGATATTATTATAATAATTATATTAATAATTATTTCACTATACCAGCTGGGCCCATGTTACTTTTTCCTTGTTATAATTCTTAGATTCCTGATTATACCTCAAGTTTCTTACGAAATCAAGGCCAGACATGGGGTTATTATTGTACTTCCTGTGATCCTTGAATGACTAAAAACATAAGAATAAAATGATTTGCAAGCACGTTTTTCACATTCTTTTTTTTAAAACAAAGAAGGCTTGTGAAAAAAATATATGTAAATCCAGGCAGGTTCAAAAGGAACCACCCAAAAAAAAAAAAAAACAGAGAAGAGAAATGGAAACAAAAGATACGGAAAAGGTGGCTGATTCATTCAGAAAAATAAAGGCATTGATTGAAAAACAAACTCAGATAAACTCTTGAGCTATTTCTGGTTCAGAAGTCAAAATTCTGTTGTTTTTTTTCTTTTTTCTTTTTCTTAGGTCATCCCTGAACAAATTTGGATTTGACACCGACGTCCTGTTCTTGGATCGGCATTCGGTAATCGCTCTCTTTATCTGAAAGGAGAGGGGGGAGGGAAATTGTATTTCAGAGAAGACAACTCAAAATGTGGTACGCAAATGGCAATGAAAGCCTAATCTGAAATGAAACATTTCTTAGCTTGTAATGAAACTGCAAATGACATCCATTTGTTTAGCAACCCTCTGAAGTTACAACAGCACCGAAAGAACTGACTTACGGCCAGGCCTTGCAGTTATGTCATTTTTAAAAAATTAGTTTAGAATATAAAATGCAAAAAATACCAAAAGAAATGGTAGGAAAAAAATAGGGGAGGGAGAAGGGAAGATTGTAGAAAAGGGGGGGGGGGGAGAAAGAAGACTTCCAACTCTCTTTGATGCAGTAGAAAAAGATAATAACACCAAACCTCGTGTTTTTACTTTTGCATAATAGCATAAACTAGCCATTGCTATAACGACAAACTTATCTAATCGGTAAAGCCCAAAATCAAAGTTTCACTTTTTCCCCACCTCAAGCACGAAGTCCAGAAGCGGTTTCCAAGTAGAAACAGAAGTAATTGTATTATTATTATTTATTTTTACTTTAATCAAGCTGTTTAGCCAGCTCTGCTAACTCCCATCAACTTTTGTTGGGAATGCAAATGGAAAGAAGGGCCTTTTTTTAATTATTTATGGTGGACGTATGACAAAGCAAAGAAATATCGGAGTAGGATTCACAGAATTCTAATACAGAAGATTCTCAAAGCGAATATAAAGATAAAAGCAGAAACTTTTCTTTTGGGTTTAATGGAAAAAGACTTGGGGGGGGGGAATTGGGAACTTTGATGTTATATTGATGGCAAGACTAGTTTATGCACAAATATCCCACAGTGGATGAATAGCAGCAGTCCTCGCACTTATGACGGTCGCAGTGATCAAAATTTGGCCATTTAGTAATCAGCATGTGTGTACAATGGATGCAGCATCCCCGGGATCACATGATCTCCATTTATGACCTTCCCAGCTAGTTCTGACTAGCAAAGTCAAATGGGGAAACGAGTTTGCTAAATGACTGCAGTGATTTCCTTAACAGCCATGGCAAAAAGGGTCTTAAAATTGGGTGTGGCTCACTTAATAACTGCCAGTCCCAATTGTGGTCGTATATTGAGGACTTCTGGTCATTTGGTTGGAATTGCAACAAATTTTACTCGAAAGCAATTAGCCAACTGCAGTAAAACCCCATCCTCCTCCTCCTATCAATCATATAAAAAGGGGAGACCTCTTTTTAAATCAAAAAGGATGCAATTCATCGGCTTATATTCAGCCACGTGAGCCCGTAAAGGGAGTCCCTCAAAGCCAATAAAATCAGATTTTAAACCGGCCTGTCGGTGGCAGCTCCACACTCACCCTTCCGGGGGACAGCATAAATCTCATTGCATGCTATTTCCAGTTTCTTTTTCTTCGTCCTGCGATGAAAGAGCAGGAAGACCAAGACCCCAGCTATGGCCAGCAGGAGGACAACGATGATGAGAATCCATAAAAATCCTAAAATAAATAAATAAATAAAGTAAAACAGAAGAGGAAAGCCCAATGAAATTTTCAGAGGATCGTTTTACAATGAATGGCACTCACTGCTAGGGGGGAGTGAACCACACCGAGCTCAAAATTTAAGGAATCTCCCTCCCCCCCCCTTTTTTTTTTCCCAGAGAAAGCAGCAAAAGAAAATTTGGAGGATGAAAAGTGCTAAACTATGTCGAGGTAATGATTTAGAAGCTAACCAGCTTATATAATGTGAGATGAATTGAGGCAATGTTAGGAATGACTCAGCAGGAGTCTGTATCCCTTTAAGAGCTTGAGTATAAAAGGGAAGGCTTTTTGCTAGAGCCTCGTCCGTATCCTGCTGTAATTGCTGCGTGTTGGAGTTTGCTGTATCACCACGTATCCTTTCCGCTTCCCGTATCCCAGACTGGAAATATTCACCTTCCTATACAGATAGTCCTCAACTTACCACCACAATTGAGCCCAATATTTCTGATCATGTGACCATGAGGATGCTGCAATGATCATTAAGTGTGAAAAATGGTCATAAGTCACGCTTTTCAGTGCCGTTGTAATTTCGAACAGTCAAGGACTGCCTGTAATATTGGAAGGTATCCATTTTGATCTGGGTTTAGTCTGAGTTTCTTTTCAATCCTGGCTTGAGCAAAAACCCTGGCCTGGGATAGATCAGGTGCCAAAGCATAAATTATTTACAGTCATCCTCATCAAACCAGATGTAAGCAAACATTGTTAAGTAGGAGACAGTCTCCAATTCTTCACGACACCCTTCGAAATATTCCTACTGAATGCTTTTGTGTTTACTGCATCTTGAATTTGATGTTTAATTTTCTATAAGGGGTCTCAAACAGGGGAAGCGCGGAGAGATTCCCCGGAACAGCCTGCAGTGTTCTGAGTGCAAAACACTCCAATTAAACTTTGTGCAGACTCAAATAAGCTCCTTCAACTCTTCTTTTTTCCAATTCTTTGCAAGCTAGAAAGACCAGACAAGAAGCAACGGGTGGAAACTCATCCAGGAGAGAAGCAACCTAGAACTAAGGAGGAATTTCCTAACAGTGAGAACAATTGACCAATGGAACAGCTTGCCTCCAGAAGTTGTGGGTGCTCCATCACTGGAGGCTTTCAAGAAGAGACTGGACAGCCCCTTGTGTCAAATTGTATAGGGTCTCCTCCTTGAGCAGGGGGGTTGGACTAGATGACCTCCAAGATCCCTTCCAACTCTATTATTCTATGTTCTAGAAAGCACCCACCTCTGCAGTTTTCCCCTGCAGACTCTCTACATTTTGGGGATTAACTTGCCTGCACCTTCACACGTGCCTAGTATTTACCTGGATTTGTAGCCACAACAGTCGGAGATGAATCCAGCTTTGTGGTGAAGACGCCCGCCTTCTTTGAGAAGGGAGTGCCCTGCGTGACAGGGTGCCGGGTGGGAATCTCGCTGGATGGCTTGTCGCAAATCGTGTCAGCGTCTCGCTTGCCGGAACGTAGGATTTCCCTTCCGCTGGCTGTGCAACTACGAAATAGAAAGAAAGAATCCTTTGCAGCCAAATTTCAAGACGAAGGATCGGGCGCCGTTACTGAACAACAACAAAAAAAGACAGTTCCCAGAGATTGCTCCTCGCCCTGTCTTGTACCACAAAGAACCCAAAGGTGGGTAGTTTTAAATCAGTGTTTCTCAATCTTAACTATTTAAAAACCTGTGGATTTCAGCTCCCAGAATTCCCCAGCCAGGTCTTCCTGGATTCCCCAGGTATTCTGGGAGTTGAAGTCCCCAGGTCTTACGGTCACTGAGATTTTAAAAAACACAGGTGGAAATCTCTTCCTTGCACTTTTCACTTTCCTAGGACTGAGATTTCGCTCACCTTCTCCTTTCGACGTTCACACATGTCTTGTGCCCACCTTATCCTGCCTCTCTTTGCAATCGGGCCACAGGGAAATACCTCTAGACCCATAAGGAGCAGCTGCACCCCGCTGCATTTCCTTCTCAGCAGTAAAGCCTCCCTTTAAATCAAGCCAAGATGCATATCTGAATGGGTCCCACTCAAGCCAAGGATGCTGGTTGGGTTTTTTTGTGTTCTTTCATTTAGTGAGCTTGTAAAACGTTTTGAAAGAAAAGTCTTCATCGTGGTTCAGTCCGAGCTGGGAATAAACATGGTGACTGCTTTAGAAAGAAGGTTGCAGTTTATTGAAGAAGAGCCAAGGATGCATCAAAAGAAGAAACTCCAATTTGGGTCATTTTATTTCCCCCTCGCTTAGCCCCGAGGCTCCTTTGAAGTCCCCGCAGGGATGGTTTCTCAGCCTGGCCTACCTCAAAGGGCTGACCCCCCCAGTCCCTTTCCCTTCAACTCCCCCTTCATGTGAGGTTCACTTAAGTAAATACATACTTGGTCCAAGGACGACATTTCTCCTTTCCTCCGAGGGAAAAATACCCGCTGGGACAGGGTTTGCATCCTGCAAAATGACACGGGAGAAACTAGTGAGGTTGTGAAAAAAAAAGGGGAACGGTTGATGTATCCCACTAGGTTTGATTTTGGATGGGCCCATCTCTCTCTCTTACCTGAAATCCATCCTTGGTCCTTACTTTTCTCCTCTTCGCTCCTTTCGGGAGCGTGGCCGGGAAGACAGGCGCAGACGGTATTTGAAGTCCTCCAACAGGCTCTTACTTCCTGGAGGCCTCGGTCTAGGTAGGAGAAATAAAGACGGAAATTTCGGACGGTGAAGTTTTGGCGCACATGCTGTTTCTAGCGGGGCTTTGCGGAAATAGATGGGGGGGGGAAATTGAGTGTGGCTGATAGCTCAGCACCAACATTTCACGACCGATCTCTCCATATATATATGGAAGTGTCTTGGCGACGTTTCGACGAAGTCACATTCGTCATCTTCAGGCTGGCGTCTTCGGCTTCGTGCTTCTAGGAGCAATGTGTGATCGCAGCTGTTTCTTCATTTTAACTGCCAGTGGGGGTATGAACTGATTGGGTGGGAGCTTGGCTGTGTTCTGATTGGGTGGAGGTGTGTTCTGATTGGTTAGGGGCTTGGCTGTGCTCTGATTGGATGGGGGGTTGGCTGTACTCTGATTGGATGGAGGTGTGTTCTGTTTGGGTGGGGGCTTTGTTGTGCTCGGATTAGTCTGAGTTGCAGGGGGATTTGAGATGGAGAGCTGCGTATATTATTTATAACACAGGGGAAAGCAATTCAAGCTCAACCAGGCATAAGCCGCCGTTGTGAAAAACCACAAAGCGACACTTTTCCTGTGAAGGAAACTGGCGAGGACATTGCAGTGATCTTTTTCGCCCACGGGGCCTTACCGGCGTTGCACTCTGTGCAAGGTTTACACCGTGAGTAGGTGTAGGCGTCGTTGTAGTAATTCTCATCGCACGGCTCACACTCAGTTGGGGACGTAAGTGTGCAACGTTTCACTAGTTGTTCTCCTAAAGGCAAGAACATGTTTGTGGATGGAAACAGGGCCTCGTTTCCGCAACCCCAAATGACATCCCATCTTCCCGGAGGCTCAGTTTCCTTCTCCGTGCCACCCTCCAAATAGCCCTGCGAGGTAGGTCGAGGAGTCGCTATCAACCTTCCTTTGAGGAGGGATTAGAACTCACGGCTCTCTTCAGCTAACCGGACACTTCGACTATCAGGGAAAATAATTGGCCACACATCCTGCTGAAGACCTGTCAGCTATCACGGTCAAGGAGGATGGGAATTGTAATCCACAGCCCAGCAGTCTCTCTCTCTCACACACACTCTCTCACGCACACATACGGTAAGTGCCAGAATGAGACTCAGCATATTTATGAGGACAGGACAGGGAAAGTTCCCTTTAAAAGGAAATGGAGAAATGGGTAAAAATGCAACGGAAATCTCGAACAATGGCATGGCTGAAAAATACAACCTCTCTCTGGTTTTATGGATTCTCACAACCCCCTTGACCTGCTTGGACTCTCTGTCCCCAGTGAGGTACGTACCCCTTCCCTGAACCTTTCAGAAGCGATCCACATTGCAATCCAAACCATCCCAACCTGATTATTAAGAAAATAAAGAGATGGCATCTAATTCATTGCGACCGTTCCTCAAATTGGAAGCAGAGAGTCTTTGGATGGGAGACCACCAGGAGTTTCTAACACAGTAAGCTAGATCGGAAGGTCTGAGAAACATCCAGGACAGTGTCAAGTGGCAAACAAAACACGGCAGAGTCAGCATTAGATGTCAATTTTAAAATTAATTTAAAAAAAAAAAAAAAAGCGGTAGGGAATCGGGATACCTCCAGAGAAACAGAGAACCCTATAGAGGTTCATGGAGTACTTACAAGCCAGATAAGACAAGGTTCCCCCCCCCCATTCCAGCCGAGAAAAATCTGGATTTTTCTTCCCTTTGCAAACAATTGAAAACAATTTTGGATGGAGCAGCCCTAGAAAGCAACGGATAGAAAACCCGGGTATCTGCTAACATGACAGTCCGGATGGGGGCATAAAGAGATAGATTAGATTAGATTAGATTAGATAGATAGATAGATAGATAGATAGATAGATAGATAGAGATAGAGATAGAGATAGAGATAGAGATAGAGATAGAGATAGAGATAGAGATAGAGATAGATTAGATAGATAGATAGATAGATAGATAGATAGATAGATAGATAGATAGATAGATAGATAGATAGATAGATAGATAGATGATAGATAGGTAGATAGATAGGTAGATAGGTAGATAGGTAGATGATAGGTAGGTAGGTAGGTAAACTTTTTTGTCACTTTAAATGTACACTAATCAGCATACATTATAATGAAATTTCGTTGCATTCAGCTCTCAAAAGTAACCACCTCCAAATATACACTACATAAATGTAGAAAGGGTGGATTAAAAGAAGATCAGCGTCACTAACCTGCAGGACAATATTTGCAGCATTTCTTATCTGAGAGGACATATTCATTGTATGAACACGACAGAGCCCAACTCAGAGAGGACCAGAGAGACGCAGCCAGTGAAATCACCTCCACACTCGGCTTCATGTCCCGGGCCACAGACTCACAAACGCTGCTGCGTTCGAAGGGAAAAAGCCCAACCACCCCTGTGAGCTCTGCAAGGCACGAAGGCTTTCGTGGGCCTGGAGGAAATTCCAGATCTCATTTGTCTTGAAGATCTGGTGTTTTCACCCGGGGGAAAAGCCTGCGTCAGTTCGTACCTCCCCAATGTGGAAGTTGTCAGCAAAAAAAAAGAGGGCACACCTTTCCTGCCCTGTGCTATAGATGCTCTTTGTAGTCCTGTCAGGCCGCTATGCCCAAAATAACCACAGGAGGGCACTCTTTTCCTGCCCTGTGCTATAGATGCTCTTTGTAGTCCTGTCAGGCCGCTATGCCCAAAATAACCACAGGAGGGCACTCTTTTCATGCCCTGTGTTATGTATGGTCTTTGTAGTCCCTTTCAAGCTGCTATGCCCAAAATAACCACAGGAGGGCACTCTTTTCCTGCCCTGTGCTATATGTAGTCCTGTCAGGCCGCTATGCCCAAAATAACCACAGGAGGGCACTCTTTTCCTGCCCTGTGCTATAGATGCTCTTTGTAGTCCTGTCAGGCCGCTATGCCCAAAATAACCACAGGAGGGCACACTTTTCATGCCCTGTGTTATGTATGGTCTTTGTAGTCCTGTCAGGCCGCTATGCCCAAAATAACCACAGGAGGGCACTCTTTTCATGCCCTGTGCTATAGATGCTCTTTGTAGTCCTGTCAGGCCGCTATGCCCAAAATAACCACAGGAGGGCACTCTTTTCATGCCCTGTGTTATGTATGGTCTTTGTAGTCCCTTTCAGGCTGCTATGCCCAAAATAACCACAGGAGGGCACCCTTTTCATGCCCTGTGCTATAGATGGTCTTTGTAGTCCCTGTCAGGCCGCTATGCCCAAAATAACCACAGGAGGGCACTCTTTGCATGCCCTGTGTTATGTATGGTCTTTGTAGTCCCTTTCAGGCTGCTATGCCCAAAATAACCACAGGAGGGCACTCTTTTCCTGCCCTGTGCTATAGATGCTCTTTGTAGTCCTGTCAGGCCGCTATGCCCAAAATAACCACAGGAGGGCACTCTTTTCATGCCCTGTGCTATAGATGGTCTTTGTAGTCCTGTCAGGCCGCTATGCCCAAAATAACCACAGGAGGGCACTCTTTTCATGCCCTGTGTTATGTATGGTCTTTGTAGTCCCTTTCAGGCTGCTATGCCCAAAATAACCACAGGAGGGCACCCTTTTCATGCCCTGTGCTATAGATGGTCTTTGTAGTCCCTGTCAGGCCGCTATGCCCAAAATAACCACAGGAGGGCACTCTTTGCATGCCCTGTGCTATAGGTGGTCTTTGTAGTCCCTTTCTGGCCGCTATGCCAGATTAATTTTTCAAAGATTGCTCTTTAAAACTTGCACCAGATATGCACCATTTTCAAGCCTCTCAGCAAATCCCTGAATAGTCCAAGAAAAATTCACTGACAGCGGCTGTAAAATCTATCCAGGTAGCACATGCTCAAGCAGACTGATTGCATACAAAGTTAACCCCTATTTTGGCTTCTGTAGGACAGGTGGCAATTCTCCTGTTTAGCATGAATGGAGTTAATTGTCATCTTCCTGCTGCTGCAGAACATTTGTCAATGAGATCATCGCCGAAGGAAAAGTGGTGGGCGAGGAAGAATGTTTTTTATTATTATTATTATTATTTTTTAAAAGCTCCTTGCGTGTTTTAGCTCGGCAGCTACTGCATTACCTAGAAACGGATGGGAGAGTCATCAGGAAGTTCATGCTGGATCAAAACTCAATGCTTTCCGACGTTGCCAGGTTGAACGGCAACTCTGAGAGATCTTTGTGACCTCCAGATGTGTGGGTTTCCCAGAAGGCCCAAGCTGGATGGCCTGTGCTGTCAATTTCAGGAGTGGACAGAACCAGCCTGGACCCCTGCGTGCCGTTTTGAGGGGGAGCAACTAAACACACGTATGTCCTCAATAGACAGTACTTCCATTTCGGTGGGGATGGGGGAACTATGAAAAGTTGCCCTGAAAGTTTACTTGAAGGGTAGCGATGAAGAAAAGGGGCTAAAATGTGGCCCCTTTGGGGAAGATCTTCCAACCCTTACTTGTTATTTTGCCTTTCTTCAAACAGGCACCTACTTCCCAGTTTCTGTTCTCTGCTCAACTTTTATCACTATTAGCAGGGAATTTATCTCCTCCACCAGGGGTAGGCCACCTTGGCTCTTTTATGACTCGTGGACTTCAACTCCCAGAATTCCTGAGCCAGCCTGGCTCAGCTTGGAAACCTCTTCCTTTCCCCTCAGCATGGCTGGCTCAGGAATTCTGGGAGTTGAAGTCCATGAGTCATAAAAGAGCCAAGGTTGCCTACCCCTCACCTACACAATCTGGCTTTGGATTTCTAGGGTCCAGAAATCCCTTTGTCTTCGAAAGAAGGGGGTTTAAATCCCCCAAAGAGGTAAGATCAAGGGGCTAGCTGGGTTAGGCCAATAAGCCAGAGGCCTAAGGCCCCGGGAGTTTTCCAAGAGGCCTTCCCAAGGGCCAGAATATTTTAGTCTAACCCACTGCTCTCACAAAGAGGCTACTGTACTGTATTTCTGATAAATGCCTATCCAGTTTCTTCTTAAAAGCCTCCAGGGAGGGAACACCGGCAACTTCTGAAGGCAATTTAAATTTAAAACCTTTAAAAAAAAAACTTCCCCTGTTCAGCACAAGCCTCTCCAGGCAAAATCCAAAATGGGGTGAGGAGTGGGGAATTTCCTTCCAGTAAGGCAGGGATCTTCCAACTTCGCCCTTTTGAGTTGGGGACTTCAACTCCCAGAATTCCTCAGCCAGTCACACTGGCTGAGGAATTCTGGGAGTTGAAGTCCACAAGTCATACAAGGGCCAGGTTGGAAGATCCCTGCAGTTAAGGGGTCAGCAGAATCTCTGCTGGGTCTGTGCCAGGGAGAGGAGGAGGCGGCAGCAGCCACAGGCTACCAATTTCAGGCAAATGCAAACAAACCATCTTGCAAAGTGCTGCACTTAAACCAACACAATAAGAAGCAGAGCAGTTCCCAAAGGGATTGCAAACGACAGAAGTACAGTTCCACAGAGTAACAAAAAAGCATATTTTAAAATACTTAAAGAAGTAATTCTAGCTCTCTAGTCCTCAAGCCCAGCAAGCAGCAAATCTAGGCAGCTCCAGGAAAGCAAAAGCAAAAAAGCAGATCTTGCAAAAATCCCCCAATCTGCTTCGGCCATGTGACCAGGCACCAAAAAAACAAAAAACCACTTCCGGCTTCTCTCCAAGCCACGTGGCTGCAGAGGCCTGTTTTTTGGTTCGCAGTTTTGCATGCCTAACAGTAAGTACCCTTTCTGAATTAATTCGGTTTTGTGAACAGTAGCTAAATAAACGTTCGTACCTTGGGGGGGGGGGTTACGTGTATATAGCCATTCGTGTTAAAATTAAGAGTAAGTCCCTTTCATTTTGGAAATGGGGAGTGGGAAGGTTGCATGTCGCTGCATTTAAACATGGAGACCTTGTTAAAGAGCCCCTGATAGATTCTGGGGCTCCCTTTTTTTGCAGGCACCCAGTGGGAAGGTTTTTTTAAATTAAATAAAATAAACTCCTAGAGTTTTACTTTGCATTTGTTCCAATTTACTGTGCATTTGAATAACTGCCCCCTGCTTTTAATTAAACAGCCAGTTGCATTCAACTATGGAGACGTTGTTGAAGAGCCACTGATGGACTCTGGGGCTCCCTTTTTTTTTCCAGGCACCCAATTCGCCACCTCCGCTTCAGCTCCCACAGCCTCATCACGGCCAACATCCCCAATGGGGCCAGCATCATAGACTGCTCACCGAAGGTGAGAGCTGACCCTCACAGTGGTACTTTTTATCTCAACCAGCAGGAGGCGCCCTGTGACACCACTCTCAGGGTTGCTAGACTACAATTCCCAGCAGCCTTAGCTAGACAATATTGCGGGACGCTGGGAGGCATTCCCCCAAGTTGGCCTTCCTCAGTTTAAACCAAGGGTCTTCAAACTTGGCCCTTTTATGACTTGTGGACTTCAATTCCCAGAATTCCTCAGCCCTGGCTAGGGAATTCTGGGAGTTGAAGTCCACAGGTCTTAAGAGTTGTCAAGTTTGAGAAATGCTGCTTTAGAGCAGGGGTCTTCAAACATGGCCCTTTTATGACTTGTGGACTCAGTGTGCCTGGCTGAGGAATTCTGGGAATTGAAGTCCACAAATCGTAAAAGGGCCAAGTTTGAAGACCCCTGGTTTAAACAGGGAAAGAGGAGAAGCCACAATGGAGGAGCGTTTGAGAGCTTATGGTGGCAGAGAGCCAGGATGTTGTGGCCAAGCCAGGCAGGGGTTTAGGACGGGAGGGTAGCCAGCTATAAATCGCAAGCAAGCTCTGGTGAGCAGCAAGTGGCTTGGAAGAACAAACCCAGCGTGATGGGTGAAGGGTGGTAAGATGTTCCAGCACCCATTATTATGGGTTGGCTTGGCTAAGGTTGATGGGAATTATAGTCCAGCTGCTTCTGGATGGCTATTGGCCTCGCCTCCTCTTGGAATACAGAGTAGTTTAGCTTATCCAAATCCTGTTTTAAATCTTCTCTTCTCCCTTCCCCCTTTCCCTTCCCTTCCCTCCTCTCCCCTTCCTTTCCCTCCTCTCCTCTTCTCCCCTCCCCTCTTCCTCCCACTTCCCTTCCCTCTCTTATCTCCTCTCTCCTCCCCTTCTCCCTTCCTTTCCCATCTGTTTCCTCATACTCTGACTTCCAAGAAGGTGAATACAAGACAGTTGACGTATCTAGAGCAGTGTTTCTCAACCTTGATTACTTTTAAGACAGGCAGGTCAAACTCGCGACATCATGTGATGTCGTGCGACTTATCGTGACTTGTTCCCCATGGCCGGCGATGGGGTGGGCACGGTTTCGGCATGACGCATCCGGCCCATGGGCCAGCAGTTTGACATGCCTGCTTTAAGAGGACTGAACTTCAATCCCCAGGATTCCCCAGCCAGGGAATTCTGGGGATTGAAGTCCACGCGTCTTAATGTGGCTGAGGTTGAGAAGCACTACTCTAAAAGTAGAACAACCCGGAACCATTAAGGGTGCTCCTTCAAGCACATGGGCCTACTCTGAATTGATGTGCTTGCATTTTAACATCTCCTTGGCCCTAGAGAGGAACCAGAGTCTGGAGCAGGGGTCTTCAAACTTGGCCCTTTTATGACTTGTGGACTTGAAGTCCACCAGTCATAAAAGGGCCAAGTTTGAAGGCCCCTGGTCTGGAGCAACGTTCTTCAATCTGGGCAACTTTAAGACGTGAGGGCCAATTCCCAGAATTCCCCAGCCAGCTTGAATTTGAAGTGCAGACATCTTAACGTTGGCAAGGTTGGAAAGTTGCTCCAGAGGGTTTTGAACTGCTGGGAACCAGCCTGGTTGAAAAGCACCCTGCTTATTTTCTTTTCCCTTTTCTCCCCTTGCTTCTCTCTGCACAGGCACAGAGGCATTATCTACGCCTACAAATTCTCCACAGACAAGCTGGTGGCAGAGAGCGTCCTTCCTATCTGCCGCTCCTCTTACAACGAAGTGGCTGGCTACAGCTACAACATTGGCCTTGTGGTCCTCTATGACAACATCTAGGCAGGGTGGGAAGAAGGGAAGTCCAGCTGAGCTGGACCCTGGAGAAGGAGAACCCCAAGGATGGCATTCCTGCAGACCTCTTTGGAGGGCTCGGAAGCCACGGGTTGGCCAAGCAGGCAGCAGAATAAGGGGGGGCACATGGGAGTCTCCCCAAAGCTTTAATAACAGCGCTGTGGGAACGAAGAAGAGATGGTGGCTAACAGGAACCATGATAGATAGGCAAGAATCAGGAGATGATAATAAAGGCTTTAGCCCAAGAATCAGGAGGTAGTAAGACAGGTTGTAGCCCACGTGTGCAGAGACCATTCTGGTGGAAGGGAGGGCTTCCATTCCTTGCACCTAGCTAAAATAGTTCAGTGCTGCCTTTCTGGAACAGCCGCCGACGCTACCTGCAACATCTGGAGATCTTAAGAAGATGAGACTTTGAGAGCGTTTTTCTTGTAAATAAAATATCTTTATTAAGCGTTGGTCTCGGGATGAGGGGGTTGGTGTGCTTGAAAATGGCTGTTTCATTGGCAGGGGTGCTGGTTTTTGAAATCCCACATTAGGAGAAGATCCAGAGGCCATCCCAGTTGGAGAAAATCCTGCCACAGGTAAGTTAAGCACGTGTGTAAGTATCCTTTCTTCTCCAGCTCCACTGGCACTTTGCCTGATCGCACCAGGACTGCCGAAGCAGCACCCCTCCTTAACCGTGCTGCCTGGGGCTGCTGGGAGTTGTAGTACATCTCTAACTTGGTGCAGCATGGGCATCTTTGCCTGATCCATTCTCCATGCCAGTTGCTGGCTTGGTCACAAGTCATTTTGTGGGGCCTCCCTGCTGGGTGGGCTAGGGCAGCTGCCAAACCAGCAGGGAGAGCACCACAGTTACTCCTCTCCTCGGCCGTTGCAGCATGGACTGAGGATGATGGGACTTGGTGGCCAGAGAGAACTCGGACAGGCAAGGCCTCAGCACCTGAGAGTTTGCGGCCTTTGTGCAATCAGGAGAAAAGTGACTGGTATATATGGGCAAAAGGGTCTTTTCTGGGCAACTTTAAATGTCCTTGTTTTCCTCACGCCGATTGGGCTAATCCAGCAGTTTCCCCAAAGGAATCTTTCCAGAACAGGAAGATGGTTTTGGTATTCTGGAGGTATCCTGATGCCCCCATCAAGACACTTCCTTTTCTAGGAACTTCCTTCTCGAAAACTGTTGCCATAGAGGCAAATTGTGACATGATGGAGGGTCCCTGGATTGCCCATATATATATATATATATATATATCAGTGGAGCTGCAGAAGAAAGATGCACACATGCAGCTGGATGTATATTGTGTATAGAGCCAGGACAGTGTTTTGCAAACTTGTCAGATGTGGGGGACTTCAACTCCCAAGTAATTCTGGGAGTTGAAAGCCATCCACCTTAAAAGTGGCCAAGTTTGAAAGACTGCTCTAAGGTTACCAGATCTGGGCTGCAGAAATATGCTAGGCCACTAGATGGTGCCAAATGTAATTTGCTGCCCTCCAGTGGCTTTTTCTTCTTTTGCAGCCCAGAGCTGGTAACCTTAGTATGGTATACACCTTAATATATGGTAATATGTAGATATATAAACATATACCATATATTAGGGAATATGCCTATTACTGTATGTGCCTGTGTACATTAACACAGTTGCATACAGTCATCTAGGCCAAGATCTATTGGGGCTTTCCTAATAGATCTCAGCCTATATTGCTCTATGTGTCACAGACACATAGAGCAATATAGGCTAAGATCTATTGGGAAAAAAGGTCCCAATAGATCTTAGATGACTGTGCATCTGTGTTAAAGTACACAGGCACATACAGTAATAGGGCTATGTCCCAATATATTGGAATGAACCGGACACTCTGTGACTTAACTATATACATGAATCTGTGTGTGGGGAGGTGCTTATGTTTTGGGGGTTTCGGTTTTTTTTTTTTTTTGCTGCCTCGCTTCTCATCCAAGAAGCTTCTTCAGTTCTGGCTGAATGGTTGGGGATGGAAGGATTTATATTCTTTGCAGTCATCTGGTCCTTAGTACTCCGAAGGCGTTGAAGCCACCTGGGGGTTTATCTGTGTCCTCGGAGTCACCTGGACCAGTGTGGAGATGGGCCTGGGACCTTCTTGGGACTGCTGCAAGGACCATGTTGGGGACGGGAGAGAGGTGGTGTATCCCTCCCCCTGTTGACAGAGGGCTGTTCGGTTTTAACACAGGTGGCCTCTTTGACCCCTTTCAAACCAGGGGTGCTCTCCATCCAGAGCATGGACTTTGCTGTCTTCCAGAGTGGCCTTAGTCTCTCAAATGCAGATGGACCGCTGTTCCAAATGTGCTTTTCCAAGAGGCAACTGGACTTCCTTTGTTTTTCCTTGAAGATGTTTTGCTTCTCATCCAAGAAGCTTCCTGGATGAGAAGTGAAAGTCTTCAAGAAAAAACGAAGGAAGTCTAGTTGCCTTTTGGAAAAGGCCCTTTGGAGCAAACCGTGACCTGGCTAAGAATCTCCAGACAGGTGAACTGCTGAATCTTGTCCTGATGGGTTTGTTCTCCTATGTTGTGCCATGTGTTCGTGAACAAAACAACCACTTCACAAGCGCATGGCACAACATAGGAGAACAAACCCGTTGGGACAAGATTCATACTTCAACACTGAAGTATACAGAAAACCCACACAGTGTTTACCTTCACTGGAGCAAAAACACGCAAGTCATCAGAATCCTACACCAATGGGCTGAAGGTTTACCTACCAGCAGAGGGAAAAGAAGGACTAAAACACATCGAAGAAGCCCTCACAACCTGTGGCTATCCCAATTGGGCCTTCATCAAATCAAGATCCAGTAGGATCCTTTGTCCCCTCCTGCCCCCAATAACGACAAAAGAACAAACGAAGCAACATTAATCCATAAAGTGCAGGAATATCTGAAAAGCTCAGGATGATTTTCAACTAACTCAACGTACATGCACACCTTCAACCCCAAAATACACTAAGGCCATGTTTCTCAAAACCTTGACAACGTTTAAGATGTGTGGACTTCAGCTCCCAGAATTCCTCAGCCAGCATGCTCACTCAGGAATTCTGGGATCCGAAGTTCACACATCTTAAAAAGTTGCCAAGATTGAGAAACTGCACTACGGCAGAAGCTTGTCCACCCCCCCCCCCAAGAATAAAACGCCTACACACAAACTTGAGCAATGCAATATGTGCAGTAAAATGTAGTGAGACATGTACAGATCTGTACATTGGAGAAACAAAACAAACTACAAATGCATGGCACAACCTAGGAGAACAAGCCCACCAGGACAAGATTTAGCGGTCCATCTGCATTTGAAAGACGAAGGCCACTCTTTCGAAGACAGCAAAGTCCACGTTCTGGAGAGGACCGTTGGTTTGAAAGAGGCCATCTGTGTTAAAACCGAACAGGCCTCTCTCGACAGAGGGGGAGGGATACGACACCACTTACCTCCTGTCTCCAACACGGTCCTTGCAGCAGTCCCAAGAAGGTCCCAGGCCCATCTCCACACTGGTCCAGGTGACCCCGAGGATACAGATAAGCCCCCAAGAGGCCTCAACGACTCTCGGAGAGCTAGCGACTTACCTTTGGGGTACTAAGGACCAGATGACTGCAAAGAATATAAATTGTTCCATTCCCCACCATTCAGTCAGAACTGAAGAAGCTTCTTGGATGAGAAGCGAAACGTTGGGGCATGTATATATACATATATACACATGCAGAGACTTGTTGGCATAATTAGTTTATTCCAGAAATAAGACAAATTATGTCTCTGTGTGGATATATATACATACACATATATGTGCATATTAGCATATTTTAGTAAATAGAACTATCTGTACGAAATGCTAATATGTACATAGAAGAATGCCTATATATATTACTACATAAAAGCTGGTATAGGTAGCCCTCGAGTTAAAACAGTTCATTTAGTGACTATTTGAAGGTACAACAGCACTGAAGTAGCTTACAATTGCAATATCCTTGTGGCATGTGATTAAAGTTCAGAAGCTTGACAACTGACTCATACTTATGACGGCTGCAGTGTTCTGGGCTCAGGTGATCGCATTTTGTGACCTGACAAGCGAAATCAATGGGGAAGCGACATTCGCTTAAGAACCATGTTACTAACTCAACATTTGCAGTTAACAAATGTAGCAAGGAAAGTCATTAAATTGGGCAAAACCCACTTAACAAAATGCCTCGCTTAGCAACAGAAGCTCTGGACTCAAATGTGGCCGTTAAGTCAAGGACTACCTGTAATATATATACCATTCGCCCCGAATGCTAGCTTACCGTGGGCACCCCCTTATAATGGCACCCCCCCTCATAACGTAGAGGGGGGGTCCTTTTGGTGTTTGGGGGTTTGTAACAGCCCAGGAAGCTAGAAATAAAACACATAACAACTGCACAAATATATCAAACACTACAACATTGCATCAAAGCAGAGGTCCTTTTACTGGACACTGGAAGGTTGGTCTTCAACTCAAGACGGGAATCCGTGTGGCTGGTCCAGATGAGTCTGAACTTCATGGATCCGTGGCAGTTGCTCCAAGAGACATGTGGCCCTCCCACCCACCCAAACAAGCTCAGCCATCTCCAAAGCCTCCCACCACCCGGTTGCAGCTACTCTGCTGCCGTCAGTAGCAGAGCGCCATGGGTTCCAACGTCAGGAAGCGGACGTGCATCTTGGTCTCTATGTCGATTCCTTCCCATATCTGGCATCAGAAGGAAAGAAAAAGCAGAGTTAGAGGAGAAGACAATTTCTGATCTTGCAAATCTTCAGTCGTACTTCAGAAAGGAGCAAATGTTACATTCCAGAATGACTCACAGTTGACTTGGCCTTAAGATTTTCCTCAAAAAATAGCTGGTGGGAGAGAGATTCACTCCAAAGGGGATGCATGGACTTCCCTACCTTTGCTTGGTCCTGCGTGAGGTGGCTTCCTCTTGTGAACCTTTTGCCCACCTCCCTTAAGGAGGACTCTTTTCTGCTTTCCTTTGGCCAGCTAACCTAACCCTACCACCCTTGTAAAGTTCGTAACACCTTTCTCCAATTTCAAGTTGAGTTGAAATAGCCCACTAAGCAAACAGGCACCAGGGTTGTCTACCCCTACAGAGCTGAAGATAGTCGGGATTCCCATCTTCCGTTCTGGCTCCTATGCTTGAGAAGCCACAAGGTCAGGGGCCACGGATGAGAGGCCTGGGGGGCTGAGATTAGGGAAGGCAAGATCTGAAACTCACTAAGCTTGGTTGCTACAGGAGGTCCCTTTTCAATCCCTAAATTAAGCATAATCCTGCTTCGATGTGTGCTCAACCAGGAAGCTCCATGGATATGCTTGGGAGCAATCATTATTTAGCTCCAATTATTTTCCTCTGAGTCAAACTTCAGAAGTTTGACCTTTTTCTTAGAACTGACACAAGAGTAGGCCAAGTCAACTAGTACCTTCCATCCATCTTCAAGTTGCCTTGGTTGAGAAGCACTGTTCTAGCCTAAGACTACATGTAGATCTCAACGTAATAATCAGCTTCTTCAGTGCCATTGTGACTTAATCAAAGGACTATCTCTACTCTACCCGTATAGCAGTTTTTGCAAGATAGCAAAAGAAAGGATTGAGTGATGTCCAGTGAATTTCCAGCCCTAATCCGCCATCTCTCCCCTACGCTGATTATTTGGGAGACTTTGTGTTGGACAAACCTGACTGGAGATTTTTTCTGTGAATTTGGAAATGAGTATTAAAAAAAAACAACTGCAGGGGGTTTGCTTGGCAGAGCTGAGTAGAGATACGGGCAGGATGCCAGCCTTGTCTTTCTAAGCCAATAAAAATGCAAAAAGATTGACTCACCTTCAGGAAATCGTCAAATGTGATCCCTTCGTAGACTTGATCCCGCTCCTAAGATTAGGAAGGAAAAGAGATTCATTTCAGGAAGGGAAAATAAAAAGGAAATAATCAGAAAAAGTAGAAAAGGAAATACACCTTAACATGCAGGAAATTCTGACAATGAAATTTGAATTAAAACCAGGGATATCTTTATTAGGTCTGATCCCAGGGGATATAAATGAAAAGCATGGTAATTTATTAAGGTGTTAGCTGACAGCGGCAAGAATCACATTGGCACAACATTGGGGAAGGAAAACTGTCCCATCCGTATAGGATTTGAAGATTAAAATGAAAGAATAAACAGCAATGGAAAAACTGTCTGAATATATTCACAGCAGAAGTCTAACCAAATTCACACAGGGGTGGTTTCCTTACACGCAATATATCAAGCTGAAATACCTAGAATGTGGTTTTTGGTGGGGGAAAAAACTGTGTATAATAAAAAATGATGCAAACAAATGTTCAAAGTATAAAAATATTTAACTAATAATCAGTTGAATGGATGGAGGAAAAAGGGAGGGCTATAGAAAGACAAGGAGCTACCGAAATGCCCGTCTTATAATAGTTTTAAAATCTTTTTTTTTCTTTTTAATCTAAATCCTTTAAGTATGTGTAGGTATCTTTTTCTTTGCTTACTTTTTTATTCATTTATTATGTATTAATTCAAATTCTATGGCTCCCGCCTCAAGAAGTGACTTTGTGAACAAAATTAAACATTGCAACAATGCAACAATTACGTTTGCATGTTTTACTTAACTAATAAAAAATATTCGTTTTAAAAAAGCCAAAAATCCAATAGTTTTTTTTTTAAGGTTACATCTATTTCAGCCAGAAATGATATTTCAGAAATGTTGTTGAGGTCTTCGTACTGTTAGAACTGCAGCGAAAATAATGCTTTATTTAAACATATTGTTCTATTTGAGGCTGAAGGAATCAACATGCATTAACTCGACTTTAAGATTTAATATTTTCAGATGTTTCGATTCTTTTGAGATTTATCTCTCGCATGTGAGAGCTGAGATCTGTACAATGGAAATGCATTTATAGCCAAGAGACTTACTGTATTGTTCAGCCCTGGAAAGACAAAACATATGGCTGCAACTATTCTGTGGTTTGCACAATTAATGAATATAGATTAGCTATGAATGTCTGTAATGAATCATCACTTCACTTCCGTTTATGGATATAGTCGTTCAGTAAATATATATCCTGCATGTTTTCATTTCTTTTTTTAGCTTGTCCCTTTAGAATTTGGTGCTTTCTTTTTTTGTATTTATTTAATTAGAAAAAGGGATAAAAGAGGCTGTATTTTTTTTTCTTTACAGAAGACTCCAGGGGGCACTTGGAAGGGGGGGGGGAGTCACAAGGGCAATTGTGATCATCCTATCAAAGCCTGCCTGCTTTTTTTACCTGGGTTGCATGAAGGATTGTGTTGTTAACTTTTATTAATAAAGTTGCTAATATTTCTGCAAAAGTCTTTTTTATACCGTTTGGCCTGTACATTTATAGCCAGCGTGACACGACATAAGGAAAAAGAGGCAAGGAGGGAGAAGGAAAACTTAACACACTGGATAACTACTACGTCTCTTAAATTATTCAACCAGTGAGATATCATACGACGAGTATTTTTACTAGAGTTGGTATATGATGGCTCTACTGCATTCATTTCACTTTTAGCAGCAGTTATGTTACAAAAAGCGTGTTTTCTATTTATGATACGTCTAATAACCCCACCTTTCTCCATGGATTACAAGCAAAAAAAGATGTTGCAGGGAGGGAAAGAGGGAGGGAGGGAGGGAGAGATGAAACAGAGAAAAGATATAGAGAGATGGATAGACAAATGGATAAGCAGGAGAAATATAGATGAGATAAAGAGATATAAAATGTATAAAATATAGACAAAGAGATACACAGATGGAAGAGAGAAAAAGTGGATAAAGAAAAGATTTAGATGAAATAGAGATGGATGGATAGATGAGACAGACAGACAGACAGACAATGAATACAAAGAACAAAACAGTAGCAGAGGCAGAAAACCTGTCCGGATGTTGCTAAACTACAACTCCCAGCAGCCTCAGGCCAGAGTAAGGGATGCTGGGGGCTGTGGTCCAACAGCATCTGGAAACCTATGTTTGGCACCATCTCTAATTTTCTTCTATCATGCTCTTGATAAAGATTAGTGAATGAAAGAAGTTGACATGAGGATCAAGATGAATCCCCCTTGAAGGCACCAAAGACCTTAGCCAAGCTCTTCATCGTTTCTCCTCCTCAGGTTTTCCAATATTACTTGGGGGATCTCCATCTTCTGAAATATTCCATGTAGTTGCTCCTAAAGTTGGCCTGTGTTGTGTCAGACCCGGGCACAGCTACCCAACCTTTATGATTGTGGCACTGAAAGCCAGAGTGGAAGGACACACATCTGAGAAAGTCCTCAGTGCAACCTCAGAGCCAACTCAAGGACCCGGGTGATGGTCCTACGAGCAAGGAATTCACGGCTTCCAAACAACATCCTTTGTGCAGCCGTGCAAGCCCGTTGTGTGAAGGTGTGGTATCTTAGAGCGCTTACATCCCCCATGGAAGACAACACAATCAAGTATAAAATCCCAGCCATTTGAAAGAGAAATGGCAATAGAGCAACATAAGGTTGACCTTGGGGAAGATAGAGATTCTTAGCAAAATGGGAGGTCAGCTCAAGAAACAAGACCGCATCAGAATGAAATTTAACTAGGCTACTCTTGGCATAAAAGGGAGAGAAAACACCAGGCTTTCAAGATGCAGTAAGAGCTGGTCTCAATGCGCGCACAGGCAGGTTCCGCATGTCGCCGGTTCGCCTCGCCCGGCCGATCTGAGGAGAAAACCCTAGGAGTTTATTTTATTTTATTTTAAAAAAAAACTTTCCACCGGGTGCCTGGAAAAAAAAGGGAGCCCCAGAGTCCATCAGTGGCTCTTTAACAAGGTCTCCATGTTTAAATGCTGCGGACATGCAACTTGCTGTTTAATTAAAAGCAGGGTGCAGTTATTCAAGTGGGACTTAATTCTTAATTTTAACACGAATGGCTATATACAGGTAATTCCCCCAGGTATGAACGTTTGTTTAGCGTCTGTTCACAAAAACGAATTAATTCAGAAAGGGTACTTACTGTTAAGACATGCAAAACTGCGAACCAAAAAACAGGCCTCTGCAGCCACGTGGCTTGGAGAGGAGAAGCCGGAAGTGGGTTTGTTTTTTTGTGCCTGGTCACATGGCCGAAGCAGATTGGGGGATTTTTGCAAGATCTGTTTTGCTTTTGCTTTCCTGGAGCTGCGTGGAAGATTTGCTGCTTGCTGGGCTTGAGGACTAGAGAGCTAGAATTACTTCTGTATTTTAAAATATATATTTTTTTTGTTACTCTGTGGAACTGTACTTCTGTCGTTTGCAATCCCTTTGGGAACTGCTCTGCTTCTTATTGTGTTGGCAAGTGCAGCGCTTTGCAAGATGGTTTGTTTGCATTTGCCTGGAATTGGTAGCCTGTGGCTGCTGCTGCCTCCTCCTCTCCCTGGCACAGACCCAGCAGAGATTCTGCTGACCCCTTAACTGCAGGGGTCTTCAAGCGTGGCCCTTGTATGACTTGTGGACTTCAACTCCCAGAATTCCTCAGCCAGCGTGCCTGGCTGAGGAATTCTGGGAGTTGAAGTCCGCAGCTCATAAAAGGGCCAAGTTGGAAGATCCCTGCCTTACTGGAAGGAAATCCCCCAGTCCCCAGCCCATTTTGGATTTTGCCTGGAGAGGCTTATGCTGATCAGGGGCAGTGGTTTTTGTTTTTTTTAAAGGTTTTACATTTAAATTGCGTCCAGAAGTTTTGGGTGTTCCCTCCCTGGAGGCTTTTAAGAAGAGACTGGATAGGCATTTATCAGAAATACAGTACAGTACAGTAAAGAGATTATGAGAGCAGTGGGTTAGACTAGATGACCTCAAGGTCCCTTCCATCTCAGTTACTGTTGCACGCTGACAATTCTGTAAACTCTAACCCCATCTCCCTCTGCATGCCTGGCTGGAGACGCTAAAGCTAGTGGGCAGCAAGCGTTGTTTTTTTTTTTTTTAAGGTTTTAAATTTAAATTTTTAAATTTAAGGAAGGAAGGAAGGGACAATGGGAGGGAGAGAGGGAGGGAAGGAAGGCGCCCACCCCAGTCCCAGCCCCCTCCACCAGACCCACAATCCCCCCCATCCCCGCCCCTACCCCACACAGACCCCACTTGAGTGACGAGCTGGCCACGCCCCCCCTCCCCGCCATTGACTTCACTTGTCAAAAAGTTGCAAAAGGTGATCACACGACCCTGGGACAGCGACCGTCGTAAGTATGAATCAGTTGCCAAGCATCTGAATGTAAACCACAGGGCCCTTGGGATGCTACAACGGTCGTAAGTGTGAAACATGGTCGTAAGTCACTTTTTCCAGTGCCGTTGTAACTTCGAACAGTCCCTAAGCAAATTGTTGTAAGTCGAGGACTGCCTGTACTTTTATCATTTTTTTTCTTTTTTTCTTTTGGCCATCACGTTTTTGACACGTCGCTAGGCCACTGGTGGGACTTGGATATTGCCTTGCCCTCAAAGTGGCACAATGGGTGAAAAGGTTGACAGGCCCTGCCCTGTGCTATAATGGTCTTTGTAGTCCCTGTCAGGCTGCTATGCCCAAAATAACCTAGGAGGGCACTCTTTGCGTGCACTGTGCTATATATGGTCTATGTAGTCCCCTTCAGGCTGCTATACCCAAAATAACCACAGGAGGGCACTGCATGCCCTGTTATGTCTCTTTCAGGCTGTTATGCCCAAAATAACCACAGGAGGGCACTCTTTGCATGCCCTGTGCTATATAGATGGTCTTAGAAGCCGCTTTCTGGCCGCTATGCCCAAAATAACCATAGGAGGGCACTCTGCATGCCCTGTGCTATATATGGTCTATGTAGTCCCCTTCAGGCTGCTATACCCAAAATAACCATAGGAGGGCACTCTTTGCATGCCCTGTGCTATATATGGTCTATGTAGTCCCCTTCAGGCTGCTATACCCAAAATAACCACAGGAGGGCACTGTTTGCATGCCCTGTTATATGTCTCTTTCAGGCTGCTATGCCCAAAATAACCACAGGAGGGCACTCTTTTTATACCTTGTGCTATAGATGGTCTTAGAAGCCCCTTTCTGGCCGCTATGCCCAAAATAACCACAGGAGGGCACTCTTTTCATGCCCTGTGTTATATATGGTCTTTGTAGTCCTGTCAGGCTGCTATGCCGAAAATAACCACATGCAGGCAATCTTTACATGCCCTGTGCTATATAGATGGTTATTTGCAATTCACAACCCCCTTCTGCCATGTGATCACCATTTGCATCCTTTCCTTTCAATGGGGGAAACTGGGTTGAACAGCCGTTTGATTTGCTTACTGACCATGCCTAAAATGGCCATAAGATCCTTTGTCTTCATGGGATACCCCACTTAATGACAACAAAGTTTCCTGTTCCCATTGTAGACGTTCAGCAGAGGACCCACCTGTAATCCTCCCAGGCTGAACCACCCCAAAGAGCCACCACAGTAGGAGCAGTTTCGAATGAATCCGTGTTTTCTGAAACATTCTTTTCAAGCAATCACAAGAGCTACACAACCACACCATGATTTAACGTGATGTTTAAAATTAACGTGCCCTCTTTCTCCCCCACCTCCCGCCCCACCCCAGTGATCAAGATCAGGCCTTGCTGTCTTCCCCTGTGGTGTTCCTAATTAAAAATAAAAAAAAAATCAATCGGAGAATGGGATCTTCAGAGAATGAAGTGAACACTGTTCAGCACCAGCACCACGAAGCAAGAAGCCTGTCCGGATTCGATCCTGGTTTGAGTTCAGGAAATATTTGGCTTTTAATGTACATGGACGGCTTTTAAAAAGAAAAAAGTCCAGAGCGCCACGCTGCGGATGCACGGAAGGCGGACCCAGCAGCGGAAGGAAAGGCGCCGTGTTTGGGGAAGTGAGAAGGTGCGACGGACGGGCACCCCGGGCTCTGCCCGCTCAGAATTCCTCGTGGACGTTCCGCGCGTAATCCATCAGCTTGCTGCCGGTGAAATATTCGCTGTACTTTAAGATCTCCTCCAGCTCCAGGTGGTGATTCTGGTTCTCATCTGCCACGGCAATCATCTGCTTGGCTTCGTTCAAGGCGTTGTATTCGTTCATGGGGTCCATGTACTCCTAGAAAAGGAGGCAAGTGAGTGAAGGAAGAAAGAAAGCAATTGAAAGCTAAAATATCCTAGATGGGTCGAGGCTCTGCCTTTGTCCACCCTCTCCATCCTCCAAAAGGAGCTAATAACTCCCTGGGGAACAGCTTCCACCGTCAAGCTGGTCTTATTTAGTTTATTATTAAATTTATATACCGCCCATCTTGCTGTCCTGAGTCAACTTTGGGCTCTAGCAGCCTAACATTCAACCAGTAAAATTTGCCTTTTTCTGTTTACTCAAGGGAGGTGTTCCATCCTGCGGAACAAGAGAGGGCAGGACTGAACAGCCTTCAGGTTTTAATTTATTTTATTTAGGTTCCATCTATAACTCAAGGCCAGGAAAATACCGAATACCCCTTTCCTCCTCCTGTTGGGCTGAGCAGGAGGGAGGGACTGGTTCAAAGTCACCCAGCCAGCTCTGAGGCCCAAGGCGGGACTAGAACTTAAACGTTTCCCCCTTTCTAGGGGGATATGATAATTATTTTGTAATGACATGAGGGAAATTGGGGTTACTCAAAGTTTAAATATTATGGTTATTAAAGACTAAATCTCAATATGGTAACTGGAATCAAGTAAAACTCAAAAACAGGCCTTGGATATGTATAACTAAATTGTTATTGATAAATGTATTGATCGATTGAGCTTTATTTAGAAATGTAAATATATATATATATATTGAATATCTTTCTCTCTCTCTCTCTGTGTCTGTGTGTGTTTTTGACTCCATTTTTTAAGTCTGGTGCCCAGAAATTAGTGCCCAAGGTTCCTGAGTGAGCCCAAGTCAGCAGTGATGGTTTTTTCCCCCCTAAGCAACATGGAAGGGAAGTTTGGATTTACTCAAGAGCTGCTTTAAAGCGGCTCAACGAAGCAAAAAGCCTCAGAAAATTTCACATGCCACTTTTGGCACCGTCAGAAATTGGAAAGATAAAGACAGGGAATTAAAGATGGGAAAGGCCTTCACAGGTGTCTTGATATTGGCGGGAGGGGGGGGAGGGAGGGAGGGAAGAGACAACCATACAATCCTCAACTCTTCTTGTATCTCAGTACCCCAGCAGAAAGTTGGGAGCTACAAAAACGCACAAGGGACCTTCTTGTAGCGCGAAATAATTCGCATAATTAAATTTCATCTCAGTCGTTCCGCCCTAACACGGAACTGCTTCTGGTGAACTCGCTAAAGGCAGAAGAGGGGAAAAAAAATGGGGGAAGAGGATTCAAGTAACAGTGAGGAAATTGAACAGATGATATGCAGGAGAAGGGAAAAGCTGCACATTTGGTGGCTTCTCCAACAGGAAGGCAGGCTAAAATACCAGCACCCTTAATTCCTCTGTGAAGGATGAGAGAGGGATTAATTCTCTGGGGTAGAACGGTGCCAACAAGATTAACCGATAATCCTGGTTATATAATCTACATCTAGAAACAGATACAGATGCAGAACAAAACAAGAATCTCTGCTCTGCATTAAGGAAAGAAACACTGTCCAGGGCATGCTTTAATCCAGTGTTTTTCACCTTTTCAGATATGTGGATTTCAAGTCCCAGAATTCCCCAGCCAGCTGGGAGTTGAAGTCCACACATCTTACAAGAGTTGCCAACCTTGAAATTACTGTTTTGATCCACGTTCGTGAACCTGGGACAGGTCCAATATCTCAGCCAATTCCCAGAATTTCCCAGCAGGTAGAGAACCCTGGGAAATAAGGCTGCCACACCTGAAAGGCCTCTGGTTTGTAGAAAGCTGAGTTATTCCACTGAAAAATATATATATATAAAAATATAAATATATATAAAATCTCCTGTGAGAAAGTGCCAGGGTCTCTCGCCCACTCCTTTTGCTAACTGGAAGTAAGAAAAAGCTGAAGCTTGCAATTGAGGCAGCAAACCAACTTTGCAGAAAAAGTGCTGTGCCCACATATCCGTTGACTCACCTGCCGTGAGACAGCTGAGCGTGGGAGGGGGGGAAATTAAAAATTAGTGTAGTCTGGTTGTTTTTTTTCCTTTCTTTCTTCAAACTTGGACTGTTTCCAGAGAATCGCCAGCTTGATCTAGCGGGCATCAGCTTGTTTCAAGAACGGCCAGCCTTGACAGTAACCACAGGGGAGGGAGGAGGGGGACAAATACATGTAATTTTGTGGGGGAGATTAAGAGATCAGCCACGGCTGGGTTACCTCCAGCTCTTCCATGGTCACGATGCCATCACGATTGGCATCAATGACCTCCTCGAACTCTTTCTTCCGGTCTTTCACCCAGTCGTCGTCCACATCCTGGGCTTGCTGATTTTCCACCGTGCCAACCGGCAAGGAAATGAACTCGGAAAGGGTCAGCTTCTTATCGACGTCCTGATCTGCAGGGAGACAGGACATTACGGTGTGAAAAAGATCGACCAGTCAAACAAGCTGCAGGTGCAAGGTTGAACCCTTCTCGGCGTTGCTTTGTCCTCCGCCAGGCACGCCTTGCGGCCGAGCTGCATCGGCTCGGCGTTACAAGACTTACCACCCTCCACGGGGCTAAAAAAAAAAAAGTGACTTAAAGGTCCTTGCAGTTATGACCATTACGGCACCCTCAAGGGCACGTGATCAAAATCTGGGCACTTGGGTGGGGGGTGGGTTTACAGAATCCCCTTGCGACCTTCCCAGCCAGGCTTCCAGCAAGCCAAGTCAGCAGGGAAGCCGGATTCAGCCAACTAGGCGATGCTTAAGAAAAAGGCGCAAAGGTTGGAAAATCAGATTGTGGCGACTCATTTATAACGACTGCCTTAGGTTCCTGGTCCCAACTGGGGTCATAATTCAACGACTACATGTAGTCTGGGGTCCCGAGGTGGGAAACGACACCCAAGTCGGTAAGAGCTTTGATTCTGTCCCTTTTGCAAGGCTCTGCCAATCAATCAATCAATCAGATTAGAGCTGGAAGGGACCTTGGAGGTCTTCTAGTCCAACCCCCTGCTCAAGCAGGAGATCCTATAGCTTTCCAGACAGGTGGCTGTCCCGTCTCTTCTTAAAAGCCTCCAGTGATGGAACCCCCACAACTTCTGGAGGGAGGCCCGTCCCCTGGTTAATTGTCCTCCCTGTCAGGAAGTGATCAGCCCCTGTGGGCTCCACCTGCTTCCCCATGTCTGATTCTGTCCCAGAAATGAGAGAGCGGGACGCATGTACAAAGAGGGCTGGTGCTAGTAATGGGAAGAAAGCTTCTACCCTCCCCATAAGTGGACATTTCACCACCACTCACTCAGTTTAGAAGGCACCCCACACTTTGCTCTGATCAGAACTGTCAATGTGGGATGAAAAAAACCCAACTTTATATACATATTTTAAAGGGGGAATTCCAATAAAATATAACAGGAATCAATTAAGGTTTCAAAGCTGGGGAGAAGAAAGCATGTCCCCCTTTGCAACTGGATAAAGGTCTAATTCTTGACTGCCGGCACGAATCTCAGGTTTGACTGAAAGTCTTCACAATCAAATGTGAGATCAGAGCGCCCCCTCTGGGCCATCAAAATCCCAGCAATTCAGAGTTGGGCTGAGAAGCATCAGGCCGGCTCATTCAGACACCCGAAAGCAGTTATTTTTTTCAAACTAGGTGGACTTCAACTCCCAGAATTCCCCAGCCAGCATTCCTCTCCTCCTCCTCCTAATTCCAGCCTGTGTGACATCTAAGGAACCCAGCCACCGTGCCAATTTTATCTACCGGGACAATCGGAGTTAGAAGAACGATTTTGAAGAACGTACCCAAATCCCGGACAATTTCCTTGACCATAAACTTCAGCATCCCTCTGCTGTGCTCTGGATGAAGGAAAGACAAAAATTCTTCCTCGTTCAGCAACAGGTCAGCTGGAGGGTTATCCGCTTGGTACCAGCGGTCTTTCAAGTTGTCGAGGACTTCCTGAGCTACGGGGTAGAGAAGATTCAGAAAAGAGGTTTTCAGAAACAGGGAGAGTCCTGAAGTCCAGGTTTTAAAGGGCACAAATGTCTTTTACCCATCCTGGTTAAAACCGACAACGAGCGAACTCGGTTGGAGATTTCGACCAATTAAGACAGGGGTCTTCAAACTTGGCCCTTTGAGGACTTGTGGACTTCAACTCCCAGAATTCCTCAGCCAGGAGGAGTTGAAGTCCATAAGTCCTCAAAGGGCCAAGTTTGAAGACTCCTGAATGAAGACATGACTTGTTTTTTTTTCCCTCCACAAATGACTAAAAAGAGATTTCAGAATTTGTGGGCCAGAAATTTTGGAAACCACCTCTGCTGACACAGAACCAATTCGGTTCTGTTCAACCCAGCTTAGCGGAAGAGACTCCTGAATCCCTGAGAAGTGAGGAGGGCTTGACCACAACCCACAACCCTGCAGGGTTATTAAGGTGGAAGAATGAGGCAGAACGTTTTATAGCCACAGTTTTCCATTCAATAAGTATATCAATCCTGGCTCCAGGCTTATGGAGAGGCCAGGCAAACTTTTCAAGGCCCAAAGAGGAGTTGAACAGTTTAATTTAATTCAATTTATGCCCTCAAAGGCCATACCAAGCCATGGCTGAGGCTAATCCTAGGTCAGATTCCAAATCATGGTTTGAAGTTCCAAATGATAAAACTCTAGCATAGAGTTGCCTGTTGTCGAGAGTCTTAGCCCTTGCCAACACACCACCAACCGGTTGTGTTACTCACAGAAAGACACACAAAGCTTCCTTTCTCCTAGTTAGGTGACCTAAATAAAACTAATCCCCCTCAAGAGGTTAAAATATGGCAGCAGTGAGTTGCTATGGGGAAGGAGGGGAGGGACGGGTGTGACCCTGTGCAAGCAAGAATTAGGAAAAACCTTCCCTGGAAAGCCAGGAGAAAATTGGGATTTTTAATCTCACAGGGAAGAACCGGAGCTTTCAGCCCTGTTCAGGAAAGCAGGCCACTCACTCTCCTCGTCAATCTTCAGCGCTTCGTTGTTCTTGATCTTTTCCGCCACCTCCTTCTCATTCATGCCTTTGCTGGCCAGGAACTTGATTTTATATTCATCCCAGGACACGTGACCTGAAAAAGCAGAGGAGAAGCCTCAGCCATCTTCACCCAGTCAACCACGAAGGCAGCCGCCGTCCCACTATGCTCAAGCAGCCCCTCTGCCCTTCCTCTTACCATCGCCGTCAGGGTCCACGGCCCGGAAGTGCATCTTGTTTTCTTCCACGGCCTCCTGGAAGTGCTCCTCGGTCTTCTCCATGATCCAGCGCTGCATCTCCTTGGCGCTGATTTTTTTGTCGCGGTTGATGTCAACCCTGCGCGGTTGGGTGAAAAAGAAGAGCCCCAGTTAGCGGGTCACCAACCCCCAGTGTCCCTCCAGAAAAAAGAAGAAGAAGAAATTCTCTCTCTGCTCAGCCAAGGCGCAACCAGTCTACAAGTTCAGGTGATAAAAGGACAGCGAGCAACGAATGAAGGCCACGGTAAGAGTTTGAAGCTTGCCCAGGCAGCTCCAATCCCTCAAACAGTCACTTGAAAAACCTGGCTTGGTCAGACAGTGGCCTCCTTCTGCAAGATGGTCCCTTCCAGATGGGCTGGAATTACAGCTGAAAGGTCCCGGCCAGCCATCTCTTGGCCCCACTGATAAAGACACCCCTACAAGCTGCTACACCCCCCCCCAAATATTTGGAAGGCTGGGATGCTCCAGATGGGACTACTGACTCAGCCTCACCTGAGTTACAAGGGAAACATGCCACCCACAAAACGTGGCTTTCCCCAAAAGGTTTTTTTTTTGGGGAACACGGAGATCGAAAACAGGTGGGCCTAACGACAACAGCATCCTGGCTCCCCTCACCTGGGAGAGGAACCACAGAGGTCATCAAGTCCAACTTCCTTGAATGCAAATTAAAGAGTTTGTGTAGCTCCTGCTTTTAATATAAATAGACTCTTTTTTAGGGACAAGCCAGCTCAGCGTTTAATAGGCTCCTCGGATGATTATTTGGTTCTGCCTCCCCTCTGGTGGGAAATTCAATTTCTTCTCCTTCTCTTGCTCTTTTAAAGCTGGTGAACCTGCCCTAGAGAAACTGGTGCTCCCTAAACGCTGGGGCAGGGGAAGATGGGCTACGCTGCGCTTACACGTTCTGCCAGAGAGGTTTTCTTCTTCTCTCTCTTTTTTTTTTTGGCAAAGAAGTGCTCTTGATAAGAGCAATCTAAGAAAAACCCAAGGATCTGCCAAAACTGCTTATTAACATTCCTGGCAGTTTACACAGCCAATGATAGAAACAGGGGGGGGAAAATTGTCTTTTTATTCAGCAAAGGGCAGCAACGCTTATTCGGGAAAATAAATTGGAAAGCTTATTATTGAGACATCAAAGTACTTTCCTCCCCCCTTCCCCCTCCATAGGATCAGGCTCATTAAGGAAACCTTTCTAACCCTTAATACAATGGCTGCTTGTTCATTTTTTTTAGTTTTAAAAAAACCCTTCATTTCCCAAGAATGTTTACTCCCTGCTTGCATCCAGTTGCAACACCAGCGTGGCAATAACCCAGTGGCTTGTGACCTGCCTTCCTCCCAACAAATGAGAAGCAAGGAAGCAGGGGAGGGACTTGCCCACGTCGTTAGTCCCCAGCCCTTGTCTCAACCCAGCGATTGGCTTTTCCATTTTATTACCGCCACTTGCTATGATGCGCTGAACAATAATAAAATATTTTTCTTTGCAGGCAAGATATCTGCATGGCCCTTACCCATCCCACATCACCACATCACAAAAAAAAAAAAAAAAAGATGTTGAGACTCTGGAAAGAGTGCAAAGAACAACAAAGATGACTAGAGGCCTGGAGACAAAAAAACATAGGAAGAACGGTTGCAGGAATTGGGTATGGCCAGTCTAGAGAAAAGAAGGACTAGGGATGACCTGATAGCAGTCTTCCAGTATTTGAGGGGCTGCCACAAAGAGGAGGGGGGTCAACTTATTTTCCAAAGCACCAGAAGGCAAGACCAGAAATAATAGATGCAAACTAATCAAGGAGAGAAGCAACCTGGAATTAAGTAAGAAGTGGAAGTGAGAACAATCAACCAGTGGAAGTTGTGGGTGCTTTATCACTGGAGGTCTTTTAAGAAAAGACTGGACAGCCACCTGTCTGAAATGGTTACAGGGTCTCCTGCTTGAGCAGGGGGGGTGGACTAGAAGACCTCCAAGGTCCCTTCCAGCTCTATTCTGATTGAAGCCTTGTCATAATTTAATGTCAAGCACAAAGGCAGTGGAAGGAATAAAATAAGAGCATATTCGCTTAAGCCACGAGAATCAAGGCAGATTTCCTTCCTTTAATTTCCTTTCAAGAATAACTCGGAGGACTTTCTAAGATTCTGAGAGTCATCATAGCTCCAAATGATGGGAGGGAAGCCATAAGCAAGATTTCTCCTGCACATACCAACCAGCTAGCCCTCCCTGCAATTCCTTTCTTCCTTCCAGTTTAGAACAGCAGCAATTCTCAAGTTAAAACAGGTTCATGCTCACTTTGAGAAAATCACCACCAGCTTCTTCCTGTTTCTCCGGGGTTCCGAATCTTCCTCAAACTCCTCCATCTCTTTCCCCAGGAAAACCTCCTGGTGAAACTCCTTGTTGAGATGCCCGTCAAGCTCCATCTTGACCCCGTTCAAGTGGTCCGGAGGGAGGATCTCGTTGTCGTCTTTGCTGTCGGCTGCTTTCTCCTTGAGGATGGAGCTGTTGGCGGGCCGAGCATAAACGTCCATGAGCAGAAAGACGAAGAGGAGGGATAAATAGATGGAGCCCAAGCTGCAGATGAAGACCCGTTTGGAAACCATGGCTTCCGTTCTTCAGACGGTCAGCAGGAGGAAGTGTCAGGATGGCGTCTGGGTAACCTGGAGGTGGCGAAGGATCAGATAATTAGCATTGTTCCCATTTTGGAAAAAAATACAGAGAGACTTGTTAACCAAGGCCAAGCCTTGCGTTGTCCTTTCTAAACCCATCACACTCTGGTCTGGTGCATAAAGGCCAGATTTGCCACTTGCAAGCTTTTCAGTGGAAGTTTAAACACTTTCATTCCAAACTTAAATGCTTTCCTGGAAAGCTGAAGCGTCGAGTCCAAGTTTGACAGCGCACTTGAGCCTCCAAAAATATGGGTTATGTTAGAAACAGAGCATTCACACACTACCAAAGAAGAATCAGATCTTTTTTCTTTTTAACAAAGTTGGGTGTCTCGATTTACTTTGCAATTTCTCCTGCTTGAGCAGGGGAATGGACTAGAAGACCTCCAAGGTCCCTTCCAGCTCTGTTCTATTCTTATTCCTATTCTATTCTTTCCCTTCTTCTAGGCAGGCAAACACCTTCATTTTACATTCCTCTTTTAAAAAAACTTGTTTACTAAAATCTCACTTTTAAATTAAATCTTGCAGGGCTCCCCCCCCCGCCACCCCACCTTTCTCAGCATCAAAGCTTGATCCGTTTTTTTAAACCTCCCTCTACCTAATTAACTTCTCCTATATAAGAAAGACAACTTAACTTGCTAAACAGGGCTATCCAGCATAAAAATCCCTCTATATTCAGACAGCTTTTAAGAAAGATCCTTCCTCTTTTTTTAAGAATAAAAGCTGCTCCTTATTCTGCCCAAGGCGAAAATCACTCGTGTGTCCTCAGAGGAACTCTGCGTGGGAATTCATTCCACGGAGAGTTTATTCCACAAAAATAAAAAGAAACCAACAGACAAGACAATAGAGGTAGTCCTCAACTTACAACAGTTCATTTAGTGACCGTTCAAAGTTACAACGGAACTGAAAAAAGCAACCTGGGAACTTTCCCCCAACTTATGACCGTTGCAGCATCCCCACGGTCACGTGATTTATATTGGGGCGGCGCTTGACACCCGGTTCATATTTATGACAGTTGTGGTGTCCTTTTTGGGGGTGTCACCTGATCCCCTTTTGTGACAAACCAAGTCAAGGGGGGGGGAAGCCAGATCCAATTAAAAGCCCTGTTACTCAGTTAGCAACTGCAGGGATTCATTTAACCACCGTGGCAAGAAAAGTGGTAAAACGGGGGCGAAGCTCGCTTAGCAACGTAAATTCTGGGCTCAATTGTGGTCGTTAGTCGAGGACTACCTGTACTGCACCGGATACGTGGCGACCGACCCGGGTCCCACCTCGGATGGATCCGGCCTCCCCCCCCCACGGCAGGGACCCCCCCTCAGAGGAACTCCGGAAACGCCCTGAAGCGAGAAGGGACATTAAAAGACCGGCACTCCACATATGCCCAGAGGAACCCTCGTCCGAGACCAGGAAAGCTGCCTCTTCGGGGCGCAGACGCTCTGCGCGTGCTCAGAGGCGGCCATTCCCTCCCCCTCTCCCGTCAAAGGTGTCTGACCTTCCCGGCCGGCCGCCCAGCCTCCTCATGCCCAACCCCGCGCCGAGGCAGCGGCGGCCTTTCTTCTTCGGCGTGAGACCGGAAGCCGGAAACTTCACTCCGCGCTGGGAGGACCGGCAGAGCCCCGCCTCTTCCGCCCCAGGGAAACCTGTCAATCACCCGCCCGCCCTCCCGCCCCGCGGAAGCGAGTCTCAGCCTGGGGGGGGTGGTCAATTTTATTTCCCATACTCCAGGGGTAGCCCACCGTGGCTCTTTTATGACTCGTGGACTTCAACTCCCAGAATTCCTGAGCCAGCCACGCTGAGGGGAAAGGGAGAGGTTTCCAAGCTGAGCCATGCTGGCTGAGGAATTCTGGGAGTTGAAGTCCACGAGTCATAAAGCGGCCTAGGCCTAGAGCAGGGGTAGGCCAACCTTGGCTCTTTTATGACTCGTGGACTTCAACTCCCAGAATTCCTGAGCCAGCCACGCTGAGGGGAAAGGGAGTTTCCAAGCTCAGCCATGCTGGCTCAGGAATTCTGGGAGTTGAAGTCCACCAGTCATAAAAGGGCCAAGGTGGCCTTACCCCTGCCCTACTCACTGAAGCGGCGAATAAAAATCTGAAACGGTTATCTTTTAAATGGGTAATATTGACAAAACGAGCAGACGCTTCAGCTAGACACCAAAGTGGAGAGCCGCCGGGAGGGGGGAGGGGACTTCGCCGTTGGGGGCGCTCCTTTGCGGCAGGTGAATCCCACGCAGCCATCTTTGTTTGGGGCACAGGTCCTCTTGCCCGTTCTTTTTTTTTTGAGGCCTGGAACCACATTCGGGCACAAAAGAGCCTTTTTCGCTCCAGCTCATGCCGCCACCGTTCCACCGTCCTGCCGGCTGGCGTTAACTGCGCCTCGGAAAACCCCCGGCGCTGCCCTCCTTCCTCGTGGCGCGCGGCCTGCCCTCAAAGATGGCGCCAGGCGCCAGCCTCACTTGCCCTCAGACGGGCAAGCGTAAGGAACGGGAGGGGGAAACGAGAGAAGGAACGAGGGGTGGTCACGTGGTGCTGGCGTGCTCGCCCCCCCCTCCGCTAGAGACAGACCCCGCTCTTTCGCCTTTTCTCTCCGCCTCAGAAGCAGCCGAGGACGGCCGGCTCGCCTTCCAGAAGGGCCTCGCGTCGGGACCGAGCGCGCATGCGCCGCGGGCGAGAACAGCGCTCCGGCAAGGCTGACCCGAAGCAGCCGCGAGAAGACAATGAACCTTCCGCTGGAGGCGATCCAGCGGGCACCCGGCGGCATCTTCGAGCGCGGACTGAGGAGGTGTGTCCCAACCCGCCGTCCGTAGCCGCGGGGGTGATCTTCCCGCCAAAACCTGAGGCCGAACTGCCGGAGGGGGAGGGGCGGGGGGAAGGGGGACGAGGCAGGGCTCAAGAAGGGTTGGGCCTGGCCGAGGGGCGTGGCGAAGCCCGCGGCCCGCCCCGCAAGAACGCTGGGCGGGGACTAACCTCGCTCTACCTATCGGCACCCAGCTTTGCGAGCAGTCGCCGAGGGATTGGATCGCTTCCGCGGGGAGGCGGGGCTGCGCCTGAAGAGGGCGGCCCCAAGGCATTGCCCCGCCTTCTGCGGGAGGAGCCTGTCTCTGGACCTCCCCAAGGGGGAAGAAGCCGGGCGTTTGCCCCGCCCATCAGAGGGGCCATGAAGCTGGTGCGCCTGCTCTGCCGCCACAAGACCCTGCTGGGCGGGCTCACCCTCTTTGCGGTGGTGCTGCTCTACCTGGCCAAGTGCACCTCGGAGGGCCTCAAGTCCTCCCCGGCGTGGGGGCTGCCCCACCAGCAGCAACCCCCTGCCCGGCCAGGGGCCCTCGGGGGTCCTCACCCGCCTGCGGCCGCCCCTCCACCCCCTCCGGAGGAGGCCACCTTCCTGGCTGTGCTGGTGGTCAGCGGCCCCAAGTACACGGAGCGGCGGAGCATCATCCGGAGCACCTGGCTCTCGGTGGCCGGCCGGGTGCCCCGCAGCGACCTGTGGTGCCGCTTCGTGGTGGGCACTGGCGGGCTGGCTGGAGAGGAGCTGCACAGCCTGGAGCTGGAGCAGAGCCGCCACCACGACCTCCTCCTCTTGGCCGACCTGCGGGACTCCTACGAGAACCTGACCGCCAAGGTCTTGGCCATGTACGTCTGGCTGGACCAGCACCTGGACTTCCGCTTTGTCCTGAAGGCCGACGACGACACCTTTGTCCGCCTGGACGTCCTGGCCGAAGAGCTGCGGTCCAAGGAGCCACGCCGCCTCTACTGGGGCTTCTTCTCAGGCCGCGGCCGCGTGAAGTCGGGAGGCAAGTGGAAGGAAAACGCCTGGCTCCTGTGTGACTTCTACCTCCCTTACGCCCTGGGCGGTGGGTACGTGATCTCGGCCGACCTGGTGCACTACCTTCGCTTGAGCCAGGACTACCTCAACCTCTGGCAGAGCGAGGATGTCTCCTTGGGAGCCTGGCTGGCTCCAGTGGACGTCAAGAGGATTCACGACCCCCGCTTTGACACCGAGTACAAATCGCGGGGTTGCAACAATAAGTACATTGTGACTCACAAGCAGAGCCTGGAGGACATGCTGGAAAAGCATCAGACTCTGGCCAAAGAAGGGAAGCTTTGCAAGGAGGAGGCGAAACTCAGACTCTCTTACGTGTACGACTGGAGCGTGCCTCCTTCCCAGTGCTGCCAGAGAAAAGATGGCATACCCTGAACCCCATGGGATTGGAAGGGAAGGGAAGCCGAACTGGGAGGGCAGGCTGCAAGGGACCGACAGGTGTCGTGCTCAAATCTCTCCCTGTGCCGAACTTTCACCCAGTATGCCTAATCGTACTTCATCGTTTTTAAACTTTCAGAGTATCCTGTTTTCATTTGACTTAACAAAAAGTTATGGAAGAACACGGAGCCCTCTGCGTTCCCCCCCAAAACATAGAACTATAAATTACACATTTATAAAGGGGGCGAACCATCACTCTGTGGGATGTGAAACGTTTAAAAAACAAGAGTTCCAAAACAATTGTGTTAAGTGAAACAGCCGTTCTCCACGACAATAGACATTTTGGGAAAATGCCAGTCCTGGCGACCATTTCTCCCCTACCCCTTACTTCAAAAGGATGTAGATTTTCCCAAGGCTGTTGATGCATTAGAAGTGTCCCGTTTCAGAAAAGCAATTCAGACATGAACCCCAATGGAATTAAAAATTAAGGTGCTGCAGTCATGTCGTTTCTGAACTGAAATAGCAGCTTCTGTCGGTACCTTTTTTTAAATGGAACAGTCTTGGCTTGATGCCTCTATTTCACTTGGATAATTTCTTGAATGTCTGTTATTACAACATCTTCCACTTCCTGATTGCTACAGTCTGCTCTTTGAATCGTCTTCCCTTTATTCAAAAGGGGGATGTTTTAATCTGTAAAAACATTTCAGGGTGATCAACCTGATTGGAGGCTGGAGCCATCATTATGCGCTACGAATGGCCTCTTGGATGGCTGGGGAAGATCAGCTGCTTAATTGCTGAAGGAGACAGCTTCATTTTGACCGAAAATCCACGCTGCTTCAGCCCTGAGGGAATTAGATGTTTTTAAAATTATGGCTGTTACCTTTTTCAGATATACTGTTAATGATTAAAGCAGGATTGTGTCCTTTTCTTAGGGACCAGCAATGGAGCCACAACTCTGGATTATGAGGAGCTGAAATGGGAGATGACTAAATTGGATGCCTTCTTTGATCAATTTCTTTATTTTAAGAGAACTACAGGTTGCAAATAAGGATAGTCTCATTTGCACGCCCTGATTGTTTGCAGCAGGCACAGTTTTGACAAGTAGGGCTTAATTCACCCAGAATTTATGCTCTTGTCACTACTTTTCTGGTGATGGCAGTACATAGCCTTCAGTCAAAATCACCTCGGAAAACCTTCATTGTGGCCGCAATGTCCAAGTTGTTAATGGTTCTGGACCAAAGGATTTTTGGAAAGATCTTATAGATGGATGGAATTGTTGTCTTTTAGGGATGAATTGTGCCCAGTGGGATGGAGGGACTCATAATTTTTATATTGTGGGGGGTCCATTAACCATGTTTGTTTTTCCTGGCATCTACAATAATCCTCGCTCTAAATATTTACATTTTTCCGTAGATATTTGAACTGCTTTTACCCCCATGAAAGCTTAAAAAGAACCTTAGGGCTTAATCTGCTTTTCATTCAGAAACCACTCCTAGCAGAGAATCTGAGATACGCATCTAATTATGCTTAGATCAAATCAAGAGGAAATTGTGATCCAATCATACTTAAGGAAAGAGTTGCTGAACTACTTTTCTATGTTTTCCTGGTGGCCTCCCATGCGAGTTCTATCAAGATTGATCATAATTCGCTTTTTGAGATCAGTTAAGGTGGAGCAGTAGCTGCTACTTTGCTACAGGGGGGGGGCAAAGTTAGTTTGTTTTAACGATGGACTGTTGCCCACGTTCGGCAGTTCACCAGTTGTCCAAGTGAGAAATTAGTTACCAGAACAACTGAAGATATTTGTCCCCTCCAAGGGGAGTTAGTATTGTATGTAAAATTATGTGCTTATAATAGTGATAATTTATTTATAAATACTGTAAATGTACTGTGTATAGTTTCAGGCCTGAGGAAAATGGTTGAATGTCATAGTAATTTTAATTTATTAAAGGAATGTGTTGAAGCTCAGAACGGTCCTTTGTCAAATGCCATTGTTTTCTGCACGTTTTTTTTTCATTTAAATCTCTCTGGTGCTGGCTTTTAATTCAGACTCTGCCGTGTTTATCTCTGGAGCTTGTATGAAAGACTGTACAGATCGATCCTTTCATTTGAAACATTACTGCTTCTGAAAGCTGTTTGTATATTGCTGATTCTGTTTTATAAGGAGAGCCCTGTTCTCCATATATCTGCACACGAATGGCCCGCACACCACTATCCTAGTTCTCCTATGGTGGTTGGACTTTTAAGCTCCAGGAAAGAAAAATGAAAAGATATCAAATGAACTGTGACAGTGGGAAGCTCATGTTGGTATATAGCTCATGACTTTTTATAGGGCTTTTCTATATTTCACAGCTGGAATGCAGATCTTTCATTCTGGGCATCAGCCCTTATGAAAGTTTTAAGATTTTCTAAGCAAAAGGGAGCAGATTTGACACCCCCTCCCCCAAACTGGCATTATTTCACTGCATTTAATGTATTCCATGTAATATATTGCATTCTGTAATGCTAAAATTCCTGCTTTTTTGTCTTCAAATTTGAAACGGTGCTTGGTTTCTGCTGAGAAGGATCGACAGCAAAAAAAACCCAGATCCTATCTTTTAATCCTTCCAGTTTTTAGCCAAATCATGCCTCTTTCCACAAATTCCTAAAAGGTGTTAGCAGGGAGTTTGACAACCATGTTGCCTCTCTCTCCCCTGGAATGATTTAAAAACAATTCTATCAATGTAAAATTGAGGCTCGCAGTAGAAGACAGACAAAAACATGCAAAAGCAGAGGAAACTGTCTGATTTTGGCATATAAACAATGCAAGACAGCAGCACCCAGCACTTCTGGGAAGGGAGTTTCCCTGGCTTTGGGGGAAAAACATTATTTCACGTTCTCTCATTGGAGATGTGTGACATATTATGTTGGCTAGTTTCCCCCCCGCCCCGTACCTCCAGCTAGGACCTGGAATAAGAGGGGTAAGTTTCATAGCTAAATTGCCCTTGGGTTAAATTGCCCTTGGGCTGTCTTTACTAGCACTGGCTATATATAATATTGGATTCCATTGTGATTTCCATCAGCTCACCTCCATGAGTCGAATAGCACCAATATTAGCAAACGTACCTACCATAATTGTAGGATTATCAAGATACGTGAGGTATTTCATCATTCAGAGATGGAAAGTGGTACAATAAAGGTTAAGTATCATTACTATTAAAGGATCCTGCCGTGAATTCAGCCGGCACACTCAAGATGCTAAGGGCTTTAAAGCCGAGCATAAAGCCGTACGTTTTGTTAAAAAAACCTTGCCGACTTCCCTAGCCTAGCAGGTAGAAAGTTCTTTCAAACTGCTTGTGCCCGTGTGCCAGATTGCTAAGTAGCATTAAAAAAAGAGAGCGACGCAATTATGAATAGCTCTGACCTAATTAGATCAGCCATTCAGATACTCAGGGAGCTTAGACGTCTGTATTAAATACTTACAATCGCAGAAGAATTTGCTGAAGTAAGGTGATGTCAGGGAAGAGTAGTTTAATAAATAAAAGCCAAGTCCTACCGCTTTAAATGCAGAAATTAATTGATAATTCAGCAGCACTTTGCCGGGAGACCCAATGCCATTTTCCACTTGCATAATCAAGGAGAGGCCATAGCTTTTGGCCTAATCAGCTAGCCACACCGAGAACCGGCAGAATTGGAAAAAGCGTTAACACAGAAATGCCATCGGTTTTCTCCTTACTCATAGCAAAAGATAAATTTCAGCCCCCTGCGCTGAAACGTACCCAGTCCGTGAACAACTGCACCAAATTAATTAAAGCCTTAGCGTGCAGGCGACTAGCTTAGTCAATATGCGAATTTTAGTGTGAGTGGAGATTTGCCACCGACTTGGTATATCAAAGGTGGTTTTTCAAAAGTCAGCTGGAATGTTTTTTTCCTTGAGAAAGAAAAGGGAAGACGTTTCGCTTCCCATCCACGAAGCTTCACCGGTTCTGAACCGATAAAGCTTCTTGGATGAAGGGAAAAACAGCCCAGCTGCCTTTTGAACAACCACTTTTTAGACAACTAGGACCTGGATGACTGAGAATCTTCACAGACGTTGACTTGATGTTGGATCTGCCGCGACGCATGGACTGTTCAAAACCTCTTTTTCGATCTACTATACTTTAAGGCGGCAGCCCCCAACCTTTTGGGCACCGGGGACCGGTTCCGTGGAGAGAGGTTTTTCCGTGGCCTGGAGGGGGTGTAGGTTTTGGGTGATGCCTGCATCCCACGGATGGGGCTTCGCTTGTTTGTGCGGACCGGTTGCTGGCATGCCGCGGACCGGTTGCTGGTCCACGGACCGGGGGTTGGGGACCCCTGCTTTAAGGGTGTTTTTTTTCCTGAGAACTTTTTTTTAGAGTCACAAATGTAACGTACACCAGAGCTCGGAGGAGTCTTAAGTCCCAGCCAAGTGCATCCTTGCAAGCCATCTCGGATACCCTGGGGCTGGGAAGACAGCTCAGCTGAGTTGTGGGCAGGGAGGAAAACCAATACCGTCGACTTCCTCTTGACGTTTGGCCGCAGATGAAAGCCTCGTCCTTCCCCAAGTGCTTTTTTTTTTTTTTTCTCAATCTCTTTTCAGGAACCCAAGGTTAGAGGAAGGAGAAAGGAGTCGGTTTTCCAAATCTGCTCACCACATCTCCTTCCTGGGTGAGGCATGTCCTTTCAATTTGTACTCTTATTTTTAAAGAGAGGCTTTGCTAGAAGGCAGAATGAATAATGCATGAGAAGGCTTTCTTCCCCACCTCCCATATGGCTGGGCAGCCTGGCTGATCCTAGCTTCCTTCTCTTATTAGGCTGCAGGGATGCAGTGACAGCTAGGAAGGGCCTGGGTGCTTCCACTGAGCCTCCCAATAAACCAGATGAGGGTGGAAAATATCTCCCAAGTTTTTCCAAATCGACATGGACAATACTCTACACAAGGCCTTAGCAGGCTTCTACTTCCACCCTAACCTGCTCTGTTCAAGCCATCCTTCACACCGATGGGCTGTCCAGCTTAACTGTGGTTTGCAGAAAACTCTTTAAGCAGAGATAACTACAGGGCTTAAAAATGCCTGTATGTATTATTATACACATAGTTTCTTCAGTGGATTGTTTTGGGCTATATACTGAAGGAGCTTATGCCGGTTATACTTCTGTATTGTTCCTTCTCTAGCTGAACTCACATGGCTAATTACAATCTGAATCACTGGACAAACCATCATAGCACGTCTGAGTCCAGATTACGCAAGGGTGTCTTGACGTACAAATGTACAAATATTATTATTTCAAAATCGGGGACATATGTATTTGTGACAGATTGCCAAGGCCCTAATTCGTAGAAATTTGAATGGGTGTACGCTGTCCTATAAAGGTTTGATAAGATCGGTATTTTCTAGACAGTAAATATCAGAAGGATAAAGCCATTTGCTTTGCCCAGCTTGATTTTAATACACAATCTTTATTTAATACACCGTCTTTACCCTTTATTCGTTTTACAGCCTCTGATATGTAAAATGAAGTTTCCTTTGAATTAAGGTCAAGTTTTGCCTTCTAGAGAAGCAGCAGCCACAAAGTTTTCTTGCATTCTGGCATGCCGGGGCCCGGTGCTGGTCTACGGACTGGGGGGGGGGGGATCCCTGGTCTAGTCCAATTCCCTGCTCAATCAGACAAATGGTTGTCCAGTCTCTTCTTAAAAACCTCCAGTGTTGGAGCATCCACAGCTTCTGGAGGCAAGTTGTGCCACTAATTGTTATTTTTTACACAAAAATGTTACAATAGTTTTAGGTTCTATAATTCAACTTTTGAATTCACACACACACACACCCTTCCCCAAGGTCCTTGGCTAGACAGAAGTGAAAACCTTGGCATTCTGAAGTATAAATAGGTTAAATAGGTTGTTTGCATGTTGTCTTCCTTCTCTGTCTGATTGAATGGAGCTCTCCGAAGCCTTGGGGATTTTAGTATAAACAAACTGATCTGTCTTAAGCAGCGGCAGCTCTCATGGGATACCCAAATTCAAATCTCTCCAAATATGTGAAGAGCAAAACCCCAGAATGGAGGAATAAGGAGGAATGGTGCCTTAGGAATTTAAAATAATGCAGCAAAGAACAATCCATTGTCCTAACGTCTGCAGGCAAAATCTCCCACTGAGCCTGGCAATCGTACCAGTTATGAGATCAGCATTCCATTTGGTTCAATAATTCAGTGGGAGATTAAATTTTAATTCCATCCTCTGCAGCAGCTGGCAGAGCTGGGTGTCCCAATCATTCATTAATCTGACAATTATGATTGCTTTTAATTAAACGCACCTCCATCCCATTTTTGCAAAGAGCGGTGTTTTGATGAATTAAGCAACTCTGATAGTGGGACTTATGTTTGACAATAGACAGAGAGGGGACTGGCCGAAAAAAGGGCTGAGGGTGTCATATAATACAGTTCTCAATTACCTAAATTTGTTTAGTGACCATTCAAAATTATAATTGCACTCAAAAAACTTGACTTGTTATCATTTTTCACACTTACGATCATGGCAGCCTCCCCATGGTCACATGATCAAAATTTGGACACTCGGCAATTGACATGTAGCTATGATGTTTGCAGTGTCCCAGGGTCATGTGATCATCTTTTGTAGCCTTCTGGCAATCAAAGTCAATAGGGAAGCCAGATTCACACAATAACCGTGTTACTAATTTAACAACTGCAGTGATTCACTTAACATCTGGGGTAAGAAAGCTCCTAAAATGGGGCAAAACTCACTTAACAACAGTATTGCTTAGCCATGGAAATTTTAGGTTGGATTGTGGTTATAAGTAGAGGACTTACGTCTTACAGTAAAAAGAAAATGCCTGAAATTATAAAGAGAGCAACGCGACTGATCTAATTTACCTCTTTGTTAAACACATTAATTCAAATGTTGAGAAATAATACCTATCAACACGGCTCAAAACATCTAATTTTTCTTGATTTGCACTGCGGTATGTTAAGAGATTTACCTTTTGGTTCTGGTTGATTGACCTCTAAAATCACAAAGGAGACGTTTGCTGTCATTGGCTGAACTGCTGGGGTCCTAAAAAAAAAAAAAGAACAAATCAATCCGTTTTACTTCCTCTTTCACTTATTTTAATATTGAATTTTATTTCACATTTCACAGAAATATGTTTTGTATAATGCTATATTCCAGTGGCTAGGAATACTGTCCTTAGACATTTGTTTGGAAATCTAATAGAGATTTCATAGTTATGTTGCCAATTTGGTCAAGCTCAAAAGCAAGAGACTGCGAGTTCAAGTCCCACCTTTGCCATGAAAGCCAGCTGGATGACTTTGGGCCAGTCATTCTCTCACAGCCCAGCCCACCTCACAGGGCTGTTGTAGTAGGAAAAATAGGAGTCTGAGGAAGGTGTCTTAGATATGATCGCCGCCTTGAGTTATTTGTAAAAATAAAAGGGGGATACAAATTTAAATAAATAAATAGTATTGGTACCTGGGGAAGGATCCCACAAAATCCATCCAAAATAACAATAATAAGCTGCATTGATGTTTCCCTTAGGAACCACGATTAATACAAAAATGGTATTAAAAATGACTGAAGTTCATTTTAAACCGCAGTCTCCCTCTTGTGGCTGTTGTGGCTGTTGCTTCTTTTTGTACACACACATACTGATTTTGAGATTTAAAAAAAAAAGCCTATAGACAACATGAATGGAACATTTAAAAAACATTAAAATAGGGTACCCAATAATGAGGAATGTTTCTGTTTTTCAGAACTATCCCAACCATTTGCATCGGATGTGGGTACTGACCTGGAGCACCACAAACCTTTGGCAATAATAAAATTGTACATTTCTGGAAGCTTAATTGCAACCTTAGTAATTATGCCCAGAAATGTGGAGGTTTTGTGCAGGGAGCAATAGAAGAGATTGTGGTGCTTTGCTACACTACAGCACATTTGATGGAATATTATAGCTCAGCATTGTCTAGTGCAGTGTTTTTCAGACTAGTCAACTTTAAGATGTGTGGATTTGAAATCTCAGAATTCCCTAGCCAGAATAGGGAATTCTGGGAATTAAAGTCCAAACATCTTAAGGTAGCCTTGTCTGAAAAACACTGCATTAACCCATCCCAGATCCTTCCATCATTCCTCATGGCACTTGGTCTCGATGGTGTTCCCTTAAATTTGTTCCAATTTGTCCTTTTTGAAACTGGGGTGCCCAGAACAAGACCTATGACTCTGAACCAGGGTAGAGAAAATGAGGACAATTGGTTTGGTGCTTGTCTCCTCCTCCTCTTCTCAGCTCAGCTCCTACATTTGCAAAGAAGACAAACCAGCATTCTCTCTCTTGAACTCACGCTATCCTGAGCTGCAAAAATCTAAATCGCCACCAGATGGCTGCAAAGAGACCCCCCACAAGTCACATTACAGCCCTCTAGAGGCCGCCCCAGAGTACTGCAACCCACTTTGGGCCCCTGATGGTTGCTTTTCATGAATTGTGCTAAGAAGCCGATGCAGGACTTTATCCTAGCGTGCATATATGTGCATGCCCATAAATGCCTGCTTATCTCTGTGCAGAAGGCTTGCAGAAAGGGCCTCCCTGGATTTTTAAACCTGAGCTGGTGCATCAAATCTCCATCGGTGGCTTTTAAAAAGCCTTTGCAAAACTCCCACGGATTCCGGAGGGCAGCCATTTGTGGGGGCGGTGGGAGGCCTGGGATAATTCACCGGGCAAGCCTCCCATAAGCCGAAAGTCCACTTATTGCCTTATTAGAATAAGAATCCAAGTTAGCTCCCGTAAAGCCTCACCAAAGGCCGTTTCCCAGGCCGAGGATGAAGTTTATGAGATGTGAAGAGGAGCTGGTTGAAGAGAAGCCTTAACAACCTGGATCTGATTTCGTAGAAATAACAGACCGGCCCCGTCTTTGTAATGGTTTCCGATAAGATCGACTCGGGGCTGGTGTTTCCAGCGGGGGCCCAGACGCCGAGGCCAATGGCACTGAAAATAAATTCTTAAAAGCTGAGACCAATTAAGGGAAGCAGTTCACAAAAGCTGGGGGGGGGGGGAGGCTCTGCTCCCCCACCATTGAGGCAATGAAACCCAGGGGGGAAATCTGCCTTGCCAAGTGGGGCAGTCCTTTCCCAAGAGGTCGGAGGAGATGGAGAAGGGTCCGGGGGGGGGAAGAAGCCGGAGGTCTGCCGGGATGAGGCTCAATGGGGTGAAAAAGACCCTTTGGGTTCTTGCTGCATGAAAAAAGTTCGCCAAGCCATTCGCGTTCCTGGGAAATAAGCAACTTCAGAGGCAGCTTTGGAAAAGGAGGGGAAATTGAGAAGGGGGGAAAAAAGGCTTTTCTTGAGATCCTGGGACCTCGGCTGAAATAAAAAGAGGCTCAAGTCCAATATCTTCTTCAATCGAGGCATAAATCTTGAGGTTTTCCACGGGGGTCACAAAAGGCAGCCGAGGCTCTGAGGGGGAGGGGGGAGTCACCTAGGCCTCAGTGGGGCCTTTGAGCCCACCAGGCCTCAGTTGCCGGCCCCTTGAAGGTGCTCAGACCGAAATCCATCAGAAAACCTGGAACGGCATTGGCTCAAGTGATTGAAGGCAGAGCTGTTTGAAATGGCTTCATCTTCTTTCTCTATGGCTCTTTATGGTAGGTCGGCTGGATATGCCTCAGTTACTCAGTTCACCGGGCCTCCTGACAAGGCCTCAACTGGGTCCCTCACAGCACATGGTTTCAGGATTGAGAACTAGGCCTCAGATGCTTCCCTCAGCCCATTAGGTTTCAGGCCTGCCCACTAGGCTTCAATCATGTCCCTCAGCCCACCAGGCTTCAGGCCTGCTGACTAGGCCTCAATCATGTCCCTCAGCCCACCAGGCTTTAAGCCTTCTGACTAGGCCTCAGTCACGTCTTTCAGCCCACCAGGCTTCAGGCCTGCAGACTAGGCCTCAGTCGTGTCCCTCAATCTAGCAGGCTTCAGGCCTGCCAGTTAGGCCTCAGTCATGTCTTCCAACCTACTTGGCCTGTTATTTAGTCCTCAGCATCAATAAAATTCAAGCAATGGAGCCTTGCTAGTCCTAGAGGTTCAGACAGACCTCAAGAAAACACATTCTTGGTTTTGAATCCTCATTGTTGTTTTAGTCTGTTTAAATTGTGTAGAAAGGAAAACTCAAGAGATGTCACCATGGGCATTTCATCTCTTTCTTGAGTTCGAATTTATCCTCCTGGGAGAACAGCCAGTGTTTGTCCTATGTATGAGCAGACATCACCATGTGAGGTACAGCAGAAGCATTAGAAAGACACCTTAATTCTTGCTTTGCCTCCAGGTTAATTTTGTTCCTTGACAAAGATGTCCTACCAAACACACATTTCTACTTTTCTTTCCATTGGTCTCAACATTGCCTTTGCATGATTTGGGAAAGCAGCAGAGATGTCCAGGTAAACCAGGTGCAATTCCAAGAAGGAAGAAGGGATGTCATCATTTTATATATTTTTCCCATTTACTCCTAATATTTGACTTGCATGGGTTTGTACCAGATGTTCTGCTGTAAATGGATGCTTTGCTGATTGGTGGCTTAGTCTGGTTTGCAAATGATTGATTGGTGAACCATGGTTTTCGGCATTCCATGGTACAGACCCAGCCAAGATATAGCAAACCCTGGATATACAGTCTGTTTTTAAAAAATGGGTCCTCAAGATCACTAAAATCTGTTGCAATCCCATCAAATGTATGTCTGGCACATGCCCCACTTTGTGGAAAACAACAATATTCAAAGAATATTGAAACCGTGCACGGCCTCTTTAATGGGATAGACTCCAGGGTCTTTGGTTATCCCAGTCCAAATCTTATATTTAGTGATTCAGCCTTGAGCGAGCTTTTGAGTTGATCAGCTCCATGGAACTGCTTCTGGACACGCTCATTCCCTGCTGATTGAAGCCAATTTGTGATTCATTGACCTTTCTCTCTAAGCAAATACATTATGGTCTCCCACTTCCATGTAATCAGAGTTTTGTTTATGCCTTCTCTTTCATCTTTGGCCTCTGGCTTTTTTATTTCCTTATAACCATCAAAGAGCAATTTTCTTGTCTTTTGTCAGCTAAATGGGCTGTAACAGAGACTTGAAAACAAAGGAAATCAGTGACATCCGGGTTATTTTTCGGGCCAGCTGTGAGTTTTGCTTCCCCAGGTCACGGCCGCCTGCTTTCAACAAAATTTATCCGTGTGGAAAGGTGATTTTCAGATGGGTGGCTTCTTCTGCGCTGCCATTTCACAGGGAAAGTTGCAATCTGCCCCCTTTGTTTAACCAGACAGTTAACTAACCAAACAATGGGCTTACAGACAAGTCTGTGAAAAATGTATTCTATCCAAATGTTCTGGAAAACCATCACACGCGAAAAGCAAATCCCAATTTTATCTACATCTGCCCATGCAGTTTGCAACTCATTGGGCAGTGAGTTCAAAAAACTGAATGCAGGCACACAAAATACATGTTGGCAAAACTTTCGGGAATTAGAGAAAAATGTGCATAAAATATACTTTCTAGGAGAAGATATTTATGCAATTTAAAAGTCATTGGAAACCAAATTTGAAAGATTGCTTCATCCAAATAGCTTAATTGCTCCAAAAAAACAAACCCTGGAGAGTAAATAAAAGATAAATATTGTCTGTTTGCCCAAGATTAAGTTCCCAGTTGATTTTATGGCTGCCTTTATTTTGCTTTCCACCAAAGAGATACTGTACTAGGGCATCTATGAATCTTTTGGATTCATTGCCTTGCATGGTTAGCAACTGAGACTGTAAAACAAAATGTTCCCCAGACCACGAAGAGTTTATTGTGGAATGTTTCCAGCATTTGAGTTGGCTCTGGCTTCACCTATGCTGGGATTTTGGGTTACGGATCTATTTACTAGCTCTGAGTATCAGGTAGTTCTAACCTCTCCCCTCTTGTTGATCTATTTGTGGGGAAAAAAACAACATGGAAACCTTTTTTTGAAAGGGTGGAGGCAGCGAGCGAGCGAGAACTTTTCCATTTTTAGCAGTTGCCTTGGTGGCAGAAATCTTGACCACTATTTTTACTTTTTTTCCTCCAAAGTACCTGGATGTTGGGTCATTGCGAGGCTTTGGGGCTAATGATGGGAGTAGCGACTACCAGCGCAATCTGCTTTTAAAAAAAAAATGGGAATTTTTTTTTTTGAGGGGTGACGACGTGAGGAAGAAAATGAAAAGAAAAAGAAATTCTACACAGCTTCCCTATCTGCCATAATTTAGCTGACTTCTCAGAATTGTAAACATTTCACCCTGCCTCTCGCAACACCAAATTGAAAATTAGGATATTTGAATTTCAGCTCTGGCTTAACCAGAAGTGGTATATTATTCAGAAACCACAGAGAAGAGAATAAGAATATTCAAGAGGGAGGAAACACATAGAGCAGCAGTAAGGAATTTGACCCTCAGTTTAGAAACAGTATTTTCCTCCATCAGACTGGCCTATCTTTTGTGCAACATGCTTCTTTCCAAGTGTGGAAAAAAAGGATGCACAACGAGGGGTGTGCATCCTTTTTTATCCACACTCGGAGAGAAGCATGTTGCACAAAAAGAAAAAAAAACCTAGAGACTATCGGTACTGTAGCAAGAGGAATGCCTAACGGCAACTTCTACCCTCAAAAATTTAAGAAAATTTACAGACAAGGTTAACTCCTTGTCCTTTTTCTGGATTTGACACTTTGTTTTTCATGTTTTCCTTCTGTTCTCAGTGGTTATCTGGATACCCCCTACTGTTTTGATTGCACCAGTATTCTCCCTTCCGGTGGAAAACAAGTTCATTATTAGGGTTTAACAGCTTTCTTCAGCTCGATTCTATCGAGATTCTTCCAGGAAACCTTACCCTGAGCCTTCACACACAGCTTCTCCTTTACAATTACAATAGAATAGAGCTGGAAGGGACCTTGGAGGTCTTCTACTCCAGCCCCCCGCTTAAGCAGGAGAACCTACACACCATCTCAAACAGGTGATTGTCTAGTCTCTTCTTAAAGATCTCCAGTGATGGGGCTCCCCAATTTCTGGTGGCAAGCTGTTCCACTGGTTGATTGTCCTCACTGTCAGGAAGTTACTCCTTAAATCCAGGTTGCTTCTCTCCTTGATCAGTTTCCAACCGTTGTTTCTCGTCCTTCCCTCTGGTGCTCTGGTGAACAACCTGGCCCCCTCTGCCTTGTGGCAGCCCCTCAGATATTGGAACACTGTTATCATGTCTCCCCTTTTTCTTTTTTTTCTTTAGACTAGCCAAACCCAAGTCCTGCAGTCGTTCTTCGTATGTTTTAGCCTCCAGGCCTTTGATCATCTTAGTTGCTCTTCTCTGATTTTTTCCCCTCTAAACTCTCAACATCAGAAGTAGAGTAGAAAACAGAGGTTGTGCCCGTAGCTTCAAAGTTTTGTAAGAGGCCAGGAGGCTGGATCATATAACAGTAATGTCCATCATAATAGGGTGCCCTTTGACTTCACAAGGTGGGCCCTCTCTCCTATGATACCAGTGTTTCCATAAGGGTTGAGGGGAGCAGCCTAAAAGACATTCTGCAGAACATAAGCATGCCCAAATAATCTTCAGCCATAGTTTACTAAATCTCACCTCTTTCCACTTAAATTGAGGTCCTCACCTAAACAATCATCGGAATATATTGCTTTCCATTTTCAAAATGATGTCAGATTAAAAACAGGGCTTGTCACATCAGACTCACTCTGAACAAGAGAGGGAGCTCGTGGGCTTGAACACTGAATGCTTCGGGGGGGGGAACAGCGTGGCTAGGACTGTGTCATGCATCTTGGACAACAGGCATAACTATAAGGCCGAATTCAACCCCCGCCCCCATCCCCAATTAGACAGCAACAAGTGATGGGCTACAGAATTCCATTCAGGCTACTAGTTCTGCTGACTGTATGTTAGCTCCACTATAAGAGGCAGTTTATAGAAACAGCAACAGAAACGCTGTTGTTCTCAACTTGGGGGCATTTTTAGAGACTTCTGTTTGGGAATTTTGACCTCACAGGGTTTGTTTTAGTTGCTGTCACAAAAACCAGAGCTTATGAATGACCTAGCCTGACCAGCGGGGCCAGACAGCTGCTTTTTGTGAGACGGGCAGCCATATAAATTTGATAGGAGACCACAACCTAACCTTTTAGACAACAAGCTCATAATTCTGGGTTTCTGCGCTGTGAGTGGGGGACTAGTCAAAGGATGGCTGGACAATACACCCAAGAGCTGGATGTGCTTCCAGGCTATTCGCTGACTTCTGTTTGAAGAGGCTGGGAATGATGGGAGAAGGTGTCTTGGGCATTTCTTTAACTGCAGAGCTCCCACTGTGGGGAACATGTAGACAAGCTTGGACTAAGGGGCTTGGCATATGGATAGGTTCCCTCTTCCAAGCGTTAAGAGCCTGTTAAGAGCCAACCTGTTCCTGTTTATTTGGTTCTCAGGCCAAGTGGAAACCTGGGGGTCTCTTCTTTGCTGGCTGGATAGGACAATGTACCTTGGGCTGTTGTTTTCACATGCTTCTAAATATCCCCCCCCTTTTTTTGTTTTGTTTTAGGCTGCAGACTGTAAGAGCCATGGCAGAAAGTCCTGAGAACCCCAGTTAATTTGGAAGTGTGACCAGTGCTGCGATATTTTCCAGACTGAATCAGGATTCAGTGAGTAACTGGCTAGTAACTTTTAGCCTGGCCATTGTGGACACAAGCACCTGTTGCTATATTTACAGGTAAGTGCCTTTTTTCACCCCAGCTTTATCACAGAACTAAGCAATCTAATTGGGATACCCTTCAGTTTCTTTGTCCAATCGTAGTAAAACATATAGAGTGATTAAGTAAGGCGTGAAAAGCCAGCAGAGAAAGAGACCTGGTTGGATAGGGCTTGCAAAGAGAAAGCCTGCAAAGAGACTCCCAAAGGAGCCTTTTCAACTGGACTTCCTTTGTTTTTCCTTGAAGACTTTTCGCTTCTCATCCAAGAAGCTTCTTCGGTTCTAACTGAAGTTCGGTCAGAACTGAAGAAGCTTCTTGGATGAGAAGCGAAAAGTCTTCAAGGAAAAACAAAGGAAGTCCACTTGCCTCTTGAAAAAGCACCTTTGGGACAATCATGACCTGGATGACTAAGAATCTCCAGAGATATCCTGCAAAGAGATCTTCCAGCAACCAAGATCTAGAAACGTTCAACCCCATCCATAATCCAATGGTGCAAAAATAATAGCAATTTGTAACAGAGATTTAAATCTCAAAACTAGGGTGCACAAACAGTTCTACAGCATTATCTTAATTAAAATTTGAAAAGCCTTCTGGAAGAACTCTTATTTCCGTTTCCGCTCTACTATCAAAATGCTCCCTTGTAAAAAAAAATTTTAAGTCTAGCTTCACTTCAGAAACTGGCCTGCAAGTGTATCCTTACTCTAATCTGGAGCACTAGCCCTCCTGGGGAATGTTTTGTAAATATATTATGGGGGAGAAAGAACAGAAACATTGGGACCACTTAAGGAGTTTTTATCATTCTCCTTTTGAGACTGTTTCATCCACATTTTGTAATGTTTTTCACACACACACACACACAAACACAGGCAAACACACATCCATCTATCCTCCGTGTTTATTTTAGAAACAACAGGACAAGAATTGGGCTGAGGGTGACGTTTCTTCGACCCTTTTTTTTTTTTTAGAGGGGAGGGTTAGTTAGGGCTTCTTCCATGGCTAATTAAGTTATGAACAAAATGAACAAAAACAAAATTTCCTGGAATGATTGTCAGCTGATGTAGGGTTTGCGTAAATGCAAGAGCTCTTTTGTGCATCTCTCAGTGCTTTTCCCTCAGGGATCTGGCTGGCTTTCACAAGAGTTTTCTTACCCCTATGCTTCCAGAGGAAAAAGTGGGGAGGTCAATGACAATATGTCTCTTAAAGTTGCTGCCAAACAACAAATGAGACATTTCCATTGGAGACCAATAGAGTAGAGTAGGGGATAGGGATAGGGATAGGGATAGGGATAGGGATAGGGATAGAATAGAATAGAATAGAATAGAATAGAATAGAATAGAATAGAATAGAATAGAATATAGGAATAAAATAGAATAGAATAGAATAGAATAGAATAGAATAGAATAGAATAGAATAGAATAGAATAGAATAGAATAGAATAGAATAGAATAGAATAGAATAGAATAGAAAATAGAATGCATATGTGTGCATTCCCATCCATATCATTTTTTCCCCCTTCCATTCAGTTATGCTAATTCTTGGAGACTGCCTGGATAAGTCCCTGCAGTTTTCTTGGCAAAGTTTTTCAGAAATGCCTCCTTCCTTGGGCTGGGAGACAGTGACTAGGTCAAAGTCACTCCGCTGGCTTTGTGCCTAAGGTGGGACTAGAACTCATAGTCTCCTGGTTTCTAGCCTGCTGCCTTAACCACAACACCAACCTCTCTCCCATATCGCTTATACGCATCTAACTGAGCACATGCATTTATCCACACATGGAAAGCAAAACGCATGCCATGGCGGGAACACATAAAGTTTGTGTTCAGGGCTCAGTTAAGCCATAAGACTTTGGCTCGATGCAACAAATAAATCCAGTCCTTGTGGATTACAAATTATGGCTACGGCGCTTCATCGAGAACCGAACCCATCCAATCTGTGGTTTAAGATGAGCGTCGCTGCACCAGGTTCTACATGGGTCAATCTCTCCTAAGTGGATCTCTGGCTCAAATGCCCTTTCCTTGTCCGCTTTCTCCCGTTCCAAAACAGTGCTCTGGATGGCCCTGGGAGTCTGGGTCCAGCTGCACTTAAGTAATTCCCACCCTGAGATCCATTAATAATTTTAGGAGCACCAGACTGGAAAATAATATTTGAAGTGGGGCAGGGCAAGGCAAACATCAACAGTGGAGGTTGCAGAAGTGTTGTGGCCAAGATCCCTGCTGGTATTTGAGCTGTATGGCCTGATGTGTGCCTTTGCCACAGACCAGCACTTTCACCTTCAATTACAGAGCTGCTTTTTCAAAAGCTCATAGAGGAGATAGGTTTAAAAAGTCTTGGCAGAGCCATTTCTGGCTGACCGACGAGAAAACGTGTCAGCAGATGTCTGACTGCAAACCCACCACAGCTGAAGACGGGCACAGAACAGAAGGACTGTGAAGAGCTGACTGGATGATCTCACCCCGAGCAAAGCAGGGCTGCTGAATTTACCCTTGTTTGCTTAGTAACTGGGGAATTCTCCGTGTGAGGGGAAAAAAAAAAAAAAAGGACAGTGGAACCAATTTAACGTTTACGGTGCTGAAAATGTAGGCAGATTGGCAGAATAAACCGTTGACTTTACATGACGCCAAAGAGTTCGTTAATGGAGGACTGATGATAAATGGCAGGCCTGAGATAAGATGCTGGGCCTGTCTGTCGTGGGGTACCTTGCCTCACCTTTCTGTGCATTTCTGTTCTCTTTGAGCAAATGTTCTTCATTTGGTTCACAACTGAACACAGAGAAACTCAACTTGTATTTCCCAAACATGTATGCAAAAGGGAACATCAATCGCTCCTTTGAACGCTGGGATGTAGCTTGCAATTCAAAACACGTGTAGAAGTTTACACACGTGAAGAGAGCGCTTGTGCAAAATCCCACAGGTTAGAGCCTATATATATATTTTTCTTTAACTAATCTGCAAACCTAGATAGAAACAATATAGAAAAGGAGAAAAAGTTGAAAAAACAAGAAAAGCAGCGAAGCAGAACTGGTTTTTATCATGAAAGACTAATAATATCAGAAAAGAGTACATCCTCTCACCCAGATATTTTTCCTCACACACAATCTAGGCTGTCAAGCTGGTTGACTCCAGATGTTACAGACCAAGTGCTTTCTGGTCAGCCTTTCCACTAATTTGTGGTCTCGCTCACCTTGGCCTGAAACAAAGGAGACCCAAATAGTTTGGACAGCTGAGTTTAGCTTCCTTTTTAATTTCTTAGAATGATCCTGCAAAATTAAAATGGGAGGTGAATCAAGCCACTTCCCCAAAATAAAACACCACCGCACGAGGGTGATGGGAGAATGACAATACCAGCTGTTACCTTGGTGAGGTGAGAATCAGTGGTCACAGCCTAGGGGTCGCACATAATGGTATTGTCAACCCAGGAAATAACCTAGAGTTATAAAGGCCATGGTAGAATCCAGGTAGAATCCAAGGCTTGGAACTTCTTCCATGCCTACTGAACAATGCAAACCGAGGACTCAGTTCTCCAGCTGACATTTAATAGTAAATCCATTGGACATGGCCAATATCAAGGAAGCTAGAGTCACAGGTCAACAATATAGAGGATCATTGGCTTTCTACTGTTGATGTAAACTCTAGCAGAGGGAGCTGAGTGACCCAGGGTACAGACAATAATTCAGTGATAGAATACATGCATATGTTAGGGTGTCCCCCATCATTTTCAGCTAAAAAGAATGCTAGGAAGCAGGTGACATTTTCTGCAGAAGACCTTCAGCATATTAGATGCACCAAGATTCTAAGGCAACTGTCTATATTTGTGACTGGGTAGAAGTTGGTGTTTCGCCACCAGTGATCACGTAGTTGAGGCTGGGGAGATGGCTGAGATGCCCAAACACAGACAAAAACAGAAATTGAACTCTTCGGGGTTTACGTTTCCAGCCGATAGTAAGCTTGATCCTCTCCTTCTCCTCACTTGTTCAAATCCCTCCTCGGTGGGTGAAAACGTCAGAGTTGAGTGTTGATCTTTCTTAGCTGACTGAGACGATTAATGAGGAGAAACATTTGAGCTGCCAAGAATAATTGAATAACAGGAAAGCACAAGTCTGTTTGCAGAGGGGCAGATGTCGCTTGTTTGGGTTCAAGCGGGAGGGGGAAAGCTTTACACCCCGGGAGGCTATTCAAAGCTGCTTTGTTGAGGAAGCCCAACAAGGAGACTTCAGTTACCTCCTCTGTCCCTTTCTGTAGTATTCTGGAGGTTTTATCGTCCCAAATAAAGCCCTCCCCAGTTGCAGCCACCAATGTTTGTTGGATCAACATGTGGCCACCAGGTGTGGTCCCTCACATCACACTTCTAGTTGGGCAGAGTCCTTCTAAACGGACGTGTGGGCATTCACGCAGGTGCCTCGGGGTGTGAATTGATGTTGTCCGTGAACTGAAAAACCCCTCTGCTCATCAGGCAAGATGTTGGACAAGACAGCCATGGAAGTCCCAATTTTGGAAACAGGAAATTGGGTTAGAAAATGGACGTGCTGAGCTAGATGCCTACCAGCTATTCATGCCTTGTCGCAAACATCTGTGCATGCCAGAAGGAATAGCAAAGCATTTTGGGCTGATCAAGGCCATCTGCATGCTTATTCAAATGTTCTTCATATGTTCTTCAGCAGTCCTTTCCCATCATCCCGATGATTGCATAATTCTCACTGCAGAGAATTCCCATGGGGCGTATTTGGTGTGAAATGGCTGGCAAGATCTCTAGCAGCTCTCCAAGGTGCTTGGCTTCCACCAACAGTGGAAAACATCGTCCCGCGTGGAAGGGTAGGAAGCTGCTTATCCCAGGTTAGACAGTGTCCTTACAGAAGCAAGGAGGGATGGTGCCCAGACCAACTTGAAACCGCCAGCCGGGCGGTTGACACTGAGGCAGATCAGATTTCTCAGCCCACTTGCCGCAAGGGCTGATTTTAATGAAAACGTTTTTTTTGGGATTTATATTCATTTGTTAAAAACGGGGAGAAGCGACACCCTGTTGTATTGGAAAGGCATCTTCTGATAGAAGAAAATATATGTAAGCCTTCACCAGGAGCAAGAGAAGAAGCTTTCCCTCTCTCGCCGTCTTCTTTTCACAAACTTCAAGACCCTCGTTATTCATTGCGGCAGATTGCATTCCAGTTGGCCCGATGACATCTCCAGAGCAGCAGGGATTAAATTAATTTGTGTAAACATTACTCATCCTACCTACCCCCCCCCCCTCCCTCCTCCCCAGCAGACAGAGAGACGGGACACCTTGATGATTGGAGCCGAGCCGGCTGAAAGAGCAGTGAAGCAAGATACCTCCTTGGTTCAAGTCAAGGATGGATATCTGTTGTGACACCAAATGTCTGTCCTGGAATCGTAGTCTCCATCTCGTCCCATTCCCGCCCTTGTCTCTCTTCACCAAATTTCAAAGAAGAGACTTTAAGCAGAGCAAAGATGTGTCAAGATTATATCTCTAAGGCAGCAGATTTCCAGCTGCCATGGTTCCATCAGGCTGTGGTAGAAGGAATGAAAGCATTTAGATTTTCCTTCTCTTCACTCAACCGACAACTAGTACCCTTCTTTTCAGATCCCTATTTTTTTCCCCATCTTTCTGATCATAACTTTAAGAGCCGGTACTTGTTTCATTTTTTTTTTTAAAAAAAAACCCTCTTTCCAGGGATGCTGGGAAGTGTAGTTTAGCAATGTCTGGAATTGGCTGGTTTTCTTCCTAGCCACAGGACCAGGGTTGGTGCCAAACAGTGCGTTACTGGAGGGAGGTGGCAAGACTTCATCTCAATCTCAAAAAAGTCCATTCCTTGAAGCCATCTGAATGTTGACATGAGTGTTGCTTGGCCAGAGTTGATGGGACAGTTTTCTTCACAGCGTCAAGAGGGGTTGTTGAAGCCATCACACCCAACCTCCTGTTCAGGGTAGAGATTCAAGTTTAAAAAAATTCTGATTTGACAAAAGAAGCCTAAACAATGAAAGACCCGTCAGCTACATTCACAGAAAAACCCAGCCTGTTCTCATTCAAGTTACTACGTAAACCCCCAAGTTGAGCTCCGGCAATGTAGAAATCCAGTTAGACAAAGGCAGCTGTAAAGAAAACCCTGCATTCTGAAAGGCTGCCTAGCCTTGGTTTAGATGGGGACGAACCACGGCTCGGCTGGCTCTTCTTGACAGGTCTGATTAATGAGCCCTCTGGTTTGCAAGGCACCCATCCAAATTTCCTCTCAAGCATGAACAAATGAGTTATCAACCGAGAAGTTGGTGGGCTCCCAGTAATATCTCTCTCCTTTCGCCCTCATCTACAAAGAGCACCGTGGCTCCACCAAGTCTCTATGCATTGTTGTGATTGAAAAACGCAACATAAACTCACGGTATTATTATATACTTTCAAGTGATCTTAATGTAAACGAAGCAAAACGCCAACGTAGCCCAGGCTGGAGCGACTGTGCAATCATAAATAAGAGCTGTCCAGAGCCCAAACGTCTGTCTGAAAGGCTTCTGTGGAAGCAAAAGAGATAGAGTTTCAGTGCCTACTTTCCATGCAGGAAGAAAGCACTCATTTCTAAGTAGAGTTGGGAAAAAATTCCACACATGGAAAGTGATTCCCCAACTGACCCATTTTCGGATTCTGTACAATGCGTTGAATCCCAACCAAACCGTACTACTTTGGTAAGACCACACTTGGAATACCGCTTCCAGTTTTGGTCACCACGATACAAAAAAAACGATGTTGAGATTCTGGAAAGAGTGCAGAGAAGAGCAACAAAGATTTTTAGAGGGCAGGAGGTTAAAACATAGGAGGAACAGTTGCAGAAACTGGATTTGTCTAGTCTTAACGAAGCAAAAGACTAGAATCAAGGAGAAAGTTCTTGCCAGTGAGAATAATTAACCAGTGGAAGGGCTCGCCTCCAGAAGTGGTGGGTGCTCCATCACTGGAGGTTTTTAAAAAGAGACTGGACAGCCATTTGTCCAGTATAGGATCTCCTGCTTGACCAGGAGGTTGAACTAGAAGACCTCCAAGGTCCTTTCCAACTCTGTTATTCTGGGTTCAGCACAGAAAACCGGGATGAACTTGGTATTTGAGGACAAACTTAGCCAGTAAATCTTTGCCAGAGTATCTCTGCTAGGGCGTATTCTATGTGGCTAGAAATGGACTGTTAAAGCCCAGAGAAGACTTGCAATGCCAGCATTTGGTCCTCTTCTCTTGGTCCCCATTTGGAAATGTCCACCTACAGCACTCTGTAAATGCGAGCCACGCTTGTGTTCCCGAGAGGGCCTTGACAGCAAGGTTAAGAAGCTGAGGCAGGGGGTCTAGTTTACTTTCTTTCTGCCAAGATGTTCAAGACAGTGTCTAAACAGCACCCCAACGGGGACCTCAGTTGCCAAGACACCACTCTCGGCTTGTCAGACGCTGCAGCTGTTCTTGGCAACCAAATAGTGAATGCCTTGATGAGAGTTTGTCCATCTGTATCTCCTCAGCGTCTTCACACTCCGTACTGTGTTTCTGAGGCCAACTTTCCATGTAGCAAGCTACTGTTTGGGGCGCGGTGGTGGTGGAGAAGGGTCTCCCCATGGGGTATGTAAAGTACAAAGGCGTTCCTTCTCAGGTTCCTTCCAGCAAATTTTCACGTCAGCCTCTTCCCACCAAGATGACACTCCTTAAGAAAAACGTGCCTTCCAGAACGGCTTCTTTCAAAAATACCGTGGGATGATCTGATTAGTTTAACGTGAAGAAAGCAAAATGTCAGCAGCGGGAACTAGACTGGGACCCTTCATATTTATCCATGCACTTTGGCCTAACCTTCAGATGCCTAGTGAATAAGAAATAAATAGTTGATTTAAATCTTCATCTGGATTCGGAAAAGAAACCTGCACACAGTTGGACTCTCCCAGATCCAACGTCACCGTCTTGTGGAGCAAGCCGGTAATTTCCCAAGAAATCATGAGGTGTAGCCAAGAAGAATGCTGTCTTTGAGTTAGCTTTTCCTTCCAACATATTACAATGGCTTCGGAATTCAGACCCTCTCCCCTCTCTAAAGGGCAGCGCAGTGGCTCAGCGGTTAAGACACGGGCTTGTCAGCTGAAAAGCTGGCAGCTCGACTTTGCGGCCCAAGCGCCACGCGACATCCACCTGTCCAACTAGCAGTTCAAAAGTGTGCAAATGCGAGTTGATTAATAGGTACCATTTCGTTGGGAAGGTAATAGCGCTCCATGACACCATGCTGGCTACATGACTGCGGAAATGCCTTTGGGCAGCGGTGGCTCGGGGGCCTTGAAATGGAAATGGGCACTGCCCCTTATAGTCGGCAATAACTAGCGGAGTAAAATCTGCAGAGACTCCTTTAACCTTTACCCCAAACTCTTGGTCAAAAATCAGTTGAGTTCTTCAGACCTTTCCTTGCTTTCAAGCATAAACACTTGATGTGGGCCCCTAAACCAGCTTTCTGATTCTATCAGCAACTAGAGGTCACAAAGAACAGGGACAACCCGATGTCTGATGAACAGCAGCGTTCAGCAATGCCCTTTTATTCTACTGGGCTTCCCGGTAGCAAGGCCAGGCTCGCGATAGCAATCTGGAGCAAGCTAGAAACTGAGTTGCCAAATGATGAAGGAGTCCCTATCTAATCTGAATTGGGTAGAGTCAACCCGGTTCCAGAGAGACTGCTGTAATACAGTTTACTACACGAGGTAGCAGAGATCAGACGTTCATAAGAGCATCGTGTGCTTGTTGGATACAGGATCCTGACAGTTTGGCAGCTTTTATTTGTAGCTCAATAGAATTGTCATTTATAACTGCTGTAAGAGCGATTTAGGGCTTAGTCAGTGGAAACCATTGGTTGCCAATTATGAGAAACTGCATGTGGACCACAGTGGCCTTTGATCTGGTCCAAGGTTAGTCCGTAATGCCCCTTTTATGAAGGTTCAGGATTTAGAAATTAGGAAACTCAGACCAGGCTGTCATTTCTGTAATCCAAGCCTAAGGATATTCCTCCGGCATTGTAACTCACTCTTCCCCCAAATGCTCGACATGATGATCTGCCCAGATGAAAAGAAGCCCCTGCGCAAGACGATGTGTTTATTTTACAAAGAAAATATATCAAAATTCCAGGCTATCATTCTTCTTTTTAAAACGGGCAGCTTGACTTCAGCACTCAAGGAGCCAAGATTCTTGGGAGGGAGCCAACTATGACACTATCTCAACACACTCTTAATCCTGTTTAATGTGGATTTGCTGTCGGCTTTGAGGAGGGGGCTGCTCCTTCTACAGGCTCAGTTCCCCTTTTGCTGTCGAACTCAGACACATGGCAGAAAGAGGAGAGGAATGGGGAAAACCAAGGAGGCCTGTAGAAACGCAGACTGAGCTACAGAACAAGAAAAGTTCGCGCTCAAGAGCAAATCCCTGACTTAATTGACTTTGACGAGTCCAAAAAGCATTCTGACCCCAAATCTCATGACTCTGTTTTGTGGACAGTGAAAAGAAAAGAGAGTCTTTGCAGACTTCATGAATGGGAGAAGGTCTTAGAACGTTGCACGCTTCTATTGTTTGGATCAAGAGCTTTCTTTCCCTGGAGATGTTCCTCTGATTGGCAAGACCTTCGTCAACTGTGCCCGGCACCGTCCATTCTTCTAAGCTTCATCCCAAACCAGACGCAGCAACGGTGATACTCCAGATGTTGCCAGAGTACCTTTCCCAACATCCCTTGCTACACACTCCTTAGGGAGGTGCAACTGATCGAGCAGTGGAGTGTCCCAAATGGTCCATCCCAGGAACTGTATCAGCTTGAAAGCCACAACGTGGGCACCAGGCTGAAGAACACAGACCATCCGTTTCTTCATTCAGCAGGCATCAAAAGAATTGGGAGGGGTCTGTTGGAGAGCAGCCAAGCCAGAACCTCACCTTACTAAAACATTAGCATTCTGCTCTTGGCTTTCCTGGGAAATTAGTGACATCAGAGCTTAGCCTTGACAACACTATGGACAAGATGGCTTGGCAGAAGATTCTTGTGGATGCAAGAAGGTCAATTATGGTCCAAGGTTGGGAGAAAGCTGCAGAGGCTTGTGCAAATACAATGCTTCTGTCTTTGAGATTCTCCAGGGTTATCAGCCTGATCACACTGTGGGCAGCTTCTCCCTGGGAGCTGGATTTCTGATGTTACCAATCCCTTCCTCTCATTGAAAAGGAGACTGAATGACTGCAGGAAGAGGAGGCCTTGGGCAGCAGTGCTAATTGAACCATCGTCACATTTTGAGTTTGCAAGGTTTAAAGCATGTTCATTTTCTTCCTAAAAGATTTGAGAGAATTGGACTTCTTAAAGGTTGGAAGAACAACAACAACAACACTGAAGACGTTTGACTTTTAAAAAAACGTACCAGCCAAAAGAAAGAAAGACGAGGGACAAGAAGGAAACACTTTTTCTGCCTGTTACATTGGCCCGAAGGGCACAAGAACCGGTTTAGGGTGGTGGAAGTGCTGGTAATTCAGATCAGTCCCTTCAGGGGCACAAAAAAATATACCCCATGATATAGTCAATAAAATCTGTGCTTAGGGATGCTGGACAGAAACCAGAATTGGGGTGGGGTGGAGGGGTGGAGAGAGAGCAAGGCTAGTTAAATTAACCATGAGCTTCCTTGAGACACCTCCACCTTCAGAAGTTCTCTCTCTCTCTCTCTAAGGGAGAAACGACGGGGGGGGGGGGAACCCAGCTTGTAAGCTTTCTAAAAGAAACTGGCCGGCTGTTGTTGGGAACAGGAAGCTGGATTAGATGGCTCTCCGTTTCTTTTTTTGCCTTGATTTCAAAATCACGTGACCTGAAACTCGGTTTGCCACAAGGACACACAGTATTACTTGTAACTGATTAATTGCAGCAGCAGCAGCAAAAAAAAAAAAAAATGCGTTTAGCTGGAACGGTCCAGGTAGTCTCGTTCAGCCAGATCCCCAAAGCGGAGATTGGCAAAGTGCCCCACTAGTTGCTTTGCAAAGCCTCTGGCTCAGCTGGTTTGCGCCGTGGTTTCTGTCCAGCCTCTCATAAAGCTGTCCAGCCTGACCTAAACTGAGACTGACATCCAGAATTTGGAGCTGGCTTGCATCCAGACGTGGTGTGTGCGTGTGCGGAAGCCGTGTGGAGCAGCACCCCTTCAATGCTGGCAAGCGGACCCCTTCAAAAACTTGAGAAGCAGGCAATTCCAGGAGGCTTGTTCTGGGTACAGAGTTCAATTCCTTGTAACAGCCAGGACGAATGCACGGGCAGACCAATGACGTGAGATTGCACAGCACGTTAAACTAAAACCGCATTAAGAGCTTCAAGCAAGATGCAAACGGGGCTTGCAAAGAGGAAGTCCTCAGTCAGTCCAAGTTGCCATGCGCTGTGTTTTCACACTCGCAGGTGCTGGTTTTTCGACGACAGAATGTCCTATTTCCCTTCCCCTGATTTCAAAGTAGGCCATGGCCAGTGATCCACTTTGCAGAGCATTGTGGGAGATACAAAAGGGTCCCTATTGAGCAGGGGGCTGACATAATGCCTTGGTAAGACCACACCTGGAATACTGCAGTTTTGATCACCACGATGTAAAGAAGATGTTGAGACTCTAGAATGAGTGCAGAGAAGAGCAGCAAAGATGATCAGGGGACTGGCGGCTAAAACATATGAAGAACGGTTGCTGGAATTGGGGATGTCTAGTTTAATGAAGAGAAGGACGAGGGGGGACATGATAGCAGTCTTCCAGTATCTCAGGGGCTGCCCCAAAGATGAGGGGGGTCAAGCTGTTCTCCAAAGCACCTGAAGGCAGGACAAGAAGCAACGGATGGAAACTGTTCAAGGAGAGAAGCAACCTAGAACTAAGGAGGAATTTCCTGACAGCGAGAACAATTGGTCAGCGGAACAACTTGCCTCCAGAAGTTGTGAATGCTCCAATACTGGAAGTTTTTAAAAAGAGACTGGACAACCATTTGTCTGAAATGGTGTAGGGTTTCCTGCCTGAGCAGGGGGTTGGACTAGAAGACCTCCAAGGTCCATTCTGATTCTATTCTGATTCTATTCCGATTCTATTCTATTCTATTCTATTCTATTCTATTCTATTCTATTCTATTCTATTCTATTCTATTCTATATGCAATCAGGAAGGGCCCTGAGGAAATGAAGCTTTTGACATTTGGGGAAAGCTAGCAAAAGGCACTTTCAATCTTAATGTCTAGGCAGTCGCACTGACACACTGGCCCTGTCCCCATCTTCTAAATCCCCAGTTGCCTGACCTACAGTTTTAGCTTGTTAACACAGCATCAACCTGGCTTCACAGAAACGCCCTTCCAGGCCTGATCCTCAAAACCGAATTCGCTCCCTGCTTTTCTGCAGCCCGCGGTGGATCCGTTGTATGACATCCACGGGCAAGCACAGCCTGTCTTAAACATTTTCCAGCCCGAGGACTGGAATGCAATCGGGGTGGGCAGACAAACGGCCCGTCCTCGCCAAGTATGGACCAACTTTGGCTCCGTCGAGAAGTTTCCAGCCACTGTGGAGCCAGACACATTTACATTCTTCTATTTGAAGTTAAACCCTAATCCTCCGAAAGATTTGCAGTCTGAGCTGCCGAGTCGCTCACCACAGCGGTGTGGAGGGGTCTCACTGGGTCCTGAAACCTGACGCGAATATGGGCCCCGCGGGGGAGGGACAGAAATTGGGGAAACGTGAGGAGGAGGAGGAGGAGGAGGAGGAGGAGGAGGAGGAGGAGGAGGAGGCGGAGGAGGAAGAGATCGTGCCTCTTGATTGAGGTGCATTCCTTATGAGGTAAGGACGGTCCCAAAAGTCCAAATCCAGTTCTTGTCTTTGGCCTTAAGGCATCTGCCCACCCCCCCAAATTATTTTAATGGACTGGCCAGGCAACCCCACTGAGGCTGGATTAGGGCAGCCTTGTCATTTCTCTTGAACCTCTGGTCATCTTTTAGCATCACACAGAGTCCTTCTGGGGCTCTTAAGAGGATGCTTAAACCGAGTTTGCTACTGTCTAAATCAGCCTAAAGCCAGCCTGTCTATGCCACATCACCAAAGGAGGAGGAGGAGGAGGAGGAGACTTGCAGAAGTTGAATCCCCCTGGGAAAAGAGAGAGGGAAGGTCCTGCTCACTCTGACTTCTCCAACGGTCTGTGGATATGACCTTGGGAGACAGGGGGAAGAGCCCGCAGCTTCTGGAATAGGAGGCAGCTGAGCCCACAGAAGGAACGGGGAAGAGAGAGGCACTTCCAGGCTTGCTAGATTCTGTCAGTGTAACCTTACAATAAAATAGAGCTAGTTCTTCTGGCGGGGTGCTCCTGCTCTGGCCTACCTTGCAAGGCTGGCAATTCCATTCCAGAAGTTGCAAAGCATGGCATCCAACTGTGATTCTTAACTTGAGCCGAGTCTTCAGCTGAGTGTTTGCCTGCATCTGGAGCAGAGACATATCGATCGATCGCACATGTTCTGTCATTACGGAGCAGAAGCTGGAACAGGGAGATCTAAGTACACAACACAATGGCTCTGGGGAAGAGCAGAGGCCCAACAGCAGAAAGATAAATCCCGTTCCTCAGCAGAAGTCTTAACGCCCCTGAAATATGCCCTCTAATGGAAGTCTCCTAAAAAGTCAAACCAATGAATTATGGCCCAAAGCTGCTTTAGAGTGCAGAACCCTAAACAAGTCCACAAAAACATTCCCCACGAATAAATCTCAGTGGGTTTTTTGTTTTTTGTTTTGTTAAGAAAGCTGAAGAAATTCATCTAGTCCAAACCATTTATCTCTGCTTTAGAAATTCATTGGGCGCTTTTCCCAGGCAAAATTCATTCTGGAAAGATCCTTGCCGCCAGCCGCTGATAGCTGCTCAACCGTAAGTCCACGGCCATGCACGTTAGAATGGGGCTCACTCGACTTTGACCCCAATTCAACTGCACTGGGATGGCTACTCTAGAGACGATCCCACCACATTGCCAGGTCTTTCGGCTGTCCCATAGCTTGGAGGCGGCCTTCGGGCATCACGCTCAGCTGAGGCAACACAGGGCCGTGGAAATGACGGTGAAGTCAGACAATACCCTCCTAAGGAACGGAGCTTTTAGCCTCTAACAAAAGCCCCTTTTGCCAAGCCAGGAGGACACAAGGGAGCCTTATGAAATCTAAGACTTTGGCCTCCGTTGTGTGGCTCTGACCAAAGCAAAATTGGTTAGAGAACACACTTAGGAACTAGGGCTATCGAGAGCTCATTAATTTCACCCACAAAGCCATAAATCCATCCAGCTTCTGGATGGCCAGCCAAGGGCTTGGACCCAATTATGCTGGCCTTAGTGGATTTTTCACCCTCCTGCTCCAGATTTGGAGCCTACAGTATGAATTTAGATTGGCTTTCTCCTCTCCTTCCTCCCCATTTTCTGATTTTTCTCTCTTTAAAAAGCACAAACCTGCCTCAGAGACCCCCAAAATTAGATTCCCCCCCCCCCAAATAATTTGTTTTGTTTTTCCTTCAGAAATAATGACTTTTAGGATAATTAAATCCAGCCTAGTAAATAACTCTTTGGCACCAGGCTATTTTTGTTATTTGTATACCATATATTAAAAATCTGAAAGAGGCTCCCAATGGCACACAGTATAACAACAACAATTAAATAAAGACCAAATAGACACAAATCCAAAGATCACAAACTGGGATGTTAATTGTTGGCAAAGTCTGGCAGAAAAAAACAAAAAAATCACTGGTTTGTTCATCCATGACTACATTGCTCCATAAGAACTTCAAGCTGAGTTCAGACACCATGCAAAGCCATGTTTTAACTATGATTTGTTAAGTAAGCCACAGATACTGTGCTGAGCCCTAATCATGATTTACAAACCACCATGGCTGGATTCGCACAACACGGAATGTAGAATCCAAGCAAACCACGCGATGGTCTGGTGTAGCAACTAAACCCAAGCCAACATCTCTCCCAAACTCAGTCAATAAAGGCCAGTGGGGGAGCTAACCAGGGTTCTGAACTGATCTTGGATTTTGCCTCTCTTGCCTTGCCTTGAAGAGATAGCTCTACTTGTACTTTGAGGAATCTTTGAGTACAATATTCGATTCCTTTTGTGGCTAAATAGAGAACTGCAAAAAAAAAAAGACAAATGGTAGTAAGATTTTTGGAAGGGGACAATCAACCTCTAACTCCTAAGTCTTCCCCTAATTTGGTGACTTCCAGATATGACCAGATTATACCTTCCAAATTTTCGGCTAGCACTGGACACATCGACTACGTTGCATCTGGTTATCGAATGCTGGTTTGACATTATACGCCAAGTGGATTACTTTTTCCAACAAGTGTAGTCTTTTCTCTGCTTTCACATTGCACGCTTCTCTTCTTTCACCCCTGCTCACCCTTTCAGCCCCTCCCCCCCATCTGACTTTCTTTTGTTTTGGTTGACTTCGTTGTGTGTTAGCTTCTGCTAAGTTGGGATGAAGCTGGATTGAACGGAGCTGAGTTGGGTGAGGATGAAGAGCAAGATGGCGCCAAGCAGGTCTTCCATGGAAGGACTCTCAGGGTTTCAAAATATCCACCTTCTAGGTTGAAATCTAAGGTTTCCCTCCTTAGTTAGCACCGAGTGGTCATTTACTGGCTTCAGAGTTTGTTTCACCTGGCCTGTTAATATGCTTGAGGGCTGGAGTTTGGTCTTAAATTTCCTGCTTTATGATATCAGTGGCAACCAAGTTATCCTGCTGCAAAAAAGTTTCCTGGAGAATCTACTGCAGCTAAATTCCAAACACCTTGTTTTGCTTGTGAGGATGTAGCTTTCCGCTTATAATTGAGTCATTCTTAGGGACCATGTGTTCTGACATGTCACTGGAAGGAAGGAATGCCTTAAAAAAAAAAAAAAAACAGTTTTGGGAGGAACAAGAAATAAGCCCATGTATGTGTGTGTAAATAGAGTGTAAGCAAGAACACACCAAATGCCTCCAAGCTATAGAATGTCGTAAATGTTATGTTGGGAGGCAAAGACAGATCCTTTTAACATGTCAGCAGTGTTGCTAATTTAGAAGGCAAGTAATTCACTCAAGGCCTATTCCTCTTTCTCCCCCCCACCCCAATATTTTTCTATCTTTCCTCCCCTCCTCCTTCACCTCCTGGTTCTCCTTCCAGGCAGATTAAAAATTCTGTTTGAAACGTTTAAAAAAAAAGACAGAAAAATAAATGCACCCGAGTCCCAAATGGAAAATTGGGCCTTATGTTCACTTAAGTACAGGTAGTGCTCGCCTTACCGCCACAACTGAGCCCCAAATTTCTGTTGCTAAGTGAGACAGTTAAGTGAGTTTTGCCCCATTTTACGACCTTTCTTCCCACAGTTGTTAAGTGAAGTTAGTAACATGGTTGTTAAGCGAATCTGGTTTCCCCATTGATTTTGCTTGTCGGAAGGTCGCAAAAGGGGATCCCATGACCCCTGGACACTGCAACTGTCATCATCATCATCATAATGATGATGATGTTGGAAGGGACATTGGAGGTCTTCTAGTCCAACCCCCTGCAAATATGAGTCAGTTGCCAGGCATCTGAATTTTGATCATGTGACCATGAGGATGCTGCCACGGTCGTAAATGTGAAAAAAGGTCATGTCACTTTTTTCCAGTGCCGTCGCAACTTTGAACGGTCACTAAATGAACTGTGATAAGTCGAGGACTACCTGTAGTGGGAAACCACAACCAAGTGGGACCGAGGGCTTGTGTGGGTTTCAAGTCCAGGCTGATGGTGGAATGCAGGAATAGAGAAAAGGCCTGACAAATTTCTGGGGCAATATGATTATTGGCTGGGCCATCAATTGTAATTCCTTTAGTGCCTTCCTGCCGCATTCTCCTGCTGTATTTCAAATTGAAATTTTCTGGAGATGGTGGGGATCTTGGTTTTCCTGTTGAAATTTCTCAGAAATTTCTGGACTCCACAGTGGCAAAAAAACAATGGCGCTTCCCAGAATGATGTGTAACAGAAAATGAGCAACGCAGGTGCTGGTAACCAGTGTGCTGGGGGCCACATCTTCCAGTTATCCAGCATCAGGTTCCTGGGTGTGCAGCTAACGAGTAGGCTGACTTGGTCACTCAACAGTGAGAAACTGGTGAAGCGGGCACAGCAGCGCCTGCATTTTCTGCGCCGCATGAGAAAAGCACATCTTCCTTCCCCTGTCCTGACCACTTTCTACAGGGGGACAATCGAGAGCATCCTGTCATACAGCATCACAGTCTGGTTTGGAGGCATCACTGCTTCAGACAGGAAGGCGGTGCAGAGAGTGGTGAGGACAGCAGAAAAGATCATTGGCAGTTCCCTCCCTCCCATCCAGGACATAGCACAGAAGCGTTGCTTGAGCGGGTCCGTAAGATTATCTGGGACACTACACATCCTCTTCACGACCTGTTTTCCTTGTTACCTTCTGGGAGGGGGGGCTTTGTGGTATCCGAAGCAGAACACCAGATTCAGCCATAGTTTCATTCCCATACAGCATTAACCTTGCGAACTCTCAAGCTTCCTCCTTGCGTTATATATTCAAGATGGACAGTATTTAATATTTATTTGCTATGTATATGTAGGGATGTGGGTCTATATATATGTTGTACATAGTATGTTTAGGTGTGTGTCATGTATGTGTTTCACTTTGAGAGCGGGCAACTAAATTTCATTTTTGATGTGTGCCATTGTGCCCACAATATAAAAATGACAATAAAGGTTATCTTATTTTATCTTATCTTATCCTTACTCACTAGGGACCCCGAGCAAAGTCTTAACGAAACTAAATTAAACAGTGGCTAGAGAGGCAAAGGCTGAATCCCGGCGTAGGGAAGCTGGAGCTAGAAGAGAATTCATCTCAGCTGCATTGCATGAGGATTGGGAAAAGGCCGAGAAGCACGGGATATGTAGTCGTCTTTCCACGCCTCAAAGTATAGAGGAAGACGAATTGGATCCAGATCATAGCAGCCGTGTAACCGTACTTGCGTTCTCTTTGCTTTTGCGGTCTTCGCGCCTAACAAACATACAAATGCAAATCAGCGTTGGGCTTGAGGCCTTGCGGCGTCGTATTGCAGAAGGACTCTCTTGCAAAGGAAGTCACCGGAGGTGGAAAGAAAACAAAGATGCAGTTATAAGATTGTGTTGAAAAATGATATGCCAGCTGGGCAGTTGCTCAACTTTTCCCATTGGTGCCGTAGGGCTGGTTCATCTCAGTTCACCCTTCCCAAAATCATTCCGCCTTGCCAGGCAAGTACTGTACTTGCAGTGATGGAGACCATGTTTAACGCTATCAGAAAGAGAGTCAGGCATGTTGTTTGCCATGGCATAAATGGTAGAAGAGGCATCTCTTCTCTTTATCACACACAGACACACAGACACACACACACAAAAGCCTCTTCGAAGGCAGTGCCTACTACAATAAAAGAGACATTCCCTTTATTTATAATAATAATAAAGTTGGAAGGGACCTTGGAGGTCATCTAGTCCAACCCCCTGCTCAGGCAGGAAACCCTATACCATTTCGGACAAATGGCTGTCCGGTCTCTTCTTAAAAACTTCCAGTGTTGGAGCATTCACAACTTCTGGAGGCAGGTTGTCCCACTGGTTAATTGTCCTCACTGTTGGGAAGTTTCTCCTTAGTTCTAGGTTGCTTCTCTCCTTGATTAGTTTCCATCCGTTGCTTCTTGTCCTGCCTTCAGGCGCTTTGGAGAATAGCTTGACTCCCTCTTCTTTGGGGCAGCCCCTGAGATACTGGAAAGCTGCTATCATGTCCCCCCTCGTCCTTCTCTTCGTTAAACTAGACATACCCAATTCCAGCAGCCGTTCCTTATATGCTTTAGCCTCCAGTCCCCTAATCATCTTTGTTGCTCTTCTCTGTACTCTTTCTTTTATGAGAAAGAAGGCCTGTTCTTAGGCAGTACTTATCCCCAAATAAATGTTGGGAGCATGCTTCTTCTGTGGCAGCAGACATTTTGGAAGAGGCATTCCCTTTGGCACACAAAGAAGGATTGTTGCGTTTGTGACTAACTAGCAGGTCTCCCGATTGCCTTCAGGTTGGTTATCTGTACAAACAGCCAGCTGTAACCTAGCAAATGTGTGCTTGTTTTTTTTTTTAACACATGCATTTTTTTTTACTTAGATCTCAATGTAGGGAGAGAAGAAACAGAAACCAGACAAATACAATGCAGTTGAACTTTGATACCAGAAATCCAAAGGGCTGAATCCAAATTAGGCTGCTGATTTTAAATTGGAGCTTTGTTTTTTTAATAATGTCAGCAATAATGCTGATACGATCTTGACCAGATACTCTAGCAAATACAGTACCATATTTCTTTTCAGCCACCGCCGCACACCAAAATGATTCCAAAATTCACTAGCAGATTAATCAGCCTGTCAGGAGGAATTGCTTTCTTTAAGCACTTAGCCTTATATTGACAATTAGGAGAGATTAATTTCTTTGGGAGCAAATTGTCCAGAGATCTGGGCTAAAGAAGCAATGGTGAGGAAAGCCACTGCAAGCATCTTGCTTAGAGGATGATAGAAATCTGGAGTGTTGGTTGTGAAGGTCACAACGCCAGTTGCTGCAACACCAAGCACACAGATGTGTGAGTTGTGTGCCCTTAAACTAGGGGATCCCCAGTTCTGCAAAGGGATGCATGGTTTCATCTTGGATCCTTATTTCTAACTTGCTCCCTGCAAAATGTTAATAAGACAGGGAAAGGATTTTATAGGAAGGGTTAAACTCCCTGCCACTCAGAAGAAGTTTATATACCTTTTCATCTCTTTTCCTTTGGTGAGGGAAGGCAGAAAGCCACCACTAATCCAGCATAAATACCCACGGAGTCAGTCTGGAAGGTGGCATCAAAATCATTTATCAAAATCTGAAGAGGGCTTTGAAAACGACGTAACCTGTCAAAACTCTGCCAGGGAATATATCCCAAAGCTCCCCAAGGGTGGAGCCACGGAGCTGTTGGAGTAGCAGATGGGTTGGTGGCATTAGCAACAACGAAGGGGAGAGGCAGGCAAGGGATGGAAAGGGCAGTGGGCAACTTTGGGGCAAGGCCTTTTCTTTGCGGCAGCCCCTTAGATATTGGAACACTGCTACCATGTCAGTTCAAATGATGAAAGGGCCACGCGCAAGAGGCAGCATATGGTGGACACAGTTTGAATGTCAGGAGTGATCTCCAGGCTTCAGAAGTGACATGGAAAGCTAGCCAGGATCCTGTCTCCTAAGCAATGCTTCAGGCTTCCCTTAGAGCAGCACAATGCAATTCCTTGCACTCTTTGATCCTTATGTAAAAGTCAACATGTCCCTTGCCAACCAGCTTGTATCATGCCAGACCACTTGGCAACCAGCCTGGTGTGCTGTGATCTGTTTACAACTTTCTAGGCTCACCCGGATGGGAAGGGAGCGGGGGGGGGAAACTACAGTGCATACAATGCGGCTAAATATACAGATTTATTTATGTATCTTATTAAAACATAAGACAGTAAAGAAAAGCCAAGACATTTTGCTATAATGGTTGCGCTTGCTTTGAAATGTTTTTTTTCCACCTCCAATTTTTTGAAATCTTCTTCAACCTCAAAATAAAATAAAATAAAATAAAAAGTATCACCCAGCCAGCAGGAAAAGGTCAATATTTTGGCCATCTCGGGCAGGACTAAACATAGGAAAAGAATTGGGACTGCTGTCCCTAATGGCAGTCTTCTGTCACATTTATCCTTACGGTAATTCTTTCTACAATTTTCGTCGGTATCCTGACATCATTGTGTGTTTCTCAAGACGTCCAGCCCCAAAGAAAAGGAACACATACCGAGCTCCCTAACTCAGACCGGAAGCTTGGGAAATTAACATCCTTGAAGGACTTCCTGTAGTTACTCTATAATTTCTCCCAGAAAGTAATTATACTATCAAATTGGTTCCAAATTGGGCAGTTATTCACACCTATATAGGAGGCATTCCTCTGCATCTGGACCTTTCTGAAATTTTAGAAGGAAAGAGAGAAACCAGGCCTGCCACAACCTTTGGGTTTCTACTAATAGAGCTGCTTTCTGTTGGACGCAGATGGCTGCCAGTGCGAATTCACTCCCTGTTCTAACCACTTTCAACACTCGGCCTCTTCAGGGTGAGCAGAAGTCAAAGAGTATCCCCCCATTTCATCTTTGACCTGCTGTTGGGGGTCACAGGAGGACAAAAGGCAAAGTCTACCTGCTGCAAACGGATAAATTAAGGTGTCACAGACAGGGAAGGGGACAGCCCCTTCTGTCACACGGCGTTTTGTTTTGCCTTTTGAAATCCCACGAAAGTCTGAACGGGATCGCTTCCATCTTCAGCACCGTCCTGAGTCAGATCGTTGACGGCTTCCAACAATCCAAGGTTGTATCCTTGATTTCAGCATCTCCCAAGACGGGACTTGATTGTTCACCCCTGCAGTTTCTTGTGTACCTATATGTCCACCTCTTATGTGTACGTGTGGGGCAGAGAATCGTGTTTATCCTCCCCTTTCACTTGCAACGATGGCAACAAAGCCAGCTGCCTCAGAAGAAATCAGTTCATTCATATGGAAGCTGCGCTTTTGATCTGGTTTTCCACGACCTTCCGACATTAAGCCTGGGATCTTAAGGTCAAGCACGAAGAGTTTAAATAATATACAGTTCTTTCCATTATAACGGTTATTAAGGGCATGTTTAAAAGCACACACGCAGGTACCAAGGCCTGGTAGAAAACTAAAAACCGCTGGCACCATTTCTTCAAATTGAGCTTGGAAGCAGACATCAAGAGTGTAACACGAATGACGTGCGAGAAGAGAGAAGAGGGGATCTGTTACTTAAAACTATGCCAACACGGATATGTCGTTTTCAACTGACACGGTCTTGTCTCCTAGCCCTAACTCAAAATCCAAATGGTCAGATTAGATTTGGTCAGTATCATTATTCCAATCATCCTATCCCAGGCTTCCTTTGGGGAGAAACATAGGACGCTGCCTTTTTCTGAGCCACTTCAATTGCTCTCCAGAATTTCAGCTAGCCCTGGCTGGAGATCTGAGAATTAAAACTGGGCCCTTCTGCAACCAACGTTCACCCACTTCCTTTCCAAGACACTTATGGAGGGCCCTGAAGCGTTATCCCTTTAGAGATTACTCCAGGTCAGATTAGCCGCTCCTAATAAAATGACTTAGCGGAAGAAATTTTTTCACCCAGGGATAAATTGGCTCTAAGCTGCAAAGCACTTTTGAAATATTAAGGTAACTCTAAAAGGGTCCCAAATCTTCGAACTAATGAGAAGAGGATCAAAAAAAAAATGAATTGGAACAGAGAAGAATTCTGGGACCATTCTCAGCATATTACACAATGCTCATTTGCTTGGGCTCAGAAAAGAGAGAAGGGTTGGCTGCCGTACTGATGCGTTTCCCACAACCATCTGGTTGGCTAGTTCAGAACACAAGATGGAGGACATAAGAAACCTTAGGTTTATGTTACTCCATCAACCTGTCTACAGGACTGGCAGCAGCTTTCCAAGGATTAGGCAGATTTTTTTCTGATCCCACCTATCTGGGAGACACCTGAGCATGCAATATATGGGAAACACGGGTTCTACAGATAAGCTCTGATGCCCAGCCTCCTATTTGAATCAGAGGAGAGATTTCCTGGGATCTCAGAACTGAGATGGAACATCTGAATCTGCCAATGGAAGGAAACTACATCTGGGTTTGGGGTTCTGTGTTAAGAACTATCCTCTCTCTCTCTCTCTTGGATTGTTGCTATGCCTCCTGTGGGGAAAAAAAAGACATTTGCTTCATTCAGCTGCAGAACACTAATGGCAAATAGGTGGTGATCCTTTGGGCAGGCAGAGTTCAGAGTTCAAGCTTGTCCATCAGGAGGCCCGATGTGTTTTCTCCCCCTCCTTTCTCCGTTGCAGACAGTCTGGGAATTAGACCCCCACAAACATGCCCATAAAGTCAGATCCATTCTGAATGGTAACGGGGGCGCCAGCGCTGTTGTCCACAAAGATTGAGGTGTATTGTCCAGCCTGTGCCATAAAGGGATATGGGAGAAAGGAAGAAGAAAAATAAACACGACATACATGGGTGCGGAAACTCCGTTGGCTTAATCAACAAATCAGAATAACAGAGTTGGAAGGGACCTCGGAGATCTTCTAACCCAACCCCCTGCTCAAGCAGGAGACCCTATCAAGGCCGCCCTCGACTTGCAACAGTTCATTTAGTGAATGTTTGAAGTTAACAACGTCACTGAAAAAAGTGACTCAGGACCATTTTTTCACACTTAGAATTGTTGCAGCATCCCCATGATCGCATGCTTGGCAACTGGCTCATATTGATGACAGTTGCAAGGCCCCGGGTCACGCGATCCATTTTAGGGACCTTCTGACAAGCACGGTTAACGGAGTCGCCAGATTCACTTAACAACCGTGTTACTAACTCAACAATTGCGGCGATTCACGTAACAACCGCGGCAAGAAAAGTCGCAAAATGGGGCCGAATTCACTTAAAAACTGTCTCGCTTAGCAACAGAAATTTGGGCTTGCAACTTGAGGACTACCTGTACTGTTTCAGACAAAAAATGGTTGTCCAATCCAATCAAACTTTCTCTGGAGCTCGGAGCTGGGACTTGGAGATGACAAAGCAGTAGGCAGGGATGACATCCGTAGAAGAAGACAGATCGTCCATGGGCACCAACATGAATAAAATCTTGGGGGAGATGCTAGCTATATGAAATTATGTGTCCAGTGAGCAGAGCTGGGCTATCCAATGGGTCTCTAATGGATTCTCAAAACAACTCATTGAATCCTGATGACATCCCATTCAGTTGGTGTCCTCTGATACCCAGTCTTTAGTTAGTGCAAATTCCTAGAATGACCTGGTTGCAACTGGACTCACTGGACACACCTGGAGAGAGTGTCTGGCTGGCAGCATTTGGACTCAGAAAAGAGATAGTGGGCAAAGTTCCTGGAACTCAGAATTAATCTGAACCACCTGTTGCACACTCCTTACCTGGAGTTGGAGCAATCCATGAACGTAAACAGTAAAAACTTTACTGTTGCTTTCCAGCCCAGCGATAACCTCCAAAGATCTAGACAGGTGCAAAAGAAGGAGACAAGACTTTTACTGGCTGGGATGGCATCAGATAGGAAGGAGGGTCTCAGATTGAGAAGCCTGGCCGTATTTCACAGATTAAAACAGTCACTTAAAACGGTGGCACTTATTGAAGCACTACAAACTCTGCCTGGGCCCTTATTCTCCCCTCCCCTTCACAACATGACTTCTTTAGCCAATTCTTCTACAAGCCTAGTTTGAAGAAAAAAAAAGGGAGCCTCTTCCAAACTGACCAGAAGTTTACTATGCACCGTTCCTGCAGAAAGAAGAGGCAGGAGGAACCGGATTAAAATGCCAAAGGTAATTTGTGGTAGGTCTCCAGTGTTCCTGGATAAAACAATCCCACAATCCGAGCAATTCAATATACTCACGTGTATCGGTGGCAGAGGGATTCAATGCAGATCAAGACCCGAACATTGTCCCTTGCTCGAAGCTGCAGTTTACTTTTCAGCTCACTGTGGTCTTGGAGAGAGAGAGAGAGAAAGGAAAACAATGTTGAAAAATAAGCCTTTCTCTTTTAGCGTTCAGTCCAAAAAAGTAATGGATTTACTAGCGGTGGCCTTGCCAGTTGGTGTGAGATTTCTCATTTCCATACTGGCTGACCGTGAATCCTGGGCCTGGTTGAAGCGAATGATGAGTTACCTTTCCTCTCCCCCTTCAGAAATTATAAATATGGTTGGGAGCGGAAATCAAGACACCGAAGGAGAGGAAATAACTGGATTGGTCCTATGGAGCAAATTAACAAAAGAAGTGAAACTAAGTTCTGAGCCCGTAAGCACAATGAGGAGCAGGCCCTCCCTTAAATTAAGGCCTATCCCCTTACTCTTAACCCAAATCTTCCTTTCACTTCCCAGGATCAGCCACAAGGAAAACACAAGGCAAGGCTTATCATTTGGGAAACAAAAGAATCTTTTATTCAATAGCAGAGAAGTCTCTGATGGATAAGTGGCAAATGGGTCTTTTCTAAGGGGCATGAAGGAGAGTGTGAGACTTATTACATTTAATTGGGGAACGATCTTATCTGGTAAAGATAAATTGGCTTTGGAGATTGGACATTGTATTCAATTAACCAGCAATTGATAAGAGATGGTATTGAAACAAACATGGATATCTGATCCGGCACCAATTAGGGTTAATATTTGGGATGATTGGGGATTGAAGCCGTGGTAAATGTTTTTTTTTGAGTTGATTACAATAACAGTTTGCTAAAAGGGGGTTTTGGAATTTCAATCTTGTCTTTTATTATTAATAATAATTTTTATTTCTTTTATACTTTTATATAATATGTTTATTGTTATTATCGTTTTTCCTGTTAACTATTTTGTTATAGTATATAGATGACAGGGATACGAAGGAATTCTGAGAAAGGTAAACTGCCCAAGGAGGATGAAACAGGCTTGGTTAAAACAATTTGGATGCTCGGAGCTGTCCAAGGTCCTGAGATTCAGAACAACACCATTGTGTAACTACTAAGCTATTGCATGAATCCTGTCCTTGGTCATCTCCGGCATCAATTAGGTGGCGTTGCTTTGACTTCCTCACACAAATAGCACACACTGTGAACCTCATACACTTCCTCACTGTTCTCTTGAGAGGAAAGCAGTGGACAAATTTGTCCACTGTTCTTTTTCTTGTCCACGAAATGGTTTTTATGCAACATGGTAAACATAGGAAGTCACTGATAGTAAAAATCTAAGCTTTAAATGTATTAGGATCTGCAACTACTGGGGCTTCTTATGCACATGGTTATGAGCAGCAGCAACCAATAAATATACGTGTTCGAAAATAATGGTGCAGGATAAAATCAACCAGAAGAGTTTTGAATATATATGTCTTTGAGCAAAAAAAATGTATACAAAACTCTTCCACTGATTTTTACCCTGCTCCGTTTTTTAGAGCAAAATACATCTGGTGCTTTTCTCCCCTGGCCGTGATCTTTGGGGGGGGGGCGCAACATTCATTCTCTTAAAACCAGAGAATTGCCCGTGGAAAGAAAAATTAGTTTTTGAACCCATACATAAATAAATTTTATCACTCACCTACATGGACGTTGGCTGAAAACTGATAAATTCCAGATACCGAAGCTGTAAACCTCCCAGTTGTTAAGTTTAATCCGGATCCTCGGAGAAAAGCTCCTTTGGCTAAAGGCTGTGTGAGAAAGGGGGGAAAATAGAATTGAAATATTGTTCCCACCAGTTTGACCATTCTTTATTTCCATTCCATAATATGTAAGAGGTGTAACGAGCTAGGTTTATATATACTGTGTGCTCAGCTTTTCCAATTTCTCTCTTTCTCTCAGCTTTCTGTTGTCCTTATTTGGGAAAGAATTACTGGTGCTGCATGAACAGATAAGAACCTAAAACTCCAACTTCTGGTGATGGTGTTGAGCTATTTCTTGGCAACAATATTGAAGTAATTTACTACTGTTTTGTTCCATGGTGATTTCCTGGTGGTCTCCTATCCACAGTCTACGTCTGACTCTTGCCTTGGCATTGAGGGCAACATATCTGCTGAGTTTCCTAAAAATTGTTTTGGAAGCTGCCAAATCCTTGCAGTCAACCAACCCGGGGCAAGAGAAAAACAAGATTTTGCACAATCCTAACTGAATTTTTTTTATTATTTTTTTTGCAGAGTTTTGGAAAGATGTTGCGCTGTGAGTTAAGAGGGATAAAAGGAGAGGCGATTGGGGAGGGGAGGGGGGAGAAATCCCCAAAACCTTTGAAAGAAAAAACAGCAGAGCCAAATGGACAAATCCTTAGACCTGTTGTTGTTTTTAAGTCGGCAAAACGTTTGTGGGATTTCAAAAGGAGCCAAAAAAAGTCTTCTTTTTTTTGTTAAAAAAAAAAAGATGACTAGCCCAAAGTGTTCCAAGGCAAATTTCACACCTCCCTTAAGCAACCTAATTGCTTTCTTCTGCAGAGGCAAAGCTCAGGGACTTTATTTTCCTTGTTATTTTATAAAGAGTGTCGGGCAATTGAGCAGGCCTAAAGCCGCTGGTTTAGCAGCTTCCCGACAAGCGAATTCGTTCTAGACAGGCTGCTTGCAGGGAAGATTATCGGACTTAACTTAAAATAAACCCAGCGTGGCATGTTTATTGTTAGTTTTGGCTCACGCGGTGCGGGTTTGGCTCAAATTCGGAGGGGGGGGGGAAAGAGAAAATGAACTTTACTGAACTTTTATTTTTGAGGGGGGGGGAATCTATTAATTTGGCATCTTATTATTGCCATGTCAGAACTGGGGAAGTGGCAGCGAAACTAACTTGGCAAGGTAAATTGAAGATGCTGTCCAAATAATTTTTTTTTTTTTAAAGAAGAAGGAAGATTAAGAAGTTAGCAGGATTAACCATTCAAGCTAGTGTTCCTAAGAACATAGGAAAACCTCCCTTTATCCTTTTAAATCGTATTTACTATCTACTGCTTGGTCATTATATAAGGTGGCGGGCAATCAGACTGGGGAAAGATTACAGGATATTACGACACATTTGGGAGCAAACCGCTCTAGTGGGAGCAGAAAAATAGGGCCGGGTTTTAAAAGGTTTCAGGCTCACCCATTTCTTTCTCTTGCATCGTGGTCCTGCTCATGCAATGAATTGTTTTGTTGAAAAAAAAGTAGGGCTGCAAGCCTTAAACATATATGAAACAAGCAATCTATAATGTCTGTTTGCCAACTGATGTGCGCTATTGCCATGAAAGGTTCCTGTGTTGAATGTATAAACTTAGATCACTGATTTTCAAACTTGGCAACTTTGGGATGAGTGGACTACATCTCCCAGAATTTCCCAGCCAGTATGCTGACTGGAACATTCTGGGGGTTGAAGTCCACATATCTCAAAGTTTGCCAAGTCTGAAAAAAAAACAAAAACCTGGTTTAGATAGTGGACGATGAAGTAATTTGACTCAGGGTTCTCTGTCTTGATTTTCTTCACAGTTCTTTGATCCCCTTCTAAGGTTCACTCCCTCTTTTCTGGAGATGGCAGTGCTTTCTGACAGCTCCAATTTCTTGCCTGTTTCGTTAAAACCAATTAAACAAAAATCAGAGGCAGTGACTTAATTCCCCTAAAAACCGCTGACTTGAAAACAGAAAGCAGTTTTCCGGCACCAGCAAATTACCGCTTGAAAAAACATTCCTGTTTCTTCACGTCTTGCTCCCACTCTCTCAATACACTCACAAAGAGAAAGAATTAATGTGGTGCTCTAGGAAGGAATGGAATTAATCGCGATACGCTAATAGGTTAAACTGCTCGCCAGTTAGAACAACCTGCCAGTTTCCCTGACACAGCCCTTAAGCCTCAAAGATTGCAAAATTGGTTTAATTATAGCTGGGGACGGGGGATAGAGCATGAGATACTTAGGTGAGCCAGCCTGAACACCACCACCCCAAAAAAAGTGGGTCTTTTGTTTTTTCCCAAATGACACGAATTCACCTTCAGGAGAAAATGGAGTGCTGAATTCTTTTGGATTCAAACACTACAACATGCAGTCACCCTCCTTTGTTTAATTCTGGGCAATGGACAAAACAAAATTCTTTTATTTCCACCTCCTTACTGATTTGATATTTTTTTTTAAAGTCTCGAGCGCTTAGGAAGAAAATGTGAGACACAAATCAGATCTCAGCCTGGAGCCATCCTACCCTTCTAACTGATTCTACTGTCCCAGAATGCTTTGCTATTCTTTCCATGGTGTAGCTCAGCAGTAAAATCCCTATTTTGCTCTTAATCTGATCCCAGGTTCAAACGCCAGCATCCTCAAACTAGAAGTTCTGAGAGACAAAGACTAGTTGGTGTTTGGAATCAGTGGCCCAGTGGTCTAGGGCAGGGCTTTTCAACCTGTGGTACGCGTGCCACTTGTGGTGCATTAATGAGTGGCAGGTGGTACGCAGCCCTGCCTAGCCAAGTGTAGTGGGGAAGGGAAAGAGCCAGCACAAGCAAAGACTTACAGTGAGAGAGTCCTCTGGAGCTGCAGATTTTACTTATGAATGGAGCCATTTGGGGAGGCTGCCGGCTAAGTACTTACATTTTTTTTTCTTCCTTAAGTGCTGGCTGGGCTCCTTACTTTCCTTTCTAGCCAGTAGCTAATTCTTAAAGGGGAAGTGCCTTTTTAAGCTAGTTCACTCAGCAGCTTGTCTTTTCTGTCTCTGGAGGCCTTTCTTTGTTTGATCAATATATGGAAGAGGGAAAATATGGGGGGGGGGTTCAAATTCTTCCTTCAGAAGGAGATGGGAATGAGAAAAAGGGAGGCAGGGAAGGGAGGCAGAAGGGAGGCAGGGAAGGAAGTCCCGCCTTAGCACTTGGCCACCAGCAGCTCTGCCATTGACTTTGCTTGTCAAAAGGTTGCAGAAGGGGATCACATGACCCTGGGACACTGTGACCATCATAAATATGAATCAGTTGCCAAGCATCCAAATATAAATCACACGACCCTGTTGCTGCAATGGTCATAAGTGTGAAAAATGGTCATAAGTCATTTCAGTGCAATTGCAACTTTGAACAGGTTTTTTTTTGTCACCAAGTTTTTGACACCTTGCTAAGTGGTACTCGAATATTGCCATATCCTAAAAGTGGTACAATCGGTAAAAAGGTTGAAAAGCCCTGGTCTAGGGTGGGATATGATGATGATGCTGGAATAACATATTCATTTTCCTCAATTATAGGGCTGGGTGAAAATGTCCCATGAAGGTTGCGTTAAGCCTCCCTTATTGAATTTTAATACTTTTCAGTTCCAAGTCAGCTAAGTTTCCTTCTCTCCGTGCTGCTTCGAAGGAATGCAAAGCAATTCTTCTTCTATCACAGTAGGGGGGTAACATTCCTTGTTTAGAATTCTTACCAGCTATCTTAACACTTCCTCAAAGCATTGCATACCAACCTCAATTTTCCCATCCTCCTCCACCTGAATATTTTACAATTGAGCACCATCAGAATAACAGAGTTGGAAAGGACCTCTCAGATCCTCTAGTCCAAGTCTGGCCTTACCAAGGCATTATAAAGTGATATTAACAGTTCATTAACATTATAAAGTGGTATTAAATCAGTATGGTAGGCTGGCTGCCATTTGCTGTGTGCTAGAATCTGAAGTGATGTGGAAGGTTATCTAGTGCAATTCCCTGCTCTGCATCAGATATAAAATCCCTCCCCCTTAATTTTGTTTTTGAAACAACAACATTGGGGTGCCTGCTGAGTTCCCGATATTCCTCTCTGCGTGCTTCAGATGACTTCTTTGGTTTGGTGACCTAAAGATCAAGATTCCTAAATTAAGATTGTCATCCCTCTCCAAATGTGCTCTCCAAGTGGCTTAGAAGAAGAAAACGTTTTTTTTAAAGCCAGCCATGTAATTGCGCTTTGCAAACGCAGAGCAACCGGAGTACGCTGTATGCAGGATCAAATGCTCATTAAGAGACCTGTGTGGAGATGGCTGTGAACGCACCCACTGATGAAAGTGTTGAAACCTTCATGACAATAGCCTCATTTTCTTTTCATCACGACCAGCCAGGACTCTGTCATCGGGCGGGCTGGCTGGGCCCACAGGCAGCCGTGCCTCGGATACATCATTGTAGGAATGCTTCTAAACCAGTCTGGCTCAGGCCCGCTGAAGATGGCACAAATGTGCTGGCTGGCAAGGCAGGCGTCTGAGAATCTGCCAAGCCTAATTAGAAAAGCCTCAATTCCACCTTGGCCTGTGCACTGACGGCTATTAAGATGTCTTCTCCACACCAATTAGAGTGGCACCAACATTATCCCTGGAGAGAACTTTGACCCTGCCTGGGCTCAAAAGAGACAGTTTTTCTAATCTCCACTCTCCCCCCCCCCCCCTACGTTTCTTCGCCAAACTCTTCTTTTAAAAAACAAAAACAAAAAACGGCTTAGCTGCTACAAACACAGCAACAGAGGATCTGTCTTTCATAAGGAGAACTCATACAAAGGAAAAAACAACAACTCCGGCACAAAGAAAACAAATGTTGGAACCAGCCAACACATTTCAATATAGTTCCGTAAAGCTTTTCCTACTTAATCCTAGCCCAAGACTTCTCTGGGCAATCTTGACTGCTGATGACGACATGCAGACCATGTAGGGGTTTTTGGCAACAGGATATATAAATGATTGCCCCTGACTTTTCCTGAGATCTTTGACTTCTGACCACCCAGTCTAGTCTACAGCTCTGGGATTTTCTGCTGGTCTCCCGAATTCTGCTGAATCCCAAATTCGGATACTACCTGATATGAACCTTCTTTTTCTGGAGAGAGCCAAGGTGCCTAAGCACTGCCAGATGTTGTGCTACCATAAACTAAGAAGCCTCACTCGGATCAAGCCCAGTTGCAGTGGCTTCGTGGCCTGGTCCTACTAGCCCACTCCAAATCTATTTGCATTGTAATCAGGCCCTGTTTTGTTGTTGTTGTGTTTTTCCAAACACTTAATAAGAGCTCCTCCTTTGCCTCACCATCTGAAAGTTCTGGAGTTCCATCAAAGTTTTCTTGTCCACAATGATTTGCCCCTTGAGCTTGCAATGGAAGGCTTCCTCCACTCGCCGGTAGAGGGAAATCTCCTCCAGAGGCAGTAACATCACAGGCATCTCACTGGGATGGGCTGGGAGAACTGGAGATGCCCGCCGTTCAGTAGCTTCTGGAAGAAAAAGGGTTGCAGCTGTGATTACCCTGAACCGACCTCTGTCTCCAGTAAACTCAAAGGGCTGGAGAAGAGCTGCTTTTAAAATGTACCTTTTAACATTTCTTTAAATTCTTGCATTAAGACCTCATGGGTGACTTCGGCCCCAGGAAGACCTGGGGGCCCTGGAGGACCTGGGGGCCCTGGAGGTCCAGCAAGACCACGCTAGAAAAAAAACAGAAGATGTTCAGAAACTGTCTTATGCAGAAGTATAAATTAGCCAAGTCCCAAATTCATGGTTTGATTTGGAGCTGTTCTGAGAAACCAAGGGCCATTGTTAAGCTGGCTCAAAGTCTTTGAAGACCATCACCACTGCTTCTGAAATAGCTGTAAACATGTGGACAAGATACGTCTCCAGGGAATTGTTCAGTCTTGCTTCCTCCCTGCAATCCTTCCATGGGGCATACAGAGGGTATCCAAGTGGGAGAAGGGTGCCATCGTGGGGAAATGACAAAATGCCAGGGATGATTTGGGCACAGAGTTGGCCAATGACTCAACTAGAATGGATAGCATCATGGAGCAGCTTAGAATGTCACCCTGGCAACAGCAAAAAAAAGAAAAGAAAAAAAAAGTATCCTGGGAAAGTAAGATCAGTGTAGGAAAAAAAGGAGAAAAGTGTAGAGTTGACCAGCTTTGCTAGATGTTCAGAAGAAAAATAATGGTGCACACAAAAAACAAGCTTTTTTTCCACGCAAAAGCTTTCATCCCAAACGTCGTTTCCCTGGATCTTGAGTAAAACCAAAAATCAATAATACCTGATGACTGCATCCATGCTATTTTGCTGATGCCGTCTTCAGGATTCCCCAGTCAGTGTTATGTAAGTAATGGTGAGAATGACACCCCTTTTAGAGAATAAACGCACATTTTGGAGAAAATGCTTTCTCAACATGCCCCACGAAGCCAAACTGCATCCCTCTCCAGGTGTATATACGGTATTGGGAAGAAAACCTCTCCGAGTGTGGGGAATTTTCTCAAACGGAAAACGGAAGTGAGACAGATTGAAATCATGGCTGAGAAAAATGAGCAGAAAGGCAGTGAGCAAGTGGGCCCTGGAGTAGCACTGACAAGCGCGTTCAGGAAAAGAGACCTTACAGATCTGCCACAAACCAGATTCACGCTGGAACTGTCATTTTAGGAATCAGATCAGTGCCTCCGAAGCAATGGCTGCAGGAGATGCCGGAGAACCTGCCCCCCTTGTGTGCATTTCCATGGGGCAATTCCAGAGAACAAACTTCTGAAACCGCCCATGAAAACCCCTGGATCCTTGAAAGATTGTGGAGATAAAATAAACCAGCAAGAAAAATTAGAGAAGGAGCACAAGGGTGCAATGGAGGGTCCTATTAAGGCCGATCACTTAATTTTCTGCAGATCCCACCTCGTCAGTCTGACAATGATTATTAGCTAACAATTGGTCATCTGGCTAGTTAGAAAGTCCAAAGGACCACCCCCATCCCGCCCTGCAGCGTTTTAAGGCATCGCCGTCACCATCATGGTCAGCATTGTCATTACCAGCTAGCAAAAGCTTCCAGAAATAACCTACTTTTTTATCTTTCCCTTTGCATTTCTTTTTGGAGTTGCTGCCTTCACCCGGACGCTGTACAAATGAAATCCATGTCCGGCGTGGATCGGTGATGCGCGGGTCTGGGGACTCTAGCATCTAAAGAAAGGAAGAGTAAACAGTGACACTGAGATTCTGCAGGCCAAGGATGGTAGGCAGGCAGGCAGGCAGGCAGGCTGGTGGAGAGATCTTCCATCCCCTTCATTGCCTATGAACCTTCCAGTTCTTAATTCTGGATCTGAAATCCAAGAAGCAAAATTTCCATAGAGGAGGGAGGGGATATGAAATTTATAGCCTTCAGATTCCCTCCCCCTCATCCTTTTTTTTTCCTTCTTCTTCTAGATTTCCATCTCTGTGGGGATTAAAAAGGATCCAAGATGAAAGGGGGGAAAGTGAGATGACGATCGCTCCACAGAAAGAAGAGGGGAAGTTAACAGCCAGCAATGACATATACAGTAGAAGGGGTTGTTTCAATTTGCAGAACAGTAATTTGTACCAGTGCTCTTAAAAATAAAATACAGCTGGGGAACACCAAGAACTAGAGACAACTGGCCCCCCTCAGACCAGGAAAAGAAATGAGCAAGCTATATGTGCTTGATTAGGACATAATGCGATTCGGATTAAGCCGTCAAAAGGTACAGTGCATTGAAGAATCCAGCCAATGAAAAGATAAGATCCAACCACTAGTCTCTAAACATAGATGAAAAGGATGCTATCTGCGCAGCTAAATATATTAGCCAGCCACCTCCAAATATTTTCTCAATGTCTACTATATTTGGCTTCCAATCAATTTGCTGGAGCTCTGCAAATGCACATACTGTCTGTTGCATTTGGTAAGGTCCCTGGTTCATTCATTGGCCCTGCTAGACAGGACTCCCAAAGATCCAGAAAATTGCTACCCATCCATCTTAAAGATCATTATCCAGACTGGTCTACTGACTTCCTATCCAAGAGGAGGGAAGGATAATTCATCTCGTGAAGCACTGTGCCACTGCAGCCCAGCAATTGATTTATTGTTGCTTCATTTACCAATGGAGGCGGGGGGGGGGGGATGTCGTTTAAGCTAGCCCCAGGCTAGGCCAGGACCTGCTTCAAAGAAGGCTTCAAAGCAAGCCCATCCATTTCGGCCAGGTGGACGTGCCCACAGACAAGCCTGGAGGCTCTACCCAATCACAGCTTCCCCGCCAGATATCTGTGACCGGATTGTCAGCCGACATTCCATGAAGCAGCAACCCCAGATTCCAGGAAATAAACGAAGGAGCAGAAAGAATGCAAGCTTGAATGCACGTTGCCCCTTGTAGGATTTCTCTGGGGAAAACAGTGGAGCAGGTTGGGTATGTCTCGTTAAATGAAAAAAAGGACTAGGGGTGACATGATAGCAGTCTTCCAATATTTGAGAGGGTTCCACAAAGAAGAGGGGGTCAACCTATTCTCCAGAGCACCTGAAGGCAAGACAAGAAGTAATTGATGGAAACTCATCAAGGAGAGAAGCAACCTGGAACCAATGAGAAATTTCCTGACAGTGGGAACGGTTAACCAGAAGTTGTGGGTGCTCCCATCACTGGAGGCTTTTAAGAAGAGACTGGACCGCCATTTGTCTGCAATGGTATAGGGTTTCCTGCCTGAACAGAGGGTTGGACTAGAAGACCTCCAAGATCCCTTCCGACTCTATTATTCTGTAATTATTCTGCTCTCGAGTGAGGGTGGAGACGAATGGATCGACACCACAAGGCAGAAACTCCCCAATGAGGGAATCATTAGATGGTCTCGGAAACTTAAAATGAGATTTTATTTTTCTTTAAAAAAAAAAAAAAATGTTGGGTAAAACAAATATCCTCCTAAAACCTATGTTTGATTAGCCAGGCAGTCCATTGGGAGACAGGAAAAAAAAAAAACCCTGCTCCTTCTTCACATTTTCTGTATAGTTCCTGCCATCTTTCTCACTTGAGAAGTTGCTAAGGATACAGTCTTCCTTCACAGGGTAATTCCTGGATCCTGATAGCCTCTTTAAACACCCTTTCCCCTCTTTTATAAACCAAAGGGCCTCTGGGGGGCCAGTTGTAAAAGATCCCCGAGTCCCTCAGCCTCTGTTGCCCCAGGCAGATGTTTGCGGAACCACAGCTGCCTGCACGGTGAGCCAAGAGGGGAACCCAAGTCACTTCTAGCGGAGCGTTAAGCGCATTCCACGGTAATTGAATAATTAGTGTCAATGTTAGATCCGTCAGGCGCGCCCTCCAGCCAAGCAGATTTTGCTGGCGCGGGATCAAGACTCTACCGTTTCCCCGGGACCCCAAATCGCTATCGGTGAAATGAGCTTCTTGGCAAAAGGGAAGAGGACCGATTCCCAAGCATCCTTTTCTGGTTCACTCACTGTATGCAAATAACTCCAGGGTTCCCTTAAAACGTCCTCCAGAGAAAGCTTCTAAGTTGTGTTGCAAGTTTAGCCTTCCCAGAAGCTTTCAGAGACCGGAACATCGGCCAGCTTAAATTTCAAGAGGGCATTGAAAGTTAAAACATGGAAGTTGACTTTGCGGGGGTGGTGGTGGTGGCTTAATAAGGCAGCCAATTTCCACCCACATAGTTAATCCCAATCTTTGCTCTCTTTGGCCATTTTCTTTTGCAAAGCTTCCTGGAACCACCCTGATAAAGTTTGGGCCCATTTCTCCACCACGATGTATAGTAAACAGCTAAAGTAAGATGGGGTTGTGGGTTAATCCACTTCCCGCGGAGGAGGTTAAAAATACTGAATTGATGGGGCTGGCCTTCTGCTTCGATTATCTTTGATCTGGAGAACTGGATCGAGGACTTCAATCACCAGCCCTGCTCCAAGTGTGACAAGTGATAAGGAAACACTTTCTTCACATCAAGTGTTAAGAAAGCAGCCGAGAGCTGAAAGGTCCCCTTCGCTTTGCATTTGGAAGGGAGAACTAAGCTAGGATGCACTTCAGTTTTGGATTTGGGGGCCAACAAAGTCCATCTGCCTATACAGGTAGGCCTCGACGTACGACTACCATTGGGCCCAAAGGTTCTGTTGCTAAGCGAGACATTTGTTAAATGAGTTTGGGCCCATGTTATGGTTTTTCTTACCACAATCGTTAAGCGACACTTCAAAAGGACACTAAACGAATGGCTGTGAGAGCTGCCTGTACAGTGTACACACACCCACAACGGCCCTGCAGCCTCTTTTTTCTAATGGGTGAAACGTGGACGGACAGCGTGACCCCTTTCAGAGTTTGCCTGCTTGACCCAGAGTTCAGAGAGGCTGGCGAAAAAGACGACTTGGGAGAAGAAGGAAGAAGGGACGTGGGGTTTCGTCTCAACTCTGTTTTTAACTCATAAAATTGTGGGAGGGACCCAAAGGTCATCTTGCTTAAAACGAGGAGGGGGTTACAGCATGGGAAAAGAAGCAAAAATGAGTAAAACAGCTGCTGTCCTGCTTAAGGAAAGCCGGGCTCCTGAGCCACGCCGAAAGGGACTGCCTGCCGAGGGGCTGCCACTGTCTTTGGGAACGCTGGACGGCTGGTGACTGCCTGCCCGTCTTGCTGTCCCTAGCTGCCTTCCTTCGCTTGCAGCCAGCCTGCTGCCCAACTGCCCCACCAGCTATCAATCAGGTAGATGACTGATGGTTAAAATGATCACTCTGCCGTTGTGGTAGCATTATTTAGTCCTCTTGGCCCAGCATGAGCAATCCAGTGAATAAGTGTGCCAGACTCTCTTTATCTTGGCAACCGTTGGTTTCAACAGAGAGAGAGAGAGAGGGAGAGAGAGAGAGAGAGGGGGGGGGGGAAACCTACTTGTAGTCAATTCAGATAAGCCCAAGATGGACACACACACATGCTCTTTTAGCCAATGGTTATAGTCTGTCAGTGTGTTTTTCTTCTTTGGACTGAGGGGTGGGGAAGAAAACATCCCAGTTTTATTTTTAATCCCTGTGCCTCCCCAAAACTCGTCTCTACTTAGTCTTCCAAGAACTGTTGTTCCTGGATTCCAATCCCATCATCCTTTCACGTTGACATGCTGGCTAAAGCTTATGGGAGCTGGAATTCACCCTCATCTGGAGGACCACAAGTTGTTTTCTCTGATCTAGCCAAAACCTTGCTTCCCTTGCAACCGATAATACCCTAAGTGCAAATAAATATAATCGGGCCCTTTTTTTTTATTATTGCTAAGCTTTCCTCTCCAAGCATTGGATCATAGGGCCTTTTACTGCACGTATAACCTCCCTCCTGAAAAGCAAACTACCTGTTAGGTAAAATTCAGTCTCTGATCTAGAAAAAGCATGTTGTTGTCATAAAACTACACTCTTCCCAGTCAATTGACCCACAACTGTAATTGCCCAAGTACAGTAGACAGAACTGCCTTTCATGGCTGTCTAGAGGGGAATTTGTCCCGCCTTCCCCTCTGGAGGTTAATTACTTCCCAATCCTACCCCAGTTAGTTAATTAACCACCGGGGATAATTACCTAGCTCTGCACAGACAACCACAGCTTAGCGATATATGGCATTTTAAAGTATTTTGAAACTCTTGTCAGAACAAAGGACCTATTAGGGGGTTTTTAAAGACTCTGCTGTTGTGATCGTACCCCTCGGAGCTGGGGATTATCTGTTTCAGTTCCACGCTGGCCAAGAGACAACACGGCATCTGCAAAATTGCGTGGGACACCACCACATCCGTTGCAACTCTGCAAAAGTCGGGTTACCGTTCAATAAAACGGTGGCGGCAGTTCAAACGGAGGACGAAAAACCTTATCAGAGGATTCTGGTTCTCTGACAGGGCACTTGGTTGGCAGACCCTCTTCCCCACATCTCCAGTTTAAGAGGTTCAGATTGCACACCCCCAAAAGAGCAAACAGGGCTGGGAATCTGGGACTGCTGTTTTTTCTTTAAGTTTGCTCCCCCCCCCCAATGTCATAACCAGGATAGATAAGATCACAAGTTGCAAGTCACAAGGGTCCTACCATACACGTAGTCCTTGAACCTACAATCATTCGTTTAGCGACCATTCAAAATTACAGCAGCACTGGGAAAAGGTGACCTCACACTTAACGACCATCGCAGCATCCCCATGGTCATGCGGTCAAAATTTGGACGCTTGGCGACTGGCTAATGACGGTTTGCAGGATGCCAGGGTTGTGGGATCACCACTGCAACCTTCTAACGTGCAAAGCTGAAGGGGAAGCAGATTCGCTTAGCATCCCGTGTTACTCACCACTGCAGCGATTCATTTCACAATTGGGGTAAAAAAAAAAAAGTCATAAGCTGGGGCAAAATTCACTTAACTGCCTTGCTTAGCAATGGAAATTTTGGGGCTCAGATGTCGTCGTAAGTTGAGGACTGCCTATGTATCCATTCTTTTTATGACCCAAAGAGGCTGTGCTGGTAGCCAAAAGCACACTTGGGAAGCCATCCCTTTTATAGGGAGACAATCCTGGTAGGGAAGCCAGCATCACTAGTTTAAGAACTCTTTTGCAGTTATCTCGTAAAAGGTTGCTGCTTGAGGAAGCTGTCCAGACAATATCCCTAGGATCCCGTTTCTTAGATCTCAGCTCCAGGAATGCAACTTTGGGGAAGCACCTTCTCTTTGAGGAAAGAGAAGCCAAGTTTGTTTAGTGGCCAAGCTTGCTCTTCTTGTCAAGGGACAATTCCAGCTTCTAAAGGTGTTGCTGAACTGTCACACCCACACCCATCACCACTGCCAAAGCCAGCTGGCGATTGCGTTTTGAGACAGCTTGAGGACTAATTCAATATCTTTGCCAATACTGAAGGTTTCAGTCAATACTGCCCAGAACCATGTGGGTGCTCCATCACTGGAGATTTTCAAAAATAGACTGGACAACATTTGACTGGGTCCTCCCACTGCTCTGTTGTACCAGTTTTGGGGAGAGCAAAGACCTCCAGTCTTGGCACTACCTCTCCTCTCTCCGCTGACAAGTCAGTCAGGCTCAGAAGAAGAATCAGATCAACAAAAGACCTCTTTGATGCATCTTCGAACGTGGATGGGTCCTTCCAGAGCTTCAACAGGATAAATGTAGCCTGTGCGTGGGGTGATAAATCAAAAACCCTTGGTGATTTGTGCAAATCATCCAGAAATCCTCCATTTGCCTTTTTTGGTCTTAACTGCGGGATGAATGTTTGCAATTCAAGGCCAGTTCATCATTCACGATGGCAACAGAGGTCTAGAGATCCCGAATGGGCTGGGAAAACTTTCTCTTGTGGTTAGATCCTCTTTTATAAAAATGCATTTTATAAAATGCTCCTTACTACTACCGACTTCAGGAATAGAAAACTATTTGACAAGGAAGGGAGGGGGAAAAAAATCCTTTCAAATCTTAACCTCCTGCTCCCAAATGTGACAGTTTGTCCTCATTGCTTGCCATTTGGAGATAGAATGCACCTCACCATGGATGCACGTAGCATTTAGCAATCCATCACCAGTTAGATCCAACTCTATTTAAACTGTTAGGGTTTTTTGTCTAAGTTTAATGTAAATTTTGTTCTTGTTTAAACACATTAAGTCGCCTTGGAAAGTTGGAATATAGGAATGGAAATAAAATAATAATAGGAATCTTCCTTTGAGGGCCTCCAGCTGCTACGTGAAAACTTTCCTTTTTAGGAAGGATTGGAACTTTTAGAGGCACGATTGAATCCTGCAAGCGCTTTATTTATGTTCTTCTCCTGCTTCCATCCCCCTCAACCCACCACATTTTCCTTCATGCTGGTCTTAGGTGGGTTTTTTTCTGCAGTTAAGGGGATAATTTCCCTCGTAAATTGGGAGGACCAATCTTCCAAATCAGGCTTAGCACCTGACATGTTGGCTAATTGTTTCTCTCTGCTGACTGTGCTGGTTTGTCTTAGCTTCCTTTCACTGCAGGCTCCCAGAGAATTTGGGGGAACCCACAGTCTAGCTTAGGTAAGCATGGTGCAAACAAATGGGATAAAGGAAACATAGTTTGCATGAACTGAAGGGAGCCCCTAAAGACATTGGATGCGAATAAGCACTTCTGTCTGTCTTGATTTTTTATTATTATTATTTTTTTTGCCAGCTTGGTTTTTGGCAGGGGCTGCCAGAGTGAGATGGTGAAGTTACTTCTGCACACTTACACAAACCTTGAGGGCTTGTAACTTTGTAAACCTCCCCCTTCACCTCTCCCGCCTTGAGTTAATCCCACTCCTTCTAAACCTTCATCCCCTCCATTCTCAACCTGCCTTGTCACGATGTTTTGGATTCCCTCTCCCATCCAACCCCAGAAGCATGGAGATTGTAGTCCAGCGGACTGGGATTACAGCCCGGCCTATGGCCGAGCTGTGTTGGGGGCTAGTGGTGGCGGAATCCCCCTTACCCAAAGAGCTGCCTCCGTGGACATGCCAGTAGGAGAATTCCCATCATCACCAACAACCTGGCCAAAGGAGAGAGTTAACAGAAATGATAGTTTCCCCCCCCCCATCCTTCTGCTCAGGTTTCTGGGCTACGCGGAGATCTCTCCAAAAGTTATGACGATTGATCAGACCAATTTCCCTTGTCACCATTTCCAACCCGACAGGTTATCATGGGGAAATCCTACAAGCAAGGTACTTGCCCATGTCAGATACACTGTCTTTGATAACAGAAGCTCACTTTCCTGGTCTCAGAGCTCACCATCGCCAAAGTCTTTCAACACCCGCTGAAACAAGAGGAAACCACCTATTGCCAGAGTAGATGTCATCAAACCAGGCATCAGAATGTCATCCCAAACCCACGTTCTGCTTGAAAAAGCCCTTGCGGAAACCATGACTCCATTTGGCGGACCAGGGGGCTATCTTTGGGGAGGGTTAGAAGAGTCTTGGGAATGCCGACCAGTTGTCCTTCCCTTGTCTCGCCTGGGGGACCCCAATCAAACGGGGGCCGCCCTGGGAAAAGCAAACCCACCCAACTCTGCTGCGTTCCCTCACTTACCTTGGCGTGTCCGTTCAATTCTTCACTGTTGGAAAGAGTTGTTGCGTTGAGCGCTTCCGTGTATTGGTTAGGCTCCTTCAGTTTCTTCCGCTCTTTCTTGGCCACCACCAGCGGGAAATTTGGGAACTCTTGGCAGATCAGCATTGCCAGAACAAACCAAATCCAGTGTCGTCTTCTGTCTTTGGGGGACAGCATCTTCAAGATGGGGAAAGCAACCTTCTCAAAATGGGAATCAGAAACGGATCAGACTTGGGATGTTGGGCTTGTCTTTCTGGGTAAACTCACTTTACTTCTAGTCATCCCAAGCTAATCCCCCTTGCAAGCAACGTGTGACCATTGCCAGCAGTTTTGCCGTCTCGTCTTTGGACGGCCTGCTAAAAATCAACCACGCCAAGGCGACCCACGTTGAGAAAACGCTCCCCTCCGACAGCAGGTTCTCAAAACAAAAACCTGAGCTCTGAACGGCCAGCTCAGAGCAGAAGGTCGACCGGCCTTTCCCGTTTCATCTTCTTCTCCTTTGGCAAAAAAAAAAATGGCTGGAGGGTCAAAAGTTGCAGAAACACCTGGAGGCCCCTTCGGAACAGTGGCAGAGCCCAAGGTGAAGGACTGGAGAGTCAGAGGCAGGAGAGGGGAAGAGGGAATCGGTTGCCAGGGGGCCAAAGTGGGCTCCTGCTGGTCTTTCCGATGTCACATGTGCTGATTTCCAAAGCTGCCTGCTCAAATCTATCTATACATCGGAAATTTGGCAGAGTTGCTTACTTTACTGATGATGGAAAGAAAGAAAAAAGAAAGAAAAAATCACATCTCTGGATGATGTGCCATGTCCCAAATCTTTAAAAGTCCACAATTTCCCCCTTATTAAAAAAAAAAAGCAAGAAAAAAAAAAGCAAGAAAAAACTCTCAAATCCCTCCTTTCTGGCTGCCTGATTTTTTCAGAAACAATCTGACAATCGTCGCTTTCCCCTCCAAACCAGTTTTTCTCCTGAATCTTCTCTCTCTTTTTCCACCAGAGCACCTTCCCACGAGGAATGTCCCAATGCCCTCTCTCTGGGCTTGACATGAAATTGCCAGCTCCTTGCTTGCTTCCTTGCCTGGCAGCTGAAGGCTGGCAGAAACCTCCCTGGAGTTGTAGCCCAGGGAGTGAATAAATACAATTTTTGCGGGAGAGTTTTGCATCAACTTGAAAGGAAGGGGAGTGAAAAAAGAGGAGAAAGGGGGGAGGGAGGGTAATTTGTATGGAGAGGGAGGGACCACATTCTAAAGAGCTGTCGGGGCTGGTCTTTTTGCATTCCTATTAAGGGGAGACTGTCAGGAGAAGCCGACTCTTACCCCCTGTGCCAAAGAGATTTAAATCAGAACTCACTTCTTTCCCCGCCTGTGTCTTGTCTGCAGATCTGCTTCCTTTCCATTTGGCAAAATTTGCCTCTCTTTAGCCGAGGCCAGCAGCATTACGTGCCTGCTGGGACAATGGCTTCCCGCTTTCACTGGTGTACTTGTTGCATTTACAGGTCACCTTCGGAAGGATTGGAAAACGCCAGGCAGCCTCCGGTTTTATCCTGGGAAGGCCTCCAGCAGTAAGGTAGGCTAGGCTGGCAAAAAGCCCCCCGCGGTGGGTTTCCCAGCCCAGGAAGCCCTTGACCCTGGATGTCTGTAATCTTAGCCTATTGCCCTAAGCACTGTGTCACACCGGCAATCCAGAGCTAAGAGGCGACTGCCGTTCAGCTTAAAGCATGTAGGTAATAATAATGAAGGCTTCCAGTCTAAGAGCCAACAACTCACTCGTATTTCTTGGTGAAGCTAGACAATGATCTGTTAAAGCTTGCAAAGGAGAGTCCATCCGCACATCCACAGGAACAGCGTTATGTCAGTTTATGAAGCGCCATTGTGGGTAGAGAGTAAGCAAGCGTAAGAGCATATTCCTAGAAAGATAATACAGGTAATCCTCGACTTACAACCGTTCCGTTTAGTGACCGTTCAAAGTTACAATGGCACTGAAGAAAGGGACTTAGGACCGCTTTCCACACCACTTACGACCGTTGCAGCGTCCCTCGCGGTCACGCAGTCGAAACCCGGGCACTTGGAAACCGGCGTGTATTTATGAGAGCTGCAATTGTGGCCAAAAGAGGTCGTAAAACAAAGCGCTTAACAACTGCCTCATTTAGCAACGGACATTTCGGCCTCAATTGTGTGCTAAGTCAAGGACTACCTATACTTTAACCCAGCATTTTTTTTTTTTCCTCCAATGTGGGCAGCCCAATCCATCTCAGTATTTTGAGGTCCAGGGCAAAGACAAGAGGCTGTTGGTCTTGTTTAGTTTTTTTCCTAGCTTTCCAGAAAACCTTCCGGCAGAAGTGCGGTCAGATTAAAACCGAAGCTGGTGGCAGCAACGTAGATTTTACACGGACAGTCCTCGACTTACAACAGTTCATTGACCATTCAAAGTTACAAGGGCACTGAAAAAAGTGACTTATGACCGTTTTTTCATACTCATGACCGTTGCAGCGGTCAAAATTGATCAAAATTCAGATGTTTGGCAACTGACTCGTATTTATGACGGTCGCAGCGTCCCGGGGTCACGTGATCCCCTTTTGCGACCTTCTGACAAGCAAAGTCGATGGGGGAAAGCCAGATTCACTTAACAACCGCGTGACTAACTTAACAACTGAAGTGATTCACTTAAAACAACTGTGGCAAGAAAGGTCGTAAAATGGGGCAAAACTCACTTAACTGTTTCGCTTAGCAACTTAAATTTCGGGCTCCGCTGCGATCGTAAATCGAGGACTACCTATATTGATCACATCTAGAAACCACCCAACTCTCTCCCTCAATACTCAGATTTGAGTTCTCCATTCTGCTTAAGGTTGAGGATTTCATTCAGGTGACATCCAAAATATCCTAATTTGTTCTCCCCAAATTGAGCCAAACTTTTTAAAGCTTGTTGTGCTGCTCTTACTTAGAAAGCCAGGCCGAATCATATGAGATCCTCAGAGATTTATAGACTTGAATTGTTAAAGGGCAGAGGAGAGAGAATATTATTGTAAAAACACACAGAAAAAAAAACCCTCTTTTGCTTGTCTGCTGCCAATCATCTGGCAATGCGTTACCTAGATAACGCTGCAAACCTACTTTCTTTCTTAGCCAGAGCGGTGGCACACGGACTTTTACATTTTAATTGCTTATCAAGTCTTTGGTTAATTGGCTGCTTTTATCAACAAGATTTTTTTAAGGCCTGGGATTGCACTTAATTGTGTTTTGCTGCAAACGGGCTGGCTTTAATTAGCAAGTTGCATTTTTTTAAAAAAAAATCGTTGTAAAGGTTTGTCTCCGGTGTTATTGGTTGCTTGCTACACCATTGTTGAAAGGTCCATTACAAGTAGAACAAGCCCGTTTCTTCCTTCCCAATTATATGCCCAGATCCCCATTTAAACCGCAATTTTGATTGGTTTATTTTTTTTCAAGCATCTCCCCCAATCAGGTGGGAATGAGTCTCCAGATTCAGAGGGTTTCATTTCAGGAGTTTCAGCCCACTCTTCCATTCTGTCAAGGCCATTTTGAAGATAGCTTGAACTTCTCCCAGAGGTTTTAATTTATAATAATAATAATAAAGTTGGAAGGGACCTTGCAGGTCATCTAGTCCAACCCCCTGCTCAGGCAGGAAACCCTATACCATTTCGGACAAATGGCTGTCCAGTCTCTTCTTAAAAACTTCCAGTGTTGGAGCATTCACCGCTTCTGGAGGCAGGTCGTTCCACTGGTTAATTGTTCTCACTGTCAGGAAGTTTCTCCTTAGTTCTAGGTTGCTTCTTTCCTTGACTAGTTTCCATCCATTACTTCTTGTCCTGCCCTCAGGCGCCTTGGAGAATAGCTTGACTCCCTCTTCTTTGGGGCAGCCCCTGAGATATTGGAACACTGCTATCCTGTCCCCCCTCGTCCTTCTCTTCATTAAACTAGACATACCCAATTCCAGCAGCCGTTCCTGATATGCTTTAGCCTCCAGTCCCCTAATCATCTTTGTTGCTCTTCTCTGTACTCTTTCTAGAGTCTCAACGTCTTTTTTACATCGTGGTGACCAAAACTGGATGCAGTATTCCAAGTGTGGCCTTACCAAGGCCTTGTAAAGTGGCATTAACACTTCACGTGATCTTGATTCTATCCCTCTGTTAATGCAGCCTAGCACTGTGGGTTCTTAAACCAACAACTGCATGCGCAAAGAGCTATCTGAAGCTAAAGGGGGGGGGGGGAATGGCAAAAAATACAATGACAGCTTTATTAAAAACAAAATTCCCCCCACAATTGAAGAGGTGGTTCTGTTTGGCAACCATATATCCGTGTTGCAATGCCGTGCACTCAAAAGGATCCACTCCAGACACGCACGCAAGCCTCTGCAATGTGAAGGGGGGGGGGGGATAAGCAAAGAATCCAGGAAGGAGTGAAACGCAAACCACCAGAAAAACTTGCCTTTGCCACGGTCTGCAGAACTGTCTGGGCTGCTGAGCTGCCATATGACAGATTGTCCTATTAACATGTCATCAAGTCCCCCTGGCAGATTCGCAGCCCGTCTGCAGCTAACCCGAACAGAGCTTTAAGCGCGAGGCGACGCCAAAGCAAGTTAAATATTATTAACAAAGAATGGTTGCCAGCATAGTTTGCAAGGAATGCGAGATAGTTTTTATGGGGGGGGGGGGGGGGAAGAAGGAAAAAAAAGATAGAGCGTGAAGAGAGATGGGCTATTAACTATTACATAGTTCTGGTAAGGTTCTGATTCTTTTAAGTGGTTACAGGGCTTTCGGCCGATGCAATCAGCGTGGGTTTTAAACCCGACGGCTTGATTTTAGCCCAGCCATTTGGATCAGTCGATAGTCGAAAGAGATGTCTTGGCCCGTCTTCTCTCAGAATTGTTTCTTTAGGATTGATGTTTAGTCTCGGTAGGGAGGGGCCAGAAATGGAGCGAGGTCTGGTTAGGAACTGGATAAGGAACCACCAGGTAATCCCCAGGTTGCATCCAACACAGTCACCAATGGAGCCATGTTTAACCAGAGGTGGTTTTACTTTTCCTGAAAACGTGATTGCAGACATTGGTTTTCCCCCTCGCGTTCCTCGTATTTGTGGCAGCTTTCAAATCCTAGGCCTGCACGATCAGGGTTTCTCAAGGTGGGTCTCCCTTACAAGAGAGGACGTGACCAAGATTCGACTCAATTCCTCTCCATTAAAACTACTTGGATGAGACCATGACTTACCTGCCATTTGTCTAATGTTGGCGTCATAGCGACACCTGCTGGATAAACTATGATATTACAGTCGAAATTACCTGTATCCGACGTGTATTAACCAGGTAAAGCCTGCACAAATAGGGAAAGCCACTGTCTTCTTCTCTATGTCTCAGGATGATTTGTTCATCTTTTTTCTCTTATCTCAATCAAGTTGGCACCAGGCCTAAGAATCTAAGCCTATCCCAAAAAATAATAATAATAATAATAATAATCTAAAGCAGAAGCCTCTGTTGCTGCATCAGTGTGTACAGGATCCAAAGCAGCCCCATTCCTTCTCAGCTAGAGGTCCTTCATGAAAAAGGTACTTCAACTAATGCAACTTCGTGGCAGCAACAGAATCTGGGTTGTCCCTGCTTTCTCCTGGCATCTGTTTCAATTTCCCAGTCTGGTCCACTATACTTCTAGGAGTCTACAAAGATTCTTCCTCCAAGCACTGAGCTGCTTCAAGCATACTTTGCTTCAGTAGGTCAGCAGATATTTGAACCTGCTCCCAAGGAGAGGATCTCTGCTATTACTTGTCCCCAGAATCCCATACTTGGAAACTTCTGGACATAAAGGTTTCCATCTATACCTATCGTGACTCTGCTCAATACCCATTCCACCTAAATGAACCCCCTTATTTTGCTTGCAACTTCTTGCAAATAGTAGAGTTCTGTTTGGTCCCAATTCTCCCTCTGTAATCTCTATAACTCTTGCCTAAATATTTATCTCACCTCCAAACGGCCCAAATTGTTCTCTGACTACTGGGTCTAGACCAGGGGTAGGCAACCTTGGCTCTTTTATGACTCGTGGACTTCAACTCCCAGAATTCCTGAGCCAGCCATGCTGAGGAGAAAGGGAGAGGCTTCCAAGCTGAGCTGTGCTGGCTCAGGAATTCTGGGAGTTGAAGTCCACGAGTCATGAAGGGGCCATAGTTCCCTCATGCTGGCTCAGGAATTCTGGGAGTTGAAGTCCACGAGTCATAAAAGAGCCAAGGTTGCCTACCCCTGGTCTAGACTGATTCTAGATACTACTGCAGAGGTCTCCAATTTTAAGACCTGCAGACTTCCAACTGCCAGAAATCCTCAGCCAGCATGGGGAATTCTGGGAGTTGAAGTCGACAGGTCTTAAAAGTTGCCAAGGTCGGACGTCCGTGCACTAGAAGATTCTTCTGCAATTGACCAACCAAATGTTCTTGGATTAAAAAAAAACAAAAAACGTTTCTCACCTGTCATTATTCTTTTCTCGTCCGCAAACACGCACTTAACGTACATCTAAACTCCACTTTGGCCAGCCAGCCAATTAATTCATTAAGCCGATTTAAGCTAGCTCTTTCATGTGGCAGTCAAACACGTGTGTGAACTCCCATCAGTGCAGCTTATAAGCCACCACACCCAATTGAGCACAAGTGAACTCAGACAGTGATTTATTCAACAAACTATGGTTAAACAGACCCAAGCTTAGCCTCATAAGTGAACCAAGTCACGTGTACTCAACCAGCCTCTTTCCCTCCCACCCCTTTAAGGTACTATAAAGAATGTGACCTATGCTTCTTTTTTCAAGTAGTTAAGAAATGCCTTTGCATGAATATGTACATTAAGATCTTGTGACAACCGCAGGTGCAAAACGTGGACCAAGCTGAAGGGGAAAAAAAACCACAAACAAAATTTCATCAAAAGACAAGAGAGGTGGGAGACTATCACACAATCCCTGAAGTATTTCTAAAAATGGAAATACGTATTTTAAACCAGTCTCCCCAAATACCCTTCCCCAATTTGTCCTGGATCCCTGTTGCCCAGGGATGATGGGAGATGTAATCCACAATAGCGTCTGGCATACTGAGAAGGCTTCCTTAAATTATTTTCTTTTGTAGTCCTCTCTCCCATTCATGCGCTGACAATGAGATTTTAATAAACCTTTGTTCGCTGGTAAGAGCTATTGGGAGAGTTACAACTAAACCACACCTACTGGCAGAGAAATTGGTCAAAAGCAGATATTCACTCTTCATCTAAGTTAAACAGCTTATGGATTTAATTAATCCTTTCTGGTTGCTTTTCCTCCAGTCAATACCCCATATCATTTCATAAAGTCAACATTTCCAATTTGTTTTGTGTATGGGTTCCAGGGGGAAAAAAAACTATACCCCAAAAAAAAAAAAAAAAAAGGGAATAAAAACCAGTAACTCAAAACTTAACCAAAAGCAGAAATCTCATCTTTAAAATACCTTTGAACAAAGGGAAAGCTTAAAAAGACATACTTAGCAGTACAGGGTTTCTTTCAACCTTGGCAATACCAACGGAGGGGGTCTAATAACAGGAAAACCACGCTAAACGGGTTGGGCTTAGGTTGTTTTTTTTCTCTTTTTCTTTGTTTTTGGCTATGGGAAGGTATTTATTTGTTTTAGCCAGATAAGCTGGGTGGGCAAAACATCCCACTAATCCCAGAAGCACAACTGTGGGGTTTCTTTCCCTGCCCCAGAATGGGGAGTGTAAAGGTTCTGGTTGAGAATAAGTAGGTTTTTTGCCCCCCCCCCCCAGAACATTAATCTGTTTTAAGTTAAATCAACCTCCTTGAGGTCCTAGCTTTTGAGTGATCCCTGCTTTAGAAAGATACCTTCAACTGGAGCTGATTAACTGCAAGACAAAGCATAGCACTAATGGGGAGGGGGGAAGGAGGAGGACGGGTATCAAACACAGAAGGAATTTATTGAAAAAATCCTTCCCAAACCATCCTCTCTTCAGGCTTGACTCTTTCATTTCCCTTCTCCTTAGCAGCAAAACCTGGAGATGAATTATAAAACATAACATGATTGCAACCTCAAGCCATCAAACGGGGTCCTTTTGAAAGAAAAGAACACGGAACATCAAACTTTTACCCTTTTTTTTAAAAAAAAAAGAAAAAAGAAATGCTGATCAAAAGGCCAACAGAAGCTGGTAGATTTGGCCAATGTCCTGTCTCTCTCTCTTTAAAGAGCCATTGGGCACGTTTTTTTATTGGGCCAGAATTAAGAGAAGAAAAATTGTACATTGTGATGAGTTGGGCAAAGAACGTGCCTGCTTTAAAAACACACTAGGTTACTCGGAACTAAGGGCCGCTGTACCCCTTGTGGTTGCGTGGGAGAGTGGAAAAGTTTTCTCTTTTGTGAAAACCCAGGCTTGCCTCCGTTAGCACCAAAACTCCTCTAACTTTGTGGGGTGGCTCAAAAAGCTTTGTGCTCACCCTCACTCCAAACTTCATTTTAAAAGAACTGTAAATTCACTCTCCAGCATCGGGCAAGCTTAGTGTGCAAAATGCTGCCTCGAGGATCTAGTGCTCATACAAACATCTGCTCAGTTTGGGAACCTGTTCAGCAGCAAACATCAGCACGTCAAGCGAGGTGATCCAAGGGGGTCTCTTAAGGAAACAAGAGCGCTCCTCATTCCTCTACCCTCCTCCTCCTCCCTCCGCTTTCCTGAGAGATCTACCCATCCGTGTTAGAACAGGCAAGGATTGCCCATGCTCTCCCACCCCATCTTCCTATCGCCAAAAATCCCATGTGGATGCTTCTGCCCAAGTTCTCAAAAACTCCAAGATGTTAGAACTGATTCAAAGCGTTCTGAAAAAACGAAAAAGAAACACAGGGATTTTGCAGGCCGGTAAATTTAGATCCTACAATTTACCTGTTTCAGAAAGGGATTTTTTTTTTTCTTCTTCTTTCTTGGGAGACAAGTGTGTTTGTCCTCTTCCTTGCTCCATCCCATCACATCCTTTTCAACCCCAGACAGGGTTTTCCCCTCCCCTCTCAACAAAACTAATTCCATGAGCCAAACCAGTAATTAAAAAAAACAACCCTGTACACATCACAGCAGTCGGGAGTACGAGACCCACAGAGTCCCAAATGTTTTGTTTCCTTCCTGCCACTACTGTTCTTTTGGTCTCAGAACCCAGACTTGGAAGGAGAAGGAGAACTCCAGAGCGCCTCACTCCTGCGCAATGCTCCTCAAGACGTACTTCACTGTATACGCAAAAGCCGCAAAGCCCACTATAACGAACAAGTTCGCCAAAGCTCCACCCAGGAGTCCATGATGGCGGTTAGCTTGCTGGAGGCCAAGGGGGTTGTTAGCTGCAGCCAAAGGCGGGTGCCCGTTAAGAATTGGCAGGCCGTTCTGGCCGTGATGAGCTTCCCCGTCAGGGATGACATCCGGAAGTGGGAGAGTCGTTGGCCGGCTGTGGAGATCGTCTCGTGCCTTCTGTTTCTGCTTGATTTCCTGGAGAAGCCAAGAAGGGCAGGAGAGACAGCAGGAAGTGATCAGATGGAGGCCACGCTATGTTGAAATTCTTTCAATTAAGCAAACCGAAGTCTATTCAAGATAGAACTAGTTTCACCATTTCAGATGGGAGGCTCCTATTTTTTCTGTTAAAACCCAAGATCTTAGATTTTCCCCTATGACAAGCTCTTTTTTATGGAGGTGGAAGGTTCCCAAACCAAAGAGACTTCCACTATAGTCTGAAAACCCAGCTTGGATTATCAGAATAATGCTTATGGTTAAGCCTGCAGAAGAGAAACTTTCTGGTCTGGTTTTGAGATGTCCATGCTCATTCTCTAATGGGATTATTGCTCACAAGCAAGCCACAGGCACTAAGATGAGGCTGGAAATGGGCTCAGCTTGTGATATACAACAGGAGCCTTTTCACAAGAATGGCTGAATTTCTAGGTGAAGCAAATGTTGCCCTGGAGTGGTGGACATCTCCAAATCAAAAAATGACCCAGTGTCATTTAAAAAAAACAAACCACCCCATAATTGGAGATATCGCTCAAGGAAAAGACTAGCCTGTCACTTACCTCCACCATGTCAGGAAACAATTCACAAAAGACCTTGTCTTTTACGTTAAATTCTAAACTCTGCGAAGCCAGTTGCCTCTTCTGACGGAGCAAGAAGAGAAGAGAAAAGTCAGCCTGGTGTTACCATTTGAATGGAAATGAAATCAAGAGTCCCGTATCTCTCCCTGTGGATTCCTTTGTGGCCGATTTTTAATCGGCGGCGAAGAAATGGCAGCCAGCGATAGAGACTCACCGTAAATTCTGTTGTTTCTATACTGCCCAGCGTGGGCCCTTTTTCAACCATAAAACTAAGAAGGCCTGTCAAGATTGTGGAGACTGACCAAGCTGGGTTCCAGGTGTCAGGGTGGAAATCAGTAATGGAAAGACACAACCTGCAAAACACAAGCAGAGACCCCGAAGCTTACGTCACAGCAGAGGGAGACAGAGCGTGTTTACCAGGACAAGATTTCTTTGGGTGCCATGAACACTTCCACTGTTCTTAACCAAATTAAGCAAAACCGGAGGTTCCTTCACTGAACTGTCACCACAGCAGTTAGTGAAATTTAAGCCTTAGTGAAATTTAGCAGTGCTTCCAGACGTGTCTGAATTACCCTTCCCAGCATCATCTCCCAGAGCCTGCTGGAAGGCATCAGGGAGGAAAACAAGCATCTTGTGGCACACGGAAGTAAAAACCAAGGTAGAGGTAGTTGCTGACTTTTAGTGATCGTTTGAAGCCACTATGGCCCTGGAAAAAGCGACTTAGGATTGTTTTTCACCCTTACAAATGTTGCCGCACCCCCAGTCACGTGATCAAAATTCAAGCATTTGGCATGTTAATTATGGCGGCTGCACTCTCCTGAGTCATACGATCACCATTTGTGATCCATTTCCAGCTACCTTTTGACAAGCAAACCAATAGGGAAGCCAGATTCGCTTAACAATTGCAGCGATTTTGCTTAACGACGACAAAGGTCGTACAATGGAGCAAAACTCACTTAACAACTGGCTAGCTTAGCAAGAGAAACCTGCGGGTCAATTGTAGCGCTAACTCTACATCCAAGACAACTGAGAAGAAGCGGGGCTGAAGCAATCGCATTCAAAGTGACGATGCTGGTTTACTTCGAAACATGGTTACCACAAGCCCAAGACGTCTCTAGTGAAATATTTCTCGTATCCTATAACAGCGAGAGGGGAAAGAGATGCTTTCAAAAATCACTGGCCAAGAAAAGACCAGGAAATATTAAGCAAGGATCTTACCTTGTGTTGCATTTAAATCTTCCATTTGGTGTGATCATATAAATACTAGGAGGTTTAAAAGGAAATTCTCTGGGGAAAATTAACTTCCCATGGTAGTAGCCACCTAAAACAGGAATAGCGGGAAAAGAGAACTTTTTTAAAAAAAAATTCACAGCAAATCATGTTGTCCAAAGGAGCTACTGAACAGTTTGAGGAGAGAACTTCTGGATTTAACTGTGGGGCCCTTTTTCTTACAAGCAACTTGGTGAAAAGGAGAAAGTCCTCTGAAATATGTAGATAAAACAAGTCCTGCCTGATGAGTTACTCTGGCCATCTCCTTTATCCTCCTACGATGCTAGCACTTCTAGATTCCAGCCCATCGCCCTTTTTATTCTCTCAACAAGCATCTGAATCTCAATCTGGCATCTACAAACATTCCTGGAAATAAATTTTGGAAGTTGGTGCTTCTTGACCCACTACATAGGATTCTGTGATATTATATGCAAACACACACCGATATAAAAATAGCAAACAAGGAGAACAGGGGGAAAAAAAAAAAGCCCCAGAACTCTGTTCCCAAGCAAGACTAAAACACACGTGGGTGATGTTCCCAACAAAAAGCTTCCCCACGAGAAAGGCTCATGCTGCTAGACTATGATTTACCTTCATAGGGTGTCATTTCAGGTCCTCGTACAACATAATGCCTACGAAAACAAAGAAACAAAAGTATATCACACCAGTCACGTTTCGAATCTAGAAAGTGAGCAATGAGGGTGCCCTGTCCTTTCAGAAGATCCCCAGGTGGAAATCTGCTCTGTTGCACCCGGTGCCCACGAAGAAGATCTTGTGATATCACAGCCTGACTTCTAAATTCCGCTGTTATTTCTGACTGCCCTTTTAGCGTGTCTGCTTCCCAGTTTCTTCTTGGTAGCTCTGCAGATTGATCTGCAAGTTTCACCGTTGGTGGACGTGGGAGTTTATTAACAGAAAGGAAGAGATGTTTTTTTAAAAGGCACTGGTAAGTCATACTCCCAACTTCCAACAGTGCGAAACATACTAAGTGGCTGGTGAGACTTTGGGAAAAGTCAGCCAGATCAGGAATTTTGCACTGGGTCCCGTGTGTGTGTGCAAGCCCTTGCATGAGCGGCGGGCTGGCACGCACGTGTGCAAGTGTCTGCCAGCTCGCTGCTCGCACAAGTTGAGCTGCGTGCGTACGTGCGTACGTGGGCTCCGGCTAGCCACTCATGCAGCCCAATTCTGAATAGGCCACAAGCTGTTAGTGGGCTGCAGCCCGGGGACCCCTGCTACAGAACTTCCCTACCATTTTCTTTCCATTCTTGTCTTAAGGAGGTTCAATCTTTGATGCCTTTCAGCCCCCCCCCCTCCCATTCTTACCACTCAAGGATATTGGATGGCAAAGGCTCAGCACAAATGTAAGGCACTGGATCTTTTTTGATGCGCAGATAGTCCTGTTTGAGTCGCTGGGTGGCCGTGGTAGGGGCGCGCTTGTTGCTGGAGTTGCTCATCTGGAGGCAGAGAGGGGAGACGCACAATTGAACAACCAGTTCAAAGAATTGTAGGCTCTACCAACTCAAGAGAAGCCAACAGCAGAAGCCTCAAAGTGGTTAGAGGAAAAAAAAGTTTTAGTTGCTGTCATTCCAGCTCCACCGCCACCATTCCAATTTTTGCTTAACGCAGCCAGGCTGAGTTTTCAAAGTTACCTAGGGCTCTGCCCACCTTCACACAACCTACTAGAGACATTTGCTTGGATTGTCAATTAACTCCGCGGACCCTCCTCTGCTAGAACTCCTTTCAAAGCGTGAAGAAAAACTGGATCAGTGTCACCACAAAGACCAGGAGACATTCAAGCATCAAGAAGAACTCAAGCATCACCCACTCAAAAAATCCTCCTTTGAACCTGACCAGGAAATTTGGGGGGGCTGCAGTCCCAATAGCATCTTGGGGTGCTGTACCAGCTTGGGGAAGAAGGCAAATGTTTGGTAGACACCAGAAGCAACCCAGAACTGCAGGGCACTTTCCTTTTGTTGGCAAAAGAGCCTGGAGATCATTTCTAAGCCAAACCAAGCCCATTTCTTTTTAACATTTGCAGAGGGATGAGGAACAGGCTTCACATGTTCCAGTGAAAGATCGTACAACTAAGGGTCCAAAGTCGGACCAAAGCAATCTTAGGATTAAAAAAAAAAAAAATGCAAAGAAAGAGAGGGAAATTCACCTTTTAAACTTTCTGTTGGAATAACTGTTGCAAGCTAGGAAACTCTAAAAACAGCCTCGTGTCAGAGTTGACAGTGCTAAGCTAATCAGGACAAGTCATACGAATTATTTCCTTCTAATCAATCAATCAATTTGATTGCTTGATCCTTCTAATCATGATAACGGTCATAAAAACACTTTCCCTCCAACCAGGATAATTAATAGTCATAAAAATAATTTGCTTCCCTCATCCAGGAGCCACCTAAAGGCAACAGGAGAACCTCATTTGGATAAAACCCTAAAACCCCTTCCAGTTTAAACAGACTAAGCTCTTCTTCATCCCTGTTACATAATCCTCCTCTCCATCACTGTTCTACGCTCGCAAACTGGATCCAAATACCATTTCAACTTGGTATGAAACTTGCCCCAAATCTGCTTGCTTTCCACTTTTGCCTTGATCAATTCCTATCTCATCCAGGTACCTTCCAGAATTACCAAGCTAGGAAATTCCATCGTGACCTTGTTGACTAAGGATGACGGAAGGCAAAATCCGGTTCATCTCACCGGTTCCCTGCTTAGGTATAGCTGAATCATACATACAAATACTAAATCTGGAGGTCACAAGGGAGCTGAGGTAGACTCTAGGAAGCAGAGGCACAAATCAGTCTCACAGGACTGTCAGGGGAAAAAAGAATCCCTCTGCTGTGCTTAGATACAAACACACCCTAAATTAAAAAAAATATATGTATTAATTCTCTTCCCCGGCACAAAAAGCCTGCCAGTTTAATTTCCAATAACAAGATTCTTGGACTATTAGTGGTGGGGAAGTTTTCCGCAAAAGAAAAAGGCTGTCTCGTTAAATAGAGGCTTGGCTTAATTCCACAAGATCATTTTCCTTGTGAGAAATGGAGAAGTCCTTAGAGAGGGCCTATTGTATTTTGCAAGAAAATAATTTGGGATTACTCCACCATGCTGGCAGGTCGAGTTAATCTGGGGCACCCAGCACTTCCCCCCCCCCCACTTCTCATTTCTGCAGTTCTCTGCTACTGGTCCAATCTAACAAGGAAGTCATGACCTTCTTCCAACAAAATAACAGAGTTGGAAGGGGCCTTGAAGGTCTTCTAGTCCAGCCCCCTGCTCAAGCAGGAGACCCTATATCATTTCAGATAAATGGTTGTCCAATCTCTTCTTTAAAAAAAAACTGTGTGTTGGAGCATCCACAACTTCTGGAGGCAAGTCATTCCACTGATTAATTGTTCTAGCTATCAGGAAATTTCTCCTTAATTCTAAGTTTTGATAGCTTTTCCAGAAAGAGAACTGGTCTCTCCCAGTGAGCAAAGGCTCAAAGGACAGAGGCTGGGGACAAACAAGAGGAGACGGCACCAGGCCCAATGTGACAGCCAGGTTGGAATGGTGACCCAGATGAAGGAGGAAAAAGCATTTCCTTTGTTTATCAAAGGTTAAGCGAGGTTACACCAGACAAAATGTATTTGCAGCTATTAACTGGGACAGAAATTGCTTTAGACAGTGTTGAATGTCTATTACCAAGTCAATGAAAATCAGGTATACAACTCCACCGGAGGCAAACTTAAGATTCTTTCCTAGTGACTGAAGGCTGTGGGGATCTGGGTAGTGAGAAATAAGCTTTGGCTCAACCCAAACAGCTGCAGGTTTTGAGTTTGCTGCGTTTTGGGGATTCTCTTACGGTGCTTCTGGATGGGGTAGAACTCGCCACAATCCAAACCGAGATGCAGTTTTAGGGATCTTCAATTTTGGGCTTCTGCTGGAGAACCACAGGGCAGTTGTGGCTAGAGGGCCTGTCTCGTGTGTCAGTTGTGCCCGTTCCTAGGGCCTGCTTATGGTCACCTGTGATCTGAATACGGGAAGGCCCTCGAAAGCCACCCGGGAGCTGCAGCTGTTCCAGAATACAGCAGTGCAACTAATTATAGCTGCACCTCGGTACACACGTAACACTTGTGTACTCCGAGTCCCACAGGCTCCCTAGCAATTTGCAAGTTTAATTCAAGATTGAGATTTAATATTCAGTAAAGCCCTTCACGGCCCAAGGCCAGGTTACTGCCTGTCTCCAACTCTCCCAGCTCATCCTGCGAGCTCTGGCTTTGGGTCCCCTTCTCGGAAACAGTGTCACCCCCTGGCAGGACCCTAAAAGCTTCGTTCTTCCCTGATCACCTGGATAGAGGGAACCTATCCAGAAGGAAAGGCTTCTGAATGGGCTGTACAATAGGTGGCCTCCGTTGTGTGGTTTCCCTTTATTTTGTTCCCTCTACTGTTCTGTTCTTTGGTTCCAGATGCTTGCTGGTTTTTGTTTTGAATTCTTTGGTTTTCATGTTTCTACGCAACCGCGAGCCGCCAAAAGTTATTGTGTGAGCTGGGAGGCGTGTTAAGTCAAATAAATCAATTAGAGATAGTTCAGTGAATAAGCCACAATAGCTTAGCTGAGCCACTAAACCAAAAGCTCCAGCTTAGCTTAGCACAATATGTCAAGCCAAGACCATTCATTCATCTTACTGTCTGCTTTTGCCAAGTGCCCTCCCCCCCCCGCCATCTCTAGTTATATAAAATAGCTTTATGACAACCGGAGGAGACCAGCACATTGATTCCCCTGGAACACAACTCCCAGAAGCCCCAGCTGTTAGCCGGGAATTCTGGGGAGGGGAGTTTCAGCATCTGCCCCTCGGCATAGATGGGGAAGTCAGCAAGCCGAAACCCCAGCTAGCAAAACCGAAGCTGCGGTTCCCCAAGTGCGAAAGCGGCGGCTGGGGGAGGCGGAGGGGGTCCTCGTCACCTACCCAGGAGCCGTTTCGCCTCCACGTGTTCGGCTTCCCCTATCAGGAGCCCCGCCCGGCTGCATTCACACAACCTGCCCAACCCGCTTCCGGGATTCATCCCTTTTAGCTGATCTCGGCCACCCCCCCCCCGAACTATCAGCCCCCAACCCCCCCCGCTGGAGGAGAGCGAGTAAGAGGGAGAGATTTCCCCTCTTCCCCCCCCCCCCGGCCTTGCTAAGGCAGCTCAGGCTGACCCCGATGGGAGCCAGCACCATGGGGCCAGTAGTCCGGCACTCAATAACAAAGGGTCTCCCGGCTCCGAGCCCTTACCTCTCTTTGCTAGGCTCGGGTCCTCCGGCTCGGGGCGGGGGAAGGGGAAGGAGGGCAGCTGGCGCCGGAGTCAGCTTCTCAACCCGGCGGCGGCGGCGCCTTGTCTCCTTCCGACGCGGCTCCCCAACTCCGGCCACCGCGACCCTCCAAGATGGCTGCCCAGGGCAGGCCCAACTAGAGGCCGGCTTCCCTGCTTCTCGCCACTTCCGATTCCGGCGGGAGGGAAGGGCACTTCCGGGAGGCCTTACAATGGCCAGGGTGGAAAAAGCGAGGGAAGAAAGGTTAGGCGAGTTGCCATAGAGCTTCCGCAGAGGGCGGGCTAGAGCGACGCCCAAACCCGTGACGCCTTGGGCTCCGCCTTTTGTCGTCGTTGGAATGAATGAGGAGCCGCTCCGTTTTGGCAAGGCGGAGGGATGAAGGGCGGAGCAATCTACCCCGCCTCTTAGTCGTTGGAATACTTAGTGTGCGCTTGCGCGGGCCGCTCGAGACGCTTTGGTCCTTTTCCCGCGCTTTTGGCCCGTTGCCGTGGAAACCGCGCGGGGATGCGCCCAGGATGAACAGAGAGGAGTCCGGACAGTGCCATGCTATGGAGGAACACAAAGCTTTACCCTCAGCTACGATACGGCTCTCTAACCTTAAAAGTCGAGAACAAACTCTATATTTAATGCCTAGTATTTGTAGCAACGAATCTTTTCGACGCCCACACCCGGAAAATATGCAAAGTGACAAACACCTATTATTTTACTTGAAGGTGCTTGTGCTCCCTCAGACCATCTTTTTCAAACTTTTTTTTTTATATATAATTGGATAGTAGCTAACAAGTAACTGAACAATGTAACTCCATTTTGCATAGAAATAAAAAAAAATCAATAGAAAATAGAAACATATCGGGAGTATTACCTTGAGAGGGTCTGTTATAGTTAAGACAGGGGGGCTTATAAAGTACATAAAGTAAACATATGTATGGGGGGGGGGTTGGAACGGGCCCAGAGCCAATTGTGATTGGAGGAGAATGTAAATCTACTGGTAGTAAAATAATATGCATATTATTGTGTGCTAGAGGCTTCTATAGAGAAAGAACACAATGGGCTTGTATTTTGGCCTCAGGGCCAGAAAAAACAGCTTTCTGGGTTTCTGTAAGAAAAAGAGAAAATATTCTAAACGGCAAATTAATAGGAATATTTTGGGCATGAAAAGGAATGTTGAAAACTAATTATTAAAGAGTTTTTGTTATTTTTGGAAAGGAGGAAGGAACTACATTATGATTTCTTCTGACAATTTCAGCCTTTCAAGGTAGACCAAGACAAGAAACAGGCATAGCAGGGATCCCAGGAATGCTCTTTTTTTAAATAGTAAGTTGGCATAAAGATTCTTGAAGACCTGTCCATCTTTCTGTTTCATCTTATATAGGTAGTCCTTGACTTTTCGAAATTACAGTGGCATTAAAAAAAAGTGACTTATGATGATTTTTTCACACTTTGGACCGTTGCAGCATCCCCACGGTTACATGATCAAACTTTGGGCATTTGTCAAGTGGCATGTATTTAAGACAATTGCACTGTCCCAAGGTCACGTGATCACCATTTACGACCTTCCCAGCAGGCTTCTGATGAGCAGAGGCAATGGGGAAAGCCAGATTCACTTAACGACCACATAATTCACTTAACAACTGTGGCAGAAAAGGTCATAAAATGGTGTGACTCACTTAACAACTGCTTTACTTAGCAATTGAGCTCAATTGTGATCATAAGTCGAGGACTACCTGTACTAAACAAAATCAAGGGGAGGTTATTTTACTTTCTCATGGTCTCCTGTTTCTCAGGACTGTTTAATCTTTTCTGAAATTTTTAACCTTCCCTCCCTCCCTCCCTCCCTCCCTTCCTCCTTCCCTCCCTCCCTCCTTCCCCTCTTACTGGTTTACTCATACCTTCTCTTTCCCAAGGTTAGTTCTAAATTTCTATACAGACCATGAAGTTAAGTAAATACCCCAATTTGCAACACTATGGGTAGCAATTAGTTTAGGCATGGCTGGCTCAGGAATTCTGGGAGTTGAAGTCCACAAGTCATAAAAGAGCCAAGGTTGCCTACCCCTGGTTTAGGCAGTCAGCCCCTCCCTCGCTTCCCACTTATCTGAAAACTTACCTACCTACTTACCTACCTTCCTTTCTACTACAAGAGGCCCATTTAGTTGCATTGGCCTAGTATGACAATCATCTGTCAGGATGAAAAGGCATCCATCAGAGTAGCTTACTGAACACGCCTTATTTCTCACCACTATCCAGCTCACTCCTTGGGATAGCTAATGCTGCTTGGCAGGTTACAGTCATGTCTCTGGTATTTTAATACTGCCATTAAGTGATCCCACGTGCATCGCTAGGGCTCATTTTAAAAAAAGATTTCAACATCTCTTGTTTTCTCCCGCATGCAGATTAATCGAACTATAGGATCAGGCATCACTCCTCTTCCCAAAGGAAGGCCGAAACTCTCCAGATCAGCCTGGCCATTTGGGGGATGGATACACTTTGCCAAGGCAGAAAACAACCTGGGATTCTGTCCTTTCCTTCTTCAGGGATCCATTCCAGGTGCAGAGTCGACTGACATGGAGTCGAAGTTGAAGGTAAGCAAAACATCGTTATAATTAAACTGAGGTGAATTCTCCTTCAGTTTGAGCTCAGCTCCTGAGGAATTCATGGATTATAATTGTAACTATCTAAAGTTTGGTCTGCTGGTTCTTCATACTGAAAAGAATCAGCTCGCAGCAAAACAGCCTCTCAGATTTTGATGGAGATAAATTTTTAATCGAAACATTTAAATAAATTAAATCTAAATATTTATTCACTGAGTGACACCCTCACGGATATTTCCAGCCGCCACATCCCAAGTCTTTTCCAGTCCACACAAGTGCACTAAGTGGTCATTAGCTTTTGCTCCACTGAAAGAAATGGGGAGCAAAACTAAGAGAACCGATGTTATTAAATGAGGAGGCACAGTTCCTCACCCCACCATCTTGGGTTGCTGAAGGATGTAATGCAGTTCTGTTGTTTTGTTGTTTCCTTATCGTTTCAACATTTAGTGTATTCCTAGGCATGGTGGAAAAGGCTGGAGAATGATATCCCAAAGGTGCTTTATCAAAAGGCAACTGAACTTTTCTTTTCTTGAGGATGTTTTAACTTCTCATCCAAGATGTTTTCAAGGAAAAACAAAGTTCAGTTGGCCTTTTGAAAAAGCACCTTTGGGACAACCCTGACCTAGAATGATGACTGAGAATCTTCATAGGCCAAGGAAAATAATCACTCTGGATCGTTTGAGCTATGGGTTTTTGTGTCCGGTTGCACAAAGTGGGAATTGCATGTGCAATTTCCCTCACCGAGTGAGCTGGAGAGCTCTCCAGTCTTGATTTTCTGGTCGTTGCCTCAACAGGCCCTTTTCAAGGTAATTTTTGGGTAGGGCCTTAGTATAAATCCTGAAACTGCCAATCCTGAATTTAAGTTGTTTAAGTGCTGAAAGAAAGAGGAAAGGTGCTTAGCTCTAGCATGCACACAAATCATGGTGTGGAGATGAGCTCTAAGATATGAAACAATACAAGTAATTCTCGACTTACAGCCATTCACTTACTGAAAGTTCAAAGTTACAGCGGTACTGAAAAAAGTGACTTAGGACTGTTTTTCACACCATGGCAGCATCCCCATGGCCATGTGATCAAAGTCCAGACACTTGGCAAATGGCTCATGTTTATGACGGTTGCAGTGTCCCATGGTCATGTCATCCTCTTTTGCGACCTTCTGATAAACAAAGCCAGGTTCACTTGACAAACCCTGTTACTAATTTAACAATCGCAGTGATTCACTTAACAACTGTGGCCAGAAAAGTCATAAAATAGGGCAAAATTCACTTAAGCAAAGCCAATTATAGTCATAAGTCGAGGACTACCGGTATACCCTTGTTCTTTTAGAAATAGCACCAGTTTTATTTCGAAGTGCTCACGAATTAACTTTCAAAAACTGTCATAAAGTCTGTTGCCTTCCAAAGATATCATAAGTCTCAGTCTATGATGGACATAGGAGTCTTGCAAAGGAAGACTGCATTTCTAGGCTGGCAGTTCTACCAGGTATCCATTCTTGGGTATTAAAATAGACCATGACCAACTACATATTTTTTTCTGATGGGGAGATCACGGCAATACATTCAAAACCCCACCCAGACAAAAGCATGATATTGAACGGATTTCTCGAAGTCTCAGCCTCTGTTACAGGACTGTTGTGAGCATAACATTCAGAGCCAGTGGCAGTGATTGATGTACAGATACTGTTTTGAATTCACTGGAACGGATAAATTAAATTTGGTGGGAGAACCTTCACCTAGTTTTGTTTTGTTTCGTTTCGTTTTGAGCACCAAGCTTATGTAACACAGAGAGGAACCAGGGCCAGGAGATAAAAGTGACAGTGAACCCAAACTTCAGGATATTTAAATAAGGCAAAAGCCCACGTGTAAATGAGTTAATCAGAATGGTGTTTCGTAATTCGTCAAAACATTTCATAATTCTGAAGAATGGCTGGAGTCATCGAGAGCTTTCCAGGTTTGCTGAATCAGGAATCAGATTTGCAAAACTATAAGAGCCCCTTCATATTTGTCTAGTTATCAGCTGTGAGTCAGCAGAACTAAGTAAGGAATCGCTCTAAGAACATGCAAGAGAACCTGGGATTAAAGAAAGTGTCAGACGGCATCAGAGCAAAGGTCATTTTGTCTGGCACTCTTTTTTTAAGGCTAGTCAGATGCCAGCCAGATGCTTTCAAGTGGTCAACAGATAGGATGAAAAGATACAACTATCTTTTTGAGTTTCCTACTGAAATGCCGTTCAGGGAAACTTTGGAAGCCTTTCAGGGTACAGATGCTGAGAACCTTTACTTTTGTCCAGGACATTTGCCCCTGCTTGGAAGATAATCCTACTTATTCTGAAAGACTATTAACATCTCCAGTCTTTTCCATTTGCTTTTCATAATAAACTGTTGCCTTTGCTCCTATGTACATAGGTTTCTGATCAAAGAAAGCTGGAAACAGCCATTTCTATTCCTAATTACTATTGGCTGATTTATCGGTTGGGACCCTGTGATACATAAATTAAATGAAATAAAATAAAACAAATAACATATTGCTCAGGGTGCAATTTCCCAAGGTTTAAAAAGAGAAGATGCAAAATTGACCTTTGCCAAAATAGAGCCATTTCTTATGCTAGTCTATGACTGTAATTATTTCATTTGAGAACCATTGCTATTCGTTCTAAGATTAATTCCTGTGGATACTTTTCATCATGAATAACAATCCTTCCTATATGACAGTCTCCCATATGATTACATTCTCACCGGTAGGAATTATTGTCCACCAATATGGAAGGCAGTGGTTTGAAGAAGGCTGCTGTAAGCATTTTAATGAGTTATAAAAAAACATTCACATTCAGTTCTTGGACCATGTAAAACATTCTGCTCTGGTTGCCCAGTTGTATGTATGACATGTGAAACTCCTTGAAGGAAGAAGCAATGAAAAACATACACTGGTGCCAGAACCTGCAACATACACCTGGCTAAACCTGGCTCTCTTTCCTGGTTTAAATCATCTTTGTGGAACACGGGATTAACACTCTCTCCAGTCCTTAGGCAATTCTTCTGAAAGACACAAGGAATCATGCTTTGCAGCCTCTCCCTCACGTGCACTTGACTGAGGTGTAATTTATAATTGAGTACTGAAGGCTCTCTTGGAGGCAACCTGGAAACAAAGGGAGTTACATATTTTAAAAACTTAATATTCTTTCTGGATTTCTCCATGAACCTGCCGGGAGAGAGAGTAAAGGCTGAAACACAGTGTCGCCAGAAAAGCCCATAACCTTGTTCCATGTACTGAAGCTCTGAACCAGTCAATGAGTCAACACAGGCAGTGGGCTAGAATCCCTTCAACATTTGAGGAGCTGCAAGACTGGAAGTTATACAGCTATACATACTGTATATACATACTGTACATCTTTGACCTGACGTAATCACCTATCATCATGCAGCTTGAGGCAAATGATCTGTGCTGCAACATGACAAGAGTTGGCTTGAGCCAAAATCATCTTCCCTAGAGGAACTTGAGTCTCGTTTATGGAATTTGCAGAAGCAAATCACCAGCTGACTTGGAGCTGCCTCTGTACTGAAACCTAATCTGCTTCCCCAGCTAAGGAGGCTTATATATTTTTTGCCTCATTCCTAAGATGCTTTCATTCCTCCAGACAAGCTCTTTGGGGGTATCATGAACCTGAACATGATACCTAAGTGTATCTGCAATGGCCCTCTAAATGCCTGGTCGGAGAAAAATTTACACGGTCAGTTGCTTGCATTTTCCTGCCACCTGAGATGCAGGTGTGATGTGTCACTTCCAGTCTCGTGTTGCTTGTTTGTTTGAGAATGATTGTTTCATCTAAGCCACAAGGAGCTCACTGTTTCCTTGACTGGAAAAGCGCAGGAGATTTGACAGCCCAACTTGTTGCCTGAAAGATGCCCCCCCCCCAAACACACACACACACACACATACATACCCTGGGAGAAATTGCCAATTTCAGTTTCATTTCTTCTCTCATCTTACAAACTTTGACAATCAAATCTGCAAGAGGTGTTTTTTTTGGTGTTTTTTTTTGAAGCGTGTGAAAATGTGTACTTTTCTTCACAACCAATTTCTTCAGTCATCTTCTCTCAGCATATTCATTCTTCAGGGCTTCTTGGTGCTAGATAGGGAAATGGATTTGCTCTTATTTTATATGCAACTAGCACTGATGATGTTACCTGGTTTGGTCATGAAATGTCTGCAAGAAAACCACCAAGCTCAGAGAGGACCAAGGACTCTCCAGTCCAACTCTTGAGCTACGAATATTCTCTTTTATCGATATTCATTCTTGCAAGCAGTTTTCAGTAAAGGAATTTCACACACACACCCCCCCCCCCGTCTCCAACATTTGACATTTGCACTTATGGTCAAGCTTGGAACTTTGGGATTGGCGGTTGAAAATAAATTCTCCACCCTTCTCAGAGCACCAGTCTATGCATCTAAGGCCAAAGCTAGCATCCAAAAGACCAGAACTTATGAATCATTTCTGATTTCTTCCTCTTTGGCTCAAAGCTTTAGCCCCTTTTCTCTTCTTAAGTACAGGAGATTGTCTCTTGGCCAATAAAGAAAACAATATCCTTTCGATTGGTAGCAAATATGAATTGACTGCGATCACATTTTAGGGGGCATTTTTTGGTTAACCGCTTAATGAATCCACAGACAAGCACACGTGCCCGCTTTCCCGAGCCATCTGAAATACTTCTTTGCCCACAGGAAAGGAGTGTCCTCCCGACAGAGGCATTGCCCTCTAAGCACAAGCATCTTAAAAGGATTTAAAAGAAAAAAGAAAGACTGCTTTCTTCATTTACTACCGCCAGTGGCTGTGCTGGATTACCAATAGCTGCATCAGAGAGCCAATAACCTTACCTCTCTGATATTCTAGAAGCAGACTACTGCTACACATGGAAGTTCCATTTGGACCTTTTTCTGAAGCTGTAGAATTTGAACCTCATTTTCATCTTAGCAACGTATTCAGAATAATAGAAGAACAGAGTTGGAAGGGACCTTGGAGGTATTCTAGTCCAGATATGGTATTCTATACCATTTCAGACAAATGATTCTCCAATCTCTTCTTTAAAAAAAAACACCAGTATTGGAGCACCCACAACTTCTGGAGGTAGGTCGTTCCACTGATTAATTGTTCTAACTCTTGGTTATTTGTTGAACTAAATAAAATATGTAAAGTTTAAAAAAAAGTACACGAATTTAATTCATTAGTCATGCTATAATGAATGATTCTTAGGGCAACATCATAGAAATATAAAATGAATTCAAGTATCTTGATGAATCATAATCTTTCAGCACCTGTGATTTTTTTTTTTTTAAATTAAAAATTGCCAATCTCTTTGTCTCGCTCCATGTAAAGCAAGGAAACAGTCAGGGGCTTATTCTGCTTCCAGTATTTTAAAAATGAAAAATGCCAGAGAGATGTTTTAAATACATATATAAAACCTACCTGAATGCGAGTTTCTTTAAAAAAAATATCTTGCCTGAAATTGACTGCTGGACTTTGGGGCTTTGTGTCTCGTGAGGTCGTCTGGTAAATTTCTTCTTTAGAGGACTGTGTGAACCTAAACACAGGACTGATTCAGGAACTGTCTTTACTGCTGACAATGTGATGCCAAAATTAGACACCACCAACACGAGCCCTGCGTGACAGAATTGTGACTGGATCTTTAGAAGTCTCATTGAATGGGCAAAAATTTGCCTTGTCTGGAAAAGAGAACCATTGCAAGTTTTAGCAGAAGGCTGAGTACACATGGATGCAATGCCCTCAGGAGAAGCTTCTACCTGGAACAAGGCAGTGGATCCTAAATCCAGATTAATCAAGGAATTGAATAAATACCCGTTAGGAGATAATTCTCAGCACCAAAAGCAAAAGTTGAATGATTCCCAAGAGAAAGGCCAATTTCCTGTCTGTAAGTTTGTGGGTGCTAAAATAATGAATGATCTTTGTATAAAGGGTGGTCAGCTGCCTAGACCCAAAAAAGGATTCTTTTCCAAGAACAATTCTTTTAAGATTCTCTTTAGCAAGAAAGGGATGAAAACAAGAATTTCAGCAATGGAACTATTTCACACTTGGAATTAATTTAAATAGAAGTATACTATTAGAAGAAAAAACAGGAGTCATCTACATTCTACAACATACAGTATAAGGACTGCAACAGCCACTACATAGAACAAGCAGGCAGAAGACTAGCAGAACACACCCATGAACACCAACCAGCAGTCAGAAGACCTGAAGAAAATGCTCTAATTTCACAACACGTGGACAGTATTAATCATAGTTTCAACTGGGAAATCGTGACCATCCGAGACAAAGCCAATTCCATAAAGTGCTAGAGGATTCCTGGAGACCTGGCACTTTGACTAGTCGGCCATCTATAGACACTTAAGACATAAGCGACATCTACATATTGTGCAAAAGAAACAATAGACAAGTCAAAAGGGGAACAAAAAGACCAAAATACCTCCCCACCAGCAATGAACACCAAGATGAGCAGAGATTTACACTAAGATTAACATCAGACCAACAATCAAGAAGAAAACAATACCCCAATCAAGGGACTGCCAAACAAGCGAACAGCCCAACCAAAGAAACACCAAGACCCACTTCCACCAACACTAATGGGGTAAACCACCAGAATATAAATTGAGAGCAAACCCTACTGGTACTGATGTGACCTGGTTCAGGTGACAAACATCTGCAAGCTCAGAGAGCACCAAGGGCCCCTCATGTCAACCCTGAGGCACAAATATTCTCCTTTATAGATGTATAAAGGGGGAAATAAATGTGAAAACGTCCTATGAACTGCTAAGGAGATGGGTCTCTTCAGTAAGAAAAATCACCTGACTGAGGGTAAGCATAAACCTGTGAGTTTAGCTTTTCAATATCCATGTAAAAGTTTGCATTGAAGGACATGTCCAAATGAGCATTTTTGAACTATGGACTCGACTGAGTGCATTTCTTTAAAATATTTAAACAATCTTGAACGCTTTTGGATTCGAAATTAAGTTGGAAAAAAAAAACTAATGGGTAGCTGAAGATTCAACAGGATTTGATTCAAAATGTCCAAATCAATTCATCTTTAAATCACAAAAAAAACGAGTGATTCCCCTTGCTTTCTAGTCTCTGTAAAGAGAAAATCTTGGCATCAAAACATTACACTGAGAGTTTTCTTTTCTCTAGAGATAGCATGTGTGAATTCAGAGTAACTTCCCCAATTTCTTTGCTAAGTTTTCTGTAATTATATTTTAGGCTGGAAGATTTTGTTTGGTATGCAAATGATTGGAACGGAGATACCAACAGGTTAGAGAAGGTTGTTTTTTTCTCTCCAAAAAGTAGAATTAGTCTTAGCCTTGCCCAAGGGATACGTAGCAATAATAGATTACAGTATACAAAGGGGGAAATTAGTATTGCTCAAGGGGCAAACAGCACTTGTTACATCAAAGGAAAAATTAGTCAGTGTAGAAGTGGGAGATAACCTGTTTTGGATCCACAGATGAAGTAACTGATCTAACCCTTGCACTCTTAGTATAACCAGCTCTGAACCGTAAGATGACATACAAGCTGGATCTTTCCTATGACGCAAAGGTGAGAGAGGCAGTGAGCACACAGAATTCATGTTACAAGGCCACTTCCTGTGGCTGAAGAAATCCCAGGGTACCATGGACTAAATAGTATCGTGGTATACACAATGTTGTCAAAAGTCACAAGATTTAGGAGAAAATGGTAGCTTAAGAGCCTCATTCTTTCTATTTCCAATGGTCAGGGAGTGTGTGCTGTTCCTTTTCTAGCCAAAACAACTACTGCACACAAGAGGGAAGTGTATCCCCAAATGTAGCAAAAGCACCAAAGCTTTTCTGGGTGGGAGGAACTCTCCAAGCAATTTGAAGAGAAAAAAGTATATGCAGATTTACCTCAGTGGCTTCTGGGAATGGTAATGGGGAATGGGGAGGTGAAATGGGGTGAACAGCAACATTACACCGTGCAACATATTGTGCATCCCCTTTCATCACAGATACTTGTTTTACATTAAAAAGTACAGTTGCTCTCTTGCATGAACAATTTAATTGCCTGCCAGCAACATCTCCTATCTCTAAATTTCACTAGTTTCTCAGTTGTTCTGTGCCAAACCTAGTTCAGCTCCATTTCTACATTAGTTTATGAATTCCTCTGATGCATACTAAAAACTGCTTCTACATCTCATTGACATTTTTTTTTAGTATTTGTACTTTTGGACTAGTTCCCTAGCCTCACCCTCAAGGTCATAGATTTGGATGTATCATATGCATGTCTTGCCATATTTATATCTATATAAAGGCTTGCATTGTACATTAATTCGGCAAGGTGCAGTCTGTCTCACTCTGTTTCGAAATGTGGCAACTGCACCATTTTTCTTAACCTACTACCGGTATTTCCTTATGCCCATTAAATCAGATCAATGGGTTTAAGATTTTACAAGGAAGACATTTCTCACGCACTCCAAAACTTGCTGTAACTTTGTTTGATGAGGAATGGCTTAGTACTGCTTTAGTCACATCTCAGGTTAAGATTATGCCCTCCAAGTGGAACTGAGTTTGAAATAGGTTCCAGGCCTTGCAACAGGTTCAAGAGAATTTTGCAACGATTTTCTCAACAGTAACAAAGCTGGACTCCTGACTCCTACATTTTTAATATTTTTCAGGAAATTGTTCAGTTGGACTGTTTAGTAAATCTGTGTTCTGTTGTTTAAGCAGACAGCATTGCTGAAGTGCCACCCTGTCTGGCTTTCCCAATCCTCACCTGACAATTCAATAAAGTAGAAAGTGTGTGACAATGATGTTTTCTTATCTGCAAAAGCAGTTTCTAACAAAAAGCCAGAAGAGGTTGGGCCGATAGCCCAGGGGAACAATGGCACTTCAGCAGTAGTGGTTACCTGTAAGATTGGTGCTGTAAAATATTTAAGATTACATCTTTGGATTCAGGTCTGTTCCCTGATCAGCAATATTCACATCCAGAGTCTGAGACATTCCATCTGCTAACAAATACGTTTCTGGCTCTCCTGATCTCAAGAAAATAAAATATGCATAATTGTGCATAAGAATCCCCCATATGCTTCGGAAGTCTCATTGCAGGGTTTTACTCATCGTTTTACAGGGTTTCCTGTATTTATGTATGTATGTATGTATCTGAGAGCCAGTTTGGTACAGTGATTAAGACTAGAAACCAAGAGACAGTGAGTTCCAGTCCCACCTTAGGCATGAAAGCTGGACGGGTGACTTTGGGCCAGCCGCTGTCTCTTAGCCCAACCCACCTCACAGAGTGGTTGTTATGGGGAAAACAGGAGGAAAGGAGGTGTATTAGCTATATTTGCCACCTTGAATTATTTATAAAAACAATAAAGGCGAGATGAAAATCTAATAAATAAAAACATTCCCGTGTGTTGATTAAATTCTCAGAAAAGAAATGTAATTGATAGAATATGGGTATGGATTTTTTTGCAGTGTGCTTTTATTACGCACTTAGGCATTGGTATATACACCCAGGGGGGCGGGGGGGGGGGAGGAACCAAAACAAAGGACTAAAAGTTGCTTAAATTGGAGACGTGTAAGACATTCAGGTTTTGTTAACAGTGCAAAATGCTCCTTATTTCTGATTTATGTTCTCTCTGACACTAGAGCAGCTCTTCCATGTCCAGGAGGAGACCACCTGTGGACTGCAGAGGATTCAGGAGGTGACTTGACCGCCACCTAAAAGTCCCAAAGCTTCGAAGAAACCAGAAGAAACCTCCAAATTATTTAAAGTGGTGAGAAGAGATGGGAAACTGGACTGTCAAGGAGCATCTTTGAATTTGGAACCCGGGAGCAAGCAGTTCTGAAAAGGAGCCCAAACCACATCGAAAAACCCTCCCAAGAGTCCTTCCCATTCCAAACAAAGCAAAACAACCAGCATTCCAGTGAAGTGAAATTTGTCATTTTTCTCCCCCCCTCCTCCCCGCCCCCTAACTGGCTTTTCTGGTCCAATCACTTCTGATTGCCTTGAAAAGGCAAGGGAGCCCAGCTGATGGGACTGGAGGCTGAGAAACTCCAGCTCCTTGGGAAGATGACTCAACGGTCCCAATTTGCATAGTGAGGCTGGACAGCTCCCAGGCCTTATCTGTGGCTATAAAGGAAGGCTTTCGGGATCCCATTCTGATACTTTGCCAGCTGCTTCAGGCCAAACCCGGAGCCGCCTTCTCACAGCTCTGCCAAAATCCAGTCAGCAAAATCCTAGAGACGGCAAAGAAGAAGCGTGCACAAAACAGAGGTATTTTTTTCCCCTCCTCTCTTTCCTGTGCATCTATTGTCCGTTGGTGCCTGGAACAAGTTTCTAATTGCGATATACTGGAGTGAAACATGTCTTAATTGTAGTGTAGAGTGTGTGGCTTCAGGATACAGGTGATATATATATTTTTTTCCACTGTTAACTACAATTAAGGATAGACCCAGCGGTTAATCAAGGGGCTTGGAATGAGTGGATTCTGCCATATACAAGTTACTTGTATTTTCCCCATCATATTAACACAGTTCCCCCCTGCATCAACTTTGCTTTGTCTGACTACAGTCTTTGGAATGACAGTCTAAAGCAAGGGTGTCTAACCTTGGCAACTTTAAGGCTTGCGGGCTTCAATTCCCAGCAGCTTGGCTGGCTGGGGAATTCTGGGAGTTGAAGTCCACAACCCTTAAATTTGGACACCCCTGGTCTAAACAACAATACTTTTTTTTACTCTTATACGCTGAACATATAAAGTGTTTTTATAGGTTTTAATGCATCGTGAGTATCCCAGAATACCGCAAAAAAGCAAGATGTTCACAGGTGACAGAAGAATGCACTCTCCACAGGAAAAAAATTGTTTTTGGGCTGGAAAGCACAAAATCCATTCAAATGTTAAATCACAGCCAGGGTCATCATGTCTCAGATCACGAAGGCGTTCTTTGGGCGATGGGAAGGGGGAATCGTGGAAAGTAACTTACTCAGGTTTTTTTTTTTGGGAAACAGACATAAATCAGTAGAATAAATCAGCAAACATAATAACTGTAAAAAGAGTGTTTCTAAGCCTATTCAGCAAGCTGTGAAGCTTTGCGGCACAAAATATAGTTTAAAGGAGTGGTTCTCAACCTTCTCTTCATCACAGACCCCCTTTAAATGCCTTTTGTGGCCACAGACCCCCAAGACCTAACTCAAGATTTAAATCATAACATTTCTTCAAGTCCCCCTGTGATGACATTGCGCCCCCCCCCCCGGGTCCGTGGACCACAGGTTGAGAACCACTGATTTGCAGGGCAATAGAATACCTCCCCCCCAAAAAAAATACCTATGGTCTCTTAATAGGATTACAAATTTGCAAATTCAGAATAATATATTTACTCAGATATATTCTAGGGCTTTATCTTTAGCAGCTTAATGGCATGCATATCTCGTCACTTGGGTTTGTTAACTGAGATAATTGGTATCATAGTTAACTTCTGCCTGTGCCCAGGAATTTCAATAAATATATAAGTTTCTAAACTGTCAAGTTATGGGAAAACCAGGGTAGCATATTTTGAGGCAAATTCTCGTAACAGAGAAGCCTGTACAACCTCCTCGTTGTCCAGTTGTAAGTGGATCATAACATACTGCTTTTCTTCATCCCCCCCCTCTCTTTTTTATGAATAGTTTTTGACAGGAATGGCTGCTTTTTAGTTTTTGTCATTGAGTTGTTTCATTTGCATGTCTAAAAATGGTTTCTAGGTTGATTGGCATTTTGCAAACTATCCTGATGGTGGCCTTTAACCTCTTTAAACAAGTGCTTTCTCGTGAATCAAAGCCACACACGTTTTTTAGTTTATAATCCGCCGCAGACTAAATTCAGACCTTTTGAGTCACAGAAGGAATACCTTCTATGAAATTCATTGGTGTTTCCTTCCAGTAGGAACCCACTTCAGTTGGACTGGTGAACTTCAGAAGTTCACCTTGCCGCACACACAAATTCCTGAGCCAGCCATGCTGAGGGGAAAGGGAGAGGTTTCCAAGCTGAGCCATGCTGGCTCAGGAATTCTGGGAGTTGAAGTCCACGAGTCATAAAAGAGTCAAGGTTGCCTACCCCTGATCTAGGTCAAGGGGCAGCAGGGACAGGCCCTTTCCCACAAAATGCTCTCTTGTCTGTCTTCAAACCGTGGAGCCAGAACTTGAACCCAGGATCTAGTGCCCAGAAGGCAAGGATTGGGCCATTCTTGTTCCTCTCTCTCCAGAAACAACAGCATCGGGGTTGCGCTGCGATCAGAGAGAAAAAGATTGACCCAAAGATACTTGAATACTAGAATGTTAGCATGTGTCATTTAGACATACACAAGTAGTTCTCGACTTACAAGCACAACTGAGCCGAATTTTTCTGTTGCTAAGTGAGAGAGTTGTTAAGTGAGTTTTGCCCCATTTTATGACCTTTCTTACCGCATTTGTTAAGTGAACAACTGCCGTAGTTAAGTTAGTCACACCACTGTTAACGTGAATCTGCCTTCTCCATTGACTTTGCTTGTCAGAAGGTTGCAAATGGGGATCACATGACCTCAGGACACTGCAGCTGTCGTAAATACGAACCAGTTGCCAAACATCCAAATTTTGATCACGTGACCATGGAGACATTGAAACGGTCGTAAGTCTGAAAATCAGTCATAAGTCACTTTTTTTTAATTGCTGTTGTAAATTCAAATTGTCACTAAATGAACTTTTGTAAGTCAAGGACTACCTGTACATCAAATCATGTGTCAGTGATGCTTTGATTTCACTTCACCGAGTAAGTTGGACTTTTATGATCTTCCCAAATGGCATCAAGGGCTTTTCCTGTTAACTAGTGAATGTTGGTGGGTGGATCAGAAGTGGCACGAATCCTCAAACAGTATTTCACTACATCAGAATTCACAGTGTTGGATAATGAGTGCAGAATCTGGCTTTGAATCACTGTATTTTGTGCAACATGGTGTCTGAAATGCAAAGATGATTCAGTAACTACTTGTCCTGGGCATAATGTTATCATCAGTACAGTTAATAATAAGTGTTTGAGTTTTTTTACCTGATGATGACATTGGTGTAACTCAATTGTTTGCATCATATAACTATTACATAACTTTTTTTCTGCCTGGAATCCGGCTTAACTTTCCTACTGAGGAAAAACAGAAATCTAAGTGGCTTTAGATAATCAATGGACAGGAAAGAAGTAGAAATCAAACAGTGTTTCCATGTTTAAGGCAGTAGATGGCATTTTGTATGTACGTTAAAGGCCGCAGAATTTTGAATTTTATATAACTAATCTCTGAATACTGAAAAGGTGAACATTTCTTAGACCATGTGAATAAAGCAGAAGCCTGAAACATTTTGAAAGCAGAACCATAGTGAAATCCAAATGTGGAATTAGGATGCTAATTTTGTGCAGATCCAAGTAACTGCTGTACGAAATATTTTCCAGGCAGAAGGGCTTTATAAAAGACACATACTCAATTCTTGGCTATATTGCTCAGCTCCCCCCACCCCAAGACAAATATATCGACTGATTATTTTATTACAGTGATCTCTGCAAGGAATTCATTGTAATTCTGCTCACTCACAGGACAGTTTTGCTGGCTATCAGCATAGAAAGAATGATAACTGCAGATGGAAATTAGATGAATTTAGTAACTGCCATCCAGATATGGATGTTTCTGCCAAACACCTCCAAAAATACAGTTCCTACAGACACATTTGTAAAGGGAAATGCTTGTCCCTTTCATTTCCCTGTAGCTTCTCTGGCTTCTCTCCTTTTTCATTTCTTCAAGCTTCTGTAGCCATGAAATTCCTGCTTGTCAGCTATTTAGAACAACCAACTAAAAAGCTTATATCATACAAGTCTGAAACTTCCAAATTTGCCTGATGTGGAACATTTTTTGTGGAAAGTCTTGAAAATATGTGTATGAATATTTTTACTTATTCTGTCCAGTGTAATATCCAGTAAGCATTTGGCTGTCTTCAGTTGCAACCAGCAGAGAGCAGTATCTTATAAAGACTTTGCTCTGTTTTGTTGTTGTTGTTGTTAGGACTTCTTGGAAATAGGTGTCTATTCTTTACAGTTCAGCTGTCACTGCTTAAAAAAAAAATTATATTAAAATGATAAATTTAAAAAAAAACATTGCCTAATCAGATTTTAGCATAGGTTCCAAGAGTGAAGAAACAGCTGCATCTCAAGACTGCTGCTGTATTCCCTTTGTACATTTGACAAGTCTTTCAAAATCCAAAACAATCATATCAGCCCACCCATGGAACACTGCAATTCACAACTAGTACTGACACATGTAACCAGTCCGTGTTGAAATCTGGGAAATAGAACACTCCTGAAAGCTGTATCCTGTGATTTAAATTCCTCACTCCTCCTTCGGGACAATTATTGGACCTGGAGACCTATTTGAGGCTTGTAAGAATGAGGACTTGTTACAGACATCAAGAGAGATTCCAGGCGCTGGATTAATCACACGGCTCTTGAGAATTCTCAAACTTGAAGAGGGGTGTGTGAAAAAAATAGAGAAAGAGGAGTGATGGATTACAAAGCCCTGAAAGAGAGCCTGACTCTGGCATTTGCCTCTGGGTTGCCCTAAATTGAGAATTCCAAACTTCTGTTCCAGGTTCACAGAATGGGGGAAGATTTGCCGAAAGAAGCAGAGGCAGCAGCAAAGGAGGAGGAGGACGCAGCCCTGATTGAATTTTACAGCTCTTTCAAGGACCTGTTTGAGTTCTTCTGTCTAAACACCACAATCCATGGCACCATCCGCCTGGTCTGCTCGAACAGCAATAAGATGAAGACGGCGTTCTGGGCTCTGCTCTTCTTAACCAGCTTTGCTATGCTCTACTGGCAGTTTGCACTGATCTTCAACCAGTACTGGGCCTATCCCGTCGTCATGTCAATGTCTGTCCATTCAGAACCAAAAATGTTCCCTGCCGTCACCCTTTGCACTTTGAATCCTTATAGGTAAGTTTCCCCCCCCCCCACACACACACTCCTCACCCCTTCTGAATTTTGGGAAATTGAGCCGAAGTAGCTTCCCTACGCCACAACAGCTCCTTACTATATTCATTGTTATAGCTGTTCCAAGGATATTATTCTTTAGTACTCGGTGCTTTCTCCTCTGATTTATAATCTATACTGTTGTTGTTTTTACTGCTTTCACCTGGTTCTAGTCTTTATATACTTGGAGAACTGAAGCAGCTTACAGATTGAATGAATGAATGAATGAATCAAAACAATTTATAGGGGTGTCGTAACCAATCAGGGATCAGAGAGTAATGAGGCCAGTGTTATGGCCGTGGACAGCTGAACTGATTTTAGCTCTTGCTGAGGTCCTTGAGGATTGTTGACTGTGAATGCCAAGGTTCCTGGAGATTAATCAAACTTAATTAATGGGATAATTAGCATAACCCAGCATACTATGGTGTTTAGGGAATAGGGATAGTATTTCCTCCCAAACAAGAGGCTTTTATCATCCTTTGTCATGTCTACCATCTTCCCAGGATCAGCCCAGTCAGTCAAGATATAGCTAAACTGGATAATCTAGCGAGAGAAACCTTGTACAATTTATACGGCTTCCACATTCCTAAGAGCACTCTAGAGGATGTCAGTCTCGACTTTTCAGAAGAAAATCCTGGCAAGGCCAACAGCTCCAAGTTTCATCTGGATCGTAATATCGCCCTAGTGAAGATGGGTGGGAAAGTGGGTTTCCGGCTGGTAAGTGGAACACCTCCCTCCCCCCATTTGTAATGCCTTCCTTTGTTGACTACTTGCATCAGATTTAGAGTTTGAAGGATTCTCAACGTAGACATTTTTTTTTGGGGGGGGGGGGTGTCATCCTCTGAACAAGAGGTCAATGAGAACTTAACATTTAGTACAGGTAAATTGAGCCCAATTGAGCCCACAATTTCTCTTAAGAGAGACAATTGTTAAGTGAGTTTTGCCCCATTTTACGGACTGTTCTTGCCACAACTGAATCACCGCAGTTGATAAGTTAGTTAACCCGGTTGGTTGTTAAGTGAATCTGGCTTCCCCATTGATTTTGCTTGTCAAAAGGTCGCAAAAGGTGATCACATGACCTGTTGACCTGTTGCCAAGCCTCTGAATTTTGATCACATGATCAGGGGGATGCTGCAAAGGTTGTAAGGGTGAAAAATGGTCAGTAGTTGCTTTTTTCAATGCGTTGTGTAACTTTGAACGGTCACTAAACGAACTGTTGTAAGTCGAGGACTACCTGTATTCACAGTGCAGTGAACTGGGAAAGAGAAATAATACCTTTTGCCCGATAACCTTGCTATCTTCCTTAATTATCTTTCTTAATTCGCTGATTAGATAACTCTTAAATCACAAGGAGATAACCCCATGGTGAGAGAAGCTTCCCTATTATCAGTCGGTTGGTTGGGAGTGATAGAAAGCCCAGGCCATCAGTTCTGCAGGAAGTGAGGCCAGCTTTTACCAGCGCAGAATTATAATGATGAAAGAGGGAGCTTTTTTTTCAAAAACCATGACTCAGTCCAGTGCAAGGCACTTCCCCCAGCTCAGTTCTTGCCTCTCCCACAATAGCATCGCTTCTTTTGTACCTGTAAAATAAATAATAATCATGGGCTTAAGGCATGTGTTATTGTTAAACCGCAGCAACAAACCTGGCAATTAAGAATAGCTTAGGGAACACAAGAAGTATTGCTCAGAGCTTCCATGGGACAGCTCACGAGATAACCGGCTGAGTGAGAAGATCCCATGGGATCTTGACCTACGGATTCAAGATCTACGTGTGGTTATGTGGTCCATATACACGTATGAATCTTAATTTCAACGTCATGTTAGCAGCAGCAGCCGCCGTGTTAACCTCTCTTCCTTGATCTTGCACAAATAGCTGGGAGATATTTAGAAATATCTCCCAGCAGAAGTCATTTAGAAGGGGGGAAACAAGAGAGGTTTTTCTGACTACTTTGAAGGTCGATTCTTACCCTGGTCCCTCTCTTCTCTCTCAGACACAGGAAATGATGTCTGCTAAACGTGAGAAAAGCTAGACCAGAATAATCAAGGTTCAGAGGGACCGATAATCCGCTACTCACGTGACAAATGTCCCCTGTCTCCTATCTCTGGGTTTTTATTGTAGGAAGCAGTGCCCAAGAAAGCAGCTTTCTAGAAGTAACAAACATCAAAACCTTGTCCAGGTAGTCCTCAACTTACAACAGTTCATTTAGTGACCATTAGCATGTACAGTGGCCCTGAAAAGAGTGACTTATGGCCATTTTTCATACTTACGACCGTTGCAGCATCCCTATGGTCACATCAAAATTCAGACGCTTGGCAAACTGACTCATACGTACGACATTTGCGGTGTCCTGGGGGTCCCAGGATCCCCTTTTGCGACCTTCTGACAAGCAAGAGTCGATGGGGAGACCAGCTTCAATCAACAGCCGTGTTTACTAACTTAACAAAGGCAGAGTTTCACTTAACAACTGGGTCAAGGAAGCTCGTAAAACGAAGCAAAACCCACCTAACAACTCTCTCGCTTAGCAACAGAAATTTTGGGTTCCGTTTGTGGTCATAAGTCAAGGATTGTCTATATCATCGTTTCTTAGAATCCGAACATCTTTATCCTCCTCCTTTTCTTTTTGTTCCCCAAGTGCAACACAACAGGTGAAAACTGCTACAACAAGGTCTACATTTCTGGAGTGGATGCCATCCAAGAGTGGTACAGCTTCCACTACATGAATATCATGTCGCAGATTCCGTCCATTATCAAAATGTCTCAGCACGATGGTCACATCAAAAACTTGGTCTATTCCTGCCAATACGATGGGCAGCCGTGCCGAACAAGGTAATGGAAGGTCTGCATCTGCTACCAGGGGGGTGGGGGGTGGGGGGGTGGGGTGGGGGGGTGTATCGAGGAGAAGAAGTCGGGAAATGAAATCCGAGCCAGAGCAAACCATGAACGTTTCGTAACCTGCTGATTCCACAGATCATTACGTGGATTATTCTCAAAACAACCGCAGGATCCCTTTGTGTCTTCCCTTCTAACCCCACTCGTCGAGCGCACCTCCCTTATTTAAATCACCAATTTCACAGGCACCCAAGTAGTTTCTGAAGTTCCGTAACAGGGCGTTGACAGCTTTCTCCTTTGGGGAAAAAAAAAAAATCCAGGGCACTGAAGGGGAGACAAGCCAGGCATTGCTCCAAACTCCATCTGCTTCCTACGTCTCTTGAGGTAAAGGGAAGGCTGAAGCTGTTCCGGGCGCCGCCCAATGCTCTCCTGCTCACATTAGCCTTCCATGTAGTAGCGGTGTGCTGAGGACAATCTGATAAAACCAGTGTAAACCTGCCCACCCCTGGTTAAATAACCTCTCCTGACGCTTGCCCAGAGCATTGTCCTGGGGACATTGCAGAGGCTTTGCAACTCAGCTGGACAGGAAAGAAGGTCAAAAGGCAGGTTTTCTACCTTTGCTAACCCTTTTGTCGTATTGCGAAGCCACCCAGCCCAAAGCTAGTTGGATTGCACAAATACGTGATAGGTTTCACTTTGTATCACTGGAACAACACACACCGGGATGGACAAATTGATTGGTTTGGGGTTTCTTTCCCCCTTGCCTCTTTCTTCTCAGTCTTCTCTTATTTATTTGAGATCTCTATAGATACCAAATTTTAATGCTTAACGCGTCAGAAAGGGGAAACGCTCAACTGCACGCTAGGAGCGTAATCAGGTGAACAGCATGTCCCTTGTAACTCAGAATAGGCATTGATGCAATCCAGGTTTATCTTTCTCCTGGCTCCACCTGTTCCTTCTTCCAACGTAGGCAACACCATCATGCTCCTCAGAGCCCACGTGTGGCCTTCAGCCCAGAAAACTGCAGCACTTCCTCAGATGGCTGGCTGAGGAATTCTGGGAGTTGAAGTCCACACGTCCTAAACGTTGCCAGGTTTGGAGACCCCGATTTAGATAAATTAGCCCATGCAATATGACAAAAGTTTGCTAACCATTTTTAAAAGAGTCTCCCCAGGGATTGCACCCAAGGCTTTCCCATTCCATCCACAGACCTTGAAATATATGCATCTCTGTGCTAAGCAAGATCTTGACCAAACTCTTCCAGATTAATGACATCTAACCCCTTTCAACTTTAGAAGGCATGATTTGAGGAAGCAAGCAATCACTGTTGGCATTGTCAACCTAAAGACCTTTGAATTTTCAGAAAACCTTTCACTTTGTGCTGAATTTGATTACACTTGGCTCCAGCACCCTGCAGGGGGTGGCTTTTGACCTTGGAATTCAGCTGTGGTTCTTCACCATTTTTTTTACCCTGCCTCGTTATGTCTGCATGTACACAGTAATCACCTTTCCTAGGTTTTTTCCCCCTCCCCCCCCTTTTGGTGGAGCCAAAGCAGGAAATGGCAACCTCTGCCCAATCTGTTTTGAAATTATATACAAAGGAACAGACTGCAAGAGGCAAAAACCCATCACGCTATCAGCATATTAGCTAAGCAAACGTTTGTTTTAGGCTTATCCAGACAAAACGTAAGAAATTCACAAACGCTTGGATCTTCTAAGGAATTGTCAGATGTGAACTTTACTCAATCCACAGAGCAGGTGTAAATGTAACAGATTGCACAAGGTCTCCACAAGATTTAGATTAAATTGAACCTTACTGCTAGAAAGATACATGTTTTTAAAATCTCTCAGAACCCATCCTGGAGAAACCACTGTAGTGTATTAGTTCAAGTGTTGGATTGGGACATGAGGGCCCAATTTAACTGATCTGATTATGGAGCTCCTTGGGTGACTTGAGGCCCATTGCTTTCCTAGCCCAGCCTACCTATATATTGCTGCAGGGCGTATATGAGGGTTTTTTCTATGAAAAAAAGATTGTTTATAGCAGGGGTCCCAAACCCCCAGGCCTTGACCCAGTACCTGACCACAGCCTGTTCAGAACTGGGCCACGGAAGCGGCGAGTGTGCAAGCTCCATTTGCACCAGGGGCAGGCACTCATGCCTGCCGCTTGTGCAAATGCAGCTGCGCATATGTGCACTTGCCCACCACTCACATGGAACCATCCCCTCCCACCCTCTTCCTCTTCCCCCCCCCCTCCCCACCAGTCTGCAAAGCTGGAAAGGTTGGAGAGCTCTGGTTTACATTGTTTATCACGACCAGAACAAATGAAACATAAAACCCTTCCAAATTTGGAGAAAACTGGTTAGCAATCACCAGACCCAGAAAGTGCTTAGTTCAAATGTATTCTGGCACTATTTTCATTTTTCTTTTCTTCTGTGATGTCTTTTCCCAACAGCGATCACGAACATTTTCACCACCCTGTCTACGGAAGCTGCTTCACCCTTAACAAGAATGGAACGGACAAGTTCTGGAAAGCTTTCAAGCCAGGAATTGTTTATGGTATGTGCTTGATCCCAAAAGCAAATTAATCCAGATTTTGCAAAATTAGACTGAAATGCCAGGAGTTGGGTGTTGCTGCTCGGTGCCCTCCAATTTTCTGCTTGCAGGATTTGATTGGCCACTGCAGAAAAAAAACACGATAGCATCTTTAGGTTCTTAGACTTTTAAATGCAGGGTGAGACTCATAAGTTGATCTCGACAGCTGTTTTCTAAAAAAATTAAGAAGTGTTTCCTTCAAATCAAGATAAGCTTAACAACAGGTTGATGCAGTTTTCTTGGCAGGGTTATTATGGAAGTGGTTTACAATCACCTTCTCTGAGATGCTTTTCTAACTTCCAGGAGTAGCTCCCATTTCTAATCATTGCCTTGTTTCCGATCCACACTTTAACCCAGTGTTTCATCAACCTTGGCAAGTATAAGATATGCAGATGTATCTTGCAGAATTCCCCGGCCAGCGTGGACTTCTGGGAATTGAAAGGTTGAGAAACATTGCTCTAACCAGACACATATTTCCTTCACTTCTGAGTCAGCCAGGGTTAGCCAGGGTTAACAGTAAACTCAGTTTGAATTGTGGGGGGAAGGTGGTCTTTTCTTTTAAATCCAGGCATAATGCTCAACTTCCTGGCAGAAAGCAGGTTCTTTCTAGCTGATTAAAACCATTCCTGAAGCTGCTGCTGTTCGGAAGAAAAAGATACAGGCATCACACAAGTACCTGTAGGTTTTCCCTAGATCAGGGGTAGGCAACCTTGGCCCTTTTATGACTTGTGGACTTCAACTCCCAGAATTCCTGAGTCAGCCATGCTGAGGGGAAAGGGAGAGGTTTCCAAGCTGAGCCATGCTGGCTCAGGAATTCTGGGAGTTGAAGTCCACGACTCATAAAAGAGCCAAGGTTGCCTACCCCTGCCCTAGATATATATACAGAAAAAAATTGACTGATTTTAATAAGTGTGGAGAAGCAGGATCCCACGACCTCATGTCACCTTAATGATAAAAAACAGAGAAAGTGAGAGACAATGAGAAAAGATCTGGAGGGCAGGGCGGATAGAATGAAAACAGTGCTACAAACTGGGCAGCTATTTGGGGATCACGGTGCTAGATACAGGTTGCTCTGAGCATAGCAGCCATAAGATACAGGATGTGTTTAAACAGGCAGACAGCAAGTTTATGAGATGCTAACACTGTTTTTAGAACTAATGTGTTACTCTAGAGAGATCTGAAGAAAGAAGATCGGGTGAGTCACAGAGATTTTCCGTTTCGATGTAAATCGGGCATTAAATCTCCCTGAGCCTTTCAGAGCTTCTGTTGTTTTTACGGGTCCTAGAAAAAAACATCGCTGTATTGTTTTTGCAGATTGACAGAAGATGCACAGTAGAATTTGTGAGAATACAGTTTTTAAAAAGGCAATAAAACAATAAAGTAGAGCACACAATCCTGAACGAGCATAAAATAATAAAAGATGTACTTGTTATGTACAACACCAGCAATATTAATAAGAGCTCAGGGAAGCTAAAATGGAAACATTAAAAGCCAAAGGAGAAACAGCGTTCACTTGCACAATCTAATGTCACCACCAAAGAGTCCTATGCATGGCCCAAAATAAAAACTCAGGATTTAGGGAGGCCAAAACATCCGGTTAGAGATCTGCCATTTTAATATAGAAGTGGCCAGAAAAGTGTATTGGAGATTTATAACATTTCAGCCCATGTAAATGTGTGGATGGTACAAATTACACTAAATGTGAACAAACATTTCTCCACGTCCCTAATCTATTTGAAATCTGAACTTCCTCGATCTGTACATAGGAAACATAGAAGCACATGCAGCTCCGCCATTACATATTCCTCAAGGCAGATACTCCCTCCTCTATTCACATGGGAGGCTGCAGAGTCACAGTGAATAATTCACAAGCGAAACACAACCCACACAGCCAGTGTTCTCCCATACTTGCTAATCACAACACCAGAGGCAAGCCATGTGCAGGGAAGATTCGGTTTCTATCAGCCTCCTCACCTGAAGTACAATCTGAGCAGGGTGGAAACAAACCCTGCCCTCTTTTGCTGAATCCTGGTTTCAAAACGCCGTCCTGTTTCTCCTTCCCTCCCTCCTGCTTCCCAATACAGGCCTCTCTCTTATTCTCAAAGTGGACCAAAAAGACCACATCCCTCTGCTGTCCACCACGGCGGGCGTGAAAGTCATGATTCACAGGCACAACCAAACCCCTTTTTTGGAGCACGAAGGTTTTGATATCAGGCCTGGGATCGAAAGTACCATTGGAATCAAACAGGTGGGCCTGCTGCTCTCTCAAAGGCGGCTTTCAAGAGCCGGAAATGCTGGCAGGGAGATTCTTATGTCTCTAGGAGGCCCGGCAGGTGACTTACAGGCAGTCCTCTACTTTGGACTACAGTGGAGCCCTAAGCTTCCTATTGCTAAGCAAAACGGTGGTTAAGTGAGTTTTGCCCCATTCTGTGACCTTTCTAGCCATAGTTGTTAAGTGAATTGCCCCAGTTGTTAAGTTAGTAACATGGGTTGTTAAGGGAATCCGGCTTCCCCGTTGACTATGCTTCTCAGGTGGTCATAAAAGGGGATCACAGGACCCCAGGACACTGTAACTGTCATAAATACGTGCCAGTTGCCAAGTGTCTGAATTTTGATCACGTGACCCATGGGGATTCTTCAACCGTTTGTAAGTGTGAAAAACAATCATAAGTTACTTTGTTCGGTGCTGTTGTAACTTCAAACGGTCACTAAATGAATGGCTGTAAGTCGAGGACTACCTGTACAGTTCAGTGTTGACTCTTGAGGAACCCCATTAACCATAAAGGTTTTAGACTGTTCTCTATGTGTATATACCCTCCCAAACAACCAGCCACGGCAAGTGAATTAAGCATATTTCCCGAATAGACACATGGGGAAAATATTTCAACCTAGTCCAGACAGTACTAAGCATTAGCAGCTGGGTTTGGAGACATTCGAATATTGCAATAAAATACTGTTTTTCTCTTCCAATGGCATAGGATGAGGTGTCCCGCTTGGGTGGGAATTACGGCCTATGTACCAATAACGGGGAAGATGTCAACATCAAGTTACTCTACAACAGCACGTATACACTGCAGGTATGAAGAGGCCGTGGTCCTCATTGATCTGTTCATGTCTTGTCTTTGAATCCTGGCCATCTCAGTTGAAAAGAAGTCAGTTGACCAAGAAAAGAAGTCCAGAATTCCAAGAATTTCTCTTGGAAAGTCCAGACATCGCTGCATCCTTTTAGTCACTGAACTCCTTAGGAAGTGATATTGATGACGTTACAGTTTCCCATACCGGAGACCAGTCATTATGAGCTATTGAACTTGTCCATTAATTTGTCTAGTCCCTCCTTTTCACGTCTGCCCAGTGGGCAGCCATCACTACCCTGTATAAATATGTAGCCCATATTTAACACGGGTCCCATTCAAACAACATCCGGCTCCAATCCTCCCAATGCCTGGGCTATGAATTTAATTGCAATCCCGGTATGAAATTCAGCATCTTATCGTCTTCTCAATAGATCCTTTTCCCCCTGCTCATTTCCCAGAGCAGTCCAATTTTCGTGTTCCTCGGTTGGATATAGCCCTCACTGCTCCTCTTAACCCATGCTCCTCGTGCCATCTAGCGAATCTGAGCTTCCACGTTCAGCCCGTGAGGAAAGCCCCTCTTCTTTTGATTCTGCTCTCCCACCAACATTGCCATTTCACCCTCTTGCAGGCCTGCTTGCATTCTTGCTTCCAGCATCATATGGTTGAGAAGTGTGGCTGCGGATATTATTTTTACCCACTACCTTCGGGAGCCGAGTATTGCAACTACAATAAACATCCTGCCTGGGGTAAGGAGTCACGATTGACAAGGAAATTGGGCTGGCTGGTCTCCTTCACATCTTTCTCTCTTAAGCTGGCTGAGGGGTCTTGCTTCACTGTATGTTAGTCAGAGGCAGTCTCTATTGGGGTGGGGAGATAGGCAACCTCCCACTTTAGGCTACATTACATGTTGCCTCTTGCTACCGTTTTGAAACGCCAAGATCTGCCTTTTCTTTGTGCCACCTGATGCCAAGATGAGTCCTCGCGTTATAGATTTTAAGAACTTCAATACCATCTTTTGTTTCACAAAGGTACAGTACAGTTTGACAAGGGAGGACATTTTCTTTTATCATTTTGGTTTTTTTTTTTGCAATTCAAGTCCTGTTTGTTTTGCCATTATGGTCCCGTTCTGTAATGGACTGTGAGAACAACCTTGGGAGATAGAAGGAAAGGGTCTGAAAAGAGATATCTCAGAAGGAACGGGGTGGAGGAAACATCTCAGAAGGAGCCCTCCCCAGTTCTCGGAAACATAAAGGCAACAGAGGGGAGACCTCCTTTCAGACCTTTCAGACCTGCAAGATTGTATTATTGTAACCTTACAATAAAGGTAGTGTTAGTACTCGTAGTTTTGGTTCCTCTTCTGGACTTTCTCAAAAGGGCTGGTGCATTAACTGCGAAATTGACGTGGGCTTAATACTTGAGAAAAAAAGGAGGGGGGGGGCTAATCTTTGCTTTGTTCTTAGAGCTGCTAGAGGACAGCGGTCTGTTCCGTAATCTGTCTTTTCAAAGCCTCGTTGAGGATAAGGCAGCCTAAATGCCCACTCATGTTTAGCATTTGGACAGCAGCCTGATTGGAAACCGGGAAGGGGAAACCAGAGATTGCTCAGCTGTAAATAGGAAGTGACAGTCCGGCTGTATTTATCTGGAAACCAGGAAACGTGGGTTTCTCGATGCCCAGGCTCAGCCCCTTTGAGATCTTCCAACTTGGGTGAATTTTCAGCCACAATTTACCTGTGGTGGTTGCCTTCTATTGACCCCATTCCTCTCTTCCCCAGGTCACTGCTTCTATTTGCTGTACAAAGAGCTCACCGACCACCATTTAATCTGCTTCAGCGAGTGCCCTAAACTGTGCAAGTGAGTAGCAGAGGAATGTTCATGTGATTGACTGATAGCAGGTTTGCCTCCCCTTAGTTTTCTGCTGTTCACGGTCTGCCCCATGAAATCTCGTCTCCTTCCATGCTTCAAATCCTCCAAGGGTGCATGTAGGCACGTAAGCTGCTGCAGACTTGAATTTTCACTTTCCCGCCACAGGAACGTGTTCTGTTAGCTTCCAGCAGAAAGCAGCTGTGGGGGGCACTGATTGACCAATAACCTCCCCCAGATCCCACGAATGAGACCCTCCTTTTAAAAAGGAGTAGCATTTTGCAAGATGCTTGGGGAAACAATTCTCTTTAAAGAAGGTGGAAAGCCTCTTTGATGTAGTGGGAGGAGAAGGAAAATGAGGAACTAAACAAGACATTCAGAAATAAATGCATTGGTAGATAGGTAGGTAGGTAGGTAGGTAGGTAGGTGGATGGATGGATGGATGGATGGATGGATGGATGGATGGACGGATAGACGGATAGACGGACAGGTGGATAGATGGATAGGTAGATAGATAGATAGATAGATAGATAGATAGATAGATAGATAGATAGATAGATAGATAGATAGATAGATAGATAGATAGATAGATAGATAGATAGATAGATAGATAGATAGATAGATAGATAGATAGATAGATAGAAGAGAGAAATGGATGGATAGATAGATAGATAGAAAGATAGATAGATAGATAGATAGATAGATAGATAGATAGATAGATAGATAGATAGATAGATAGATAGATAGATAGATAGATAGATAGATAGATAGATAGATAGATAGATAGATAGATAAATGATAGGAGATAGATAGATAGATAGATAGATAGATAGATAGATAGATAGATAGATAGATAGATAGATAGATAGATAGAGATACATAAATGATAGGAGATAGATAGATAGATAGATAGATAGATAGATAGATAGATAGATAGATAGATAGATAGATAGATAGATAGATAGATAGATAGATAGATAGATAGATAGATAGATAGATAGATAGATAGATAGATAGATAGATAGATAACCTTTATTGTCATTTTTTTTACTGTGGGCACAATGGCACACATCAAAAATGAAATTTAGTTGCCCGCTCTCAAAGTGAAACACATACATGACACACACCTAAAACATACTATGTACAACATATGTATAGACCCACACCCCTACATATACGTAGCAAATAAATATTAAATACTGTCCATCTTGAATATATAACGGAAGGAGGAAGCTTGAGAGTTCGCAAGGTTAATGCTGTATGGAATGAAACTATGGTTGCCACAGATGTGATTTAAAAAGAAGATAATCTTGCAGGAGGAAAAAAAAAACCCCACACATACAGATGTTTGACAAAGATTTGTATGCCCAGTTTATTTTTTTTAATCATCTTATAGAATTACAGTGACCCCAAATCTTTGGGGAGGGCTTGACAATATTGCAAAATATTTGAGGTAAATATGAATGCAAACTTGCTGGATTGGTATGGAATTAACAGCAAACTCTATGTCATTGGCAGGGAAACTTGGTATAAGCTCTCCGCGGGATACGCTAACTGGCCATCAACTAAATCTGAGGTAAAGCAAAGTTTTTTTGTTTGTTTGTTTGTTTTGCCCAGAATGGGAACAGGGAAAAAAGTAGTAATGACTTACAGCGGACAACATAACAATGAAAGATACTCCCATAGCATTGCTTCCATCCCACATTTCTTGAAAGAATTTGGAAGCTGTCCATCCTCCTCCTGATCTTGGAAGGCTGAGAACAGACAGGGCACACCTTGAGTTATAAATAGCTCCTGATAGGATAAGGATCATATTTTATGGGACACCTTTCAGGGATAACAATTCACACACAGAGACACGTGTGTGTATACATATATATATATATATATATATATATATATATATATATATATATATATCCATACGCAAGCATAGAAGGTCAAGCCAAATAGGTTTTAAAAAAAAACCAAAAAAACAACAACTGGGGTTATGAAACTGAGAGAAAATAGCGAAAAGAAGTGAGATAAGGCTGACTTAAGACACTAAGGGCCACTACAGACTCTGAATTCAGGTGGCAGAACTGCGAGATGAAGAATTCCAGCAAACCATCCCACCCCGGGGGGGAGCTGCAGCCTTGCAAACTGCAACATGGAAGTTCTGCCAGTTGAGCTGCAGTCCAGCCAAGCCAGAAAAAAAAATCTGTCCTTTTGCCCAAGGAGGAAGATGTTTTTGCAAGCCCAAAGCTCCCTGGGTGACTTTGGGGCCAGTCACTCTTCATCGAACTGGGGAAAACGGGAGGAAGTATCCCATGCTCTTCCTTTGAGTAGGGTTTTCAAAAAAAAATAAATAAATCTGCAACCTTCCCCACATCATCCTTACAGAGATTAGTCAGAATTCTCTGCTGAACTCCCTGTTCCTACCAGTTCTCCCCATCTAGTGTGCAGCTTTTGTCTTCTTCACGGACCCTTTCACATTTTAATTTTAGTCCCTGCGATTCTATTTCAGAAATGGATTCACAGAGCACTGCAGGCAGACAACAGGTACAACATCACCACAACGAACAGGTGAGTTACAGGACATTCTTGTTCTTGGGTTGGAGAAATCCTACACTTCTTTTTGCAGATGGCGCGTGACTTGTTTGCTTTCCCGATAGGAAGAACGACAGTTTTCTTCAGGGACTAATGAAATTTTTCTGTTTTTATCAAGTTTTTTTTTTTTTTTTTAATGAAATACAGATTCAAGGAGAAACTTTATGCTAGAGAAATTTGGTTTGCTCACGTTTTCTTTCCTCCATTTCAGCAAGAATATTGCCAAGGTGAATATTTTCTATGAGCAATTAGATTACTACTCTTGGGATGAATCTCCAGAATATAATGTAAGTTGGGAGGGGAGATTCCTCTTTCATGTGTACACTTTATGCCAGGAAGAGAAAAAAATGTTTGAAGCAACTAACTGTACGGTTAATATTTTATTTGGGTTTAGGTGACCCTGGTGATGTCCAACATGGGAAGCCAATGGAGCCTTTGGTTTGGATCTTCTGTCCTCTCGGTGGTCGAGATGTTTGAGTTCGTTGTGGATGTCACCATCTTATCTCTCATTTTCTTCTATCGGCGGCTTACAGCTAAGAGAAGACACAAGGTGTCAAGTCCCCCTAAGGGGCCAAGTGTGAGTTTGACTTTGGAGAAATACCGCTGCATTGAAGAAGGTTTGGCCAGAGACCAAGATGCAGAGAAATCTCAGGCCAGCCATGAGAATCCGTCCTTTGTCCACGACGAGGGACTCCCTCCGTATTCCAAATATAGCAAATATCAGATGCCGGAACTATATCCACGTGTGGTTCTTCACAGATTTAAGCACCAAGAAGACCAAGGCACATGCCAGGATCCCAAGAGTTAATGGCATCGGAAGAGATTCACAAAGCCATTTTCAAAGGACGGAGGAAATGGAGCCTGGGAAGGAAGTGGTGAATTCCCCACACTCGGAAATGTCAAAGCCAAAAGGATGGGACCCATGGGATTGGGCATTCAACAGGTGGTGGAATTTGTGACTTTCCTCTTCCAGGTTTTTTCAGATGGTGCTGGCGCAGATCAGTGACTATGCCTGTAAGTGAAAGACAGGACTTCCTCAATGAGCTAGGAGGTCATGGAGGTCAACATTCTGCCCTCTTCTTTTCCCACGGTCTAGGCAGTTGACACTGCATGCAGACGAATTCCTGGATTGACTTGAAAATGTTTCTTCATTCTGTTATTTCTGTTGCAATATTTGTCCTATGGATAATGAGTTTTATTTTGAGCTGTTCCGCAGCCTCTTTTAAAAGTAATGCCCTACGTTGTTTTGAGAAGTCCACTTTTTGTGAGCTGGGGCAGTGGGAGACTACCTGGCGGTTGGCCAGTTCCCTATAAAAAAAAAAAATCTTGTCTTAGTTTTGACTTGAAGCTATCCTGAGAAAACCAGATTCAGCTGGGCACCCTTGGCTAGAAAAAAATGGATCCTCGACATTTCACAGATTTGCTCAGGTTAAATGTTAAACCACTCCCCTATTTTTTTAAAAAATGCCTCTAAGCGGGCATTTACAAGGAAACGTTCTGTATTGTCTGCATTATCAGCAGGTCTTGGGAGGATTGCTCTTCATTTGAGCGAAAGGACTTTTTGTGCTTTGAGTTGACCTATACAATCTATGTTGGGTGCTTTTGATGTTTTGTTCCTCTTTTAAAATGTGAAGTTCAATGTTCCCTAAGTTAAAACAGGCAAAGGCACAAAACAATAGTTATCACAACGCAGGACAGCCGGTGTCAAAAATGAGTCTTATTCTGAAACTTGAGTATAGTCAAACCCTCAGGCAAGAAAGGAAAATAGCTGCATGCAACTACATTTCGCTGATTCGCTGGCAATAACAGACCTTCAGATTGGTTGGATATGATCTCCTGCCTGGAATACATTTCAGTGGTCACTTTTGCCAATTATGGCTAACATCAGCAAGTTTATTTTTAGATCAGACTAGAAGGAAATAAGAATTTCTACAAGCAAACTGTGAGTGGTAGGATGTTTTGCCAATTCTCAGCAGAGGTAGCTTTGGCATGGCAATTTTGGATCTGGAACTAAAGGAAGCTTTCCCCTTAGACAGAAAACAGAGAATTGGGGAATATGCTATTAAATTCTTTAAGAATCAACTCCGCTGCTGGAGGCTAAAACGCAAATTATATTGAGAGGATCCATTTTATCACTCCCGTTCACACGTTGCTAGACAAAGCAAGTTAATACCTTAACTCCACTACCCATGTCAAATACCCAACTCATTACATACGTGGAGACATTCTGTGAAATTCATGTTCTCTAACTTCTGGTTCTGAACAAAGCCAAAATGGCACCATCCATGGACAAGAGGGAATCTCCAAGAATAAGAGTTCACACACACACAAAAAAAAAAAACCCAGTTGAGGAGGGGATACTACCAAGGAGCCAAAGAACAAAGAATGACTATTGATGGGAAAAGGGAGACAGAAAACCGAGTAGAAGAAGAATGCAATGAGACAGTTTGCAATGTAGCATAGAAACACTCCACCTTGGTCTCATTTGCAGGGACTAATGGCAATTGAAACCAACACACCTTTTAGAAAGATATCCAGGAACATGAGAGACACCTTGTACTAGAGCAAGCCAATCTCCTCTTCCAACTGCAACCAACCCAGTAGTTCTGGAAAGTCGATATTTTCAAACAACCCCCCCTCCCTTTCCCCAGATCTCTGGCAGACAGGTGTGTGTTAACCTCAGGTATGAAAGCTCTCTTTGCCCGGCAGGGGATGAACAGACTTCTCTGAATCAGCCTAGGTGGAATTGTGTCATAAGAAACCTGTCTCTAGTCAGTGTTCCCGTTCTCTCCCCTTTCATTTTGATTTTATTTCTCTTAACTGTTGTGCTGCTATTGAGTTCTGGATGTAATTGTAAACATGAATATCTGACTGTAAATTATTTGGGATGTGTGTTTGTATGAGTGGGAAGATTAAAAAAACTGAAACCTTTTGGCTTACCTGGTGTCATTTAATAGCTTATTTTACTTGTGTGTTGTTTGTCCATTCTTTTGATTTTGGAAAGCTGAAATGTTAGACAGGAATTTGTTTGGATTACTTTGTTGTCTTTCAATATCATCAGATCATCCATCCATTTACTCACATACATATAAACCTGAGTGTAGATCCATTTTCCTAATCACTTGATCCAGAGTTTTGACCTTGAAAGCCATTTATGGTATGGGGCCAGGTTATTTGAGGGACCGCCTCTTCCCAATTACTCATCCCATCAAGTCCAGCAGAAGAGGTATGCTAAGGAATTACGTCTAGACTCAGGAGACGGACCTTTTCTGCCGTGGGTCCCGCCCTATGGAGCATCACACACATCCCCAACATGCAAGTGGTCCCATCCTTGATATCTTTCCAGACGTTCCTTAAAATCTGTTTATGTCAATAAACGGGAGGGGTGTATCTCAAGGACACGGGGTTTTAAATGAATTGCCTACATTGTATGTCACATATTATGCTTTCCCTCGCCGTTTAGATAGATAGATAGATAGATAGATAGATAGATAGATAGATAGATAGATAGATAGATAGATAGATAGATAGATAGATAGATAGATGATAGATAGATAGATAGATAGATAGATAGATAGATAGATAGATAGATAGATAGATAGATAGATAGATAGATAGATAGATAGATAGATGAGAGAGAAATAGACAGGATAAATAGATTTCATGTTTTAATCCTAAAGTGCTTTTGTAATTACTGGTTTTTAAAATGGTTTTATTAAATGCTGCTTAGAGTCCCATTTCTATGAAATGGGTAGCATATGAATATAATAAATAAAACCAGGTGTGCATTTCTATCCTGAAGAAGAGCTAACCCACACATCTCTCCCAACTTGCTGACTTCATTGTCACATGGAGCACAAGGTTAGCTAAGCTAGCTTGGGCGATACGCACTTCGTTTCTTGGGCAACCTTGGACTACTTTACAGTGGCAAGGCAACCGTCTGCTACCAGCTTTCCAAATTAGCATGGCAGACTGAGGCTAAGCCTCTTAATCTTGGTTGAGCTTTTGGTTGGTTGTTGCAGTGGGTAATACTTTAGTTCCAAACAGCGGCACCAATCCTGACAATTGACTGACAGCTCATTCAACCCTACCAGAAAAATTGATCTGACTGAAGACAAAAGGGAAAGAGTACTCTCCAAGACAAACTGGCATGGAAAGGAAAGGATGGGTAGAAATGCAGGTTTCCTCCAGAACATGTCATGAACCAATCCGTGAATGGAGGTTCTTGGCAGAGGCAATGATGATTCACACCCAAGGAAGTAAAAGAAATCCAGCATGGATTTCGTTGGCCTCAAAACGGCCCGATACACCAAAGTGGATATTATTGCAGCACAGTATTAAAATAAAACGGCACTCATTGCCCTTGTCAGTAAGAAAAGGTTGGACAAACAAGCTTATAGTTGGAAATACAGAACCATGCAGATTTGCAAGACCTGCATTAAAAAAAAGAGCTATTAGCCCCTTGACTTAACAACGGAGGCCAGAAAAGTCGTAAAAAGGGGCACATTCCATGATTGAAACAAGATCAGCCCCTTAAAACCACCATATGTTTGCTAGAAACATATAGGTTGAGTTTTCCTAACATGTTTGGGTGGGGTAGTTTCAATCCACGTACTGTATTGTATGAACCATGACAATAACCCATAATATCCTTCATTTGTTTGAGCATCACCTGTTCATCCAAGAATTAATCTGGATTTAGAATCGTGTGTTTGCGGAGCATCCATCCATCCAGTTAGATCCCCAGTAAACTCAGTTGCACTTAATTCAATTAAACTCTCGGTGACCAATTTATTTCATTGATTCCAACAGTATCAAAATTCACACCAGCTTTATCTGGAGGCAAACCAAGAGTATATCTGTGCTCTGGAAGAATAATTTGAAGGTCCCTCACGTGCAAGAATCAAGAGATTTGTCTTTGCAAGCATCTTCGGTGAGGTCTTAATCTTTTTTTATATATACATAATACTTTTGTTTGGTTTTGGTCTGCGTATGTTTATGAAAGTTGTACATAGCCATTTATTACCCAAGGCTGTAATTTACTGCTCCCTGTTCCAGAACTAAAACTGGCCAGAGAGACAAGTCAGTTTCAATCAAAGTCAGCAAAGCGATAACAAAAGGTTTCTAATGTTACAGAACTTGTCAGTTTCGGCAGAAGGGCATGTATGGTGTAGGCTGACTGCATTCTCAGAATTTGGGACGGGGTTACAGAACTGAAACTGGGTTTGTGAGGGGAGTTTCAGGTCAACAGGGTTGAAAAGGGAGAATGGGGCATGGGCAAAACAACGAGTTGGCCAAGACAAGGAAAAGGTGAAGAAATGAGAAATGTTTAAGGTTACATATCTGCTCTTTTGCTCAAATGGCCCTTGGCTTCACCTGTTACTTAACTACTTGAGCTTCCAGGGATGGTTGTAACTTCAGACGGAGGAATCTAAATTCCCCTTCTTTTGAGAGCCATCAATAACCATCCTGGCCCTAGAATCCCATCTGATCCCATAACGCTCACTTTTACTCTTAACCTGCCTTGTAAAGCAGGCAAAAGGACGAGAGGAAAAATTGGAGAAAATACCAGATTTTGTTAATCTCACGCAACTGGAATATTAACAGCTGGAATATTCCTGCCTGCTAACTAACTAACTGTGGGATGTCTACGGAGATTCTCAGTCATCCAGGTCGTGGTTGTCGCAAAGGTGCTTTTTCAAAAGGCAACTGGACGTTCTGTGTTTTTTGTTTTTTCTCTTGAAGATGTTTTGCTTCTCCTCCATGGTCTTCAAGAGAAAAAAAACACAGAATGTCCAGCTGCCTTTTGAAAAAGCACCTTTGTGACTGTGGGAATGCCCTGCAAACTCAGAAGGTTCCCTGGATCCCTGCAAGAACTACATCATTTCGAGGGCAGCGCTGTCCAGTGGCTAAACGATCTAGACATAGGGCCATACGTCTAGCCACTCTACACAAGTGCTCACATATCATTTAATTTTGTTCGTAATTTTATTTTATCATTTGTATTATGCGCTTTTGAAATAATTCAGGGCACTGGTGTTTCATATTTTGATACGCATTTTATAGGCTGTTTTTGTGCACTCGTACGTATGCACTAATGCTACATTCGAAATAAATAGTAATTCCTGCCTGCTGATTGCTGCCTACCTGCCTACTAGCTCAGTGAACAGCTGGAATATTCCTGAGCATGATGATGCTACCTAGTAGGGTAATGAAACGTCTGCAAGCAAACAGTCACGCTCAGAGAGCACCAAGCTTTTCACCATTCAACCCTGAGTCACATAGTGCATATTCTCTTCTATTATTCCTGCCTGACTTGATGGAATGGAAGAACTGCAATGCAAAGAATGTAAGCAAGCATCTATTTACCAGCAGAGACCAGGAGATTAAAGGAGATCTAAGTCTCTGGTTTTGAGATGTGTGAAGCATGAAGTGATTAAGAGATAGCCAGGTTTAAATTGTACACCACAGTTCTCACTCCTTCAAGAACTGCCAGCTATCAATTATGGCTACCCGTTTCTGGAATACAGTATGATCGTTTCTCCACCGCCGTGTTCATCCTTGTCTCGGCGCGAAATTATTCAACACATTTTGGCAATCCCGCTTGAGAGCTTGCCGAAATCTCATGAAATTGGGGTGGGTGGGGAGGGCATATCTGAACATCACAGTTTTTGCCCTTTGCTCTGTCTTCAGTGAATTTCCCCAAAGACAGAACAGAAATAGGAACAGGTTTGGTTTCAAGCCTTTAATTGTTTCATTGCGGATGACTTAAAACACACGCAGGCATGCCTGGAAGGGAAATTAAGTTCTGAATAAATTAGGGCTGAGAAACATCGTCCCGGCAATGGAATGGAATGGATGCCCTATAGAAAAGAAAGTGGAAAAATGAAAAGGAAGATGAGTGGGAACGTTGTGTCCCGGAGAAGGCTATCTGGCTGAAACTCCTAGCAGGAGGAAAGATACTGTATTACTGGTCCCACATCTTGCATTCCTGATCCAGGACATCTTATTCCAAAGGGCGTTGTTTCTTCTGAAACAAATCATTAACTTGCATGGAAGGAAGGGGTCATCTCATAAGGTCATTGAAAAATCTGGGCGTGTATTTTTATATATACTTTTTCCTTCTTAATTTTCCCTGTGCGCACGTGCGAAAGAAAAAATGGGGCAACAACGCTCCACATTGTGAGTCACGCCATTGGCTGCTCTGAAATGCTCAGCCTCCTTGAGCATTTGACCTGGGGTCAAGCTATATTATTTTCTTTCCTGGTTTTCTAATGGAGCTACTTGATCATGACCTACTTGCTGGGCTAGTAAAACGGCCAGCTGGAGTTGTCCAAAACGATGAATAATTTCAGACCCCACCTTGGAGGTTAAGAAGCTGCAGTATAGGATGCAAAAGAGGATCTGGATTCCCTCTTCAAACAGAAGAGGTCATCAAACCCAACAGCTTTCGATTACAGAAGACTCAAAAAAACAACAACCCATTAACAGGTCAAAAGTCACCTTTACTGTACTAGCCCCACTGTGGATCGAACCAAATTATCTAACAGAATATTTTGAGAACTATTTCCTCATCTCCAGGATATCAGCCCATGTCAGAAGGCAAGCTGACTCTTTCTCGTGCTATTTTGCCTTAACTAGCCTGACAAAATGTTAAGTGCCTGTTTCTCCTCCGAGTTTCCTCCACAACGTGACCCACTATTTCTCCCCTCTGACTAAACTCTTCCTTCTGGTTGCCAAATTGCCGCCTTAGCGGGTGGTTTTCTGTTCCTCAAGACTAGAAATGGCCCATGACCTCAGCTGATAAATACCCTAAGATCACCTCATTCTCCATCGGTGTTTATGCTTGAGCCAGTGATAATCAGCGGACAAGAAAACAAAGAAATGTTATGATCAGCCTCCCTGTTCCTTCCGATGTAAGGAACATGTAATCAAGTATAGATAAATGAAAGAACCATCCATTTATTTTAGATAATAATACTTTGTGCTTTATTTTTGTTCCCTCTATGCCATTGTCTCTTTTCTTTGGAATTCTGGAATTAGCTTGTAGATCTTTGCTGGAGGAAACCACGTTCGGTCTTAAGGTCTTAAAAGAGCCACTTAACAGCTGATGACAAATATTGTGTGTGTGTGTGTGTGTGTGTGTGTGTGTGTGAGAGAGAGAGAGAGAGAGAGAGAGAGAATGAATCTTGGACTGGATGACCCCCCTGATCTAATTCCACACAAGAAGCTCTTTCAATTAATATGGAGTAATTCCCCACAAGATGGAAGAGTAGAGTAGAGTAGAGTAGAGTAGAGTAAACAGTCGGAAAGGACCTTGGAAGTCTTCTAGTCCAACCCCTGCCCAAGGCAGGAAACCCTATACCATTTCAGACAAATGGTTGTCCAATCTCTTCTTAGAAGCCTCAGTGTTGGAGCACCCACAATCTCTGGAACCAAGTCCTTCCCTCCATTATTGAAGGTCCTTCAATATCATGGAATGGCCAGAAATACAGTTATAGGAGGAACAAGAACTCAACAGAGATAAGAAAAAATATTAGTAGTAGATAGAGACAAATCATAGCTCAGTGTATGCAAAAAAATCTGCTTTCAAACTATTCAGATGTGGCCCACAGTGGTCTTTCTCATCCAGGCCACCCGTGTCTTTTTCCAATCATTCATTATCTGAACTCCTTCTAGGTGACAGATTGCAGGTGGTATTTGTCACAACAGGCCTAGTAAAGCAGATCACAACTACAGAGAGGGAAAGACCGTCTCATTGGTTCTCCATATGGGTCATGGATGTATAAATGGAGGATGTGTGTGAGCTAAAAAAAAAAAAAAAAAGGCTTGTGGCTATACAAAACCATCACTGTGCTTGACCAAAGGCAATGTGGCTATCAGATCAAAACATTTCCCTGTTTCCGAAATGAGGACGGGCATCGCCTTTCAATCTGTCATGGCAACATCAGTACCCTGGGGACGACCACAGTCTTTTCACCTATCCTCTTCCACAGATCAAATCTATTTATATGGTTTAAAACCAAGAGCACCTCACCGGACCTCGCAAAATATAGACGAAAAGGAAAGCTGAGCTACTGGCATTCTTAAAGGAATAACTAATACTCTCCTGGTTAATTCACACGTGTGCCAGTTCGATACCAATCAGCCAGAACTGTAATTCTTGGAATAACGTCTTGATGGAAATGGTCCTGCCCTTTTCAGCATTAAAAGTCATATAGAAAATGTGTGTTTTATAATACAACAGATTTGAAGGAAAAAAATACTTAAAATCAGAACATACATGCACTTCTTCAGGCAGATCATTTACAAAGGTTAAAAAAAAAAGTACATTAATCTCAAATGGACCTCTGCATACGCTTAAACAAGCATGATATTGACCAGAAAATATATTGATTCGCCTCTCACTAAACCAAGATACACCTTGTCTCAAGTTGTTGTTTTCCTTGAGGTTTTAAATAAATAAAAAGCAGTGGTCAGTGGCCAAAAAATAATAATAATGCTTGGACGAAGGCTCTGCCCTCATCCTTGGGTTCTATCCAACAAAATTATCCCAGTGTTTTCAGACCTGCTTGATAATTATGGTCCATAGCTTTGTTTTGTTTTGGTCTTTGGGTATAATTATTATGAACAGTGGCTGGAGGGACAGCTTATTTCATCCAAGGATTTGATTGAGGTCTGCTTATAAAAGGCGATAGGTGGTTCCAGAAAAATTGCAGAAAACCAGCCCTCCAGCAACTGAACCAGATTCGTTTTACATTGCTCCACCACCGAAATGAAGCCTCTCGTCACCTCCGTACTGCTTTTGGCTTGTGGTAAGTCAATTCCTCTCTCGTTCTTCTTTTGAGAGTGGAATTGTATGTGCTCTTTACAATGTCTTTTATTTTAAAAAGCGGTTTCGGGAGATGTGGAGAGATTTTCCCAATTGGTGCTTCATTTGGTGGCTGCAATTACATCCTTTTTGGACAGGCGGTGCAAATTGCTTCCCAGAAAGCTCCAGAGAACGGAGAGACAGAGATCCTCATTCCGAGATGGCTCCATCGTTAAGCCAAATCGGAGTGAGGGCATTGCTTCAAGCATCACCCTGAATCATGCTGGGAAGGGAAAACGGACACACTTCAACTAAGGCGGAGAAGAGAGTCTCTGGCCTTGCGATTCCTTCCAAAGCCCTTTCTGCTTCCCTAAAACGAACAATTCCTTTTTCAGGATCGGCTCTTGTGACCTGCTCACCTGCTCAGTTCAATGAGCTGATCCAGCTCAGCACCATCACCTATGGCCTGGCTAACTTCACCAACTATGGGTGCCACTGCGGAGCTGGGACTCAAGGCCTTCCTGTAGATGCTATCGACAGGTGAGGGGTACCTTCGTTTTTCCTCCAAGGGCTGAATGTATCAACCTTTGCTGACTATCCACGGGGCATTGGGATTTCATGCTGAAAAGATACGTGGGAAAAGTGTTGGATGGCCAAGGCCTAGTACAGGTGGAATGTCCTAAGGCAGGGGTAGGCAACCTTGGCTCTTTTATGACTCGTGGACTTCAACTCCCAGAATTCCTGAGCCAGCGTGGCTCAGCTTGGAAACCTCTCCCTTTCCCCTCAGCATGGCTGGCTCAGGAATTCTGGGAGTTGAAGTCCACGAGTCATAAAAGAGCCAAGGTTGCCTACCCCTGTCCTAAGGATTCCACTGGAGTGGGAGAAATGAGAAAATGGGTGTAATCAGAGCTAGAGTGGACTTCTTTGGGGGGAACCCCCGTCTTTGTCGTGAACTCCATCTACTGTTTTTAGAAACTGCATTCACATGCACATTTAACCTGACTTATCAGTTAGCCCATTTTCTAGCTTTGTACCATGTTTGAAGGGAGCTAATGCCAAGAAGTGCTGCTTTCCAGTGCTTTGGAATAGCTCCTGAGGGCAATCAAATTGGTTCCTTCCCTGATGACTTTCAGAAGGATGTTAAAAAATTTAGTTTTTTCAAGGAGTAATTCAGTTAAGTTCATGATTTGTACCATTTGTTATTGGTTTTGCTCTTTTTTGCCTATCCTTTTTTTGCTATTCTTAATATGGTTTGTTCGTTTGTGATTTTAGCACCTAGACATTTAATGCTTTTATTAGATGCACCATGGATTTTTTTCAGTTAACGCAGGGGGTCTTCAAACTTGGCCCTTTTTTTGACTTGTGGACTTCAACTCCCAGAATTCCTCAGCCAGGCACGCTGGCTGAGGAATTCTGGGAGTTGAAGTCCACAAGTCATCAAAGGGCAAAGGTTGACGACTCCTGAGTTAACGTGTTCCTATCATGTAGGCTGCTGAGCCCCTTCAAATTGCAGCGGCCTAGAAACGTAATAAACGAACTAACAAAATAACTAACGATGTTCACACAAGATGCAAAGAAAGTTACCGAGATTAAAAACTAAAAGAGCTTCTCATTTTTTATGCATGCATTGCTAATTTCTTTTCCGGACAGAATACATGTTGTGCCAACAAACGATTCCTCCCACCCACCCACCCACCCCTGCATTTTTTAATTGATCTGTTCTTAAAATTAGTATATTTAATTTGCTTAACTAGAAACCGCCAGAACCAAGGAAGAAGCCTCTGGCTGAATTATACATCCAGATCTAAAGTAGGAATGATCTACTGATTTCAGATATTTCCTTTCTGCTATGGCATCTACATGAAACAGGCACAGTCTTGCAGGCAACTCACTTGCCAAATTGAACTACTTGCCTTGCAGAAACAGTCAATCATTGGTTGGCAGATACAGGGAAGTCTCCGTTCAATGCAAAGCAGCAAAGAACTCTGCCAGCCAGCTCCCTCACCTGTATGCCGTTCCTAATTTCCTTCAGCTGCCTTGAGATACAGGAGTTGATTTTAAAGCACAAGTAGGCTCCACTGCTTTAATCTCATCTCATTTCTTGGAAATTTTTCTGCTCTAAGATGCTGGCTGGCCGGGTGGGAAGGATGCGGCATGTTTTATTTTACTGCTATTTTTATTTTTTATTTAACCTATAAGAGCTTCACCTTCCTTAAACCAGGGGTCTCCAAACTTGGCAACCTTAAGACTTGTGGACTTCAACTCCCAGAATTCCTCAGCCAGCATGACTGGCTGAGGAATTCTGGGAGTTGAAGTCCACAATTCTCAAAACCATACCCGGCCCTCTCAGAGCATCGTAAGAAGTTTGTTCTGTGCTATAGGAGGAGGAGGAGGAAGTTTGACCAAAGGACTGAGCTGTGTTCTTTTCTCGTTCCATTTCAGTAGAATATTATATTTATTCTAGGGTCCTTGGCCAGAAAGGTTGAGGACACAAGAGTCTCAGGGCTGCATATTAAGAAAACAAAACTGGAGACATTACATAATTCTACGCGAAGGCGTTTGGTGGCCGTGCCACTCCTGAATGAGCCATGCGTTTTCATTTATTGCTTCTGAACTGAATGGGTCAGATCTGACACGTGCGTTTTCTTTTTCTACCCAAAGGTGTTGCCACGGCCATGACTGTTGTTACAACAAGGTGGAGATGTACGGCTGCAACCCCAAAGTCCTTACCTACAGATTCTACGCCCAGGGAGATAAAATCAAGTGCGGTAAGCTAAAAGAAATGCCGAAACGGAGAATTGGATAAAAGTAGCAGTCTGCATGAAGGTCAAACAGGAAGGGAAAAAAGGCCCAGCTAAGCAGGCCACTGGATTGCTTGGATTTAGCTTTGTGCCATGTGGGAACTCAGCCGTTAATGTTTGCAAGCTGCAGTTATCCAGACTGTGGTAGCTTGTTAAAACACCATTTAGTCCAGAAGACTGGCATATTTGTAGTTATTTTTCACTTGGGTTAGATTTTGTAAAATAGAAGTGGCCTTTGTGGGCTGCATGGGGAGATGTAACCCCAGATTTCATACACCCTTTTCTTTAAGGCAAAAGGAAAAAAAACAACAACGCCAGATAAACCAGGGGTGTCCAACGCTGGCAACTTTAAGACTCGTGGATTTCAACTCCCAGAATTCCTCCCAGCCAGCCAGCTGGCAGTTAAAGTCGACGAGTCTTAAAAGTTGCCAAGGTTGGACACTCCTGAGATGAACCATGCCAGCAGTTGTATTTTAATCTGACAAAGTCAGACTGGGCTACCTTCAGTTTACCCTCATATGTGCACTTCGCCATGGTCTCCCCTCTCTGCAGTCAAATCAAGGGATCGCTGTGAGAAAATGGTCTGTGAGTGTGACCAGAAAGCTGCCAGTTGCTTCCAGAAACATCTTTTCAGCTACAACCCTCAATTCAGAAACCTCCCAGTGGCCAATTGCAGGGCCCAGCGGCCGTTTTGTTGAAGCTCGTTTCGAAGCAGCCGCTGTCCCCATTGAAGTTCTGTCTGCTTTTTTTCAGCCATTTCTCTGCGAAATGGAACCAAAGCTCTCTTTATAAGAAATAAGAAAAGCCAAATGATATATGCATGAACATAGGGCAAAATAAATACGTCATCAACCTACCCTCTTGTTCTTCGGCGCGGTTTGGCTTAAAAGCACCTGGTGCATTTTCCACAGGGGGTGAGGGGGGGAAATCACACCCGCGCTAGAAAACATGCATCTGTTCAAGTTGGGCGTTAAAAAAAAAAGAAAAAAGACACGCACACATTTTGGGGCAGATTGTGTTGATTTGGCACTGGTGAAAAAACAGACTGAAGCCGACATGGGGTTGAGCAAATGTGAAACGGAGCCAAATGAAAACTGTCTGTGCGTTGGCATTCACATTCACTGCCTCTGTTTCCTCCTAAGTGAAAGGATTCAAAAAAAGCAAGCTTAACAGTCCAGGATGGGGTCTGCCAAAACCCCACATTGTCACATGTGAAATACAATCCGACAATACATGCATAAACAAATGTGCAGCCCACGTCACGTCACATCTCTGTGGCTCACACAGCCCTATTTGCAGGTTGAGAAATGATGAAGAGACAGAGGTAAGAAAAAACGGCTGAACCGGCAGTCCTCGACTTATAACCATCCATTCAGTGACTGTTCAAAGTTACAACGGCGCTGAAAAAAGTGACCGACAACCAGTCCTCACATTTATAACTGGCGCAGCATTCCCCACGGTCCTGTGATCAACATTTGGGTGCTTGGCAACCGGTGTGTATTTACAGTGGTTGCTGCATCCGCAGGTGACGGGATCGCCATTTGCAATTTTCCAGCTGGCTTCCGACAAGCAGGCTTAATGACTTGATTCACTTAACAACTGCGGTGATTCGCTTAAGTACTGTGGGAAAAAGAGGTCATAAAACGAGGCGCAACTCATTTAAACAACCACCTTTCTTAACAACAGAAATTCCGGTTTCAGTTGTGTTCGTAAGTTGACAACTACTTGTACATACATACATCTGCTGCAGTGTGTATTTCTAGGCATGGGCATTTTTAAAGCATCAGAAATGTTTTTGTTCTTAGACGTCTGCAGTTAATCCCTCCCTAACATATAATTTAATAGCATTACTAAGAAAGCAGAAGTATAAACATTTCAAAGGAAAACATTTTGGCTTCTTAATCTTAGGACACAAAGTACTTGTTCTAGCTTACCCAAAAAAAAAAAAAAGAATGAAAGTCACCTGGCTTCCAGGCCATAAAACTGTTCCCAATAAAATTTATTCTATAAAATATATAGCATGACATAATTTCTCACCAACTTAAAAGAGGTCCAAACCAAAAAAAAATTACAAGGAAAGTATAGTTGGTTTATTGGAAGAAAAATCTCTCCTAAGTTTATTTATATTCTTGTAAATAAGGCATTGCTGTCCATCTCCCCCACTCTCCCCCCGCCCCCCGCTCCCCAAGATTTTACAAATACTTATATTTTGCTTGGAGATATATTACATTTTTAGCATATAAACAAGGGCTTCTATACACACTAAAAAAATGAAGCACTTGCAAGAAGACGCCTGTACCAGTACAAACTCTTCCCTATAACCTTGTTTTGAAAAAAACAACAACAAAACTATGAAACAATATGAGTTTTTTTTATATATAAAAATAATGCTTTCCATTAATTCTTGCTGTTTAAAAAAAGAGAAGGAAGAAAAACTTATTATCAAAATATTTTAGCAAGCAATGGAAGGCTATAAAAGAGCGGGCCAGCCGCCTCAATTTCCCACAATACCCCAGAAGGTCATGTCAAGTGTTCTGGAGCACAACTGAAATTCAAACCCCCATAAGACTTCAGCTTTCACCAAAGAGGTTCCATTTTGCCAAGCAAATGAGTGAAGTTTCTGGAAGACATTGCCTTCTGCTTCTCTCTCCACTTTTTAAAAAGAAGGAAAACTGATCATGACTTTAATCTGCGGGCACGTCTCTGGGACTGTTGGTTCTCGCCTACCAACCGTCAGCAAGGAAGCCAGCTTTTGAATTCCACATCCACCAACATTTTCTTTCAACCACAGCCTCTCCATCCATCTCTTCCCCCCCACCCTCCCAGCAAGTTCCTACATTTACCCCTTAAAATAAAACTCCCGATAAAAGTGGAAGAAAAGCTGGATCCAATCATATAGAATCAAGATCACGTGAAGTATTAATACCACTTTACAATGCCTTGGTAAGGCCACACTTGGAATGCTGCATCCAGTTTTGGTCACCACGATGTAAAAAAGATGTCGAGACTCTAGAAAGAGTGCAGAGAAGGGCAACAAAGATGATTAGGGGACTGGAGGCTAAAGCATATCAAGAACGTTTGCTGGAATTGGGTCTGTCTAGTTTAATGAAAAGAAGGACTAGGGGTGACATGATAGCAGTATTCCAATATCTCAGGGGTTGCCACAAAGAAGAGGAGTCAAGCTATTCTCCAAGGCGCCTGAGGGCAGGAGAAGAAGCAACGGATGGAAACTAGTCAAGGAAAGAAGCAACCTGGAACTGAGGAGAAACTTCCTGACAGTTAGAACAATTAACCAGTGGAACAACCTGCCTCCAGAAGCAGTGAATGCTCCAACACTGGAAGTTTTTAAGAAGAGACTGGACAGCCATTTGTCTGAAATGGTATAGGGTTTCCTGCCTGAGCAGGGGGTTGGACTCGATGACCTCCAAGGTCCCTTCCAACTTTATTATTATTATTATTATTATATCCCCCAAATGGACAGTGTTGGCCAGCCCATTCATTTCTGGAAGTCGTCGTTGCTTGGCAATGATAGGTGCAAAATTTCAGTGAGGTTGGTCCTGGATTCCTATTTCAGAGCAGAGCGTGGAAGTAAGCCTGACCACCGTTTTATCCCAAAGGTGCTTTTTCAAGAGGCAACTGGAGTTTCTTTTGTTTTTCCTTGAAGACGTTCTACTTCTCATCCAAGAAGCTTCTTCAGTTCTGACTGAATGGTGGGGAATGGATCAGTCAGTCAGCACTATCAGTCAGAACTGAAGAAGCTTCTTGGATGAGAAGTAGAACGTCTTCAAGGAAAAACAAAGAAAGTCCAGTTGCTTCTTCAAAAAGCACCTTTGGGACAGCCATGACCTGGATGACGGAGAATCTCCATAGACCTAAACCACCATTTTAGTTTCCCACAATGCTTCACACTGACACCAGGTTAGGGGCATCAACGGAAGCAGGAAAAATAGGTCGAGCCCGAGAACAGGAAGGAAAAATAATGAAAGGCAGGAGGAGAAGCAGCACACCTATTTGAAAGGACCCACAGTCAAGGGCAGTCCTGGGTTCCAGGTGATCCAGGCCCCTGCCTATCACTTAGCAATAGTGATGCCATCCAAATCAACTCCCTGGGAACAAAATGTGCCATTAGGAACCTTCTGATCAGTGAAAACATACCACAACAAAATACCACAACAAAGCCATTGTCTGCTTTATGGAGCAGTTTTTTTTTCCAAGTCCAGAAAGAAGAGACAAGGGCCCAAAATTGTCTGAATTGGGACTTCACGCTAACCCATAACGCAGCTGCCCTTGGAATGTGTCCCATCAAACTGTATTTTCTTTTAATAAGCTGCAATTAAATCATAAGTCTTAAGACCCTGATGAGCCAAGACTAGTAATAGGTGAGAATAATCCTTCCTTATCTGATACTGACATGCAGCCATGACGACCTATTTTGTCCTACGCTCGCAACTGGTGACCAGCTGCCAGCAGCTAGTGAAGAGGACTCCCTGGCTAGCAGGGAGGAAAACTGTAGAAAAAACTCTTGTTTTGGTTAATCCATTTCTGTGGCTAATAATTCTGGCAGATGTGTTTACAAGGCCAGGCCATAATATTGTTCAGAAAGTCTTGGGAATGGGGGGGGGGGAAACAAAACTCCTTGGGGGAGGTATGTCGGAAGTGGTATACATTTTGGATGACGGGTAGAGACATCGCATCTCGGATAGACTCAGCTCTTCACAAGCTCCTTGTGTGTTTGTTTTTTTGTCACATAGGACCTCTCATCTTGGTTATTGCTTTGAGGTTATCAGAAGTAAGCACCAGAGGTGAAAAAGGCTATCGGTAAGACGGGTGGAAATGAAGGCTACGGCGGTTGAGTTTTTCGGGATTGTTGGATGCCATGTGGGAAAAGTCCCGGAAGATGTCAAGGTAAGTGGCATCTCCTGTGGGAGAAAGAAAAACACAACACTTGCATTGATCACACCAGGTGAAGGAGAAGGTGGGATTTCATGCACGTTGGTTTTCCTCCTAGCAAATAACAACGTCTCGGTTAAGCTGAGTTTCTTGGGAGAAGGCGGCTAGATGCCCGAGAATGCTGGCCATGTTCACACATCCCATTAAGCCATGATTTAGTACAGAAACCACAACTTGACTGGTTTTGTGCCACATGCTAAGTGGTAAACAGTGGCTTGTAAATCTCTCTGGCTGGGGGTGTGGTATCTAGGACTAATGTAATCAGTAATATTAATTTTCTTGATTGGCCCATCACACAAACCGCACAGGTTACATGGGTGTAAAACAAAATAAAAGCTCTTGCGTGGCACACTAGTTTCTGTTTCAGGGTGTCAACAGAGCCCAAACATTCTGGGTGGAAAAAGCAGAAATTGCGGGCAGCAGAAAAGCATGTTTTGCTCAGCTGGATAGTAACATGCACATGCAAATTATCTTGAAGGCAAGAGCAAAAATGGTGTACTGTAGAAACGCACAGAGCCTGGAGTCATTTCCTGAAGGAGCTGCCCAGGGAAATTCTCCAGGAATCTTAACATCTCTTCTTGGCTCCCGTTTCCTCCTGAATTTTGATCAAAAGGATATTTCAAGCATTAAATCCCAAACTGAGGGTTGCATGTTATCTCCCATAGCAGGTTTTTTTTTTTCCTTTTGAAATCTCCCAGTTCAGATTTTTTTTTTTATCAGTGATGCATATGTCCACAATGTTCAAACATTGCAAAAGGGAAAACAAACTTTTGATACAGCTACATTTGTGTATGCAGGTTCTTTCTGGGCCATCTGTTACTGGTGTGTTACTCTTTTTAACATATTAGCAAAATGTTTCATACACAAACAGCTTGTTACAATTGTCCAGATGATTACAGCCCTGATTTTGTAGAAAACTTGGAAATGGAAACCAAGCGGGAGTTTTTAAGAAACTGCTTTCCAGCTGGAAACAAGATCAAGTGATTTGGAACGCCCACGTCTCAGAAGAATTGGTGGAAAACTGGAAAGCATCAAACATTTCAACCACCAGCATCTCTGGCTGCAGAGTGAACTTAGCTGGATTCTGCCCCCAAAGAGGTGTGAATTTTTCATCTTTCTTTATATCCACATCACTTTCAGTGAACGTTGTAAAAGGACAATAGTTTACACATCACAACCTGTTCTCGGCGTATGGTTTGAGGCAGAAGCATATTGTTGAAAATTGACAGATTTGAGCAGGCCTACTGTGTGACCCATTACAGAGTGGGAGCAAAAGAGAAGCAAATCTAATGGACTGACGCTTTTGACAGTTTTTAAGAGCAACTGGAGCCCTGAAGGAAATAGCACAGTGATAGTTTATGCAGCAAGATGATTAAACTGGCAGAAATAGATAATTAAGAGGAGAGATCCTTATATTAAATGTTAGGCAGGGTGCAGACAAAGCTAAATTTATCTCTTTTCGTTGATCTCCACCCAGTGATCAGCAGGAAGCTTGGGATAATTGAAAATCATCATCAATGTGGCAATCATCGTCCTTAATCCTGGCTCTAGGAATCACCACCAATCCTTTCAACTTAAATCTTTACACCCCCGGACTGAGGAGAAACTCGTTCTGTTATTTTCAAGTTAACAATAGTAGGAGCTTCAGTTTACACCTAAGTTGAAGGGGTTATGCGGTGTCTTGGCACATATCACCAGGTGTTGTTCCATCTGGGTAACTAGGCTGAGCAAAAGGAGACAGGCCAAGTCCGTTTTCTTAATCGTAACGATATTAAGGGACATGCATTAAAGTGGGATCTTTATCAAGGGTGCAAATGGAGCAGGGGATCATTCTTTTTTTGGCTGCTTGTTCTGGTTCAAAAGACATTTCCTCAAGAGCCACTTGTAGGTCGTGTTAGAAGTGGCTTCTGATGGCCGATTCCTGCTAGCTCTCTTTGCAAATCATCCTAGCTTTGAGCTTTCAATTCAAGACTGGCTTTGTCTCATTCCAATTGCTATCTGCAGCTTGCTTGTAAATGGGAGTTTTTGCCTGAATTGTTATCTGTATTACCTCTGGGGAAGCTGGCATGATGAAAGGGCAGGAGAGGTAAAGCGCCATTTCTCCTCCCCCCATTTTTTTTTTATCTCTCCACACTTTGAAGTATAAGCCCCCATCATGTCCACAGCTGATTCCCTGGAGGATAAAGCTAGTAGGTATTTTTAAGTTTGCACATTTAAGCCAACAGCCCAACCTTTTGATCTAGTGTCCTCTTTTGAAAGCAGCCGTAACTACCTGTGGTGGAACTGGACCAGGTGAGATGCACTGTGGGTCACACAGCAGCCCTGCAAAGTCCATGCTCGATTTTGGAAGATAACGGTGCCGGAAGACTTAAGAACACTTTCCAAGCTCTAGGGGGTTTTCTTAGCAGCATTGAATAGTTTTGTCATTGGGGTTCCTGGGATGTTTTCTTGACCGCCCAGTCTAGCCTGTATCCCAGGCCACCCCACCCCCCTCCAGTCAAGCACCACTGGTTTCTAATCCTGCTTAGTTTTCTAGTCCAGCCAAGATGGACTGTGGATATTTTGCTTAGATGACCTTAAAATGGATGGGACAACTTCAGGAAGAATCAAGACCATCCATCTTTATGGAAGTCACTCTGGGAAACAGAGGAGCCTTAACATCTCTGCTTGGGAGCTTCCCAAAAGCATCTGGTGACATTCAATGATGCCATGCAATATTCAGAAATAGGTTTGCCCTGCAGGGCTCACGCCCAGTTAAGCATGTCTCCAGCTACAAATTAGGTCCACCTCTTCATTGAAATACAGCAAATAATAATTGCTGGAGAAAACGTGGCAGGAACAGCTGAATTAATTCTAGTGGGGGTGCTTTAATAACTCCATTAAGACCCAAATCTCCCCCCTTGCTTCATCACTAATGGCCATATTATACATTGTGGCTCAGGCCAGTCTTTTTCTTTCTTTTTTGTCCCAAAGCTTGAGCGTTAATATGCAGGCGCAAGGCAGGGGGGGGGGAAGAAGTGAGAGATGACAAAATCAAACACCAAGGTGCAAGAAGGAAGAGGAGATAAAAGCGTTTACTCTAGATTTTTATTAACAGAGTTTCAAGAGACAATAGAAGGAAGAAGAGGAAGGAAGTAAGACATCAGAGCATCAGATTTTTCTCTCCCCCTGCCCCCGCCCCCACCCCCTGGCTTTTCTCTGTAGGTGCCAAACTTTTTCTTTCCTTGTTGTTAAAATCGTACAAAGGTAAACAACATACAGAGAATCCAAGTTCAAAAAGCAGCACTCAGCACAGACCAAGTAGGGCAAAAAGTGAGGAAGATAGGAAGTTATAAGAGGTGGGGGGGGGGAGAAAGGGGGCTTTTCCCAGGAAAGAGGAGGAAAATAAAAAAACAAACAAAAAAACAAACAAAAAGGAACCAGTATTACAAAGACTGTCCTCAAAAGCCTGTCTTAAGAGATAGGAGAGGGATCAAGATGCAGGAATGTATTTACAGTTTCTCAACCCACCGTTTCTGGAACTTGAAAACTTAGAGCAGTACATTTGGTGGCTCTCGAGGTTTCTGTGCATCCAGCTGAAACAGGTGGCTACTTCTGGGAGGCAAGGATGGAAGGCTGGCTATAAAAGTCCCTTTCCATCCCTCTCTCCTGGGTTATTCCTCTCTAAACTACTGTTTTTCTCCTGAGCGACGAGGTCTATTCCCACAATCTCCCCTGGTATTGAAGACAGCAAGAGTCACCAAGGGATTTGGCCGAATATGTAACTCCTAGCTCAGGGGGGGGGGGGGAAGAAAAGAAAGAAAAAAAAAGCAACAACTGCCACTCAACCGTCCACCGCCCTCCCCTTTTATTTAATTCAGTGCTGTTGAAATAGGAAGTGTAGGACCCTGGCTTGGAAATTCAGTACGGCATTCTAACTTCATAATACAAAAATGTCTCCCTTTTCTAGGTATAAAAATAAATACGTTTTCCTTGAGGCGAGGAGGCCCAAGCACTGCGGAAAACATCCACGTGTTGTTTTCCACGAGTCGGTTCAGTTCCTAAAGAAAGAATGACGAGCACAACCCCGCCGCGCGTCTCTGGTCAGATTTCATCCGATGCCGTTCCGCGGGGTTTTACTGCACTGTACTGGTTAAGGCAGCGTTTCTCAATCCCAGCCATTTTAAGGCAGGTGGACTTCCAACGCCCAGAATTCCCCAGCCAGCCCATCTCGTCTTAAAAGTTGCCAAGGTTGAGGAACGCTGTGTTAAGGCACAGGAGAATGACTAGGAAGACCCTGGTTCACATTCAGCCTCAGCTATGGAAGCACCTTGGGTTATTTTGGGGCCTGTCACACTCGCTCTCCCAGTCCAGCCCACTGCCACAAGGGTAGTTATAGGGAGAAACTGGACTGCCAGGCGTTATGGGATCTGCTGCCTTGTGCTCCTTGAGGACAGGCAGGCTCTAAATCTAATGAAGAAATCCCTAAAAGAGGCGAGCAGTAAGGCCACAGCCTTAAGACGTGCAAAGTGAAAAGATGCTAGGAGGTACAGCTCAACCTGACATCTCCCTCTGCTTTGGGGCGGGAAATTGGATTACAGCACTTCCCATTTCTCAGGCAGTTTATTCCTGGTTCTCCCCAGGGAGGGAAATAACTTTTTCCCCAGCTTGCATCGTTAGGGATGTTGGGAGCCAGGATACAAACCAAACCTGGCTTGGTTGGCCTTTTGTTTTAATTCCTTGAAACAATCCCGCATTCGCAACTGTCAACTCTTGCCCCCTTGTGGTACAGTTGTGTACTGCAGGCAGGGAAAGTCCCATCGAGTAATCGAGGCGATGCCGTTCTAAAGAGAGGACTGGGGAAAAATTTTTTACCCAGAGACCCGGATTAGGAGATTTAGTCAAATCAACTCACCCAGCTGAACAGAACAGCCGCTAACTACCCATTGGACATTTTGACCTTTCCTGTAAGGAAACCTATTTGTGAATCAGTTCCAATATCTGACTCAGGTCAACTTTCTAAATGGAACCAATGCCATGATTTTCCTCTGCCTCATGCAGACCTAGGATTGTGGCACGTGGGAATACAGTTTTATGGACAAAGCACTCCTGGGTACCCCAAATTCCTATGGAAACAGCACTCACAACTTTTTAAATCTTAGTGTTATTCTCTGACTGTTTTCCCTGCATGGCTCTAATTTTGTCTCCAACTTACATCACACCCACCTGTCACAGTGGACATGCACAACCACAGGCCACCTAAGCTGTGCACACACATTTAGACATGGCTCCAATCCTACTTAGTTTCAAAGGATGAACTAAGTTAATTGGGAGGCAACCCAGCAGATTTTGGAAACTGTAGTGATGCATTTCATCCCTGATACTCCAAGGCTAGTTTCAAGAAAAAAAATGTATTTTTCCTACTCTCCTCTACATACATACATACATACGTATGTACCTACATACATTATGTATGTAGAGGAGAGAAGGAATGAAATGAATTGGTTGATTATTATTTCTTTTGGTAAAAGATACACTCCCTAGCAACTGTACAAAAGAAAGAAAAAAATCCTGACATTAAATACACCAAAAAGAATACTGAATGTGGGGTGGGTGGAGGAAAATAAATAAAAATACTTGCAATGGTCCACCCAGGCATCTTTAGTAATAAATTAAATATTTAACGTCACCCATTTTAAAAAGACAGCACATAACTCATAATAAAAAGAACGTTAAAAATCTTTTTTTTTTAAAAAAAAAAAGAGAGAGAGAGAGAGAGAGAGAACCCAATACTGTTAAATAGGAAAAAAGTGCACAAAGTCAATTTTATACATTGCATCTAGAGAAAGTACATCTTAAATACATAAATCGCCGTGTCAGAAGAGCAGAGACCAATTCCTCACTTAGGATGGAACGGAGAGCCAGGAAGAGGCCATTCATAATGGGTCTCTCCCTTTTGCTCATGCCGTTTCGGTCCTCGTTTGCCTTTCCTCAAACAGGCCCTGTCTGCCCACCTCAAACTGAAGAAATGTGTTTCAGCCGAGTCAGAGAGAAAGACACAACAGGCCCAATCACAACACAGTTTCATACACTGTAGACGTTTCCCCAAAGAGGGCACTTCTGGAGGATCGCAAACTGGCTTCAACCGTTTCCTGTACATGGGCACAATCGCTCCTAAAGAGAGTTTGCCAGAGGAACTGAGTTAGACCAGAGTTGGACTCGGTGAAATAGCGTGACTGCTGGCCCCAGGACCTGTCTCCTTCAAGAACCCTGGGAATTGCAATTGGATGAGGTTGGGCGAGAAGGAACATCTGGTGATGTAGAAATTTCAGACAGGGATCACCGCAAGATTGGAAGAATTGGTTTGGGACAGGTAGAAAATGAAATGATTTGAGAAAAATAAAAACAGCATTAGTAGGAATAGATGTCCTGGTAACTGATGGGCAACTAGTTCCCCTCTTGGTTGGTTGGCTGGCTGGCCTAAAATACCAAGGTCATCTCTCATTCTTGGCCATCTCTCATTTGTGATCCTTTTCTTTAATAATACCATGCAATAGCTGTTAATCCTGAGGCATTATCACATTGGTTTGGAAGCATAGGGGAAACTGCTGCTTTTCACGCAGAATGGTACCTTCTGGTTAAAAAAATCCCTTGTCTTCCTTCAAATTTCCTGAGCAGAGGACACAACAGTAGTTGAGAAATGGTAAAATTCCCCTTCTACTTGAAAAAAAAGGCATCTCAGCATCAGGATTCAGTTAGTTTGGCTTGCTGGTCTGGCCATCGTAATTTGCAACAACGTCCACTTCTGTTTTCCTGCTTACAGCACTTTTAAGATGTAAGGGTTTCCAATTGGCTTGAACTGTGTGTTCCGCACAGCATCTCACCATCCCAAAAATTCAAGTTGTCCATTTCATCGTTTTTGTTTCTTAAAAGTGGGCCTAAGTGTCCCACGAGACTTTTTGTTTGGATCTCCAAAGGCACTGAGACAGCCTAATCCAGCAGATGAGAAGCACATCCCCTTAAAAAAATTACATCTAAGGGTTACTTCACAGCAGGATAGTTGGGTGGAGTAAAGAATGTGTCTGAATATTTCCTCTTGGTTCTATGTCTTCAGCTGGGATGGAGCAGAATCTAACCAGAGGAGGAGACCACCTCAGATGGAATCAGGGAATAACAAGAATCGAGGGAGGAAATAGAATAGCAGGCGATGGGAGAAATCAAGAATTCATGAGCAAAGTATCAAAATCAACAGAAAGCTTGAAGACACCTGGATGGAAGACTGAATTAACACGGGTTTGTAAAGAATGTTTCTATTTTATCAAAGGATTGATAAAAAATTTGATGATGGTCAAAAGCATAATCCACTCAAATAATAAAACCACTGGAAAAAGCAGTGAACCTTCCTGCATACTCCAGGCCAACCATTCACAAGCTCAGCCTAACCAGACCTCGCAGGATGGTTGTGATGATGTTGAAGAAAGAAAGAAAGAAAGAAAGAAAGAAAGAAAGAAAGAAAGAAAGAAAGAAAGAAAAAGAAAGAAAGGCCATCTCCTACCACTCCCTGAGCAGAAAAATGGAATGCAAATGACATCTGACTTCCTGCTTTTGCAAAAATATACCAAGGGTAAGTTGTGCATTAAGGAGAAGGCATATGGGCTGGACACCATGCATGTATTCCAACATGCCAGCCACTCTACATTTGACACCAGTTATCCGGAGAAGGGGTGTAAATGTGAATTGGAAGCCCATTACTGCAGAGGTAATGGAGTCGAGAGGACAGATGGGAAAAAGAACACCTATCTCTTTGGACACGTCGTGTCAACGAACACAAGATATCCTCATAGTGGAGAGAGAGAGAGAGAGCTAGGCTGATGACTTACATCATCCAGGTTGATTATGATCAGACAAAAGTCATGTGAAGGAGGCCATGGCCATTACACAAGTATGACGTTGCAAGGAGACTTAGGAGACCTGGATGCTCAAGTGCTCTTGAGTTGGCCAAGGGATGGTGGCTTGCAGATGGAAGGAAACAATCGAGAACAAAACGTAGCTTGGAGCCAGCATGCATTGACAAGCAACGGGAAGCCAAGCCGATTCAAGAAGCTGGATTCCAGCCAAAAGAAACTCGCGTGTGTGCAGTAGATTCTCTTGTTCTTCAAGGGACCTAATCCCCAAGCCTTAGACTCCCCATTTGAATCGACTCAACATTCTGGAACGTCCCAGTTTGCCAACTGTGAAACAAAAGGGTCAAAGCTCTTGCTCGCTTTTATACGGCTTTCTAACTGCTCCTGTTCTACTTTTCTTCCAGACCCCATTGCTCCTAGAGGTAAGGAGCAAGAACAGAGCCCTTCCGTGCCCTAAAAAGCCGCTCAGGAAAAATATATATATATCCCACTCCCCCCAATGTGCCAGCCTTTTCCTACCTCCCTGGTTCTGTCACCACCACCAGACTCAGCTGCAAATCTGAAGGAAGAATTCCGAGAAAGCGCCTGGACTTCACCCTTCTTCAAAGCCACGACTGACTCCACCTGTTTGCTGCAAAAGCCACAGTTGCTGCAAGACTCTTTAGCCTTAAGACCGTGGTTCTCAAAAGCATAACCACCTAACTCCCAAAACTCCACAAATCAAATCGACCTCCCTCTATGGCTTAGCACAAGATTGAAAAAGGAGAAGGAGAAGGTTTGATGCTGCAGAATGAGGTGAAGAAGAGAATGGCCTTAAGACACCCCAAGCCATGCCAAGGAGGCACTGCAGAGGTGTCCCCTACTCAGAGGAACGTCTCTTTTCCCATCCTTCTTCTTCCTCCCCTCCAAAATATCACCCAACCAGTGTCTGCTTTGGAGTTTACACATGCCCTCAAGAGAAGCTGCCTACTTTCTAACTAACTCTAAAGTAAAATCTGTCTTCTGAACAAGACCATCTAAAAACCCAGAGTGGGTTTCGAGAATTAACTCTTTCCTGTTCTACGGGAAAAAAAACCCCATAATAAAATAAATAGTGCCCACCCACCCACCCCCAAATAACCTGAATTCTGGAATTCTGTGAGCCCTCTGCAATCATGCATTGGTGAGGAGGGGAATCACAGCCTTAATAAGAGTGCACATGCAAAAAAAAAAGAAGAAGAAGACTTATTTCTATCCCCAGTTCCCAAGAGATTTGATCAGGGAATTTGGTTACTTAGGGATATCAACCACCCGCCCCCACCCAGGTTCTTTCTAGCTATCTAGCTAAATGTTGCTTCAAGAAGTGAGAAGAGAGAGATGTTACACTGCTCCCTGGCTGTGGCTGTGTTTTCTTTTTTTTAAAAGGGGGGTGAGGAAAGAAAAAAAAAAGGGGAGGGGAACCCATCGCCGGCGATGAGTGCGTTCTTCCAAGCCTCACCACTTTGGGGAGTCAAGGGTGAAGATAGGTGCAAGAGTTGAAGGACGAAGACAGAGGTATTCTTTCAAGAACATGTGGCCATATTTGTTCCCTGGCTGGAGGCGCTTAAGTGTGTAGGATAGAATACAGTTTACAAAAGACAAGTGCTGGCAGAGGTCTGTGTTCGCTCCTCCATGTCCACAGCAGCATTTTTTCTCCAATACAGAAAGGAAATTTCAATCAGAATAGAGCTGGAAGGGACCTTGGAGGTCTTCTAGTCCAGCAATCCAAGGACGGAGAAAACCAGCATATGAGGAAGAAAGAGACGTCCCAGACATGCTAATTTTCTACGTGCAGAGATTTTTATTTTTGAGCATGGAGGTGTGTTTTATGAAGAGACAGTCACTGGAAACAAGTTGATTGCCTCTAGCGGAAGTAGTCCAAAATCAGGTGACCCTTCAGCTGCCTGACTGGTTTATTTGTCTCTCTTGTCTTTCATCCATGAAGTTCTTAAGGAGGATTGCTCTGAGGACTGGGCCAAGAGGTACCTTTTAAAAGCCCAGACCGAGTGTCTCAGAAGTTGTCTCGCCTCAAACACCCATTCTGAATTTTCCAGAAGGAACATTCCCTGATGGACCATCTGGCTTCCTTGCTGCTAGCCAACTGGCCAACCTGGGTGCAAAGGCAAGCCTGTATCGCACAGTGCCACGTTTTCTTCCAGCCAACCTAGCCTGAATTAAACATCTGTCTTCACCCTGCAAGGATTGCGTCCTCATCTTGGAAGTGGCTGAGTTATGGCTTTAACCAGCTTAAGCTAACCTCCTGGTTAATTTCCCACAATAAATCAGTCATCACCAGAGGAAGCGTTTGGCTTGCAGGAACCTGAGAGGGAGGGAGGTTCCCCCCTCCCCCCCCCCCCGTGCCTCTTGATCCGTGAACTGCAGAAGACACCAAACTGGCAGCCCGGGCTGAACCTCACCCCTGCCTGTTCCACACACTCAAAACAGGGCTATCTCATTCCTGGCCACGTGTTACTGTGTATGTGTGTACGCTTGTTGTGTGTCTCGCGTGTCTGTTCTCCCTCCAATCGATTTGGGTTTCCTACCGCAATGCCATCGGCATTGCCCAGGGTGTGCAGAAGACAAAAGAAGAGAGACAGATACAGGGAGAGAGAGAGAGAGATTAAGAATAAGCCTCCATCAGGTTTCGGTTTGGGATCACTTTCCCAAATGTAGCTTCAATTCCTTCCTCCCGCCTCCTAAAAACGTTTCACCTCCAAACCCTGCTTTTAGGCCTGGAGAGACCATTCAGACAGTCAGTTGCTTTTTTTTGGGGGGGGGGGGGAGCTGAAGGGCAGATTTAAGCTCAGATGCACCCACTCCTCCTGAACCAAATGCAAAAAAAAAAAATCTGATCTCGGTTGATTTTAAGGGTCCTCCTCTCGCTGTGCAGCTTTCAGCCCATCCACTCTTTAGTGTTCTGAATGGAAACCTTCGGTCAGCAAATTCCCCTATCCCAAAACACACGTCTAGAGTTTGTTTGTTTCCTTTTTGTTTTTGTTTTTTTTTCTCCTTGGGCTCAGTTCAGCTTCCTTAAATTTTGACCCAAACACGGTGGTGGCGGCAGGGTTGCCGAAGTTCTCACTAACACTCATCTATGTTAAGGCTGATGAACTCCTGTATACACTTTCGGTACTGAAGCTCTGTAGGGCTATTGTTGGTATATTGACCTGGGTGTCCGAAAGGGCCCTCGGCTTCACGCATCTCTTCATTCATCCGAGCCAGACGCAGCCTGCAGGAGGAGAACCGGAAAGAAATTTTAGCTGGCCAAAGGAGAAAAAGAGTGCTTGGATTAAACAGGGATCCTACAGGCAGTTGGGAGTTAAACCCTTCGGCACTAAGGAAGCAGCAGAGTTGCTTAAGACGGTGGCCTGTCAGGGCTAAGCCTCGATTCTCGTTTTTTTTTTGGGCCACAACTGGCCAAATCTATTCCTGGGTGTTGAGTTTCCAAGTCAGCAACTTCCAGCCCCGGCATGCAGCTCATCTCTGACACAGTAAGGGCCCACTTACAAGGTCACGATGTCCGCATTAGCGGCCTGGACAGCGATGCTGAGGGGGTCCTGCCCGTCCTCGTCAGCCGCGTGCTGGTTGGCTCCTCTCTTTAGGAATAAGCAGACCTGGCTGCCAAACGTGGAAAGAGGAGAGAAAGAAACCAGAGAGAGAAAAACGAGGTTTAGCCAAGAAGATGCTGTGACGGAGAAGGACAGTTTGAAGAGGCGGGACGACACAATGTTAAGAAGCATTCATGTATCACACTAGACTTTCGTAAGAAGCTACTTTACACTGGACCGTTTCCTGTGTTTAGACTTTCCACTTGGAAAATGACCCCCATCTGGCTCAGATTCACCAGGAGTTGCTTCTAACTAACCCAGGTCAGTAGCTTTGGTCTCAATCCCATTTACCCAGGTCCTATTGGTGGCACGTGCCTGGCTCTCTCTCCAGTGCCTTGGAAACCAGCTAGCCGGGATACGCCATCTCTGGTTTTTGATCTGCTGCTCCTTTGTCCTCAGGAGCACACAGCAGTCACAACTGCAAACAGCAGTTGACTTCCCCGGAATTTTGAACTACCACCTTCTTTTTGTAGCTGAAGGCACGGCAAGCGACTTACCCGGTGTGGCCCAAATATGTGGCATGATGCAAAGGTGCCCGCCCTCGGATATCTCTTTGGTTAACGTCTGCCCCGTTCTGGAGCAAAAATTCACAGGCTATTAGTGAGCCCTGAAAGAAGCAGAGAAAGAAAAGTTAGCTTTGGAGTCTTAAGGTAGTCCTTGCCTTACGACGTTTAGCGACCGTTCAAAGTGAAACAGCAGGGTAATAAGTGACTTATGACACTCTTTCACGCTTAACGCTCGCTGCAGCATCCCCTTGGTCACGTGACCAAAATTCACACTCATATTTATGACGGTTGCACTGTGCTGGTGTCATGTGATCCACTTTTGCTGCCTTCTTATAAGCGAAGTCAACAGGGAATTTACTTAATAACTGTGTCACTAACTTAACAACTGTGGTGATTCCCTTAACAACTGTGGCAAGAAAGGTCATAAAATGGGGCAAAACTCACTTAGCTGTCTGACTTAGCAACAGAAGTTTTGGGCCAACAATCGAGGACTACCTGTAGGCGAGCATTATTATGCAACAGTCTGAACAAAGGTTCAGCTAGAAATGCATTCATAAGACTTTTCTACCCGGCAACAGTTCTCTTTTGGTCACAGCGAAGTGACCCATTTTTTTTTTTTGGGTGGCTAGGGCAGGGGTAGGCAACCTTGGCTCTTTTATGACTCGTGGACTTCAACTCCCAGAATTCCTGAGCCAGCCATGCTGAGGGGAAAGAGAGAGTTTCCAAGCTGAGCCATGCTGGCTCAGGAATTCTGGGAGTTGAAGTCCACGAGTCATAAAAGAGCCAAGGTGGCCTACCCCTGGGCTAGGGGATGCATGGTCCAACATAACTTCAAGGAAGAAGCCCATCCCCTCCTCCTCCAATTTTGGAGAGACATTTGGGGTTCTTCTCCATCCGACTAGATTTTCTTTGCCTACAATTAGCAGGAAGCGGTGAAACCTAGGTGGTGCTGATGAAGCCCACCCAGGGCACACAGACCCGTTAGAAGCTGTTTTTACCCTGATGGAGCCACCTCAAAACTGGCACGGCGACACGTGGGTCTTGCTCACCCCCATGACAGCTTGGATCAGCGGGGTTTTGCTCTCGTCCTCTTCGTTCACCCAGTTGACGCTGGCACCGTGGGCCAGGGCCTCCGCCATGACGGGCAGGTTCCTGGCCCTTGAAGCCTTGTAAACGAGTAAACCAGGATGGAGCGCCCTCAGGTCTTCCAAATCGGAGGCCTCCTGCTCAATTTCGACTTCCCCGCTGGATTCTTCCGATGCTTCGCCCTCTGCAGGAAGGGAGGAAGAGAAGGGAATGAAATGCCGGAATCCAAAGACCTCCAGAGGCATCGATACCGAAGCTGGTATCTCCCAGCAAGATAAAATGACTTCGCCACGTGAGGCGACTAACAGCAACTGATCTTAATCCCTCTTCTCTGATCTCAAGTTGAGATTCCTGCGGCCCACCTGCCTCTCTTGAGGAAGGTCTCACCTTCTGTGACACTATCAACCACCGAGCCAAACACCAAGATGTCTGTGCTGCCATCAGTGCTCCCGCCCAGTCCACTGTCGCTGCTTAGACCTAAGGGATCAAAGGAGGAACCACGTAACCTTTAATATACGGGCACCATGAAACTACTGGTCTTTTCTCGTGTTGGTTAGTCAGGCTTCCTGTTCTTCTCTTCTGCTTGCCCTTCTAGTATGGAAGTCCACCACATCTGCCCTAAAGGGTCTCTACCCCTTTCCTGAAACATTTTCCTCTCTTTCCCCCCCCTTTTCCCCCCCCCTGAATTCCCCCAGGCCCACATTTCATTTGAAATCCCTTGCCGCTGGTGTGATTTTGTTTGTGGAAGGATTTCCCGATTGTGTTAAAAAGGTGGGCGTCTGGGAGCGTTATTAAAAGGAACCAGGCAGATGAACATCCCTAAACAGCGGTCCTTGGAAGAGAGAAGGAACTGGGGAAAGCCAGAAAGCAGAGAGATACAACTAAGCACACAGTACAGAGCGGTGCTCGTTTTTTGCCCTTTTAAATCAGCGAATGAGTGATGGGCCAGTGTTATGTCCTGAAATCCCCTCCCCTCGAGGGACTTAATTATAGGGATGGGGACCAATGAGCAAAGAGAGAAATCTGCCCTAGAAAGCTTTGTCCCACTGGGAAGTCTCAGCTCTGGGTGGGAGGCAGATCAGTTAAGCTAAAAAGTCAGGAAGAGTGAAGAATTAGGAGAGAAACGTCCTGACTTTCAACCCGATTACAATGACTACAGTTCCACTTAACTTTAATCAAACTGGGTTTCTGTCCTGACCCCCCCCTCACGTCTCTAGGCCGTACCTGCCCATTTTGGGTGTGGAAGCACATTTCAAAGACCAGGTGTGGCTCTCAGCCAAAGTTGGATTCCCCTGAAGCTGTTCAAAGTCAGTATTTCTGGGAAGATGGGACCCAGGGCGTCAGAGCCTTTTACTTTGAGGTTGCCAGATATACAGTAAGATATTAGATATCCATGGTGACAAAAAGCCAGGCAGCCCTTGACTCTAGTCATGTTCTACAGCCTTACCTCCATCCAGGAGAAACGGTGAACCGCTGCCTCCAGGGCCATTGCTGGTCTCACTCCAGGGGCTGGCTCCCACAGGCTGTTGAGTTGACGCCTGGTTCCCACCTGGGGAGAAGGAGATTAAAAACATGACAATGGGCAGCCAGAGCTTAAATTTGGCACAAAACAAGAGAGAAGGGAGGGAAAACCTAGCCGCTGAATTTGAGAAAGTCCAGAAAAGTCAACGCTTCTCCCTTTACTGCCTTTCTCTCGTAGCTGAGCGTTGAGCTACAGCTGGGTGAGGGATTACAGATCAATCTGCCCCACTTACTGCGTGGGCCTGCTCCTGTGTCAAAGTACGAGAAGAGGGAATCCAGCTCGTCAGGACAGAAGAGGGAATCTCGCCGGAACTTCCTTTCCAAAGTGGCAGCTGTTTGGAAAATAACGTTATTGCTATTTTTCTAACGCAGAGACACCAACACGTACAAATAGCTCTGTTTATAAAAATAAATAAAAATGCAAAGCTGGGATGTTTTAACTGTGGTTTATTGGACAAATCAGAATGCTAGGCTAGCTCCCTGATAAATGACCTGTTACCGGCAAAGCTGGACATTGGCTCAACAAGCCATATCCAAACCATGTTAGATCACAGCATGACACGTGAACCACTTCAGCTGGTGTTTCAGGAGGCTGCAATGGAGTGACTTTGGCTAATAACAAACCTGGTTTATTCTTGGATGATTGTTCTTGGCCAGGGGTAGGGAATCTTGGCTCTTTTAAGACTTGTGGACTTCAATACCCAGAATTCCTGAACCAGCCATGCTGACTCAGGAATTCTGGGAGTTGAAGTCCACAAGTCATAAAAGGGCCAAGGTTCCCTACCCCTGTTCTAGGCAATCACAAGGCTGGAGGCGAGACTAGGAAATTTTAAAAAAAAATAACCCTGTTCAAGAAAACAAAAGCAAACTGCTTCTGTTTCCATACCATTGCCAAGAACACGGCGTAATTGTGTTCATATATTGTCAAAGTTGCCAATACAATGTAAGAACAAATTTCCAATCTTCCCTGTGTAACAACAATATGTTTGAAAGCACTGAAGGCAAATCCTGAAACGGGGGACGAACAAGCTAACAGTATTTAGAAACAGACAAATGCGTTTAGCCACGGTTCAAAGTTACCACAGCTCTGAAAAAAGAGACTTAAATAACCTGTTTTCACACTTGACGACGGCCTGCATTTTGAGCTCCACATGTTTCAGGATGACATAAATGTTTTTAATTCACATTTTCCCACCCTCTGTAGGGATATCGGGAAAGCAAGCCTCCAGCTTTCCACCACACAAAATGGCTGCCGGTTTGGGCCTCCTGAGGTGGATCGCCTACCCGAAGAGTGGGCAGCCGGAGACGCATTTCCCGCCTCGTGCCGATACTTCCTACGAGTAGTGGGCGCTTTGGTGGTGCTGTTGCACCTCTGGCACTTTTTCACACTCCAGCGGCGGGGCTTCTGCTCGTGGTCGGCCAGGGGTTCTCCCGAAGGTAGCTTCTTCAGAAACTTCTTCTCCACGTATTTGACTTTGATCCATGCTTCTTTGTCCTGCCTGAGAGAAAACCATTTCTCATGCTGTTCAAAAGTCTCCGCGTGCCTAACTTATTTAATAATGACCATAGTTAGGGTTTCTCATTTCTTTTTGCTCCCTGGGCATAGTGGTTTATGGTTCGATATACCCAGGAAAACAGTGACTCCGTTAACCAGCTTATGCATGTTGTCTGAACAGCACAGGGCTTCCCCTGCTAATTCATGGGGAAGCAGACATGGAGGAACTAAAACACCAGAGGCAGGCAGGTAGCAGGGAGACCCTGAAAAAGCTTTACCTTGAGCTGCCAGCTGTTGGCTTTTTCAGCCCCATCTCCTCACATTGAGCCTCGTAGATCTGATTCATGGTAGCATTGCCCAGCTCACACATCAGCTTTGGAACAGCAGGTGAAAAAACAGGGACAACATGTGAAGCAAAGTTGCTCTTTTGGCTTCCCCATTCACATACAACGCCCTGTTTGAAATCATATCATGGGTCTTCTCAGCGGTGATGCCCGGAACGGTTCCCCCTAGAGAGGCCTATTTTAGTTCCAGGATTTGTTCTTTGCCTGCCTCTGCCCAAGTTCAAATTCAACACGCTTAAATACGATAACTAGTCCTTAAGCTACCATTTTCTCCTCAAAAACTGCAAGATCTAGAGCCGTGTTTTTCAACCCTGGCACCTTGAAGAGGTGTGTGGGACTTCAACTCCCAGAATTCCCCAGCCTCTTCCAAGGCGCCAAGATTGAAAAACACTGGTTTACTTTTACATTTTTTTGTTGAAGGGAATGCAAAACGGAGTGTCAGAAACATAAACCTTTGCCTACTCAAGGTTTAGCATTTTTCTTCCTCAAGAGCGTCTGTGCATTGTTGTTTTACTCAAGTTGTGATTTGGACCCTCTTCCTTCCTCTTTTGGCTACATACCTTTTTAGCTAGTTGGGGGTTTGGCCTTTACCTTCAATAATTCTGGCTCCCAAGAATCCAGCGTGAGTGACCGCACTTTGGAGCAGTGAACTCCCAAGCTCCTGTGGGGCAAGGCGAAGAGAAAGGGTCAGCTTCCCCTGCTGCTAAGCCAAGTCAGACTGCAGCCGGCAGTTCGACTGCTGCATTTGTTCTGAAATAACTCTCTCCCGTTGGCAGGAGAACAGGCTCCTGTGCCAGCTGAGAAGCTGGGGGTGCTTTGATCTTCTTAGCACTCAAGGAGGCATGCATGAAAGGAGCTGGTGCTGTCGCGGTCCTTGGTGCTCGCCGAGCTTGATGGTTTTCTTGCAGACGTTTTCATTACCCAACTGGATAACTTCATCAGTGTGAACCCTACACTCCCTTACACTGATGATGTTGCCTAGTTGGGCAATGAAATGTCTGCAAGAAAACCACCAAGCTCAGGGAGCACCAAGGACCCCACAGTTGTCCTCCTCCTCCATCAACATCAGCAGCAGCAGCAACAACACTCCTCAAACCCCACTCCTTTCTAGCACTGATGATGTAACCTAGTTGGGTCATGAAACGTCTGCAAGAAAGCCACCAAGCTCAGAGAGCACCAAGGACCTCACAGTCCTCCTCCTCCTCCTACACCCCCCTCCCTTCTAGCACTGATGATGTTACCTAGTTGGGTAATGAAACGTCTGTAAGAAAACCACCAAGCTCAGAGAGCACCAAGGACCCCACAGTTGAACCCTGAGCTACCAGTTATTCCCTTCTGTGGAAGATACCTGTGTATCCCTGAACATTCAATGCATAGTAAGATGCCCAAGTTGATGCTCGCCCACCGGGGATCGGCTTGCCCGCAGTCACAACACTGGTCGTTGCCCGAGATACTCTGTACCCTCTGCAGGATAGTTTCCCCTTTCCCGCTTCGGTCCCGGGAATCGGAGGCGGAGTCTATACTGCTGGTTGAAGGGGAAGCTGTTCGGTCCAATTTCTGGAGTTAAGAGAAAAGCCAACGATTGAAACATCAGGCGAAAATATCAGGCGTCCCTTTTTGCTTTTTTGATTTCTCTTAATGCAACCAAATATATTCTGGTATCATTTTCAAGGGTAATCTCGGAAGCCGATTGGATACAAACGCCTCCCGTCGTTCTGAAACAAAAAAGGACGCCTCGTATCTGTTTTCTAATTTCCGTGAAGATTTTATGAGTGTGTCTTATGACGAATTGGTGAGTGCGAATCCTGCACCTGCCCTACCAGCCTCTTCTGGCTGCCGGTTCTACTCACTTCAATGTAGCAGCTATCGGGGCTTTCTCGATAGGCGGAGGCTATGCTCGCTTGGACCGCCTGGATCCACGCTTGGCGCAGTTTCTCTGAATCGGCTTGTAACATGCAGCTCCTGCAGTGGGAAAACGGAAGAGCTGCTTACCAGGAAGAACAGAATCCTGCAGGATTCTCCCGTTCTCGACCCCTTTTTACACCGGAAGATATTAATTTCCCCTCTGCTTATTATTTATCGATTGCTTCCGCTTGGCACAGCAGCAGCAAATCTGGAGGCGAACTCGGTCACTTTAGTTAACCCAGCAGTTCTTGATGATGGTTAATGCCCACGTCCTGCCCCTCCAGAACTGGGATTTGGAGCAGTGTGTGAAGTTATCCTATTATGGCTCAGTCAACAAGTCGCGGTTAAACAAATCATGACTTCTTGTAACAAGCAAAGCCAGACAGAATAAGGGAGAAGTCACTGGATTCTAAAGGCATCCTTCTAACAAATTGCCAGTCGTGTGTGTTCTTATGTAATGATGGAATCGACATAGGTAGAGGAACCTCAGGGCTTTTTTTAAGTGAGAGACATGGTTCCTTGTTTAGATGTTGTGAAGCAGAAAAAACAGATGTATGTATTCATGGATGGATGGATGGATGGATGGATGGATGGATGCATGGATGGATGGGTGGATGGATGGATGGATGGATGCATGGATGGATGGATGCATGCATGCATGGATGGATGGATGGATAGATGGAAGGATGGATGGATGGATAGGTGGAAGGATGGATGGATGGATGGGGTGGGTGGGTGGTGGGTGGGTGGGTGGATGGAAGGATGGATGGATGGATGGATGGATGGATGGATGGATGGATGGATGGATGGATGGATGGATGCATGGATGGATGGATGGATGGAAGGATGGATGCATGGATGGATGCATGGATGGATGCATGGATGGATGCATGGATGCATGGATGGACGGACAAGGAAGCAGAAATTCTTCTTCTCTCCCGTAGCCCCAGATGTCTGACTTGGCTACTTTACCTTTCATCTAACCTAGAGCTGGCCCAAGTAATTCATTCTCCCAAAAGAATTCTGACCATGTGTCTCCCAAAACTTGCTGCCCATAACTTCCCTGTTTAATCTCCATCTCCCCTTCCCTTCTTCCTTCCTTCCGCTCTTTTCAAGACTGCTGTTGACACGATGACACAAATGATACATGGATTTTTTTTTTCCTCTTCTCAGGAACACGTTACTTACTTGGTGGGAGAGACCACTTCAAAACAAAACCTCCGTTCTATGTCCTCGCAAGGCTTGACTGTGCAAAGCCGGAGGTCTTCCACAACCACTGTGAGTACGTCCTGGAAAGGGAGGAACAAAACATCTGTGTAAGACTCCCTGCAACTGGATCTCCTATTGCTAAAGACAGTGGTAGACACTGAAATAGTGTCCATTTTTCTAATAGCTTCTGTTTGAGTCAAAACATGGGATGCACGCATGCCCTCCCCCCCCCATCTATTCCCCCTCCTAGATACAGTAGAGTTTTTAAGTCTTGTGCACCAACCAGCTCAGTGAACCACGTCACTGAAAGTAAGGAACTAACCTTTAGCTTCTTCTGGTAGACCAGCTGGCTGTTTTGTATGGAGAACCATCTCCTGCAAAGAGAAACAGGTAGCAGGGAGGAGGAGGAGGAATGAACGGAGAACAAAAAACAGCTTGAAAGAGGACAGTGAGCACCCTCCTGCCTTTCAGAATAAATAATAGATTCCGAAAACGACAACGAAAAAGCTTTCAGAGGCAGCTGCAGTGCAGTATTGGCTTTGACGAACAGTTGTCACATCAATTTAACATGGCCTTCCGCAACCTAGTGTCCCGATGTAATGGTAGGTGGAGGGCAGGAGGAAGAACCACAAGACTAGACAATAACCAGGTGAGCCAGCAGAAAGAATGGGGTATGGTAAATATCTCAGAAGGGGCCTCTCCCTAGTTTCTTCAACTGTAAAGGTGACGGGGGAGAGATATACTTCCAGACTTGCAAAGTTCTGTTAATATATATACCCTTACAATAACGTTAGAGCTAGTACTTCCTGTCTGGACTACCTCATAAGGTTGACACCTGTACAAGTGATGAGGTGGCAATTTCTAGAACTCCCAGCAACCATCTGAGGGGAATTAGGGTGGAGAAGAATGACCTTCAGTATGGATGGGCAGGGAAGTGAAATGGGCTAGTTCATAACAAGGGGGGGGGGGTGATTTGACTTGGTTCTTCCCGTCCCTGGTTCTAAACATCCCAACCGCCCACAATGCACCCGTTTCACGGCCTCTTCACCGTGGCTCACCGATTCCAGGTCTTGAAGGCATTGCTTGCTCTCTTGAAGAGGTATCCTTCCATCACTACTCCATTGGGAGCATCAACGTTGAATTCCACCTTGGATTCATCGTAAGAGAAATCCTGAAGGCCCAAAGTACAGGGAGGAGGGGAGAAGACATGAGCCAATGTTGGGATGGCTTTGCTTGACTGATGCAACAAAGCAATCCTAAATATCTTTATGCTAAGAAGGTCAAGTAAGTAGGATCGTGGCCATCATCTGGAGGAACGTTGACCCAGCCCTTCAGCCATTATGCTAAGCCATCACTGGATTTGTTTGGTTTTGGATTAGTGAGGAAACTGGAACCCCCAACCACAACTGCTGAGAACCAATGGCCAGATAAGGGGAGGGGGGAAATGCAAAAATGGTAGCCATGGTCCTACAATTAAGTCTAACACAATTGAACAATGGCGGAGGGGAAAAAAAAAAACCCCAAGAAAATCCCAGCCTCTCATTTTGCAAAAAAAGTATTCAGTATGACTCTCTATCACGATGCATTTTTTACAAAATGGCTCAGATGCCCCTTCCCTTAAAAAAAAAAAGGGTTAATCTAATTACGTGTGGGTTTATTTCAATAAATCCCAGCGCAGCCACGAGCCGTCCAGATGTGCTAATTGGAAAGCCAGCAGAGGGCTTCTAAGCCACATTGTGGCTTGTTTGGTTTGGTTTATTTTTATTTGACATGCAAGATGTCTGTCCTGCTTCCCCTCCTCAAAACAGTGCCTGAGAAAGCAAACCATCTATAAATAAATCGAGAACAAGCAAATATATATGTATGTTTAGGGTCGATGTGTTGAGTGAATCCAGCCACCCCAGATTTGAAAACCGCAACGTATGGCCTTGCCTGGTGTGGCTAGCCAACCAAATGTGATTTATCTGAGAAACAATAATGGCAATATGGAAACCCTGCTCAGTGTTAAAAACACAGATCTCTTTCTTGGGTGTACGATTCCCCCCCCCCTCCTCTCATTCTGGGAACCCCAGTCTGGCATGTTTGCAAGCCTGCATCTCAAAGCCTTAGTCCTCCAAATTAAATCTTCCTTCATCAGGAAGTCCTCAACTTACAACCACCACTTTCTGTGGCTAAGCGAGGCAGTTGTTAAGGAAGCTTTGCTCCATTTTACCACCTCTCTTCCCACAGTTAAGTTAGTCACACGGCTGTTAAGTGAATCTGGCTTCCCCCATGGGCACGTCGGAAGGTCGCAAGAGGTGGATCCCCACTGCGGCCGTCGTAACTGTGAGCCAGGTGCCAAGCGTCTGAATTTTGATCACGTGACCAGAGGGGAGCCTGCCGTGGTTGTAAACGTGTAAAACGGTCGTAAGTCGCTTTTTTTCAGTGCCACTGTTAACACTTCAAAGGGTCACCTAAATGAACTGTCGTACGTCGAGGACTTCACTATATGGTTGCCTCCATTCTTGCCTCCTTTCTGTTGCAGGGTTCCTTCTCTTCCTTTTGTTTGTTTGTTTATTGAATTTATTTGCTGCCCGTTTCATAACGAAAAAGAGATCTTGGCTGGCAGAACAAAAACGGAGGCCAAAGCGATAGGAAGTTGCAAGGCAAGGCGAGAACCATTAGCTTGAAAGCTTTTTGCTCATTGGGAGCAGCACGGCCTCCGGCACGCACAGTTGCTAGGCAACAAACCATCCTCTCTTCTTAGGATGAGTGCATCGCACACACACACACACACACGCACACCCCCGCAAACCATAAAGCTGGCTCGCTCCGGCTCATGTCACATTAAAGAGAATAAAAGCCATATGACCAGTGCCCCTATAATGCTGGCGAGGGACGCTTGGAACCTTTTGCGACCTTCCGATGTGCCAATGGGGGAAGCCAGATTCACTTAACAGCCGTGTGACTAACTTAACTGTGGGAAGAGAGGTCGTAAAATGGAGCAAAGCTTACTTAACAACTGCCTCGCTTAGCCACAGAAAGTGGTGGTTGTAAGTTGAGGACTTCCTGATAAAGGAAGATTTAATTTGACCAAGCCCTGACTTCTCCGGCATCGGACTCCCTGTCCACATGGAAAAGGACTGCTTTGCTCTGGCTGCAGCCATTTAGAAAACAAAACAAAACAAAACCCGGAACATTTAAAGCGGAGTTTTCATTTCTTAGCAGTCGATCCAAGTTTAGCGTTTGTGATTTGAATGTTCGGCAAACAAACAAAACAGACAAACAAATAAATAAACTCAGCCTTTCGAGTTCATTTTCCAAAGCACCCGAAGTGCAGGACAAGAAACAATGGATGGAAACTAACCAAGGAGAGAAGCAATCTAGAACTAAGGAGAAATTTCCCAACGGTGAGACCAATCAATCAATGGAATAGCTTGCCTTTCAGAGGTGGTGGAGGCTGCTCCATCACTGAAGGCTGTTAAAAAGAGACTGGGTAGCCATTTGTCTGAAATGGGACTATAGGATCTCCTGTTCAAGCAAGGGGGTTGGACTAGAAGACCTCCCAGATCCTTTCCAGTATTCTATTCTATTCTAAGGATTATTAGCGTGAATGATCACAGCTTGTCAATGACACTTATATTCTTCTTTGCAATATCTCCAATATTTATCAAGGTATCAACAAATATAGGTTTGGTGGGAGAAGACGACTTATATGTAAAATTAATATTTGAAGGACAAATCCATATTTCAGTGTACTGCTAAGAGTAGTCTTGGTCCAATTTTCCTTCCTTCCTTCCTTCCTTCCTTCCTTTCTTCCTTCCTTCCTTCCTTCCTTCCTTCCTTTCCTTCCTTCCTTCCCTCCCTCCCCTTTGAAATCTTACATTATATAGGGCCTATTTATAATTCCTGATTTGATATTTTATGTGAGTGTTTTCATACAATAGAAACGTAATTGCTCACTCCATTGTGCCCTTCCTCTTTTTTCTCTGGCTTCAGTGAAGGCACCAAGCAAAATAAGGAAAGAAATGCCGCAGACACTGAGGTATGCCACACGTCGTTCGGCCTTGATGACGCTGATCTAGAGTGACAGCCAGAGAACCACCTCGCTCCCAGATTTTGCACAGCCTGCAAGAGCCTCATGAACAGTGACAGCCTGAGCCCATCGCTGGCTGCTGCCATGCACACCACTTACAGGTAGAAGCGACACAGCGTACCTGAGCTTTTCCTGAACATTTATCCTTTACTTAAAAAGCCACCTAGAGCCGTCGGCTGCTTTTGTGAATTTTAGACCACGGACAAATATCCCTTTTCTAACTCTTTTAATTTGAACCAAATTGCAAATCAAACCCAATTTGATTCAGAGGTTAAAAACACACTGGCCCATCCTCGCAAAGTGTCCAAATTGGTTTAAAGGGCTCTGTTTGATTCAACCTTGGGGTTTTTTTTTTTTTTTTATCACTGGAACTGACACATAGGCTACTTCCTTCGTTTCCCCCTCTTGACTGGCAAAAATATACATCAAAGCAATTTTCTAGAGCACCAGAGGGGGCTTCCAATCCTGCCCCTCCCCCCCCCACAAATGCAAAATACGGGTAATAAATTAATATCAGCAGCACCACTGAGTTGGATGGAGAAAGCAACCACGTGGGTCTGGGCAGAAAATCTCTGCCTAAACGTGATCCACTGGCGACCAAGAGACCTAACAAGGGCTAAAGTTGTAGCTTGTGGCTTGTCCCTCCTTGTAAGAAAAGTCTGTGCTTTTCCTGCACACCCACAAACTGTTTATTACTCAGGCAAGCAAGGAATGTAAAACTATTTTGGGGAGCTGAAAAGAAAAAACCCAAGCTTGATCTGCCAGGAAGACAGGGACTGTCCACTGCAAAAATGGAAAGGCAAGATCAGCCACACTAGGTGCAGAGTACTTGGCCCTAAAACTGCACCCTCCCTCAAGAATTGTGTTAAGAGCTCCTTTTGTGAGTCCTTTTTCCTACTATGTCATTAGATCACAGGCACTAAAGCACCCCATTCCCCGGCCTCAGCCGTTTCCAGTGCCTTCCCTTTCCTGTTTGATTTGAATTTATATAACAGTCTTGCATAGAGAAGGGTTTCCCCCCCCCCCAACAATATTGGCCAATTGTTTCTATGGAAACATCAGATGCCACCACAAAGAGATAGCAAATTCTAAGAGAGCGATCAGAGGATGGAGATGATGCAAAATTTAAGCAGAGAGGAACAGGAGGAAAATCAGGGAACTGTTTTCCCCTCAAGCAATAGCACGGAAACACATGATTTTTCCCCCCACAATTTTTTCCTCCCTCCACCCTGCCAGAGTTTCAGCCCTTTATTCCAATTTCACTCTGAAGGAGAGAATCCATATTGGTCGAAGGTAAAGGAGAGAATAAAACCAAACTAAAGCATAGATTTCTGGCAATGGAGAAATATTGTCAGAGAGAGAAAAAAGAATGTCTGGGTGACTTGTATCACTGGCTGTGTGCCTTTGAGAGCTTCCTCCTCTCCATGTATATCGTATCTTTATATTTAGCACTTTTTTTGCACAGCCAGCTTATACAAATGCCAAAAGGCAAGAGTCTTCTAAAAAAAAAAAAAAGGTGCTACAAGTTTCAGTTGCAGCCATGTATATTACCTATTCCCAATATTGGGGGGAAACCCTTGCACCTAGAAATCTACCTTGTCAATGAAAAGACCCCTGTCTTGCCAAGAATCTGATTCGCTAGTTTTCTGTGTTAGGATGGCAAAGAAGGGATTTGGAGACAGCACAGGACCCAGTTTGCTTCCCCGCCAGCCGTATATATCCTGGAAAAAGAGGAATTAGCACTTCATTTTTATTCTTGAAATAAAGTCATCTCTGGCACCCTTGACGCGATCAAGACAATATAAGCCAAACGTCTTAAGGAGATTCTCAATCGTACAGATCACGGTTGTCCCAAAGTTGCTTTTTTTTTTTTTTTGCAAAAGGCAATTGGACTTTCTGGTTTTTCTGTTTGTTTTGTTTGTTTTCCTTGAAAAAATCCCCCAGCAGTCAGTTAGAACTGAAGAAGTTTCTCGGATGAGAAGCGAAACATTTTCAAAGGAAAAAAAAACACAAGAAAGTCCAGTTGCCTTTTGGGAAAAAAGCACCTTTGGGACAATATGAGCCAAAGCTCCCCCCTCACTCACTCCCCCCCCCCCAATCGTAGCTGTTCAGCCAGGCTATCTTAGAGGCAGCAACAATGACATAATACACCATCCTTTTGTTTCTCCTCCTGACTTCCCCTGCCGGGATCAGAGGCAGACCAGCTCACATCCAGCATGGGGAAATGGGAGGAACGGGAGAGGCCCCAGCGAGCAAAGCTGGCATTCAGAAGTAAACCTTGGTTTGGTGGGACTAGGTCTCCCGTCGCTCTCGGGCCAGCTCAGCCCAAGTGTTACGGCATTAAAGGAAGTCCAAAGATGCTCTCACTCCCTGAGCCAGAGGGACCTCAGGAAGGGCCCACATCTGCTTTCTCACGTGCTCAAGGTGTGCTTTCCAAGCCCCCAAACCGTGCCATCAATTTATAAAGGGAAGGGGAGGGGGGAACCCAACCAACTCGACTGCATTAATGCCCCTTCTATCGTTCTGAACCCAAATCAAGTCACGCGGTTTGCTGTTTTTTTGCACCTCCAGCCTGAGGGGGACAATCCTTTCCCAGCCTCCTCCAAGCTCCAAGAGATGCTGTTCCCCCCCCTCCCCATTCTGATGGGAAAAGCCCCCCCACACACACACACTCTCTTCCCTTACCAGAAGGTACTCCAGTCTTCCAAAAATCTTCATGATGCCCCTGTTGTGCTGTGTGGCTGAGCTCTTCCAAGCGTACAAGCAGTCACGCTCCAAACGGGTAATTCTACATGGCATTTCTAAGTGAGGAGGGTGCTTTCTCCTGCCTCCTCTGTCCACCCACCCTCAACACACATGCTGTGTGCTGAGAATCTTTCTTACGTTGTTTTTATCACACACACACAAACACACACCCCTCCCTTGCTCGAAGATACTGGCCCGCTGGGTCCTGTCAGCGCAAGAGACGTGGGAGAGTGAACCCAAGTGCAGAGCTGGCTTGAGGACCACCTGCCCGTCCCCCCTTGGTCCTCCCCCCCCCTCCAGGGCCCACGGCTTCCCTTTCAGAATCAATCAGCTTAGTGCATGAGCTCATTTCCATACAGCTGTCGCCTCTGGATGGAAGTGGGGAAAGCAGCGAAGGCAGAGAGAGGGCAGTGCCTAAACCATTAAAAAAATAATAATAATCATGCACTCTCTCTCACACACACCCCCCCCCAAAGAACTTTGACCCTGCTAGAGATGTGAAGGACTCCTAAGATTGTCCACTTCCTACCGAGGTTCCTCACTAGACCCCCAGGCTCTACACAACTCCTCTGCACGGTCCCTCCTGCAGCCATGGGTCCATCCAAATTTACTCCTGCCCAGTTGCAGGCTGGGCAACAGGGCCATATGGCCGGCCAGTTTTATTGATTTTTTTTCCCCAGGCCTCCTTCTCTTTTAAATCAATGTGACGGTCCCAGTCTTGGTATCCTCACTTTCCTTTTCTTTCATTTTTTCTCTCTCATGCTTTCACATGCCAGGCAGGTCTCCCAACTCCTCTGAATTTGTGTGTCTGTGTGTGTGTATGTCTGTGTGATTCTGCTTGCATCAAAGCGCACCTCTCCGTAAGCAATTTGCCACTGTTTGGGAATGGGGGAGGGGGGGGGAGGAAATGCACAGAATCTCCTGCTGCTCAGTGTTGGGATTTTGTAATGGCTGACCACGTTGCACATTCATGCGGATATATCAAGAGCTCTGCCGGATCCATAAATGGTAGTGTGAGCTGCAACAGCTAAATAGAGCCTCAACGTTCAGAGGCAGTCTATACCAGGTGCTGCCTGGTAGACAGACATAAGGCATCACAAATCCTTCCAATTGTCATACTCCCATGTTTCTTCCTAATTTTTACCATACCAGAAGTTATGACTTTAACTTGATAATCGTTTATTTATGTGTCACATCCTGCCCTCTCTCAGGTCAAGGCAGATTACCTAGCAATTTATCCTCACCACAAGCCTGTTAGATTGGTTAGGTGGAGAGACACAGGTTGTGCTCACCCAATCACCCAGCCTGCTGACTAAATTTATCCATTTTATGAGCTCACAAAACACACTAAACCATAAACAGACCGCACAATGCTAACCAATGCCAGCTACTACTACTGCGGTAACTCCGCGATGCAAATCCTACTGCATTTTCTTTAAATGATCTGATTAAGGCTGTTGTTTGAACTGGTCTGGAGTCAATTTAATGAACTTCCACCACCAAGGTGGGCACCCCTGTTCACCCAGAAACAATAAACTAAACCAGCATCTGACTGAAGACAGAACAGAACGAATAATATGAGGCATTTCGATCATCTGAAATAAGTCCTACAAACCAAACAGAGAACACTTAACCTGGTACTCACCTGTAAAAGAGTCTGGATGGACATTGAAGAGGAGCGAGAAAAAAAAGGAAATAAACAGCGTTATTGGAATCTGCACAGTGTTATTGGAATCTGCACAAACCTCAAGGATGTAAAGGTGAATATTTAGACCAAGGGTGGCCAACCGTGGCAACTTTAAGGCTCGTAGACTTCAACTCCCAGAATTCCCCAGTCAGCATGGCTGGCTGGAGAATTCTGGCAGTTGGAAGTCCACAAGTCTTAAAAGTTGGCAAGATTGGGCACCCCTGATTTAGGCTATGACAAGACCACAAATTAGGAAAGTTAGAAGTAATTGACAGTAATGCAGCATCTCTCTCTCCATGTAAGTATAAAATGCACAACAAGCAATTGTTTGGCCAAATGTCTTTCTTCACCAGTGCCATTTTGCACGGTGAGATTTCAGTTCTGAAACCCCAGATTAGCCAGGATCTACTTTTTTTCCTCATCTCTCCATGCACCACCTTCCCTGAGAAGATAATATTAATACTGGAGACAGAAAAGCTGATTCTTCCTCTCCTCCTCTCTCAGATCTCAGGAAACAATTTAGTGCCGTCTGACATGGCCCTACGGCAAGACCCAACCCTGTGGGCCAAGACATAGGAAAACCACAGGACTCCAGCTCTTGATTATCATCTGCTGGCTGGGCCAGGAGAAGAGGGGAAGCCCACTGGGCAGATGTGCGAGGAGAAGGTAAGAGAAAACTTTTGCTTCTTCATAGTTGGTGAGAATCTGTTGGCAACCCACTCATTTTCCTTCCAAGCTAAAGGAGTGGTATAGAGCCTTCATATACAATTCCCAAATCCAGTGGGATTTATTCTCAAGTCATCAGATAGTTCTGTACTGCAAGTATACAGCAGAGATATTTTTGTCAGGGCGGTGCATCTTGCGTAAAAACTTCAAATTTCAATTTATTTATTTATTTTTAAAAAAGAGCTTTAGAATTTAGCCCTTCTGCTTAATTATATCGTAATGACTGGCTTAGTAATTCTGGGATTTGAAGTCCACAGGGTGTAAAGTCGCCATGGTTGCCCACCCCTGCCTACATTTTTTAATCTTTTAAGCTCAATGGAGAACATAGATTCTGACCTAAACTGACCCATTCTTATCTATTGGGATGACAAAGAACATTTATTTTTCCCTGGTGCAGTGAAGCCAGCTCTTGTTTGAAAGGGGATTTCTAATCCAGAGAGAACTTCTAGTCCAGGAAAGCAAACACCTTCTCATACACAAGCACGATCCCATTTATCTAACCAGATGCCTGGGTCTGAGAAGAGAGGAGCAACAGAGTTTTCACGTCATGCTTGGCTGCATTTCTTTCAGGCACCAGGCTGATTATTTTTGAAAGCAGGATGCTGCATCTCCGCTTGTGTGACTTCGGGATTCAGACTCACCCGTTGCTGAATAAGGGCGTGTTTATGCTCCATTTCCCTCTTCTCCACAGCCGAGTCGATCACCAACTGGTCCAGCTTCAAGGGTGAATGGGGAGAAACGTAAGGCAGAGGAGACAGACTTATTTTCTGCTCTCTCAATTTCTCTCTCTCGGGGCCAAGCAGAGCTATGTTTTTCCCAGTGACCACATGAGACCCCATGGTGGGCAGGGCTAAAAGTCACATAGGTAGGGGTAGCCCAAAGCATACCCTCTCTCTCTCTCTCTCCCCATGCAGTAGAGTGTAGGGAAAGAAAGAAAGAAAGAAAGAAAGAAAGAAAGAAAGAAAGAAAGAAAGAAAGAAAGAAAGAAAGAAAGAAAGAAAGAAAGAAAGAAAGAGAGAGAGAGAGAAAGAGAGAGAGAGAGAAAGAAAAAGAAAGGGAAGGAAAGAAAGGAAGGAAGGAAGGAAGGAAGGAAGGAAGGAAGGAAGGAAGGAAGGAAGGAAGGAAGGAAGGAAGGAAGGAAGGAAGGAAGGAAGGAAGGAAGGAAGGATTTCAAACCAGTATCTGGAAAATAGGCCAAGGGCCACAAGTTGCCCACTTTATTTTAGGCACAGCTGCATCACAAACCATCCATCTGTCAGAAAGTTTAGAATAGATTCTAGTCCTCATAATTCAGAACAAAGAGATGACTTGAAGAAAAACCAACCGACTTAACACTGACTGGATTTATTTTTTCTTCAGTCTACTGAAAGATGCTTCCATTTAATTAAACTACGGTATGTCAGGAGCCAAGTAAGTGCACGCCAACCAGCTTAGCTGCCCTTTGGGTGACCCCAAAGACCACAGCAGCAATCCAGCTGCCAAGAAAAGACTACCAGTTGAAGACCAGGCAATTTTACTTTCTTGGCGTCTTCTCTTGAACTCAGGTGAGGAACATGAGTCGGTCTCAAGAGGAAGGTCCAAGCTCAACAGCCAGTGAACAAAGGGTGGAGCCTTGAAATTTTACTGGTCTCCTAAAGGTCTTTCCTTCCACAACTCTCTTTTGGCCTTTGTTCCCTTCACCCTCCTCCCAGCTTTGACACACACTTTCATTCCTCCCCATCTCCTTTCCCTGGCTTTGTTTTTCTACAATTTCTTTCTCTCTCTCTCTCTCTCTCTCTCTCTCTCTCTCTCACACACACACACACACACACACACACACACGAAAGACTCAATTGCTTCCTCACCTCAGTAGCTAGTTTCTTCATGTAAGGATCCAATTCGTGCAGGAGGCTGTAGCCTTGCTGGAAAAAGGTGTATTGGGCGTGCATAAAGGAAAGCATCTGCAAGGAAGACAGGAAGTCCTTTCATGACCCACTCCTAGGTGACCTGTGGCCCTTTGGGGCACTTCTGTCTATTTGAGGCCTTCTCCGAAAAGGGAAGAAGTGAAAATGCCTCTTTCAAGGTGGATCTAGAGAGGCATTCCCTTCTCTGCCTGAGGGGGGGAACGGAGATCTCGGCTCTTGAAAATGAGGCAACCCAAACCATTCTCTCCTCCACGTGTGGGAGAAGTTTAATCTGGTTTACAGCATCCCCACTGATGAACTCTTGATCATCATTTTGTAGGTTAGTTGCGGGGTGGGGAAGCAAGAAGGATGAGCTTAATAAAATTCTTACGGCATCCAGAATTTCAAACTTCTTCTTGGCCTGGAGAACGTTGATCTATAATGGAACAAAAATGGGTGAAGCTAAATTTCACGAAGTGCCAACAAATCTGAAATAAACTAGACGGATCACTATAAATTAACATTTCTAGTACCAAACTGTAAAAGAAAAAAAAAAACATCAGTTCAACATTTTTGCTGTACGGTCTTGGATGCTCCTGATAAACAGAACAGGACGAGACAAAGAGGGCAGAATCTACACGAACATTTTATTGCCATGTTTGTAGAAGTGTGAAGAAGGTGTGTGTGGGGGGAGGCTAAAAACAGTCCAGTAACAATCTTCAGAGCGTAGTCCTGAAGACATTTTTACCACAAGTCCCAAAGGGTTACTTTCTTGTTAGATCCCCTTGAATTCAAGTGATTGATTCCATTTGGAAAATCCATCCAAATTGACCGACTTGGCGGAAACAGTAAACCAGAAGACGTGGGAGGCCTCAGGTCATCTACCTGTGACCCTTGAAGCAAACAATTCATAATAGATGGGCAGATCTATCAACATCTATTAAACAGGGTAATAATATCAACATCTATTAAACAGGAGCACAGACAGTACAGTCTCCTGGTTAACAAGGCAGCTGACAACTACGTAACAAGCATTAGAGACAAAGAAGAGCAAGACATGATTTTGATGGTTTGATTCTACTCTGGCTGCCTTTAAAATGGGGAAGGGAACCCAGGCTGTTAGAATAACAACAACCCTCAGCCACTGCCAGCATGGCCAATATCTGGAAAGACGACAATAATAGTAGCGGGACCCTTTCCGGCAGGCTACTCAGCTAAAATGGATTATTCAACCAGGTTTTTTAAAAAACGCTTCCAGGAGCTAAAATGGATTATTCAACCAGGTTTTTTAAAAAACGCTTCCAGGAGCTAAAACAGCTGTCCCCTGTTTTGGCCACCAGCAGGTTATCAGATGCAGAGGGTGGTTCAAGGTTCCTGGTTTCTTTGCTTCCCAGTGTTTTCCCCAGAGCCAGTTTCTGCTCATTCCTGCAAAATCCACAGGATATGACTCCATATGCTGTCCCAGGATGAGGCAGAAGGGGTTGGCAGATGGCTGCATTTTGCAAGGGGGAGAGCGGAGAAGGGAGGGCAGCGAAGCAGCTTGGATCAATATTAGCCTGGAATCTGGGGTGGGGTGAAGTAGCGGAAAGTCAGCCGTTTCAGATATGACAACATATCCAGATCCACATAAGAGGAAGCCGGGTAAGGAAGTAAAGCCATCCTATTAAGCCCGGTTCAGCCCAGTTCATAGCAAAATGTGGGTCAGGAACTGTCTCCTATTTCCTGTCTCTTGCTCAACGGAGTGGAGATTTCCAACCTGGGACTTTCCCCCGCCACCACCACAAAAAGATAGGCCTCTTTTCAAAGCAACGTGTTTTTCAAAAAGCAGGGCTCAAGCTAATGCCAAAGCAGGCCAAAGGTGGGCACAAAGAATGAAAACTCAAAACAAAACAGTCCGTCTTTAAAGGAACAGCTTCAGCACTTCCGCCTAATTCCAGGAAGCCCCCTTAAAACTCACCTGCAAGACGTAATCCAGGGCCAAGTGCCGGAAGCATTTCCTGGTGATTGTCAGCGTGCCCGTGGCCTCTTCTACTTCGTGGGGCTTGTGCCGTGGGGCTTGGGCGTTCTTGACCAAGGCGATCTCCATGTCTTCTCGAACTTTATCGAACTGTTTTTTGGTCTCCTTCAACTTGCGGACATCCCTGCAAAGCAAAGCAAAGCCGGGTGGTGGCCATTAGCTTTCTTGACTTCAGCAGCCTACTCAACATCAAAAATGGCCAGGTTGGTCTACACTAGGGGTGTTCTACCTGGGCAACTTTCTGACTTGTGGACTTCAACTCCCAGAATCCCCCAATTCTGGGAGCGGAAGTCCCCAGGTCTTAATATTGCCAAGATTGGACAACGCTGGTCTACACTGCCTTCACGAGGTCTGCTGAATACCAGCCAATCTGACACGGGTGCAGTGACTAGAAGATCAAACTTTTCAAAAATACACTAAACATTTTCTAAGCCAAGGGAAAAACATTACAGGCAGTCCTCAACTTATGACCACAAATTTCCACTGCTAAGCTTGACAGTTGTTTTTGCCCCCATTTTACGACCTTTCTCGCCACAGTTGTTAAGTGAGTCACTGCCATTGTTAAGTTGGCAACACAGTTGTTCAGTGAGTCTGGCTTCCCCGTTTCCTTTGCTTTGTCAGAAGCTCACAAATGATGATCACGTGACCCGGGAACACACTGCAACTGTCATAAATACGAGTCAGCTGTCAAGGGTCTGAATTCCGATCACCTAACCGCGGGGATGCTGAAACCGTCGTAAGTGTAAAAAACGGTGATAAGTCACTTTTTTCAGACACTAAACAAACGGTTGTAAGTGGAGGACTATCTGTACTGTACTGGTCATGTATCTCTGTTCTGAAAAATGCATGAGGACTAAGCAGTAATGAAACGCTGTACGTATATAAGCGGTAGGATGGAGGGGAGACAAATTCTTTGAGCTAAAACTAGCCATGTTTTTAACTTTTTGAAAGAACCAGATACTCACTCCTTCACAAAGTTGTTTAACTGTTGTCGGACAGACCTCTGAGCTTGGTCGAAAAGGATCTAAAGATAGAGGAAAGAGCAAGCAGAGAAAGAGGGGAAAAAGCAAATAAGGCCATCAAAAAGCATTTAACTCTGGATTGTTCCAGCAATCCCATGGTTTTTAAACGGAGGACTGTTAACATAAGCCACCTGCTAAAAGACAAAAGAAGTGTCCTGTTGAATCTAGTCCACAGCACTAACGTATGTCTCGGAGAAGCCCACAAGTAGGACAACCAATAGCAGTGCCCCATTGTTTCTTCCCCCCATAGCATTACTTAGAGATAGACTACTTCTAAGCCTGGAAGTTCCAGGCCTAATTGTCCTCCTTCTGTTTTCCACAAGAGAACGCCCACAGATTAATCATCCAAAGAATATACTCCAAAACATACGACACCCTGCTCCGCTGAATTACTATTTTATTTGTATGCCTACTTATAAAAAGTAGGAAGGCAGCCAAACCAGCTAATAAACCAACAACCAGCGGTTAAAATACCATTTAAAAAAAAACACAGCTAAAAATCAATCCAGAAATTGAAGGGGATAAACCAAACCAGTTGCACTCCCCACCTTTTCCTATAGAGGGCACCCTCATTCAAGAGGCCAATATCTTTGCTGGCACCAGTATGGCAACTTCTGTCTAGCAGCTGTTTCTAATTTATCGAAATCTGCCATGACTACGTATTAATACCTTTTCATTTCTTTTACCATTCGACCATCAAACCTTTTTCTCAACATCTTAATATTTCTAGGCAACTTCAAAGGCAATATTTAACCCATCCTGTCTTCTCCTGCTTCTTATATTAATATAATGCTACTTTCTTTTTGTTTTCTCTTTTCTTTTTAAATCCTTTCTTTTATAAGAAGGTGGGAACAATTCTCCAGTTTCAAATTCCAGCCAACCTCCAGCCCCCACATTAGGTTTCTGGCTCCTGTCATTTTTCTGGCAACAGGATAGAAGCAGTATCCCCTTGCCTTGTTCCAAGCTGCTTCTTTGGGAGTTCATATTGGCTTTCCATCCAAAAACTGAACCTGGTCCTACTTTTTTGAGGCTAACTTGGCCCCAGAGCTAGTACCCACACCAAGTTGGGTCTGTGGGTTTTCTTCAGAAAAGAAGGAAAAATATCCTCTTTCTCCTCCCACAAATTCTTTTGACTTCTGAAAACTCCAGTATCCCCCTGGGTACACGCACACTTTTTTGTTTATTCAAGTATGGTTTTCCTGCGATATTATTTGAAAATCCTTCAAAAGACAGCCCTTTGCGAGCAGAGGCCCCAAGCACCCATCATCCTGCTGGCAAAGGGGCGTACAAGCAATTACCCACCCTTGAAGTCTTTTAGCTCAATCAGTGCCTTTGGCCAAAGGGAATATAGCCCAAGAGACACACCAGCTTGAAAATGGTCCTGAGTGGGTTTTAAATGCAAACAGATGCAAGCATTTAGGAAGTCTGAAAGACCACCCAGCTTGCCTTCTCTTGCATTTTGCCGTTTTTGCCCTGGTGATGCGGGTGAAAATCATACACAAAGTATATGCCCAAAGATTCCAACAGCACAGGGATGCGTAACACAACTGCAAGATAGTGCATAGCAACCATAAAGGGAAAAGTTCCAGGGGTGAAAAATTCTGGCAAAGGTATGTTTGCTGAGGATTTTCCATTCTGAGATTCAGACTGAGATTAAGCAAACTGAGACTCTACAGGCCTGCATTTCTACAGGATTCAAAGCCCAGAGTCCAATCCACCTATAGCCACATCTAGACCCGTCCCTCCCATCTTGGCTGCTGAAAATGACAAACAGGAGATGGCAGTAGACTGAAGATGTTGCGAAAGAGCAGAATGTTGTTGTTTACGGTCCCGATTTCAACAAATCCATCAGCTTCAGGCAGCCAAATGGGAGGGTTGGCACCGGGCAAAAATCTCCCGTTGCTTCCACACACTAATTTCCAGTCCTTTCTTCTTACTCAGAGTTGGCTTCTTCTCCCGAAGTCCACTAAATCATGGGCACAACAATTTTTGAGGGGTTTAAATCATCTGATTTAATTTAATTGAAACACAGATGTAGATGACCAGGCTGAGCCCGAGGGAGGGAGGGGTCAAATGCATCATCAGTCACGAGTTCCTGCACGCCCACAAGAAATCTAAATCCAGCCCACCTTGAATCCTTTCTATTCTTAATTCCCACTCAATTTCCCTTAACTGTTAGTAATTCAGATTCTTGTAGAGAGCTTAGGCTTGCCATAAATATTTATACTCATTTGAATTGCCCAAATCTTCTGATTTCCCTAGCACTTGACAACAATTCAAGAAAACAGTGACTTGGAAAAAGTTCACAAGTGGAACGAATAAGAAAAACTGAAAACATTTTCCTACTTAATATTAGAATGCCACAGTTAACCTAGACTGCTTAATTAACCCGTGGAACTCTCCATCCCACAATGGAATGATGGTGTCCAGGTTAGATGATTTAAACTAGCAAGCAGGGTAAAGATGTCCTTTGGTTCAACTCAGTTCTGGGAGAGGTTTTGGGCAGTTCACGAAAGTGGTTTGCGAAGAATTACGGGATTTTTTTAAAATCCTACTTCCCATCCATCACACAGATAAAAGTCAGAGAAACAGCTATTTGAAAGAACAGCTTTCAAACTTCGCTAAGATCACCTAGAGATAATTTGCAGAGAGGTGAAGATTATTATTTTTTCCCCAAAAAGAATTAAATATTTATATTTAAAAAGAACTTGGCTTCCCTTTTAAAAAAAAAACGATGCTTTTTAAAACTTCTCAAGTCGTTTTTTTGGCTTCCCAACTAGGCTTGGAGCTGATTGTATAAAATAAAAGTTTCCAGAAAGTCTGTCTCTTTTGCCCACCCAGCTCCAAAGTAATCACCAAGATTTTAGGATGTGAATCACTCAGCACTGGTCACGTTAGATGGAGATGTTTGTCTCAGATTAAGTCCCGGCTCCAATTCCGGCCCAATTATAAAGTCAACCTAAGCCAGTCTTGGGGTGCCAAAATTTCAGGATGGCATCACACAATATTTTTCCAGTGAGGGCAGTGGGGGTGAAAGTGGAACCAATTAACTAGAAAGCCTGCCATTCTATAAAAGAAAAACCCTCTTTATTTTGTAGAATGGTTCATCTTCCATGTTTTTTACATTCTTTTGGGAGTGCGTGTCCCCAGTGTTAGTGATTTCAGCTTTTAGAAGAGCAAGAAGCATAAATTAGCTTCCGAGATGATGTCTCACATAGCATTGCTTCATTGCCTAAGTTGCAACAGTCCCTAAAGCTAAAAATAATCAATCTGTATTCATTAGAAGATTTTTCTTAGCAGCAGTGCAGGAAGAGATGTTTCTGGTATCCTTCTCCTCAAGCCAGAGTTACACTGATCATAGGTCCTACTTTTTACTGTCTAGAGCAGGGGTGTCCAACCTTGGCAACTTGAAGATTTGCGGACTTCCAATTCCCAGAATTCCCCAGCCAACCATTTCATGTTGGCTAGGGAATTCTGGGAGTTGAAGCCCACACGTTTTAAAGTTGCCAAGGTTGGACACCCCTGGTCTAGACTAAACCAGCTTCTTTGTTGCTCTTGGAAAGAGCGCAGAGAACACAATAAAGATGATTAAGGGGCTGGAGGCTAAAACATACGAAGAACGGTTGCAGGAATTGGGTATGGATAGTCTAGTGAAAAGAAGGACTAGGGGTGGCATGATAGCAGTGTGCCAATATCTGAGGGGCTGCCCCAAAGAAGAGGGGGTCAACCTATTCTCCAAAGCGCCTGAAGGCAGGACAAGAAGCAACAGATGGAAACTAATCAAGGAGAGAAGCAGCCTAGAACTAAGGAGAAACTTCCTGACACTTAGAACAATTAACCAGTGGAACAACCTGCCTCCAGAAGCGGTGAATGCTCCAACACTGGAAGTTTTTAAGAAGAGACTGGACAGCCACTTGTCTGAAATGTATAGGGTTTCCTGCCTGAGCAGGGGGTTGGACTAGATGACCTCCAAGATCCCTTCCAACTCTTGTTATTCGGTTATGTTCCCCAACCTGGCGCTCTCTCATGCCTGCTCATTGAATCGTAAGTGGGCCGAGAGTAGTAATTCACACAGAGCTGCAATGGACCTCCTCCTTTAAGAAAAGGGAGTACTCGGGGTATCAACCCAAAGGGCATAACAAAATCAACGGTTCACCCTCCTCCTTGTAGTTTTGTTAAGAGGCAGCTGAGGGGGAAACATTCAGAGACATGCCAGGTAGCCTCCCCATGTGGCTGATGGTTTCACACAACGCAAGCCTTTTAGAACAGCCACTGTCTTTTGGTTCTCTTTAGCAAGCAGGATGCGTCTTCTAAGGCTTCTCCATCAAACAAAGACACATCCTGCAGCCAGAAAACCAGCCCATCAGTTGCAGCTCTTCTTCCTGGCACGCAAAGATTCCTTTAGTATTGGGGCCATCAATTCCCCACCTGCAGGGACTTTTAATATCATCATCCCTTGGTTGTTTGTCCACATTAGTCTTCATTGTTCTTCCTGTTTTTTTTTACAGGGAAGGTTTATCAGGGGAAAAAGGGAAGGGGCTTCAGAAAAGGCTTCCGTCTTTGCAGTGTTGGCAGAAGGTCCAACAATATCAGAGCAGACTTGCTAAGGTCTCTTTTTCTCTTTCTCCTTTCTCCATTCCAGCCCGCTCCTCGTGCCAGCGCCGGCCACGAGCAAAATAAATGTGCAGCACACTCCCAGCAAGCAGCAGAAAAGCAGAAGCCCCACCAGGCTAATCAAATTAAGTGTTTCGAAGGCGAGTCAGCCTACAGACCTCTTAAGCGCCATCACCCCCTCGTGGAATTGGTCTGCTCTGAGTGAGCGAGCCACGGGGAGCTGGAGAATTGTGCCACACTCTTATTTCATAGCAAGCGGGCAGATTTCTCCTGCAACATTTCCGAGGCTGTAGAGCAAGAGGGAAAGGGGATTTGACACGCAGCACAACCCACAGGCGGGCAAAGCCCACCTTCCACGGGGATAGTTACACGGGGCTTCCCTTGCACTCACCCAGGCACCCACAAGTGCCCTGCGGGTGCCGATTCCCCCCCCCCCACCGCATTCTGCTCCTGAATCTCCACTGTTGCCATGACAGATGTTCAGAACTCCTGGGGGAAGAATTTTCAACTTGATTTTCCCCGTGGCAGAGGAAACGGACGGACGGCAACCGCAAAGCAGGCCTGCAGAAATTAAAGCCTCGATTGCTTTGCATTTGCTTCCCTTTCGGAATCCAGTTGAGCAAAGGAAGCCCCCCCTTTTTGCCCCTCCTCTCTCAGTGACAGATTTTATACCGTCCCTTCCCTGCCCCCAGAGACCGATTTCAATCCATCAACATAAGGGGGGGGGAACCAAGGCTCCACCCTGCTCAGACCTACTAGCCCCTGGGAGCAGAATCTTCTCCTTATTCCCCTCCCAAGAGCATCGTAATCCTTCCGAGTCGTCCACTCCCTCTGTCTGGAGTTCGGCTGCAAACGAGAGTTTTGGCCAGCTCGAGGCTAAGTCAGCAGCTTCTATGGAACCATCACCAAGCCCTGCCCTGATGAACTAATGGGTGAGTTACACAAATGTACTTTGAGGGTTCAAAATGCAGCACACGTATGTCATTTTGTCGGGGGCCGGGTTTCCAAAGTAGATGTGATTCCCCCCCCCCCCTTAAGATCTTAAAAAGCGATGTATCTCTTAAATCAGAGGATGATGTTCCATTACCTCAAGAGGGAGGGGCCTCCTGATGTCACAGAAATGCTAACTTATAAATAAGAATATCTCATTTCTAGAGAAGGATAGAGAAAGGGGAGAGACTGTCCTGAAGAAGAAGAAAAAACCTATTTGGTCATTAAGAGTCCTCATCTGACTTCATGACACGTAATAATCAGAGAAGGATATGGAATAGTATTAAAAGGGCTTGAAAAAGGGTCAGGAAAATATGGGCAGACTTTCAAAGAAGGGACTATAATGTGGGGACATAATATGGGGACATTTCAGTAGGCTGTGAGTTTCTCCTTTTTAATTAATCTACTAATTAAAATCTGAGAAACAGTGGAAAGGGAAACATATCCCAAATGTTTCACCTTTTATTTTCCTTTTTTATCTGGGCAGGAAAAGAGTGCTGGTTATATAGTATACAGCAGGGATCTCCAAGCTTGGCAACTTTTAAGACCTGTGGACTTCAACTCCCAGAATTCCCCAGCCAGCAGGGAATTCTGGGAGTTGAAGTCCACAGGTCTTAAAAGCTGTCAAGGTTGGAGACCCTTGGTATATAGAGTACTGACTGGGGTACACAGAAAAACAGCAGAATGTTGGTATCGTCATTTGGGGAGAGGATTTCTTTCCATTTCTCTACTCAAAAGTATTAGATCACCCTCCCTCCTTCACCTTATTCTCACCACACCTAAAATGCGGGTTCACTGATTTCAGCGGATCTGAAAAGGATCCACTGCAGGGTCCAGCAAAAAAAAAAAAAAAAAAAAGAGATCAGCCTATCTTCTGACCGTTATCAATTTCATGGGGGTAGAATGGGTCCCTTTAAAACAGCTGCATAAAAATGTGTATTTAAACACTCAACGCACTGCCCTCACCAGCTAATGAAATTCAAGACTCCAGATGGTTTTTAGACTGTGTAGGAGATCCAGTTTTCCATAAGATAGGAAAAAAAACTCAGCTAGGGACCGTGCTGGCCATCTCAAGTGGGGACGTGAAGATCAAAGGGATCTCTTATTACACACCACTTCCCCAATTATCTGGCTGTTGGCTAGAGAGATCCTGGTCTACATCGACCCACTATTACGTTCTGGAACGCCTAACTCAGATGTCCTTTTGTGACTTCCAAGAACATCCGTCGAACTTCTCTGCACAGAAAACAGCTTGGGAAAGGACGTCACTCACCATGTGATAGTTGACCATTTCCTGCAAACTGTCTCCAAATTTATCCAAGCATTCCTGCAGAAGGCAAATAAATAAATAAATAAATAAATACAGGGGGGGCTTAGTTCCATGCATCAGATATCTACAGAAAGGACCATTATCTGCATTGGAGCATCCCGCCTCTCTTATAGAACCGATGGATTGTAACTAATCAAGTTTCTGCTGGATTCTGCTGGAAGGCTTGTTCCATGCAGTGTGTGTTATTTGACATGAAACTGCAGCCCCCAAATGTAAATGAGCCGCCCCTGGAGGGGCGTCCTAAAGCCCCCCCCCCAAGATCATCTCCTCCCCACGCCTGTCTCCCCTCTCCCAAATAATGGATGCTCAATGACCTAGTTCAAGAGCCGCCAGCAGCTTCGCATTCTGCCTTTTTAGAAAACAACACAATTTCTGAAGGCATCCAATGCCTCAGATATTTTTAGCTACATACGGAATCTGTGGATGTGTGTGTGTGTGGCTTAATTGCGAGTTACAAAAGCCAAACATTTCATTTCTATTTATTTTTTTGCACCCAAAATGCAGGGAGCTAGAAGTGTTTGTGTGGGATTCTTCCTCACCCTTTTTTTGTTGTGGTTGTTGTTGTTTGCTTGCAATGTTCAGGTCTGATTTGGTGCCTTTATTTAGAACATTTTAACATTCATCGCAAACGTTAAGCTTCAATATGCTTATTAAGTCACTGCTGGCCTACTAAGAACATGAATAATGTTTTCATTTCTGGCCAGTGGGGGTGTGTTCAAACAATTCCAAATATGATCCAAACATCAAATCTGTTCCTCAGATATAAAATCATATGTTGTTTTCAGATGACACATTTAACCCAGCAGGTGCTTTCACCCACCACCCTAACCTTGGTTGTGCTAACCAGAGTAAAATCTTTAGTAGCTTAGCACATTGTGAACATCCATCTGTTTGCTTCCCCGCATTGTGCCAACACAGGAAATGGGTAAATTCAGTAAGTGGGTACAGCTATACTATTGAACTTAAAAGTTGAACCCTCCTGCAGTAAATCTATTACCTCTGCTTCTAAGACACCTGTCCTGCTATTAAAGAGCTGAAAGCCTGAGGACCTTCTTCCAAATATTTAATCAAAATCTCTCTCTTTATTTATTTATTTGTTGTAATTTCAACCTGCTCTGGAATAAAAGATAGTAACATTATCCCATCCTCTTTCAGACAGTCAAAACAATAGTGGGAAAATATCTTTATTCTATGGCTATCTGAGCATCCATCTTCCATCTGTCATCTTGTGCCTCTTTTTCCATCACCGTACCCCCCAGTAAAGACAAAATGGAACTGAATTCCATATCTTGCAAGATCAGCAAATCTTAGGATATCCTCAGGGCCCTTAACCCCTGTGATTTCACATGAGAAGAATGAAACCATAACCTCATAGGATCTGCGTGCTTTTGTGAACACTTTTGGCCAAAGTTTCTTTAAAAAGGCACACACAGAAAAACAAAAAAAAACCCACAATGTAATAATGTCTCTGTGTGATAAAAATCAGATGCTCGGTCACTTCCAAACACAGTAGTGCCAAATTCAAAAGTTGCCTCTGAATGAGATAGAAAAAAAAACCAGTGAGATCGGGAGGGCAGAAATGGCAAAGCTGTGTTTTCCAAACTTTTAACACCTTTGAGTTGTGTGTGGACTTCAACTCCCAGAATTCCTCTGACTGCATTCAGTTTACTCTCTACTGTTGCAGAGTCATAGTCTGTACCCAGTCTGTGAGAAAGACAACCTATCATCAAATCCGCAGCGGCAAGTCTGAACTCAATCACGCTGGGCTTGGTCAGCGTTTTGTACACCCTCACAATTTCCAAGTGCTCATTTCTTACCGAGATCATTTCGTCCTTCTTGCACTGCTGGGAGAGATCTCGGACGCCACCGACGAACTGTTTGTTGGTGATGATGTACGCTTTCCCGGCGTCTACCATATTGCTGCATAGCTTTACCAGCTGAGAAAGAGAGAAGGAAAGAAAACCACCTGGTGATGACCTGCCGTTTTTTTTTTAGTGTGGGAGCCAGTCCCATCAGCCTTTTGGTTCCCACCTCAGTTCAGCAAGAGTAAATTGGGTGAGCTTGCAGCTGAATGGGAGCTGGGGTTTATTGCCCAGCCATGCACTCCAGATGTTTGAACTACAATTCCCAGAATCCCTTCTTAAAGGAAATCACATTCTAAACCTTTAGTGACTGCCCCCGGAGCACAAGTGATAAATTTTATACCAGAAATTATATTCAGTTGTGTCCTAGGTTTTGGGGGAAAGGCAGATTTGCAATTCCACCCTGGGAAAAAGACCCGGCACTTGGAATCTTCCAAAAAGTGTGATTTTAGACAAAAGGGCCTGCGAGGGCCAGACAAGAAATAAAATCTTGAGTCCAGACCCCTTGCTCGCTCTGCTCCCAGCATCTGCCAAGGCAAGCCTAGGTTGCTGGCAACCTCCTTTGCACTGTTGCATCTGATTCCAGGGAACAAAAGCAAACAGATGCAGCTCCCGGTCACATCTGGCGGCCAGATGGGCAGTAGGGAGGCTCCCGAGTCAGCCTCTGGATGAGGAAGGCAGGCTCGTTCTTGCAACGTGGCAGTTTCTGCAGTGCGGTTTTGTTTTGACCAAAAAGCTAAGCAAAGCGGTACGTTATTTGCAACAGGAGCTCTTCTGAGGGGGGGGGGGGAGCCCCGAAATGCAATTAGACGCTCACACTAATTGTGACACATCCATCTCTCACAATCAAAAACAGAGGTTTTGGCAGAGGTGTGCTGTTTGGGAGAACCACATGTGCCAGCTGCCACACACACAATTTGCACTTAAGCAAATAAGTGTTTCCTGATTGGCCACACCCATCTATTATTTATTATTATTATTATTATTATTATTATTATTAATTATTAATTATTATTATTATTATATTGCATGCAGCCCAGCCTCAACCTTCCGCCTTCTGCATTTAGGGCGATCCCAACCCCTGGTTCTTCCCCCTGGCCAAGGCTTATGGGTTCCCGAGATCTTTTTCCTTCTTACCTTATCAAGCTTGACTTCTATTTCCACCACATCTGTTTCTACCTCATCTATGGTCGCCCTGCAAAAAAGGAAAAATGGGAGATTAAAACGCCAGCTTGCCATCCCGACACAGAAGCGTCAATTACTAAGCTAGGAGAAAGCGACACTACGACAGCAGGAAGACAGGATGGGAGCAGAGGAAGGGGAACCCTCTTTGGGCTGAAGTCTAGGTTACACGACGGCGGCTTGGAGAGTCGCTCCGCAACCAATGTTAAATCAGCTTCATTTTATTGTTTTTTGCCTGTTCAACTTCTGAACTATTTCTCCATCAGTTTTGGGGCTCATTTTGTAAGTTAGGCCCATGGAGAGATGTTTTGGGAAGGAAGGAAGGAAGGAAGGAAGGAAGGAAGGAAGGAAGGAAGGAAGGAAGGAAGGAAGGAAGACAATTCCTTTTCAATGTTCCCTCCCACTTTGTATCTGAATTTCGTTTCACATCGCACTGCACAAATTTCACTTGGTCTAACAGCAGAGCTGAACTTCAGCTTTCGCCATGGCTCAGAGGAAGAGTTCTTATAGCATGTTGTCAAGGTCTGTTTTTCCTCTGTTTGAAAGGCATTGCTTTAAGGAAATATAGCCCAGAATAATCTCCAGCATAAGTTAGCAGGCTACCCTCCCCTCCCCATAACTATGCACACACACCGAGGCACTCAAGAGGAAAAAATATGAATAAGCCAAGATCTGGGACTTCGAATTTAGCCAATCTGGAAGTACGGGTGAGCCAAAAAAAGAGAGGAGAAAATAAATGTTTCTTCTGGAGCTCATTTTGGTGGTAGAACCAGACAATGGTTCCTTTAAACTGTCTCCTGGAAGTGCAATAAACCACGGGGCCAACTTGTCCGTCCACCCACCCACCTACCAGCCTGGCCAAATCCCAGGGGTTTGCAGCTCCTAATTGTGTGGTTTGTGATGCAGAAGAGAAGTGTGTGTGTGTGTGTGGGAGCCTGTGAAATGTCTTGGCTTGCTCTCTTCCAGTATTCTGACATCACACACGCCCCTTGTTTCCACTCTCTGATCACTTCCTCTTCTCAGCATCCATTCGTCTCAGCAAGCTCCATCTTGGCTTCGCTGAGTGCACTGTCCCTCTGCTGAAAGGGGGTAGATCCTTGCCTTCCTTAAACGGGAACGTATCTCAGCTAACCCAAGTAAACAAGACCCTGGGTTTGTATCACAGCCATTTTTCTTGATTTATTTACTCCCACAGGAATTTAAGTAGAAATACTATCTGTTGTAGTAGAACAGGGAGGACTATTGAGTAGGTGGATGGGTCCCTTCAAGGCCAGGCGCTTGCTTTTCTTAGGGTCTCGAATTCAGGGACATAGGAAGATGCTTTACACCAAGCCAAATCACGCGTCCATTTTCCAGAGTTTCCCCAGTTCTATCTGGAAACTTCAGAGGAGGGCTAAAGAATCTCTTGGCCTGTGTGGTTCAAACAGAGGACGCATCAAAGCAGAAGAAGACCTGCTGGGGTAGGGAGAGCTATGGCAGGGGTGGGCAATTATGGCCCCTTTACGACCTGTGGACTTCAACTCCCAGAATTCCTCAGCCAGCGTCATTCCTGAGTTAAAGTCCATAAGTCATAAAAGGAGTGGGCAACTATGGCCACCTTTGTTGAGCCCGTTCCTGGCTCATTTGTGGTGGACCCAGAACTTTCATCCATCCCACAGAAAATAATTGGACCGGAGTAAACTAGGATTCAGGGGCTCCGAGCTTTTTTGGTGTTCTCATGCTTGGAAGGTGGAATTGTGTAGGTATCGATCTGGCTGTTTTCTGAACCCAGCAGAGAGAGGAACATAAGCAAATCTCTGGATTAGGCAGTTGTTCCATAGAACATTCTGTGTCTATCTGCTCTATGTCTGTCATCTCTGTTGGTATTCTCCACCCTGAGTTCAGGTTTAGAAGAAGCCACCGCTTCTCTCTCTCTCTCTCTCTCACACGTCACACACACACACAAGAACAGAAAGACTTCTCAAAAACACCTCACTCCCAATTATTCCCAAAAGATTCGTTCTACCTCGTGCAGAAGAAGGCATTTCCCATCTGATTCAGCTAACACCTTTCCAGCTTTGGATCCTTTTTTTTGTTATCCCAAGTGAGCCAGGCGCTCAAAAAAGATCTGCCTGGTTTCCTACAATCAGGGAGAAATGGGCAGAAGGAGACAGAAAGAGCCTGGCCTTTAGGAGAGGAATCCAGTTGTGATTGGTACACAGAACTTTACAATCTATAGACGTGACAAGGGCCCGGGGGCAGGAGGACTCCGTCTGGAAGCTCTCGTGAAGGTGAGTCAGAGAGAGTAATGGCACGCACTTCATGATCACGGCATCCGCGGGAAGGGAGAGACACGTGAGTTTGCGTGACCTCTTCCCCAACTCTCACAAGCTTTGGCATGCTGGAAAGACGCCTTTGGTGAGGTTGGAGGAGACTTCCAAGAAAGATTAAGCGAAGAGGAACACCAGAGACAGTGAGCAAGTGCCCAAAGGAAGACGTTTTGAAGGAACCAGGTGCCATCCCTTTGGAGAACATGGCCTGGCCATATTATCAGTCAAAAAGAGCACGTGGAATAGAGCCTTCCGGGATCCCAGGACCGGAAACATCCCTTACTGTGGAGAGAAATTGCTGTCTTGGCAGATTGAGAGGTAGCAACTGAGGTCAAAACAGCCCTGCCACCTGAGAGACCTGGAAACTGACAGCCTGAAGAAGCTTCTAAATGCTTTGTGGCCCACTGCATCCCATCAACCCAAAGTTAGACATTCTCTTTATCTTGAATTCTGATAAGACTTCTGGTCCCTTCCCAAGAGACCTGCCATGCAACTCAGTACCATTTTAGGCTTCGGAAGGCCGGGTCTTCTAACACGATAGGTCCAGCTTGCCTCTCTGAGACCAGCTGGAGTTCTTTTCAAACCCAGATTGACTTTGGCCCCCTGCTGCACTTAAAAGCCGGATGCCTGCGATTCCTACGTCAGACAGTCTGTCTCTCCCCGACGGCGCAAGGCAGCACCGCTTGATTCCTGCGGCCCAAGTTGGCAGCAGCCCCTGGAGTCACGACAGGGTGCCAGAATACCCCTCTGAGCAAAAAAAAAAAAAAAGACACTCACACACAGACAACTTGGCATCCAGACACGTAAGCCCAATTTCAAGAAAAATAAGCATCACAAAAACTATTAAAAAACCGGAGAAAACGCTTCGAGCCATTAATCACCGATCTGGATTACATAAGACAGGAGGGATCTGGTTTCGTTCAACAACAGGGAAGTGGAAGAAGGAAAACAGAATAAGGAGCCACGTGGTCCAGGGAGAACAGCTGGCCTTTAGCTCTGTTTCCCACAAGACCAGCAGAAATACCTGCTAACTTACAAGGAGAATAAATGAAGATTTCCATCTGCCGGACATTTTTCTCCTTGGAAGATTTCACGCTACATACAGGTAGTCCTCGAATTACAACGGTTCATTTAGGGACCATTCAAAGTTACAACAGCAAGGAAAAAAGGGACTCGTGACCGTTTTTCACACCTACGACCCTTGCAGCATCCCCAGGGTCACGTGATCAAAATCCAGACGCTTGGCGACTGACTTGTACTTACGACGGTCGCAGTGTCCCCGGGGTCACGCGATCCCCTTTTCCAGCAAGCAAAATCAACGGGAAAGACCGATTCATTTAACAACCGTTGTTACTCCCTTAGCAACTGCAGTGACTCATTTAACAACTGTGGCAAGAAAGGTTGTAAAATGGGGCAAAGCTCCCTTAACAAAGGTCTCATTAGCGACAGAAATTTTAGGCTCAATTGAGGTCGTAAGTCGAGCACCACCTGTACATTGAGATAGCCCAGCATTGGCTCATCTGGAGTTAAGCAGCTGAAAAGTGTCCAGGTCAAACAGCATGACTTCTATCATTCTGGAAAATATATATATATTTATATAAATATATATATATATATGGGAGGCCTATTTGAGGCAGTTATCCCCTGTCCGCTGGCAGTGAAGAGCCACAATCTGGACCACATTTGATCCATCCTTCTTGAAGCTGGCTCCAAAGAGATATATTCTGCATCTGCCTGCTTCTTTTTTAGCCTCCCCCCACCCTTCCCCCCATGTTGTTGGCAAGGCCTGGCCTTTTCTGAAATACAATAATGAACGTGTTTCTTCTTCTCCTGGGCTGATTCCTTCTCGCTATTTTTATTCTCCTGGCCTGGAAGTCACGTGGGCTCTGCATGGAAATCTTTTCCCTGTCTGTTTGGCTGGGATGCTTCCGTGAAGGTTTATCTCAGCTGCAAGTGCTGAAGAGAGAAGCACAAATGCAAAGGGAAGGGAAGGGAAGGGAAGGGAAGGGAAGGGAAGGGAAGGAAGGAAGGAAGGAAGGAAGGAAGGAAGGAAGGAAGGAAGGAAGGAAGGAAGGACTTTTTTGAGGAGGAGGAAGAGGACACGAAAAACAATGCTGAAAATTCTAACAATGGCCTCATTGCATGATGTTCCTGCATTTACTTTACCTGCAAATGTTAACATGTTTCAAGTCACTTGAGAGAAATCTCTGTTCTGAAGCATTTCATTGGGAATTTGAAGGACTGATTTGGAACACACACACACAACCCACCCCCCAATCTCTTCCCTGCATGGGCTTCACCCAAGTTCTTTGGATCCAGGTCTAAAGCTCTCCCCAGGTTGCAGCGATGTCGCAGAGCAGAAACACAGCAACAAACCACAGCCAGATTGAACCCCCCCCCCAACAAAAGCAAATCCCACCGATTCCAAGAGCCAGTCGGTCTGCGGCTGGAAAAGCAGGAGGGCGAGGCTGTGAATTTCCTCTTGGTCTGCCAAGGGGTCACATTGTTTCCCCCCCCCCACTCCACCCACGGGATGGCACGCGCCAAGCACATTAACCCTGGATAAATTGCTTTATGAGCTCTGCCACGGTGGCATTTTGCCAACAGACCGGTAATGAGTTGTAGCCACGTCTAACGCAGCGTTTGGTTGGATCACGGGGGTGTTTGTGGCTCCCTCTCCTCCCCTCACACCTGGCCAGCAAGGGAGAACCACCAGGCACCCGAGGGGGGGGGGCAGAAAAATTACATCTCTGTCTATACAAATAGCCAGGATTGGATTGTAAATACTGAGCCCTACACAAAAGCAGTCACCCCTCCAATTTTCTAACTGCACATCTTGCAACTTTCTTTTTGCCTAATTTATTCTGCGAGCATTGCAGAATTTTTCACAGCCCGTTGTGTTGGGAGGATGAAAGCGCAGAGCTTTATGGCTTCAAATGCACAGACACACACATGCACACACACCAGCTCACAAAGGATCAAAGAAGAATATTATCTCTGCCTTCATTAGAATAGAATAGAATAGAATAGAATAGAATAGAATAGAACAGAACAGAACAGAACAGAACAGAACAGAATAGAGGAATATAGAATAGAATAGAATAGAATAGAATAGAATAGAATAGAATAGAATAGAATAGAATAGAATAGAATAGAATAGAATAGAATAGAATAGAATAGAATAAATATTGGAGAATAGAATATAGAATAGAATAGAATCTGGAAGGGACCTTGGAGGTCTTCTAGTCCAGCCTCCAGCAGGAGAACCTATACCTTTAGAGGGACACATTCCCCCCCCCCAGGCTGACCGGCACCCTTGGCCTGAAATTCATAAGCTGCAGGATGCAGTCTTGAAAGGTAGGCAGAGTCAGAGCAGTGAAGTCAGTGGGTACAAGGTACAAAACTAAACTTAGCCTGAATGAACATCTCATAAACATTAAATCAAGCGAGAATTAATAGGATGCCTTCCCGTTTATGGATGCTTGAAAGCCTTACGGTATAATCAGGCATGTAAAATAGTTCAGACACGTGAAAGGAACAGCCAGCCAGCACCCTCTGCATGCAACCAGTTATCAAGCTTCACAGTTAGAAAATGTGGCTTTTTCTTCCCCTCGGGGCCAGGAGCGGACAGGGGCCCCCTTCCCCCCCCCCCCCCCGGTTGATTCTTCTCTGCCAGAATGGCTGCACCCTTCCTCTTTTCTCACCTCGAAAAGAGTTTTAAAACGGAGTTCCCAAAAATATAACTCACTTCCCAACCAGACCCCGACACCCCCCACTATAATAGGGGCCTGCCACCATATTACAGGTAGTCCTCAAGTTACGACCATGACTGAGCCCAAATTTTCTGTTGCTAAGCGAGAACTTTGCGACCGTCATAAATATGAGTCAGTTGCCAAGCGTCTGAATTTTGATCAGGGGACCCTGGGGAGGCCGCAGTGGTCCCAAGCGTGAAAAGGGTCATACATCCTTCTTTTCAGTGCCGTTGTAATTTCGAACCGTCACTAAATGAACCGTTGCAAGGGGAGGATTACCTGTATTTCCCTGCTGCTGACAAGATGCTGAACGAGGAAACGGTGCTACCTTAGCATCGTGATGCTATGACTACAAGCTCCCGACCACAAGCACACGGTCGTTAAGTGTGAAAAATGGTTATAAGTCACTTTTCCGAATGCTGTCGTAACTTTGAACGGTCACTAAACGAACTGTTGTAAATCGAGGACCACCCGTAAGGTAAAACCATCCAATTTCTCTTTTGCATAAACCCTGCTGGCTCCTTAGCAAACTTGCCGCCAAACGCAACAGATTCTACTCTCCACTTTTGCTCGAGTTAAAAGCAAGCTTTAACTCTCCAGGATTTATTCTGCTTTGATCTTTAGCTAATTCCAGCCTCGCATCGCTCGACAGCCCACCACTGGTGAGAAAGTTAAAATTATAAGTGCTTCTGACAAATGAGCACGAGGAACATGGATCGACCCTGGTGTTAGCATATTTGTGCTTTTCAAGCATCTCTGGAGACCAGAAGTCGGGCATTTTGGACTAATCTGCCGAGGGAATCGTTGCAGTCCATAAGAATCCTTAAGAGACAAGTCAACCCGACAAAAGCCAACACAAATTCAAGGATCCCCCCAGCCAGGCTTCTTCCACACACCTCCCACACTTGCAAAGTCTTCTTCCCCACCTTCGCAGCATCCCTTCACATCCCTCGCTCTCTCTTTCTCCCTATGTGAGAAAACGGCACCATGGCAACCCTTCACCATGGCAACCGTCTCCATGCTCAGGGGATCCAGGGATGGCCACCGCAGCTGGCATCTGCTCCAATCCCTCAAAGGGGCTCTAGATTTCGCGGGGCCTGTCAAATGTGGCACCCGGCCCTTCAAGGCACTGGGGTATATTTTTAGTAAAAACCTGGCTGTCAAAATTGCAAGTCATCGGTGTGTGTGTGTGTGTGTGTGTGTGTGTGTGTGTGTGTGTGTGTGTGTGTGAGAGAGAGAGAGAGAGAGAGAGAGAGAGAAAGAAGTGTAACCAATAGATTTCTCCCTGGCGGTTGAAACCGGAATTTTGTATTTATAAGGCATCTTTTTTCTATGCCATCTATTATCCTGACTTGGGAATAAAAACTTTTGGGTGTACAAGGGCAACACACAAAAGGCAATGTAATATTAAGAATTAATTGAAAATAAATTTCATTTAGTGCACTTGGAATATGTTTCACTGTACTGTGCTGTGCAGAAGGAGGAGCGCAAGGCTTTAGGTTTTAAAAAGTCACTTAAACCTGCAAAATTTGGCACACATCACAATACTTCTTCCCTTGCACCTCCATCCTAGAGGCTCCTTCCTTCCTTCCTTCCTTCCTTCCTTCCTTCCTTCCTTCCTTCCTTCCTTCCTTCCTTCCTTCGTGGGAACTGAAGTCCACACATCTTAAAGTTGCCAAGATTGAGAATTACTGCTCTGTGCTCAATAGCACCAATAGGTTGTTGGCCAAAGATCCATATCTCCAAATAGCTAGTTGTTCCCCAAATTACAGGATAATTATGTGTTCCCTGCTTATTATGTACCCAGGATTATTTCCCGTCAGCCACCCCTGAGCGGAACAGAATTACTCCATTTCCTGCAGGCTGGTGGGAACATAAAGCAGGATGAAGCAGACAAAACAGATCAACCAAGAATTAATTGTGGCTCTCTTCCTGCAGCCAAGATACACAAATCCACCACCCTCTCTCCCTCCACGTGTGTAAGCAAAACTTCCCTGAGATAAGACCCCATTTGGCACATGAGAAAGTTAAAACGGGGAACTTGATCCCTCCCCCCCCCGCAATATTTTTGGCTTAAGAAGAAGAAGAAAAAATATCCAGGGATTGAAACATTCCAAGCTCAGACAAATATTTAAACTAGATTTCCAGAGCATTGCCCTCTTTTTCAGAGAATCCCGATTGTTCTTATTAAAAAAAAAAAAATACAGAATACAGCTTTGACACCTCTTTTTTCAATAGAAGGAGGATATACACAGATATAAAAGTATCTTTAGAAACATCTTTGACTAACGTTGCAATTCAAACTAATAGGTGATAAGTTCAATCCTTGACTGCATTTAAATGAACCCGATTACTGAATTAACCAATCAATCAATCAATCAATCAGAAAAGAGCTGGAAGGGACCTTGGAGGTCTTCTAGTCCAACCCCCTGCTCAAGCAGGGGACCTTATACCCTTTGAAAAAAGTGGATGTCCAGTCTGTTCTTGAAAACTTTCAATGATGGGGCACCCACAATTTCTGAAGGCAAACAATTAACCACGGGTTAATTGTCCTCACTGTTAGGAAGTTTCTCCTTAATTCCAGATTCCTTCTCTCCTTGATTAGTTTCCCTCCGTTGTTTCTTGTCTTGCCTCTTTTTCTGTGGGCAAGTCCAAACTGAACTGCAAATATACCAAACCAGGCCGATTTGCACCCTACACAAAGAGACAATCCAGCAAACCAAGATTAATGCTTCCTAACTTCCTCTCAGCCTTGATGATCTTACAGTCCATTAGAACTCGCAATGGAATGCCTTGTGTGTGTTCCAGGCCTGCCTGCCTCTTTTTTCTTTCTTTTTGTTTTAAAAATTGTGGCTTTTTAACTTTCTAAAATCTGAGCGAGGCTGGAGTTTGGAACCCAAAGGTCAGAAGGAAAGAATTGTCTCTTTTTAATTTTTATTTTTAAAAAACCAACTGCCTTGCGGGGATGCCCTTCAAATAGCAACGCTTTAAATTCCCATCATGGCCCAGACAAAGCCATCACTAAATCACAAGCAAAGCAATTCTTAAAATATCCCCCTCCCTCAAAAAAAACCCCTCCCCTGAAACAGGGTAGTTGTTTACACAAAGTCAGCTGCAGCTCCGGAAATCTCCTTTCCTTTCCAGAATCCCCCCTTAGTTAAATTATGCCAAGGCCTATGGGGAGGCGCCAAAACTGTTCGGAGGGGAATGTCACACGGGGGTGGGTGGGGGGGACTTTTTCCAAGCCCAAAAAAATGGGGAACTTCGGAGGAGTGAACTTCCATTAGGGTTTCTGCCTCATCATAAAATAGCTTCATCCTTAAAAGAGCACCCGAAGCAGCAAGATTCTTTGAGATCTGACACCAGGGATATCCAAGCTTGGTCAACTTTAAGACTTGTGGATGGGAATTCTGGGAGTTGAAGTCCCAGAAATTACCAAGTTTGGAAATTACCCCTGTAACTACATTAAACAGCCTGAGAGAGACACAGGGCTCCTGCTCGTACATCTGATCCAGTCTGCCCAGCTCTCCCTGTATTTGGGGGTGCTGCCCCACGACTCCCTATTGATTGGGATCAGGTAGCAACCCTGATTGGCTGGGATGATACATCCTTTCACCCCCAACTTCACAAAACCTCACGGGGACTCCCAAAACTGGTATCATTACCAAGCAGGGTCGTGAAACGTCTGCAAAAAACCAACCAAGCTCAGAGAGCACCAAGAATCCCACAACTCAACCGTGAGCAACAAATATCCTCTTCTGGCTTCCAAAATTGTACTCCCTTTGCTGAACAAAAAAGTAGCGAATACTCAGCCTGGGCCTCAGCCAGCAAAATAACCTTCCCTGATTCAGGGCCATGGACCAGATTCATCTCACACACACCACACACACACACCTGGCAACATTAGATGGCTACCCGGCAGTCCAACATACCCGGAGCCCACCATCCTTCCGTGTTATTCTGTATTCTAAAATAAAAAAGAATATAGGAGCCAGTCTATATTTAAAAAAAGACTGCAGACCTATACGGATGGTCCTTCTCTTACAGTCATTCGTTTAGTGAGTATTCAAACTTACAACGGCACTGAAAAAGGTGGCCTCCTGGCCGCTTTTCACACGTACAACCCTGGCCGTATGATCCAAATTCAGGCCCTCGGCAACCGACTCGTATTTACGACGGTTGCGTTCTCCCAGGGTCACGCGATCCTCTTTTGCGACCTTCAATGGGGAAGCCAGATTCACTTAACAACCGTGTTACTAATTCAAGAACTGCAGCGATTCACTTAACCACTGCGGCAAGAAAGGTTGTAAAATAGAGGAACTGTCTTGGCTTAGCAACAGAAACCTTGGACTCAACCGTGGTCGTTAAGTCGAGGACTACCTGTAATACAAGTTGAGATTCTTCCTCAAACTAGGGGGGGGGGAGAAAACCCCTCTTTTTTCCCTCTCTCCTCCGGGGCCATTTGCAGCTGGCGTTTGCTCCAGCGGCCGGCCGGGACTCCTGGCCAGTTCCTTCTGGCAAGAGATCCCCGTCCCTCTTTTATTTTTGCAGTGAGCTGGGGGTGGTGGGGGGGGGAGAGAAGGAGCCCCGGCCATTGATTTCGACAGCTGCACGGAGACGCTTTCATGCCAACTTCCTTCTCCCCGGTCCTTGGCAGGAGTGGCGCCCAGCCTCATTCATAAACCATGCCAGCAGCTGGCACCGGTTCTTCGAAATCCAGAGAGGCCGAGGCGGAAGCGCCTTAACCCAGCCGCTCCCAGCCAGAGTTCGCAGGTGTTCCGTCTTTGGGCAGGGACCAGCGCCACGCTCACAAATCACAGGCGCATAGACACACTCACTCACACTCCAGAGATTGTTCCCCCGGCCTGACTTCATCAAGCGGGCAACAATTGACTTACACATCACTCCATCATCCGTCCTCAACAGAGCCAGCGTTTGGCAAGGGACAGTTCCTCATCCTCCTTCTCCCGTCCTTTTGTCTATTTTCATTTTTTTTCCCAAGCTTGTGGGACCCAAGTGGCTCCTTGCTTTCTGTCTCAGGAACACTGGAGGGTATTTTCCTCTGTGGGTTTTTTTTTTATTATTTTTTTTGCCAGATAATATTCTGTCTCTTTCTCCCCAGCTTCTGCTACAGGAACTGAATTGTCAGTGTTTTAAGACTAGCAGCTGTGTCCTTCAACAATTCTCCTTTCTGCACAGAATTTCCTTGCCCAGGGTTTACAGCTCCAGGTTTCACAGCAGCCAGAGCACAGGGGCCTCCCCAAACTAGGCACAGGGGAGTGTCATCAATGCCGGGCCGCTCCTGGGTTCGAATCTGTGGTGGGGGGAGGGCTTTGGATTAATTTACCCTGCTGTGCAAGCTGGAAAAAAAACATAATCCGAAATAACAGGAAGGGGAACTACCAGTTTACTTATCTGATGCAGAGGCTGTGGATCCCTCCTCCTTTTCTGACAAAATACTGCAATTTTGGTAAGACTAGGCCCACTTGAGGCATGCTCACAACAAACCAGGATGGGAACAAAAACCCCACCTCAACCACCCCTTTTCCACCTCCTGTAGTTTCATCAGATTTATTCCCTGGGAAATTCAAGGACAGGTCATTGAAAAGAGTAGCAGGGGTGGGATTTCCTTGTGAATTAAAAGAGAAGGGCAAAGGAAGGCCAGGGGGCTGGCTCAAGTCTGTATGTGGGTCAAGCCACTCAGCTCTCCCTCTCTCCCTCTCCCCCCCTCTCTCTTTTGAGGGCAGGTGATGAAACAGGAAAACCGTCACTCTTTCTTTGCTCACGTACATCATTTTGGAGCCACATCTTCCCACTCCTAGATATTTATTTTAAAACTTCTAACCAAAGGATGGGGGTGGGGGGGAGAGAAACCCTCCCGCACCCTTGGCCATTATCCTCACCCTTCAAAGCCGTCATTATGCCCGTTTCATGGCTTCAGATACAAAGCCTGGAGGCTGGAGGCACATTGCAAAACCAGCCTTGAGACCTTTTAAGCCGTGCCAAGCTCAGTCAAGGCTGAGAAAATGTATGTTGGGCCTGAACCATCAGGCCAAGCAGCGGGAGCCTCACCCCTGGAATCCAAGGACGCAGAAAGCAAAACGGCCTGCCTGGACTTTTAGCTGCTCAGTTCATAGGAAGGACTCAAGGACTCTCCTGCTGAAGCTGTTTACGTCCCTCCTCTCCTGGGGGAGGAATTGCCAGCCACGGAGGGTCTTTGTCGGACATTTCAAGCAGCCGGTTGCAGCAGGAGGTCTGATCCAGCCCAAGAGCCAGGAGCAAAGGCTGGGGAAATCTTCCTAGAGATTTTGCCTCACCTATCTCCCAACGGCCAGGGCGATTTTACAGACTTTCCTCGCTCTGGGAAAGTGATAACAAGCTTTTCAAAGTTCATCCCGTTCGCAAACAATCACCGCCGAAGAAGTCACGGGAAGAGGAAAAGAATTAAGCTAAAGCTACATTCGGGAGATCTTGCTCCTCGCTCACTCTACAAGGAGCCCCTCAACCTATGACCACCCTTGAGCCCACAATTTCTGTTGTTAAGTGATTTTTGACCCGTTTTACGACTTTTCTTGCCGCAGTTGTTAAGTGAACCGCTGCGGATGTTAGTAACCCGGTTGTTAAGTGAATCCGGCTTCTCCATTGACTTGGCTTGTCAGAAGGTCACAAAAGGGGATCATTTGACCCCGGGACACACTGCAAACCGTCGTAAATATGGGTTGGTTGCCTGGTGTCCGAATTTTGATCACACGACCAGGGAGATGCCACAATGGTCATTAAGTGTGAAAATAAATCGTAGGTCACTTTTTTCAATGCCGCTGTAACTTCCAGCAGTCACTAAACCAACTGTTGTAAGTCAAGGACTTTCTACACATCAAGTTCCAAATAATCAGGGACGTGAAGCTGATGGCTGAAGGATCCAGCTGCATGCAAGGAGTAGCTCTTTACGGCTGGTTTATCAGTTCCTCATGCTTGGCTAATGGTCTCATTGCCTAAAACTCAAAAGGAAACATCCAAGTTCACAATGACCAGCAACACACAGATGAATGTTGGTTGGCTCCAGTTGCACCTGGACTACAGAAGATGAGCTGTGCCTCCCACCCAACTCTCCTCCAGCCCGGCACCCCGTTTCCCGCAGAGGCATCAAGCTTGAAATTATGGGCTTTCAGGATTATTATTATTATTATTATTATTTGCAAAGGCTCATTCAGATGCCAGCGCAGGGCTAAAAACACTGCAATGATCGTTATTATTCTGACATTCATCATGAGATGATCCTGGAATAGAAATCACCAATTATCTTGCCTGGAGGACTTCTCACCCACATCTTTTTTTTTCTTCCCCCCCCCCGCCCCCCCTGGAAGCAACCTGTATATTTATAACTCCCAGGTTGGCAGCCTGGTTCTCTTCTGTGATGGCTTGGATCCCTTTTTTTTCCCTTTTCTTCTTCTTTTCATCTCATCATTTTCTCTTCATGTCAAAATGGTCCTTCTGCATCGGAGTGAGGCATCTTCAACCCAACAGGCTACCTAGTGGGTATTAGGATGAGTTGTTGGCAGTCTCTTATTTTGGAAGAAGGCCAAAGAGTAGTCAAGGGAGACAGCTTGATCTCTGGCACTCGGTTATCTCAACTTCCCATGCGGAATCCCTAAGAATGCTCTTGCCCGATTTATAGCTAGCCAAGTGTCTGTATCAGCATCTGAAGATCTTGTGGTCCTGTCCCCGTGCCATATCCCCAAGAGGCAGGACCTACTTTAAGGTGGCCCCTCCTTGCTTATTTATTTCACAGAAAGCACTTGTAAAGCTGTCTCCTTCACAATCTGTGCTGAAATAGCTTCCTTAGGGGACTTTTTTTTTTTTTTAAGAGCTGGCAAGACCACCTCTTCGAAATCCAGCCAGGCCACAAAGGGGTCACAGTCCTGCTTCTAAAGGAAACTGATGGCCTTGGGCCAGGTTAGCACCTGAATGGGAGACCACCAGGAAATCCTAGGGCAATAGGCCAAACTGGGAAATGAAACCACTCTGGTGCTGTTGCCAACAAAACTGCAGGGCCCTGCCATCAGGGCTTGAGGGAGTCTTTATCCTGTGTGGGCAGTTCCAAAGATAACCCCCACCCCAAAAACCCCCCCCAAACCAACAGAAAATGCGATCGGTCATCAAGTAAAACCACCACTACAAAGCCAATATATTTGAAGTAGGAGGGGCAAAGCTGAAAAAAAAAAAAAGTCCTTCTTAAATGGGATTAGATTTCAAACAACCCAAAACGTAGGGACTAGAAACCTGAATAGGCAACATACCCTCTAGCCAAAGGAATAATGCATTGCTTCTTGATAAGCCGTATCATCAGGAAGGCTAGTGTGTCTTTTAAAGTCAGAAGGGAGGATATCCCTTCCTGCAAGTCACTTTGAAATTATAGTTCAAGATGGAAAACACACACACAGACACACAGACACACGCAGAAGGAAGGGAAGGAGGCAGGCAGGCGAAACAGAAAGAATTGGCTGTTACATGGATGGTCACATGAGAACTAGAGGGCTGTCAAAGATGTGGTGGGAATGGTGGCTTTAGGGGAGCTCTCTGGAACAGCCACTCCCTTTTCCTGCCTTTGGGAATGCCCCGTTCTCGTCACCGGGCGTTCAGCTCAGGGGAAAGGGCATCCCGCACACGTTCCCCACCCCGGCCAGATGATCCTGGGCTGATCGGCAAGCCCAAAAAAAAAACACCAGGAATTTGCGGCTGGTGATGGGTGGTGGGGCGGGAGGGGGATGAAAAGCCAAATATCGTGAAGAAATTAAAACGCGATTCACCCGTGTGAGTGTCAAGAGAGAGGTGGAGGGAATGGGGGAGCCTCTGCCAGGCACATCAGCCCCCGGGGCTTCTCGGGGTCGTTGGAAACAAGGGGAGCCTTTGAGGACGCTATGGTATGTGTGTGTGTGTGTGGGGGGGGGAAACTGGAGGGGTCATCACAACAAAGCACCACCTCCTGGCCGCGCTCTGGATTTTAGTCTGCTCTCTGCTAAATGCCCCCCCCCCCTCCCTCTCCAGCTTTGCCATTTGCTGCCAATCCTCTCTGGGAAGGCAGGGCCGTTCTCCAAGTTGAGCAGGACTACTGAATATCGCCTTTCTCCGGAGATACGGGATCCGTAGAGCTGAAGGGGCGGATGGCTGTAAACGCACCCTTCCGTTTCAGAAACCCCAAGCGGTAAACCGGGATTCATACAGTGGGGAAGCCAGGTTCACTGAATAACCATGTGACTAATTCAGCAACTGCAGTGATTCACTTAACAACTGTGGCAAGAAAGGTCGTCAAACAGGGCAAAACTCACTTAGCAACAGAAATGTGGGGCTCAACTGCTGTCCTAATTGGAGAACTACCTGTCTATCCGCCAGCCCTTGAGGCAGAGCCGGCCGGGATGAGGAGCCGGCCTCTTACAAAAGGCCATTTCATGCCCCCTCAGGATACGGCGGCCGTGGTGGAGGAGCCAGCCCCCCACTTCCTGCCGGCCCAAGAGATTCCCAGGGAGAACAAAGCAAGTGCTGTGTCTGCTCTGGCTAGAGCCACTTCCATGGAAGAGCCCTGGGGGAGATCCCAGGAACCAACAGTGTGTTGAAGGAAGATCCTTGCGCATCTCTCTTTGGGTGAACAACGCGCAGCTTCCAAGGCGGGAAGAAACACCGGCTTGGATCAAAGCAAACGGCAACCCCAGAACTTTTGGGAACTTTTCAATTCGATCCACCAGATCCAACTGTCTCAGAATCCTCTAAGCCCCCTCCGACTCTGAAGATTCCCATTCGGACATGGGAAAGGCTGCTTGCCGTAGGTCTGAGGAGCCGCTGCTGGTTAAGGAAAACAGCTTCCTGGGAGTTCAGTTCACACCATACAAAGCATCCAGATGTGACTGATTGGTCAGCCTCGCGGTGTGGACACAAAACCCCCTTTTTACGACCCTGTAATCCCTTAATTCAGATGACCGCAAATTGTCCCCAAAACCATGTTTATAAACAAGCCATAGCTTCGAACGCACGAGGCAGTCAGCGGAACGCGGTTAAAATACACCATGGCTAAACGTGTACCCAATTCACTGTTGGCTCCTCCAATCATGGCTTATAACTACAGCAATGTATCAGCCCAGCACGGGGGATACTTAAAAAACTGTTTTTAAAGCCAATGTGGCAGAAATCTTTTCACTGCCCTGGAGAGTCAGGTTGGAACATCCATCTGTCAGAGATGAGTCGTTCTAGATTGCTTCAAGAGAACAACCCTGCACAAGGAATTCACCCGTTTTCTGGATTCACACAATACCCGGAATCTTAGGCTGCCGTTACACAATGCCCATACCGACCCAGAAAAAAATTGACCAAGTTCAATACTAATCAAGCTCCTTCCTTCCTTCCTTCCTTCCTTCCTTCCTTCCTTCCTTCCTTCCTTCCTTCCTTCCTTCCTTCCTTCCTTCCTTCCTTCCTTGGTTTGCAGTTGTTCTAGCCCGGCCGAGCTCAACCCTATTGCTGCAGGTGATCCCTTCTACCTCTGTCATTATAAAGGTTAAATCAGTTTACAAAGTTCTGAGAATAGCTCTCTCTCTCCTTCCTATTTCCCCAGTATTGTTTTTGGGCTGTTCATTAGCACCAGACCTGCATCCTCCCATCTCTTTGGGGAAACCACATTATTTCACCGGCCAGAATTGCATAAATCTGTTTAGACTAAGCTAACCGGGTACTTATTTCACAGCCGAGCAATTGTTACTGCCTGGGGCTGCCACCTCTGAATTCGGACAACCCACCTTAATCCTCCCCGTTTCCCATTTTCCTGCCTTCTGCGCTCACTGACCCCTTTTCTTTCAACAGACCGGCTTGAAAACGGGATCCAAAGCAGGGGAACACAGTGTGGCTGATACACACACACAGACACACACCTTTTGTGTTTATTTTCCCAAGAATTAAATCCATCCAATCAGTTTTGACAGAAAGGGCTTAGCTTTTGAGCCTGGCTCAATTCCAGAGTAAACGTTTGCAGCGTGGAAACTAACTTAAAAGTTTGATGTAAGGCGAACAAAGGCAGGGGGTCTCTATGTTGGCTTTTAAGGAAACATTTTAGCTATAAACCGAGAACTCTATTCCCAAGGTTGCAGTTAGCGATCTAAATAGATCAGGGATGTGCAGCCTTGACAACTTGGACAACCTGGACCCCAGGATACCCTCGAGCTTTTCCTATAAGAGGAGAGCGAGGGGTTTAATTTTATTTGAAGTGATAACTTTTTCATCCCTTGCTTCGAAGGAGCCATCCTGGGAATCACATGCTTCCAAAACTGAAACGACTAAGTTACTCCCAACACATCCCCATTGAAAGGCATAAAAATGCTGGATGCCTTTTTTAAAAATAGGTTTCAGGACCGGCCCACAACGAAGCAAGCTGTGGCTTGGTGTGATGGGGATCCCAAAGGACAAAACAACCTCCCGCTTTGCTTTCCTAACGTAGATCTGAGCGGCATCCCCAGATCACAGGTGACACGTGAGTCAGCCAAGCCGCTCCGTGGCAGCTGACGTCAGAGCCGTGACTCCCCATTCGGGCGACGCCGTGAGTGCCGATTGGGTGAGTGCAGCGAGCAGAACCAAAGGGGAAAAAATGCACTCCAAACAGGTCTTTCCAGGTAATTAGATCATTTTCCTGAAATTAGGCTTGCCTCTACAAGGTCCACGTTGCACCAACGAGGCTGAGAACCTGGATAGGATCAGCACAGATTTAAGTCAATCCTTCTCCGTCTTTGTTTTTTTTTTTTAATTAAACAGAATTAAATTCACTTTTATATGCCTCCCCCAAAACATCCTTTCAGATCCGCTTTTCCCAGCCTAGTTCTCCCAGATGGGCTGGACTACAACCCCCATCACCCTCAAGTACTCATTCACTCTTCTGTTTTCTCTGAATATCTGTTGTTACCGAGATCTATGCTCAAGGTAACTGCACAACCGCCGTTTTACGCAACAAACCAACCCCACAAACATTCCCCTTACTTTACACTCCTTGTATATTTCTTATATTCCCAGTCCTTGTAGGATTTGGGCCTCCTTTCTTGTGCTAACCAAATCCGTTGTTGTTCACATTTTGCTACACATTTTGAAAACCAATTGACAAAAGAAGGAGGATTAGGGGAGAGAAATGAGACCTGAATGCTGCAGGCAAGCTCTGAATTGCAAATATGCCATTATAGGACTTTGATTTGTTTATCTTCAGACTGACCCACTGGCCTCCCCCAGCTGGATATTTTACAGAGCTGAGCCTCCGCAAATCCCAATCGGTGTCAATGAAATTGGAACTGGGAGAACCAAGAACTGTCTTCCCACCTGGAGGGCGTCACGTTGGGGACCCACTGTGATACTGTCTCAGGTCATCACCCCTTTTGGGGACACCCCTCCAGAAAAAAAACCTGCAAATAAATTTCCAAATAAGATACGACCGCTGTGAATACGGCTTTTTCCAAAGCACAGATCTGCAAGAAGAAGTGCAAATAATATGCAGAGGAACCAGAAAGCGAATATGCAACATCGGAAAGGCTATATTTTAATTCAAAAAAGGAGGTTGGGTATTTACCAGCTGCTGGCATTTCACACTCCACGAATGCTTAAACAGGGACTCAGCTCCAAAACCTTTTCTCGCCCAGGAAGCAAAACATTACAGGCAATCCTTGACTTACAACGGTTCGTTTGGTGACCGTTCAAAGTTACAACGGCACTGAAAAAAGACCATTTTTCACACTTATATCCGTTGCAACATCCCTGTGGTCACGTGATCAAAATTCAGACGCTTGGCAACTGACTTATATTTATGACAGTTGCATTGTTTCCCGGGGTTCACGTGATCCCCCCCCCTTTGCAACCTCCTGACAAGCAAAGTCAATGGGGGAGGCAGATTCACTTAACAACCACTGTGGCAAGGAAAGTCATAAAATGGGACAAAATTCGCTCGACATACATCTCGCTTAGCAACAGAAATTTGTGCTTGAGGACTAGCATGATTACATTATTTCTGCGTTGAAAGGGATACAACTGCTGTACCTCCCCAAGCTATGTTTCCACAGGGCTGCTAACAAAACAGCCGATTTTTAAGTTTGCAAAGCTTTTCCAAACACAATACATTTAAATCCACCGTCCAACAGGCCAAATGACCCATAAACTGCAAACAATCCTCACAAGCCCGGCCAGAAGAAACGATCCATCACACACAAACTCATTCATTCTATTGAGATTTATCATCAGTGCGTTAAAGCTAGGAAAAAGCAGAGTATCATTAAAACATGCTTTCTTTTAGTATTCCGGTTACTCCCCCAGTTTTTTCTTTTTTTAAAAAAAAAACAAGCAACCACAGGCATTTAAAAAGAAAATAACCGTTCACTCTTCCGCCGTTGGAAAAGTTTAAGAAACAACGATCTTGCCCTGATCTGATCCAACAGCTGAAGCCCAGATCCTGAACCGAAAACCCCCCACAACCCTGATATCCATCTTGAATCTGTCTGGACTGCCCACCCAGGCAACAATTACACTAATAAATATTCAGTTTCTTTTGGACTGAGTTTAACTCTTGGCGGCTTTATAGACACCCATCCCTCTATTTTACTTGTCAGTGTTGTGTTACGCAATTTCCTGCTGCCTTTTTCTAGGATGCCTTCTCCACTTCCTGGCCAATCTAGCTGCCCTGGGCTTTCCTGTTGATCTTCCACCCAATTTCTAAGCAGCCCCCCACCCCTAACCCAGCCGAATGTTGTGAACTCAGTGGTGATGGTGAAGAGCTTAGCACAAACTATAGGTTGCTGCCACGACACCAGAGCGCCTGGGATTTTCAAAAGAGCACATCCCAACAAAGATGGCGAGCCCCACAGCGATGCGTTAAATAAACAGACACCAAAGCCCGTACGCCCCACCTCCCGAGTCCCATCACAAAGGGTCACAGCCACAGGGGGAGGCTATCTGATCAGTGAGGTCACTGATCTGGCCCACGGCCAAGGATGCATTTCCAGCCCACCCACCCCTCTCCTCTGTGCAACAGAACTGAAACACAGCCACTGATCTGCCAGGTTAGATTGTCAGAAGGGGGGGGGGAAAGATCAACTCAAGTGGAAAAACTCCGCCCAAATTTGCCCCCCCCCGTTTCACCACCCTTGTGTAGATCTCACCTCCAAAGTTCCATTTCGAATGAAGCCTGCGTGCAAAAGCAGCATTACGCAGGGACCTCTCTTCGCATGCTCTCTTTAGTCTTGCACTCCTCTTGTTTTACATACCCTCGCCTTTCATTTTACACAGTGCACGCGTTTCTCTTTAACATCTGGGGCTTTTTGCTTTGCCTCTCGTTGCAAATCACACAGCCAAGTTGGAAACGTGGAAAGGTCAAGGTAGAACAGCATCTTTAGTTTCTGGGTAAGTAAGTCGGCTGCCAAAAAAGCCAGCCACAGCACTTCCTTTCCCAAGCAGAGAAAGCAGGGGGCTTAAAGCAAGATCCACAAGCTTTAACTCCCCAGCCCTGCTCACTCAAACAAGCCGAGGGAGCAGTCCGTTCTCTGCAAGCTCAAGATTTCATCAAGGCCAGCAACATCCGTCCGTAACTTACATCAGAGCACCAACATGCCTCTATAATCCTGACGGAATGCAGTTTTCCCAATCCAGGCCAATTTTTTTTTTTTTTAATTGGATGCTTGTGAAGTACACTTCTCAAACCAATACTCAAGCAACTGAACATTAAGGGGGAAAGAACAAGCAACAATGCTGTGTCTAATAACCTGAAAACCACCCTGCACTCAGCAGGTTGTGTCAAGTCAGTTTCAGCGCTGTCTAGCAAATAGGTTCCCTTCTGTCAATAAGACCATTCTTCTCTTTCCGACATCCCCAATCCCTCAAAAGTATAATGCACTTTTTTTAGGCAGGCTCTCCCATCATTTTGGCTTGCTCTTCCCAGCCAACAGAGCAACAAAGCCACTCAAATATACCTCTGTCTCAGAAGCACCGAGAGCTGGCAAACCGCAATTCTCTCGTGGAGGAAACACACATTTGCATACCCACAAGAACCCGGGTCATACTGCAAATGTGAGCTTCAACAATTTCATTTTGCGAAAAGTCCCTGGAGGTTTGGATAGATCTCCAGGTAAGGCTAGGAAAGAATTCTGGCTGCTCCCATTGAGAAGCTCTGCCTTGGAGTAAATAGCACCCAAACTCATCCACGGAGAATGGAACAGCTCAGGACATGTGGTAGTATGCAAAATAAATTCGTATGGCCTTATTGAAAAAGTAGGATTGGATCCCATCGGTAAACCCCACAAGAATCAAACATCCTCTTCATTCTGCATTCTCACATGGCAAAGGGGTGGCTGGGAAAGCCGGCCACACCTGAAGAGAAAGAAGGGGGACACCTGCAAATTCCGGGGATCTAAAGTACCCTAAGTACCATGGACAGCGGCAGTCAGGCCTAGACCAAGTTGTCCTTAAATAATGATCTAGAACAGGGGTGGGCAATTATGGCCCCTTCACAACCTCTGGACTTCAACTTCCAGAATTCCTGAGTGGCTCATCAGGAATGGCTGGCTTGGGATTCTGGGAGTTGAAGTCCACAGGTCATAAAGGGACCCTAATTGCCCAGTCCTATTCTAGAAACTCATATACTTTGGTCTTGTCATGCAAGCAGAGGATGGATGAGAAAATATATATCTGTTTCCCACTATTGAAGGAACGGAGGCAATGGACAGAATCAAGACCAAAGCCAAGCCCTGGAATTGGAGCATTCAAATCTTATCTAATCGGGTACCTTTTCAAGGTACTAAAGGGAACAGAGAAGCTCCTAAACCCTGAATAAGCAAATGTTGCTTCGAGTGCTTAATATTTAATCTTAATCCTGGAGGATCGCAGGAGAAGCCACTGCCAAGAGGAAAGAAAATTCGATCCAGATGGCAAGGCCTGAAGCAAAAAAAAACACCCCTGTTTTTACCACCTTGCACCAGAACAGTGCTGCAAAAACGTGATCCCGAGAGGCTGAGCAAAAGAAAGAGGAAACTAGCTTTCCTGTGCCATCTCAGAGCCATCTGGACAGCGGCAACCCAGATCTGATAGCTTTCGGCGCATGCTCAGAGACTACATGCCACCGTTTCCCTGCTTTTCAGCTTCCCAGAGGAAATTAACAGGTGTGTGTGAGGGGGGGGAGAGTAAATTACAGCTCTCTTGTGACCCCTGGCCTTTCCTTCTCTTCTCAACAAGGCTGGCTCAGGAACTTCCTCTTCCCTCCCCCTCCTTTTATCCTCTTATGCTGTGTCTTTTCCGAGTGTAAGCCCAAAGGCCTTTAATTCCTTTCTGGGAACCTTTGGGGCTGAAAAGTGGAGCAGACGTCATGCTTCAATCAATACCTAATAAATAATAGATAGCAAATACAGTACTGATCCTCGCGGACACACACATTAGCACACTCCCACGTCCGCCAGCAAGCGTTTGACACACATACACACTGCTCTCTTCCAGCTTTGGGAACAGGGCCGGCTTCCCCCGTCCCTGAGCCATCCTGCCCTTGGAACATATTTTTAGCCAGCGCATCCTGGCCTGTCCATTTAGCCCATGTGCATCACGATGGCAGCCAGCCCTGCCTGTCTCACCCTCCCAGCCTCCACCCTTCTAGCACACAGGCGCGTGGCCACGGACGACCTTGATGTGACCAAGGAAGGGGAGGGGGAGATTGCAGCAGTCCCTTCCCTCCTTCCCGACTGCTAAGTCACCACCGCGGGGTCTCGGGGCAGAGGGTCAAAACCCATCGCAACCATTCCCAAGCTGCTCCCCCTATTCTGCTTTTACACACACACACACACACACACACACAGGACAGGGTCCAAGCTGGCTTTCGAGGGATGCTTCTGCGCCACCCATTTTTCCTCCATGTTCCTTTATTGGTTCTCACACCAGACAAGAAAGCTGGCGATGGCTGGGTGCAGATGCACAGAGGCCCCTGGTCCACCACCACCGTCCGTCCGTCTGGCGTGGGGCTCCTGCAACCGCCCAGCCATGCGCATGCCACTCTTCCCCCCCCCCTCCAGCAAAGTCAATGGAACCAAGCTTCGTGTGTCCACCAGGCCGGGCCCTTTGCAAAACGCCAGCCAGGTGACTAGATCTCATGAGGCACACCAAGCAGCCGAGCTGTTATCCCCAGGGAAATCAGCTTTAGTTGCAGGCAACTACGCGCTCCCCTCTCTTCCTGTCCTTTCCCCTCCCGAAGGGGGGGGGGGGGAAAGCCCTAAAGGATACCTTCTCTATTCCCCCCACCCCGTGCAAGCAGCTGTAGGCAAACGGGGAGCCTTTCAACCATCCCCATTTTGCCTCCCTCCTCGCGTTGCTAACACGGCGGCGGGGACGTCGTCCGAAGCGAGGCTGAATCTTAACAATAGGCGAGCGCGCTGCGCCTGTGATGAGTGTGTGTTGCGCGAGTAACCCGCAGCAGCCCTTGCCACCCGTGTCTCTCCCCTCCCCACGAGAAACCTTGCCAACGCCCCCTCCCCAAAACCCCTCCACCTTGAACCCCGCCAACCCAACCCAACCCGGCGGCGAGCAAAAGCGAGGCAAGGCGATTAAACGCCTCGCAGTCCGGGCGCGATCCGAAAACGGCTCCGCTTTGCAAAGGGGAGGGGGGGGACGCCTCCCTTACCGGAATCGGGGCGAATCCTTAATGCACTCCTCGAATTCCACCGTCATCTTGGCCGCCGGGGGGGGGAAAGGGGGGGCAGGGCGAGAGGCCGCTCACAAGCCGGGGAGGCGCATCTCCAACCGCGCGCCCAGAAGCTGCAGCGAGCGAGCGAGCGAGCCGGTCCGGGGACGCCCTGCGCAACGCGCACGCCCTCGCCTTGGCGCACGGCTGGCCGCCTGGAAGAAAGGCGGGGGGGGGGGGGGGGAGAGAGAGAAGAGGCAGGCTGCGGAGCCGAGCTGTCAGCAGCCCAGGGAGCGTCGGCCAACTCCGGGACCGCCGACGCGCTGCAGCGACGCCCAGCCGCCGCCTCGCCCAGCTCCCGCAGGCGGCGAGGGGGCGACGCCTTTTGCAGCCCCGGCCCCGTTTGGCTCCGGCGCTGCCGCTTCGCTCGGAGCCTCGCCGAGCCGATCCGGGTTGCAAACCTTCCCACCGCCCCTAGATGGCAGCCGGGAGCGCGCTGGGCCCGCCCTCAACTGGGGCAGGGTAATCGGCCCAAAGAAATGGGGAACGGACCGGGATTCACCCCCCCCCCTTTGGCCTATCTCAGCCCCTCTGGGTAAGCCAGCCTCTTTCCCCGGTAGAGACCCAGGTTTAGAGGTCAACTTTCCAATAAACCACAAGCAAGCAAGCCACGGCTTAGCCCAACAGGTGAAACAGGTCTGTGGGTTAGGTGAAGTTTTAGACTCCAATTGAGTCCAGGTAGTCCTCGGCTTAAAACACAGTTCATTTAATGACCGCTTGAAGCTACAATGGCACTGAAAAGTGGACGTGACTGTTTTGCACACTTGCAGCATCCCCATAGTCACGTGATCGAAATTAAACCGCTTGGGAACTGACTCATATTTATGACGGTTGCAGTGTCCCGGGGTCAGGTGATCCCTTTTGGCAACCTTCTGACTAGTCAATAGGGAAGCCGGATTCACTTAACAACCGTGTGGCTGACTTAACACCTGCAGGGGTTCACTTGTGAACAATTGGGGCGAGAAAGGTGGTAAAATGGGGCAAAACTCATTTAACAAAAGTCTCGCTTAGCAACCGAAATTTTGGGGCTCAATTGTGGTTGTAAGTCGAGGACTACCTGTGGATGAATCCCAGGGCCAATTGCTAGTTTGCCTCTCGGGATCCTTGTGGGACAAACGGTCCGGAAGGGAGTCTCTCTTTGGGTAAGCACAGAAATAAATCAGTTGAATTCAGAGCCCCCAACAGCCAAAATTAATCCACATCTCCTCTCCAGGGCTCATCCGGGGAGCTAAAAAACATCAATATGTGCTTTGCAGATTCAGAAAGTTTCCCATGGATTATTCTGACCTAAACCCCAGCCAGGCCCCCAGATTCAGCCTAGCCAAAGAGCAGCTCCTCCAAAGCTTTTGGGGCAGGAGAGTGAGTCCAACTGCCGTTTGTGCTCCAAATTCCTTCACAATGGCTGGAGCGGCCTTTTTGAAACAAGGCGTTTCCCACAGAGATGGCGGCTCTTTCCAATGTTCGCCCGATTGGTAATTTGCAGCTGGAAAACAGCCTTGCAATGAAAGAGCTGCTGATTTTATCCTGTGCTTCTTTGGCAGGAATCTGTTCGCAAAAACTCACACAAAAAAAACAAAAAACAAAAAAAGGCAAGAATGGACACTGCCTTTAAGTATTAGGCAGTCAGCCCCGTCGGAATTTTCAGAAATCTGCTCCTAAATAAGAACCCGAATCCAGCTCATTACTCTGTCCTTTGCTTCATCAATATGTGTGTGTGTAACAGGACAATGTCTCATGCTGAAACAGTCAAGGGACTTCCTTCAGGCTGGATGGCCCATTTATAAACAAGCTAAGTTTCTAGCCCTCATGATTGCAAGGATGTTGGAAAACATAACCAGGAATTTGCCCTGTAAATTCTTCCAAAATTTACTTGGGATGACCCACCACTGTCTTCCCATTAGCTCCTAAGTAGGGACTCTTTTTAAAGACCGTAACTTTATGAGCCTTCTGGGCCATAGAACGTGGGTCAAATGCTTCGCCCCCTGCTCCTTTGAAGCCTCCAGATTTGGGGGGGGCAGTGGGGGGCATTTAGAATAAGGCCCCGAGGACATCATCTTCCAATTCTGCATTCTCAAAGACTGTTTGGGCCCAGATCAGATTAATCTAGCACGGGTAAGGCCTCGACAGCAATCAGCAGCAGAGGGCGTGCTGTTTAATCCTCACCCTGCGTCACACAAAGCCGTGGGAACCTTTTTCTCTGAACTCCAAGTGACACACAAAATTGATTGTTACATTTGGCAATCTTTTTTTGTCACTATAGCCCAGCCTCTTTTTTTGGGGAGGGGGGGGCGGTCAATTGTAGTAGATTTAAGTTATTGCTGGCCTTATAAAAATCAGGCTTGCCCTCGCCAAGAATGAATGAGTGTATATATATATATCAGTGCTTCCCTACGTAGAAGAATTTAAGCATAATTTTAACTGCAACTTCCTGCTAGTTCTCTTCCGGGTCTTAATTTGAAGTCCTGAAGTTTTTCCTCTGAACTTTTTTCCAGATGCCAGCCGGCTGTTTTAGCTGTACAACAACCCAGGGGAGGCAGGATAAACTCAAAAGAGCAGCTTTCATGCCTGAATGGGAATCTCCATCTTGATCCTCTCTAGAACAGCCGAATCCAATCACATCAGCCCAGAGAATGTAACAAAACATCCTTGCTTACACAGGAGAAGGTATCTTTGCAATCAAAAGGGGTAGAAGCTTGTTTATTTTTAAGCCAAAGCTCCGATTTTTTACAGAGGCAGACGTCTGTGGTGGGTATCATAATGGGTGGTCTTTTTAGAAGCACTCGTGCCTGACGGTTGCCAAGCCTTGAGGCTTGCTGTTTGTTTCATTTTTTGTTTCATTTTTCTGTCTGGGAGCAAGAGTTCTCACTAGTTGCCAAAAAGAATTGCGGGCCCAACTAGGAATTTATTCTTGGCCTGTTCACAAAATGGAGAGTTGGGAGGCAAAAAAGCCAAACAAGCCCTGAACTAACCACGGCTAACACGATATCGTCAGCATCCACCCATACATTCTCTCTGGCCTCACTCAGAAAGTGTTTTTTCTCCATATGTAATAGAGAAAATGGGCATTTGTTGCAGATTCAACCTTATATTCATCACTTCCAGAGGGGTTTATAAAGGTCAGAGGTTCGGCTGCTACTCACCATGATTCTTTAGTGAAACCTCCATTACCAAAGAGAGTCTTACCTCAATAACCGACAAGAGGGTAAATAATTAAGAGTTGTTTTGTCTCCACAATCCACCCACAAACAACAAGGACGGTTTCTGTGCTTTGAAATATTTCTCACCCAGAGAAAGAATTCTGCACATGGTCAGACGTGTTGCCTCTAGGATGCCCCAGAACCACAACAACAAAAAACGTACCTAGTTTTTCAACTTTGCTTGGATATTGGGACTTTTTTTTTTTTTTTTTTTTTGCACAAAAGAAATTGGGCGTTTTTCTGCAAGGCTGGGAATTTTCCCCAGCTCCCTTCGGGAAAGCTCCGGCTGAATAAGCCCCTCCCACTCCTGGCCGCCGTTCCATTTAGAGGCGAAGGTTGCATTCAAGGCGCGACGTCGCCCCCTTTTAGGTCCCCTTGCAATCGCCCTATCTTTTCAGTAGGACCGAGTTTAGGTGGCCGGCCGACTTGCCTGCAAGAGGTAACCAGTTGGGGCAGGGAAATATCCATTACCGGCCCCGGGGAAGCGGGGGAAGGGAAATAATCAAGCGAGAGAGAAATATCTCGCACGCGGCATGTCTGAAAACGGGTCAATGTATTCGAGCGGGGGAGGCAATCGGATAGACACCTGGAAGGGGGCCTTTTATCGCCAGGCGCCTAGAGCGTGGAAAAAGTCCTGGATCAGGAGGAAGGCAGCAGCCGGTTGGATTGTCTCGTCTCATTAAAGAACCATTTTTAAAGCAAAAAATAATAATGCATTTTTAGAGGCGAGCCAATCCCTCTGCTTTGCAAAACAATATTTTGCTTGAGAGAGTCACTTCCGCCGCCACTGGGCATGCGTTTTTCCAGGCGCCGAAATTGCAACTTTAATTTTGGGGGGGCAAAGCCGAAAATGAACCCTACCAAAACTCGCTACTTGATATTCTTTCAATACTTCGGGGCCAAATATAGGTAAGGTGAACAAGCGCATACAAATGCAATCTGAAAAGTGGCGGTAGGGAAATAAAAACTTCAGAGGCAAAAAAATAAATAAATAAAACCCCACAAGGGAGAACAACAATGATGGACGTCCTTGGGTCATCGTAAGGATTAAATGCAGAAGGATAGATGCAAGAAATTAAGTTTTTCATTGCAATCACTAGGAATGCCCTTAATGGGGTGTGTTAGCCAGAGGGGAACCCCTGGCCCATGTGCCAAGCGTGGACTTCTAGACTTCTCCCAGTTCTACTCTGCTGTTTTGTATTGAAGAAGAGAATCCTTGCTTAAAACTGAAGGAGTCGTGTGTAAATGCATGTAACTATTGTTTTTTCTTTACTGTTGGATTCTGAGTAAAAGTTAACAACCCCGTATCTATCTGACATTCTGATTCAGCCCACGGTGGAAGACAAAATGGCTGGAAAGCGTGGCACGTAAACATTTCTTTTAAAAGTTTACGTTCCCTTTGGGTTTGCTGCAGGGATGAATATGTTTCTACAACAGCAGTCTTGTGCCTCAGCTTAGAAATGCAGCTACAAGACAAATAGACCGTCAAAATTACACGGTCTGCCACGAGGGGACATAAACTTTTGCCTACTAAGAAATTTGTCACTGCATTGTCATGTAAGACCCCACTTGGAATATACTGCATCCCATTTGGCCACCAAAGAGCAACCAAGATGATTAGGGGGCTGGAGGTTAAAATATATGGCGGTTGCATGAATTGGGTAAGTCTAGTGAAAAGAAGGACTGAGGGTGATATGATAACAGTCTTCCAATATCTCAGGGGCTGCCACAGCACCTGAGGGCAGGACAAGAGTAATGGATGGAAACTTAATCAAGGAGAGAACCAAGCTAGAACTAAGGAGAAATTTCCTGACAGTGAGGACAATTAATCAACGGAAAGACTTGCCTCCATAAGTTGTGGGTGCTCCATCACTGGAGGTTTTTAAGAAGAGATCGGACAGCCACTTGTCTAAAATGGTATATAAGGTTCCTGCTTGAGCAGGGGGTTGGACTAGAAGACCTCCAAGATCCCTTCCAACTCTGTTGTTCTGGTCACTAAGGAGAGAAACAACGTAGTCTGAACTTTTTAGTAACACAGGAATGGGGAAAGCCATCTAGATTTCAAGAGGCTCATTTTTCAAGAATCACAAGGCTTGAAGTAGCCGTACCAAATGAGATGGGGAATATATTGCATTTCCATACTGTTGGAACCCAGCCAAGTTTCAGCAGCATACAACTCTGCTTCAGAATTGATTTTGAAGTCCTTTGTTGGGGCACAGCATAGATTAACTCAGCCGTTTGGGAGAATAAGGAAGGATTATCATACCCCCCCCCCCCCCCGTTTTGACAAGTCAGGGTAACACTCCCTTTTTGCCCTAATTTGTTAGCTTGGACAAGAGGTTTTCCAACTTTTTTAGACCAAGAAACCTGTTAAGATATTTTTTTTTTTTAAATGGTTCTCAGAATCACGATAGAGAGGCAAAGCGCTCAGGATCGAAGTTTAAGGGTTTAAGTTTTTTTTCCCTCTTAAGTCTTTCTCAAAACCTTTTTCAGAACAGAGTCTGAAAAAACCCGCTCTTAGGCAATGAGAAATTTGCCAGGTTGAGTGATGGCAGGAAGAATTGGAATAATTGGAATTTAGCATGTCAGTGACAGCTGTTATTCGTATATGGATTTGTGTCTGCACCTGCCACTTTAATATTTTCATTTGCTTTTTAACCCTGTTAGGCATATTATTAAAAAGGCAATTATTTCACACAAAAGCCCGTGCCACTCATTCTTAGCAAAACTCTTCTTTTAACCTACCCTGAGTGGATATATTTTGGTTCTTGCCTTCAGAACTACTGCTTGCTTTAACTTCGAGACTAAAAGCAGATAATGAATTGGGAATAATAATTCTTACTGTAATTATCTGTATTGTGCTTTAAAAATGGGGAACAGAAGCTGCTGTTGGAATAACAGAAACAGCCTGAAGTACCTAAGGCAGCTGAACAAGTTAATTTTGTGGGGATGTACCTGCTCAACAATGACCGCCAGGAAAGAGTACGGTGCTGTGGAATTGGGGTTCAAAAATTGCCGCAGTTACCAGTTTTGGCACGTCTCTGTTCCTTCGGGTGTGCTAATGTTGAGCACAGAGAGACCTGGGTATGTAGTTGAGGAACAACTTGCCAGGGGCAAACAGGCCAATGGGATTTCCAAAAAAGGTGCAGAGGGGAAAAAAATCAAAGGAATTCTAGATAGCAAAGAAGAATATACAGAATTTCTCTGCTGATGGCTGGGAATCCACTAGAGACAGCTGGACAGGGAAGTCTTGAAAGAAAAAGGGTGATGAACACCCAAGACTGGGGTTACCTCTCATCTTCTCAAAGCACCCGATTTGTCCATGTTGGAATCCAGCAGGTCTTGCATTGACACCACTGTGAAAGAATAATTTCACTGGGTTTTTCTTTCTTTCTTCGTCCCCTGCAGTGGTGTGAAGGCTCTGCCCCCCGGCGTGTCGGCTGTTGGTGTGGAAAATCACCTGGAGGTAAGGAACTGGCTTAGGATTGATCCACCACCTGGGGCGGGAAAAGGGGTCCTGTCTGCTGCATTGGCCTCCTTTCAAAAGGAGGGGAGGCTCAGCTTTTCCACACCCAGAAGGACCCAAAGTCACCGTTCTACCTTGAGTGGAGTCAACCTGGCTTGCCTCTGTGCTTGTTCGGCTCACTGCTGCCCCCTTCTGGATTGTTTGGGCTCCCTTAGACTGCCCCACGCAGCTTATGACCTTCCTGGTGATCTGGCCTCCCAACCGTGAACCGGGTCCAGCCTTGCTGCTGCGATCTTTAAGAGATCAGCCGGGCTGGTATGCTTCATCTCCAAGGAATCCCCTTTGCCCAGGGCCGATCCACTGTTGAGGAAGAAACAAGCCACTTCAGCAGTTTTATTACCCCCAAAACTAAAGGGGGAAACGGCGAAATTGGGCCTGCTGTTCTTCCCAAGGATGATTTCAAAAATCTGGCGCTCTCCCAAGGAAACCAGCGTGGCTGAATTGTGTGCTTTGCTTTTCATCTTTTAAATGTGCTGGCTGGGATGCAGGGGGAGGGGGTTGTCTACTTTCCTGGCTAGAATCTTTCATTCCCCTCTCCCCAGCTTTCCGGTACCCCCCACCCCCCACCCTTTTTTTTTTTGCAATGAAATCCATCCAGAAGAGATCGCTGCCTAAGGGGAAAAAAGAAATCTTTTTCTTGGACCCTAAAAGTCTGTGCCAGAGCCAAGAATTTCTTCCCAGGCAATCAAAAGCAGCAGGATGGATGCCCAGGACAGCTCAGCTCCTTGGAGAAACAGGAAGAGGGGAGGGAAATGCAGGAGGGGTAAAGAAAATCCTGCTGGGCTTGGGGTGATTATCTGCAACAAGATCATACTGGATCCTGCTCCCATCCCCGTCCGTGAGAGCTTTTCCAATTGTTCTCTGCTGTGACCTTCCAACTTAGGAGGATTTGCAACTAGCTCTTTGCACCTGGTCATCTAGGGCAGGGGTCCCCAACCTGTGGGCCATGACCCACTACTGGTCCGTGGTCTGCTGGCCACTGGGCCGCAGGAATGGCTGGCCAGTTCGTGCACACTCCCCCCTACTTGCACTAGCAGTTGCACGGGTGCATTTGCACATGCGCGTGGGCGCTAGCAGCCCCATTTGATGCCGCTGTGAGTTTTCTCCAGCCTTTCCTGTTATAAGTGAAAGACATCTAAACCCCCAATAGCTGAGGGTCTGTTTCTCCCCCCCCCTTCCCAGAAGGCTGCAGAAAATCTCAGAGCATCCGAGCCCATCAAATTTGTCGTCTCCAGCCGCACAGACGCTGGGGTGCATGCCCTCTGCAACACTGCCCACCTGGATGTCCAGAGGAAGGAGGGGCAGGCCCCCTTCTCCGAAGACCTCCTCGTGCAGGTGCTCAACAAGCATCTCCTTTCAGAGCCCATCCGGTGAGTCTCTTTTAAGTTTCCAGAAATGTGGATTTAATCTCTTTGGTGGTAGGGCATTGAGCCAGAGACCTGACTTCAAATCTGTGCTCATCTGTGGGCGTAAATGGAATTAGCTCGGTGGGTTGGACTAGACGACCTCCAAGGTCCCCTCCAAAACTGTGTTATTCTGTAAAACCGTGGCTCTAGTACTCATTTTAGGGCAAGTCAATTCCCCCTCCATATGGGCTTTTTTCCCAGTGGCCCTGAGAGTAAGATCAGAGTGGATCCTGCTGCCGGATCTTTCTCCGCTGTGATTTCCATGCGTTGTCATGGCATCCTTGCCATGTGGCACCGTCTCAAGAGCACACACCTACTCTCCCGGTGGGCTGAGCTACTTGGGGACAAGGAGGGAGCTGCATGTCATTCAGATGTTACATAAGCTGGGTCCTCTCGCCCCCATGTCTGCACCACAGTGGGGGAACCGGTTCCACTCCAGAGAAGGGCAGAACAGGCGTCTCTTCCCACACTCCTCATTCCTTCTTCTTGCTTTCCTCTTCAGCCTCCAAATTCATGTTGTCGGCCCCGTCAAAGGGTCCTGAACTCTGAACCAACATGAAATAAAACCTGTGCCTCCGGGGTCACGGCCAACCTTGCTTTTCTTTCTTCCTGGTGTGGTTTTTAAACAAAAGGCCTGTTTTGAACATTTGAAAAGCTCCCCTCCGCTCGTGGGATCAGCCCCTCTCGCCTCCCTCCCCTTGGCCCCTGTCTTTGCCAGGAGAATGGAAAAGGTTTGGGTCGTTCACTCGCTCTTGTCACTCCCTCCTCAACTGCTTTGTCCCCTAATCTGTGTTTTGTTTGACAGCCCAGCTAGGAGGCCAACCCAGCATGTTTTCCAGCTTTCCATTGAATGTGTTCTCTTCTGTATTCCCTTCCCTTCTCCCCCCCCCCCGAGCCCAGCCTGCAGAAGAGTTTTCTGGCAATGCCTAACATTTGTGCCTTTGCCTGAAACCATGGTTACATTATTTTTCCCTACAAACAACAGGATGGGAAGGGGCCTTGGAGGTCTTCTAGTCCAGCCCCCTGCTCAAGCAGGAGACCCTATAGTACCATTCCAGACAAATGGCTGTCCAGTCTCTTCTTAAAAACCTCCAGTGATGGAGCATCCACAACTTCTGAAGGGAAGCCCTCCCACTGGTTAATAATTGCCCTGTAAGTTAGGAGGGTTTAGAATACCGTAATAGAGGAAGACCATTCCCCCCCCCCAAACCATATAATCTTTCCTAGGGTGGCCCTGAGGAATTACCTTAAATTCAGGAGTCTTTTCTTCTTAAATAAACACATCAGTACCGAGGCTCATATTTCCTTGCTTCTGGTTTCCCAAATGGTGGAGCCAGAGGCCCTGTCTTCTCCTTGCGAGAGGAGAAATGATAAGATGTGACATCCGCCCCTTCCCCAGCCTTTGGGGAGTTGTGTGTCAGGAACCGGCTGGGCAACACAGATCCTAGGACCTCCTAACAACACGGAAGTGTCAGGCTGATAACCCACCCCACTGCTCCGAGGCATTAAAAGAAAGCCCTTTGCCAATCTTGGGGTGGACCAAGAGCCAGAGGACATGCTCAAACGGGCAACTGAATCCCTCGGAGTTATTCCCGGTTGAATCAGGACTGAGAAGGCTTGAGTTCGAGTCCACCCTCAGTCCTGGACACTCGCTGGATAGCTTTGCGCCAGGCGCTCTTGTCTTTCTCCCTGACCACCTTCGCAGGGTTGTGGTTTGAGTGGATAAAATGAAGGGAGCTCTCTTTACATAAAGCCACATTGAATGAGAGATTGCGGAGAAATCAAAAGAAATCCCTACCTCTTCCCCTTTTTCTTTCCGAAAGCGTCCTGAGCGCTTGCAGGGTTTCTAGCAACTTCCACGCCCGCTTCTTGGCCCGAGCCAGGACGTACGTGTATCGGGTGGCCACAGGCTGCACGGTCTATTCTGATCTGCCGGTCTTTGAACGGGATCTCTGCTGGGCAAACCGGCGTGGGTAAGTTGGTGAAACTGTGTTTGTGGATCCGGCCACTTGCTTCCCCCTCCTTCCCTCTCCTGCTTGCACACCCACTTTGAGCGATGCTGAAGACACAGGATCAGGACTGCGGATCCCCGGCTGGGCCTGCAAGATCTTAACTAATCTGGGCTGAGTAGTAATTCGGAGCTGGCTCCCAGAAAACGACCTTGGCATCTGCAGTGTAACCAGGTCACCCCTAAATTATGCAGCGACTGGATGTGCCAAGACATGCGTGAACACACTTCCACAGTCTGCTTCCTCTCCAGGAGTTGTTGGATCTGTAACTTGAAAGAGCCACCGAGTCTCACTGGGGATCGTCAGATCTCGATGGCTCAGCGCGTTTTCTCCGAGCCTCAGCCAGGCTGATGGGAAAAAGATGTTGGTCTCAATCAATTCAGTCCAATCAAGGGACTGGGTCCCACGGTCCATAAGACCTGCTCTCTTGGTGCTTTAATAGATGTGGCTGCAATTTTCTTGGTAAGAGTTGGAAGCAGCCTCACTGTTGCTTTCTTGCAGACTTCTTTTATCCGTAGAGCCAGCTTTCTCAGAGGTCTCCTTACCCAAGGTAGCCCCCCACCTAATCCCTAACAAAACCCTACTCTGGATAGTTTCTTTTCAAGGGTTAGGGTTTTACCAGGCCCTAGGTGATCCTGCTGTAGAATTAAGGTGCTCTTATTTCGATCGGCGTTAAGAAAAACAACACAGGTGAAAAATGGACCGAATTTCTAAACAGGCATCAGTCAGAATTCCTTTCTATATTCCTTTCTTTTTCAAATACAGGGGCCTTCAGCTATTATAAAGTAGACAGAAATGGTGTCCTCCTATCCTTGGGAACATTAGCTGTTTTCCCGTTCACTTTGCAGCCTCTAGACCAGGCATGTCAAACTCGCGACGTCACGTAACGTCGCGTGACGTATCAGAGCTTTTTCTCCATTGCCGGCAATGGGGTGGGCGCGGTTTTGGGATGACGCGTCCGGCCTGCGGGCCGGCAGTTTGACACCCCTGCTCTAGACCCTTTCAAAGAGTGGTGAGTTTCCCCCAAAGAAAATTAATATTTGGGGGAGGACCACTAGGTCTGCTTTGTAGGACTGTGTAGAGATGCCGAGACAGACCAAGAGAAGCAGGTTTTTTGCAGCACATTTTCCTTCTCCGAAATCTTCAAAGGACGAGTTAGGGACAGATCGCCGATCAACGTGGCCGCTAGGAGTCAGAAAGGGCTTGATGGCACGTCCTCAGTCTTCTTCCTCTGGTTTAGCCACCTGAACCTGGCCGCCATGCAGGAAGCAGCCACGCTTCTGATGGGCACCCACGACTTCTCCACCTTCTGCTCGGCCAGCTCAGAGATGCCGGTGAGAAGCCCCATCAAGAGGCTGAACTGGGTGGAGGTCAGGCCTGCCCGGGGCTTCCTCTCCGAGCACAGCCAGGACAGGTGAGGCTGCCCAGACCTTCAGTCGTAATTTTGCTCCCGTCTCTCTTTTCCCCATAATTTTTTTTCCTGATGGTTGCTAGTCAAAGACTCAACTGTATTCTGCTTGGGCATTCCATGTTGTGTGAATGCGGCAATTGCTTTTCTTAACCGAGAATTGTGTGTGTGTGTGTGGTGAAAATGTTAATTTTAAATATTCATTTTAAGAGATGGGTTTTGAAACACCAAGATCGACAAGTGTCATCTGGAAGGGTGTCAGGAAGCAAGAAAGAAAAAAAAAAAGGGGGGAGGGATATTTTATCACTAGGAATGGACCGAAAATGAAACAGGGAGGAGCTCGGATTGATAGGCCCCCATGGATAAGAAACTTTCCTTTGAGCGTTTGGTGTTAAGCAATTTGCATCATAGAAATTGAGCTTTTAAGGATTTAACTTTAGTGTGAAATGGAAAGAGGCTCTACTGGCAGGGAAGGTCCAAGAGCTCTCCGTGGTGCTGAAAGTGACTCTCTCTTCTATTTTGCTGAAGCTCAAGACTCGGAAATTTCACACTCCAAACCTGCCCAAGTGTTTGCCAACTTCATTGCAAACCTAAGGACTAGAAACCTGTCTGTCAGAAGGGCTTCCAAAAGGCAAAAGACTGGGGCGGTTACCCAGAACTGTGTCTTGTGTCTTTATTTCAGACTGGGCTTGTAGTGGGAGGAGTTAGGTAAGGAGTGGGCAGGGCCACAAGACACACACACACACACACACACACACCCCACAAAAGCCATGTGGCTCTTTAAGGACATAGCTGTAGATTGGGGCTCTCCCAGGATGCTTGGAGGAGACCAACGAAAGAGGATTTGATCTCTGCACAGAGTAAGCTAGCTTGTCAGGAAGAAGAACGGGAGTGGAAGCCTTCTCCCCACTTGCTGGCTTTTCTATCTGCAGGAAGAATTTCCGCAACCAGAAACAACACAATCGCAACTCACTTTTGAGTGCGAGGGTCAAGTCAGGTCTTACTTTAAACAGAGGGCTTCCTTGACAGACGGGGCCCCATCTTGCCCATCCCAAAGGCTGGATTTCAAAAGCCGAAAGCCACCTGAATGCAGGAGGAGGAGGATTTGAATTCGCATCTGAAGCCCACGACTTGGCTCTGTCTTCCCTTCAGGGCTGCTTCAGCCTGCCAGGTGGTGGGAGAAGGACCTCCTGCTAGCTGAGTGAGGCATTTCCATGTGATCCGGGGGAGAGAAAAAAAAGTCGATCATGTTTGAACCCACGAATTTTCAAGAGGGTTTTTTTTTCCTACGCTGATCCAGGCTGACAATTGATCCGCTGAGGCATCCCCACCCACGGACGCTGGCCCGGCCTTTGCTCACAAATGTCAGCCGGGAAAATTCCATCATCGAACTGAAGTTTCTTCTGATGCCTGCTTTGCACTGGCTGGGCGCCATAAGGCCACCCAACACCAGCAGGGGCAGTCCAAGATAGACTGCCCCTGTACATGAGGGGTCTCTTTAGCACTTTCGGATCAACCCACAGCAGCCTTGTGGGTGAATTTGGGTGGGAACGTTTTGCTGGTGTTGCAGCCGAGGGGCTCAAGCCGAAGCTTAGCATTCAGGGCAGCTGAAGGCCTTGCAGTCGGTCTGAAAAAGGAGCCTCTGAGCATGTTTTTTAATCAACATGGTTAGGGAAGAGTTCCGGGGGCTAAACTGAGGCAGGAGACATGAAGACCCCCCCACCCGTTTCTGAATGGTGTTACAAAATATCCATTTTGGCCTGTCGCTGAAATAATGGAAGAGTGGGCCTTAAAAAGAAATCAAGTTCCTAGACCTTAAGATTGTTTCAGAAGCTACTTTCTGAAAACTCTCCAGCCCAAACGGTCCCTCTCCCCTGCCTTAGTAAAACACTCGTGAAGCAGGTGTGAGACTGGATCACAGCACAGCAGTTTCATAGCTCAGAGTGGAAATCGGTGGCTGAAAGCTGCAGATCTACAATTCCTCACTGGTCTCGCCTGGAGGGGAAACCGGTTACCACTTGCCTGGTTTTGACGTATAAATCCCAATCCGTAGATTGACAGATGAATGGGAAAAGAAAGAAAGACGTGGGATCTCCTGAATCCAACCTCCCCTTCCAAGTTTTACAGAGGTTTTGAGTTAAATTGCAGATTATTCTGTGCTGTTGCCTTCAGATTGTCCACAGAGGATCTATTCCTGAGCAGACCTCTTGACTGCTCCAGGGTAGAGAGGAGATGGGTGACATCGACATTTAATAAATAAATAATAATTAGCACCTTCCTGTGTGGATTTTAATGCTGCCTTTTTTGCCCATTCTTTTCCCTCCAGCAACCTGAAGTTTTGGGAACTAGAATTTGTCAGCCGATCTTTCCTGTACAAACAGGTACGGATAATTTTTCCCAACTAGGCATTTTGAATAGCGGCGTTAGTCGAGGCAGACTTGTTTGGTGGCCCCTGCGTGCTTTTTGTCCTCATTTTTCCTCTTGTCCCAAGCCTAGTTTTTACGTTTTTTACGATTTGAGAGGCAGCCTCTCAACTTTAAAATGAGAGTGAAATGCCAACCGCCCCTTCTGGTGGCCCACAGGTGTCCCCGGAGCAGCCAAAGGAGCTTTCTTAACTCGCCAGCCATCTCCACTCCACGGCCATCCGGAGGTTTGGGCCAGCCAGCCCAAGAGAGCTTTGCACGGGGCACACGTGAGGCCATCTGGCCAACAGCCCACCGTGAAAATAGGGACGGATGCCTCTCAGCAGGCCCCTGGCACAGCTGGCCGCGTCCGGTTAGGTAGAATAAATGAATCACGCTGGGGATGACTCACAAGGCAAGGGAGAAGGTGAGGCCGGCTCTTGCGGAAGCGCCCGCCTACAGTTGGTTAGCCACGAGGAGAGGAGGTGGCTTTCTCCACTGGCAGTGGCTGTCTTGTTTTCAGCCGGTACTTGCAAAAAATAAAAAGTAAAAAAGCCTTAAGGGGTTTCGTTTCCCCCACCGTCTTTTGTCACTTGCTTGAAAACAGCTCTGAAAGCAGCTGCCAAAACGGGCCTGGGCCTGGGCTGCCTCCCTCAGTTGCGGGCGGGCGGGCGGCCACGTGCCGCTTGCAACCTGCAGGAGCCGAGAGCTTTTTGCGGCTGGTGGAAACGACACGAGAGACTCGGGGTGGGTGGCAGCCGCCTCGCCTCCTTTGCTAAAGGAAAGAGCTGCTTTCCCCAAACCACGGAGCCCACCTCGGCCGGGTCGAAGAAAGGTCACCGGGCGCTCGGCGCCTTCTTTCTTCACAACCCTCCTGCGGGGAAGGCCAAGGTCGTCTTGGGGGCTCTGGGCCCAAATGGGGGGATTGGATGACGACTGAAACAGGCTTCAGTCTCTCCCACTGAGCCACCGCTTCAGTGGCTCCAAATAAAAATGTGTGATCGACTTGCTTGGGGCCACATTCCGGTGCTTTCTAAACTAAGCTTAAAAGGTTAGGAATCCAGACCTTTGTGTTTTCACTGCACATCCCCAGTTAAGCAAACCATGGCTTATATGATCTATAAACAGGTCGTGGCCTATTGGAGTTTAATCACTGGAAGCTTTCAAGAAGAGACTGGACTGCCATCTGTCAGAAATGGGATCCAATACGGATTTGAGCTGAAGATTAAAAAAAAAACCCTTGGGTTTGAGATAACCCAGAAAACGGGCGGGTTCTCCTTCTCTTTCAAACAGACGGCTATTTCTCAGGGGGTCAGACTAGATGGCTTCCGAAGGACCCCACCCAGCCCTCCAATTCCGTGATTCCGTTCCTCGATTTTGCCCCAATTGTGTGGATTTTGCAACGTTGGTGTTTTCGACCCTTCTCGCTCCAGGTGCGGCGAATGGCGGGGGCGTTGGTAGCCGTGGGTCAGAACCGGTTACAACCGCATCACATCAAGGAACTCCTAGCGGCCCGGGACTTGATGGCCTATCCCCTCAACACCATTGCGCCCCCAGACGGACTCTTCCTCAAGCATGTGGAGTACTACAAAAGTGGTGAGCAAACAGAGGCATCGGGTTGAATTTGGGGTCCCCCTCCAGTTCCAAGGCTACGGAAGCAGAGCACGGGTCATACAGGATGTCTTTTGGTGTCTGGTTTCTAGTCCTCATGAACACAGGAACCCGCTCAAACAGCTGGACTGACAGTTGATATTTTTCTGTTTCAAGTTTATTGCACCGCAGTCCTCACAAGAACAACTCTTTCTATCAGGGAGACCCCTTGGTTTATCTCCTCCGTTTTGCGATGGGGGGAGTAGAATTGGGGCCGACATCAACGATTTATCTAAAGTTGTCTCAGAGATCGAGGTTGAAACCAATTCACTGCTCAGTCTTACAGCTGCTGTATGTTTTGTAATTCTCGGTTTGTTTTCTTTCCCCCTTCATTATCTTGCAGATTTGGAGACAGAAGATTGAAATGGACTATAATTTCTGCCTAGGGGTTTATATACATTGCTGGAGGAAGAAAAAATGTCTCATTTTCTCATGCTCTGCAGGCATTTTGTTAATAAACTTGCTTAATCCGAAGTACGACGACCTCTGCCAAGAAAACTGTTCCTTCTCGGGGTGGCTAAGAAAGAGACGGATTCTGAATGAGTTCTGATTTAGTTGCTTCCTGGCCCTCTTTAAGTCATTCTCTGATAAGTGTTCTGCCATTAATTAGTCACTTCACCGGGTCAAGTGCCATCTTGAGATTCTCAACTGAATTTCAAGTTTCCAGTCCCCAGTGATAAATTAAGAAACTACTGCTGGGTACAGAACTTGGGTTTCCCCACAACCACCAGCCAACTACAACCCTTTGCCAGTTTTCGCCTGTGCCACAAACCCGTTGGGTTAGAGCAGGGCCAGGCAACCTTGGCTCTTTTATGACTCGTGGACTTCAACTCCCAGGATTCCTGAGCCAGCCATGCTGAGGGGAAAGGGAGAGGTTTCCAAGCTGAGCCATGCTGGCTCAGGAATTCTGGGAGTTGAAGTCCACCGAGTCATAAAGCGGCCTAGAGTTTGCAAAAGGCTTTTAAGATTCACTTTCAAAATAAGTTTATCTTAGCAGAACATTAGAGACTTGATCACGCTTTTATGTTAAAACACTTGACAAAGAAATCTTTTATTCTGTTATTACTCTGCTGTCTTTTTATGCCTCCCTCCCCCCCTTACTAGAGGCGGGGGTTTGTACGATCAGGATTATAAACTCTGGACCACCAGATTTGCTCTTCTGCTCTAAAATCTTGGGGGGGGGGGAATGCCACCATCTAACACTGAACTGTATATTTCTTGCTGCCTCGGTTGCAGTTTGCAAACCACAGCAGCAGCGCCTCTCCCCTGCTTCCTGCACAAAAGGTGTGTAGGAGGCCCCGACACATGGGGAGCAAGGGGAGGAAACGTCCTAAAAGTCAAAAAGGAAACAAAAATAAGCTCAGTTATCTTCAAAGACTAACAGGACAGGACTGAGGACAGATGCAAACGGGTAAGTTTTTCATGCTATATTTAGGGTGATGAAAATGCACAAAGGCTCCCTTAAAATAAACCTCCCACCACAATCTGAGTGTTTCTTTACTTCTTCCCCCCCCCCCCCCCCCGAAACCTTTGCCCAAACTTGCTAGGAACTTCTCCCTTCTATGCTAATGGCAAACTGGTGTAATTCCTGCTTTCTTCAGTCTACCGTGGTTGGGAGCGATGGGTGCCCCAGTCCAATATATAAAGAGGGGCCTTGGGTTAGGCCAGGTAGCCTTCCAGCACTTTGGCTAAGCCCTGGTTTGCCCACTCCGCCAAAACCTGAGCCAAAGTCAGGGTAGCTAATTCCAGTTGCAGGTTTTACTTTTCTTTTACAATTCTTTTTTTCAATTTTCAAAGCCTGTGGTTTCCTTGGGTCGGACCCTTGTTTTCTCTAAGCTGACTTGAGGTGGGCGGCTGCAGAGCCGAGCTCGCTGGCTGGCTGCCTTCGCTCCCAGGATGATGGGCTAAGAGGCTTCCTGCAGCAGGCCAGGCCAGGGAACAAATCCTGCTCCAAAGATGGAAAACCAGACGGCGGCCAACGCCAGCGAGGCGTGCAGCCTTCGGGCCGACTTCCAGTATTTCCTCTTCCCTGCCATCTACATTCCTGTCTTCGTGCTGGGCTTGCTGGAAAACGGGGCCGCCCTCTACCTGCTGACCTGTCGGGTCTCGCACCCCCCTCGCTCCTACGTCTATCTGCTCAACCTGGCCGTGGTGGACACCTTGTTCGTCTGCATCCTGCCCTTCAAGATCCACTACCACCTTCACCACAACAACTGGGTCTTCGGGGACGTGGCCTGCCGCATCACGGGCTGCATGTACTTCCTCAACATCTACCTCAGCGTGGCCTTCTTCACCTCCATCTGCGTCGACCGCTACCTGGCCGTCCTGCACCCCTTGGCGTACGTCAGGATCAAGAGCGGCCACTATACCTTGATCGCCGTTCTCCTCTGGGCGGCCGGGCTGAGCATCGCCGGCTCGCTGATCCTGGGAGGGCCCCTCGACGCCAACGTCAGCAGTGCCCAGGTATGCTTCGAGAGCTTTGGGGAATCCTCCTGGAAGGGACGCATGCTGCCTTATAACATCTGTGTGTTGGTTTTCGGGTTTCTGATCCCCTTTGTGGTGATCTTGATCAGCTACCCTCTGATCGCCCGGCGAATTTCGCACATCGCCGAGAGCGCTTTCAAAAGGAAGGCCCTGAACACCATCTATCTCATCCTCTTCATCTGCGTGTCCTGCTTCCTTCCCTTCCACCTCACCCACCTCCTCCATCTCCTGATGCGAGTTGGCCTCATCCAGAACTGCCACTTGGCCGCCTCCATCTACCAGCTCCGCCGGATCACCTTAGCCCTGGTTAGCTTCAACTGCTGCCTGAACCCCGTCTTGTATTACCACACCTTGGCCAGCAAGCGTTGCCCCTGGAAGCTCCGTTGGCAAAAACGAGCCTCCAAAGTCTACACCGTCAACGGCGACCACAGAGGACGCCCCAACCAGGGAGCGGCATTAAGGAACGGGCGTTGGGGCAGCCTGGCTGCCAGTGATGCGGTGCTGATGATGCCCCCAAGAAAATTGGCTGGGCTTTCAGGGGGCGTCGTTTGGCAAAAAGTTTAACTTTATGTCTCAGTTTAGGCTTTGGAGAGGGGCTCCTGTCTGGCTTTCCAGATCAGTGGGGTGTTTAAAATAAGAGCATTGACTTTGGCTGGGAGGGGCAGTTCCCTTGTTCCTTTGTGTTGGGGCGGTTGTGCTTAAAATGGTCAGTCCGATTTTCAGAAAGCAAAGAGGTTGTTTAAATGAAGTTGTGGGAGTGGGGCGGGGAAGGGGGGTGTTGGTTGTTTTTTGCCTGGGTCAGAGAAACAAGGACGCAGATCCGGTTTCGCTTGCAGCCTTCCCTGAGCTAAACAGCAACTGAGGTTTGTTTGGTTTTAAGACATCGATCTGCCTGTAGCCCTGTAAACAAGAGTTGCTACTGAGACTGCAGAAGGTCTCGAGAGAAGGGAAGAGTCGTTCCTTGGTCACGATGCCCGGTGAGACTTTTCGCCAGGGTCTTTCTAACCCTGGGCCAGGGCGTTTTCACACAAGGCGCCTGGCACCTGGAAGCAGGCCATCTGTGACCAGGAAAACCAGTAACACCGGAAGTAGACGTCTTTATTAAAACAGAGAGATAGAACACAAGTATTTACACTGCATGTTTGGGGCAGGAATTGCCCTGCATGCAAAACGAGGCCATTTTGTTTGGGCAGAAGCAGGTGGGACCCCAAAAAAGGAGGGGGGGCGCCAAGGGTGTTGACAGGTGAGGAGGCAGACAGAAGGGAAGATGAGGTGGGGGGATTTTGGGGGGCGGGGGGTTATACTGCATACAAGGATGTTGTTAATGGCTGAGGGGAGAGGGATGAGAAGCGCAGAACAGGAGGAGAGGAGGACTCGGCTCACCTGAACTGCTTCATCCCAGACCCTCCAAAATGACTGAAACAAACATGGATTTTTCTTTTCTGCCCACTCACAACTGTTGCCTCTTGTGCAAACCTGCCACCCTCTGCAGCTAAAAGTCTGTGGCGGCGGTGGCGGCAGCTGGAGGCACCCAGGGGTTCATCCTGTGATCTGAGGCAGGGCCTTTTTCAGCAGAGAGGTGACGTAGCTCCCCATTTCTTCATCCTGCACGCGGAACCCAGATTCAAAGGTTTCAATACAGGTAGTCCTCGACTTTAACGACTAGTGTCTCCCCTCGTAAAATCAGATTTAAAACCTCACCTGGTACGTCCAGGATACCAGCAGAAGTTTGGTGGCGGGATCTTCAGACTGGACCGTAACCTGGATCAAGATGGACTCCACCATGATGGAGGCGTCTGAGAGATGCTGGACGGAATAATCCTTCAAGGTGCTGCGGGGGGGGGGGGGGGGGGGGGGGGGAGAAAACACCACCAGCCTTTTCACAGGACCCCAGAGAGCCTCTGTGCTTCTCACAAACCTCTGTGGCAATCAGTTCTGGGAGAAGCTTCTCTTCCCAGACAATGCCAAGATAACTGCTTTAATTAAACCCCGTTTGTCTTCTATTTTTAAGCACATTTAACGCGACATGATACTGAAGCAGCTTTCAGTGGGGATTCCTGTCGGTGTGAGTTTCCTCTGTCCAACCGAAGCAAATTTCTAGTCCTCAAGGTGGGGCAGATTGCCTGGAATCCCCAGCGGCTCCCGCCAGTCCTGCCCCTGTGCAGGCTCTACCCTGAGCGCTCACCTTTTCAGGTGGTTGTAAACGCGCAGGCCGGTCTCGTGTTCCTTGCGGGGGTCTTGGAAGTGGATCCGGCAGGTGAAGCGCAGCTGGTGCTCCCCCAGCCCCAATTCCTTCAGGGCTTGCTCGGAAGAAACCAGGCGGAAACTCTGCAAAGGAGCAAAGGAGAAACCTTCGCAATTCCTGCGCGGCAGCATCAAGGGGCAGAGGCTGCGCGGCAGGAAATCTCGCACACCGCGGGAGAGGGAGGATTCGCTCTAAGCTCGCAGGGCAGGAGACCCAGTCCGACACTGCTGGTTCCCCCCTGTTTTGGCATAATGTATCTACCTGAAAGGGAGACTGTGGGCCTCCAAATAAACTTTTTAAGCTGTATCATTTTAAAGCCTTCCTTTCTCGGGCCTAACGTCCTCAGAGGCAGGGCTGTCACACCTCCCTCCCCCTGAAAGGCAAATGGCTTCCAGCCTTACGGAGCTGCCTGGGTCCCCTTTTCCCCACACTCACGTTATCCTTGATGATCAGGGTGCCATGCAACAGCTTCGGCTTCTTGGAGGCCGGCGAGGGGCCTAGAGAGAAAAAGAAAAATGGGAGCCTTTTGGCCTGAGCAACAGCGTAAACGCAGCCAATGACCGGTCCCCTCCCCATATGGCATCAATGAGGGTTTTGTCCCGTGAAACCTACCAATGGCCAGCTCTCTCTTCAGTAGCCCGAGAGAAATATCCACCGGGATGTTAGGATTGGTGAAAATGGACACCGTTTCCCCATTGGCAGGCATGTGGCACTGGACCCCTGCAAGCGAAGAAAAGCGAGGCCTTTGTTAGCTCTGTTGAGGCTTCTGGTCTAATCCCAGGGAGGACCAGAAGAGCCTAAAGTGCTGGTGAACAGCTGCCAGCCCTTGTCCACACTCTCTATGGCTAGCAACGGCTGCAGATCCTAAAGTCTGCCACTGCAGCGTGACATCCCCAGCCCCGAGTCAGCAGACAAAACCAAACCCCGCCAGCCCTTTTGCTGCTGCCCGTCTGCGCTCTGGCTGACACCGAGCTGGGTTCCCTCTTCCTCCTCCCTCTGAGCCACTTCATCTTCTGCATCAAATCCATTCTTCGCTTTCCGTGTTCCGAGAAGCCCTGGCAAACCCCAGGGGGCAAAAGGCTGCCCAACAAAGTTTCCCAGCGTTCCTGCTCAAGGCTGGACACGTACGGAATTCCTGCTCGATTTTCTGCTTCAGAAACTCCATCTTCTTGGCCTCGCCATGGACCAGGAGGATGTTGTGGGGCTCGGCTTGCCGGATCAGCTGCATGATGCCCTTGGCGTCGGCGTGTGCGCTGAAGGACATGTACTCCACCTGCATCTTGACTTCCAGCTGTGGGGGGAGTGAAGTAGAGGAGGCCCAAAAAACAACAACATGGCAGCCCTCTCAAGTGCCCGAGGTTGGGCACGACAACCTTCATTTATTAGGTGCAATTTAGAATATTTCTCTATTTTTTAAAAAAAATGTCCCTGCATGTAGCATACTAGTTCAGAACTGTGCTGAGACCACTTGCTAAATAGCTAAACACTAATTCCCCCCCCCCCATTTTAGATTGTACTTTTGGACCTTACCACATCCCTTCACTCCACGAATATTTCACTGATAGTAAAGTAAGCAAGTACAGATTGCAACCCATCTCCTTTTGAAAAATAAACAACCGTCCCAGTTTTTTAAAAAGTAGAGATCCTTTTAAGAGCAGTGAATTGTTTTGGGCACCCCAAGCCCCCTGCCCTCTCCGAGGGTTCAACTCACAATTTGTCTTCCTTCCATTTCTAGCTTCCGCTGTCCACCCAAAATTTTGTGGCCCACTGTCCCTTGGACACAATACCCTGGCATGATGACCTGGGGGAGAAAACCCAGAAAGAAATTGCAGCAGGCCATAATGACTTTGAGAATACAAATGAATAGCAGCCAACTGTCCCCACACAATGATGCCATTGTAGAGTGATCCCTCGGTGGCCATTAGCTGCTTTTATTAGATTGGAAGAATGAAACCCCCATATTCAGCAGCAGTCTACTGCCAATCAGCTAAGGCTGAAGGAAGTGTTCCTTTTCAGAATGAGACTGCTGGGCTCAGGGGTCTTTAGGACTGATCTAACAAGCGGCCTGGTTTTAAACATCCCAAGCACCCAGGCTGTTCAAATAATACTTTTAGACTTTCTGATGTGAAGGCGTGAAAAATGCAAGCAACTCTTAGCAGACGACGTTAACCTCTGGCAATTTATTTCTTAATGGCGGACTTGCCATCTTTCTCCTACCATGTTTTTCTCATTGCCAGCCCATTTCTTGAAGATATGGAGTGACTGGCCCGCATGCAGCATCCCTGGCGTAGCAAACACAACCTGGGAGAGGGGGTGAAGGAAAGAGCTTAGATCAATCCACCCAAGATTAAATCGGGGGTTCATAACGGTTCCTCCCTCGCCCATCCGAGTCTAGAACAACTCGCTGCAACCAACTCGCCACGGCCAACTGGTTGTTAAGGGCCACCCCTCCCCTCTGCGCTCAATACCATGGGCCCAGGGTTGTCGACATAGGTCCTCTCAAAAGCTTTGATGTGCTTGAACTCAAACATGTTCCTCTGGACAAAGGTTTTCCGGATCTTCTGATTCGTCCAGGTGATGAAGAGCTTGTAGTAGTGGTTCGCCTTCTCCGTCAGCCCCGTTGAGAAGTAGATGGGCGCCTTCAAGTTCATGCGCTCCCTTGGGTGGGAAAAGGGGGACAAAGCGTGGGACTCTCGCGCTTCAAGGCGAGGCAAAGGAGAGGACTATGCCTCCCATTTCCTCTCTTTATGTGGCCCGACTCCCATTCCATGTTCTGGGCTGGTGGTGAAATGGCAAGCAAAGGGATTCATCCCTTAACTCATGGCATAAAGGAGGGGAGGGTTTAAAGCATGGCCGGCTGGGGAATTCTGGGAGTTGAAGTCCACAAGCCTTCAAGTTGCCAAAGGGCTGCTGTAAGCCAATCACAATGCTTGGGGGGGGGTGAAGATCCCTACAAGCAGCAGCATGGGCTTTCTTTCAGCAGGGAGAGAGAGCGATGGTTTCAAGGCAAAGGACCAAGGATTGCTGCCTACCAGAAGGTCTCCAGCAAAATGCAGAGTTCTTGAGCCCGGCCCAGAGCAAAGACTGGGATCAGGACCTGCAAGGAAGGCAAGCGAGCAAGCATTAACGTCAGATGGGAAACTTGCAGCCCACCGTCACCCCTGCTGAGAGTGGCAGAGGTACAAGGTAAGAGAGAGAGGTTAGGTCTGCTCTGCTCTGCTCTACGCCAGCGTGCAACATCTCAGCCTTTCAGCCCCTCAGACTGCAGAGAGGCAGCCAAGGGACTCGTGGTTTGTCCCCCAGTTTCTTCGTGAAGCCATTGCCTCAGTCATCGGATGCTCTTTCTGTTCCGTTTCTCTTTTTTCTCCAAATTGCTGTGATTCAAGGAAAGTGGGGAACTGCCCCCCCCCCACCTCCCTCGGCACGCCAGCTTCTGGTGTTCTGCCCACAGTGGAACTTTTCCGTCGTAAACGGTTCTGTCGTTCAGAGCGATCCAGTTCAAAGTCTCTGGGGTCACCTACCTTCCCTCCGCGCTCAATGCTCTCGTGGACCTTCTTCAAAAAATCCCTTTCTCGACAGCGTTTGGAGTCCCTGATGGTGGTGGCGTACGTGGACTCGGAAATCAGCAGGTCGGGGCGGCATTTGTCAATCCAGGCAGCCCTGAAAAGCAAAGCACTGAAGGTTTCAATATGCCAATTGCTGGATTCCTTTGTTTTCTTTAAAAAAAATCACCCTCTGCCAACTTGCAATATTTTAAAAGCAATTAAGTTATGGACTTACAAGTTTTCTTACACCCCTTCAAAATAAGTGGAATTAAATCAGTTACCCAAGTCAATTCCTCCTACTGAATCCAAAGTGCTTACCCCAAATGCCTGTCTGGTGTCATGTTATAGTCACCCTAATAAAGAGAAGGAAATAAAAATATTTTACTCATTCCATTTACATCCTCTTCTTTTCACATCAAAGTTTACATTGTAGAAACAGCAAAACTACCCAACACAGAAAAAAGCAGTACTACCAGAGATAAAAATCAATAACTTAAAACAAATGTTAAAAAAGATGAACATTTAAAAACCTGACTAAAGAGGTGTGCTTGAGCTGATCTTCTAAAGAATATAGACAAATGCAACACTGCAGGAAGTCAGGAAACAACTCGAGAGAAAATGTTCGGTAAGGTGCCTAAACATGAGGGGCCTCCTCAAAGATTCAAATTTATAATCCGTCACCATATTAACCTCCATTTTTTCTTCTGCAGTACCTTACACAGCTGCAGGAGGGCAGTATTTACTCTCATCTGCACTTTGTAATGGCCAGGTATGTCCACCAGGGGCAGACTTTACCGTCCTTTGCATTTGGTTGCTTTTAAATCAGGTTAGCTGCCTTCAGCACTTGCTATAGCAGAAGGTGAAGGGATAACTGAAACAATAACAATAAAAATAGGGCCTCAAAAGGTAACTTCTGCTGTCTTTTGCCAATGGTAATATCACACTGAAGATATAATTTTAATTGTCAGTTCCTCAATGCTGTTAGTGTCTGAGCATTCATCACAGAACAGACATGAGATTGTAAGAATACTAAAGCTCTAGAGATCAGCTTTTGGACTCCTTTGTCATGTCTTCATTTCTAGTCATGTTTCTAATGGGAGAGGCAGTTCCTTAGTCAGCTCCTAAAATACTCAGGGTTTGAACAATTAAACAATTAAATCTCACTGGTCTTTCAACTCAGGAATGACAGGATGATGGTATCGTGCCCAGATAAGCAGAGCTCCAGCTTACAACAAGCAGAGAAACCTCACAGATAGCAGAGTTTGGGTTGACCGTGGAGAGATGTGGCAGTTTCATCCAGGACACTTACAGTATAAACCACCGATTCACAACCAACTTTAATCTGGAACATTGCAGCCCCAAGGACGTGGCCAGCATAATAGGCCTTAATCTCCAACTCGCTGTCCACCTAAAAACAGGATACATGACTATAAAGAGATTGAAAAGCCAGTAACAACAAACCAGCATTTTGTGAAGGCTGCATAACAATTTTTCAAGATTTTCCAATTGAGGATCTCCCGAATTCAGTCAGAACCTGACCAGACCTAACCAGTTACTGAACCGGGTAACAGAGTCATCCCAGCTGTTTTTTTCAATAGCAAATCTGGGCAGTTTGCCACCGCGTGAATAAGTGTCCAGTGTAAGCCATGGCATCGCAAACATGTCCAAATGGTGCACATTACATAGTGTGTCATTTGTGCCATGCTGTGATCCAGAGTGTGTCATTTCCTGTTCCTCCAGAACTAGAAATATGAGGATTTACAATATACATTTATGCAATAAATGCTCTTTTCTTTTACCTCACTTAAATGTGGGTCCTTCCCCCAAGAATGGGGTGTGATGTGTCTTTCTTGACCAAGTACCCCGTTCCTTGGTCTAATCCAGAGGTAGGCAACCTTGGCTCTTTTATGACTCGTGGACTTCAGCTCCCAGAATTCCTGAGCCAGCATGGCTCAGCTTGGAAACCTCTCCCTTTCCCCTCAGCATGGCTGGCTCAGGAATTCTGGGAGTTGAAGTCCACGAGTCATAAAAGAGCCAAGGTTGCCTACCCCTGGGATAGTGCATGGCTGGCTCAGGAATTCTGGGAGTTGAAGTCCACGAGTCATAAAAGAGCCAAGGTTGCCTACCCCTGGGATAGTGCATGGCTGGCTCAGGAATTCTGGGAGTTGAAGTCCACGAGTCATAAAAGAGCCAAGGTTGCCTACCTCTGGCCTAGGCCGCTTTATGACTCGTGGACCAACTCCCAGAATTCCTGAGCCAGCATGGCTCAGCTTGGAAACCTCTCCCTTTCCCCTCAGCATGGCTGGCTCAGGAATTCTGGGAGTTGAAGTCCACGAATCATAAAAGAGCCAAGGTTGCCTACCCCTGCTCTAACCAGATCTAAGGTAGAGTAGATCCAAACTTGGATGAGTACTGATCCCAGAGTAAATGCAGCTACAAATATGACTTTTATCTTTGTTCAATATGCAGAGAGGGTGGTGTATCCAGATACTTTCCCAACTTGGGCAAAAATCCCTCCAAAGGAATGTTCTGGAAATTTGAGATCCCCTCTCCCTACCTGCACAGTCTGGTGAAGGTGGACAGCCACCACTTTCTTCATGCAGTCTTTGATCATCTGGGACGTGAAGAAGTTGGTCTCCCCTTTCTTGTCCACGGTGATTTTCCGGAAATCTTCCAGGAGAATGGGGCAAATGGCTTTCGTTGGGTGGGTCATGTAAATTGGCCCGTCGTAGCCGACCATCTCGCTGAAGTAGGGGAGGGCCCCACAGTGATCCAAATGGAAGTGGCTGGAAAGGACACGAATCCAAGATGGGCTTTAAAAAGGACTCAGTCAGGGAGTTTCAATTTCAGTTCAACTCCACTTTGGTTTCTATCAAATGAAACTAGTTTCAGAATTGGTTTTCTAAATAAAATATAAACTAATTGAAACTAATAGACCTAATTGTTGATTCTATTTCTGAGCACTGTAGGAAAAAAAGGAACCTGTTTAGAGATTGATCCAGCATATGAAATTAATCTGATGTGCTTGTTTAAAAAAAAACTGTCCCCAAAATGTCCGTCAAAGAAATAAACCATGTCAAACAACTATCTTCTGGCAAAATTTCCAGCCCAGAAAACCCTCTGAATGAAAATCTCCCCGAAACACAGCAAGGGGCAGAACTGGAGAGGCACAGCAGGGAAACCACGGTGAAGTTTACAAGAACTCCAGAGGTTTTTAAGTTATTTCTTGGGGGGGAACACCAGGATCTCACTGACAACTGCAAACATGAGACTGAGAAATAGACGACAAAGCCCAGCAGTGCAGTCAAACTTGTTCTACATCTCAGGCAGCACATGTTAAGGCAGCACATGTTAAGTCAGCTCACAGGTAGTAAAGGGTGCTAGTTTTTTTTTTTTTCACCTGCTAAAACATAAAGAGAGATGCCCTCACCTAACGATGACACAGTCCAGGAAGTCAGTCAGCCTTCCGTTCTGAGTGATGTAGGAAAAATCAGGAAACCGCCTCTAGAAGACACAAAGGATGATAACATGTCTGGGGTTCCCCCCCCCCCTCTGGCTCTCTGCTTTCCACCTAGCTAGCCACAGGTCTCAGGGTGCCTTGACCATTTTGAGCCAGAGATGCAGGAGGATGAGAGCTCAGAGCACCCTTCAGAAGATGGAACACAGCATGACTTCTGCCTCTGGCCTCAGGGAGGCTGCCTAGCCTTGAGCACCCAAAGCCCCAGAGGACTTGGAAGAGGCTCCCATTATTCTGACAGGGAAACCGCCATTCAGAAAGTAGTTTGGGAGAAAATTCTGGCCATCCCACAAATTTAAGGAGGAGGACCTTCGAAGTATAGATCTGGAGGGACTACAAAAGCCATCCCACTGCCTTTTCCTTGGATGGCTGAAGTCCACAGGAGATGAAGCCCAGCCTTTCCATGCTCCAAACTGAGTCTCCCATGGAGATTTTGGAGTAACCTCCAGCCAGCTCAACTAGTGTGCTACGCCATGCACCAACCCCTCTTCTTACATCGTCATTGAATCCCATGTGCATCCCGCAATCCAGCATGACGTTCTTCCCTGCAATGGACACAAGGATGCAGCTGCGACCCACATCTTGGCCAGCTCCTGAAAAAGCAAGGGGGGGGGAGGGAGAGAGAACAGACAAGTGAATTGATTTAATTAAAAATGCAGGCTTTTATTGATACTCTCACTGGCGCCTGTCACATTTGCCTTTAATGCTGGTTACCCTAGGCAAGCCAGGAATTCCACAGGCGAGCAGAAAAACTGATAGAAGATCACTGGATGAATCTTTCCCTTCACTTTTTTCTCTCTTTAAATTCAACCTGCATCCATAAAGGATGCTCCAGCTTCAGTACCTCGAAATACACGATAGAAATGTGTTTGGGCCAATCCAGAGCCAGGGATTCAAACAAGCCACCGTGTTATTTAATCCACTGATCCAAAGCAACCTTCTCTAACCAGTCTTTCCACAGTGCTTAACTTAAGCGTTGCCAATTCTCCACCCTGCCCAAAGTAGGGTGTAGTGGTTTGTGATGTCAGATTTTCCCAAACTTTGGAAGGAGACTCTCTTAGGGCAGAGTTCCCATTTTTTCTGACCCCAAAAGGAATCATTACCCAGGGGAGTGACTTTTATTTCAGGCATCCCGGAAGGAAGGCGGCTCCCCAAGGCTCTGCAGCGATCACCGTCTCGGCATTACCGGCGAGCACGACCAAAGTTTCCTAGAGAGAAGCAAAAGATGGTGCTGAGCCATGCAAACAAGGAGGAAAAAGAAAATCTTTATTCTTTGGAATAAGTTACTGCAAAGGCCAGAGGCCAGTACCCGTGGGCCAGGTCTGGACTACAGTTCCCATCGCCCCCAGTGTTGCACGCAGATACAAATCCTAAAGGGGTGGACCCCCATTGTTTAACACACCTCCCCAGGCGGCCTGGGGATGCTGGGAACTGTAGTCCAACCTGGAAAGGCGGCGAGCCGTCGCTACTACGCCTGCAATACGCAACCACCCTTCCCGCTACTCGCCTGACTCCCAAGTCCATCGCGCGCAACACCCGTGGGGTGGCGCGCGTGCGCAGCAACGCCTCCTTGATCTAGATAAAGGAAAAGGGTAGATTGCCCCACAGATCCTTTTCTTCCGGGTACAGAAGAAAAAAAGCGCCTCTGCAGCAAAGAGATGGCTTCACTCGGCCTCTCTCCAGTTAAATCGGACGACTCTGCCCTAAAACTGGAATCATAAAACTGAAGTCAGGCGAATCCAAGAAGAGGCGAGTCTAAATTTTTTATTATTATTTCTAGAAAAGAGACGAGGGAGCCCGCTGAGACTTACGCATGCGTATCGCAGACCCGCGTTCCCGGAAGCGCGAGCTTCCCAGCAGCTTCTGAGCCCTCATTGGCCGGCAGCTGCAAAAGCCGGCCAGCGGGGAGCCTATTGGCTAGCGAGAACAGGAGGCGGGCCGTACGGACGCGAGGAGAGCTCTTATTGGCGGATCTGAGGAAGGGGCTGGCTGAAGCGGGGAAGGACGAAGGGGTTGCTAAGGTGAGTGAAGCGCCGGGCTGGGGAGGGGAGGGAAGCCCCCTGGGAAGGAGGAGAAGAAGCCCCTCCCCTTGCAGGGCTGGGCGGGGCTAAACCCTGGGAGTGGGGGAGACCTAGAGAGTGGGGGGGCTTCTGCAGCCACGGATGCGCCCACCCGGGAGGTCTTAGCACGGGGGTGCAGACCGAGCAGAGTGATCACAAGATGGTTAATAACAATAACAACAATAAGCATCGTCCTGTCCCATCCCTCAATCCTAGACACAAGTTCTGGATTCGAAACAAGCCAGGATGCTGAGTTCTTGGCACGCTTTTCCTAGGAATAATTTGGCATTTTGAGACTAGCCCGAACCAAATAGGCTTATTAACTGGCTTCTGATTCTCCGCCGGTTATTCAAGAGCAGCACAAGGATCTGGGGTGGAATTCGGCCCTGGGAATTCTAGTTTCCTGTTAAACATTAATCAGAAAAGGACCGAAGGCGGGCGGAAAATCCTGTCTGGCTGGATTCGTCCCCGCGGAGTTCATGGATCAGCTGGGCTGGCTCAGGATCGCCCCAGGCTCTCTCTTCCCCTGTGGAAAGCCATCCCTGCCTGGGATCTGGACCCTGCCCGGGACGAAGAGGTGGTTGCCTTTGGGACCCCACGCAAGGCTCCAGGGGTTTTAATATGGGCTCACGTGGGGGAAGAGGGAGGGGTTAAGATTTAACCCAGTCGCTTGGATCTGGCCGGCTGCCTCCAAGCTGACCAGGACTAAAACCAACTGAATGAGACTCGAGTCTCAGAAAAAGCACTGGTTCGTACGACAGCTGGTTCTTGACTTACAACCGTTCGTTTCGTGGCCTTTCAAAGCTGGAAAAAGTGACTTAGGACCGTTTCCCACACTTAACGACCGTTGCAGCCTCTCCTTGGTCACGTGATCAGAATTTGGACACCTGGCCACCGACTCATATTTATGGACCGTTTCAGTGTCCCGGGTGTCACGTGATCGATCCCCTTTTGCGACCTTCTGACAAGGAGAGTCAATGGGGGAAGCCAGATTCACTTAACAACCGTGCCACTGAATTAACAACTGCAGGGATTCACGTAACAAAACGGAGGGCAACTCGCTTAACGGCTGCCTTGCTTAGCAACGGAAATTTTGGGCTTAGTTGTGGCTTGTCAGTCAAGGCAGGACTTTTTCAAGCAATTCTTTTTGAGTTTGAAGTCATAACGGGCGGGGGGGGGGGGGGAGAGAAACAAGGTAGACCAGCTCAACCTGCTAAACACTGATGGGTAATTCCACTCCTGCCCCCCACCCACCCACTCCCCCCCCAAAACAAACACATCCTTTTAAACCTGGAAGGGGATCGCTCTGCCCTAAAGTAGGATGTTTTGACAGCCTGACAAAAAGCTCTGGATCACCACGCCCGCCTCGGTGACTCTTCAGAATTTGTTTCATTTTCACCGAGTGCCAGGAGCCTCTTTCAGGACTATTACAATCAATCACACAAAGATCTTCTACCTGGAGGTTCCCCCGAGGCTGGAGTCTCCTCCGTTTTCCAAACTTCACCATGGCTGACGGCGAGGACGTTCACGGCTTGAAAGGGGTGCTGGTCATATTCCAGAGTTGCTTGAACAGCAAGGGAGAAATCCTCATGGACCCGTATTTAGGAGGCTGGAAAGGACTCATCAGGTAAGCTTCATCACCTGCTTTGATCTAGGCTCAGAATGCCCAACCCGTCCTGGGGAGCTGGGGAGGGAAAACAAAATTGTGGGATTAGAATACATTAGAGAAACCAGTAAGAAAATGAGGCTGTTTTCTATATTAGAGGCTAAGTATACCCTGGGAAAAATGTCATTTGAGGAAACCATAGCTGAATTAGCCAGAAAGAAGCAGGTCACGTGATCAAAACCACCGCTGACCCAGTTAAAAATGGGTTCAAACCTCCGCTTTGGATTGTGTAATCTTCAGTTTTAAAAGGGGGATGGGAAATTAAAGTTAGCGACTGATCATTCTAGCTGTCATGCTCTGTACTGCCAAACCGTCAGCTTATCTGACAACTTTTTAGTTCAGACCTCACCCCATGAGAGATGAATAGAATAGAATAGAATAGAAGCTGGAAGGGACCTTGGAGGTCTTCTAGTCCAGCCCCCTGCTCAAGCAGGAGGACCTATACCAGGGGTAGGCAACCTTGGCTCTTTTATGACTTGTGGACTTCAACTCCCAGAATTCCTGAGCCAGCCATGCTGAGGGGAAAGAGACAGGTTGCCAAGCTGGCTCAGGAATTCTGGGAGTTGAAGTCCACGAGTCATAAAAGAGCCAAGGTTGCCTACCCCTGACCTATACCATCTCAGACAGGTGATTGTCCAGTCTCTTTTTAAAAACTTCCAGTGATGGAGAGCCCACGATTTCTGGGGGTAAGCTATTCCACTGGTTGATTGTCCTGTCAGGAAGTTTCTCCTTAAACAGATGTTCACTTGTTTCCAAAGCTGCCTGGATAATTGAGGCAATCACATAAAAGACATAAATAACAGAAAAAACCTTTCCAACCCTAGTTAGTTTGTTGAGATTTTATTGCATTCAATGTCTCTTTCCCATGTAGACAGAAGAAACATTTGGTGGGCTCGGAGACCCTGGTCCCCCCCCCCCAATTCCCACTAGCCCAGCCAATAGCAATAGCATTTTAGGCTTAAATATCACCCCATAGCGCTTTTCAGCTCTCTCTGGGCGGTTTACAATGTAGGCGTTATTTGCATATAGCCCCCAACAATCTGAAAATGGTATATAGGGTCTTCTGCTCGAGCAGGCGGTTGGACTAGAAGACCTCCAAGGTCCCTTCCAACTCTGTTATTCTGTATCTGTACCTATCATTCTGTCTCTGGGTCCTCATTTTACCAACCTCGGAAGGACAGAAGACTGACTCAACCTTGAGCCCCGTCAGGATCGAACTCCAGGCTGTGGGCAGAGTTAGCCTGCCATACTGCATTCTACCCACTGCACCGCTGTGTCCAGTAGGTGTTGAAGCTTGACAAAAATCTGGAAGGGGGTGTCAATTCCCATTACTTTATCCTGACAACATCTTTTGTGGTTTTTTTTCCCTGTGGAGGTTTCTAAACACGATGGGGCCGATCTTCTCCTTCATTTCCAAAGACGCGGTGAGCAAAATCCAGATCATGGAGAACTTCCGCAGCAGCGAGCAACAGGAGGACTACATCACCCTCCAAGCCATGGTGAAGTACGAGCTGGCCAACGGGCTGGTGGACCTGAGGGAGCCCGGCACTTACCCTGCCTCAGGCTGCCGAACTATCCTTCGCCTCCACCGGGCCCTGCGCTGGCTGCACCTGTTTCTGGAGGGCCTGAGGACTAGCGGCCCACGTTCCAAGACATCAGCGCTGTGCACAGATTCCTACAATGCCTCCCTGGCCAACTACCACCCCTGGATCGTCCGCAAGGCAGCCACCATGGCCTTCTACGCCTTGCCCACCCGGGACGCCTTCCTGGAGAACATGGAAGTGGGCACCACCGAGGAGGCAATCGAGATGCTGGGCGAGGTCCTGCCCAGTATCAGCAGAGTCTACGATATCACGGAAAACCTCTACGCAGAGCACAAGCTCCTCGACCTGCCCTGAGGGGACAGGGGCCGGCCCGAGCACGGCAGCTCTTCCTGCGGCTGCAGCCGAGGCCTCCTCGAAATAATCTCCTGCTCTGCTCAACCGGGTTCCTTCTTGGAAAGCTCCAAGGCCTTCAAGCCATCCCTGTTCGGGTTTCTGGCCCTGAAGATAAAAAAAAAGCCTTTATGCCGTTTCCTCAATCAGAAAGCTCTCCTTCTGCCCCTTTTCTTCCTTCCAAAAGCTTTGATCCAGAAGTGCATCCAGTCCCTGATCTTCCTTCCTTCCTTCCTTCTTTTCTTTCTTTCTCTTCCTTTTTTTTCTTTTCTTTGCCTCCTCCTGCAGCCCACCACTACAGCCAATTCCTTCCCAGCATGAGGGACAACTTGGAACCGTGGCAAGATTTTCCTTTCTGTTCTGTCAACCAATCGATCAACGCCAGGGATTGCTTCAGGAAAGTGCTGCTTTATCCCAACCCAATTAAGCATGAGAAGGGTTTTAAGTGCAGGTGAAAATAGGGTGGGAGGATTTACTTAGGTGGAAGGAGACAGGTGATCTGAACAATTCGCCTTGCCTGAGCCATTCCTCCTGCCCACAATCAAGCATTCTGCCCCAGGAATTGCAGTGCCTTTGATAAAAGATTTGTATCCAGCGAATAGTTAAGAGAGCTGGGGAAACAAGGATGCTTCTGATCAAGATCACTGGGCCAAAGGAGCCCTCTCAGAGGAGTTCTGAGCCTTGTCTCTCGGCACCCTTCTCCCACCTCAGTGATGGAAAGGATGCTGGGAGTTGTAGTTCAGCATCTGGAAGGCCATCCTGAAAGCAGTTTTAAGAACAGAAGCGCGCTTGAGAAATGCCCCACAAAATCTCACTGCTGATCCTCCTGCCAAATCTCCCAGAGGAGGAGGTGCCCCAAAGCCCTGTGAACAATCTCTCTTAAGGCTGGAAGCTTAGCTAACCTCTCCCTTCAGTGTATGACTCTTTGTCAAGGATAGATTTGGAGGTGTGGGAAGGGATCCTGGCGATTATCCCATCTGCTGGTTACTTGACAGTTGCATCATCGCTCAGCAACTGGAAAGCGTGCAATCTTTGGGACAGGAAGAAAAAAATTAGCCATTAAGACAATCCATTGATTACCACCGACATGTACATCGGAAATGCCTTTTCTGCTTTCGTTATCACCTTTCGTTTCTTGCTGTCTCCTGACACTTCTTCACACAACTTAAGGTTCTCCCCTAACCTTTCTCCCTCTGCCTTGGCAGTGCACTTAAGTCTTTAGGGCTGCACTTTCACAGCCTCCTATGCAAGGCCATTGGCTTGGTCCTGAAAGAGGCTTCAACCAGACAAGACAATCAACTCCTCTAGGGCTTCACCTCTTTCCTTGACAGCTGAATTATTGGGCGTGCTCTGTTCTGCACACCCAAAAAACGTGCCGTTCCAAGCAGCGCACGGCTACGCCAAGAGACGAAAAGACAGACTTTCTGTGTCGTGGGCCAAAAAGAAAACAAAACAGGAAACCACCGGTGACTTGAAAATTTCATTTCCTTATAGATCTGGTAACCAATCTCAGTACTTACCGTTAATACTTGCAACTTTAGGCAGCTAGCATAATCGAGGAGGGGGCTGGGGCCCAAACCGATAAGCTACACTTCTGCCTTGAAGGAAACCACACACACTCCTTTTAAAGCCAGGGCAGTATTTAAAGCCAGTATTCCTTCATTTGCAACCGTACCACTTTTAGATCTTAAGACTCTGCCGCTTCATTCTGTTGTAAAAGTGAGTCTTAGACTCACCCCTGACAATTGGAGCAGCCCTTCCCCTCCAGATTACGGCTTGAATCTCTGCCTGCAATTTTTTTTTTTTCCAAAGGGAAGTGGGGGGGGGGGGAGGACCCTGCCTCTTTCACACCAAGACCTAACATTACGAAACGCTGAAATTCGGCACAGATTAAGGCCGTCGCTGTACCTCTGATATTAAGACAATCCGACTTATGTTTGTTTTATGTGTGTGTTTTCAAAGTGGGATATTTTTGTCACACTCCATTGGGAGGATTCCCTGTTGTTCTTTCTTTCTTGGTATCGATGTATTTAAGGTATATTTTTGTATTTTCTACCTCCAAGTCTGTTTAAATTACAAGTGCTTTGTTTGGGGTGTCCTAAGGAGGTTGCCCCTAGAGCCTGGATGTATTCTGCAACAACTCTGGTCCTTACCGCTTGCATTGCTCAGTCTGAAATAAACATCTCTACTGCAGCTTGAAGCAGATTGCTTTCTTTTTCTGAAGTTCTGACAGCTGGAAGATGGCAGGAAACAAATTAGGGGCAGAAAGGTCCTTCTCTTCATCTTCACCCCACATCCCATGACCCTCCTAGCCTTTTAGAATATGAACAGACTGGCCCGTCCCATTCCAGGCAGTACATCTGAGCATAGGTCTGGACAAGCCTCATGTTGTGAGGCTGGAGGAGATGGACAAGGTGAACAGAATGTTCCAGCAGTGCAAAATATGAGTTTGGAAATAATTCAAGCATTTCAGACACCGAGTTTCATCATTTGATGAATGCTTGACATCACAATATATGTTACTGTACCATGTCACAAAGCTTGGGGGACCCTGATATTTGCCCCACAGTCTTACCTGGGGAGAATCCATATCCTTGCCTTTGGGGATCACCTCTAGGTTTTGTATTCAAACACGAAATCTGCAACACAGTTTGCCCAGCAGTTCAGTGCAGAACACTGCATCACCATGTGGGTCAGTCAGAGCTTTCTCCCCGCCCCTTTGGGGGTGTGACATTTTGCTAAACAAATTCTCTTTGGACGGTCCCTCCCTGCAACTCACAATGCGTTTTAGCATCCTAAGAGGCTTCTAGTTGTGAATTGCTGCTCCCTCAAAAGCTGCTTTTCAATGCAGCACAAGAAAATGATATTTCTGTGAGTGGTCGGGCTTGCCTTCAATGGTGCCGTAGCCCTGCAACACAACTGCTTGTCTTCCCAGTTTAGAAGGCCCGGAGACTACGTCTTGGGTGGGCTGTTCCCATTCAGAATTGGCACTACCAAGCTGTCCAGCCAGACTCTGCCAGAGCTTCACAACTGTGGGAGGTAAGACACAAAGCCAATACAAGCCAGTTACGAGAGGCAAAGATCCAGGATTTTTAGGTCCAGTTAAAGACTCAGTGAAGGCAAATCAATTCAGAAGTGCATCAGCAAACTTTTGTTCTCAGTGACAGCCAAGCCGTGATGGCCTTTTTCAAGCAAGTCCATTTCGTTTCCCCGTCCTTTTAGTTTTTGGACTTCTTATCCAAAGGACGAGTTGTTGTTTGGGATGTTTTACTGCCACTGATTTTGCTTTTAACTGCAATAATTTCACAGCTGTCGTTTGCATTTTGTTTTACAGATGTAAGCTGCCTTGAATGCTTCCTCAAGTTAATATATGCATCATTTAGTATGCAACATTTTTATGATATCCGTTAGGGGCATGTAAAATTCTCTATATAATCAATAATAGCAAAATGGAAGTGAGGTCAATATATTATTATGGATTATGCTTTGGCAAAACTTTAGTGTTCTCCTTGAATGTTGCCACTACCACCGGCCAAGCACCAAATCCTCCCCATTTCACCCCACAGTCTTACCAGAGAAGAGAAAACAGCAGGTAGAAATTGCATGCCAATCATGGAACAAACCAATAAAAGACAGAGACAACAGAAATATATATATATAATATCTCGGAATAAAATGTTGCCACCACCAATGAAGAAAAATCACGAAAGTGCATTTGTCACATAAAAGTAAAAGCTTTTTTTAGAGTTTAAAATAGCATTTACACATAAGCAGCTATATATTAACTATACAGACAACTGGAGTTTTTCATACAATATTTACAAGAAGCCCTCCCCAAAATTCAGAAAAAGGAAGATGATGTTGGAAATAAGGGGAGTGGGCCATTCACGCAGCGTCAAGAACACAATCTTGGGTATGACCCAACGCTAAGATATTTAGAGAGTGGATGGGCAGAGATTTCATTTCCTGCCTTTAATTTCATTTACTATTTTTTCCCTCTACTGCACATAAATTCTGTATGTGTCATTCTAATCCCTGATTAGAATTAAGCTGTTCCTTTGACATTATTCCTTACTGTCCAGTAAAATGCAACTTTAAAGGGGAAGAAGCAGCTAACTCAAAATATCCAATTTCAGTGTTTTCTTCAGGCCCAAAACAGGCTCACTAGTTGGCAACAGGAAGGATGAACGGGAAAGCTGACGGAAGGTCACACCCACAAAACATGGCTGGCTTATCCCAACACAGCTAGGTAAAACATTTGGGAGTTGGGAATCCCTCTGAAGCAGAAAAGGAGAATGTGTCAGAGATTTTAAAGGGGTAAACACATCTTTTCAAAACAGTCTCTGACTCAGTAAGCTGAAACATGCTCGTTTCAATGAATTCATGAGGACTAGCGTCTCTGCATAATTATATGGGATCGTGCTGGCCAGCAAGATAAAACCAGCCATGTGGAACCACAATACAATTTCTTCAAAGAGAAACATTTGCTACAGTTTGCCATTAGGTGTGAAAATCCAAGTATCAGCCAGAATTGTTTAAAAGAAAATAACAACAGCCAGCCAAGGGAACCTATTTCATCTCCACTACCATGGAGAACTATAGAGAGAGAAAAACAGCGTGCGTGTGGTATGTGTGAAAAAGCAACTTGAGTCAGCAGTTGGGAACAGATTCCCTTGCTACTTTGAAGGATCTCCTTTGATTACCAGAGCTGGAAAAACAAAGTCTCTCCAAGTGCTTGGAGATTCACAGAGACCCAAGTGCCAGCCCTTGATATATAGGTGTGATTGAAGATCTGCCTTCGCCAGGTTGGTGCCCATTAATTCCCATCATCTGCATCCAGGTAAAGGGACACTAGTAGGAAGGTACTGCAACGTTCACACAGGACAAAAGCTGCCTTGTGTTGCATTTGCATCACACTCCCATATCCAATGGTCAAAGTTGGAGGGAGGCACGGAATGGAGCCCCTTGGGGGAAGGGCACAGATGGCTGACTGGCATCTGAAATTCTGTAACAAGACTCATTCTATTTTCCTCAAATCATCCTGGAACTTTTTTCTCTCTCTCTCCCTCTCTGCCTTTCCACTGTTTTCTCCTGAAGACGAAAAAAATATACAGGTGATACTGTCACAGAAATAGGGGACAACTTTGTCCCTCTATGTAATTCCTTCCCCCTTCCTACACATCCCTCTTCTTTCCTTCCTACTTGGATTGGCCTTTCAGGAAACCAGGATCTATGCACTCCAGCCCAATAAAATGTTCTTAATTCAGAGCAATTGGGGGGGGGGGGGACAATCAGTAGCATAAAGAAACTGCAAACAATACCCAGATGCAAACATAGCCATGATAAACCAAAGCATCTAAGTGTAAAATTGGGGGAAATGCACCACAACATAGGTAGAATTTTCCTCATGTCAACAAAACCATGCACTTTCTCGCTTGGAAACCTGGGTAGTGAGTGTGTTTGTGTTAATGCTTCAGCTGTTTCCAACACGACCTCACTTGGGCCAAATCCTCTCTGGAAACAAGAGCATCACCGAGAGATGTTTTTCCAAGGCAGAGCTTGACCATTGGCTAGAAGAACAGCCAAAACATAACAGAATAAGAGAGAGAGAGTGGCAAGACACGATGCCAGATTTAGGGTGTATGACCAACAAAGGCAGCAATTCTCCCTCTGTCTGGAGCAAGGAGAGGGATGGATGGAACACCAATTGGCAATAACTGGCTGGAATGCCTGCCGAAGCTCTACAGTCACCAGAATTTTCTTTCAAGGTGTAAAATAGGCAACCAAAAAGGTCATTGTTTTGGAGGAGAAATTTAACCCATCGCGTTTCTCACAAAATGGTTTTCCCTTCTTAAGGGAAAGGCCAGTATGGAACCAGACTCAGCAGGTGCAAAGAAAACCTTCATGAAAAGTAGCCCAAACGAAGGAGGAAACAGACCCCACAGAGAGATTTTCACCCATTGTTGCAATGGGGTTCAACAAATGAAACCCAATTTTATTGCCCCCCAGTTAGTTGTGTTGTCTTTATCGAAGCAAATCCTCCTCATTGTAAGTTTTTTATTTCCCCCAGACTGGAAAGAAAGGAACCAGAATATATATTTTTTTAAAGGTGCAAAATATGCAGGACTGGAGAATTGCCGTGTTGCTTTTGTCTTTTTTTTTTTTTTTTTAAACCTATTATATAAAATAAGATCCCTTGGTTAAGCCAAGGAGAACACAGTAAAATTGCACTGAGAAAAGGTGCCACGCCTAACAAAGCTCATTTAAGATATCTGGGGAGAACACCTATCAATCACGTTCAGAAAACAGAAAGGAAAGGAAGGAGAAAAAGGGGGGGGGAGGCAAAAAATATGCCTGATTGGCAGATTTAACATCCTGGAATCGCTCTTTCCCCGTTTGCTGGCAAAACACAATCAAGAGTCAGAAGGGTGTGACATGCAAAAGATTGTCAAGAGGGGGGGAGGGCAGGGGGAGTAGGAGGGGGGGGTCGCTCTCTTTCCCCGTTGCTTTGAAAGAAAAAGAAAAAAGGTCCCGGGACGGTCTGCCGACAGAACAGGAACCCTCTGCGCGGACTCTCTAGGAAGGCACTTCTGTTCACATGATGTCCACGAAGAATTCGCACGGGTTGCCCATGGCTTTCTGGAAGGACTGGCGGCTCCCAGTCAGTTCAGGAGGGACGCAGCTAAGTTCCCGCACGGGGGGCCCTCCGGGCGGCCCGCTGGTGCCATAGACTTTGCCTCCCAGCTTGGGGAAATTCCCCAGAGAAGGCAGCCCTCCCGGCGGGCCGTAAGAGTGGTGGCTGCGAGGACTTCTCTGGCTGAGGGTGGCCGAGACGTGGCTGCGGTGGCTAAGCTGGCTGGGGGCCCTCTCGTGCCGCAGGACGCTCCCTCCACCCCCGCTCCAGGTGGCTGGGTCCGACCCGCTGCTGCTGCCGCCTCCGCCGGCTGACTTGCGGTCCTTCTCGCGACGCCGGCTGTTCTCGCTGTTGCTTCGGTTAGAGCCGCTACTTTTGCTTCCTGGAAGGGAGGGGCGACAAGGAGGAGGAGGAGGAGGAGGAGACGAAGCTGGATTAGGGCCAGGAGAAAAAAGGTGGTTGGGAGCCACGGAAAAGTCCTGGGAGCGATGAAGCAGAGACGGCGGGATGAATGCAGAAGATGGATGAAGATGGATGCAGAAACATGCGGAGATGCGCAAAGCCAAGCCAAGCCAAGCGGGTGTGTAATTGCGACGTTGCGTTTGAGGGGATGAAGCAAAGCAGACCGCGTCAAGCAGGAAAGAAGAGGCGCTCCGGAAACTGAATGTCGGGATAAAGTACTGTGCAAATAGGGAGTCCCTGGGCTCCAAAATCCCAGGTTTGGGGGAGTTTAGACTTACAGAGGGGATCCCGTTAACAAAACGTTGTACTGCGACTACCTTCCAGCTGTTTTCGGCCCTCACTAGTAAAATACCCCGTTCTTTTTCAATAGCCACTCTGCTCTCACAAGCTTGTGGGCGAGGTTGTCTCTCCGGAAGAATTTGTCCCCTTTGTTTTTTTGAAAAACAGGCCTGTGCTTCTGCGCGCTTGGCGTGTCCCAAGGAAGTCCGTGCCTTTTTTTTTGGCTACAGGCCGGTCGGCACTCGCCATGGAAGTTGAGCGTTAGGAGAACTCGGCTGAAGCACGGTGCGCAACTGGTTTAAGAAATGGTTCCCACTGAACAGGCTGTCTTCCAACGATAAACCCTGACCAGGAGAGCTGGGGGTGGGGGGTGGTCTGAACTATGAGAAAATAGTTCCCCAAAGATGCAAGTCTCCAAAATTAGTTGGCAGGCAGAGAAGAGATAAAGCCTCTTAGGGTTATGAAGGAAAGTCCTTGAGTTCCTATCCTCCGGTGCCGTGCTCAGAGATTCAGGGACGGAGAATGAGGGGGAGACTAGGGTTTTGGGGGGTGTTGTGATAGGATTCCTAAGCTCCTTCCTAGCAGAAAACAGACTGTTGACCTTCTAGCAGAAAAGTGACTTTCCTGGATGTGCAAGAGCTAAAGGGCTTTTTTCCGTCTCCAGCTACCTTCTTTTGTCAACTTCCGCTGGGAAGATGCTCGATGGCAGCAAACTAGGAAAGCTCAAGAGCTAGCTTGCAATCCTTGTTTGCTCAACAGGCTAGCTTTGCCGAGCGGCTTCTGCAGAAACCACCTCTTTCCATGGTGCTGAAGTGTTGTCCACAGAAGGCTGAGGTGTGATTTAAAAACTGTTGATTAATGACTTCGGACAACTCTAGCTGCAACCAAGATGGGTTTCTGCCTCTCCAGGAATTCTGCAAGAGGTACGGCCAGGGCCCAAGGGGCCCAAAGCGGGTTTCGTTTCTTTTTAAAAATAAAATAAAATAAATAAAGGACTTAGATGAGGAGATGAGGAAGTGGGGAGGAACAAGTTCAAAATTCCAGAGGAGGGGAGAAAGAGAAGACATGAGAATCTATATGGATTGGAAATGACCTTTGGAAGGGAGGAAAAATATGCTTACCAATCCTTCACGAATCCTTCAATCTAAGGCTTGCTCAGGATAAAACAAGGAAAGAGCAGTTACCGAAAGCAAAGTTCCTTAGGAATGTCATAGCAGCGACACTTAAAACATCAACACACGTCAGCCAGAAGAGCCACTGGAGACAACTCGGGCCCTCTTGACACAAATACACTCATAAGGCAGCCACGTACAGGTAGTCCTCGACCTTCAACCACAACTGAGCCCAAAGTTTCTCTTGCTAAGCGAGGCATTGGTGAAGTGAGTTTTTGTCCCACTTTGTGACCTTGCCTGCCATGGTGGTTAAGTGAATCGTTGCAGTTGTTAAGTGAGCAACACGGTTGTTAAGTGAATCTGGCTTCCCCATTGATTTTGCTTGTCAGAAGGTTGCAAAATTGGAATCACGTGACCCCGGGGACACTGCAGCCGTCATAAATACGAGTCAGTTGCCAAGAGTCTGAATTTTGATCGGGTGACCCTGGGGGATGCCGCGACGGTTGTTAAGTCGTGAGTCTCTTTTTTTCAGCGCCATCACTAATTGAACTGCTGTAAGTCGAGAACTACCTGTACTTTGCTGGCAAGCTGGGAGCTCTGCAAGAACCAGCACTGAATTGTTCAGAATTGTTCTGAACTCAGAACAAGTGTTGTTGTTGTTGGGAACAACACTCATCCTTCGAAACTTGCTGGCTGAACCGGACCCCTTTTCTACATTTGCACAGTATGGAGTGAATCGCCAATGCGTCAAACAGGCGACGTGGGAGGCCACCACCTGAAGATCAACAAGCCACGTTATCAGCAAACTTTGCAGCTGCTAGACCTTTCCCTGACCAGGTTAAGGAACCTGTGTGAATCCATGCAAGCAGCTCAGCCGAACCTTGTCCCCCTACCTGATGGCAGTAGCTAGGAGTCAGGCCGCGTGCAAGATGGGCGCAAGGGTCCGTGAGAAGGGACAGGCAAAGCGAGCGCAGGGGAGGAAGGAATACGCGGAATAGCCAGGGGAGCAGGAAGGCAGAAGCTGGCGTCTGAGGGCCTACCTTCGCTGTGCTGGCTTCCCGCACTTCCGCTGCCATAGCTGAAGCCGGGGTCCTGGTAGGCTGGCGGGAAACATGGAGGGGCGAGGGGATACTGGTAAGGATAACCTTGCCCCAGTGGCCAAGGTGCGGAGGGGTGCGGGAGGGGGCCCAGAGTGTCTTGGTCAGAAGCCCCGCTGGAACCGTTGTTGAGGTTCATTGCAGCCATATCTGGAAGAGAGAGAGAGGGAGGGAGGGAGGGAGGGACAAAGGAGGAGAAGAACAGCTCGATAAGCAGAGGGTTCCATCAAGTGCACTCCTGCCTGCCGTTTCTTCAAAGTGGCATCTCTGATCTCAGTTGATCCACCAAGCTCAGGGTGATAAATTTAATTTTAATTTTTTAAAACATTTTTAATCCCGCCCTTTATTATTTTATTTTTTTTATAAATAACTCAAGGCGGCGAATGTATCTAATTTTCCTTCTCCTGTTTCCCCATGATAACAACCCGGTGAGGTGGGTTGGGCTGAGAGAAAGGGACTGGCCCAAAGTCACCCAGTTGGCTTTGATGCCTAAAGTGGGACTAGAACTCACAGTCTCCTGACTTCTACCAGGTGCTTAACCATTAGACCAAACTGGCCCTCTTTGCTCAATTAAAATAGTCTTTTCAGTAGAAATGCTAATATCTGTACGTTGGCAAGTTTGACTCTTGGGAGGTGTTACGGAAGCAGCTTGCTGCTTTCTTTTTGGGAAGGCTTTTTTTTAAAAAAATTCCCAATCTACACTCTTGGGATTTCCTGGTGGTCTCTCATCCCAGAACAAACCAGCTTTTTCATGATTAGTCAAGGTCAGCTAGCTGTCAACTACTGAAGCAAGAATGGGAAAGAGGCAATTATTAAGTTTTACAAATAGAGACACTGGTGGCAGGTTGGTAGTTTAAGGGCTTGGTTTAATTTCAAGTAAAATTACCCTTTTCTAGTTGTGGATGGCAGACACACATGCTTAAGTACATACAGTCCAAAAGCAGAACGCACCAGCCTCAATAAGCAAAGGTAAACTGACTAAATGAGCAGCTTATCCAAAGGAGACATGCAACAGAGGTCACTTACTGCCACAAAGATCTCCAAACACATAATAGCACTGTTCTGAGAAAGTAATCTTATTCACAGTGTGTCTGAGGTAGCCATGCTTCAGCATGCTGCTGGCGTATTTCCGGGCTTCTCGACGGTCTTTAAAATCCTCCACGTGGGCGTAAAGCCAATCAACGACATCTGCTCCTGCAAAGAACAAGCAGGAAGACATGGAAACATGATTATTTGCTATCTATCTATCTATCTATCTATCTATCTATCTATCTATCTATCTATCTATCTATCTATCTATCTATCTATCTATCTATCTATCTATCTATCTATCTATCTATCTAATCTATCTAATCTATCTATCTATCTATCTATCTATCTATCTATCTATCTATCTATCTATCTATCTATCTATCTATCTATCTATCTATCTATCTAATCTATCTATCTATCGCAGCTGAGCCCAAAGCAGGAATGTGGACATGGCAAAGACCTCATGAGGGAGCCTTCCTGCATTCTTGGATACTAAAGGTGAGGGAGGAAAGAGAGATACTTGCAGGCTTGCAAGATTCTGTTAATGGAACCTTACAATAAAGTTAAAGTTAGTGAATGCCCAGGGTCATTCTGGATTGATCAGGGAGAAAATCCTGAGCAACTCTTACACAAGGAGCTGTTGATTTTGGCCAAACTTTTACCAGGTTCGTCACTGCCATAGAGTTAAAAGAAAATCTAGTGAGAAATTTGATTCAGGGTAGGAAGAACTTACCAATCACTGCATTGGAGATGGTGATTTTTAACCACATCCGGTCCCGAATTTCCAGCCCTGAATCTGGTAACTGCATCACTTTGACAATGGTGGCCATGTCGCTTTTCACCGTCAAAGGGGTCTCATCCAGTTCTGAAAGGGGAAGGAAGATCGGAGATGCTGATTCTGCGGAAGGAGGATCGTCAGGAGGGGTGAAAAAGAAGAGCAAGGCAGAGGGAAAGAAAGCAACCTCACACAGGGGCAGCCTGTCGCGAGAATGGAGTGGAAATCTCTGCTTTTGGGGGGGGGAGGGCGGGGCGACCATAATAACCAGATTTTGCTAGCTTGTATCCACCAGCAAGTTCTTTGGTGAGAGCCTAATTAAAAAGAAGAAGGGACTTATGGGGTCCTTGGTGCTCTATGAGCTTGGTGGTTGTTCCATCCTATTCTTCCTTTGTATTTTAAATTCACCCGACATCTCAGCGTCCCCAACGGAATGTCGCTGCAAACAACCAAGGGACTGGCAGTCCCAAGGATCTGAAAGTCAGAAGGAGAGGGATTCCACTTGTTGAGCTATGTTTCCCACGTCCCTCGCTACTGACCACGATAGGAAGGCTTAGTGCAGCTAGAAGTTTTGGAACAAAGGCCGGAGGGTCCTCTGCCAGAGTTGCACTGGGTTGGACTAGAGCAGGGCTTTTCAACCAGTGGTACGGGTACCACCTGTGGTACATTGGCACCTGGCAGGTGGTACGCGACCATCCTAGAAAAGTGGTAGCGGGGGCGGGGAATGAGCTGAACCGGTGGCAGCACCGCACAAGCCTGAGCGAGAGATGGCTGGAGCTGCAGGGCTGTCAGGGCTCAGCGGAAGCCCCAGGATCAGCGCCAGGCTCCAGCTGGAGCTCGGCGCTGATCCTGGCTTCTGCTGAGCCCTGAAGAAGCAGCCAATCAGCTGGAATGTTGCAGCATCTCCAGGGTCTTGTGATTTACATTCAGATGCTTGGCAACTGATTCATATTTATGACGGTCACAGTGTCCCAGGGTCATGTGAAGTGACCAAAACCTGCTGCAACCACCCAGCAGATGGGGGGAATAAAAACCAAACACCCCCCCCACCCCACCCCCGTTGCCAATCCTCAACAGAAATGCTCACAACAATGAAAACCTTGGACAGGAGGAAGAGTGACGCCGGGCGGGCAGACGTCTTGCTCAGCTGTGGCTTGGGGGGCACTTTTTTCAGTGCCACTGTAACTTCAAACAGTCACTAAGCGAACTGTTGTAAGTCGAGGACTACCTGTACTTTATCACTTTTTTCCTTTTTTTTTTTTTGGGTCATCAAGTTTTTGACACCTTGCTAGGCGACTGGTGGTACTTGGATGTTGCCATACCCTAAAAGTGGTACAATGGGTGAAAAGGTTGAAAAGCCCTGGACTAGAGGACCTCTAAGCTCCCTTCGAACCAAAAGACCGCATGGGATTGCTCTGGATGGGAACTCTCAGATGGGCCCTTTAATCCTAGAGTGCACTAAGCATCTGGACCGGTGATCGTTGGGAAGAGACTCTTGGCATGGAAGAATTGGCCCTCCTTTATGGCTGCTCTCTCTCTTAAAGGGCCAGGAATCGTTTTAATGTGTATTTATTTGGGGGAAGGGTTAAGGTTTGAGGGCCAAGAGGGATGGCTTGGAGGTGGGGGTGGGGGGGGCACGGTCTCTTTTTATCTCTACTCTGCCAGCCCTGCGCAGGAAGGAAAGCTGCCCGGTCCTGGCGGCAGGGTGACTTACTTTCCGAATCGGGAATTGAGCTTGTTAGTGAGGAGCTGGTAGAAGTGATGATGCTCATGGAAGGGCTCATACCGTAACGGGGGTATGCTCCCGTCAAAGCCGTGGTATGAGAAATCCAGGCTGCGGGGTCGATCGGCCGCACTGGCTCAGCTGGAATCACGAGAGGAAGGAGAGAGGAGGCGGGAAGAAGAAAAACAAAGCGGTCAGCCAAACGCTATTTCCATTTTCGTTCAACCTCAGGGGGAAAAAAAAAAAATAATGTTTTGAACCAAGTTCAGAGGCTGTGCAAAATGTTCGCCAGCCTGCTCTTCTAGCCTCACTGCGGACGAGGAAAAAAAATAATCCTCTTCTCTGCAGTCTGCCAAGACTTTCAAAAGGTATCAGTTCCCTTAATCAAGCTCAGCTATTAGTAACTTTGCAGCCACAGTGGTAGAAGCAGTTTGTTTTTTGACTTCCCAGTTTTGCCTATTTGTCTTGAGCTTTCCTAGTTGGTTCCTCCAGGACTAACCTGACAAAACCCTTTATCAGCCATGTTCTGCCACATAGCTGCACCATAGTAGCTATTAAAAAATCTATCTTTCCTCACTGCCATAGCCCATTCACTCCTTCCTTCCTTCCTTCCTTCCTTCCTTCCTTCCTTCCTTCTTTCCTATTGAGAATTTTTGAACCGCTCATCTCCTTCAAAGAGGGAGAATACTGACAGAATACCATGCATATTACTTCTGGTCACCCAAGGAGACCACACAATTCATTAACCATTCGGGTAATTTCAAAACATCTACCCCGACTCTCTATAGAATGTCTATATTTACAATATAGAAAAACTTAAGACATGCCCCACCATCATCATATTCCCATTTTTTAAAAAAAAAAAGTCTGAGAAAATTTGGTAACAGAATCAGGGTGCTCCCAAATATTTATTTATTAAATGCATATGCTGCCCATCTCGTTTAGAGGTGATATGAATATGAAGAAATGCCCTTTGCAATTTTACCAATCATGGAAGGATGCTGACTAAAAACGTGATATCCCTTAATGCCAAAAACGGTAGCAAGGAGCGGTCACTCACCCCTGGGGATTGTGAAGTAACTCCTGGGGGTAGGATCCCAGCATTTGGCCACTGTTAGGCTGATGGGTCTGGGAAAAGAAAACCAAAAGAGGGGGAAAAAAGCAAAAGAGGAATCAGCTTCTGTCCTTCCAACAGGGTCATTAAGAGACTGATCTGAAAAATAATCAACTAGGCTGATGGAATAGAGGAAGAGTGGGCAACTGTGGCTCCTTTACGACCTGTGGACTTCAACTCCCAGAATTCCTCTCCCACAGGTCATAAAGGGGCCAGTTGCCCACCCCTGGAAAAGAGTCAGGACTGTTTCTTTGGCTCTTTTTTTCTCTTTGTCCCTTGAACATTTACACTGGGCAAAGAATAGGCTGCTTCTTTCCTGCCAGCTCACTCACCTGTACTGCAAGATCCCGTGTACTCACTTATATGCAATTTCTAGTGACCTAGGATGACCAAGAGAATGCTAAAAAAAGGAAGTTTCCTGATTTCTCTTCTTCCGGCTGGGAAGTAATTGACATTACTGAAGTGGGTCTTTGCTAGGTATAAATCTCAAACCACACGTGAATTATTGTGTGGCCTAAATTGAAACGGGTTGGACTAGAACAGTGATGGCGAACCTTTTAGAGACCGAGTGCCCAAACTGTAACCCAAAACCCACTTATGTATCGTCGGGTGCCGGGTGGGCATGGCCCATTTGGTGGGTGTGGCCCATTGGGTGTGCGTGGCTTCGGTGGTAATGGCAGACTGGGTGGGACTAAAACATTCAATCAATCAATTCCAACTTTGCGAGATTTTTTTTTTCCCGCAAGAAGTTGAAATTCATTGATTGATTGAACCTTTTTTTTTTTTGCACACGGCGGAGGCCTAAAGCGAAAAGGTTTTATAAAACTCAGCTGAAGGCCTAGGACTGGGGCGATGGTGCGGGTGCCAACAGAGAGGGCTCTGTGTGCCACCTGTGGCACCCGTGCCATAGGTTCGCCACCACGGGACTAGAAGATCTCCAAGGTCCCTTCTAGCCCTATGATCCTATGAGAATGAGAATAATCGGAACACCAACATTTCCTCTCAAGCCAAAACACAGGATGGCCTCAATGAATCCACAGGGCTGGCTCCAACACAGAAATGGGAGAATTTATGTCCCTCCAATGGTTCACAAAAGAATCTACCAATATAGCCCATGATCAACCACAATTCCATCTGGAAGGTCAGGCTTTGTCCTTCTGTTTTAAAGGGATATTCTATCTGAGAGAAAGCATAACCCAAATGAATATACAACTGGCTCTCTCAAATCTGAGCTGCCCACAAAAGGAAAGGGATGGTGTTAGGAAGAAATATTTGCCAGAATCCACACAAATTTGCCAAACGGAAGGGGCAAAGCCCTAAACTTAATTTATTTTCACTAGGAAGAGAAGCAGCACAACCTGGACAGCATTCCCTCACTCACTCACCCGGGCTTGGAGACAATTTCCCGTAAAACCCGCACGGCATCGTCATTGCTCATGTTCTCGAAGTTCACCTCATTCACCTGCAACATATCAAGAGTTTATTTGTCAGCAAGGAGGCGGCCCAACCCTTCCCTTAATGCTATTTTCTTCAGGCGTTTCAGGTTACAGTGCCCATCATCCTCACCCATGCTGGCTGGGGCTTATCGAAACGGCCCTTTGGGAATTTGAACGCCGTGTGGGAGAAAGCGGACATGCTGCTGAGGAAGGAAACTGAGGCCCAGTTAAGAAGCCACGTCTGCTGCCACCTTCTCAACCAACCTGTAAAAGCATGTCGCCTGGCTCAATCCGCCCATCCGCCGCCACTGCCCCGCCCTTCATGATGGAGCCGATGTAAATGCCGCCGTCTCCCCTGTCGTTGCTCTGTCCTACGATGCTGATTCCCAGAAAATTGTATTTTTCTGACATCAAGAAAGAGAACAATAGATTACACAAAGAAAGTTAAAGCAGATTTCCCCTGTGTGTGGTGGTGATGACCTCCAAACCAGAGCGAAAGACGGCAGTTGCCCAAGACACTCTAATGCTGATTTGACACCAATTGTCAAATTTTCTCTCGCTCTGCAGATTTAAATGCCCACGAATCTCGCCCAGTGTAGCCAGTGGGGCTTACCCATGTTGAGGGTGACAGTGATGATGTTGAGGGACATGGTGGAATCGGTGATGCTGCTGAAGGAGGATGACTAGAAGACAGAAGAGGAGAGAGAGAGTGGTAAGATGGCATAGTTTCAACCTATTGGCGGCCAGAGCCAGCTGCAAAAACATCTCAGGTTGTCGGGGAGCGCCTGATGCTTGCCACAAATTTATTTATTTGTATTTCATATTTCTAAACAGCCTATCTCCATCAAAGAAGGGCTCTGGGCAGTGTACAATATAACTGATAAATAGAACGATGTATAAAAATTAACATTAGAAATTAAAAATTAGAGTTAAAAATTGCAAAATTATAGAACGATGACAATTCAACATCAAAAGAGGGGGGGAAAGCCTAAGATGGCCATTTAGTGTGGGGCTCCCAAGGGACTAGCCAGCCCCATAGTTGCGAGGTCCCCTGCCCCCCCCATGCAAGGCCGCAGAGCCACGTTTTGACCCCTTTGCGGAAGGCCAAGAGATTGGCGGCTTCAAATGAGGAAGGAGGAGGAGCCAGGTGCCATGGGGCCTTCCGTAAGGCCCTCAAAAGCTGTTCTTGTATTCGTTTTTCTTTGCCATCCCTCGCTGCAGCTATCTCTGATCTACGTCAGAGACCACCACCCAAGCTGGGAATGTCAGCCCGATCCAGAAGCGGCAACTGCTGGAAGATTTTAAACCTAGATTGCAAAGCACTGCCATCCCAGCCTCTCACCCGGTCGATCTGTCGCATTTTATGTTTCCTTCGCCTGCGCTTGTGCTTGCGAATCAGACGGGACGACGTGCTCTGCTCCGTGGAGCTACTCAGCCTGGAGGGAGACGAAGAGAGGACCGGATTTGAGAAAGCGGAGGACAGCTCAGCCACTTTGGTTCTTGGATGGCTGTTGCTTCTGGACTGCGAGAGGAAGATATTGTCAGGGAGATATCAGGCTTTATAGACCCTTATGCAGAGCGAGAGAGAGAGAAAAAAATGAAGGACTCTGGATCAGCTCCAAATGGCTAGTTTCATTCAATTCTGCCAGGCTTCAGCAGGCAGGTCAGACTGGAATTAATCCGGCCACCTTACATGAACTCAAGAATTTATGATTAGTCGTTTTTGCTAAAGTTTGGAAGTCATAAGGAAAGAAGAATTCCAGCAACAGCTGTGTGGCAAGAACCAACCCTACTTACAGATTTAATATTCAAAGGCTTTAGCTGTTCTTTTTCCACCCAATATTGTTGTTTCCTTTGCCAAGGAGACACAATTGGGTTAGATCTACTATTGTGCTGCTGTCGAACTACCTCATCCAGTAGTGGATCTTCGCGTTATAAATCCAGTGAAGGGAGTCTTAAATCCAAAATACGGAAGTGGGCCGTAAGTTTGATCTTTCTAGCTGATCTGGAGAGTAAGCGAGATTTTTCAATACACAAAAGCCTTTCCCCCCGTAATCAAATCAGTTAAGAGGCAATTCGACTCCCTTCAAATTTCCAACTCAATCCGGGAAACGGATCCAGAAGTTCCACTAAATTGGTGCTGAAGTTCTGCATGATTTAAGGAGACCACATGCCACCGAAGAAATAATGGGATACAAAGATCAAGGAAACTCAGGATTAGTGTTAGCCCCTTTCTAATTTCAGCCTCTTTCCAGGCTAAAAGAAAAAAAAGTCTGGCTAAGATGACTCACAACTCTTCACGTGCCTAGAAGCACCCTGGCCAAGCCCTGGGTGAGTTAAAAAAAAAAAACAACCAGTCCGCAGCCCTTATCTAAAGTTGAAGCCAATAGAAAGATTTCATTTCTCTGAATGAAAAGGACGAAGACACACAGAGAGATCAAGGAAAAAAGAAAGACAAAAAAAGTCCAATACTCACATACAAGCAGAGCCGAAACATTGCTCCTTTTTTAACAGAACAAACTCTGGACCCCCACCCCACCCCCCAACTGCCACAACAGGCCTACCCAATACTGACTGAAAATGTCCCTTTTGCAGCCCTGGACAAAAGCATCCTTGTCTGCCCCATTCAGTGCAGCCCCTCCTCATCACTCCCCTCCTGCCGGAACGCCTCGCGGCTTTATGAAAATCATCTTTGTAATATCGAAGAACGAACATACCTGGACACATTCCATTCTCCTGCTCTGCCTGGCTGCCTGGCCAGCAGATTGGCCGGCTCACAAAGGAAAGTCTGCCTTGCTCACGGCTTCTGAGTTTGGGGGTTTGGGTGTAAAAGAGGGAGGGGGGGGTTGTTTTTATTGTTGTTTTTATTTTTCGTTTATTTATTTATTCAACGTATATGCCGTCCACCTCACCTGGAGGCGACTCTTTAAGACGGCTTACACTCATGAAAAAGAATAAAAACAGAATTACAATAAAATTCAATCCTGGACTCCCTTTTTGTTATCATCGCAGCAGCCCATAAAGTCCATCTGAAATGGACAGTCCTAGAATAGGGGTAGGGTTGGAACAGGCCATCAGCCCAGCTGGTGGGAGCTGCAACCAAAGCTAGAAGAACAAGGAAAGGCCAGCGTAGGAGTCGGCAATGCACACGTAGACAATGGGAGAGGGGTTTGATTTCACAACCACAGGTGTGAAAAGCCTCTCCAGATTGCAGCAGACCAGAGCCGAACATGAGCCAGAGGTATGATGCTGTGGCAAAAAAAAGGCCAATGCAGTTTTCGGCATTAGTCATAGAGGCAGCTCTCCTCTGCAAATTCTAGCTTCTATGGCAAACAGTGAGGGATTCGCTATTTTTTTGCAGCCCCAAATATCTAGCGGACATCCAACTGTTTAGTGCTGACCTAGAGGGATGGCGTGTTCTGAAAGCAGAGATTATTTAGCCACTGCTATAGATTTCCACATTGAGCTGCGGGGAAAACCAATCTGGATCCAGCTCAGACTCCATATGGACAAAGCAACCACCTGTGGCACCTTCAAAAGGCTTGGAGTTCAGTTCCCATCAGTCCCAGCCAGCTAACTCAAAGGCAACGGTGGACGTTGTGCTCCAGAGTATTTATAGCACCCACCGTTGCCCGGCTCAGGTCTGAGAAACACTCCTGAAAAGTGTTGAGGCGTGGCAAAGGACTTCCTTACCTGCTGGTGTTTTCCTCGTTGTCCGAGTCCACAAAGCTGCTGGATTCAAGTTCGCTGCTCATCACAGTGGAGGAGCTATCGTAACCGGGTGGAGGCTCCCAGAGTCGGTCAAGTTTCGGATGCCCATTGATGCGAGAGACTGCAGAAATCCAAAAAGGTTAATGGGCAAGGGTCATCGGGCTGGACTGGACTGAGCTGACACCAAGTGGGCAACAGGTGCAACCGCCCTGATGCAAACAGCATGGGGTGGTGGTTAGTGGCTGGAATTCCCACTGCTGCTTGGCCAACTGAGGTCTTTGGAAAGAGCAGAAGCTAACCCTACAGAGCCTAGTCACAAACTATAGTGTAGTAAACTACTGCACACAGTGGTAAACTACTATATTTGTGGGAGTTGAAGTCCACAGGTTGTAAAGTTGCCAGGGTTGCCCACTTCTGAAGTAGACCCAATTCAAACACCTCCACTGCTGCTGGTAGGTAGCAGCAGCCTTACCATAAGTATACTCGGGAGAGTGCAAATCTAAAGGGATTTAGCATTCAGGTTAGAGAACATGCTTTGCTATTCTTTGATCTGGTAAGCAAGTTCGGGCATCTCCAAATGCTTTTTATTACCTGGAAGCTCTGCCAAACTGAATTTATGGATTGCAAGGGTGGGGAAATCTCTCTCATACATGAGCAGGATGGAAAAGCATGGACAGCTTAGCCCACTACTGATTCCTCATTCTTTTTGTTTCCCCCAGAGAAAGAAAGAAAGAAAAATATCTGTGTCTATTCCCACCTAGTAGAGAATTAATGGCCCACATCGCTTGCTTACCTGGTCTATTTCTAGGAGGAGGAAAGAGAGAGAAAAAGGGAAGGGGTGAATCTGTAGCCAGAACCTGAAGAATAAATAGGTTGGATTTTCTATTTTTCTATTTGATCACCGCTGTGTGACTGCTACATGCTCAAAAACGAAAAGACCCTGAAATTGCAGGAACAATTGCAGGAACGGTCGGTGAAGATGACAAAACTAGTAGAGATGGCAAAATTAACTTAGGGAAAAATCAACAACTACAATTATTGGCAACTGGAAACTCTTTATGGGGACTGGAGGCTAAAGCATATCAGGAACGGCTGCTGGAATTGGGTATGTCTAGTTTAATGAAGAGAAGGACTAGGGGTGACAGGATAGCAGTGTTCCAATATCTCAGGGGCTGCCCCAAAGGAGAGGGAGTGAAGCTATTCTCCAAAGCTCCTGAAGGCAGGACAAGAAGCAACGGATGGAAACTGATCAAGGAGAGAAGCAAACCTAGAACTAAGGAGAAGCTTCCTGACAGTTAGAACAATTAACCAGTGGAACAACCTGCCTCCAGAAGCGGTGAATGCTCCAACACTGGAAGTTTTTAAGAAGAGACTGGACAGCCATTTGTCCGAAAATGGTATAGGGTTTCCTGCCTGAGCAGGGGGTTGGACTCGATGACCTCCAAGGTCCCTTCCAACTTTATTATTATTATTATTATTATTATTATTATTATTATTATTATTATTATTATTATTATTATTATTATTATTATTATTATTATTATTATTATTATTATTATTCCCCTAAAATGAACAGTGGCTACATTGTGGCAGGGAGTCCCACAAGTTCATCGTGTACCAATCCAGGTACTTCTCGTCTTTAGAAAAGGGAGCTACATTCTGGATCCCCAGGGAAGAAATCGAATTGTTTGCTCACTCTTGTTAAAAAAAAAAAAAAAAACAACCACCACACTTCTGCAAAAAGTCGACTTAATCCCCAGCCCTAGTGAAAATCAAAGGGTTTGGATTTAAGCGCATATCCCTCCCATAAGCTGCATCCCGATTAGGCAGAGCTACAGCCAAATGTTTTTTGTTTTTGAGGATTTTGCTGTTGCAGAGAACAAAAAGAACGGCTGCGCTGCTAATTCACTTATAAGCCCTCCGCAACGGCCCTGCATCTCATCGCTTCTCAGTTGCCAATTCAAAAAGGCTTCCCCTGCAGACTGCAAGCGCCTAGGTGCAAAGTATGAAAAACCTTAAACTCCCTTTTATGTCTTCTTGACCAAAACCTACCTGCTTTCCCAGATACCTTAAAAAGGAATCCCTGAACTAGTCCCCAGTCCAATTTCCACCATCCGGTGGCAATTAGAGGATTTGCCATTTGCCATGCCCCACTCTGGAGATAAGCGAAGGAGAATGGATATTCCCGTTTTTTGGGGGGCGGCTAGAAATCAACCATTCCTTTCCAGCCAGACAGCTGAAACAGAAGCAAGACTTAAAAAAAAGGAAAAGAAAGAAAGAAAGAAAGAAAGAAAGAAAGAAAGAAAGAAAGAAAGAAAGAAAGAAAGAAAGAAAGAAAGAAAGAAAGAAAGAAAGAAAAAGAAAGAAAGAAAGAAAGAAAGAAAGAAAGAAAGAAAGAAAGAAAGAAAGAAAGAAAGAAAGAAAGAAAGAAAGAAATGTAGGCAACCAAAGACCCTTTCAAAGCCAGAATAACCCTAGCAAGACTCGTCCTTCCAAACTTTGCTGAATCCCAACTCTTAACATCCCTTGCTAATCACCAGCTAGCCTTGCAATCCCCGCTCAGCTACATCTGGAGTCTGACAGCATGAATGACACAAATGCACCCTATTTGAGCCACGTGTTACTGCCTGGATTTGTGTCCCCTGTGGCAGTTCCAGAAGTAGGACGGAGGGAGGCTGTGATAAGAGACTCGCACTTGTCCTCCTCCTGGCCTTCAGCATTTATTAAGCGGCTTAGAAAGACGTTGAGGAAAACTGAGTTTAAAAAATAAATAAATGGGCAAGTCGCCCTCCTTCAGTCTTTGGCTATTAAATGAGGTGGTTAGGGCTCCTGGACCCTGAAATCCTGAGCATCTGCCTTAAGGCATTTAGGCATTGGGGTCTGCCAGGAAAATGCAACCAGGAGGAGCACAGAGGACAGCAGGATAAAGAAGTCGTAGGGGAAGATTATTGAGGGATGGGGGTTAGGAAATAGGAGGAGCTCAGGGAATGGAGGCTCAGCTGGAAAAAAGAAAGCTTAAAATCATCTGGAAGGGAGATGCAGGCCTGCATCTTTTGGCAAGAAGACTATCCGTGCTATCCAAAGGTCTGTGTCCTTCTCCTGTCCTGATCTCTGTGTTTGGATTCCCCTCTCCAAAGGGAAACTAAGCTGACTTTTTCTGCCTCATTCTTAAGCTGCAAGAGAATTTCCTCTGTGGTTGATACACCTGGTGTCGTTCAGGAGCCAGCCTAAGTGTCAAAAATGCCTTCTCTCTCTCTCTCTCTCTCTCTCTCCCTCCCTCCCCCCCTCCCTCCCTCTAACACACACACACACACACACTTCATTGATAAATAAATGCAAGCCGTGCTGCTATGCCCAGCCAGAGAAAATACCATTAAAACACATCTTCATATTTAGGAAAAAGAAATCTGGAAAACAATTTTCTTTCCCATCAAACTGAATGCGGAGAGTCCTGTCGGAGAGATGCCGGAGGAGGTTTGAATACAACATGAATGACACACACACACACAAACACACACACACGAAGACCAACCGGTCACGCCTCATTATTTGCTGCGGACATTTCAAGCAGCCATCTGCTGATTCCCTCTGCCTTTGGGGGATGCCCAACATGGATTGCCAGGTTCAGACAGTCAAATCCACCTCCTTGCCCTCCCCGGAAAAATGGACCAGGAAGAGAACAAGCAGTGAAATGATGGGGGTGACATTTGACCCCCATCCATGTCCCAAGTCTGAACAAATCTCCATTTCTTAATCACCTCTCTAATCAGAGCTTTCCCTTTCCTGAGCCTCTTTAGGAAACAGAAGAGGCGGGGTTGGTAGCCACAAAGAAGCCTCAGTTCATAATGAGGACCCCAAACAGACCTCCTAAACTTCCAATTAAGTATTCTGCTTTTCCCTTTTAATCAGAATTGGTCAATTGTCTCAACCTCGCACGGTGTTTATTGTTTCAAACCAGGGTGAGGGACTCGGCCCTCAGTCCTGCTGTGACAGCAGGCATATTGCTTCCCATTAAAATAAAATAAAACACCACCAAACTCACAGACAGAAGCTCCCTTAATTAGACCCCAAACAGGGATAAAAGCAGATTTTTGGCACACGAGGAAAATACAGCCCATCTCTGGCTTGTCTCCATAACCCCCCCCCCCACCCCCTGTCAGTGCAATTATTCCTTAGCAGAGAAGGACTTGTCCCCTCCTGCAGGCTTGTTTTAGGATCTGTGTGCCCAAGACCAACGCTGGCATTAAAGAAGAGAGCTGTTGCCTGCTGCTTCACAGATGGCACAGCTCCCTCCGAAGAAAAAAAGGGTGAAGAGGGCATGAAGACAACTACAGAGGGCATCGTTCAGAAGAAGGCTGGGTTCTGAAATAGCCAGCATTCTCACAAAAGGGGATCGGCAGGCAAGCAAAGAGTGACACACACACACACATACACACACAAACACACACACACAGAGCAGTGCAGGCAAACCAACAATCCCAGATTACTTGGTACTTGAGAGAGATTCAATCCTAGCATTCATGGGTAAGGCTGCAGAGGACCCGACTGCTGGAGGAATTGACACCCTCTAAATCTTGAGGGAATGTTTAAAATACTAAAAAGAACCCACACACACACACACACCACACACCCAGGAAAGAGAGAAAAGTGGGAACCCTGAGCAGCCTGTCATTTCGCCGTCTAGCTCCTAAAAAGGCCATTTGTCACTGATTGTGGTGGTATAAATGATTGGGTCAGTCCTGATTAAATCAGAGGTGGAAGACTACGAGAGAACATCGAAGGCAGGAGGTGAGGCTTGGCAAGTTAAAACAAATATCTCGGACAAAAGCTGCAGCAAGCTACTGTACTTCCACCTTCTCGCCAGGAAAATGCCACCAAACGGTCCATGAAGGCACCAGGAGTTCAAACTCAAAGAGGAGATTCTGCATTTTTAAAAACAATTCAGACATCCTATATGAACTTGCCTGCTTACTGAGAACACATGAGGAATGTTTTGCAGTCATTGCATGCCTCTCAGGGTATTGTAGGACTGGGCGTTTGCTGATGCTGCTCCAGACTTTTGCAACGGACACCTTAAAAGCTTTTCTGTTTCAGACCTGATTTTTCTCTGCAAATCCTCTTAACGATGTGTTTTAGGCTCCTGGCTAACCTCAGAAAGGCAGGCCAATCAGAGGCAAAAGGAGAAGAGCCAAACGTACCATCTTCGTGACCTTCTCGGTTCCTCCGCCGGTGACGATCCCGCCGGTGGCTGACAACTGACTCGGTTCCTGTTTCGTTGTCCAGCCCATCTCGGCTGCTTGAGGCATTCGGGCTGCGGAAGAGGAAGTAGAGATGCGGTGCGCACATTAAGCCAGGCTGTATCGTTTATGTGGGACCCTTTAATAAATCTCCATTATTATAAGCTAACCAACGTCTTGTGGCTTTTAATAAAACGCGTTCACTGGAAAAGGTGCTAGCGGGCTCCTTCCAATTAATCAATCTTCAACTACTAAACCCATTATAAATTGTGGATGTGCTTCAAGGCCAGATATATATATCAAGAAGAATATACGAAGACCAATGCACATAGTCCTCAACTTACAACAGTTCATTTAGTGACCGTTTCTTGGGAAGAACTGGGTCTTTTTAACTGCTACCGTTCGGCTGGGTTCACACAAGGGCATTCACCGCCTTCTGGTGAATGTGGTGGACAAGACTCAAAAAGCAAGTCTCCAGTTGTTCATGTGTGTCTTGGGGAAACTAAAAAAAAAACCATCTTCTCAGATCATGCAAGGGAACAGCCAGGAGAGGGCAGAAACATCACTGCAAAGGAAGGAAGCAGGCTGGCTGAAGCAATCAATCTCTCTCTCTCTAACTGTTCTAGGCGGAAATGCTACACAGGGTGTGACCCATTCCCAGGACGGGAGAAAAAAAATGTGGAGAGATTGTCCTGGACTCAAGAGCTCCTGATTTTATCAGATTTAAGTGTTGTATATTCCTTGTTTTATTATTATCGGCATTTTTAACTCAACTGGTTAACCCTGGCTTAGGAAATCCCACTCTTTAAACTGAGTGCAGGCCAAACTGTTGTCTTTTTAGAAACTGCTTTATAAGAATGCTTGAAATAGGAATAAGACACCCGTGACCCTCCAGATGTTGACCTGCTACAATGCAGGTAGTCCTTTACTTACAAACCATTTGTTTAGTGACCATTTGAAGTTACAATGGCACTGAAGAAAGTGACCTATGATGGATTTTCACACTTATGACCGTTGCAACATCCCCATGGTCACGGGATCAAAATTCAGTCACTTGGCAACTGGCATGTATTTATGACGGTTGCGGTGTCCCGAGAGCACGTGGTCACCATTTGTAAACTTCCCAGCTGGCTTCTGACAAGTATAGTCAATGGGGGAAGCCAGATTCACTTAATGACCGTACGATTCACTTAACAACTGCGGTGATTTGCTTAATAACTGTGGCAAAAAAAAGGTCATAAAATGGGGCAAAACTCCCCTGACAACTGCCTTGCTTAGCAATAGAAAATTGGGGCTCTGTTGCGATCGTAAGCCGAGGTCTAGCTGTATGTGCATGAACACAAATCCACATCCAATGACTTTAAAAAAAAAAAAAAGTGTTAAAAAAGACACGTTTCTGAAATATCCCATTAACACATTATTTCTTAAGCCCTGTTTTGCACAAGCACCTTTTCACTAGCTTTGCCTGACAATTTTAACAAATATTCTGAATAGAGGGAAAATATTTTGTCTGCAGGGAGAGTCGCTCAGTCAAAGTTGCCAGCGTTTTTCAAAAGCTGAGTTTTGCAACAGGGATACCCAACCTGCAGAACATTGGATATTATCATCTAAACCTGTATCTGATCATTGTGTGATGCCTGTGATTAAACATAATCCTTGCTTGCTTCTCCCTATCTGATGACATGCACCGCCTTCCCTCACCAAGGCAGTCAAACTAGCCCCAGAATAGGAGGAAACATTCTTCTCTACGGAAAAATGAGTATTTGCAAAGAGCAACCCAGCATCTCAGGCAGAAGACCCAAAGAGTGGACAACTTGAGGGTTCCCAGCTTTTGCTGGATTACAGTTCCCATCTTCCCTGACCATCGGTCATTCCAGAAGTGGCTGGAAGTGGAGAGATCAACACCTTCCCCAGATTTCCCCACATTTTTTTTTAAAACTCTGGAAAATATGCCCAGGTGAATATTGCATGCAGCAAGAACGAGCATGTGTTGAAATGTTTAAATCGAACCATACTGAAAGGAAGGCGGGCGAGAGTCTCCGATGCCCCCGGTTCGCTCAAGGGGAGGAGGAAGATCCGTGTGGCTTTCTGCGCACTGCGATCCGCCATCTGAATGGGAGCTCTCGGCCAGGACCAGCTGCAAGACAAGGAGGTGAATTAAATGAGGATGTCAGGACGAGGATACACCCCCTTCCGTCCGCAACTTAATGCTGTGAAAAAGAGTGCCTTGTTAACCATCATCCTGACTTCTGAAAAGAACCACCTGTCTCTTCCTGAGTGGCTTGCTAGACCGAAAAAGGAGAATTGCCCGTCTGACCCAGATACTAAACAATGACACTTAGGGAAATCCAAACTTTCTAACTGCAGGTGATGCAAACAGAAGCCGACAGAATCCCTCTTTGAGGAAGAGGGGCGGTTCAGAAATGTGAAATACAAACACACAAACAAACAAATAACAAGTTGGCTACTTCATCCCTCTAGGCACAAGAAACAGGACTGTATTCAAAGCTAGTCTGGGTCTCAGTTGTGTCTCTTTATCTTCCAGCCTGAGAGATGTCTCACCCGAACAGATTCACTTCCCAAAGCCAGCCTTTTTTCCTTGCTCCTACTATAATGAGGTTCAGCACAAAATAGCTGCATGTTTCTCATCCCAGCGAAGCCCGCCTCTCCCCAATTTCGAAAGAGTAACCCCTGGGGAAATGTTAAAAGAATACTAAAGGCAAAACCAACCAGTGACAGAAGGCACAAAATTGATATTCCCCGAGCTGATCTGCAGGGAAAATGTTCATCGGGAAGAAATGTCAAAGAGGTGGATTGCCAGAATGGCGGGGAAAATACCAGGGGACCATCTACCCCTCTGGCATCATTTATGCTGATGAAAAGGTTTGCGTGAATTAAAAGGAGGAGGGGAGGGAGGGGGAAATCAAAGAAAAATGCAAATGTTACATGTGTTTTTTCTTCTTCCCTATTAGGTTCCTAACACGAAAATGCTTCCCCAAGGGAGAGTGGGAATTCAGTGTAGCTGGTTTTTTGAGGTGGGCGTGAATGACGTCTTCATTTAAAGACTAACGAGACAAATGAGCGCAGAGAAAAAAAAAATTATAGGACTGGAGGGAAAAAATACAGAGATTGGAGCAGTCAAGTTAGTGAGCCAAAATCCACACACACCCTTAAAAAAAATATATATATAGTTTTTGTTGTTCTAAAACTATGCTGTAAAGTGGGTAGGTAATGTCTTTTAAAAGATCTGAAGACCCGCCAATTCTAATTTCTAAAGGGACAGAAAAGCAAGGCTTCACACTTTACTGGACAAACTGAGAATTTAAAGCTAAGGCGTTAAGGAACGTTGCCCATTGCAGGGATTCTGGGCACGTGCAAAGGGCAAAGCCAAACCATATAAAACACAATGTGAGAGCTTGCATGGATTTTAATCATATAAAGAACACAGTGTGCTTTTATTTTTCCAACGCAAAAATAAATCTACTATAATCTAGATTTAGATTTAGACTTAAACATCGGAGATCGAGGTTTGGGGCTGTAGAAGACAAGATCAGCTCTAAGGGACAATTCTCTATAGAACAGGCCACCATGCTAAAGTATGTGTTTCCTTCCATTCAGAGAAAGCAAGCCATTGTTACTCCATGATGGATTGCTTGCGAACTGTTTTTCGCCCATCCCTCTGCCTTGCTGTTTTTCGGAACAATCTAAAGCTGAACAGATTTTATCCATTTATCGGAATCAGGAGCAGACCTGGGAAAGAACCATGCTCATGAAAAGGAGAATCATACCACGGAGTCTTGCGGGGGGCGGGAGTACCACCCTGGATGGCGGGATGCGGTTGTTGGTGGGGAAAAAAAAAAAAAGCATGACATCATCCTCGGCCAATCAGGAACTAGTGCCAAAGCCAAAGCGGCGAATCAGCTGGGGTTTTCCCAAGAGGGGGGGGGGAAATGACATTCCGTTATTGCAGCCGATGAAACAGAAAATTGCCTACAATGGCCGCCCCACTGTGCGCAACCTGTGTCAGCCGCCACGCCGCCCCAGACAGACAAGGGGCTTTTTGGCAAACAAAGTCAACCTCAGCAGGGTGGCTGCGCATGGATTCACGAGCCAAAAATTGGAGGAGGCTTTCAAAAGCGGGGATCAAAATCGCAAACCGTTGAAGGCAATTAGCGAGGAATTCAGAACGGGCTGCGGACAGACCCTGCAGTGAGGCGAAGTGGGCGTTTGCCACAGAACACGAAGGGAAGAATTCGTCATCGGAGCCAAAGGAACTCAGAGTTGTGGCTGGGGGAACAGCTAATGGTCACCTGTCCTTGCATCCTCTTGTGTGCACCGGTGTCTCGTGGGTTTTCTCTTTCTAGAGATCTATCAGATGCACCCAAGACCTGGCAAGTGATGGGTCCCACTTTGTAGAGACACCCCCCCCCAACTGCGTCTTTTGTCCGCATAAATGATCTGGCAGAAGTGACTCCACGTACCCAGGACACGACACGTCCGTTGAAACATGGGAGCTTTGCGTTGTCATCCGAGATCTCTTCCTTTACCACCCTGGGAGAAAAGAAAGAAAGAAAGAAAGAAAGAAAAAGAAACATCAAGGCTTTCCATTGGATGATAAACCTAACAAAGCATAGGTAAAAGGTGAAACAAGAGCCCACAAATGTTCAAATGTTAGAATGTCAGGGTCAGTGGTGACATCTGGGCTGCATTTATTTTACTGCATCACAAATACACAGAATAACAGAGTTGGAAGGGACTTGGGAGGTCTTCTATAGTCCAACAACCCCCTGATCAGGCAAAAGACCCTGTACCATTTCAGACAAAATGGCTGTCAAGTCTTTTCTTAAAAACCTCCAGTGATGCTGGAGCACCCACAGCTTCTGAAGGCAAGCCGGCCCGCTGATTAATCGCTCTTAACTGTCAGGCAATTTCTCCTTAGTTCTAGGTTGGGTTCTCTCTTTAATAATTTTCCACCCGTTACTTCTTGACCTACGTTCAGGTGCTTTGGAGAATAGGTTGTCCCCCTTTTCTTTGTGACACAGGAGCAACTTAATCCCCTGAATGAGCAAAAAGAGGCCTTGCATCGTCTCACCCTCTTTTGGAAGCCTCTCTTAAGCCCTTGTGGAAAGAAAAGGAAACATCATTCGCGTGAAGACAGCGTGGGAAGGAAGCCGGCAGAAGAGAGCACGGCACCGATGTCTCTTTCCACTTTATTCCCCTGTCTGGGGCAAGTGGCAAATCTGCACAGGCCCGTACAGAAAACACCACTCGCTTAGGGCAAAAAGGAATTCCTGCCAGGCAACCAGGTGGAACGAAGCTGGCATTTAGTGATAAGTAAGAGGCTGAACCTGATCAAGCAGGCAACTCTGGCCCTTAGCAGCTTTTTCACAATTTCAGGCATCACACTCATGTCTGGGCACCACCCAGGGAGGTTTGGTCTCAACATGGTGAAATCAGAAATGTCAGCCTTCCTTTTAAAGGGACCACAGACAACATCCTGAAAACTCTCCCAGTCTGGTGAAGACAAAGCTTTGACTTCTGACTCAGCCTCTCTTCCCAACACAAAGACATCGAAGGTCAAGTCAAGCACAGAGGAGGGGAAACGATTCCTTCCAGATCAAGCTTTCAGGCTAGCCTGTGGTCCAGGATCTCCTGGTGGTCTTCCATCCAAGTACAAGGATGCGAGAACAGCAGAAGAATCTGAGGATGTAAACCAAACTGGGATGTTTGGAAAAGGTTCTGGAAGAAGGTAGTGAAAAGCCGAGAGCCGAGTTCAACTCGGTGTATTGCCATTTTTAAAGACACATGCTAAACGCTTAACTTAAATATTAATATTTAATACATTGGCTACGTCCAATGAGGTTACCCATCTTTATTTCGTTAATGAATTTAGAGTGCTGCAGAGAACTCCTGAAATGAATCTTTGTTGGCTTTATATTGCAAAATGAACCACTTGGGGGAGTGAATTATTGCAAGAGGTTGGCGGTACTTATCCACATGTGGAACTCCAGAGCCCATCAGTCCTCACCACTGCTGATGGAAAGGGGAGGATAACACTCAGAGGCTTAAAAACTCCAAGCAGCCATCAATTAAATTTCTGCCATTTAACAAGGGGCTTAGGGCAAAGCCCTCCCCTGTGGTTGCCAGCTCCACTTTCATTTTCTTCTAGTAGCAATTACAGGCAAGCCAAGAGAACATCCAATTCTTAAAATAGCGCCTGCTTCTTTTTTTCTTTTTTTTTTCTCCACCCCAAAAAGTGCTGTGAGAGATTCCAGGAACAGGAGAGGATAGGAGTTAATTCACAGGCTCTCCCAGCCAAGCTGAGGTTACAACCTTCTGAAGGTGGAAAAGCCACCACCAAGTCAATTTCTCTCTCTTGATTTTCTCTTCCAACAGCAGTTTCAACATCCTATACAAAATATTTGGTTATAAGGAACCTCAAAGGTCCATCTGCTTCAACCCTCTGCTAAGAAAAAATAGTCACCATGTTCTTAAAGCCCTGGAAAATTCCTTTTTCTGAATTCCCCAGACACACATCAGATACACAAAAAACACACACAGCTATGCAGTCTTCTCCTAAGGTTTCCGTCCAAATCTGCTTCCCCATCTCCATTTATACAAATATGCCACAACTGACGCAACTGCTTTTTACCTCAACTGCTTAAAGATTGTTCACAACCAATAAAGCAGCCAAGATCACACACACACACACACACAAAAGCTCACCTGACTGAGCACCATACCTGCCTAGCTTATAGGGTGTTTTATTTTGTATTTACTTTCATTTGATTATATATGTTTTTAGTCAGACTGTACTGTATTTCACTATTAACTGCTCAGAGAACTTTGATTAGTGTATTTTTTTAAAAAATGAAACCAATGCTTGGCAATTGGCAAGGACTGCCTTTTTCAATCAGCTTTTTTTTCTCTCCTCCATGGAAAAGCTGGGAGAAAGATATTTTGGGATAGGCTGAGTTCTCTTAAGGCTGTCCTTCAGGTTTCTTGTTCAGGCACGTAATGCCATTAACAAGCTCCCAAAAAAAATCAAGAAAAGCAGTTATTATTATTCAAATCTGTCAGATAACAGCAGAGAACTAGTTTTGCCCCAAGGCCAGGCGATACCTTTAGAATTTTACATTAGCTAAAGCCGCTTCTGGCAACGTGGGAAGGAAAGGACCAGTTTATCAAAGGGCATTTCACAGAGCAGAGGCACCACTGAAAACCACTGTGCCCCAGTTAAGACAGGGTTGGTAGAGTGGCAAAGATGGGTTTTGGCATAAAATGGAGTTGTTGGGGCAGAAAAGAGAAGAGAGAGAGGGCAGTCAAAACACACTCGCTGATCCTCTCAGTGGGACATTTCTTCTGTTCCTTTCCTGTACCAGCAACTCCAAAAAGTTCATTAGAGTATTGGAACATAACCCAACACAGGAACAAGTGCCAAACTTTACGCAACAGATTGCCAAGTTTGGCACAAGAATCTCTGATTCTCTAGCTAAAATTACAAAACGCCTGGGGTTGTCGTAAACCCTCTGTTTAGCGGAGTTAATAAGAGGAAGCGATATTTATTAATAAGCAGAATGTCCACGTGTGCTAATCCAGGGTTGTTTCAATTGAGGATTTGCATTAGCCTGTTTCTGGCAAGGAGTTTTATCCACTGTTCTTTTGCCTTCTGATTCAGTTCTGTCGAAAATCCCATCCACGTGTCAAAGGTGAGCTACTCTACTTCTATTGGCCAAAAGGTCCAAGGCCAAAACTGATGCTAATGTACAATTTCTTTTTCCACTTGCACTCCTGACTCCCTCGTAATTAATAAAAATATTCTCACCACTTAGCCACACACACACAGACACACACACATACATGAAAAGGGGAAAAATCAAAGGTTTGTGACTGTTTTACCAAAATTTCCCATTTATACAGGAGCAGATCCTGTCATGATGCATCCTGATGGCAATTCAGTCTGGAGAGAGAAAGAGAGAAAAGAAACCACACCATGTCCCCTATCACATCTATCACATCTGGCAGTGACAACTCTTGGGCTGGAGACCAGAGGTTTGACTGGCTTAGCTAGCTCCTTTTAGACTTGAACAGTGTTTTTTTTCAGTAGCTACAACCATCCTAAAATAACTCACACACTGAAAAGCATGGGGGGGCGGGGGAGAGACTGCTCACGTTCCTAAGTTCAGAAGGGTGTGAGTGGGCCATTTCTCACCCAAAAGGCAGGAAGATCCTCCAGCCCCAAGTTCATTCTCCACACACACACACACCCTTAAAAAACATCCCTTCAAAAATGAGTGGAAAGGTCTTCACAAAGATTTTTGGATCCGGCCATTAGGAAGAGCTCACATTCCCCTCCTCCCCTGCAACATTTAGTACTTCAGCGCGCAACTGATGAAGAAGCCTTACAGAAAGCCTTCAAAATATCTATCGGGGGAAGCCTAATGGAACCTCCACAGTCAGGAGCACTCCATCTCCAAATACACATGCTGGATACAACCAGGAAGGGTGGCTTTTGCACCGGGTATGAAAAGGATGAGGCCTCACATCCCATCGACAAAACAGTGCTGCGAGTGGCAGGCAGAAGATATGGGCTCAAATTTGAAAGAATCACCAAGACAGAATCTAGATTACCAAGGGTTTTTTTTTTCCCCAATGGGTCCTTCATCCACTTCCTGTAAAACTGGGTAAATTCTGCAGGCTGTGCTCAGCGGGGTGCCCTCCAGCTGTGCATCACATGGAGATAGGAAAGCATTAGGAGGCCAAGGGGGGGGGGGGCACTGACCAGGCATAGCTGCCATGGCATCCAAACGCTGGCCAGGAATCCAGACTAGCCATCTTTGCATGACTTGAAGACAACAGCGTAGGAGGCAATGCACAGTTTTGTCTCGGGCCAAAGCAACCTGACGACAGCCGCTACAGACCCAAGGCTGTCAAAAACAATCAGGCATTAAAGCCACGTTCAGGACCTGCTCAATGTCAGCCTGTCAAGCTTGGCAAAAGCTATTATGTCTCAGGCAGGCTGCAGCAGCAGACCCAACCGTCCTTCCTCCCTCCAGTTAAAAATTTTCTTCTGCACATTCTGCCTGCAATTGCTTTGGGCCTGGTTTTGTTTGTAAAATTTTCTTCTTGAAAACAAGAGCCGGAGGAGATAAGAAACACAAAGAGCAAGAAGGGGGTAAAAGTCGATTCCCTTTAAAGGGGGAGTTTCTTCCCCCTTGCCCCTTTCTCTCCTATCCCTAACATTCTTCAAATATCTAAGATTGACACAATCAGTCTTGCCGATGTTGTGGGGGGGGGGGCTGGATTTTGCAAGTCTAGGTCCACTCAAGAGACCCACAACACGTTATGAGGCATCCTGACATACCACTGCCTTTTTCTCCCGTTCTCTTCAATGGAGATATCATACAGCATTTAATTCTCCATTAATTTGCCGACCAACAAGGTTTTTAAACTTGACTGACTTCAGATCAAAGGGCAGGGCTTTGCTGATCTGGCAGATCGTGAAACATAAACCTTGATTAAACCTTGGATAAGACGCCACCAGGAAAGCCCAGGATGGAAGGCTAGGCTGGAAAATGCAGAAAGCTGCTAGAAGAAGGCAGTAACAAATCACTCTGACACTGCTGCTAAGAAAAACGGAACTAAGGAGAAATTTCCTGACAGTTAGAACAATTAACCAGTGAAACAGCTTGCCTCCAGAAGTTGTGGGTGCTCCATTACTGAAGAGATTGTGGACAGTCATTTGTCTGAAATGGTATAGACTCTGAAATAGTATAGGGTTTCCTGCCTGAGCAAGGGGTTGGACCACAAGACTTCCAACTCTTCAGAAGGTTTGGATGTCCCATCACTGGAGACTTTCAAGAAGACACTGGACAGCCATTTGTCTGAAATGATATAGATTCTCCTGCTCAAACACGGGGTTTTACTAGATGACCTCCAAGGTCCCTTCCAACTCTGTTACTCTATATGCTATGTCATGGCTTTGCCCATACAGTCAATTTAATTTTACATTTTTTCCCCCTCCCTGCTCATTTGAGAATGCATCCAATTCATCTTTTTTTTTCAGCACTTTCCCTAGCCTCACAATGTGGGAGGGGGGAGGAACTGGCAGGGGGGAGGTAACTGTTCCCGAGAGACAGCAAAGGACCCGAAGCCAATAAAAATGCATCGGCAAGAAGAGATTCCTTTTTCCAGCACTTTTAATCAAGGCAAACCAACCACACCGGAAATAATTGGTTAGCATTTACCTCCATTGCTGGTTGAGCCTAGATGATTATTTGTGATGCCAAATTATACAGAGAAAGAGGCATCTTTTATTCGTTCCAGAAAAACTGACCCAAAGTGGATGGTTTATTCCACCGAAACCATGGAATGATGGTTATGCCAAGATGATATTTAGCAGATGGGAAAGTCTGCCTTATTGGCAACATTTCTTCTCTTAGGCTAAGTAATGCTCGCAGGCTCATCCAAAACGTGGCTGGCTAGAAAGAAAGATGATCTCCTACTCCGTTTTTTGAAAGCCACACACAGATAATTAAGTCATGAAAAAATAATAATAATTGCAGGATATTTGTTTTACTTACAAGCCTCGTCTCTGCACATAAAGTTCCTTTACTACACAGTGATGGAATTAATGGAATTTAATTTAGTATTTTTTGTTATTCTTGAAAACCTTCAAGGCAGCTATTGATACATCTACCGCTATTTTTAAAATGCAGATGAAAAACCCGAACATTTCGTTTCATACAATGTATTTCCATTAAACAGCAACTGAGGGTATAAACCAATATATAAATAAACCTGGTTTGGACACTGTGCTAAAGCAAAAAAAACATAATGTAAATTTCGAATTTAGTTTAGCATGCTGTATGGCTCTGGTTGTTATGGTTTGTAAAACATTGGTTTGTGCTCAAAGTACTGTGCAAAACCAAAAAACAGTGTCTCAATAAACAAATCATTATAATCAAATTGTAAGAGAATAATAGAATAACAGAGTTGGAAGGGATCTTGGAGGTCTTTCTGCTCAGGCAGGAAACCCTATTCCATTCCAGACAAGTCCAATCTCTTCTTGAAAACCTCCAGTGTTGGAGCACCCACAACTTCTAGAGGCAAGTCCTTCCACTGATTAATTGTTCTAATTGTCAGGAAATTTCTCCTTAGTTCTAGGTTGATTCTCTCCTTGATTAGTTTCTATCCATTGCTTCTTGTTCTGCCTTCAGATGCTTTTGGAGAATAGCTTGATCCCCTCTTCTTTGTGGCAGCCCCTCAGATATTGGAACATGGCCTGATGCAATCTGTGACCTTTATGACTAATTCAGATCAAAACAGAATTCCAGATCTGAACACTTACTTGGAAGATCCCACTTGGATTGATTCTTTAACCCATAATAGTCCACTTTGCATAACAAAAATACAGTCGGTGAATGTTACATATTAGTCTATAAGAAAGTCCAGGGTCCAGGTTGCTCATCAAAAGGAACATTTCCAAAAGAGGGAAGGGGCTTGGCACAGGCTGAGCAAACTCCCACAAAGTTTTCTCCATCTGCTCACCATTGAATTAATAATTTGGCATTATCAGTGTCTGATAGTCTGATGCTGGAGACAGGAAGGGGATGCTCAGAATGGATGGAATCAGACTAAAGATTTTGCCATTCTTTCCTGAGCTAGGCTTATCACATAGTATGCAGCTAATTTTCTTAATCTGCAAGCACCAATTAACGTCGTGGCACAAAATTGGGGAAACTGTGATTCTTGCATTGCTTCCAGATTGAGCGCAACTACTCTGATAAATCACCCTGAGGAATGGATCCAAGTCCCGGATCAGTCACGTTGTGATGAAGGAAAACATCTACTCCCCCCCCCGGAACTCTCCGAGGTACTGAAATGGGGACATGGTTTTGTTAGGATGTCCCTTGGGCCTCTCAAGTAGATGGGCCAAAGCCAGATGTAAAACAGCAGCCAGGGACTCAGTTCAAGGAAATGTGGTGACTCGATGGATAATGACCGTCTGCACTCCAAGCGGTGGAATAGTTTGCTGGTAGGAATACCTAACAACATCTGAGAGGCAAAGATCTCATCCAGAATTTCAAACAAAACTTATTAAAACGGCAAAGCCAGAAGTTAGCGCTGGACAGCTATTATGGCCAGCGGATGTACTTAACGTCTCTTAGGAAAGCCAAGGTAAATGAAGACGCAAGTCCTTTTGTTCCCCAAAATCTCAAGGAATGGGTTCTAAACAAGAAAAAAAAGAAATCTTAATCAGACCCTCAATCCTGGGGCCTTGATTTCCTGCTCTCGACTTTGCTGATTCTACAGGGTGACTCAAGTCAGAGGACCAGAACTTTGTCATGGAGCCCTGACTTTGCTCACAGAAGTGGCTCAATCTTCAGCCTGTCCATTTTAAAGATCCCCAGAGCAGATGATGGAAAAAAAAACCCTCTCAGTCCAAGAGCCTTTGGATTTGATGGCCTTATCGATCACGAGGAGGAGAGGAGATGGTTGTTGTTTATATGTTGTAATTCAAAAGTAGGATTTTTTATTTATTTTTTTAGCATTGAGCCAAGTCTTGGTAACTTGACAGATACATTCATATGGTTTGTTGGCAACAATATGGAGACACTTTGCCAGCATTGTTTTTCCAACATTCCAGTTCAGCTTCTAATTGTGGGATTCCCTGGTGTTCTTTGGTCTAATTCCTGATTAGGTATGAACTTGCTTAGCACTGTCAGGTCATCCAGAGGTAGCTAGGTGCTGCATCTTAATGAGGTCTTCCCAGGATACAAATATCTATTTTCTGTGCTTGAGCTTTATCTAGAGCAGGTCTTTGGCAACTTCGAGACCTGTGGACTTCAACTCCCAGAATTGGGTGGCAGGGGAATTCTGGGAGTTGAAGTCCATTAATCTTAAAGTTGCCAAAGTTGGACACTCGGATTTAAATCCTCCTCCCCATTTTCCAGGGATTTTTTTTCCATTTCCTAAAGCAACAAACAGTTCCATGCAAAAGAAAATAGTTATCCCAGGCTTCCCTTCACTCCCAAGAGAAGATGTCAGGACGGAACACCTCCTGGGCCTCCCCCCCCCCATTAACTGTGAATAGTAAAGGAAGATTTAGAGAGGTGATCCCCAAATCCCAGATCCTCCCCAACAGGAGAAGCAGTGCACACATATTCTTTAAAAAAGAAAGCAAATTCTAAAGCAATCCAAGAATGAACTAACAAAAGAAAAAGCCTCTTTTGCAGTGGGGAAAAGAGACCTCCGCAAAATGCATTTTTTACCATAATACCAATCATTATACAAAAGATTCCCTTCCAGTTCAAAATAGAAAAAGTCCAACTCACACCCCAGGTAACTTTATCAAAGTCAGCAGGTTGGAGTCGTTTCCCATACTTAAGGAGAAGGGATGAAAGGTAAATTCTATTTCTCGGAGGTGCCTTGATCCAAAAAGTACAGATGTAGAAAGAAGGCACCCTCTTGATCATTTTTGCTCTGACACATCTTGCCAGAAGGAACCCCACAAAGACAGGCAGGTGACTTTATTAAGCAGAGAGGCAGACAGAGAGGAAATGGAAGAAAGAAGAAAAGGGGGAGGAGGGGAGAATTAAGACAGCCAATGTATCTTTTCAATCACACACTCCTGGAATGACAGAGAGAGAAAAATCCAGAAATAATAATAATAAAAATAAGGAAAATACAGACCAGGGTTGCAAAAGCTGGTAGAACAACACCCCCCACCTCTGAGTCATTCAAAAGATGCTCCTTTGAGTGGTAGCACAGAAGAGGACCCAAAACTGAACTCCATCAGATCCCTTGCATGTAACTGACCCAAAAGCTCAGGAGGCTGAGAGGGACTTGTTCGCCAAACTAAATTCAGTTTGGTTCTGTTCTGATGAAGCATCTGAGATCCAAGACCTTGCTTTCCTTCCCCTTTGCCTTTTAGGTTTTATCTTTTAAAGAAGCCTGACTCCAAAAACATGTTTTCTAGAAATTTTTTAAAAATTCAGGTGGATTTGGATCCCTGTCTAATTATGGTTAATGGCTCAGCGTTATGGATAAACCAGCCAACTGTAGTTTATTTATTCAAGAAATCCTGATTTAAGCAAAGCATAGCCCGCTTAGCTGGATGTGCTAAGTCCTGCCTGATCCTCTGCCCCTGAAGGGAAGGGGATTTTAGCACAATGTTATGGAAAAAGCATCCAAAAATTAAGAAATGTCTGCTAGTGAATCAATCCGTCCCAAAGAAGGAGCATTTAAACACAGACTGCTTGCCTTTCTGTTACTTGAGGCCTCCTTGCCAATCACGCGTGCCCTCAAAGGGAAACCAAATGACCTCAAGGAGAAATACCCACTCCGTGCTTTGCAAAGCCCAATGCCAACGCAAAACCCAAAAATCTTGAACAGGAATCCCCAGTCTTGTCAGCATCCCTCCCTCCCTCCCTCCCCCCAACCCGCTTTTCTGACTTTTCAGAGTCTCTTCTCCTTCCCCACCCAAACGTCTGTTAAATCCATCTGTTGTTTTCCCGAATGCATAAAAATACACTTAGGGCCTGCACCCCGCCTCCGCCTTCTTCACAATCTTCTGCCAATCTCCCTATCCAGCCCACCCAGCCTCAACCTTCCGACTGCGCCCCTGCTGCTCTTCACAGCGCTTCCCTCCCGTCTTAATTTGAAATTTTGAACTATTCATATTTTTTTTCCTCTTAAAAAAATTCATATCCTCACACCCGCTCCTTGGAATTCCTTCGCATTTCCTAAGGCCAATGCCCTGCTCCCAAAAGAAAAAAAAAAGCTGTAAATGGATTCTGAGCTGTCCAAGCTAACGAAAGTTTTGGCTGCATCCAGATTGTGTCTCCTGACCCACCAGCCATGAGCACTGGGTCAAGGTGCAAGAGAGAGAGGCATGTAAGAAGAGGAAAAATCACTTGTGAAAAAAATAAAACGCACCGCCTATGATGCTAGGTTGGGGGGGTGGGGGGGAGGGGGAGGGGAGGACACACCTTGGCCAGCGCCCCAAAGGCACATGTTTTGAGCCTTAAATTCACCTTTCTTCAAACGTGGCCCTTTTATTATGACTTGTGGACTTCAACTCCCAGAATTCCTCAGCCAGGCACGAATTCTGGGAGTTGAAGTCCACAAGTCATAAAAGGGCCGCGTTTGAAGACCCCTGTGCTAGGTGGTCTTATCTACTCAGCTTGCAGAATGCAGCAGGCTACGCTTCAGCCACAGATCCCTGCTATTTTTCAGGTTCAGCCTCTTTCTCCTCACCTAGGAAAAGCCCCATTAAGTATCCACTCTGCCTGGCCCACCCTACTGTTTTGGAGAGCGCTTGCCAGAACCGTTTGGGACAAGCGTTTTGACAAAGGGAGAAAACTGTTATTTCCACTGCATCTCCTTAGCAGACAATGTTCACTAGTTATCCAGCTTCTGGAGACAGAGGCCCTCTTTAGAAGCCTTCAATATTGGCAAAGAAATATATCTTAAAAAAAAAAAAAACTAAGCAGGGAAAACTTACTTCCCTGGAAAGGGCAGTACAGGAAGTCCTGCCGTTTGTTTGTTTTTCTAACGGGCCTCTCCTCCAAACCCAAACCCACACTGCAGGAAACAGTCATGGTCTCCAGCATCCCTTGCCGTGTTTCCATAATGTGTGTGTGTGTGTGTGTGTGTGTGTGTAATAAAGAACGTGCCCCACCCAGCTGGTCGAGAAAGGCTTCCCCGGTTCAGTAGCTCACTTAGAACCGCTGGCCTGCAGTGGCTTGCAAAAACACCCGGCCACAGGACACGGTTCCAAGAACACCTCCCATCTGTATTCTACAACTGTGCACCGGTGCTAACCAGGATGCCAGCCAGTTACCAGTGCCCTTTTTGAGCCTCCTCCATTCCACCCCAATCCGATTTTCTCCCACCCTGCCCAAAACTCTTTATCCCGAGTGGGTTCGATGGCTTCCTCGTCTTTGAAGTCCTTAACTGTACATCCATCTGCAAGTCCACTATGCTTTTCCTTTATCTGAATAATAATAATAATAATAATAATAATAATAATAATAATAATAATAATAACGTTGGAAGGGACCTTGGAGGTCATCTAGTCCAACCCCCTGCTCAGGCAGGAAACCCTATACCATTTCAGACAAATGGCTGTCCAGTCTCTTCTTAAAAACTTCCAGTGTTGGAGCATTCACCACTTCTGGAGGCAGGTGTTCCACTGGTTAATTGTTCTAACTGTCAGGAAGTTTCTCCTTAGTTCTAGGTTGCTTCTCTCCTTGATTAGTTTCCATCCGTTGCTTCTTGTCCTGCCTTCAGGTGCTTTGGAGAATAGCTTGACTCCCTCTTCTTTGGGGCAGCCCCTGAGATATTGGAAGACTGCTATCATGTCCCCCCTCGTCCTTCTCTTCATTAGACTAGACAGACCCAATTCCAGCAACCTTTCCTTATATGCTTTAGCCTCCAGTCCCCTAATCATCTTTGTTGCTCTTCTCTGCACTCTTTCTAGAGTCTCAACATCTTTTTTACATCGTGGTGACCAAAACTGGATGCAGTATTCCAAGTGGGGCCTTACCAAGGCATTGTAAAGTGGTATTAATACTTCACGTGATCTTGATTCTATCCCTCTGTTAATTCTTCTAATCCCTCTGTTGATTCTTCCCTCTGTAGATAGGGAAGATTGAGTAATGGAATTTCTTTTCCGGATACAGCCAAAGTGGATTGGGGCACTCTAGGCATAGTGGACCCCAGCTCACCTGTCACATGTCAGAACAGGGAGACAGCAAAGTTCACCATGCAAAGTGTTAACGTCACTCCATAATGCACTGGTAAGATCACACTTGGAATACTGCACCCAGTTTTGGTCGCCACGATATAAAAAAGATGTTGAGACTCTAGAAAGAGTCCAGAGAAGAGCGGCAAAGATGATCAGGGGACTGAAGGCTAAAACATATATGTTCTCAAGTCAGCTTACAAAATGTTCTGCACCACAATAAGAGTGCGAGTGGGGCTGATACAAACCTGCATGCCCACAACTCTTTTTATACGAGCGCGGCAAAAGTGTGGATTCTTTTATCATCATCATAAAATGCAACCTGATTTATTTGCCAAATTGAGAAGGCTTGCCCAACTCTACAAAAACTTTGCTATCTTAGTATTTTTGAAATTGCATACTGCCCAAAAGAAAGGATTCTGTAAATTCAGAAAATATTCAGTGTAACCTACTTGGTTTCAGTTTAGGGTATTCTGTGAATGCATCCATTTGAGGCTTATAAATCATTATTTGTGGTTTAGCACAACGTTAGTTCAATAAGCAAACCACAATTTCACACAACGAAGGAACAAGTCTCTGTCAAATCTGCCTGATGTACTAATTCTACCCAGGCACAGTTGGCCGGATCTGTGCTCCAAGCTAAACCATCTATCATGGCTTAATTACCACAAAGCTTGGACGTGCACACCATAATAAACCAAAGCTAAATATTAAATCTTATGGCTTAGCCAATGACATTCCAATATATCAAGGATTTTTTTCCTTCTTTCTTATTTCCTATTTAATCCTGTAAAACTGGAAGTGCCAGGAATTAAACACAGAACCACAAATATGGAAAATATACTATTTGGCCATCAAGCTCCATTGCTTCCCTCTCTGTGGGCATACATCTTTATATAATCTGAAGGGCTAGAACTAGGAGGAATCAAGGACAAAAAAATAATACAAAGGTGCAGAATTCTACCTCATGTTATAGAATCATAGGGAATAAAAATAATCCACTGGTGCTTTTCCACAATCCTTCCTTCCTTGGTTCCGACCTTTGCAAATGATACACAACACCAGTTCCTCAAGCTAGAAATAGATCCAGGTACCACAGATCCAACAGAGAAGGAGCAGATTTTATTACCACGCAATTATTACATTTCAAATGCTGATTCATGACAGTAATAAAAGAACTGGGTGTTACGATTCTTTTAAAACAAATCATTTAAATGCCAACAGATCAAAACATTTAAAAGACGGGGGGGAGGGAAGACTCCACCTTAAAGGACTTAAATTAGGCACCTTCGTATTTCAACTCATAGTTCATGTCATAATAGTTCATATATAATAAGCACAATTTGATCCAGTTTACTGGGAAAGGTACTTCTGGAAAACTCACAACTAAAAATAAACTGCTATCTTTTGTTTATCCCCCGCATCTGGAATCATTTTCTATGTCTAATCCCTCTTTCATCAAATAATGTCAATAATCACTGAGAGACATTTCCTTTAGAACTGTGTCCAACCCATTATTTTTTTTTAAAAAAAACAACCAATTAAATAATTTGTGTTGAAAGTTCTTTAAGCTAGATTGAACACTAATTTAGAACACTGAAAAATACTGTATGTAAAAAATGGGAAAATTCAGACCAGGTTATCATGTGTAAATTTATAGTGTAAACCACCTGGGGCAGATATATAGCTATGATATTTGGGCGCTTGCCAAGGTACAAATTCAGATCAAGTCCAGTTGGGGGGAAAAATGTATTTCAGAAATAGTCTGAAGGTTGAATCGTGGCAACTGGATTTTTTTTTTTTTTTTTGGTTAGTTTGAGATATTTCGCTGCATCTTCATCACAATATTGCAACTCACTTTGGAGAGGAGACCCCTGAGGTTGATGTGGGAAGAGTTGGTACATTCTAACGACTCTTCCTAACTAACTAGCTCTGACTGATGTTGATGCTTGGGTGAGCAGTGGAACGTCTCAAACTAACAAGAAAAATAAATTCAGTTGCCATGACTCAACCGTCAGACAACTTTAGCTGGATGACTGAGAATCTTCATCAAAACATTTCAAAAGTAAAGAATAATCAGCCAGGTAACCAAGGTGAGTTATGAGACTAGAAATAAAGCTACAGTCAGAGAAATAAATAAGAAAGGCAACCTTTTTCCCGCTATAGGATGGGACTCTCATGGGAAGCTTTTTACAGGGGGGGAGCACTTTTGTGGCAAGAAAGGTTGTAAAATGGGGTAAAATTCACTTAACAGCTGCTTTGCTTAGCAACACATTTTGGGCTCAATTGTTGTTAAGTTGAAGACTACCTGTATACATACAATTGATATTATCTCTAACCACAGACATAATCAGGGAAATTCTCCTCCTTTGCTGCTGTGCAATTAACAAAGGTTGAACTTGGTAAAACTCTTTCCTCAGTACCGTATACCAGGGGTCCCCAACCCCCAGTCCCCCAGGCCACTAAACAAGGGAAGCCCCATCCACGGGATGCAGGCAGCACATGAGACCACGCCCCCTCCGTGGAAAAACCTTTCTCTGTGGAACTGGTCCCTGGTGCCCAAAAGGTTGGGGGCCACTGCCTATACAGCTTGGTGATCTAAGCCTCTTAGCCATCTCTTCTCCTGCACAATAAACAGTAACAAAAGCCTCGGAACAGGCCACTCAAAGTAAACTTTTGGAACTGAAGTGTTCAGTTTTATTCCTGGCCTTCCCGGGAGACCATCACAAGATCAGCCTTGCTAGATCGAGCCAAAGTCCACTTAGTCCAGCAGTTCTGTTTTTTACAGATACTTTTGAGGTACTCACAAAGGGGTGTCAGAGACATTATCCTCTCTCACTATTGTTCTTCTGCAACTGGTATTTACAGGCACTGTGCTGCTAATGTCAAAATGACATTAAGGCACAGCCTTTCTCCCCTCCTTGCTTCTTTTATTAAGATGACACAACCCTTCTTGGGGTTTTCCCTTCCCTTTATACTATTACATTTAACTTTAAAAAAAAAAATTATAACGTTGCAAGCCTAGCTGACTCTCTCTTACATAAAAGTCACTCCCAGCCTTTGAAACATAATTATCATTCAATAGAAATCCCAATGCCCCGGCCATCTATCAATGGCCAAAACAAGAATGCTTTGTAGCCCCAGAAAACTGCTCTGACATTGTCAGCTATTGTCATCTTTACCCCACGACAAATAAAAACCCAACCTTTTAAGCACAACACTCCTACACCATTAATGCCATTAAGAGGTAACCAAGACACCGAAGCCAAAACAAGCACCGCTATTTCTTACTATGAAACACCAATCTCGAAACATCACACGTTGGAAGAAGATAATCAGTCTGATCCAGAGACTCCAATTCTCTTTAGCAAACTAAAGTTTATTTCTTGTCCCTGCTTAGACAGCATCACCCAGACAGAAAGGAAAGACAAAACCAACCTCCAGCAGAAACATAATTGTTTTGCTTTTCCAAGAAAAAAAACAAACACAAAACCTTGTGAATGATGGGTATCACAGTGTCATTCTCTCTCTCTCTCCCCCTCTAGGAGAAAAAAAACTCAGTGGCACCTAAATATTTCCCTAGTGTCAAGTCTTTCTTTATAGCAAGAGCAAATAAATCAATCAATAGGCCCAACTGGCAACTCAGAAACTGGCAGCAGAAAAGCTGGTCCTGCACGGTGCTGCATACCTGGCATTTGAAAACTAAACTTCAGACTGCTTTGGGGAGAGGTGGAGTAAAGGGACCCCCCCCCCAACCACTCACAGAATTGCCTCCCAAAACTTTTATAATTCTAGGCCATCAGAGTGTCACATATGCCCAGCTTCTGTCCAGGCCCTTCTACTTCAGAAACTCTAAGCTCCACCTCTTTAAATTCCATATTTCTGCCCTTGCCATCTGAACATGCCCACCTTTGCCAGTGTGTGGCTCAACGTATCTTTCTTTCCACGTGTTTTATGACAATTTCAATCCAGCTGCCGTCAAATGACTCTTGACGACTTAGGTAGAACGTAAGAGGACGTTAAATCTGATCCCAGAGGTTCACATATCCCATTTTAGCTGGGACTTGTTTATTGGCCAGGAGCACAAAAAAAAAAAAGGCTCTCTTTTTGTAAAACATGACATTTGATGTACAGACTTTTTCCCCCCAAGACCAGGAAAGAATTACACAGGGATTCAGAGCAAGCATATAATTTGGTCTTCCCCATGGGGTAGAAACAGGTGCATGGCAAGGAAGCTCGGTAAAAAACAAGCAGATTTGCCCCCACCCCTAAAATGTTAAGAAATACACTCCGAGGCTTGTTAAAAGGCAGGCAGGGGATGCCAGATGTTCTCAAATGCCAGCAAAACCAGGTCAGTTACAATGCTTAACAATTCTCCCCCCCCCCCGAAAAACCTTATAATAAAAACAATAAGGCAAGGCCAACCTACCCAAAATCCTGGTCCATCGACTTGAAGAAAAATTTGTAGCTATGCACCGGCCGGTTGCTGAGGACATTTTTAAAATCCGCCAAAGTGACTTTTTCCGGAGAAACGGGCAATTTCACCAAATAAGGGGTCTCCTCTTCATCGATATGGTAAATTATTTTTGTCTCCGCCATGGAAGAAGGAAAGGAGGGAGGGTGGGTGGAAAAGGGAGGGGGGAGGGAAGAGGGGAAGGAGAAAGGAAGGAGAAGGGGTAGAGGTTTGGTAGAGAGAGGAGCGGAGTGGGGTGAAAGGATCGAGAAAGGGGATGGAAGAGGGAGAGAAAAGGAGGGGCGGGGGAAATAAATCAAGGCCAAGTTCAAGGTGCCAGTCCCTCGGAGTCTTCTAGGTTTTTTTTTTTTTTAAACAAGGCAAGGTTGGTCTCCAAACAGGAAGGGAAAATGCCTGACTGCTACCGTAGCGATGCCTGCGCGGAAGGATTGAGGCGCCCCATACCGCCCTCTAGCGGCTCAAGTGGAGAAAGGGGGCTCGGCCAGGCCTCCCCGCAAAGCATTCTCCCCTCTCTAGACCGGGAAGCGGCTGCATTAAAATTGTACCCAAAAGACTCGGGGGAGGGGGGGGGAACGCAAGAGAGGGAAGGTGGACTTCAAAAGCAAAAAAAAAACCAGCAGCAACTGTTTCTCTTCTTCCTCGGTTGATTTCCCTTTGCTGCCTTTACAGCGAAGCAAGCGTAAGCGGGGGTGACACGGCCGGCAGCAATATTGCGAGGCTAACAAAAAAATGAGCAAGGCAGCTTGGATTGGGAGGGTTAGGGCTTGGGAGAGAAAGACGACCCCCGAAGCTGAACGGATAGAGCCGAAGAGGGCGAGCAAAAGCAACGCTTGGCTTGCTGGCTCTCCTTCCAAAGCCCTCCTTTCTCCTTGACAATCTCCTCTCCGCCCACCCAGTTTAAAGGGACCCGATTTTATTTAGGGTTTTTTTTTCTTTTTTGCAAGCGAGCGAACGCGCACACATACAAAAAAAAAAAGAGCAACCCGTCTCCTCTATACGCACGCGCGGAGGCTCTAATCAAAAGGACAGGCGGGGCGAGAGAGGTTCTCCTCCCACCCCCCTTCCGATTCAGACGTGCACGCGCTCCAGAAGGGGGCCGCTTTAAGAAGCGGGGGAGAGAAGCCCCCGCCTCCTCTGCAGAGCTACCCAATGGAATCGCTCCTCGGAGGTCACGTGCTTGCCTACACCCCCTTCCCTAGTGGGATGGGAGTTCCTGGGAAGGGAGACAGAACGCCTGTTTTTTTTTTGTTTGTTTGTTTTAGACCTACAAGGACAAGCAGGGCCGAGAAGCCCACTGTGGACGCCGAGGACTACAAATCCCCTTGTCCCCAGGCGGCGGGGTTGGGGAACCCCCTTCCGCTCCAGGGGCTGGGAGCGTTGGGAGGCGAAGTAACTCCGATTGTAATACGTGGATCTTCCCAGATCTTAAAACAAGCACCAGGAAGATACCCTAAACATCACGAAATGAAACCACGGTTCATTTCCATCCTGGATAGCTCTGGATTCCGGTTTGGGGCTGCCTGGACACAAAGGGGCCGTTGCTAAATCAGTTGGCCCTGGCTGAAACCAGGTTTGCAGCCTGTTTCCCCCAGTGGGTAACCAGATGCTGGGATAAAAATCCCCAGAGCATTCTTCCCTTCCAGGTAAAACCAGAGACAACCTTTGGCCTTCAGGAGTTCATTTAATTCCGAGAGTTTCCACACTCAAGAGACTTTCCCCAAGACTAATACTGATGATGTTACCTAGCTGGGTCATGAAACGTCTGCAAAAAAAAAAAAAAAAACCCTCCACCAAACCACTCGGAGCACCAAGGCCCCCATGTCTATTTGTCAGTCCACACCGTTGGCTCCCACGCTGATGAAACTTCCCAACATGCCTATTTTTTTAAAAAAAAACAAACCTGGCATTTGGCCTCACCACAGCTGGTTTCACACATGGCACTAAAAGCCTCTGGTTTAATGTGTGGTATGAATGCAAGTGCTGTGGTGTGGAAACCAGGATGCCTCTTTTCAGGATCTTGAGCAAACTCAGTCCATGGCCAATTAATAAGCCCCTCAATTCCTGATCTTTGAAACCTGGAGCTGCCTTCGATTTTAATCCGGTTCAGAAAGGTTGTAGTAAGAGAAATGGCCACTAGGGGGAAGCAAACCCATAGAACCAAACTAGTTCTCTAGTAACCACAGGCAGCATAAAGAAAATTAACACAAACGTTATCTATGAAATTGCTGGGAACAAGTCAAAAGAGGCTTGATTTGGCTACCTCTGTGAAACCAGCGGTATGAGAAAGCAGATAATGCTAGCAATGAAATAAGATTACTTATTAAATTACATTTTCATTGCTTTACAATTTGTAGCTGTCATAGTCTCCTATACTGTGATTTTTAAAAAAAAATATTTATGTATAATTGCTGCCTATCAAGACAAGTTCCCTGAATGTCTTATAATGCAGAATCAAAAATATCACCATGTAATCAAAACAATTTTAAAAACCCAGCACAATACCCTCCCCTTAGCTGGGGGGGGGGGAATTCAAATTACAGAATGCTTTAAATGACTTAAGTACAGGGATATACAGCCAGTTGACATTTTCTTTGCTGAAAATATGAAAGGTCTGAAAGAAAGACAGCCGGGCAGTCATCATGAGCGTCATGATGCTTGCAGTATAACCACCACCACCACCACCTCTGGGAAGACCACAGCAGAAGAGAGATGGCACCACCAAGAAAGCCAAGTTCTTACTAGGTGTTTCACCGTGTTGGCTAATCAAGGGACGTGCACGGTATTTATACCGGTAACGCTTCCAACCAATGCAGAACTTCTGCCCCCTTTCACATCACAAGGCTTCCAAACAGTCTTGCCCTTTACTGGCTTTGACCCCAGACTCCAACTAAGTCAGAACAGCAGGATAAAGAAGCTATTCACCCCAGTGAACTTTCCAATGCCATTTCATGGGTGCTTTTTCCAAGTAGCCTATGCAGAAGTCAAACTTGGCATTTCGCCCCCTCAGTACTGGACGATCAAGGCAAAGGGTTGATATCTGCTCTGGAGCAGGCTGCGATGCTCAAGTTTTGTTCCCACGGCAACTCTCAAACCAACTGGGGTGTGCGTGTGTGTCATAAGAGAATGTTCTCTTGGCTGAAAATGCACAAGGAAATACAGATTTCAGAGTTCCTGAAGGATGAAATCAAATAAAACTGTCCTTTTGTGTTCAAAAGTCTTCCTTTCCTTTCCTTCCCTCTGCTTTAAAAGTTATTCCTCCTGAATAGTTGAATGTATAAGTTGTAGAATATCACATTTCCTTAAAAATCGCATTCCATTTTGATAAATGCAGTATTTTATTTCTTCATTGTTTCTTGAATTTGGTTTAAGCATGCAAAAATTTGGAAGTCTTCTTTCATACTACTACTACGGTGTAGCAATAAAATTTCTCCAGGTGTAAAGACAAACAAATATAAATGATTGGCAGAGAGTAACAGATTCCTAATTTATAAATGATTGTTTGGAAAATCTATATACTGAGGTCTCTCAAATTTATAAAGGCTGGTTTGGAGGCCTTTTTTTTTTTTCCCCTTCTTCAAAGTTCAAGTTTTTAAACACAGGATTCCAAGCTTTTTTGGGGGGCTGGGGAGAAAATTAGGCAGAGCCCAGACAAGATGAGCATAATGGGTCATTTTGCCTTGGAGTTAGCATATCACATAGATTATCCAATACATTATTGCAAACAAGAATTCCATAGGTTTGCTAGAGAAGTGGCACTCTGGTGTTTTGAAGGCTAACAAGTTTTAATCTCAGCAGCTAATCGCTTGATTTCACTATGGACTTTTTTACAGCTTTTCCTCAGAGCACTGAAAGAAGTCTATTTTATGAGCTGATTGTCAATGCAAAAAAAAAAAAAAAAAACCTTTCTTGACTGTTAACATTCTGTCAAATCACTGAAACAACAATTCTGTAGGATAGGTCAACACAATTGTCTTCATTTTGTTGATCTGGAACCTGCTGAAAACTACCTAATTGAATCTGGGCAAAGGAGTTAACCAGCACTATGCACTGAAACACTTCGTGGGAGATTTTATGACAAAATAGTAGCTCTCAAATTTCTCTGTTGACATTGACAGTATGTTTAAATACACCGATGCATATGAAAATGCTGTCCAGAATCCTTTTCAGTAACCTAGAAAAGGTTAAGTGATTTTACTTGGCAGAAAATCAGAATAAGTACACAAAATGTTAACAGTAGAGAAGTTACCACTTTGTAAAAGAAATATCTAAATGTCATACAGAAATAACAGCAATCCTTCCCCCCCCCCTTCTCCTTTAAGCAGTATTGAAGCCAGGCTGAGTTGAAAGAAAAATATTAACGTGGCAGAGAGATCAGATGGCCAAGTGACCCTATTTCAAATTTTGGATGGCAGGAGATGCTTGAAACAAGCCATAACAAGCGCAAGATACACACAAAATCTGTCTCCTCTGCTAAGTTCCTGGTTACATAAAAGCAAACAAAAAACTCTTGTCCAAACATCAGTGAGTTTGCTTAGCATTTTATTAGCCAGATCAGGTCGTCGTTGTTAGCAATACCTCTTAAAAGGGTTCTTCTACCATGCCTTCTAACTGTGAAAGATCATCATGATTTTAGGGGCCTAGGAAAAATATTCCAGGCACCTATATTGACCAGAGCCAGTCCCCCTCCCCCACTTTTTTTTTTTTTTTTGCTAATAGCCTGTTTTATAGGCTTTTCTGCACCCAGTTTACTCTGAGTAGCTCAAACTCATTCTCTCAAAAGTTGTGTCCTTTCCCTCAATTCAAGTAGAGGTTAAATATAGGGGGATGAATACAGTTTCACCACTACATATACATATGAAGACTGAGGAATCTTGAGTTGGAGGGACGCCAGAGGTCAGTTGTTCCATTCTCCAGCTAAGTGATGGGAATCTAGAATCAAGGCATCCTCCTCCATCCTGGGAGATCTTAACAGGTTCTTGTACTGTCATTTCATGTCTTGCTATGTCCAAGGATTACAACCAACCACGGAACCCATATTTCGTCATCTTTATGCAGCTGGAGATGGATGATTATCTGTCATAATGGCACGAGACGAGAGAAAATTGGGAGGAACAGAACCATCACCGAGTTGCAGTGAGCTTCCAAAAGAAGACTTCCATACAAGGATTCTGGTTCCTTTTCCAATCCCTGCTGCTCCTGAGCCAAATACTGGGAAGGACCGGGGCATTCTCTAAGGGGATTCAAACAAAGGGAGTTGGGAAGACTTGGAAGAAGAGGCCTAGGTAGAAACTTCAGATCCAACAGAGGCCATTCTTGTTGATTCAACAATGCAGGAAGGCCATCCCAGACTGGCAAGGTCATCTTAAGTCATTTTATGGCTGGTTCAGACTCCAGGGATTGGCCCAGATATATCTCTTAAGCAGATTCTACTACCAAGAAAAGACTGGATGGGTTTGGACTAGTTCAGACTCCCGACTCAAAACTTTTGGTGAAAAATATACTGATGCAGGCTTCTGACGAAGAGTTCTGCGGGATACAAATGTCGACGTGTCCCCCAAAACTAAGAACCTGGTCCATGTTGTGACTGTCAGTCTCTTTCTTTTTTGGCCTTTTATCGCTTATATTTTATCATGGCATAATAATTCCTTGATAACAGCAATTACCTCCTTGTTCCCTCAATGCTGCCTTCATCTCAGCCCCAAGCAACAGGCTTAGCTGTCCTTCATCATAAGACTTTTAACGTAGTTCTTTCTTCCTTATTTTGGCATCATCAAATGGCAGTCTCACGGAGTGTAAAATCTGTTAGGTTTTGTTACTCATTATCTTGGAAGGCAGCGACTAAGAACAGAGGCAAGAGAAACTGGAGAAGAATTGGCAATGAGGGTAGCCAGTAAGGAAAATATTGTTTTCTCCTGATTCAAGGAGACATGGATAGCACATTAACTCAGTAGTGGAGAAAGCTCCCCTCTTTCTCGCTTTCCTAACTCCATATTTTAAATGTTGGTGCCAGGAAAAAAAATATGTTCTCTGCTCTGTGTTTAATAGCAAACCAAGCATCTAATTTTTCAGCTTATTATTTTTTAAGCAATTAAAAAAAAACCTCAAATCATCAATACAACTGAAACAAAACTATTTAAAGAAAAGGGATAAAATCCCCAGGGGGAAAGTATAAGCAATCTCACAAGAAAAAAGAACAAAGAAGCTGACCTGCACCCTCCCTTCAAAAAAAAAAATCATATATATTATAAGATAATAAAGAGGAAGTTTTACAGGGCAGCCCTATACTTGTTTACCTTATGAAATGAGTGTGCATAGGATTTACAGCTTACGTGTCTTGTATGCTTTCATAGGCCCAAGGTTGGAAAAAAGTCTACAGAAACTTCTTGGTAACTGGAAGGATGATGGTTTTTTAAAAAAAGGAAAACAAAGTTCTCTTGTACTTTTAAATTCTTAAGGGAGCTTCTGGTCCAGCCAGTAGCTTTGAGTTGCTGTTTTCATTTATAATTTTCTTTCCTGAATTCTGGAAAAAAAAGAGAGAAGAAATCTAGAATTAGTGGTGGGTTAAACTTCAGGCAAGACAGAATTTTGAGCCAGAATTCCATATGTTTAGGTGCGGTTAATTCACTACTTTCTCTGACTCCTTTTTGAAAAGTGACAGGCAAAGCATTGTGTAGAATCTAATATTATGTTATTTTTAATTTAAAACCCCTGTTGGATGGAGGTTCACAAGACCAAATTAAAAACCATAAAAGGACACCGAGTTTGCCTGCCAGATAATGTCAAGATGTCAGATGTTAAGTGCTCAGAGAGGAATGCGGTTCCAGGTTATGAGGCCTGCTGCATTCATTCAAAATGGCTTTTCCCAACACGCTGGATTAAATCACCTGCTGGACAATGGGGTTTGTAGTCCACTGCATCAGATGGGGGGGGGGGAGAGGCTTTTCAAGCATTCTCAAATGAAAGGATAAGAAAAAGCAAAGGTAGTGGAGAAATATGCAGTGAATTAAGAAGATCACTAAGTCTAATATGCAGTCTAAGAAGAACACTATCTGGCCATTAATGTACTGGACTTCATCTCCCATCATTCTGTATCACTGCCCAGGCTCGTTCAGGAATTGGAATCCTGCTCCGAGTACTGTTTTCATGGAACAGAAACACGTTTTTAAAGGCCGAAGTGTGGATTGGCTTAGAATGCAATCCACGTTCGAAAATTAGGGTGTGAAGTCTGGCATGGCAAAAGAGGTTGTAAAGCAGCAGAAAGAGTTCTGGGGCCTGGAGCAAACAGAGACAACTCTGGTCCCCCAAAGATAATGTTGGCACATTGGAATCCTATCCCATCGGCCTTTCCTGGAGGGAAAGAGTGACTCACCCGCAGTGAAGGACTTGTAATAAGCCCCTTGGCAGTCAGCTGTGGTGAGCTAATGAAAGACTTTGGGGAAGGACCAACTCTACAAGGCTGAGTTTCATCAAGCAGTTTCCAAATATCCCTATTGCTAACAGGGTGGGTGACACAGGTTTTCTCAGAAGTGAGACAATGGGACATTTAAATGAGGTGGGCGGGGGGGGAGGAATCACCATCTACTCTTGCTGCCCACTCACCTTTGTCTAAGTCGATATTCTTAGCAGGGAGAATCTTATTTTGTTCAACTTTCTCCTTCAGGATATTGTTTTTGTAATCTGCAAGGAGGGAAATTGGTCAAGGAATAACACGATCTAGAAAAAGGAGGCTTTTCTTTCTTTCTTTCTTTCTTTCTTTCTTTCTTTCTTTCTTTCTTTCTTTCTTTCTCTTTCTTTCTTTCTTTCTTTCTCTTTCTTTCTTTCTTTCTTTCTCTTTTTCTTTCTTATAGATAACTATTTCTAAAAACCATAAAAACAGAATTACAATCCAAGTGAAGATGCAGTTAACCGATGGGGAGGGAGGGAGCAGGATGCGGTGGAGGAGGAATGGGCTTTCCTTTTAGATCTTAAATCTTCAGGTTAAAGTTAGGCAATCATGCAGATTGCCGAATAGGTGTGAGACTGAAGAAGCCACTGTAGGTTTAAAGCTTCAGGGTGAAGACACACTTGGAGTGAATTCACCTATCGACTGGCCATTTTGGCTTTTTAAACCACAATTTGTTGAGGAAATCACAACTGGCGATATGTTGTAGGATTTGCACAATCCAACGGTTTGTTCACACACTGTGCTAATGCCAAACCAAACAAACTGCTGCATGGCATAAAGGTCAGTAAGTGGCAATGGAACATGGAAAAGCACCCCCTCCTCAAATCCTCTATTCTCCAAGACTCACCCAATTTAAAATCTTCACTTTTGTAGTTTGACAAATTTGTTGCATCAAATGGAACCTCCCTCAGAGTCAGTTCTTTTCTGGAAATACAAATATTAAATTATAATTGCATTGTTTTGATTTTTGCAGTATTACTATCAGCATGGCATAAGCAGCAATCAATAGATATGTTTCCAAGTACTGATTCTATCAATTTTTAGATACAAAGAACACAAGAGTATGGAGATCTTATGCAATTAATAGCTAAAGATGTCTGAACAGCACCCCAGAATTGGATGGCTGCTAGAATGCAGAAGATTCTCAGATTTAATTATAGCTATTTTGAGAAAGGTTTTCTAGGATCACATATCTTTGAGCATAAGGAACATGTGTCTACTTACTCATCATATTTTTTCACATTGTATTGAAAACCTAAAAATAAAGAACAGATATTAACACATATCCAGGGAGATACTTGCCAACATAGTTAAATAAGTATAGCATAGTAAAGCCGCACAGGGGATTTCTTTATGGAAATAATCATCATAACAGAATCACAGAGGTGGAAGGGAACTTGGAGGTCTTCTAGTCCAACCCCCTGCTCAAGCAGGAAACCCTGTACCATCCCAGACAAATGGTTTTAGAGTTGAGACGATAAAAGGATGGAGCTTCATTGAAGAATATACACTCATATCCAAATTGGACCCTAGTGAAATGGGTATTTGAATTTTTTGTTTTGTTGTTGCTTGTGGCAACAGAAGATTCTTTTGTCTCACTTTGCCTCATTTTTTGGCAATTGTCTCTTGGCAGCTACCATTCTGTCTTCCCAGCATTGTCAGCCATTGTGGTCTTTGAGGAGAAAAGGGTACCCTCCACAATGACAAACAGTGTATTATTTTTTTTATCAACTACTGCTGAACAATGCTGCCTCTGAGGATTCTGGGAAAATAAAATGTTAACCACATAGAGGCAACCACCAAGAGTCTTTTTTTTTTAAAAAAAGAAACTCATCCCCCTCCACTTTCAAATGAAAGATGATAACGTATTCCTGAAAACATACCCATCTGCAACTATTTCTTTTATGCTTGATTTAAAACGCATGCAAATTGGATGGAGTGAACTCCACTTCAATTCTTAGGTATCCTAACCACATGGATGGTAAAAGGTGCTCCTATCCAGAATTCCTTCAAATCCAGTTTTTCCCACGTAGCATCTGGATGAATTCATAAGCTCACTTAAGCCCTGGCAGTGAGAAATGGCATTCCACAGCTTAAAAGTAAAGGAGATGATTATGTGATAACCATAGTTCTATCTTCTCAGGAGAAAATGGGGCCCTTTAAAATGAGGAGGAAGCCATCCCTCGGAGTAGTGACGGAGTAACAGATGTGTGCACTCACCTCTCCTGCGGTGCTGGCGAGTCACGAGAATTGCAAGAATCAAGAGCAGGATGAAGAGCAAGAGAATGGCCAGAACATAGCCCAGCTGGTGGAAGAAATGAGCCCGGCTCTCGGGGATGATGACATTGATGACGTTGTGGTTCCGGCCTGAGTTAGGATCTGGATGGTAGAGGAAGATTAAAAAAAAAAAAAAAACCAGCGGACTGATTCTCAAGCTAAAAAATAATTAGGAAAATTCACTTAAAAGTCAGTCCTACTACCCAACCAAATCCCACAAACAGAACATACAAGCAATAACTCATTCACACTGTGGTATTCAGAGATACCCTACTTCTGAATATGGAGCTTGTATTTCAATATCATGACTAATGAACGTTGATTGACAGATTCTCCTTCTCCGTTAATATATCAACTCTCTTTGAGCAGGATGTAGATAGAAGAGAGCTCCAGGTATTGCCTTCTTGTGGCATGGAGTTCCAGCTATCAATTCCACAGTCATTCTAAAGCACTTTTTTTTTTTTTGTCCCAGTTCTCCTTCCAATCGAGGAGGAGGAGAAAGAGAAAACCGCCTTGATGCTCCATGGGCCTCTCCACAAAAAGGAATTGATTATAAACGAAGCTGCCTGATGCCTATTGTTTCCACTCTGACCACCAGCCAATCATTTTGATTTGGGATAGAGAAGAACTGTTCTTATCCTGGGAAGGATCCCCAGGTTTGGTCAGTAGGAAAGGAAGGGTTCTATCCTTCAGCTACCCCAACAACATTTAGACATTCCTATCAAGATTTTCAAGCAAAAGCTTTTCCATACGCTTGCTTTTTAGCAGGCAATGCCCCAATTCGTATGCTTCCTGCCTAGCAACCTTTCACATCAAGGTGAAGCAGCTACCTTGGTTGATGGCTACCAATAAAAACCTCAAAGAAACAGACAATGGTCCCTTTTGCTCTTTCAGCCATTTTAAGGGGAAAGTCCTTCTGAGTCACTCCAGTCCAACTCTTGCTACTGTCACGAATAAAGGCATGTCCCAGGATAATGCTGCAGGATCCAATCTGAGTCGATCACCGAGACCAGAGATTCAGTCTTGCAAGTTTTCGGATTCGTACTGGGGAGAGGCTAGAGAGAAGTTCCCTGAGGATGATGGGCTCCAGCGTGAGTCCAAAAGTTTGGGTCCCGGTGACCGACCCAAATTGGATCTTGCTACTGTCTCTGATTGAGGATTGCTTTATGTTGCCAAACTGTCCAGTACTGTAGTCACAGAAGAATGTGGATACCAAAAGAATGAGTGTCGATAAAACAAAATCAAACCGCAGATGTGTGCACACAGGCAAAATAAAGAAAAATATTGAGGTTTCAAGCCAGGAATCCATTCCAATGCAGGGTGTAGCAGTTTTTTTGTGTTGAACCAGAGAAGGGAAAGCAAGAGCAAATTGTCAGTGTGAAATGCAGTTCATTAGGCCCTGTGTGTGTGTGTGTGTGTGTGTGTTAAGAAACATTTGGAAAAATACTTGTTTGCAAGTGTCAAAGGGTTATATAAATGCAGACAAGGACTTAGAGCACCATTTTGGATTCAGGCAGCATTTCACAGGAAAAAAGGGAAGTTTGGATATGTCGAGAAGGAGGGAAGGAGTGAGGGAAAAAAGGGAAGTTTGGATATGTCGAGAAGGAGGGAAGGAGTGAGGGAAAACAACTTTAGGAAACTTATCTGCATCTCTGAGAACTAGCAGCCATTTTCCTCATTCACAGTTGCATCCCATATTGTTTCCATGCCTAGCAATGAATGTGTTTCACTGTTAAGGAACAGGTCTAAGTCGCCTTGTTTAAGCATCAGAGAGAAAAAAAGGCAAGATTGAATTGAGATACAGATATTGCCACACTGGAGACCGGAAAGGGGCAGGAGACAGAACTAGGCGCCCTGCACCCTCTGGGAGCTGATACTCGAATTCGAGTTGAGTTGCCACATTTGTAGCATGAAGTGGGAGCCTCAATGCCTCAAAGAAACTCCTTTTTGAGTTAACTTTGGAGAAACCTCAGAGATGGAATATAACATAGCCAAACATTGGGAGAAAACTGATTGCACAAGTTTCTGAGGAAAATAGAACTTTAGCATGCAGTGATAGTTTCTTCCTTGAAATCCACTGGCACATTTTTCTCGAGGCCACAACGCGCATAATACAGCCTGGGAAGAAATGTTCAGCCCTGGACATCAAGAAGGTAGAGAAATGTCAAGCTTCAAACAACCATCTGGAGAACCAGAGGCTGAAATTAAATATAAAACACAGAAGATTTTTTGCTGGTGAGCAGCCTGGCCCAAGGGGAGATCTTAGTTCAGTTATTAGCACACAGACAACTTCCGTAGGAGGGATGCTGGTCATATCTTTATGGCAAAAACTTGCACGAGTTGACTGAACTGCATGTGAAGACCAGCTTCCCGCCATCTTTATCATCCAATTGAGGGGTCCTTGCTGCTTTCTGAGCTTGGGTGTTTTCTTGCAAATGTTTCATTACCCAAACTAGGTAATATCATTAGTGTGAGTCATTAACAGTGATAGTGCCTATACACTAGCACTGATGATGTTACCTAGTTGGGTAATGAAACGTCTGCAGGAAAACACCCAAGCTCAGAGAGCACCAAGGACCCCTCATATCAACCCTGAGCTACGAAGATACAGTCTGTGGGGAGCAGCGGCAGAGTCAAGGGGTAACCCTCACTTTTAGCAGAAGGAGAAATGAGGGTGTTTTCATTTCACTGAGTTTTCCGTCACTGTTTACATCGGCTGATATTGATGTCACGGGATTCTTTCAGAGTTGGCAGACTCTTAAACTGCACGTGTTCGGCACGGTAATATAACCCCATCTATTTTTAAAATAATTGTCCTGGGGATCATTCTGGAAGGACTGACGGTCTGCTTTCTGCAGTATTCAGGACACAGAAAAGGGGCTAATTTGTGGCACAGTTTAACATGGAGGAAGATTTTCTCAGTGACTGCTAGTCACAACCGTTATAGACAGAACGTCCATGCAGAGAATGGTTACCTCCGAATGACATTTAGAAAAAACTGCACGAAAAAGCAGGATTACTATTACCTGGTTGTCTAGTATGCTACCGTATATCAGAAGTCCTTCAGAAAGCAGTTTATAAAACCCTGAGGATTTGTAATAAAACTTCCACATACAAAGCAAATCTATCTCTGACAAACCATTCCTGAGAGAGGGCTAACAGAAGAGAAGCAGGCAACAAAATCCAAGGAACTGCCACATGTATTTAAAGGCAGCACAGCAATGATCATACCATTCATCAATCCACGCCAAAATTCTGACTGAAAAAGAATAGGAGTCTGATTGATCTTGTACTTAAAAAATCAGAGCCTCAAAGAGTTAACAGCAGATCTCGATGGAAGGCGGAGTAAAAAATAAACAGGCCATGTTGATCTTGTAAGCAGAATAAAATTTCCTGTTAGGAAAGGGTTCCAAACCCTGGAACTATGCCTGGCATTAAAAAATCCAAGGAGAAGCTCCTAGCTCCCCCTTTGAAACAAAAAGCTATATTCCTCCCAGAGTTTGATCTCCATGAGTTGGGGAACCAGCTGAACTTCTCCTGCTGTTAAAGAAAGATCTTTGCAAATATTAGGGTCCAGAAGGGGAGAGGGAGAGGGAAGGAAAAGGAGTTGATTCAGCCAGTTTTCCTTGAACGGATTTTCTAACGGAAGTCTGAGTTAGTATAAAAAAAAAAAAAGAAAGATGTTTTGCACAAGATAGAAAAAAGTTCTTGGGGATCTGGGACCAATTTCCTGGTTGCAGCTGCAAGAAGACAGGCGAGTGGAAGAGCTCAGAAACTGGGTCAAACAATGCCTTAAGAGTGATCCTATGAGCTATATTTACAATGTAAATGTAAATGAAATACAATGTAAATGAAATAAAGGGAAATGCTGCGTTTGCCTTGCCAAGTCCGCTACTTTTCTGATTGCAACCCTCAACAAACCGTGTAGCCCAGAAAGAGAAGTTCAGCCCGCTCTTTAAGACTGCCTCTGCCATGCTAGCTTTCTCCCACCTAGGACCTGTCCCATTGTCCCTGTCCACCATGCTGTGACCAGAGTTACCCTGAGCCATTTAGAAGGAGCTGGGTTGGAAAAATCTGCCATATGGTCCCTGAGATTTTCTCAGCATCCCCTTCATGGAGAAATCCTCTGAAGCCCTGGAAGAGCTAAACCTAGCAGTACTACTGGGCCGTTTAAAAAATTCATTGCAGCGCTGCTAGGGATGTTATTAAGCAGTGAATAAATATTAAAGAAGCAATAAATATTTTAGATTGTTAATAAACAAAGAACTATGCCTGACAGGTTTGCTCTTTTTATTTGTCAGGCATTTTATTTATTAAAATTGCAGGGTTTCCCTCTGTTGATTAAAAAAAGTTAATATCAGAAAGATGGAAAAGCTGGCTCCTTGGTTCATAATGTGCAATGCAATAAAATCGGCTACTACCTCAATTAAAAATCTGCCCTAAAAGACTTTTTCCCCCCAAAAGCGCTTGGAATTAGCAAGTCCAAAGATTTTTTTTTTTTCACATTAGCCCTTGCAATGTAACATGTGGACAGATTCTGGAATTTAGAAGTGCTTCTTAGATGAGACAGCCCATCTTTTTATTTTAAGACATCAGTTATCAATTGCTTCACGTTAATGGCTTAAGTAAGTTAACTGCTCACCTGATGCTGGGGGATTGGGGCGCGTGAGATTCACCACCACTTTTTTCTCCTGTTCTGGCTCTACCACCGAGACCTGGAAGATCCTCCGTTCGTGGAGGCCGCAGTAGTGGTGGTGCAGGTGGCAGGAATAGATCCCTTCATCCGCGGCCTCCAAAGACGAGATCCTCAGTGAGAAGTCACCCAGGGCAAAGGCCCTCTCGGTGATGTTCATCTTTTGCCGGAGGAAGAAAGGCCCGTACAAACGGCCTTCGCCAGAGGCGTACAGGTCAATCAGCCGATCGGCCCGGTCATGAGGCACTCCTGGGGGCTGCCTGTCCCAGTGGACGACTTGTTGGTCCTCCTCCTCATCTCGTCCGGTCCAAACCTGGTTCCGGTTGATGCAAGGAAGTATCACCGCACTGCCTTTCAGGGCAACCATCACCACTTTCTCTCCATCCCAGAATCTCTGGACTTCCCCGGCTGTAGAAAGCGTACACACGAGAGGAAAAGAATAAATTTGCTTCCAGGGATGCTCGTCAAATGCCAGGGAAATCAGAAAGTCCAGGCAGCAGTTCAAATGAATATAAAGGTTTATTGCAAGCTTAAGCTCTCTACAAGAATCTGAACTATAAACAGTCAAAGCAAATTGGTAGGTAAGACTCGAAGGAATTCAAGGTAGGCTGGACCTAGATCTCTTGTGGGCATGAAGGGACCCCTGACCTGGTCATCTCTTACAATGCCATTTCATACAGTTCCCTCCAAAGGGCAATTCTCCTAGAGACAGCATCAGAACCCTTCATACCCATGGTCCTCAGAGTATGTTTTCTACAATAATAAGTTGCCCAGAGAGATAGGTGGCATACAATTTGAATTAAAAAATAATTGGATGTCAGAGAGGATGCAAAAACAAGTACAAAGACAGAACTGATTTTTTTTACAAAACCTAGATCCATCACAGTTTTCCAACTCTCTCCACTGATTCTTTGTGTGAAGCATGTGGGAGTCAAGATACTGTACATTCTGAAGCGGCTTTAGACATCAGCCACCCAAGCCAAATTGTCCATTAAGCCATATCTTGGTTTCTATCACTGGCTACGCTAGACAAAACCCAGATGGTGATCAACTGCCTTGTTTTTTTCCACTTTGCACAGAAGAACAGAGGGACTGTACAAAGGGTGTGCTGTAACTTTGACAGAAGAATGAATTGCCGCAAAAATATCCAATAAACATCTTTAATAAATAAAATCTGACTAATTTCAATGCATCAAATACAGAAAGAAAATTGGAGTTTCGATCCCATATCAGGGATGTAGCTGATGTGTCTCTTACTCTTAACTCTCAGCTGAACCTACTTCGCAGGCTTGTTGTTTAAACAAAACGCACTTTTTAGGAAGTGTTCTGTCTTTCTAATGAGATGCATCCTACTCCAATATAAGGTATAAAAACTGCCAAATTGTTTCCGGCCTTTCCAAAAGAGGAAAATTGTAAATTTTCTTTGCTTCCTTAAGTGGAAGAAATACTGTATTGAAGCTCTTGGAAAGTTCTTTAAAAATGTCCTGCAAACGTTTGTGGGGTGTGTAGGTGAAGATAACTTTTTTTCCAAAAAAAAAACCCCTCCCCTCTATAAATGGTATTGCTTGGTTAAGAATCTTACAGAGAAAATTTCATTAAGAACACAAAATGTAATAATTCTCCTGGATCAAGCCACAGAGATCGCATTGGCCCTAAATCCTACATCTACACCAAGATGCATTATGCAGAGTTGACACACAAGGCAGGGAAAAAAGGAAAGGGAAAAAAAAAAATCCAACGAGGATCCCCAAGAGCATAATAATAGGGTCAGCTCAGGCTTTGATATATTTCTATTTTCTCAATCAGAGCAGGATTACTTGTCCTCCGAGATTGAAAGGAAAGGTTTTCTTCCCAAAAAAACTGCAAATCCCATTTTCTTCACTAACAAAAGCATATCTTACTTAGTTCCTCAGGCCTTTTCTCTGCAGCCTCGTGACGGGAAATGCTTGGTTGGCCACAAACATCTAAATTACAACTCCCTAGACTTCTCATTTGCTCCACGCTGCACAGCGGAAAGGCCCCTTCCAAATTTGCTTCAAACAAGGCTACATGATTGGATGACTGAGAAACACCGAAGGGGAGTAAAAATAAAAGCTGCAGAAACAAGCCACGTGCACACACACACACACGTTCCCTCCTGTCGATTCCCGCTCGGGAGGTTCCCCACCCCACCTCCAAAACTGCTGACCTTCTTCAGTGACCTCAAGCTGCAGCTGCACTGTTTCATACAGATGGCAGTAATGGTGGTGGAGGTTGCAGGAGTAAATTCCTTGGTCACTGACAGCAAGATCTTGAGTAGAGGAATAGAGAGAAAGAGAAGGAGGTAATTTAGACCACTATATATTAGAATGATAGGGAGAAGGTAAACGATATAGGAATCACCGTTGGAAGTTCAATCCATAACAGTGCAGGAATCCTGTTAAGTATTCAAAACAAATGCTTATTTGTTTGCTTACAGATTTTAAACATCTGTAAGGGAGGGGAACTTGCCAGCTCCCAAGAAAGTGTCTTCCTACAGTGAAACGTTAGGAAAATCCCTCCTCCTGGTTACAAACCCCCTTTTCTGCCATTTTAGAGAATAAGCACTTGAAGGGAGAGAACTATCTGCAATGCAAAACAAACAAACAAACAGGGAAAAGCTAATCTGTTTGGGGTTGTAAGGCTGGTGAATTGAGCAGTGATCTTGGCAGAATTTGAAAAAAGGTAAGCAAGGCCGGATCTAGTTGGTCCTTGGATAGGGCACCACCAAGGGGATCACAGCCGCAGGCAAAATTGGGAAGGAAAAGAGAAACATTGTGGCTGACAGCAAGTGCCAACCACCTTAGTACTGTGGCTAAGGAAATTACCTGCCACAATCCAGGTAGTCACGAACAGTCAAACTCAACTTGAGAAAGTTTTTAACTTTTAAACCCACAATTAATCTCAGTATTCTATATTAATAAACCCAGTGTTTATAAGGAACCCATTGGTATGTATTGTACCGTAGAGAGGGCCAATATTTTCCTTCGGCGGAAAGGAGGCTTTTCAGTGGGCACATTTGGAAGAAGGAAACCCCCAAAAGAGGAAATGAAAATATTTGGCATCTGAGAGCAACTCACCCTGCTGTGTTTTTATTTTTCATTATTTTTATCTTATACAAATGTCTATGGATTTTATGGTTACAATAACTACTCCTTTGGCAAACTGCATCTTTTTTTTTTAAAGCGGGAGGAGAAATAATCTCAGCTGGTGAATAAATCCCACACTTCTCTTTAGGAAAGGGCAGATTAACGGATGTGTGCAGGGCAGCAGCTACCTTGGACTATCAATGAAAAGTTGCCTTCCGTAAATGCGTTTTCGGGCATGGAGATCCGTCCCTGGTTGTACGTGTGGTAAACCCGCTGATCCCCGGCAGAGTACATGTCGCACAGCCTCTCCGCGGCCTGCTGGCTTCTGTAGAGATCCCAATGAACCACCCGCTGGCGATCATTCAGACTGTCCTGAGTCCAGACCATCCGGTAGCTCTTGCAAGAGAGAACCGTGCGGGAGCCTTCCTTGGCGGTGATGTTTACTACGGACACCACCATCCCGCCAGGATTGGATGCGTCTGCTGGGACTGCAACAGGAAGAAAGGAAAGGAGCTGTATAAATAATAGATGCCTGCAACTGAAAACGGAAGCATCCATCTATATATTGAATCTGAAACCTAACAAAAGTTAGGGAGGAGATGGCCTCTCTGCTCCCTCTAGCCAAAGGTGGCAAGTGCAGGGCAACAGGCCAAGAGGTTCACGCAAAGGCTTCATGGGCCCATAGCACAAGGCACACGAGAGATCCGGCCTCAGTTCCTGACACCTGCAAATAAAACGGGGCTTATGAAAAAAACCCTTCTTGGGCAAGGGTTACAGGCAGACTGGTCATTTCAGAAAGAATCACATCTACATGTTTTTTGTTTTAAATTATTCTGAGGAACCCTTGGCAGCCTCCAGTAAGCAACCATCTCTTTAAATAAATCCACTACGGTACTTCTGCTACTTGACAATAATCCAACTGGTATATGACAGGGTTGTTGTATGGAATGCATGCCTCTTATTTAAAAAAATGTAGGAGTGTAAAGCTATAGTCTTATTCTCACTTACCTGAATATGGATGAACAGCGGCTTCTAAAATGGAGGAAAGACAGGAAAGTTTTTAGTGTCAAGAGGCCAGTTTAAAATAACAATATCAACCACCGCCACCAGTGACAAGTCCTACCGTCGCCCCAGTCCTAGGCCTTCAGCTGGGTTTTATAAAACCTTTTCGCTTTAGGCTTCCGCCGCCGTGTGCAAAAAAAAAAAAAAAGGTCCAATCAGTCAATTTCAACTTCTCGTGGGAAAAAAAAAAAGATCTTGCAAAGTTGGAATTGATTGATTGAACTTTTTAGTCCCACCCAGTCTGCCGTTACCACCACAGCCACGCCCAGCCAATGGGCCACACCCAGCTGGCACTCGACGATGCATAAGTGGGTTTTGGGTTGCAGTTTGGGCACTCAGTCTCTAAAAGGTTCGCCATCACTGTTATACTTGCTGCAGTTTTGCAACCTAGTGCCCCACCTCCCCCCAGTGGATGTTCCAAAACAAAAAAAATAAAAAGGCCTGACAGAGGCAGAGGATAAGCTCTTCCCCCTTTCTCATGACTGGTGGTCTCTGAGCTCAAAAGACAGGACCAGCAAACATAACAGTTCCCCTCTTCCATGAATGTTTCACAGAGACCAAATTGCACCCTTGGCATTGCTGCGGTGGTGCCAGGCAGCAACAGCACAGAATCTAATTCCCTTCTTGTCTTGCTGCTGTTACTCATTAACTAAGCTATAGTCTTGACAAGAACTAAGGGGGGTGGGGAGGCAATAATTCAGACAATGGACTCAGTGCTGAGATGTTCAAACTGAAGCTAGACAACCATCTGTGGTGATGCTTTCTTTAACACCTTAAGTAAACGGTCCATCAGTCTGGTTGCTATAAAAAAAAAAGCTGAACCCTGCCGATCCTGCATCCTAGTTTAATGTAAAGAATATACTTGCAGATTGCAACGATTCAACTTCTGACAAATTCATTTTAAAAAAATAAATAAGAAGAGATGGGGTTGTTCTTCCAAAGAAAGCAGGAAACTCACCAGATGTGCTGTTGCTCAGAATTGCACAGATCCCTTTAACCCTTTTTTTCCCCATTGTGCCAAATTTAGCTGCAGAGGGATCAGACAATCCCCAGACCTGCTGGCATTGCTAACCTTAGTTGAAGATCAAAGCAAACGGTGTTTGTTTGGTCTAGGACCGTAAAATGTAATAATTTTTTTTAAAAAAAAAAAATGCACTCAGATGTTTATAAAACAAAGTGGACAACCTTTTTTCCCCACAACTCCCGCTGGGAAAGCATCAGGTTACCACCTTTCTACCTTCTTGCCTGCAGTTCTGTGATCATTAGAGCAATAGAACCCTAGTTTTTTTGGCAGTCTACCTCAGAATTCCATTGCTATGCAGAGACAGCCTAGAAAAGGAAACCTCTTTTTCATGCCCTACTTCGCACTTATTGGAAACAGGATGCCGTGCTAGACAATCTAGCCAAAAAAAAACTACAACTGATGTGGTTAAGGCACAGCACTATGGAAAAGTAAAGATTGGATTCCACAGATTCAAGGCAGGCTCCACCTTACTTTTTTGTCCCGCACCTGGAAGACCACAGGAAACACCTGAACAATACAGGTAGTTCTTGACTTATGACAATTGAACCCAAAATTTCCACTGCTAAGTGAGACAGTTGTTCAGTGAGCCTTGACCCATTTTATGACTTTGGTTGCCACAGTTAAGTAAATCACTGCAGTTCTTAAGTTAGTAACACAGTTGTAAAATGAAACTGGCTTCCCCGTTGACTTTGCTTGTCAGAAAGTTGCAAAAGGGGATCACGTGACTCAGGACACGGCAACCATCCTAGTCAGTTGCCAAGCGTCTGAATTTTGATCACGTGATTGTGGGGAGGCTGCAACAGTTGAAAGTGTGAAAAACGGTCCTAAGTCATTTTTTTTTCAGTGCCATTGTGATTTCAAACAGTCACTAAACGCATGGTTGTATGTTGAGGACTGCAGGTACATTTATATCTTTGGAGCTTTTCAAGGCCCTCCGGCTCAGATGTTTTGCCCTGTCAAGTAACAGAATGACACCACTGATCCAGACAGATAATTTCCAAACTGTCAGATTGCAGTCTAATTTCCTCTCTGTGCAAACATTAAACATGTAAGGTATTAAAATAACTTTAGTCTTAATTGTTCTTGTGTTTTTGTTTTAAATGCAGGCTATCTTGGGAGAGCCTTCTCATTGTAAGAAAAAATTTAAAAGTTTTTAAAGTTTTTAAAAATTGCCAGAAAAAAAAAGATTCAGATCAAATAAAAATTAGTGAAATTATGAGCCCCTCCCCCCCCCAACAGCTTAGGGAGTTCTCAACCAGGTTTGCATGAAGCAGGTCAAATCAACTTTGCACCCATTGATGTAATTCAGACAACTGAGGTAATCCTGCTTGATTTAGAAAATCAATCTGATCCAATTCAGACATTCAGGCTGAACTGTCCAATTGGGTTGATCTGAATTTTTGAAGCAATTGGTCAAATCAATTTGGAGAAGGTCTCTGATAGAATTTGATAACCAGACTTGACTTTTCAATTCAGCTTGGAAAGTAAATTTGATTCTGAGATATGATCAGACCACTGTTGAATTTCCAGTTTGAATCTTTGCATATTCCTCTTATTTTTTATACATTGGTGAAAAACCAAAGGGCCCAGAATGGGAGAGAGGGGACAACTGTTAACAGTTTCACCCATTTCCCAATATTTTCTATATGGCTCTTATATTTTTATTTTAGATATGATCACAAAACCTCATTTTTTAAAAACAAACATAATACTTTGTCTCAGAAAGGAGGAAGAAAGTACAAAAAGCTTCCACAGCTGAATATAAAAGGTTTTTGTTGGTTTATGATAGATCCAAATCCCTAATCACAAGAACAACTTTTACATTTGCTAGAGATTACTTAAATCAAATTCTCTTTGATAAAGAGAAAAATAAAAACAAGGACTGCAAAGTCTTTTTTTCTGGATCTGTGTTTCAGAGAAGGCAGAAGTTATGAGAAGGGTTTTTTTTATGTCACCCAATTCTTTGTTTACTTAAGGAAGTATTCAGTATATCCAAAAGTATACATCTGCTTGCATTGGCAGATCTTGTCTTCCCAGATCTTGTCTTAGTGTTAAATGGTTAACTATCTCAGCTGCTGTGTATATTTTGGATGTTTTTATTGTTTTAAATTTTGGAATTGTAAGCTGCCCAGAATAATTGAGATGGACAGCTATTGGCATCAAATAAATAAATCTTTCTAAAGTAGCTCCTTCACCATCAAGATTTTTTTTTAAAAAAATGTAAGATTTCATCGTGGGTACAGTCAATATACCAAAGATAACCTCAGGATCTTAATTATTAAATAGCAACCTAATTGATTAAAATTAGCCATCTCCAGTTACTTAATCAAATTCACCTTCACTACTCTACCACTGCTATTATTTAATATTTAAAGAACCCGTTTTCTAAAAGTTATTTTAATACTTCCTCTCTCTCCTTTGTTATATGTTGCTTTTTTCATCAATACTTCACATTTATTTGGCAAAACTTTTTTCCTGCAAGGCATAGTTACTTGATCGATAGCTCCATTTTGCAAGCATACAACTGTAGCTAGAGGAATTACATTCACACTAAATCACTGACAGAAAAGTAAGGTCCTACGTTTTCCCAACCAGACTCTCAGGATGACAACAGGAAGAACTGCACTAATATAACATTGTTAACTTTTCCTTGCTGATTCTGTTCCTCTGCTTATGCTGGTTGAGAGACATGTACCACATAAACTTTTGCTTATCGTATGTGCTGTACCAGAAAGATAGCATCTAATAAAAATATATACTTCATGCTGTCATTAAAAAATAGATATAATAAATCACGAATGGCCAAAATAAACTCAAGCCAAGCTTGAATTTTAGCCAGATTGTGGCTAAGGGTCTTCTTAGCCAAAACCAAATGGCCAACCAATCAATAAAATTCTATCCAAGCAAAACTATATTTTAATCCTCCTCTCAGCAGTACAAAACTCACAAAACATATTCTCATTCCAATGGAGAAACCGATGAAAGTGCTATACATGGGACAGTCCTCAAATTAACTAGGATAATGCAACTCCCCCATGTTTACATATATCATTCCCCAAGTATGTGCAAAATCTAATTTTTGCCAAAAAGAGGAAGAAAGAGGGCCATGCAGAGACACACGAAGAAAATTAATCCCGATTTTTCAAACTTACCCTGGACAACCAACAAGAGAGCTAAAAGGAATTTGCTAACTTGCTCCATGTCTCTCTTCCTTCTTTTCTTCAAATCTTCCCCTTGCTGCTTGCTTGAAAACACTTATGATCTCATCCGTTTACAGCCCCAAAACATGGATATACAGCAAACCTCTTTCCATAGCACAATGCTTCCCTCCTGTCTCCTTCTTTCTTTCTCTGGCTTGCCAGCCCTCCCACCTCTGTCCAATCCTAGGGCTCAACTTCCTACATAACATACATACTATCTGAACTTTCTGCAGCCTTACACAGCCTAAATGATTTTTGATGTAACAGTGATTTTTTTAAAAAATCTAGTATCGTTTTGCTGGCTCCGCTCCTCACAGCTCCAAGTTTCAAAGACAGTTCCGCCCACCCTCCTCCCTTTTTGGATATATGGTATTAATTTTCTGGGCATTTACAGAATCCAGTTTTCTTTTTTTCCTGCTTAGGCTGACTTTCTGCCAGATGTTGTCTTGAGTCCTATATCTTTTCATTATCCCCGTTTCCCTTTTTTCTTCTTAAAGTTTAGTCTTTTGATTTGTCCATCTCAACTCTAGGTGGCTTTGCTGACGGTTTCAAAACAACTCTGAAAAAACATGGATGAAACAAGGTCAAATTGATATTACCGACACATCCCTGTTAGATCACATTTCTATAGGAATAAAACATTTGGATTTAAAATCTTTACACCTTCCAGGGACAGGTGACTTCATTAAATATTCAGTGTGTCTTAGTTCCCTCTGTTTTCACTCATAAACTCATATTTTCAGATTTTTGTGTCAGTTTGTAAACTAGCATATGCAGAACCTCATTATAATCTGAAACAGATTTTCTTCTGCAGCTTTTGCCAACATGCAGGTTGTGATGCATGTCCTAATGAGTGCCATTTTTATAAACAAACTATCTTGGATTTCAGCATTTTGTTGGCATCTTTCTCTATCATTCACATTATTGGCTATGATAATCCAATAACAGATTAAGTAGGTCCTAACATTGAGGGACATGCAGACATTAAGATAATGGAATTCCAATTTATCTACATATCAGAGGCAGGGTGATCAAAGCTACATTATAGACAGTGGCTGTATAGCAAAAATATTCCCCTAAAAACATACCCTTGGATCCCTTGAAAAGCAATTCTGAGCAATTCTGCTGCAAAACTGACGCTTTAGCTCTTTCCACTCACAAGAACTGTGTTAATCTAAGGTCCATCTATCCCCTTCTGCCCCCCCAAAACATATCCGGACAAAATATTAAAGTGAGTTCATCACTGATCTTTAAATTGCAGGACAGAGAGGTTTAAGAAGCTCCTTGAAATTCAGTTTCAGGCAAAGTAACCAAGATACATAAAGTAAGGGGCAAGGGACTGCAAACTTTAGAAGCAAAGCAGATCCTGATTATAGTTGGAAAAGATCAGATGTGACTGAACTGAAACCCAAGAGGCACCATTTTTATGCTATTCCATTTTGTTGGCAGGCAAGTATCCTTTTCTAAAGCCTTGCCAGGTTAAACAAAATATTCCCAGGAGAATTATATTACAGTAATGGGGTTTATCTCCTTCCCTAGATTGTGAGAAGTTGTTCTCTGATTTACTTAACTGAAATAACAGGGTTTTCCCTTAACCAATCACAGAAGATTTTATCCCCAAGTCTGATTCACAACTGTGCAGAACTAATGGCACAGGATCTCCTGCCATGGGCCTCCCAAGTCCCTTCCCACCCTATGACTCTGTTTTGTGTTCTAAGAATTCTTTGCTTTTGCCAGAGGTGGTGGTAGCTCCACAATACTATTACTACCCATTGGACCTCCGTAATAACAGACAATATTTCTCACTCTCAAAAATTATATCAAGACATATCTGGAGGAAACATTGTGGTAAAACCAGGACTTTGTATTCCCCTCTAGGGTAGATGAGCATTATATAACAATGGCTTCACATTACACCAGGAAAAAGACTAGTCTAACTGACAATAATGTTAATTCATCCTTTAACTCGGCTGAAGTAATTGAATCAGGTCTCCATTTCATCCTCCAGAAGAATAGGAAAGCCTGAAGGAATGTAGAAGCCTCAGGGAGAGGAAAGGCATGCGGGAATTTGGTATCTGTGTGTACTTTACAGGTCAGGTGTCATTAAACTGAGGCACTCATGTTGGCTGATTTCAAAACACCAAGTAGTGCTGGATCTGATTAATCCTTGAATGGGGGAGCACCAGATAATCACAGGACTGCACACCAGGCAAGAAGTCAAAACAAGTTCTTGGCAAAGGGCAGCAGCAAACCACTTACATATTGAAGACAGCATGGACATATCCACAAAGTTTGCAGGAGTTGACCTTGGACTCAAAGGAGTGTTTTCCCCCCCCCCATACCCTATCTCCTCCTTTATGCAGAAAGGATCAAGGTTCCTGCAAAGACAAATAGAGGAAATTCTTCACCAAGTAACAGAATGTTGGGGCAACTGTGATATAACAATATTCCATCAGCACCTGTTAGTATCACAAACCTTCAGCCAGGCGTCTAAAAGGAATCCAGCGAGCAGGGTTAACAAAGATCTGCTGCTGGCAGGGCGGGTTTCTTGCTCCATAAAGGCATCCCTGGAAATATAGCCACAATTATAGGCCTGCCAGACGTAATCTGCTATTACTCCCATGACTTCACCCATCCTGGAATCTATTGGGGACATTGTGTTATAGAAGTCTCTCTGTGCTCTAATTGCTTCTTACTCTAGCACCTGGTTTAGCCCCACCCCTACAAATTGACACTTGGGGGTTCCATCCCTGTGGAAGGCTGCCCACCTGGACCTGAACAGAAGCAATACTGCAAATCTAAGGTCTCCTCAGAAAATTCTCACTGAACCAAAAGAAAAGCCGACAGCTTCTGTGCTGCCTTTCATGCGATTACTGCTTGCTGCTCTCCAAAGGTGAGAATCCTGTGCACAGTCAGAGACATTCTGTCATGTAGAAAGCTTGAAATTGTTGCTGGGTGGCTACCTGTGGCTTTTCCATCTCTGTCAAGAGACTAAAGCCTTATTATGTTGTTAAATTAGCCGTCAGAAACCAAATTTTTGCATCCCCCTTTAGGGTGCCTTTCCAATACCCTCTTATTTATAATGCCCATCACAATTTTGACTCAAAGGAGACTTTTATCTCCCAGCATGCCTGCTATGGACTCAATAACAGATTTGATCATGGTGGATGCCTCTCTCCAAAAAGTTCTAGGAATTGGACTTAGGCAATTTAGTGTATTAGGATTCCCAGAGTTTCTCAGTTTGTATCATAAGTCAGTAAAGCAGACTTGAAATTAGCCAGAGAAGTTACAATGCTTTAATAGCCGTGATCTCTTCCTATTAGCCCACCAGTTACTAGTAGGCTTTATGCAGATTATGGCTCTATTTCAATGCTCACAGAAAATACTTCTCCTATACTATGGGATGGAACACATTCAAAACACAGCTTTTCACTTCTGGCGAGCATTATCGTTTTAATTCCTGGAATTCATAAAAACAGCAATAATAAGAACCATTTACAAAAACATTAGCTTCACCCAGGATTTTTTTTAAATGTTCCAAAATAATAATACAAAAGTATTACCCAAGGAAAGGGAAAAGGGGAAAAAAAGGAAAAGGGAAAAGGAAAAGGAAAGGTTGACTGTATTCTGTCCTCCTTTAACCACTTTCTATTTTGCAACTGTGGGTGGGTATATATCTTCTTAAAAGATTACAAATCAATACAAAAAGCATCCTTTGAGCATGTATCGCTCTGCTTTCTTACAACAGGCAGCTAGCAGCCTAACCTGGCAAGAATTCGTGAGCAGACTTTTAACGTATTTGCTGATTTCTTCTAGTTAAGGAAACGGGCTAAGTTTGATTGCTGAAGGATTTCGTTTGACCACAGGTAGAAAAGGGCCACGTGGGTTCTCACCATTCTTGCAATCAGATTCTACGTAAAGCAAGTATTTGTTTTGTATGCCAAAAGTCTTGGGTTCAGTTTCCTGGAAAGATTGGGGGGGGGGGATTCTTCGTGGAACCCTGGAGAACAATTGCTAATCAGGATAGAATGAGACAGATTGACTCATAAAAGGTAGTTTTTTATGTTTCTAATTCTTCTTTTTTGGGGGGGGGGGAAACATCTCCTCCTGTCTGAATAAATCAGAGACAGAGAACCGGGAGGAAATAACAGAGCGATCAAATCAGCATCATTGAGGCCTCATCCCACCGGCTTTGCTTCCAAAATCTCCCTAACAGTCAGAAAGTAAAATTCCATGCTCTGTTGCTCATCTCTATCCAGCAGTTTTGGAGATAATGTTTCAAAAGTAAGACCATCAAGTATTTTTTAAAGAAATATGCTCTGTTTACCAGAAATAATTTTGAAAATCCAGATTGCCACCAAGACTTTGTTCATACACTTCGCCCAGTTGAAGATAGTGGTGGCATTTGATGTGCACAACATACTTAAAACATGGTTAGTGTTTTTGTAGTTAGGGAGTTGTGCAATCCAACCTTTTGGTTTACCTTATGAGTCAACCTGCTGTATAAATCCAGAAAATGAATTAATTCAGTTGCCAAGATGCTTTGTGTGAGAACAACCCATGTGGTCCAGTTTTACTCAAGATGGTGGCTTCCAGATGTGCTGGGTATCAAGTCCCATAATTCCCAGCCACTTGCTGGAAATTATGAAAACTCTGGATCAGCAGATTTGGGGAGGCCTTGCCAATGCTTTAAACCACAGCATTTCTGCCTCCTCCATTAAGAAACCACATTGGGGTATCTCTGCCCTTTGAAAGAACATATTTGTTCCCTTTTAAATTACTCTCCACCTTGTAAACCTGCCTATTATCACAGCCTACTGGAGAGCCAAAAAAAAGAAGGAGTTCCCAAACCACCCACAAGATCAAAGAATTATTTTTCGGCTGCTCGTGTTAGAAGTTGCACCTCTCCTAAAAATATTGTTTTTAACAGTTGCCTGAGCTTTCCAAACCACTGTCTTTTATAAAAAATAAGATTGAAATAGATCTCTGGGCTGCAAAAAAAGGCCATGCATGGTTCAGTTGATAGAAGAATTCCAGTGCCAAATGTAGAGGCCTTGAGATGGAGTACAGCCAGTTTTTTTTTTTTTTTATCCCAAAGCTGCTGAGGATATCGTTCTAACTCTGAAATTAGCAAGTTTCATCTTGAGAATAAATATCTCTTAGCTATATGACTCCAAGTTCAGGATGTTGAATCAAAGAGGCAGATGGCTGGACAAGGCCAGTAAGCTGAGGACTGGTAAGCAAACCAACAGTGTAATTGAAGCTGGAAAATCTCTTGGAATTCCAGCCAAAGTTTAGCTGCCCTTTAGAAATATTTTTAGAATATTCTTCCTTATGGCTTACTTAAGAATTCCTGAGAAAAATGTGCAGATGGCACACTTTTCATTTCCATCCACCTCTGGTGGCAGCACTTAATCAACCTGATCTTAGAAGACTAAGCAGTGTTGGCTCATAATTGGAAGGAAAATATCAGGAAATTCCAGGCTCATAGACTAGACTGGAATGTTGGAAAAACATCTTGTGGTTTCGAATCATCTAAGCCCAGACATTCTAGATTTTGAAGAGGAAGGTTTAAGGATAGGTTCACAGATTATTCCATAACCTAGTGTTTGGTTTTGATTCAGATCTGGATCTCATTCCTTCTGCAATGGTCTCAGGCTACATATGCTAAGTGGCAATATGATGTTGGAAGGAAGAGCTAAGGAGCCTGACCAGTTGTATGGCCAGTCAGGAAGACAAACTTGATGGACTATCCAGCTGGCTTTTTTCCAGCAATTAAACCTCTTTTTTTGTCTCAGGCAAGATGACTTGAGTTCAAACTGATGGTCCTGTACAACAACTTTCCCTGAACCTTTTGCAGATCATCTTTTACACCCACCCAGGATGAAATCACCAGGATGGTGAGAAAGGAAATGGACTTGACTCAGGAATATTAAAAGTAATGAACTGCCATGGAGATCAAGGCTAAGTCCATAACCACATTGCTTTTGGCTTTCTCCCTGTTCTTCCAATCCCCTGACACACTCTTCCTCTTTGCTCAGGCCATACCGCTTTAAAGTTTGAGCCAAAGTTTCCACACCATCATCCTTTTCGATTTCTCAGTGATATCCTTGTTTCCTGGAATTTGATGAATTGTTAGTTCCTACAAAAGCCATTTTTAATGAGAAGCAAAGAAGTGCCTTGCTGCCGGGAGGGAAGAAAAAGATTATGAAAGGCTTACTAAGCCACTGGAAAAGAGATCAATCCGTGCCCTTTGATAGGGAATCCCTCATATGCAAGAGATAATGGATTATCCTGGATTGAAGCCCAACAACCAAAGAGGAGTACTCAATTCACAGCTTCCTTACCCTAAGGCTGGTAGGCCTCAATTTGCAAGGGAGACTAGATAAATCTTGCATCTCATACAACTGCACTTCCTTATTTATACAGAGCATTTGTTTGTACCCCGCATTTGGCCAAAGAAATTAATGCAGACTGTCAGTACAATTTAACTTGCTCTCTAAAAGACCCAGAGGAAAAGTCTCGAGAGAGAGGATGGAAAATGTAAATGTAGGCACATGGTTACCGTTACCTGGAAGACAATTGTCATAAATGGAAATACTTGAGAGGAGTCAAATCTTGGCAGAGCTGGTGATGACCATGTTAATTCTCTTATCCTTTACTGCCAGCTATCATGTGCTTTAAAGCAATCAACCTCAACCAGTGGTACATGTACCCTAGGGGGGGTCTCATAAACTATCCGAGGGTTGGGGTAAGTCAGTAAAACTTTAAGCTTATGCATTCAAAATAAACGATGACAGAAGGTTTAGAACAGCTGATGGCTTTCTTGGTGTCTTTAGGCAGGAAATAGAAAAATCATTCCAGCAAGAACATTCCTTTTTGCTGGTGTTCTCATCAAAATTCAGTTCCCGCTGAAATGATGCCCAGCAAAATTAGGATTAGGTTTTAAGAAGACACAAGTGATCCAAGTCCGTTTTGCTGCTGATATGCCCCCACTAGCAGAAAGAAATTTCAAGAAATGTTGCAGTTTACCAAAAAAAACAATATTCCAAGTTAGAAAAACATTAGTGTAACCCTCTTAGAATTGTTACAAATTATATATATGTTTAAGATGAGAAAATTGGACATATTCTAGATATTTTTGTATTGACAACAGCCTTAAACACATGCTTGGAAAAGACATACTCCATATGATCATAAAAACTGGATTCTCTATTTTCATAATGGGTTGTTTGATGGCTCATTTAGTGGGATCTAAGCACTGAAAGCTGCAAGCTGATATTCTAGTAAATGTGAGTTCTTTGCCCAACTAGCAGACTGCATTAAATATATTCAAGAAATTTTATGAAAAGGGAGCAGATACTTCTTAGAAAACTGTCGTAATATCTATAATGAATGTTTTTTAAAGAGGCCACAAATCTAAAGGCCTCCTTTGTTTTCATTAACAGATTATTGAGCAATTGGAACTCCTAGGCTGTTTGTAAATTTCCAGCCAGGAGTTGGCAAACTGAACCCATCTGTTTATTTTGTTGAGTCTGTTTTGTACATCAGGTACTTGTTAGAAAAAAAAGGGGGGAGGTGATACAGTATTAGAAAAAGTGATCAGTAAAATGTAGGAATATCTACATTTCAGTTTCTCTACAACAGTTCTGCAACCAATTTAAAAGATTATAGCAATGCATGATGGCTGGGGAATTCTGGAAGTTCACGTCCACACGTCTTAAAGTTGCCAAGATTGAGAAACACTGGATTAAAATCAAGAAAACTACATTCCAAATCTCCAAATATATTACAAGAGGGAATTCAAGAATTTCTATATGTTGCCCAAATTTCCCAGCTTTGCAGGAAAGAAAAATCATTACATTGTTCCAAGTTATGTTCACCATGTAAAGAATGGTTCCAAATTTAAGCATTTATAAAAAACTATTAAAGAGAATTGGGCCATATATAATTGCAACAGACAGAAAGACTTGTGTGATATTTTCTTGGAAGCTATCAGGTGTATTAGGGGTTATTCTCATCATCCTTGTATAGCAAAAGCCAGCCATACTTGGCTAATCTTAAAAAAATCAACAAGGTCAGATCTGGGTGGTGCTTGGGTGGGAAAGCAACAGGAATTCTCAAGGCTACAGACAACACAAGACAACATCTCAGAAGGCAACAGTGCTAAACCAGTAACATGAATAAAACTTTGTGTAGATGTCCATGTATTCACCAGGAGTCAAGGGAACTTGTATCTTAATAAGAGTCCCCATCACCTGCCCTCTGCAGCCCCGCTCAGTGTATCTGGCCTTTTGCTTACAAATTCCTTGTGTGGGGGCTCCCCCTACTGTTCCCAGCAGTTAAACCATGGCTAATATTAAATTACTGTTCACATCCATGAACTTTTCATATGTAAATGTGTGCGCGTGTATTTCTGTATTTAACATTTATTCAAAGATATAAAAGAACAGATTTGATAAAGTAACAACATTAAGCAAATGAAAATAACTATATTTGCCAAAGAAATTTTTTTATTGTATACAGTATGCTTATAAAAGTTAGCCAAAGAATAACATTTATGCTTTTTTTTTTTGTCTATGCAACTTGATCATACCATCCATAAGCAATGCCACTTTTATCTAGATAGAATTGAAAAATTATTGTAGAAGTCAGTATATATAAATTAGGGATGAATAAAGAAGGAATAAAGATGTTTCGATCTTGGGAAACTGCATCTATACTAAAATAAAGGAATTTAATGAAATCATCTCTACGGCCTGGCTGCGGATCCTCTCCACGCTGATGAAATACTGCCTTGATTCTTCCAATATGCTAACGTGGGCTTACCTTTGAAGGTCCCTTGGATTGAAGAATCTGTCAAGCAGTACTTGTTCCAGCCAGTCAGCCCACCGTCCAGCGTCTGTATCCGTTGACCACGAACACAGTGGTAGCCTCTTCAGAAGTAGTGGAGCTCAAAAGCTCAGCTTCGGAGTCGTGATCAGAAACTGACATCTTTAGGCACAAAAATGGGTTTAGATCATGGGTTTTAAACTCAATCGCATCACGTGACATATCACATTTTTTCCCTTTGCAGAGCTGGAGTGGGCATGGCCTGTATGTGACACATCCAGCCCCTCCCCCGGGCCAATTTGACACCCCTGGTTTAGATGCATCAACTCCAGCCACTCCTAACTGGTACTCCAAAGTTTTTATTTGCAGTTGACTCAGCTGACTCAGGCAACTGCTGCCTGGGATAAATACTCCTATTGAGGATTAGGGATGCTTTGGCCAAACGGGGTCATTTTTATACAATGTAGTTTTCCAGCCTGAGAATGATATTCTCCTAATCTTATCAAAATGCTTCACTTTTCCTTCTATTGCTTTTAAGATGTCCATTTAGCTATTTCATACTAGAAGCATTTGAAATGTGGATTTACAGGCGGCTGTTACGTATAAGCTGGATGGACAAGATCAGAAATGAGGAGGTTTTAAGCCGCCTGGGAAAGCCAAGGGAAATCATCAAAACAATTAAAAAATGAAAGTTAGAATATTTCGGACATGTGATGCGACACCCAGAAAAATATGGCATACTCCATTTAATCCTCCAGGGAAAGATTGAAGGCAAACGAGGTCCAGGCAGAAGAAGAACATCATGGCTTCAAAATCTAAGGGACTGGTTTGGACAAAACTCAGCAGCACTTTTTCGTGCGGCTGCTGATAAAAACAGGATCGCCAACATGATTGCCAACGTCCGATAACGGATATGGCAGAAGAAGAAGAAGATACTTTTTAAAAAAAAAATTCCAACCCAACCCAATGCAATGTCATTCCCTTGGTGTTTTCAACTCAATTCAGTGACATTTATTTCTTCAATTTCTATAGCCATCCATCTCAATCTATGATTCTGGATGGCTTACAGTTCAGAATTTTGTGACGGCCGGCCAGCTCCTCCATTAGACTTTGCAGCGGCCATTGCTTGCAAATTGTGTCTTTCTCATGCTAATCCCCTCAGCTAAGCGGCTAAACTCTAATAAATATCCCTTAGTCAACTGATTTAGTACAGTAATAGGCCTCAAAGCAGGCCCCATTAAGACTGAACTCATTGTAAACCTGTGATAGTTAGCAACATAGCATTTGTAACTGTCAAAAGCGCTTCCTGGATTAAAAGAAAAGGCAGAAACCCACTAAGTAAATAAATAAACTAGCTAATGAACCAAATAGGCAAGTTCCCTTAGCAGCCTTTAGCCAGTCTCAGTCTTGTGCAAATGTATTCTGGTCTAAGTTGGAAAGCTGACCTTTTGAATTCCCACTCAGGGCTTGTGAAAACTGACTTGAGGGTGCTCTCACAAAATGGCTGCCATGGGGGCTTGCCCAGGGCTACCAGGTCTATGCTGCAAACATCCAGAAACCCATAAAGAGGTCTAAAGAATAAGCCTTTTCCACATCTCTTTGACTACCTGATGTGGGTTTGCAAGCCCTAAGTTACCTCAGGGACAACATGGCTGTTGTCACTGGCACAGTGACAAAATATAAAAAAATATCTTCCTGAGGCAAAATGGGGCAGATTGCTGTTCTCCTTTTGCAAGAGGCACTTGCAAGCTGAGCGTTTGTTTTTTTTAAAGGAGGCCTGTGGGGCCTTTGAGAGTTGACTCAGTCCTTTCTTACTTATCTGTACTAAGGAATAACATTACTAATATTTTATATTCAAACAACCCAGGTTCAAACTCGGCCAGCTGATCCATTTTTAACCCTGGAAACACATTTGGCTTTACAGGCAACGTCAGCTCAGCACCGTGTTTGTTTTTTTTCTTTTTTAACAACCAGGATTTGAGGCCCAGCGCTCCTTGCAAGCCTGCCAATGAGGGCTCCGACGCCATGGTTGCCCCATAAGCCACAATTAAGCAAACCGTGGCTTAACGTGAGGCACAATTGCTTTTTCCCTCACGGAAAACTCATTCGTCCCAACCTCGGGGTTGCCAGACACACACACACACACCCCTCCCAAATTTTATAGCCTTAAAAACAACCCACCAAAAGACCCGAAAACGCCAAAAAAACAATTTCCCTCAGTCGGTCCTCAAAACGCCAACGCTGAATTGCCCGCCAAGAGCGCGCGCTCGGGACACAGGCGGGCGGCGACTGCGCATGCGCAGGCCAACGCAGAGGCACTCTAAGCGCGCGAACCGAGGAGGGGTAGTGGTGGCGGCTTGGAAATGCGGCGACGGAACGGTAGGTGGCGCTGCGCCGCTCAGCCAGAGCCTTGCGCACGCGCACAAGGGAAAGCGAAGCCGGCCAGATGCCTTCCTGCTTGCCAGACCGTTTCTGCTTTTCTGCAGATGCAACTTGGGGGGTTCCGTTTCGAGGGTGGCGCAGAAAATCCGGGGGGTTGGGCCGGCCCCGGCGGGAGTCACCCGCAAAGGTGGGGGGAGGGAGGGTAGGCTTTTGCATCAGAGTACCAAAAGTTCAGCAAAGAGTGAGCAGTCCAAATATTAAGGCATGTTGGAGGTTGCAAAGCATTGAAACGTCCCCCTCTAATTTTTTCTCAAAGGGGTCCTTAGGAGAAGAGCTGGAAAGGGAGGGGTGAGAAATGAGAAGCTAGATTTGCAGCACAAGGGGAAGAGCCGGCTGCCATTTGCGTCTCTGCGATGCATTTTGCACTTAGCATTCCTGGCTGTTGGGTATCTTGCCCCAAAATTGTACAAGCTCTTAAAAGTAGGACAAAATATGCCCCCCCTCCAAATCCCTGCAACTGAGCTCCAAAGCTAGCTTGATTGGGCCAGAAAACCTGCCCCCCCCCCACATTCCCAATGGGGTTTCCTGCACCTAGCCTTCTCCTTTAGCAGGGGGGGTGCTGAGGTCACCTCAACCTTTACAATCTAACTGTACTGAAAATTGGGACAAGAAAAAGAGCAGAGCGATGGATGCCTTGATGGATCAGCTGGAACTTCCCATTCCATGTTGAGGATGGCACCTTAAAATTAGTGGCATAAATAAAATAATGGCTGATTATAGGGTGAATTCACATGGCACAAACTCAAGGCAGAGGTTGGTGATGCCCACCTGTCAACATTTTTTAGGCTTTAATTCAAGAAAGAGACCAGCTGGAAGCAGGAAACAAGAGTAGTTTTATGCAGCACTGAAACACACAGTTTTTCTTGCATTATGGTGTCACTACTAAGGGGTCGCGATGGGTCGGACACGGTTTCGCAACTAATACCACCACTAAGGTTATTTTGTGCCCGAGAGGAGACCTAGTTATTTTCTCTCAATCCCAAAATGTTTGAGAAAAGTATTTAATAATAATAATAATAATTAATAATAATAATTAATAATAATAATAATAATAATAAAGTTGGAAGGGACCTTGGAGGTCATCGAGTCCAACCCCCTGCCCAGGCAGGAAACCCTATACCATTTCGGACAAATGGTTGTCCAGTCTCTTCTTAAAAACTTCCAGTGTTGGAGCATTCACCGCTTCTGGAGGCGGGTTGTTCCATTGTAATTTGATACTTGGTATCTCCTGATGGCCTAAAGAATTAAATACTGGCAGACGTGGCAAAGCATTCCTGTATTTCCTCTATTCTTTTTTAAAACACAGCAGCAGAATTTTCTTACAACGTAATTACAGTTTTTAAAAAAGGGAAATAAATGATCAGCGTGGTGGGGATTCACTAAAAACTGCCACAAGAAAGGTGATTAATTAAAGGACCTGCATCATTTGCTACAAAGTGCACAGGGACCAATGGGGAGCAATGATTTGAAGTGGAAATCAAACTTTCCAGTTAAAAAGAAATCAGAAAACTCAACTTTGAACAGTCAGCTTTGCAAGAATGCTGAACCGTTTCCTAATTTTCCCCTTCTTCTTTCAATATTTTTTACCCAATCTCCTTCTTCCTCAACAACTTGCTTGTCCAAATGGCTTTCAGTGAGGGGAAAAAAAAAAAAGATTTGCTAGGAAACCTTTTTCAAAGTGTCTTTTCTTATTTCAAGTTAGAACTGTGTTATTTGCACAAATCAGAGAGTTTGCGCTCTGACAGGGTGGCAGAAGTCACCTGTGTTTCTAACCACCTGCCAACAGACTGGGCAGACAAAAAATATATATATCTTTACCCACTGTTAAAAGGACACTCCAGCAAAATGTATTTATTCTTACCAATCTGTAATAGAGGTTCAACAGTACAAGGTTGCCGTAACGAGGACCGTTAAAAGGCTCCATTTCAAAATTCTTGTATAAATGCGATACAATTGTCAATTGGGCCGGACGAGAAAATTACCTTTGCCTTTTAAATAACGTTTTTTAATTAAAGACATTTTTACTCAAAGCGGTATCAAGATTTCACATTTCTGACATAAATCTTCGGAGTTACCCATCCCTCTGGGGGGTTTTTCAAGCCGGCTTTTTTCCATATCCTTTTCAGTTCATTTTCAAATTTTTTCTATAAAGAAAGGAAAAACAGAAAACGAAAGTCTAGCTTAGGAACGATGCTCTAAGCCACAGAATTCACGGCACACAGTCTGAGTTTAGGTTATGATCTTGTATCATCATGTTCCTGGGTATAACAACTAAAAACAACTGGACACAGAGAGTTTTTTTTTCCCCTCAAGCTATCACTCTGCTGAACACAGTACTGTCTTACGTCTAAGTAAATTTACCCGTGTTGTATGGCTGTAGTATTATCCTCCTCATCTTCTCTACTAGCCCCTCTTATTGGTGTCATTATTATGATTATTGTTACTCTGTTGGTTTGCATCTATACTGAGAGCTTCTGCACTGGAGACAAATTCCTTGTGTGTCTTAATCACATTTGGCCACAAGTGCTCTTCACCTAGAGGTCGATGGGCCTCTTCATTACCTGCCCAACTCACCTGTTTCCGCCACATCCGCTCTTCCAAGACTTTTCTCCGCGAAAACTTCGTACGTTTCATCAGCTTCTTGTACTTGTGCCTATTCATCTTCCTCCTCCGGATCTTCAAAATGTTTCTGCATTCCATTCTGGGCCGGTTCATCTCCCCTCCTTGTTCTGCCTCCTCTTCCTCCTCTGCCTCAGTGCCCCTGGAAGGAGCAGGGAGATCATACTGTTGGAGTGGCCGGGGACTGTTCCTCTCGTGAATGTTTATGATGCCTCCAGTTTTAGGGAGGAAATATTGAACCGTCAGCCAGCTTTCAAGAGGGGAGATGGACATCTTGCGAGGGACCAGCATTTCTTCTAGCTCAGGGTCCAGTGCAAACCACTGGTGGGGCCGGGTTCCATTTTTGCTCGACGGATGTGTGCTGTAACTGGCTAGAACGGCTGCTCTAGGAGGTGGAAGGACAACAGCTGGTCTCGACAAAAAGCACCCTATGGACATGTGGGAACGAAATTCATAAATAGGTATTTGCGAGAACGTTTATACAGGTAATCCTCAACTTACAATAGTTCATTTAGTGACCGTTCGAAGTTACAACGGCACTGAACAACGGCTGCTTTTCACAGGGATGACCATTAAGAGTACCTCCATGGTCACGTGGTCAAAATTCGAATGCTTGGCTTCATATTTATGACGGTTGCTGTCTCCCAGGGCCATGTGATCACCTCTTGCGACCTTCTGACAAGCAAAGTCAATGGGGAAGCCAGGCTCCATTTCCCTAGTTGTGTCCTTACAGTCACCAAGAACTAATGCAATTTAGAGCAGGGGTCTCCAACCTTGACCACTTTAAGCCTCATGGACTTCAACTCCCAGAATTCCTCATCAGTCGTTGAGTTTCCATGGCTGAGGGTGGACTAAAAGCTGCTTTCTAACACCCCCCACCCTTTTCTGGATACTATTCCAACACTTGCACTGTGACACTCCTGTTTATTTTATTTTATTTATTTGCTGCCCACTTGCCAAGAGGAGACTCTGGGTGGCTTGCCTTAAAACAATAAAACCATAATAATATACATATACAGTGTATTTAAATGCAATGAAAACACAGGTTCTGGTTAAAAGATGGGGAGTGGGGGCACAGAAAGTATTTAGGGTGGGGATGGGATCAGTTATTAGTCCACCAACCACCTACTTCCCCACTCGGGAGTTGGCTGGCTGAGGAATTCTGGGAGTTGAAGTCCACCAGTTGCCATGTTTGGGGACCCCCGACTCAAGAGGATGGTTGACCTCTTCCTCCCCAGCAAAAGGAGCCACGAGGTGATGGGAAAGGCCCTTTTTGGCCCCAAACACTGGTCGCCACCCCCCCCCCCGACCCCTAGTCCCCGAAGGGCCTCTGGCCAAGGGCAGCAAGCCGCCAAGGCCGCTCTTTACCTGCACACCGCGATGCCCTCGCGAGGGGAGCCGTCAGCCGAGAGACCAGCATGTCGAGGCCGGCTAGTGAAAACGAGAAAGGAAGAGGAGGGTCAGATAAACGAGGAGGCCCAAACGCCGGGCAGCCCCCGCGAATAAAGGCCGAAGAAAAAGGCCTTCGAGGCTTCCAGAAGGGCCGGGACCCGTTTGGAAAAAGGCAGGAAGCTCCCCTACGATTTTGTATACACACAAGCACACACACAAAATACGTAAATACGCACACACAGAAAGGCCTCGCACCCAATCGTATACCTCCTTACCGAGGCGCTTACCGTCAATTGGAAGTCGGGGAAACAATACGAGGGTACACTTCCGGTCAGGCGCTTCGGACCGTCTGTCTTAAGAGTCCCTCCCGGAAACGCGCGCTTTAAAGGGAAGGTTCCCCTTCTGTATTCCTTTCCCCTATTTGCTGGGGTAGGCCACCTTGGCTCTTTTATGACTCGTGGACTTCAACTCCCAGAATTCCTGAGCCAGCCACGCTGAGGGGAAAGGGAGAGGTTTCCAAGCTGAGCCATGCTGGCTCAGGAATTCTGGGAGTTGAAGTCCACGAGTCATAAAAGAGCCAAGGTTGCCTATCCCTGCGTCTATTGTCTCTGCTGCCCTCTAGGGATCAAATAGCGCAGGAGGTTGATGACAGCAAAAAAAAAAACACCTACTTATATTACTAAAAGGGTTTTTGCAATCGGGATTTCCAACGTTGCATAATTGCCACTTCCCAATATACCCATATTATTATATTATTTATATCTCTCCCCCCCCCCCAACAGAAGCTTAAGGTAATACTTCTATTACGTGACAGGGGAAAAAGGTGTGTTTGCTCACTTTGTGGCCTAATAATGTTAATTACTTTGGAGTTGGAAATCTGTTGATACTTCCTCTTCCTGCGTGGGGAGTGTTTTTATTTACGGCCATATAAAATCGTCTTTGTCATTCAACTCATTAATACAAGAAACAATTAAGTGCATGGATGTCTTAAGGGAAGATAGGGGTTCAAGGGTCATTTAGTAGAAGTCACATTGAAATGCCTTTTTAAAACCAAATGAAGTTTATTAAGAGATTAAAAAATAACCTAGAGAATAACCCTAAAGTCTTTCATAAGACTTGCTCCAGCCAAGAATCTTGAGATTCAGAACATCTTCCAAGTGCACTGCCAAAGAGGTTTGGCCTCTTGTTTGGAAGGACCGTATTATTTCCAAAAAGGCTGTGATCCAATTTGTGAGGGCTAAACTTTCGCTTTTCTCTTTTATTCAATTCCAACTCTTCTTCCTGGCCTCTGCTCCATCCACACAAACTCTCGCCCTCAAAAGGTCAGGTGTGTGTTATGAACTGTTGTTATGTGCTTTATGCAGAAGATCACTCAAGAGCGTGGAAGTATTTTTTGGATAATGAAACATTAAGGCAAAGTGGGCTGTTATAAAAAAAAAAACTATTCAGAAACCAAATCTATGCCCCCTAGATCCAATGTGACACCAAACTTCAACATTCTGCTCTGTGTAAAAGACAAACGACACAATTTGGAAGCTTAGGCTAAAATCTGGTACTGGGGAGAAAGAAAACACAAATCACAGACTAAAACAGCCATTCAACGCAGGTCGAAGAGTCCGAGTCCAACTGTTTAAATACAAAATCAAATACTTTAATGAAATTAAGGAACAGGAAGACAGCACAGCTATACCACTAAAACGGATATTCTTGTGCCGCATACATTTCTCTCTTAATATAAACACCTTTTCTTCAGCAAGCTAAGAGCAGACAAAAACAATCAGTTCTTCAGACTTTTGAAAAGATCCTGAGTAAATTTTTATTACCTAAACCACATAAAAGGTTAAGCTCTATGAAATCATCCCCAGCTTAGAACTGGTGGCCAGCACCAGGATTTATTTAAAAAAAAAAAAAAAAAAAACACCCACTTTCAACTCGTGGAATTTAAATACTATTTCATAGTTCTTTCTGCTGGGGATAAAAAAATTATAACAATAATAATAATAATAATAGTAAGTAGGCCTGTGGGGAAAAAAAACCTCCAGTTAAGGAACGTAAAACGTGCATTCTCAGGATGCGGGTTCCTAGTTCCAAAATTACTTGAAACACATTTTGCACTTTGAAAGGGTTAAAGCTTTCCTCCATCCTTCCCAGTTCAGCATCAGATACTTTTTCCCTCCAAGGCTGCCTAATATAGGCACTTAAGTTTTTAAGAATCCGAGAGTCACCTTCTGTAATAAGAATGCAAACAAGTTCACCGTATGACAAAAAAAGAAAACATAGAGAAAGAAAAAAAATGCTGTTAGCACCTAGCAATGTTGTCGGGGTGATCTTCCAGGATCCTCTTGAGAGAGAGAAAGAAATATTTTAAAAAACTGAGAAGGGGGGTGGGTGGGTGGAGAATCTCAACCCTCTTGAATAGTGTTCCGAGGTTTTCCTTCATAGAATCTGAGGCAGGCCACACTCCTGCTTTGACAGCTCAAAGGGACATCATCACACCAGCATGAAGCAGACACAAAATCCAGCAGAGAAGCAACAGCCCTCTATCAAGACAAGGGGGAAACAGCCAAAGAGTGTTCCTCAAACCTCATCGTTGGCCCGTGTACGGTCCGTGCCAGCCAGGCCCTTAACTAGTCAAGGTGTTTGTCAGGCTCCAGAGTCCAGCCTTAGGCAAAAGAAAGGCTTGGCTGAAGCCGGGAAAGGTGTGGGTGGGGGGGAGCTTTGGCTGTGCTGCGTCTGACTTCATCTCCGGTGCCGGCTGTGGCCGGGGTGATCTCTCTCGTAGCGATGGCTCGGCCTGTCGTAGGGGTGGTGCCGCTCGGGCCTTTGATCCCTGCAGTAGTGGCTCTTCTTCCGATACTTGCCGGTGTGCTCGGGGCGCTCCCGTTCCCGCGAACGGCTGCGGGACCTCGAGGAGCTGCGGCTGCAGGACCGCCGGGCTTTGGGAGAGCTGTACTTGTACCCTTTGTCTTTCTTGTTGTTTCGCACCTTGGAACTTTGGTAACTGGAGGCGGTGTGGCCGAACTGGTGGGGAGGCGAATCGCTGCGGCTCCTCGAACGGCTGTGCGACTTGGAGCAGCTGGAGGTGGAATAGCTTTCACTTTTCCTGGAGGGGGGGAGGGAGAAGAGGAAGACGGCTACCTCTCGCTGCCGAGCAAAAAGGCCCCGCCAGGGCAGATTTTAGAAACATTTAAAAATTAGAACAGTTTGCCTGGATAATCGTTTTGTTTCATCCTGTAGTTACACTGGTTAAAGCAGGGGTCTTCAAACTCGGCCTTTTTAGGACTTGTGGACTTCAACTCCCAGAATTCCTCAGCCAGGCACGTGTGCCTGGCTGAGGAATTCTGGGAGTTGAAGTCCACAAGTCCTAAAAGGGCCAAGTTTGAAGACCCCTGGGATAAAGCAAAGATTCTTGGGGTGGCGACTGAAAAGGTTGGTTTCCTATTACAGGGGGCCCCTTGACTTACAGCCACAAGGGATCCCCAAATTTCTGTTGGCTAATCGAAACATTTGTTAAGTGAATTTTTGCCCCCCTTGTACGACCTCCCTTGCCACAGTTGTTAAGTGGGTCACTGCAGCTGTTAAGTTAGGAACACGGCTGTTAAGTGAATCTGGCTTCCCCCCCATTGACTTTGCTGGTCGGAAGGTCGCAAAAGGGGATCACGTGACCCTGGCACACTGCGACCGTCGCAAATACGGGTTAGTCGCCAAGTGTCTGAATTTTGATCACGTGATGCTGCAATGGCAAGTATGAAACACAATCGTTAAGTCCCTTTTTTTCAGTGCCGTTGCAACTTTGAACGGTCACTAAACGAACCGTTGTAAGACGAGGACTACCCGTAACTGGCTAATGCAATGGATGACTCCAACCGTTCAAAGTGAGGGCGAATTCAAATGTCAGCGGTTGGGAGGAGAAACCAAGACATTACTGCAAGGGTCTTCAAACGTGGCAACTTGTGGACTTCAACTCCCAGAATTCCTCAGCCAGCAGGGCTGCCTAGCTGGCTGAGGAATTCTGGGAGTTGAAGTCCACAAGGCTTAAAGTTGCCACGTTTGAAGACCCCTGCACTACCGCTAGCAAAAGCCCCATCTACCTCTGGCAGAATGACTGGGCCAGGCTGGACGAGGAGCTAGGCCGGGCTGCCAAATCTGCTATCTGCAGGCTTTAGTCTCAAGGAAACCTTTTTCCTTAATCGCTTTTATTACGAAGACCCCTTTGCTGGTTCTTGTCTCTTAAAAGCAACCGCCGGTACAAGCAAGCACGCAGCTCCAGGGCCCCAGCCTTTCGGGAACCAACCTCTTTTTGGGAGAAGGCGAGTGCGAAGTGGATCGAGAATAGCTCTGCTCTCGGCTTCTACTGCGACTCCTGCTCTCGCGGCCCCCTTTCTGAACGCTGCAAATTCAAAGAATAAGAGAAGTGATGCCGAGGGTATCTTTTTCTTGTTTCCTAACCCTCTTTTTTCTCACAGCCAGTCAATGAGCTTTCACGGCAGAGGGTAACCTTCAAAAGAGGCTCTCCCTACAGCAGGGTTCCCCAACCTGGGCCCACTTTTAAAGTGCGTGGACTTCCAACTCCCAGAATTCCCCACGGCTGGCTGGGCGAATTCTGGGAGTTGAGGTCCACGCATCTTAAGAGCGGCCCAGGTTGGGGAACGCTGCAGGAGAGAGAAAAAAGTATCTGGATCCAAACTGGGGAGGGGGGAAACAACCCTCCCGTTAAGCAGAGGGGAGCCTCCAGCCCCCAAACCTTACCCGTTAATCGGACTTTTGGACCTTAATCGCTTCATCCCTTCGGTCTTCCGCTTTGCATTTTTGACCACCTGCACGAGCAGTGGGGAAGGCTTAATGCTGCCTTTGGTATCTTTCGGAGATTCTAGTGAGGGAGAAGTGACAAAGTTCAGGAAATCCAGCCGATCCAGGAACATTAGGAATTTAGGCAAAGCACTGCTCAATTCTTGGGCTACAGAATAGGAAAAAGAACCCTCGGGGAACCAAAAACAAGAAAGGTCCTGGGGACCCAAACTTAAGGCTGCAAGTCCAGCCAGGATTCTGTTCAATCAAACCTACCAATACCTGCCGGGTCTATAAAGTGATGATTTACAAATTCTGCTGGGCCTGTAAACCTGGTCAGGACGTCAGAGAGGGAGGGCTAGGGCAGGGGTCCCCAACTCCCCTCCCCCCGGTCCATGGCATGCCAGCAACCGGTCCGCACAAACAAGCAAAGCCCCATCCGCGGGATGAAGGCAGCACACAAAACCACGCCCCCTCCGGTCCGCGGAAAAACCGCTCTCCACGGAACCGGTCCCTGGTGCCCAAAAGGTTAGGGACCTCTGGGCTAGGTCAAAGGAGGGGCAGTTCAAACTAGCAGTTGAGGAAACTAACCCACCAATCCACAGGACTGATGGGCTGGTTTCAACCAGACCGTTCTGCTCAACGGCTAAGATGGTGGCCAAGGCGAGCGGCTTCCCCTTTGATGGGCTGCTTTCCCGGAAAAAGCCTCTCCCGCCTCAGTTCAGGACGGGAAACACCCACCTGGTTTGGGGACGGGAGAAAAACCTGACACTGCCAGATGGGGAGTGCCCTCTGGCACGAGGCCTTTGGCCTGGGCTTTCTCCTCTTCCATGGCCAGCCTCCGCTGCTCAACGCGGCTTTCCAGAACGGCCAGGTCAACCTGATGAGGCAAAGAGAGCGCCACGGCTTTAGGGGGAGCTTTGCTTACCTGAAAAGGCTGCACAGAAAGGAAGGGCAGGCGAAGGAGAGGTGGATGGGGAAGAAAGGGACAAAAGAATGTGAAGTACAGGCAGTCCTCAACTTGCAACGGTTTGTTTAGCGACCGCTCTCAAAGTTACAGCAGCACCGAAAAAAGGGACACACAAGCTGATCAAGGGGAGAAGAAGAGTGGGCTAACCGACCTCTGGTTACCTTCACATTTCAGAAATCTGCCCCCAGAGGCAGCCACGTACCTTCTTCACTGTGTAGAGTTTCAAAATTTTCAGGCAGATCTCCTGAATTTCCTCCTCGGTAGCCCCAAAGAGAAGAAACCAGTGAGGACGATTTGGAAGCGGAATCTGCGAAGAAAAAGCATCAACGGTTCATCAGCCAGGAGCAGCCACGTGCCTCCCTTTACAAGGTTTCCCCCCCTGGGCGACACTTTGTAGTGTTTGTGACAAGTTATAGTAATGGGCCTCAAACCACAGCCAGCTTTCAAACTCCCAAGATGGCTTCCTTGGGTCAGGCATTACAAGGGTTGACCTAACATCAAGGTCATGACTCTTAAAAGAACCCGTAACTTCTGGAGGCAAGCTTTCCCACTGATTTAATTGCTCTCACTGTCTGGAAATTTCTCCTTAGTTCTTAGGTTGCTTCCATCCTTGTTTCCATTGTTTCTCCTTGCCTGCCTTCAGGTGCTTTGGAGAATAGGCTGACACCCCCCCCCCCTTTCTTCTTCTTTGTGGTGAAAATATTCAGCAAAAAAGCAATCCTGCTAGGAAACACGAAAGTCCCCCAAACGACGTGACCTAATTTCATACACTCACCTGAAGAGTCCGAGCAGCCAGGTAAATACAGGCGCACGCAATAGTCTCCGGTTGGTATCTCAAAAAGACATCCGTCCGCAGACTGTCGTTCATGTAATTCCTGAGAGAATTGGGAACAAGAAAGAGACAGAAGGCGTTGCTAACTTGCCCCAAATGACTTCCTATACAGGACTAAGCCTCCTTTTTCAACCTAACGGAGCTAACTTTTTGCCGCTAGGTAACCCTGTGAACCCCAACAGGATGGAAAGGGAACGAGCTGCCTCATCTGGCAGAAGAGCATCAATACTAGAGCATCAATCTGGAACGTTATCAACTGGATCTGGGTGTTTTTAGGAACGAGAACCTGTTTTAACTTTCCTCCCGGCTACAAGGTTACAGTTACAGTAGCCGTCCGAAGACTTGTCCCACCACAGCGCATCCAATGCAAAAAACAAACAGTCCGCGGGAACAGGCTCCACGGTTTTGAAGGAGGGAGGGGGGCAGAAATCCAGAGCTTTTCCAACAGTCGGCCTCTTCCGTCGCAAGCCTCTTCCGGAGGGGAGCTTCTCCGCTTGACGAACCCACTGGGCCCAAATCCGTTGGCGGGAGCCAGCCAGAGCAACGTCCATCCTTTGCCAACGGGCGCGTGAGTCAAGCCGACGGTGCCTTTGGGCTGTCCTTGGGCCGCTCTAGCCCGCCCGGCTGTAACAAGGTTTCTCAAAACAAATGTTCACAGAATGAAGTCAAAAAAAAAATACAGCATATGACCTCTGACCAAGTCCATTTTGCACACCGGAACACGAAAGGCAATGCAAGCAACACAGTACATTTCCACCACCTAAGTATTTTTTTTTTTTTCCCTCAAAGTCGTCATCCGCTGGATTGGGTTGATGAGCCTTAGAACATATACGCAGTTATTAACGCTACGGGAAACCTATTTCGTGTGAAGATTTGCACAGGGGCCTAATTTTAATTTCTGAGCTGCATTCTAACCGTTAAACCCGTGCTTGGGTCTAAATAGAGGCACAAATGGAAGAACGCAGCAAAATAATAATAATAATAAGGCAAACCAACAATTATTTAACAGGAATGCCTTTTCTCGTCCAAAATACAGGGAGTCCTTGACTTACGACCATAACTGAACCCAACATTTCTGTGAAGTGAGGTATTTGTTAAGTGAACTCGGCCCCTTTTCGCGATCTTTCTTGCCACAGGTTAAATCAGGGGTGTTCAAACTTGGCCCTTTTCTGACTGGTGGACTTCAACTCCCAGAATTCCTCAGCCAGGCACGTTGAAGTCCACCAGTCATAAAAGGGCCACGTTTAACCCCTGGGTGAAATGAATCGCTGCAGTTCAGTTAGTAACACGGTTGTTAAGTGAATCTGGCTTCCCCATTGACTTTGCTTGTCAGAAGGTCGCAAAAGGGGATCACGTGACCCCGGGACTCTGCAACCGTCGTAAATACGAGTCAGTTGCCAAGCGTCTGAATTTTGATCACCTGACCCTGGGGAAGGCTGCAACGCTCGTTAAGTGTGGAAAAACTACCATGGGTCATTTTTTTTCAGTGAAGCTGTAACTTCGAACGGTCCCTAAATGAATTGTTATAAGTCGAGGACTACCTGTATTTATGCCAACCGGAATGTTCCGGATGGCATCTTTGACCAAATCAACTTGTCTTGGGAACATGGAAAAACCAGTCCAGGGGATGTAAAGAAGGGCTTAACAATAACCATTTCTGGACTATGGCAGTGTAGACCCACGACGACTAACCTTTGAATGTAGCTACTTCAGTTTAGAAGACACACCAAAATGAACTAAGTGTGGTGACTCCCCAGAGTTACAAGAGCTAAATGATCAAGGGCAGCACCTGGAAACAACTGAAAAGTGTGGTTATGCAACATTAAGATCTTGGACCTTTCCTCCACCCACCCACCCACCCCCTTCAGAGAGCAATAATTCCAGCAGAGAATCAAACATTTTAATTCAACAACAATTGAAGGGATTTGTTCCGGAAGGCAACGGTGAAGATCCGACTTTTGAAAAGTCCAAACAGAAGATCTAGGCCATACGACGTGCGTTAAGAATCCGGAAAAAGGTGACATCTTTTTTTTTTGTTTTTAAATAATAAATAATTGCAATACAATACAAAAACATTGTAGATTTACAGATGCAATGACCAGCGTTCAGAGTCCCATCCCTCCCTCCCTCCCAAAACCTCAGCCACATTTTTTTTTATTTTTTTTTTATTATTTTTTTTTAAAGAAAAGCCGAGTTGAATCAAAACATTGGCATTGAACTAAGATATCAAACATGATCTAAGTAAGCATCAGAGCATCTGGACAAGTAACACAGGCCCGTCTGGGGGAAAAGTGTGCAAACAAAACGGGGAAGAAAAAAAAAGAGATTGGAAACAAAGGGAGAAAATAAAAAAAATGAAATAAAAATCACAAGCAGCAGTTCGGCCAGGTTTTAACTCTACTAGCGGACGCATACCACCTGTCTAGAGAGTCAGCCTTCTCTCTGTGGAGCCTGCTCGGGGTTTGACTGAAGACGCCAGTAATCCCTGCACCATTGTTCGTGGGCAGCAGAGGAGAGGTCTTAGTCACTTACCCTCAGAGGCTACCCTTCGATCAAAAGAGTACAGAAAAAAGAAAAAAGTCAAAACAGGTTCTCCTTCCAAACCACGCCAGACAGTTCATAACAATCACTTTTGAGTTCTACGTTTACACCCTGGTAGGTTCACACAGGTTAGCTGCTACCTTTCTTAAGAGCAGGGGAGGGGCGGGGGGGGGGGGGAGACTGGCTAGGACTGGGATTCAGGAAACACAAACATGGAATAGAACAGAGATATTTAAGAGTCTAAAACCTGGAAAAGCTGGAAAGGGGGGGGGGCGTTGCAAGGTGACAGGGGTCCACTAGCCACCCAAAAGCTACGTGGTTAAAACAGCGATACCCAACCGTCGTGGCTTGGTGGCCGGGCTGGGGGGGGGAGGGGAACTGGCCCGCGTTAAGTGTCCGACAGCCCATACAAGTTGGGCTGTGTGCACGCGCTGGCCCGCCACCCGCACACGGGCTGCGTGCGTGCCAGTCTACCGCTCACGTGGCCCAATTCCAAACGGGCCACAGCCCAGGGGTTGGGGACCCTTGTGTTAAAAAAACCTGCCATCCCACACCTATCGTAAGACCCGCCCAGGGCAGTGTGTTTTTGAACGGCAAACACTGGGCGTGGAAGGACCACTGCTTTCGGCCCCTTCCAAGGTTACTTTCTCCTGGGCCCTGCTGGAAAATGGGATTTCTTTTTGGGGGGGGCGGGATGTCCCCACCAAGCACAGAGATGTTCTCCTTCAAAACCCCACCCGGAAATTTCCCTCACACCCCCCCTCAGCAGGAGAGAAAAGGAAGAGCAAAGGGGAGATCCGCTCTCTTACCATTTTAAGATAGCGTGTCTGACTCTTTTAGCAAACAGGCCCGTCCTCTCGGAGGGACAGGAGGTGGCGTTCCGGGTTTAAAAAAAAAGAGCGGAAGGCCACGAGAACATGGCAGTGGCGCGCACGCGCACAGCCCCCAACTATGACACCTTTCCTGCCACTGCCCTGCGGGCCTCAAGAGAAGCAAGAAACGTCAACTTACCATGAGGTCTGGACCAGGTGCTGGTTACGTTCACATTCTAATACCTGAAGGTACAGAACGATTATCTGGAAGATACGGGTGACGGGGTTATACAGGTGATCAAGTGGCGGAGTAGAGCTTTTCATTTAGAGAGGAGGCCAGCTGAGCTAATTTCCTCTTTGTCAAGCTGCTCTGAGCCACAGCTAATTCTAGATGTACCTCCAGAAGCAGAGAAGGGAGGCTCAAAATACAGACACACAGCGCAAAGCTTTCTCCTAAGCATTTATTGCTTCCAGCCCTGGCTCTCTCTCTCTCTCTTCAGCCTGCACAGCCTGCCTCCCTGTTCCAAAGAACGTTAAAACTGGAGAGAGCTCTCTCCTTCAGGGTCCATTTCAAAAACTGTACTACTTGCTGAAGAGATGAAAAAAAAAAAAAGAATCAACCTATCTTACTTTGGGCTCCAAAGCATGCTAGAAAGGAGTAAGACTTGGCCAGGGGGAGAAGGAGAAGGCTTAGGACACTTAAACTGATTCAAAAGCTGGAGCTTATATTCTGAGAAGAAAAACAATAGCACTTAGACTTATATACCGCTTTACGGTGCTTTACAGCCCTCTCTAAGCGGTTTACAGAATCAGCATATAGCCCGCCCCCCCCCCAACAATCTGGGTCCTCATTTTACCGACCTCGGAAGGACGGAAGGCTGAGTCAACCTTGAGCCGGTCAGGATCGAGTTGCTGGCAGTGAGCAGTGAGTTAGCACTGCATTCTAACCACTGCGCCACCACGGTTCAGTAAAAAAAATAAAAATTCCCAGAGAGGGAATTAAACAGAGCATGGTGGAAGAGAAAAATACAAGGAAGGAGCAGCAGAGTGCATAAGAAATGGGGGTGTCTACCAATCCAGATATCTTAAACTATGGCGGCAATATCCTCATTTCTGAAGCTGACAAACCAGATTTCATTCATGCAAAAAATATTTTATCCAGGGCTTCTTTCCCCACTCCCCTCTATTATAGAGTTCAGGGTAAGTGAGGGACAGTGCAGAGTGAGGGTCAGCCAGCAAGTTCAGGACAAACAGTCCACTCGCCACGAAGAACTTCCAGTAATTTACTGACAATAATTTACTTTGTTAAGATGGGGCTCTGATCACAAAGATTAGAGAGAGGGATGCCATTTGGTTGTGAAGTTGCAAAGGGGTCTGAATGGGAAAGCCTCGTGCCCTTTCCTGGCACACTCACGAGAAAAAGCCAAGCCCTTTGTGAGGCATAGTGTAATTCAAGCACCTCTGATGGGACACCCTTGTGCAAGAGGCCACCACACAAGAGGGTCAGGATTAAGAGTAAAGGGAAAGGCAGTTTTCCTACTCTCCCTGGCTGCAGCTTGTTTCACTCTTAAAGGGACAGTGCCCCTATCTTAAATGTTGCCAAGTCCCCCCTCAAAAAAAGGGAAGCCACACAGCAAAGCAGAGAGGAAGAAAGAGAACACGCTCCCTTGCACAAGGATGTGAGCATAGGGGAAGACCTGAGTCACAACCAAGATTGGTTTTGATACTGAAAAATTACAGAGTCACCTGGACATACAAGACACTCCTGTTATGCTAAAAGCTTGAAACGAGCAATCCATAGTATAGAAAGATAATCAACGCTTAAAATGTGAAGCCATCAATTCAAGTCATCAATTTGGTCTGTCCAGTCAACAGACGTATAGGAAAGCAAAGCAGGAAACCACAAATACACACCTTGTGAGGATGCTTCACGTGCACGCAAAATCCAAGTTCCTTCAAAACTCTCCTCTCTGCCTTGATGATTTGGTTCTTCAAGTTAACGTATTCTTGATCCAGTATTAGAGGGACAGGTTTCCTGCGTGGAGGAGGAAGGAAGAAGGGAGGTCTTGGCTGAAACCTCAACAGCGTTAACGCCACAGTAGGAGTTTCATTGCCAGCTTTTGTACAATCTGAATGGGAAAACCAGCTCAACTGTGGCCACAACCCTCATCCCCTGGGGCAATCCCATACAGTTGAAGGGAACCAGATCGAGACAGGTTTAAATTCTCCACCTGGAACCCCCACGATCCTTTTGACAAATGCCAGGCACCTGATTCAAGCTCAAATTCACCCTCTTTTAACAGATCCTTCAGCCCCAGAATGAGTTTTTCCTCCCACGCAAAGCTTCACTCCTAGTGTAGCCTTCCTGAGGCAACTCCAGCAATTATATTGTTTCTAGCAAACAGGGGCTCATTCCCACCACACAAGGGTCTCCCTCTTGCCGAGATCAGGGGCGAAAAACCTGCAGATAAGAACCCCAGGGACGGTCTTCTTCATGAACAGAGGGGAGGAATCACTGTGAACCTCCTTTCTGGATTGGATGGGATCCGCAACCCGAGAAGGACGGGATCCTAAAAACACCCCTACATTGTGTGTGGATGCAGGGAAAATGGCCACAGCGTGAGAGGCGAAGCAAGTGGATGTAGGGGGGGTCATTCCCAGGGCTTACAAGAATTGCTGCAAGAAGGCCGAGCTACCGCTGCAAGAACTGACCCAAAGCCCGTTGCATTTCAGACTTACTTTCTCTCTCTCAGTAACCGAAGTCGGTGGAACACATTAATAACATCTCTTATGCGCCGTGGGGCTTCTTCAATTTTGGAAGCCAAATGAAGACAGGCCATCGACACATGCTGGGAAGAGGAAGACAAGACAAGGGAAATTTCACTCTGAGCAGCGAGAGACCCACTTGCACAACTGGCTTTTGAGCCAGCCTTCTCACAACATATCCAATCTCACTGGGCTGCCCCGTTTGTTTCCGAGATCGATCCAATCTTTTTTTTTTTTACAGGTAATCCTTGACTTATAACCATTCATTTAGTGACTGAAGTTACAATGTCAGCGAAGAGGGACTTCACACCTACAGCCATTACAGCATCTCCCTGATCACGGGATCAATATTCAGACGCTCGGCAACTGGCTATTTATGACGGTCGCAGGGTCCCGGGTTCCTGTGATCCGCTTTTGCGACCTTCTGACGAGCCAAGTGAACGGGGGAAGCCAGATTCACTTAACAACCGTGTGACCGACTTAACAATTGCAGCGATTCTCTTAGCAACTGTGGCAAGAAAGGTCGTAAAACGGGGCAAACTTCACTTAACAACTCTCTTGCTTAGCCAGGGAAATTTGGAGTCAACTGTGGTTGTAAGTCAAGGACTTAGCTGCATTTTTTTAAAAGGACTCTGACATTACGGGACCAAGAATGTTAACTCTTCCCCCCAACACACACACAACTTCTGAGATTCAGGAAGGGACTTTATCATTAAGATCCTCTCCGTGCAACTCCAATAAAGGTCTTTCCAAATGACCTCAAGGGTGCCTTCATATAATTTTTGAAAGAAAGACAACAACAAAAAGTCTCTCCCTAATGTTTATCTTTTGAGTTATCTTTTTTTTCTGACACAGGAGATAGAATTTCTTCATCTTTTAAGAGTTGCTTAAAGCTCAGCAATGAAAGAAAAGCAGCACACATTTCAATCAACCCCAAATTTAGCATCAATTTAATATATTACGGATATCGGCCAAGAAGTAAAAGACGTATAGATTCATGTTAACACTAAACTGAAGGCCTGAAAATATTTATATCTGAGATCAACAGGACCTGTCGGCAAGTAATATCAGCTTGGGATGTCAAGCAGAAAAAAAAGGTTTGATAGTCTGATGTTCCAAAAACAGCAACTGAGTTTGCAGTTCCTAAAATTAAACTACGTACCTGCATGGAATGCTTCACAAATGATTTTGTATAAAAGAAACGCTGGAACAGCACCTGCCCTGTAGCCATGGCCACCTGGAAAACGAAAAGCAAAGCCAGAATATATATTAATACTCTTCCAACAGAAAACGTAAATGGAACACGAGTTCTGAATCTATAATTAATCTGCAGTTATATTTTTCCCCCCCATCACTTATGTCTTGTGCGTTATACCTAAACTGGCTTGGGAAAAACACTTCCAAGGTATCCAGGTTTTTCCTTATTTAAGGGAAGGAACTCAAAAATGCTTTTATTGGCAATCACACACACCGTACAGGCTAAACTTCCTAGTGCCCAAGGAAATGAGGGGGAGATACTATTTAATGTATTTGAAAGGATGGTCCTGTGTAGTCATCACTCCTGGTATCTAACAGCAGGCAAGTGAGAAAACTGCATTGTTTGTTTGGTGTCGACAGACAACTTAAAAGGGTTCTAAGGTGGAAGACACTCAACGGCCTTCCGCCCACTTTCTCTAAACACAGAAAAATGAAAGGGCCGGGCGGCTCTTTACTGCTCCAAGGGCGCAATTAGAAAAAAAACAACAAGGGGCAATTAAAAACCCACTCTCCCGTATAAAAGACAGCTCTGGAGGAGAAAACCAAGAAAAGATTTCTCAACAATGGGAAGGGAATTTGGGGATGAAATCAGCCAGAGCGCAAGTCGGAGCTGTAGCTCCCAAATACTTTAATCCAGTCTGCCTTCAAAAGAGCAGTAATCAGTTAGTTTCCTTGGCAAACAATAAAGAACTTGCAAGGGAGGGAATCACTGTCATTTCAGGCCAAAGGGCTGTTGCGTCACATTTCCTGGCACACACTTCCTGGAACAGAATGCCGGCTTGCCTGGGCTGTGCTAGAAAACTTCCAGTAAAGCAATTTTGCTCTCTCTGCCTTTCTCTCTCTCTCTCTCTCTCCCCCCCCCCCCCCGCTTCCTTATCATGATTCCCCCTTAAGAAGTTTTTATTTTTACAAGCCTGGGTTTAACTGCTTTAAAAAATAAAAAAGCCCCTAGCCTGGGAAACAAAAGCAGAATCAACTGACCCAGAGGCAGCCAATTTGTACGGAGTTCCTAAATATTCCTAGATTTAGAACACTGCATGCTACACAGATTCTCTACAAGACCTTTTGAATACTAGTTTTAAACTAGGGTTGTTGTTTTTTTCTCCTGAGAAGAGAATTCCATGTTGTTTCATCTTCCAGTTTAAATATAACTTTGGGGGTTTATAAATTCCCTTTCCTTATTTGGCTTCAAGTGGATAGACTGTCATCACAATCCTAATGACATATATATTAATAACGAAGTTGGAAGGGACCTTGGAGGTCTTCTAGTCCAAACACCCCTGCTCAAACAGGAAACCATTTCATATGGAGACTTTATATAAAAAAAGCTATCAGCAAATACAAACAAGAATTCCACACATTTGTACATAAAAGTCTCACAAACATCCTATGATTAGTATCACTGAGTGACACACATCCAAAGTATTTTGGAAGGATGAACCATTCAAACGAAAGAATGAAACAAAACCTGAGGAACACAGGTAAGGTTATCATCACTATTACATTTCATTTATCTGAGCGAAGCAAAAGAGCTTTGAATTACATTACTATATATAAGGGTGTAGATCTATACATATGTTGTATATAGTATGTTTAAATGTATATGTGTATATAGTATGTTAAATGAGAGCAAGCAACTACATCATTTTTAATGTGTGCCATTGTGCCCACAGTAAAAAAAGTACAATAAAGATTATCTATCTGACGATCGTATATGAGAATTAATTAGTACCATATAGGTCAGTACCACTGATGTCATAATAGCACTACATGTGTCATAATCTAGTATTGTCTGGAATTTTGATTTCATTCTGAAGTTTCAGTATCTCCGTCCTATTGTTTAGCACTGGTCTTGATTTGTACAGATCCAAACTGGCAAATCTGAACAGAATATCCCCAAATATCAAATTTTGGAATTAGCTCCTAATAGTACCAGGGGCTACAAAATCCTTCAGCGAATCCAAGAGTTTGGGGATCCCTGGCTTAGAGGATCTAAGCTTTCCTCTATTTCCGAGAAAGGCAGATTTTGCATATTTGAGATTAGGTTACAATGACAACACAATGCTTGGATTGCTACCGCCTTCCATCTCCACCCACAGTGGGGGTAGATCATGTGCCCAAGAGGCATTGTTTTTTTCTTTTTCTTTAAGGAATCTGCATGAAGGTTTTAGGCAGGCTTAAGTCCTTCTTTTAAAATGCTAATGGACTATTGTTAGAAGCTCCCTTACAATGGATAAGGAAGAAAACAAGTCTCAGGGACTCTCCCCCACTTAAAAGATGATGAAATTCTAGACAGTAATAAAAGAACAAGAGTTTTGAAATTCTAAACACAATAAGCTAATTATCTGAAATAGTATCACTATTAACTCCAATGTAGCACATATTCCAGTAGTTTTTCAACCTGGGCCCCTTGGAGAATTCCCCAGCCAGTCTCCAAGGGGTCCAGATTGAGAAACACGGACTTATTCCATTTCTTATCCATTCAGATCGCGGCCGACTACGACCCCCAACTTCCCCAGGCGAAGATGGGCATTGTAGTCCAATGTACTCCGCACTAACGTTCCCTGCTCTTTCCCTCGGCCCCTCTCCCCCATTCGAAGCCCCCCCCAGCCTGTAACCGCCGCCGTGGAGGCTTCCAACGGCCCGGATTCGAACTGAGGCCCGAGGCCTCCGCACCTGAGGAATCCGGAGCAGGATCCCGGCCGACTGGATGAGCTCACAGCCCGTGATGCGGAGCTGCGCCTCGGTCTCGGCGTCGAGGCCGTTGCTCATGGAGGGCGTGAAGCGAAGCGTCTCCTCCGGCAGGAGGCAGTTCTCCAGGGTGAGCAGCACCCCCGAGTAGAGCCGGTCGCCGATGCGGAGCGCCCCGGGCGGAGGCGGCGCGGGAGGCGGCGGGAGAGGCCCCGGGCCGCCGCTAGAAGACGACGACGACGAGGAAGAGGACGAGCAGCCGGCCAAAGCGGCGGCCATCCTCGCCGAGCCGAGTCCGAAGGCCGCCGGGGCCGCTGTGGCCGCCGCGGGCGCCAACATCGCCGCCATCTTGTCCGGACGACGTCGCCACCTCCGCTCAATCTCGGACTGATTCAACTCCTCTTCCGGCCTCCTCTCGCCCGGCTTCCTGCCCGCGCGAGGCTTCTGTCCCCGCCCCGAGGCTACGACCGTCTCCGATTGGCCCGCCTTCAGGAGGCGTCGGCTTTCCGATTGGCCAGCGCCAAAAGAACATCCTTGTGACGCAACGGTGGACATTTCAATTTTCCTTCTGGAGGAAGTTGCGAAAGAAAGGGGGGAGGGGCCAGGCGGGTTGGACGTCGTTGGCGAGGCTGAGCGGAACAATCAAGCTTCCCGGCGTGCAACGCGCACGCCGCTTCCAACTTCGCCTTCTTCTCGGGAAACGTTGGATTCTACCACTTCAAAATGCGGGGGGGGAGGGTGTGCACCCGTAGCCGGTTCAGACATTAAGCTGTTTTCATTTCTGCCAGATATCTGGACGGAGAAATAACCACGGCAAGGGAAGACTTTTGGTAATCTTTCCTACTGTTTTCACCTTTCCAGAGCGGAAGAAGTTCTAAATCAGCTCCCCCGTGCGTTCTAATGGTACAACCCAGATTGAAGGCAAAGTTCTGAATGGGCAGCCAATCCGCTCGTTTGATTTGATGCCCAGAATGGCAGAATTCCTCCCCAAAAATCTGTTTTTTATTAAAAAAAAAAACAGAAAACCCTCCGATGATAATTCCCCTGCCAGCTGAGAGCTATAGGGAGTGTAGTCCTCCCTTCCCCAGGAATGAAAATACACCAGGGGTCCCATCCATTGCAGCATTTCCTATTATTACTGGCATTATAAAGCTCTACAAAAGTGCTGGGCACATAATCAGAGGTGAATTTCCTTATATGGGCCTTGCAGTGGTTGTGAGGGCACTTGGTCCTGGTTAATGAATTCACTCAAGGGGGGGTGTTGTGCAAACACACACACCCCAAGGTGTAAACTCACCATGCGGGGCTGATCTGCCCAACCTGGTTTAAAAAAACACAAACAACCTTGTTACAAATGAAGGTGAATATACATGTTAGGATAATGTTGCAGGATCCAATCTGGGTTGGTCATTGGGACCAGGGGTTTCGTCTTCCGAGCTTTTTGGATTTGTACTGGACTTCTCTCTAACCGAGTGCCATGTCTGTGCATGGTATTTGTATGGTGCCTGTCGCATGTGGCCTTTTAGAGGTTGATTGGGGTGTGTTGATGGCTGGCTTTTAAGTCACTGGCTGTCCTTTGCTTGTGCCGCCCAGCCTTCACCTTCTAAGCACTTTGATAAGCCGGTGATAAATCAGCACTCCTGTTGACTGTTTGAAGACCGTTTCCCAGGCTTCAATCGCTTCCCTGGCTGTTTTTGTGCCTGCTCGTCCAACAATCTTAGTAGCTGCAAAATTGAACGTGTGTCCTTCTTCATTGCAGTGTGAGGCTACCAATGAGTTCAGGTCTCCTTGTAAGACCACTCACTTGTGTTCTTGCAATCTGGTGGTTAGCTTCCTCCTTGTCTGTTCTAATCTACATAGTCACAGGAGCAGTCCATGCAGGGGATCCGGTAGATTAAATTGGAAGTATCTCCCACTTCCAAGCAATCTTAACAATGTATAATTTGTCCTTGTATGGTTACTCTGAATTTTGTGTGTGTTAAGAACGTGGCTTCAGCGAAATGTTAATCTACACCCCCAAACAAAAATGCTGGATTGTGGGTGATAATTTTCCCCACTATTACCTGCTCCGCTGGATCCACAATTTGCAGTTCACAGCCTTTGAATTGAAATAAGATTATGCCAGAAGCTAAGGTCAAACTGAACTTTCTAAGGTGAGGCCCAAGACCCCTATTCACACACAGAGATATATATTGCTTCCCAACTGCAAAGGGCATTTTATCTCTGTCTCTTGTATTTAAAATAACGCAAGGGAGCATTTGCAGAGCTGCTTGACCTTGTTTGCCAAATTCCAACCAGCAAAAGCTCTTTGGCAAGGGAAAATGTGGCTGAGCAGAGAGCTCGGAATATTTAAGATGGGGAAGGATAAGAGGCAAGAGAATGGAGAGGCCTAAAAAAATGTTTCCCACATTAAAACAGAAATTGGCTGGGAGAGAGGGTGGTTAGTAGAGTAATTCAGCTGTATTTTTTTTTATCCTTTCAATTTGCCTTTAAAAAAAAAAAAACCTAATCAAACTTTATTTTCATGTCACCCTTTGCTCTAAAGTCCATCTTACCTATAGTATTCTTTTCCCTTTTTTTCTTTGTTTGCTTTCATTGTTTTACTAAATAAAAAACTGGGGGGGGGGAATTAAGTCTCTGAGCTAGATTTTACCCAACAACTTATTGCAGATGGGAGATACCTGGATATATGCCCCAAGTTGAATAGCCACAAGCCACGGACCGAACTGGATGACTTTCAGAAATCATTGCTTCAGCTCAAGCAGGGAGAGAAAAAAAAAATCAAGTGTTTTTATTTCTAAAACGTCCTTTTTTAATTTGAGCAAAGCTCCTTGGGAGCGCGTTCCCTTCATGGATATTTCAATAGGCGGGAAAATATTCCTTCAGGTTCCTTTCCTTCTCCCTGGCCTGCAAGCAGTCCTTCTTCCCCTCTTCTTTTCGCCAAAGCAGCTAAAGATTTGAATGTCTTTGGTTCATAAATGGCTAGATCAGCCAGTGATTTTCGGTTCAGTTCTACTTGACACTGTGATGCAGGAAAAGTAAAGAAAAAAGAGAGATGACTTGGCCTGAGTCTAGATTTACATTTCCTGCATTTTTATCCAATCCCAGCGTGAAAAGCTCAATGAAGAAAAAGCAGATTTGAACTCTGTACAAAAAAAAAGTCACTTGTAAACTTTTAAGGCCTGCTGCAATCCTTCCCCATTTTTTAAAATTATTATATTTAAAGTCACTCATGCTCACAGTAATGAACCACAGCCATATGGCCATCAACAAGCCAAAAAAAAAATCACCTTAAAGTATAATAAAACATTCATAATATAAATTTAAAAGGATAAAATAAAGCAACACTAACAACAGTAATGATCAATTGGTGGTGTCATTTCATCACCTCCAGGCTGTCTGGAAGATGAAAAACATCTGGAAATCTAAAATAGAAATTTTTTTTTAAAGCCAATTACCTTATAAAGGCCACTTATGAAATTATGGTACTTAATACCATGTTCCAACGTTGCTGCTTCGATCCTGGTTTCCCAAAGCTGAAAGGGAAAATGCAATATTCATAAGATTTTGGTAAAAAACATAGGAATTAAGATGTTCGCATAGTTGCAGACCATCCCTGGCATACAATCCTGTCCTGTTGATTGAACAGGGGGCCTGTTTCCTAGGCTTCAATAATTTCTCTGGCTATTTTTGTACTTGCTCTGCCAATAATCTTAGTAGTTGCAAAACTGAATGTTGAAGAAATTGAAATTGAATATAAATTTATGGCTCCCATTACTTAGTGAGTTGAAGACTTGACATTAGATATTATGTTACTGACAGATGTAACTTATGCATGGACAATGACTTTGAAATACAGTCACCCTTAACTGAAACTATTACATAAAATGTCATATATATATCTGTATGAGAAGCCCTTAAGGGCACAATTTACATTGCTGTAATTGCATTGTTGCTTGCTTTTCTCATTGGTTATTCAACTCTGCTCTGTCCTAGTAAATAAATAAAGCACATTTTCTTAAATGAGCACCCAGCAATAATAGAAGGTAGAAACCCAGCAGATTTGCCCGTAAGGCACTTCAGGATGCACAATATTTCATAAGTATCTCAATTGTTTTGGCTCTTCCTTACCGTCCTCGTATCTCTCTTTTTGAGCAATCTGGCCTTGGTGGCGTACACAAAGGCCCTTCGAACAGCTCGGTATGCCAAGCTATAACAGCGGTTCTTCCGTCCACGAAAATGCTGGAGAGAAGGGAAGGAAGGACACAAAGACAGCAAAATCAACATATTTCCAGTCCTCGTTAACAAGAAACCCCCAACTCACAAAATCCAACCTGAAGGTGCTTGATGTGTTAAATAATACGTGGCACAACTGAAGTTTGGCATCACTGTGCAGAACCTGGAATTGTTACCCTGTCCTTTCAGCCCACCAATTGAGCAGGCATCTGCAGCAAGAAGTCTGCAGCAAGGCCGGCATCTGCAGCAAGAAGTCCCATTCAACAGATCAGGCTGCTGAGAACAGGGAGTTCTGGGAGCTGTAGTTCTAAACATCTGGTGGGGGAACTTATGTAAGTAAGGCCACCCACTCCGTGGAATCGGCAATGACTTAAGTTTGCAATAATAATAATAATCATAGCAATAAAAGAGTAAGTCAAAGGCAGTACTAAGAGCCATCCTATTACTACTAGGAGCAACACTAAATAGTACAGCTGTACTACTAGGAGTAAATTTCCAGCAGTTCTTAGGTAATAATAATAATAATAATAATAAAGTTGGAAGGGACCTTGGAGGTCATCGAGTCCAACCCCCTGCTCAGGCAGGAAACCCTATACCATTTCAGACAAATGGCTGTAAATATGCCCTTCAGAGGAACTCAACTCCTGATGTTCCTGTTGCGTTCTAGGCAGCAACACGGAAGTGGGGTGCCCTCGCCTTCTTCCAGAAGGTTTCTTTAACCTCCCAGGCACCTTTTAAGTTTCTTTAACCTCCCTCTAGCATTGCCCTTTCCTAGTGGTCTCCCATCCCCGGCTCCTCCCAAAACATCAAGCTACTAAACCATCTCGGGGCTAAAAGGAGGGAAGGGGACGAGAAGGAAGACTGGCGGGGGTGCAAGGCGACCCCTTCCCGCCTTACCAGGGCATGCTTGAGAATCCGCTGCTTGCGCCAGAAGCGGTCGGTCACCCGGCTGCGGAGCCAAAGCGGGAAAGTGAGGAAAACCATGCCAGCGAGCCTGAGCTTTGCAAAGGAAGCGGCGGAGGGGTCGCCCGGCTGGAGGTGACCGAGCCACGCGGTGCAACGCCTTCCGTCCCCCTCCGGCCGCCGGGCGAGACTTCGCAGCAATTGCTGCAAAAACGACCGGGAGAGCAAAGCGGAAGAGCCGCGCCACCCGCAGCCCCGCACTTCCGGCGCTGGTGGGGACTGGCCATTTGAGTGGAGAGGGGGGGAGGAAGAGGAAGGCCGGCGCCACGCCGAAGCGTTCAGATCGGGATTGGGTGGGAGAGGGGGGTGGACAAGGGGGTAGTTGTCGCTTCTTCGCCCGGAAGACCCGCCGTGCGATCTTCCTCCCGTCCCTTTCCCATTGATTTCCGTGGGAATCGCCCCTCAAGGAGCAAAGAGGAAAGCCCGAACAAGGAGCGAAATGCAGCTGCGGTTCTGATCGACGCGCCCCGCGGGGGATTTAAAGGAAGGGGAAACCGACCCGAGGTGGCGATTCCGGGTTTTTTTTTTAACTCTTTGGCTAATTTGGAAAGGCTATACCAGATCAGGCCTCATTAGGAGGGGAGACCACAAGGAAAGCCCAGCGTCGAGGGGGCTTGGCTCGGGAGGAGATAAAACTTCCTGCAAGAAGGCAACCGACTTTGGTCCTGTTGGGGAAAAAGCCGCACGGGTGGATATAGATGCGAATGCGGGATGCTGGTTGGGACAGGCTGTGGCAGATGGGTGTGGAAATCAATGGGTGGGGCTCAGAGGGGCTTTTCTAGAGCCCTTGCAAGGCTTTTGGTTTGACCTGCGCACCTCAAAGCCTGCATTTGCACAACCACCTGCCTCTGGGAGCAGGCTATTTCCCATACGTGCATCAAACATGGAATAATGAACTCATTGGATTTACACAAGCCACACGTGTGCACAAGGGCACCTGCTCGTTGTATGCATGGGTCAGCCCACTGTGCAAACACAAACAGTATTTTTCACGCACATTTGTATCTAGAAAGCTGGACTGCACAAAGGGCATTGTGTGACGCATACCCGCAAGGTGTCATTGTGTAATGACCTGACAGAGTGGCAGAAAGAGCCCAAAGGACATCTGTCCTACCCCATTCCCGACTCTTTTCTTCTGCCCGGCTCTGACCGTCTTGTGCAGGTGTCAATTCTGAGCACTCTACAACTCTCCCAAAAGCTGGGAGCTCTTTACAAGCAGTCCTCAACTTACAGCAGTTCATTTAGTGACCGTTCAAAGTTACAATGGCGATGAAAAAAGAGATTTATGACCATTTTTGACACGTAAGACCCTTGCAGCATCCCGGTGGTCACATAACCAAAATTTGGATGCTTGGCAGCTGGTTCGTATTTACGACAGTCGCAGCATCCCAGGGCCATGTGATTCCCCCTTTTGCGACCTTCTGACAAGCAAAATCGACAGGGAAGCCAGATTCGCTTAACGACCGTGTTAATAACTTAACAACTGCAGGGATTCTCTCAACCACGGTGGCTGGAAAGTTCGTCAAATGGCCGCAGAATGGGACAGAAATTCACTTAACAACTGCTTCACTTAGCAACGGAAATTCAATTATGGTCGTCAGTCAAGCACTACCTATGCACGTGGTGACAGCCAGGGAGAGCACAGCTAGGGAAAGCTCTGGGTTCTGGCCTCTTCGGCGGTCTCCTTCCACCAAGTCTTCCGGCTCAGGTCTGCACCCTTTGCTATCAAAAGTTCCATCAGGGGAAAGAATTTCTTCTCCGCAGCCAAATGCAAAGCGGTTTTGCCCAACCACGCAGCTGCGTTAACGTCCGTTCCGTGCTCTAAGAGACAGCCGGCGACGTCGGCGTGACCGCCGAGGACTGCGCGGTGGAGTGGTGTGAGCAGGAGGCCATCTCTCCGATTAACGCTTGCAGGGGAGCTTCCTCTGAGCAAAAGGCAGACGGACCGCAGGCACCCGGCGCCTGCGGCCTTGTGGAGCGGGGTGCAACCACGGAGGTCTGCTAAGTTTCGATCCGCTTGGTTCTGGAGCAACAGCTTCACGATCTGAAGGGGCAGAGAGAGGAAAAGCTTGAGAAAGCAACAAAAGTCCTGCTCCAGTGGAAGAATCCTTTGAATCCCACAGGTTTTGTGCTAAACTTCACTGAGTCTCTGAAATAATTTGATTTTCCAGATCTGGGCTTTCGATCTGTTGGAAAGCGAGATGGATGAAGTGTGCGCCCGCAGGAAAGCCTGGAGGTTTTTAAGAAGAGATTGGACAACCATTTGTCTGAAATGGTATATAGGGTTTCCTGCCTGAGGAGGGGTTGGACTAGAAGACCTCCAAGGTCCCTTCTAACTCTGTTATTCTATTAAAGCATTCCCCAAATATTTCTCTGCTTGTGATAAACAGTAATAAAAACAGCCCCCTTGATTCACGAGCAACGATCACCCCCCCCCAGCTTCATTATAATAGTATTAATTATTACGATGAATTATAACACTGATCTTAGTATAGGTCTGATCTAAAAATTAAGACCACCTCATGATGGCTGTTTTTAGAAGCGACAGAGAGCGCCGTCCTTCCGCAGTCGTCTGGGAGATTCACGTCGGCCCCTTGGAGAAGCAAGAGACGTGTCGTTTCGGGTCTCCCAATCTCGGCAGTGATGTGTAAAGGTGCGACACCTCCCTTGCCTTGGAGATTGGGGTTCACCCCTTGGGAAATCAACCCATTCATTATGTGAAGCTGGTGGCCAGCTGTGGCCCAGTGCAGGGCGGTCCACTGGTTGCAGTCGCAAGCGTTGGGATCTGTCCCGTGCCGTAGAAGCAGTTGCATCATCAAGGTGTGGCCGTTGGCGGCCGCACAATGAAACGGGGTAAGGCCCTCTTTGGTTGAGTCCATCACTGGCGCCCCCCGGGCCAGGAGGAGATCCGCCACTTGGGTATGGCCGCTCCAGGCAGCATGGTGCAGAGGGGTGTAGCCGGCCTTGGTGTCGGTACGGATCGTGGCTCCACGCTGGATGAGAAACGTCACCAAGGGGAGGTAGCTATGCAAGGAAGCGACGTGCAGGAGAGTCCAGCCGTTTTCGTCTCTAAAAAGGGTTATTTTTTTTTTTAAAAAAAGAGAGAGCTGAGAAGGCCTTGGGATGGAAAGCAAGGAATGCTGGGAAGCGTAGTTCTAGAGACAGAGGCACAAAATTGGTATGGGCCAATTCTCTTTAGATTCGAAGCCCAGAATGTGTGGTTTTCAATACACCCTGGGCCAAAAGGCAGGCTGCAATTTCTCCAACGTTTTCTCCCCCCAGCAAAGGAGGTTTTGGCTTTTCTAAATGATTTTTAAGGAGCTTGAGCATTCCTTTCGCGTTTCTTCTTCTTTCTGCTCCTCCTGCCCACCCCTTTGCTGGTTTCAGTTCCTGTGTGTGCCTTTGGGAAAGCCAGACTCAAAAGCCAAAGGGGTGATAATTTGATGCCATTTGCAAACTGGCAGCTACATGCTAATTGTGATGAGTGTTTAACCTCCCAACATTGGCGGTTTTTAAGGAGTGACTGGACGGCTATTTGTCCAGAATAATGGTATATATATATATATATAGCATTTCCTGCTTGAGCAGGGGGTGGGATGAGAAGACCTTCTAACCCTTGTTATTCTGTATAACTTTGGTGAGGGATTTATTTTTTTTGGGTCACTGTGGTTTATTGAACCATGTGAATCCAACTTATCTGGTTAATTTAGAGTCCAGCTAAACAACCTGTACCAACCCCAGCGGTGGGGCTTAACCAGTAAGTAGTTGAAGCCTGAATCCACCCAATTTTAGCTACTACGAGTCTCGTCTCGTCCTCAGCCATGGAGCTGCCTTGAGGGCAAATGGGCCACTCTTTTGACCAATCTACACTGCAGGATTGTTGTGCTGGGGATAAAACAAAGGAGACATTTCCAGGTAATTATAGAAGAGAATATTTGTAGCTCAGGATTGAACTGTGGGGTCCTTGGTGCTCTTTGAAACGTTGCAGACGTTGCGTTACTCAAACTAGGTAACATCTTCAGTGCTACACGGGGAGAGAGCAACCCCCCCCCACTCCCTTTTAGCACTGATGATGTTACCTAGTTTGGTAATGAAACGTCTGCAAGAAAACAACGAAGCTCAGAGAACACCAAGCACCCCACACTTCCATGTAAGCTGGCTGGTGCTTTTCAAGAGAAAAAGAAGGCTATAGATGCAATTAATATTTTTTAAAACAGACCCTTGGCCAAAGCAGTAGCAGGAGGTTTCTACCGGTGCCCCCAGACCACACCTGCTGTTTGTAGATGCTCCTCGCTTCAATAGCTGCTTTACCAGCCGCAGGTCCCCATTCCTGGCTGCCTGGTGGAGCTCCCTCCATCCTGGTGCCTTGGCTGTCGGGAGCAAACCATTTTCAGTACCGCTCGCAGCAGGCTCCAAGCCTCCCTCTTTTCCGATTCCCTCGGGGATGGTTTCTGCCAGCACCATCCACTTTCTCACCAGCTCGGCCTGGGTTTTTGCCGCTGTTGAAGGAAGAACAGGGGAAAAAACGGATCAACGTTTTAGAGTCTGCGCATCGGCAAAAACAAAAAAAAATGAGATGAGATGCAGAGAGAAAAATGGGAAGATAGGAAGGTACCCAAAAGGAAAGGGGAGACCCCACCCACTTTGAGAAGCCCCGCCTACTCCTTGCAGAAGCCCCATCCACATGAACTTCACCCTCCCTTCCCCCTTTTCAGCAAGTCCACTCTGAGAAAAACGTGACCCTCGAATAAAAGTTTCCTTCAAAATTCATCTGTGCTTCAAACTTCGATAAAGAGCTGGTCGTTTATCAGTAACTTTGAGCTAAAGGGAGAAATTATCCACTCTCAGATAAGGCCAACTCTGTAGGATTTTGCACGAAGTCAATCTAATCCCGGGGCGTCCAACCTTGGCTACTTTAAGACCTGTGGACCTCAACTCTCAGAATATCCCAGCTAGCATGATAGTAGAAAGCAGGTCTGGCTGGGGACTTCTGGGAGTTGAAGTCCAAGGTAGGACATCCTGATCCAATCCAAACTGAGCTTTTTAACTTCGTTCTAAAAGCATAAAAAGCACGTGAGACCTTTTTATTTCTTACCAGTCATTTTTTTCCTCTGCTGCTGACTTTTGGTTACCACACGGTGTTGTTTTTCCCAATGATGAGGGCGTGTTCACGCCCTTGAGTTGTTTTTTTCCAGGGGCTGCTGCAAAGCTTGGCAATCTTTTCTCCAGAGTTTAGGTGCAGTAGCTACTTGTGGTATACAACGAAGCAAAATTTCCAAAGCAGCTCTGTAAAGAAAGGGAACAGAGAAAGACAAGGATCAAGCCGATTGTATTCGGACAATATTTGCTCCATAAATATCCAGTCAATTCCAGGAATGGAGCCAGCGAGCTGAGTCCAGAGGATTGTTCCTTGCAATCTGTGCTTGAGTGTGCAAAGAGCTGTTTATTTAATAACTAAGCAGTAGACCTAAGGAGGGAAGGAGACGGGTCTAACGCATCGCTGATTGGATGTCACCTAGCTAGTTCGTCTCCCTTTTGTGTGTACACAAAGACGGTAGACACCCTGACGGAAACGTTTTCGAAGCCTGTATAGATTTGAAGCAGCCTGATGTTTGAGGAACATGGGGGCTGTAGTCCAACACAGGCATGGACTTCAGGTTTGGGAAGGCAGCTAGGAAAATAACGCAGTAGTGATTGGGGGGAAGATCAAAGAATATGAGGCAGAGCCAGAAGAAGACAATATCAAAGATGTATTTAGGATTTGCAGGAGGGTATGAAGTTCTCCATCAGGATAGAGCAAAGTGTGTTTTGAAAAATCAAATCCAATGTTTGCAAATCCTCAGCAAATCCAGACCGAAAGGATTCTGGATTGCTGGATTCTTTAAAAAAAAACCAAAAAAAAAAAACCTTTAAACTATCAGTTGAACCAAATCCTCACTCATCCTTCACCGTATTAAGGGGAAGGGGGAGAATGAAAGCCCCTTCGTGAGCACCCCAGTTTGATTCAGTTGCACTTGCGGCTTCTGGAAGAAAAAGAAAAAAAAAACCACCCTTAGTGGGCAGCTTGGTGGCAAAAGGACGCTTAATCTTGGAAGCAGCGCAAAAGGAAACAAAGTCAAGTGGGCGATTTTCTTACAGACAATCTGGCATGCTCCAACATGTCCCCTTTCTGAGGTGACTTCATTTAATGCCCTGTTTTGTTTTGTTACTCAAGCCTGAAATTCCTTTTTTTTTTTAAATAAATAAATAAAATGTTACTTGTTAAAATAACACAATCCAAAGAAAAGAGCCTATGCCGAATATAATTTTTTTAACATAATAGGAGAATAGCGATCGCACAAGTGATTATCCTTGGACCCAGAGCTGTGTCGAGAAATTGATTCAGAGCAGAAAAGAGCTGATCATTAACCTGGCTTCTCGGCGGTGGCCTCACCAGCTGGCCCTTTGGCATTCTGAACCCTTTATCCACAGCTTGTAAATTAAACGATGAATTCTTAAAAAGCGTACAAGCCTGAACCCTGAACCCTAAATCTTTACGGTCTGAGAGGTAAAGGTTGCATAATGGCCCAGGAATTAATCACGGGCAACAGAAACGCTTAGGGATCCAAAATCTGCGAGGGTCCTTTTTTAAAAAAAAACAAATCATTTGTAAGCCACTTGCAATGGTCTGCAGGAATGACCCTTCCTCTTTTCCAGAGATTAAATGGAGGGGAGAAATATTGTCAGGCTTGCAAGATACTTCGAATGTAACCTGACAATAAAGACAGAACTAGCATTCATTGCTGTGCTTCTTGTCCAGACTACCTCGCGGGGCTAACATCCGCCTAGAATCAGGTAGCTTCTCAAATGTGGATAAATAACGTGCACACTTGCTTAGGCCACATTCCACTCATTTCGTTTCAGCTTTGCAGCTTGCAAGAAACCACTACATTCTTGTATTACGGAGTCCCCGGCTCTTGTGATTTATCATTGTGCTGCTTCCTTTCACCTGCCAAGGCCTTGTGCTCAAGATCCACAGGTCACTGCTCGCATTGGCAGCCCAATCTTTCTTAATCAGCCAGTTACACAAAGCCGAGGGACACGATTAAATGGATGGGCCCAAAGCTGCCATGTTGTGTGCCCTGTTTTTATATAGCCGTTTTATTACATTTCCATCCTCTACTTCAGGAAGTAGAAACATGCGGGATTTTTTTCCATTCTCTGCTCACCGATAAGGAGGACTGGAGGGCCAGGTTCTGGATTAACTTTGTGCTGGGAAGAAAGGAGTGGATGTCAATCCCATTAGGGTAGGGAACAACACCCCATCACTCTTCGTTTATTTCCAGTTCTCTCTGGACCCTTTTTCACTTTTCGAAGGATCCCTCTGCTGGTTTTATTTTAAAAGTGCCCAGCACTGAGCAATCAGACACAGGGAAAGTGCTACAACTAAATGTCTACGGAGATTCTCAGCCATCCAGCTCATGGTTGGCCCCAAGACGCTTTTTCAAAAGGCAATTGGACGATCTTGGGTTGTTGTTGTTTTTTTCTTGGAGATGTTTCATTTCTCATCCAAGCAGCTTCTTCGGTTCTGACTTTCCCACCACGTAGTCAGAACGGAAGAAGCTCCTCGGATGAGAAGCGAAACGTCTTCAAGGAAAAACAAAGGAAGTCCAGTTGCCTTTTGAAAAAGCACCTTTGGGTGTGTGCTAACAATCAGGAGATTTTCCTCACCATTAGATGAACACAAGATGGTGCTGTAAGCAAGAACAAAAGAGAGACGGCACCGTAGCCGCTTGTGGCCAGGGAAAGAGGTCTGGCATCTCAAGAAGGATATGTTGTGTCAAGGGAAGTGCGTTACAATCCACCCTCAGGATGGTCCTCCCTTTGTGGCTTCCGGGGACCGGGGTGGTGGTGGTGGAGGAGGAGGAGGAATAAAACGAGGATTGTTGAATCCCAAGAGAGATAAAATGCCAAAGAAGAGTGCGATCTGTGCCAATTAAGCAGTGGTTCGTCGCACTAAGGCTATCGTGCTAACTTAATTAGCCCTTGCTGACCACTTCCATCTGCTAGAAATCTACTTTTTGCTGAACCCCCAAATCAGGAGAGGCCAGAAAAGAGTAGCTTTGGGACCAAAAGGAGGAATTTTTTCTTAAGGGCAAATAAATCCTTCTCTTTCCATCCATTCCATGGATCTAGCTCTATACCTTACGAAGAATCTCCCTCTGAGCTGCAGAGGCAAAGCTCTGGTTAGCTCTTTGTCCAGGATGGAGCCCCATTGAAGGCGAGTTCTCACCGAGAAAGGAGCTTTATGGAGTAGGTTGTGGCTACTCCGCCTTCAGAACATGTCTGCTCCGCCAGAGTAGATCCCAGGGACCTCTACAATGCTACCAGGTGGGGATTCAAATTCAGTCTGGAGGTTGGAGGTAGAAGTTCAGAGAAGGTGGAGCTTGGGCTCTCCGGTTCTTCCAATTCTGGACTCGTAATCTTCTCAAGAGGAGCATCCACTGGGGAAGCCATCTCAGGAGGCAACTGGCCTCCAGTTCCCCTTGATCTACCTTCTGGGATCAGAAATGGTTTCTCCAAAGACTAATCCCTTTCCGTAATGGTACTGTCAAGGTGAAATGGGACCTGACAAAATACTAGTTCTTGGGAGTTTCAGAGTCCATTCCTCACTCTTTGGGTAGTCACTTCTACAACCACTGTTCCAACAAGTTGCAGCTTTTGGGACTGCAATTTAGGGAGCTGGGGTGGACGCCCAGTTCAGGCTAGCCTCCTTCCACAGAGGGACTCCTTGGAAGGCAGGTTGGGGGAACGTCTCCGGCTAACCGTTCCCAGGAGAAAAAGAGCTTCAGATCCAACTCCCAGGATGAAATCCTTGCAGAGATAGGGAAACAATGACACCGCTGTCCCTACCCCGCTGGTTTCCATGGCTTCCGTTGTGTTGGAAGAGGCCACTGAGTCAGGCTCCTGCTTTGTGAATGAAACAAAGGTAACAGATGCATTAAGGGATGACAAAAGATGCTGAAGGACTTCATTGCAGGGATTCTAGTCCCACCACTGTTTTGCACCCACTGGAAATGTGCCCTCAACTAAATCTTTTTTTTTTTTATTTCAAGGAGGGGGATGATAGCATTTCTCTATGATTAAGGGCCTTTGAAAGAGAAGGTCAACACTGTCCTTCCGCAGAGTCTCCTCTTAGGAATGCTAATGAGAAGGGGAGCAAATCGTTCCACAACAGGGCTCTCCGTAATTTATTTTGGAGGACCTTGTTTCTGGTCATGATTGGTTCATCAGACACTAGACTCAAAGATCTTCTTTGCTGCTCTTCAAGCTTCACTGGAAATGCTAAGGGATGGGTGGGAACAAACCCATAGCGATGATGACCTCCAGAGTCCATCTCAATTCTACGATCCTTGGCCTTCCCAATGCCCACGTGCTCCAAGCTTCAACCGCCCGGAAGAATCAATAAAATCTTGGCTGCATAAAATAAGGAAGGGACGAGATCAGGAAAAAGGGTTAGAAAGTGTCTTTCAGGGACAGCCGGGAGTAGCCAGGAAGCTTCCACAACGGACTTCAAAACTACAACAGAGTTCGAAACCGCCAGAAGAGGCAGCAGAAGAAATATAGTGTGAATGAAAAAGATGCTGTGGAAGGGGGGCTGTTAATTAAATAATTTACAAGGCTAAAAGACGGATGGAAAAAAAAAAGACTGCTGTTGAGAATTATATAGCCTATTAGATGAACTGGAATGTACTAGGATAAAATTGGGGGTAAATAGAAAGTCCTCCGTATGGCACAAAGTCCAAGCAACTATCTTGGAATGCCTAAAAAGGAATATTCCGAAAGATTAAGAGATCCATCCATCCATCCATCTATCCATCCTTCCTTCCTTCCTTCCTTCCTTCCTTCCTTCCTTCCTCTGACTGGGACTGACTTTCTTTAGTGCAACAACTTTCTGCACCTAGTAACCATCAACCATTCAGGGAACGATCACACAAAGTGCACACACAACTCTAGTTTTTCCACATGGGAAACCATCTTCAATTTGAGTTTTTTAAGATCACTTTTGGCTTAGGAGGGCTGCAGGCAGATGGCAGGTCATGCCATCGGAGCAGGCAAGGTCGACGTTTTCACCTATTTTCTCCCCATTTTGGGAGGCTCGGGATTTATTCTTTTTTTTTTTTACAACCCCCAACATTTCAAAGCTTCAGTGCTGAAGAGAGAAGTGTAATAAAAGCTGACCTGGCTGGGGCAAATGTGAATATACCCTATACTCTTCACATGGGCCTTTGTTATTAGAGAGGTGCTGAGGCGTAAAGAAAGGGAAATGAGGTGGATACGTGACAGTCTTGGTGTACTGGACAAATACTGGATTTGCCTGTGTGGGTGCAAAAAAATGCAGAGAACGAGGAAGCAGGCTCTTGTTGACTTGGCAACTAGCAATGGCAAGTCAAAAGCCTTTGGGTTAGTATCCAGCCTTTCCTTAATTGTTCAAATGCCACTCTTCTTCTTTATCTGCACACATTACAGATGTCTTCACTCTCTAATCCACAGCACAGCCTCCCCCCCCCAAAAAAAATCACCTCTACCTCCCTTCCCTTCCTTCCTCCTTCGGCCTCCCCACCTGACTTCCGAACAGTTTCTAATTTCTGCCTGCTTGAAATTAGATCCGCCCACTTACACCTTTCCCCAACGATTCAGGATCTCGGAACTTTTCCAGTAGGAGGTGTGAAAGCAACAGTCTAGATCCTGGGAAAAATAAATAAATCTGTAAATAAAGAAAAAAGCCGGTGTGTGTGTGTGTGTGTGTGTGTTGGTGGATTGACTAATGAGCAGGTTTCTTTTTGAGGGGGTGGTCAAGTTCCCACCAACAACAGTCTGGTTTGCTGTCAGGTCACATAGAAGCTAAAATAAGGCTGATTATTCAACATTCCAGAGGGGATCGTCATCTTCCTCATTCGGTTAATTATATATTTAGAAAATATAGAGGGCTACCCACTCGTTCTCGGCGATTCTGGGCAGATTGCAAAGAATAAAAACCCAACAATAATAACAATAGCTCTTCCAACCCTCTGGCAAACGGCAATCGGTCAATCAACCCTCTTGATGGGTTCCATCCCACTCTGGGTTCCTGAGTCTCGTTGGCCAGCCAGGTCTTCAGGGCCTTGTGGAAGAGTGTCAAAGTGGGGGCCAGTCTAATCTCCACGGGATGATGCTCTAAAGGGAAGGAGCCACCACGGAGAAGGCCCTTCTTCTGGGTCCCATCAGATGTTACCTCCTTAGGAGAGGGGACCCACCACATTCTCTCCCTCTCTGCTTTGGTGGGTCCGGTGCACGACACTGGGGAGAGACGGTCCTTCAGATCAGAGGTCCCCAACCTTTTGAGCACCAGGGACCGGTTCCGTGGAGAGAGGTTTTTCTGCGGACCGGAGGGGGCGTGGTTTTGTGTGCTGCCTGAATCCCACAGATAGAGCTTTGCTTGTTTGTGCGGACCATTTGGTGGCATGCCGCGGCCCGGTACCAGTCCACAGACCGGGGGTTGGGGACCCCTGCTTCAGATAACCTGCCTCCTGCGGTCTAACACTAGTTCAAGCAGACCATGTTTCTCTACCCTGCCTCAGATCACCTCTGTTTGTGTTTGATTTGGGCCTCTCTGCTTGTCCAATTACCTAACTCCCACTGTACCAGAAACGGCGTAGCCATTATTCTAACCCCATGGTTAAAAGGCAGATTAAGATACTAACCAAGGCAGGGGGCAAGCTGTGGGCTGTCCACCTAATGATAAAAATTTGCAGCCTGATTGTGCGGTTGCGAGTGTGCGTATTTTCCCCCAGAGGTTCATCTTCAATAGTACAAGCTAATTAGACCCATAACTAAAAGGCGAAGCTGTTGAAACGGTTCAGGCACTCCAAAAAAAGCCACATCTGTTTTTCAGGTGAGATTCTTGGCACCCAACTGGGTTGACCCTTATGCCCAATTTCTTTACTAATTAAGGTAAAATCCAGGAAGCCATTGCTTAGAGAGGAAACCTGCAATAAATTGGAGCACATGGAATAATGCATCCAGTTTGGTCATCGTGATAAAAAAAATAATAATAATGTTGAGACCCTAGAAAGAATGCAGGAAAAGAGCAACAAAGCCGATAAGGGGTCTAGAGGCTGAACTGTATGATGAACGATTGAGGGAACTGGGTATGTCTAGGCCAGGGGTAGGCAACCTTGGCTCTTTGATGACCCGTGGACTTCAACTCCCAGAATTCCTGAGCCAGCATGGCTCAACTTGGAAACCTCTCCCTTTCCCCTCAGCGTGGCTGGCTCAGGAATTCTGGGAGTTGAAGTCCACGAGTCATGAAGGGGGCCATAGTTCCCCCATGCTGGCTGAGGAATTCTGGGAGTTGAAGTCCACGAGTCATAAAAGAGCCAAGGTTACCTACCTCTGGCCTAGGCCTAGGCCGCTTTATCACTCGTGGACTTCAACTCCCAGAATTCCTGAGCCAGCATGGCTCAGCTTGGAAACCTCTCCCTTTCCCCTCAGCGTGGCTGGCTCAGGGATTCTGGGAGTTGAAGTCCACGAGTCATAAAAGAGCCAAGGTTGCCTACCCCTGGTCTAGTCTAACAAAGAGAAGGATTAGGGGTGATATGTTAGCAGTCTTTCAGTATTTGAGGGGCTGGGACAGCAATGAGAGGGTCAGCCTATTCTCCAAAGAGGGCAGGACAAGAAGCAATGGATGGAAACTAATCAAGAAGAGAAGCAACCTGCAACCTGGAATGAAGGAGAAATTTCCTAATAATTAGAACAACTAACCAGTGGAATGCCTTGCCTCCAGAAGTTGTGGGTTTTTAAGAAGAGATTGGACAGCCATTTGTCCGGAATGATATAGGGTCTCCTGCCTTGAGCAGGGGGGTGGACTAGAAGACCTCCAAGGTCCCTTCCATCCCTGTTATTGTATGTTTTAAGTTCTGAAAGCAGTGGGGGGGGGAAAGGAAAAGGGCAAAAGAAAGAGCAACTGTGAAGCACAAACACTGCATATCTCTTGAGAACATTTTGTGCAATCCATTGTGTTTGTTTGCACCCTGGATGCCATCTGGATTTTATGCCATTATTCCGGGCTATTTTAAGTGCAATGGCTGCAGATAAAATTCAGCCGTGCAACTTTTCTTCTGCAGCTATGTTTGAGAAAGGAAAGGAATAAATTATTTCAAAGCTGGAAGGAGAGCTGCAAATAGGCTTAAATATTCATCAGAGGAAAGGTGAAATTCGAAAGCCGTGATTCTCCATATTTTTTCGGCTCCCAGGGGGAAATAATGCCTTCTCACCACTATTTCATGTTTAAAAATTAACTTGGTTGGCAGCTGAATCTGACTCTAATGCTAGCCATGAGCAAGGCGTATTCTCTGCAGTTCTTAAGAGCACAGGGCTGTGGTCCCCCAACCCAGCCACCACTTCATTTATCCAGTCGTGGTTAGAGGGAACTCTTTGTTTTTCATTCAGAGGAAGCATGAAGCAGTTTCAACAACAAGCAAATGGATTTCGGCAAGCAAAACTTCAAAAACTGGCCAGTTCCCATTTCCTTGGAATCTCTCCTCCACGGGCTTTCCATTGTTCAAAAGAAGTCGAAATAGGACAGCTGATGGAAAGAGAGCTGGGATACATGAGCATACGGTTAAGTGTAGTAAGACCACACCCAGAGCAGTGCATCCAGTTTTGGTCACCACATTACAAAGAAGATGTTGAGACTTTAGAAAAAGCGCAGAGAAGAGCAACTAAGATGATCCAAGGCCTGGAGACCGAAACATGCAAAGAACGGGCGCAGGATTTCGGTATGGCTAGTCTAGAGAAAAGAAGGAACAGGGGAGACATGATAGCAGCCTTCCAGTATCTGAGGGGCTGCCACAAAGGAGAGGGGGCTTGACTTATTCTCCAAAGCACCAGAGGGAAGGACGAGAAACAAAGGATGGAAACTAATCAAGGAGAGAAGCAACCTGGAATTAAGGAGAAACTTCCTGACAGTGAGAGCCGCTTTCCTTCAGACGTTGTGGGTACTTCCATCTCTGGAGGTATTTAAGAAGAGACTGGGCAGCCACTTGTCTGAAATGGTCTAGGGTCTCCTGCTTGAGCAGGGGGCTGGACTAGAAGACCTCCAAGGTCCCTTCCAGCTCTATGCTGACAGTGTTGACAAGCTCTTGGAGAAATCAACAGGAACCCAGATTCAGCACCATGGAGAGCGACAACAGCCCAGACCCAATTGACCCGATTCTATAGTCTTGCTGGAGGAGGCCTCTAGGTGCTCCCCAAAACAGACCTTACATACTTATTTTAGGGCCAGTACTCTGTGCTTGACTGGTTCTAGGTGCTATAAGCAGAAATCAGACTAAGTTGGCTTACATATTTTGGTAGCTACAGGGTATCCCTAAACTCGTTCACTCCCTTCCTCTGATAGGGGAAGTTACGATCTTTGGAGTGGATTGAAAAATATAGACTTTGAACTTGGTCCTTGGGCACGCTTCCTTCGGACAAGGAGAGACACACTCACACTCGCCAAAATGCACCTGTGCAAGTGCTCATGCCACTTCCTTCCTCTGGAGTGCCCAGGGAATCATTACAGCGTCTCTAATTTTCTGCCAGAGAACTGTGTATTTTATCGTTCTCCTCGCGCAACTCTGGGGGGTGGGGGGGGGGAACGCTCGATGCTGCCAGCTGAAGTGTCTATTTTTAAGATGCCTCTTGGCACTTTCTTTTATTTTTACATGCTGCCTCTCTCTATCTTCTCCCCTCGCCAATTATCGGCTTCTCAACATAGGCCGAGGCAGAGGATAAACAACTTTTGAGATGTGAGATGGAGGAGGAAGACGAGGGAGACTCTGCAGAACCGTGAGCTGGAATCTGGCATGAATCACCGCAGTTCAGTTAGTGACACGGTTGTTAAGTGAATCTGGCTTCCCCGTTGCCTTTGCTTGTCAGAAGGTCGCAAAAGGGGATCACGTGACCCCCCCCCCCCGGGACACTGCAACCATCCTAAATATGAGTCAGTTGCCAAGCGTCCGAATTCTGATCACGTGACCCTGGGGAGGCTGCAACCGTCGTGTGAAAAACAGTCCTTTTTCTTTCAACGCCGTGGTAACTTTGAATGGCCCCTAAATGAAATGTTGTAAGTTGAGGACTACCCTGTAGTTGCGTTCCTTCCCTTGCACTTCCATGGACACTTCTGAAAAGCCCATGGGATGGGTCCAGCCCCTCAACCCACCTTAGCCAGCATCAACATGGACTAACGGCAGCCACGCTCTTATTGCTAAGTTTTTGCAAATCTCCCAGAGCTACTGCAACGGGGTTGCTTGCGCCGGAAATAAATCTCGAATACAAAAAAGTTGCAAGTCAGAGGCAGAGGTAGAGTTGGGTGCCTTGTGTAGACCGGGCACAGCCTCCACCCCTTCCTCATCCCTCATCATTAACTGCCTTTTTTTCTCTTCCCTGGCTGTCCCCTGCCGGCCACTGGCCTCCCCTTCATCAGCCCGCCGGTCTCGTTCCCCCATCAAGAGGAGACACAGAGCAGGAACACCAAGGAAAAGATCAGCGGTGGGCCTGGCTGGATGGGAACTGTGTGTAGCCAGCAACTCGAAGGGGTGGGGAGAAGCAGCAGCAGCAGCAGCGGCAGCAGCAGCGGCAAAGGATTGGATGCCTGCAGGAGAATTCAATGTAGCTGCCTCTAAACGGCCACACGCTGCACCGCGATCAGAGCCGGCTCAGAACAGGGGAAGGAGCCATCCCCTCTGGCAGGGAGCCTTCCTGCGTCTGGACATCACAAAACATCACAAAACAGAAGGAGGGGGAAATGACAAGTTCAAGGGCTGAACTTTGCCAAGACAATCAGCTGACAGTGAGGACAATCAAAGTGGAACAGCTTACCCCCAGAAATCGTGGGCGCTCCATCACTGGAGGTTTTTAAGAAGAGACTGGACGGTGTAGGTTCTCCTGCTTGAGCAGGGGGCTGGACTAGACGACCTCCAAGGTCCCTTCCAGCTCTATTCTAATTCTATCCTATTCCTATTCCTATTCCTATTCCTATTCCTATTCCTATTCCTATTCTATTCTATTCTATTCTATTCTATTCTATTCTATTTATTCTATTCTATTCTATTCTATTCAGGAGATGGACCCAGTGCAACCTGCCATGGAGACTTGAAGAGTGCTGAAGGAGGACTGGTGTGGTGTGGAACTTCAGGAAAATTGGGCATTTAGCTGGAAACTCCAGCCCACCAGGTGGAACCGGAGGATGGCACACGTGCCTGTCTCCTTTCCTTGCAAATTTCACACCGGACAGCTCTTTTTGGACCAAGAACTCCAGTAGGCAAACCTGGAGAACTGTCTGCCCGCTGGAAAAGTTCATCCCACCTCTTGGAAGGTCTTCTCCATCTCGCCCCATTCCGTGTGAGGCAACCACCGGGTCCCTGAAGGACATGTAAGAACTTCCTTCTCAGACTGCTCCCGAGCCCACCTCCGTCCAGTCTCCTGTTTCCCGGAAGTGGCGACCACTTTGGGAAATCCCACCTCAGCCACTATCTCCTCACCTAACTGGGAAGACTGAGCGGGGTCTCCATTTCAAAAGGAAGAGGAATTAAGGCAAAGGGGAACTGGACGAAGGGAAGGGGAAAAGGGGGACACCTGGTCTGATCTTCCTGAAGATGTCTGATCAGGAGATTGACGACTATGAAGGGGACAACTTCTCTGACACTTCACACACCATCCAAACTCTCCCACCTTACAACATGGAGGACCAGCTCCTGCCCATGGAGCGTCGCAGCACCTGTGGCTGTTGGGCGTGGACTTGCCTGGTGGGGGCAATGAACTTTTTTGCTTTTCTCCTGAACTTCCTTCTGATGGCTGCCATCTTTTCGGTGGTCCTTTTGCCCGCCATAGTCGTGGTCTATTTTGGATTCCAGTGTCACTCCCGGGTAAGTATTATACAGCCAATTGAACTTTCTGTTGAGGAGGCTCCCAAACAGAGGAGGGTGTAAGACTTGTGTAGTGGATAGGAGAGGCTTGTACTCTGTCCATTCTCAGAGGCATCGTCGGTCTTCAGTTAAATCATCGTATGTGCTAGATTGGATGGTCCCGTGCTTCATCCCCTTGAACTCTGATGCATTTATTATTAGGTTTATCTTCTGCCTTTCATCCATGACCTCAAGGAGATGTGCACAGTATTTTCTTCTCCTATTTTTCAACACAGGAATGATGAGGCAGGTTGAGCTGAGAGAGTGATTGTCTAAAGTCAGTTAGGAAGCTTCATAGCTAAGGGACAGAACTGAAGTTGGACTTGCTCAGTCCTTGCCCAACCCCTTAACCACTCTGCCCTCCTGGGATATGTGGTCCTTCATTGGATGACAAGCATCATAAGGTAGCTTCAATACAACCGATGCGTCACACTTGTTCTGCTAAATGGGACTTGACCCATAAAGTCCTATCCAAATGGCACTGTCGCCTGTAGTCTTATTTCCATGTATACCCAAGTTGACCCTTGTTAAGGAAAGGGGGGTAGAGATCCAAGGCCAGCCAACATGCTCCCTTGAGTATCAGGGAGTTGCTTTGTTAAGATTCATTTCATTGTGAAGAGAAAGAATGATGACTGTTGACCTACAGTTGATGGGGCATGACGCTATTACAGAGAAGGATAACTGTCATGTGCAACTATTGTTCCTTGCTATAATCTTTACCCCTTTAGTCTTTGTGAGACTTCTCTTTGGAGAGGATACTTAATATATGAGTGCTAATGTGTGTATTTGGACAACCATGTATGAATGTGCAAATTCTCTTCTTAAACAGAAGTCAGACTTGAACGAGGATCTTAAGTCTTAAGATCCTTAGACAAAGATCCTAAGACTAAGGTCCTTAGACTTAGTCTTTGGAAGTTATCTGGACCTCAAAGTATTAACCCAGTGAGCAAAGTCCCCTCCTCTTCTCAACTGCTTGTTCCTTCTCTGAGTAACCTGTTACAAAAAGTAACAGGTTGAAGATCATTAAAGGGAGAACCAACCTAGAACTAAGGAGAAACTTCCTGACAGTAACAGCTTGCCATCAGAAGTTGTGGGTGCTCCATCACTGGAGGTTTTTAAGAAGAGATTCTACAGCGAATTGTATGGAATGGTAGAGGGTCTCCTGTTTGGGCAGTGGGTTGGACTAGAAGACCTCCAAGGTCCCTTCCAACCTTGTTATTCTATGTTCTACGAATACAAAAGTAGCTCTCTGCAAAAATCCAGGTTGCTCTCCTTTAGCCTGCAAGGGAGGGAAAGGCATCTATTTGGAAAGCTCGTAGCTACTAGTCATTAATACCCCCACAGAGGGACCGATGGAGCTTACTGCATCTGTTTCCCAATTTTCCAAATATGAGGTATCTAGCATTCTTAGTAAGCATAGCCGTCACCCTATCTTGACAGCATCCTACCCCAGTTAAGAGGATGAGAAACAGGGCAGTGTACGCTAATCTTGAAAAGAGTCCATGGCTTTTTTTTTGTTCATTGACTTTCCAAATCCCATCCTGTTTAAAAAGCCAACTTGATCCGGATTGTTTTCGGCACATGCCGTGGGATCGGTTTCAATCTGCTGAGAGTTGCTCCAGGTGCCTCTAAACATGACCTTCTAAGGAGCAACCTCAGCTAAGTAGCTGGGTACTCACAACGTAGTCATCTAAGCAAAGGTAGGAGTAACTAGCTTGTGATTCAGCACATTATGAGAACGTAGGCTTTAGTTTCTTCTCTTCTGACCTAGCCTCTCACATCCAACCTTTGCACAGACACTGGAGACCACGTGAAATTAGCAACTGTAAAAGCTGCAGCGTGGGAAGGATTCCAGAAACTTCGGGCTCATTTCCAATTATTGTGAAAAGTGGGTAAATACTAGGAAGTGCCAGGGTTTGATTCGGAGGTGGTCGGCCGGTTCAGTTTAGCTGTCTAGGAAAATGTGATCAGCCCAGCAACTTTGATATTGTCAGGGGCAAAAATTCAGCCCTGAAAAAAAGAGGGTAAAAATACAGCAAATCAGAAGGCCAACCGTGTAGCCTGAAGACCATTTAGGAGCTTCTAAGGGTCATTTTGCCCGCCCATCTTGTTCAATGCAGACACTGCGAAGCAAGATGTAAAACTGTTTTCCTCACTTGAAGCTATAATTACACTCCAAGTCTATTTAGAATAGAAACGTGACTTCTGGAAATTTTATGGATAAATCTGTGCAGGATTTTTTTTTTTCCTTTCCTTTCCTTTTTTTCTTCTCGACTTCTTGGTTTACCACATTCCTCTGCTGGGATGCTTTCCAGTCTAGCCAACAGCTGTGGGGTCTCCCGTTCAAGTGACTTTCTTTAGAGTCCTCTAGCAAATAAGGTTTCAGAGATGGGTATCATCTGTTCAAGAATTCTAAGTGTTTGGACATTTTTCTCCCAAGAATTAGTTGACATCTGCTTCTTTGCCATCTCTGTTCTTTCACTCTTGTGTTAACCTCCTGGGATCTTAAGAAATATGTATATTCTGTAAATGAATAAACAAACATTGCCTGCCTTGGGCTAACCTCCAGCTGAACACCCCTATCTGCAAATGAGAAGGGATGAAAACAAGGCCTTGGAAGGTGGAGTAAGAATCCGCCAGGCAGCAAGAAGTACGAGGATCCAGGAGAAAAGTTGAACTCATACACAAATAATTTCGTGGCCCATCAAGGCCTCTTGTCACTCAAAAAGCTTCCACTGATGTATTGTGTGAGTCAGTTCTGGCTAAAATGGATTGTAAGAACAGCCTGCCTGTCATACTAAGGAAAAAACAGCTTTGTGTTCTCACTTTTGTGGAAGGAAACAGAGCAGGAAGAGCAGAGAGGGATTCAAGTTATTGCACTATGCATCTCTTTAAAAAAATACACACAGATCTAAATTTCCTTTTCAGTAATTACGAAACTTCTGGCACAATCTAAATAAATTCCAGATCTTCAGTGACAAGAATTTTGTCTCCAGCCTTGGCTCCCCAGAATTTTCATTTAATTGTAACAGTATTTCTTTCCGTGGCACGCTCCTGTTTTTCCTTCCATCCTTCCCTCCTGTCCTTAGCTTTTGTCTGTATTTGCCGGCACAGACTGAATTCCATTTAATGTCTTTTTAATTAAGGGTGCCCCTCCTCCCCCCCCCCCCGCCACAGTCAGTCTCCAGGATTTGTGTGCTAAATTAAAGACAGAAAAAAGGTGGGGCAATCCCAAAAAAAAAAAAACCAAGAGGGGTAAAAATTTCCGAATCAATATTATCCATGACTTCAGCGTGGAGATTTGGGCTCAAGACAGTCCCGAGCAACCCCTGATTCATTCGGATTGACAAACTCATTTTGTTCTTATTAAGTATTCTGCAGTGTGCGTGCCATTAGGGACAAATGTACTCAAAACGCGTTTCATCTGGCCTCTCTCCTTTGGATGCCTAAGAAGTTTGAGCTTTATCCACCCTGCTTGCAGAAGTTTCGTCTCCCCCCCCCAAAAAAAAGGCTTTTCCTGAATCAGGAATTGGGAAAAGTGCAGTGGGGATGATCAGGAAGGGCACCGAAAAACCTAGGAGAGACGGGAGAACGTGCTTTGGATCTCTGAGGCGGAGTCACACTGAGGAGGATATGATCTGTTCTCTTTCGCCTTTTATAAAAAAAGGTCCGTTCCAACGAGGAGGATTTTGGGGAGGGGGGGGGAAGCAATGCAGAAATAGGGTTGATTCCCCATGAAAGTACTAGATCCCCTTTAGAGATGTCTTCAAGAGAGGCTGGATAGCTAGTTCTTCATTGCGAAGGCTTTAATTCAAATTCTTATCCAGAGCAGTAGGCTGGACATAATGGCCTCTCTGCCTTTTTCCAATTAAGAGTTCTGTCCTAATTCTGCAATCTGACCGAGAGCTGCTGCTGGGAAGATTTAACATCTTCTATAGGCAAAACAGTTGTTCTTCCTTAAAGCCACCTGTGTTCTCTCCCTCTCCCTCCCTCCCTCTCTCCCACTTTCTCTCTCTCTCTCTCCCTCTCCTCCCTCTCTCTCTCCCTCCACTTGGATGCTTGCTTGATACAGAGAACTATAGACCAATCTAGTTAGAAGATGGTTCCCACAAACCATGATTCTCCTGACCTCGGAGGTCTGGTAGCACCAGTGGACCTTAGTCCTTAAAAGAATACATTTAACCAGTTCAGTTAAGGATCAGACAACTGCAAACTTTGGTTATTGTATTGGTCTCTCTGCTTGTGAGTGTTGAAACTCCAGCCCAGGGGTGTCCACCCTTGACAACTTTTAAGAATTGTGGACTTCAATTCCCAGAATTCCCCAGCCAGTGAAATGAAGCCCCGGGATGCGTTATTTTACAGGAAAACGGGTTGCAAAGAAAGGCTGAGCAAAAGCAAAGCTGACAGATCTGTCCCTTCTCTACCAAAACTCTTTTAGATGCTCCAGAGTTTAGCTAAAATAGCCGAGGGATATAGAACACAGAATAATACATTCCTGCAGTGTATCTGCTGGCGGCCATCTATTGGCAGCTAATTCTGCAAGAAAATTGACCCACCTTCCAATTTCTGGAATGTTGTTGGCAAAATGTCTATGTTGGAAAATGGGGAATTTCTCTCAAGATTCCCTCATCAGCCATTCCTGGACAAAGAGCCAATCAAGGAGGAAATATCAGGAGCTGTCCATGGTCTTGAAGTGTGGAAAAAATTATCTATCTATCTATCTATCTATCTATCTATCTATCTATCTATCTATCTATCTATCTATCTATCTATCTATCTATCTATCTAATCTAATTTTTAAAATATATCGTCTATCTATTCGTCTGTCTGTCTGTCTGTCTGTCTGTCTATCTATCTCCATCATCTGTCTGTCTGTCTGTCTGTCTGTCTGCCTGTCTGTCTCTATCTATCTATCTATCTATCTATCTATCTATCTATCTATCTATCTATCTATCTATCTATCTATCTATCTATCTATCTATCTATCTATCTATCTAATCTAATTTTTAAAATATATCGTCTATCTATTCGTCTGTCTGTCTGTCTGTCTGTCTGTCTATCTATCTATCTATCTATCTCCATCATCTATCTATCTGTCTGCTGTCTGTCTCTGTCTGTCTGTCTGTCTGTCTGTCTGTCTGTCTGTCTGTCTGTCTGTCTGTCTGTCTGTCTCTATCTATCTATCTATCTATCTATCTATCTATCTATCTATCTATCTATCTATCTATCTATCTATCTATCTATCTATCTATCTATCTATCTATCTATCTATCTCCATCATCTGTCTGTCTGTCTGTCTGTCTGTCTGTCTGTCTGTCTGTCTCACCAGCAAGTGACCCTGGGGATGTACTTCAAAACAAACAATATCTGAAATCACTAACTAATGTAAAGAGCATTTTTAAAAACAGGAATAATAGACAGAGGATGCTAACATTAATGGAGTCACCTCACTAGTTCCTCCATCCCCTGGGGTCCCCAGGCCTGCTGGCATAACCACATCTTGAGGGGCCTTCAGAAGCTTAAAAGCGATGAGGCCATTCTCACGTGTGTGGGGGGGGGGAGATTCTACACAGCAGAAAAGGCAGGCCACCAAATCTATCTCCCTAGATGACAGGACCCACATCACGTCCATTCGGTGAGATCCGATGGGACAAGTTGATGAAATCCTTGGCTTTCTCTGGTTCCCAATGACTTTTCAATTGATTGGAGAGCAGGAGCCCCAGTGGAAGTTCAAACCAGCTTAATTAAAGGGGGCTATTAAAATACTAAATCAATCCTGGATAGTGTCTTTGCTCTCTAAATGACCTCTCTGGAATCAATGGCAACGTGCTGCAACGTGCTCCATGGCGCTAGAAGCCTAGGCCCGGTTTGAGATGAGTAGCAAATGGAACCTATCCTATCTACCCAACCCCCCAGGAGACGCCATATGGTTCTTTTCCTTTCTGTAGTTGCAAGCAGATCATCAGAGAGGTAAATGACACCTTTGGGTATTCAAGGGGATTGTTAGCTAATGACTCCCCAGAATCTGTCAGCTTTTGAGGCCAGCCGTTCCGGCAGAGCAGTGATGGGATGGAACCACGCACTGAATATTGGTCATGTTAGGCAAGCAGGACATTCTCTGTAAAGTCATTCAGCCGTCCCTGGCAGATGGGACACTAGGGAATGCAAAGCCGAGGCACGCTCACTTCCCCATTACTCAGCTTACGGTTCCTTGGCCAACTGGGGATGACACGGAAACCCTTTGCCTCTTGTGTTTGCCCACATTTGCTAGAACTCCCAGTTACTTTTAGCAGACCCTTCCAGGATGGGGATGTTCCTCCTGGTGCTGTGGAACTACAACTCCCAGCATCCCTCTTCCCGAGGGCCACTCCTACGTCAGCCCTATACAGATGTTTTTACAGAATAACAGAGCTGGAAGGGACCTTGGACGTCTTCTAGTCTGCTCAAACAGAAGACCTTATACCATTCTGGACAATGGCTGTCCAATCCCTTCTTAAAACTCCAGTGATGGAACACCCACAACTTCTGGAGGCAAGTTGTTCCACTGGTTAATTCTTCTGTCAGGAAATTTCTCCTTAGTTCTAAGTCGCTTTTCTCCTGGATTCGTTTCCATCTGTTGCTTCCTGTCCTGCCTTCAGGTGCTTTGGAGAAGACATTGACACACACCCCCTCTTCTTTGTGGCAGCCCCTCAAATATTGCAACGCTGCTATCGTGTCATCCCTAGTCCTTCTCATCACTAGACTTGGCAAACTCAATTCCTGCAACTGTTCATCATAGGTTTTAGCCTCCAGACCCCTGATCATCTTTGTTTCTCTTCTCTGCACTCTTTCTAGGGTCTCAGTATCATTTTTGTATCTTGGTGACCAGAACTGGACACAGTATTCCAAGTGTGGTCAATCCAATCCAGTCCCAAGGAACGAGTAGCCAGGTTCTGCTACAAAGCAGCCACAGCCAGCTCAGTTTGAAGTCCCTTTTTCTCCTTAAAGGGCCAAATGACTTGATATATCTGTGGTGTCCCGTCATCGGCTCACCTCTGAGCAAATAGGTTCAATTGATTTTCCAGCTGTCAACAAAACCCCTTGCATCTGTTTGCTCATGGACAAGAATGGATTTAAGAATCCGAAGGGTGTAAATCTTCAGAGGCTCCTGTTTCTTAAGAGCAACAGGCTCCCACCAGTCCTTAAGGAAAAAGGCATTGGGAACGTCTGAAGCAGCTGATGATTTAATTTGCCCGGTTCTCTCTCTTTCCACCACCTCGCATCCCTGCAGAAATTAGTGCAGGCACTTCCTTAATGTGGGCAGGCGTTCAGCTCATCTCCCTGGAGTTGTTTATGACTTATTTATTACCGCATATTAAAGAACAATTGAACTCTCCTGGGCTTTATAGGCTCCAATTACCTGCCATAAGACTGCAGGAAATTCCCACCATTTTATCACAGTTCTAAAAACTGCTGTGAGAAGATAACGCAGAAGAAGCAAAGCAATAGAAGCCGTTAGGGGTTGGAACCTTACAAGGCAACTTGGAATTTCGGGGTGAGATTTAGCTTAGAAAGCAGGCAATTAAAGGAGAAGGCAGGAGGACTGAGATTCAGGGGAATAAGAATGTAGGGAGGGTGGAGTTAGAAGTCTTGCAAACCTTTAGGTCTTTTGACAAACGTTGCTAAATTATTGGAGATTTCAACTACGGCAAAGGTATTTCTTCCCATGTTAAGTCCTCGAACGTCAACCACACAACTGAGCCCAAAATTAACCAATGTCATTCGTGAAGCGTGTTAGGTCTCTTTCTTGCCACTTTTTTCCAGTGCCGTTGTAACTTCGGTCACTAAATGAACTGTGGTAAGTCGAGGACTACCTATCAAGCGAAATGTCAGGTTGCTGATTTTGTTTCAATGTGGTTCAACCCTCCCAACAGAATCTGAAGCCTCACACTTTGCGGCAAAGCCCCCCCACCCCCCAGTGTTTCATTCTGATTTCCCCCCCCCACACACACACACACCCCTCTCTTTTCGCTCTCCTGTTTTCCTTTCGGCAACGCAAAAGTCAATTGCCACCCAAATGGGCATGTTAACGTGACAGAGAGTGGATTGGATGGGACTGGAACTATCCATAAATGTAAATAAAATTGAATCAAGATTGCTTTTGCTCGGGCTCCCCGAGGCCTCGGCATAGGCTTTCATCTTAGAAAACACGATTCCAGCCTCGATCGGCGGAAGAAAATCAATCTGGGCCAGCTTTTCTATAGATCGATTCAATGTGCGCTTCAAAATAACTATAGATTCCCTCCAGATGTAGGATCAGAAAAGCTAAAATGTTGGGGTGGGGGGGGGGGAGACGCTTCCTGGGGTAGAGAGAGGATAACCGTTGGCTCTGAAGCTCCTCATCTCCTGCCAGACTGCTTTGGGATCCACAGGGTGGGAAAATAGGTCGTAAGCCGAGGACTACCTGTGTTTTACTTTGAATTATTTCTGGCTCACTCAGGGTGCACTGGCGTGATGCCAACAGCCACCCCAATCCCCCGGGCGAGCCTTAAGAGACAGAGAATCTTTTGGGCAAAGGCTCCCCCATTTTTGGAAGAGGCCTCCGTAGTTCATCTCCATAAGCTCTAGCTGTTTTCCGGACTAGCAACCCATTCGTTTAAAATAATTTCATTTTATCGGCAGAAGCTTTTAATTAAAGCTTTGACTTGCCGTGAGTTCTGAGTTCTCAACCAGGACGTGTGGACTTCACCTCCCAGAATTCCTTTGCCAACATGGCCATTGCCAAAAATCCTCCTCCTCCTCCTCCTCCTCCTCCTCCTCCTCATCATCATCATCATCTCAAAATGCTAAGCGGGATCAAAATGCTAGTTGCTGGTATTTGATTGGGAAACTAGCAGGGCAAGCCAGAGGTCTAAATGTATTTTGGGAGGTAGGTAACGGCAAAGCACTTTGGCATCGAAATGAACTCAAGGCAGCCTTGGCCTCGGAGAGTACAAATCCCGGATATGAATTCAGCCGGAGGGCTGAGCTTCTCCTTAGAGGAAGAAGAAGGCTGTGGGATCAATCCTGCCACCTCCAGGGACAACTAAGGGTCTTCTGAGTCCATCAGAGTCACGGTGCAGCTCCGAAGCATCGCCCTGTGCAATCCAGAGTAATCCAGGGTAATCCATACCTCCCTGTCTTTCGGTACGGAAAGGACAGAACCCTCTCCCAAGATCCCTGGGGGAATGACCTCCTCCTCCTCCGGGAATCCCACCCACCCACCCACCACCCGACTCGCTTCCTCTGCCCTCTGCAGGTGCTCCACTCGACCGCCTACTACTGCCAAACCATCCTGGACGACAACAGCTCTTCGGCCTTGATCATCCTCGGCTTCGTGATCATGTCTCCCCTCATCGTGGTCTCCATGGCCCTCTACTGCAGCCTGGCCCGCCGCCTGCACCTCTTCCTCTGCTTCCAGCCGTGCACCCGGGCCGTGTACAAAGGCGTGAAGTGGCGGTGGTACGAAGAAGGGGGGCTGTGCGGGTGTGTGAAGGAGTGGAACCACCACGTCAAGGCGTGGGTCTGAGCTGGGCCTCCCAGCCTCCGTGCAGTTCGGTTATTTTTTCAGTGGGGGCGCCAAGGGAGAGCCGTGACGGTAACCCACCACCGCTGTTTTTCCCCACAGGCTCCTCGTGCTAAGGAGCTGAAGGCCTCCCTGGATTTCAAGGCAACTTACAGAGAATCCCATCGGGGTGTGCCTGTATTTGTCCTTGTGGGCTGCACAAGGGGCGGGGCCGAAGCAGGGGTGGGTGGGGCCAGAGCCCCCCCCCCTCCCGAGTGGGTGGCATTCCTTTTCCACCTAATTCACTTAACTGGTTCGTGTTATGACCTCAAGTCTCTGGTTCGGTTTTTCCTGCAACTTCGCTTCCTTTTGTGATTCACAATTTGTGGTGGGTTTACGGGTCAATGTGTGCCGTAAACCCAGGAAATGGGATTAATTCGGGATAGGATGTCCCCTGGTTGCAACAATCCTCAATCTCACGCCCTGGTTTGCAGGCTGATGGCCGATCCTTCCTTTCGATGTGTTTTTGAAACGAAGAGGTAGTTAAGTTACCTCTTAAAATGTAGAACGCCAAGCAGCGGTCAGAAGACACGCTGAGGTCTCTTAAGGCTCCCTCAAATGGAAAATAACGCATGTTGGCTCCTTCGTTCATTGAAAAATGTCTGGGAACTTGGCCCTTTGTCTGCTTTAACTGTAGGTGAGTGATGACCAAGGTACCCCAGTTCAGAAATAAGGAAACTTTGAGCCAATCCGTTCAGGAACAAAAGATTCTCCGGCTCATTTTATTTTCTGTGAAAGCAATGCCCTTCTGATTTGGGGGAAAAAAAAAAAGGCCATGATTTCAGAAAGGGGAGATTGCATCATTCTGGGCTCCAGCTATGCTTCTGGTTAATGGCAGGCACAAAAAAAAAATCTCTGCCCCTAAGAACAGCATGGGGGGAGGGGGGAAAGAGAGTCAGCCCCCCTTTTTTTCGATGTAGGCTTTGATTTGCCTCGCCCTCGCGCCCTCCGTCAGCTGCAGCAGCTTCCATGCTTCGCTGTGTAGTGTGCTGAGGCCACAGCTGGCTCCAAACCAAACTTGTTTTCATGGCTTCCAGCAGATTTGATGTGCAGCCCCTGAATGCAGTAAAAAGACTGATGCAGCAGCAGCCAGGCAGGGGACATGAAACGCCACCTCTGCACTGCCAGAGCTTGTAAGCGCATCGCGATTCGGGCTCGGCAGTTGCGTTTCAAAGGGCATCAACGAGGTCTGGTTGAAACGAGGCAAAATGTTTCTTGAATCCCCGAGCCAGCTGCATTTTTGCTCAACCATCCAGCTGTGTCCCAACCGATGTCTCGTGGCTATCCTTAAAATGGGAACGGGGTGCGATTGGTAATATTTCTGAAAGAGGTAACTGTTGGGACAAAGAGATACATCCAGGGGTGGGATTCAGGCAGTTCGCACCGGTTTGGTAGAACCGGTAGCTAAATTTTTGCTGAGTTCAGAGAACCGGCTGAATGCACACTGCTTCTGGATGTCCAGTCTAGGCCTCGGAGGCCTGGAGGAGGCCTCCCAGGCCTAGAACGGCCCGCCAGAAGTGTGTGGATGCCACTTCTGGAAGTCCGTTCTAGGCCTCGGAGGCCTGGAGGAGGCCTCCCAGGCCTAGAATGGCCCACCGGAAGTGCATGAATGCCACTTCCGGAAGTCCGTTCTAGGCCTCAGAGGCCCAGGCCTGCATCCAATAAGAGAACTGGTTGTTCAGGTATTTGAATCCCACCACTGGATACATCCTGTTAATGCACTGACTGTGAGCTCCTCGGAGTGGCATTTCTGGCTACTCTTCTTCCTGTCCTGTGTAACTCTTCCAGCTGCTGTTGTGTATCAATATTTTGGGGACACTACAGACGATGCCCGATGCTCTTCCGCTCTCTAGCTAGACATTAAAGGTTCTTCTAAAATACGCATGTCCACCGTCTTGGGTCTTTCTTCCGCCTTGCAGGAAATGTGTCTTCTGAACTGCTTAACACTCCTGGAGGGAATGTGCCACACCTTGCAAGTGTTTTGTGAATGGCCACTGTCAACGCAATCTTTATCACTGCCTCCAACTTTCAGCATTTCATTGACCTACAGTATTTAACTACGTTTTTCACCGTCTACTTCCTTAAGTGCCTTCTTTCTCTCTGTCCTGGTTATAATTGTTCTGCTATTCATCTACTGAATTTGGGGGAAATACGTTGTACACCTGGAAACACAGGCAGTCCTCGGCTTACAACAGTTCGTTTTTAGTGACCATTCGAAGTCACAACAGCGCTGAAAAAAGTGACTTACGATCATTTTTCACACTTACGACCGTTGCAGCGTCTCCACGTTCATGTGATCAAAATTCAGTGACTAGGTAACTGGCTCACATTTATGACAGTCGCAGTGTCCCCCGGGGTCACGTGATTCTCGCTTTTGGGACCTTCTGACAAGCAAAGTCAATGGGGGAAGCCGGATTCTCTTAACAACCGTCTTATTAACTTAACAACTGCAGTGATTGACTTAACAGCTGTGGCCGGACAGTTTGTAAAATGGGACAAAAAACTCACTTGACAAATGTCTCACTTAGCAACAGAAATTTTGGGCTCAACTGTGGTCGTAGGTTGAGGACCACCTGGGCACCTGTTTCCATCTGAGCCCCAAACTCTGCTCATGTGAGACAGACAGGGAATGGAAGTCTCTCTTTCCCCCAGATCTCAGCGCTGCTTTTTCTAATAAAAATGCAGAAAAACAATGATCCTGGTTAAGGCACATCAGTGGAGATTTAATTTGCTCATTTTATTTTCTGGAGAGAAGCGTTAATACCGTCGATTGGGAAAAATGGATGTGGCGAGCAACAGCTATTAACCTTCCGTCTTGGAGCCAGCTCTTTCAGGGTTGAAATTAAAACAGCTTTCATTTATTTTCTTGATCGGATAGGAGCGGTCCAAATGTCTCGTTCATGATCGGGCTTTTCATAGATGACTTGTGTTTTTTTTTAACCCCTTCAGCTGCCCTAAGCTGCTGCTGATGCGCTCTGGTGTCAACCCCTGCAGTAAGTCACCTTTGGCAAAAGCCTAAACTCCTGGATTCTCTGTTCATTCACTGCCCAGGTTAATCAATTCATTAATTAATTCTGTGGCAGGGTGTCGAAGGGGCTTACGGCATCGCAATAAAAATACCGCAATAAGTTAAAGATCTCATTTTTTAAAATTAGGGCTGGGAAAGATGCCAGCCCTGAGAACTTGGGCAGCAAAGCTGAAACACGGTTTGTTAGATAAACCACAGCAGAAAGATTCGTGGGAAATGGTGTTTGACCTAAAAAGAAGCTTCACGGCAAGTTCAGCACGATCCATGTAGTTACAGGTAGGCCTCGGCGTACGACCACAAGCGAGCTCAAGATTGCTAAGCGAGACAGTTATTAAGTGGGTTTTGCCCCATTTTATGACTTTCTTGCCACGGTTCGGAAGTGAATCCCTGCCGTTGTTAAGTTAGCCACCCGGTTGTTAAGTGAATCTGTCTTCCCCATTGACTTTGCTCGTCGGAAGGTCGCAAAAGGGGATCGATCACATGGAGACACTGCGACCGTCATAAATACACACCGAACATGTGAATTTTGATCACATGACCATGGGGACGGACGTTAAGTGTGAAAAATGGTCATAGGCCACTTTTTTCAGTGCCGTTGTAACTTTGCACGGCCACTACATGAACTGTTGTTAAACTGAGGACTGCGTGTATTGACTATAAATGGCCTAAAAACAGAGGGAACGATGGCTTCTTCAAATCCAAGGGGGGGGGGAAATAAAATAACTGGAATTACCTGGGCACAATTCTGCCTCTTCAGGAGGAGTCTCCAGGCATACCGCAGGGAATGCAAATCAACTTTCTCCCCTGAGTTGGGTTAATGGGGGGAAATTATATTTCCATGGTAACGGTATCCTCTCCGTACCATTATGTGACAGGAAGTACTGTAGCAAGGTCCTCCGAACAGCAGGCACAACTGGACAAAACAAGGTTAGCAATTGAGCCTTTGATGATTATGCAACAGCAATTTCCGGTCCATTTGTGAATCCAGTGCAAATTCAGAAGGCGACAATTTGCTCTAGCTTGCTTAAGGGGGAGGTTAGTATGTTGTGCAGACAACCCAGAGGTGTGAATGGATTCAGGGAGCCTTACCTGGCTTTTGGGTGAATTGAAGATTGCGACCATAAAGTCTGCTACTTCCTATTCCCATTGGAAGAGGCACCCATTGTATTCTCAGCTAGGACCCAAAGAAGGTCCGTTTCTGGTTTATGTTAATTTTGTTCACAACGCAGGGGGCTGGGATAGATGTCCTCTGAGGAGCCTTCCCATTCTACCATTTAAAGATTCTAAGACTCAAAGCTGGCCGAGTGGGGTGGAAAGGGCAGGACTCTCTCTTTCATATTGGTGCAGCTTTAATCAACATTTTGACAGAGTCTGTCTGCCACGTCACTGCCCAGTGTCCTTCAAAGAAATGGGCAGCTTTTTTTCCACCGCTGCCTATATTTTTTTCCTAACCGGCATTTTATGGAACTGCACAAACAGATGCTCGACACAGCCCAGAAAACCTGGCTGGATTTTATGACAGAATGAGGCAGCCGTTTATCTTGACACTGGAGAAGAACAAGGAGAAAGGGAAAAAAAGAGGAAAAATACAAAAGGCTTAGCAAGCAAGGAGGGAGGGGGGGTTAATTTAATTTAAATAGATTTGTTCCCTCCCCCCCCCAAGAGAAAGGGCCAAAGTTGAAAGCTTCTAAGCAGTTTTGATTGTTTGTGTTTGTGGATTCCCTTGATAATCGCAAACAAGCTTAAAAAAACCTTTGCTTTGCTGACCTACCTCAATTGTAGAACCTGATCTAATTCAAAGCTAGAAAAACACTTGTTCTGTTCTCCACGGTGCGCCCGCACACACACACACACACCCCAACACACTTATGCAAGACACTTCTTCTGGCACGGAAAAACACTGCGGTGCCTAATGCAGAATCTCTTCCCTTTCTGAATACAGCCTCTGCATCGCTTCTCTACTGAAACCCAGTCCTTTGCATTTTTTTTTTTTTAAATATGTGCCGCTGCTGCATTCATTTATATTCTCCCACTCCACTTTGCGAGTGTTTATAAATAAACAGTGCTAAACTCACCGATGTTGCTAACACCCGAAAGTGCAAGATTTGAATCTAGTGACCTGGATTTTATGGTTTCATGCCGAATTGAAATGGGCGACATTAAAATGATGAGGTGTGTGAATCAGGCACCGAGTGTTTAAATGCAAAAAGGGCCACGCTGAAGGCTATGTGAGACGTGGCAAAAACACAGGCCTATTTAGAGCAAAAGGCAGGGATTGTCATCGCTTGAAATTGAATTTCCAGCTTATTTGGGTTCTCCAAACTGGCAGTGAGCATTTCAAATCCTTTTGAAAAATACCTTCTCTAACAAAATAAAGGCCCGTGAAGTCCATCAGCTATAAAAAAAAAAAAGCTGATCTTCAGTCATTTCATCTTAAACCAAGCCTCTGCAGAACTTTATATTTTTTTAATGCAGACTTACCACCTTTGGGATGCAGTTATCCACACAAAACCGGAATTGGGAGATTTTTCCGATGCAATCTGCGACTAAAGCAAAAAAAAATAAATGCATTTTTTCCGGATCCCTGAAATGCCTGCAAATTTTGGGGAAAAGAAAATACATAACACATTGATCAACTTCAAGGCAGATTTTTTTTTTAAAAAAAAAAAGGTTCCCAAAGTGTTACAGAAACTTGTTTAAAAACAAAGTAACCACAACAAAGTTAAAATCAAGAAGAGAGAAATGAAAAGGGTTTTTTTCTTTTTTTTCTTTTTTTTGTTACAATTTCTTTGATATGAAAAAACAGTAGCAACCTGGATGTCTGCTTTTTTACTGAGTGAGAAGCAATAAACTACGATGCATTCACACATACTTGCCAGATTGGTTTTTGGAGAAGAGCCTGATATAACTGATGATGTTACCTAGTTTGGTCATGAAACATCTGCAAGAAAATCACCAAACTCAAAGAGCACCAAGGACCCCACAGTCCTCCTCCTCCTCCTCCCCTCTTCCTCCTCCTCCCCCTCCCCTATTCTTCCTCCTCCCCTTCTCTTTCTCCTCTTTCCCTTCTCCTTCTCTTCCACTCCACACACCCCATTTTCTTCTAGCACTGATGACATTACTTAGTTTGATCATGAAACGTCTACAAGAAAACCACCAAGTTCAGAGAGCACAAATATTCTCTTCCCGTTTTCAATTGGGGGTCTAAACAGAAGAGTCTCCAATTCTCTCTCCCCCCTCCCCCATTTTTTGGGGGTATCCTTTTCTCTCTCCAAACTTCACGGTGCCAGGAAAGCAATGGGAGCTTCGAAAGATCTCCCAGAGCACAAATTAAGTCACAGATTATTCACCCTTGTGTTAGAAATATAGCAGATAAGGAAGCTTAAAAGAAGTAGAGCTGTTTTGCTATAAGGCACACTACCTTTTCTTTTTAAAAATGCCCCCCAAATGTTCACCGGGGGCAATTTGTCAGGAGAATAACCTGAGTAAAGGAGATTTAATCTAACCGATCAATAAAAAAAATAACTGAATCTGGCTGGTGTTCTAACAACTCGGTTGGGATTACCTCTGGAAAAAGTGGGAGAGCTGTACGAAATCTCCTGACGTCACCCTCGTAAGTTCCTTAGCTTCAACATTATGTCTAGATTTTTTTTTTATTAAAAAAAAAAAGAGGTGGGAATCTCTAGGCTTACAAAGGTTACCTATAAAACCACCATTCCGGCAGCCTTATAAAATATTTCACGACAGCCCAGGGTGGCCTGGGGTTGTCTGCTGCCTTCTGTGCTATGAAACATTTATGAGAAATAGCTCAGGAAGCCTGACCCTGCCGTGGAGGATAGGCCTGGAAATTATTTATGTCGGAGATGGAGCAAGTGAAAAATAGCACACAGGGCTCTGCTGATTTACGCCAAGTTGAAAAAGTCAAAAGGTGCTCTGGAAACTGGCCTCTGGAAAGAAAAAAGGGTGGCTCCGTTTAGCACGAGCTCAAGGAGAGTTTGCAGGCAAGTTGCAAGCCCAGTTCCAAAAAAAATAAATAATAATAATTATAGAAAGCAGCTTGCCTCCAGAGATTGTGGGTGCTCCATCAACAGAAGCTTTCAAGAAGAGATTAGACAGCCATTTGTCTGAAACGATATAGGGCAGGGGTGGTGAACCTATAGCACGGGTGCCAGAGGCGGCACTCAGAGCCCTCTCTGTGGGCACGCGCGCCGTCGCCCCAGTCCTAGGCCTTCAGCTGGGTTTTATAAAATCTTTTCGCTTTAGGCTTCCGCCGCCGGGTGCAAAAAAAAAAAAAGGTCGAATCAGTCAATTTCAACTTCTCGTCGGAAAAAAAAAGATCTTGCAAAGTTGGAATTGATTGATTGAACTTTTCTAGTCCCACCCTGTCTGCCGTCACCACCGCAGTCACGCCCACCCAATTGGCCACACCCAGCCAATGGGCCACACCCACCCAGCACTCGACGATGCATAAGTGGGTTTTGGGTTGCAGTTTGGGCACTCAGTCTCTAAAAGCTTCGCCATCACTGATATAGGGTTTCCTGCTTGAGCAGGGGGTTGGACTAGAAGACCTCCAAGGTCCCTTCCATCCCTGTTATTCGATAATCCCTGATCAAATTAACCAGTGGAACGGCTTGCCTTGTTCTTGCCTTTAATAAAATGGACTGTGCATACAAAAAGAAAAAAAGCCAGTTTGTATTTGCATACAAATACACCCTTCAATCTGCACGGCTCCACTTTGCATTCCCGTTGGGTGAGAAGATCAAACGAAGAAACTAACCAAAGGCAGGGGAGAAAAGTTAGGAATCCTTTATATTGTGTTTTTAAAAACCTCTAGTGGTTTTCGAATTAACCCGAGTTATTTTTCATTTTTGAGAGACGGAGGTGTTTGAACCCACACCCGCCTCCCCCCCCACCCGCCAAAAACAACCCCCCAAGATTAAACGAAGTTATTTCGCAGTCAGACATTGGCAAGCCGGTGCAGATGTCTCGTTGACACGGATAATCGGTTTACAAAGCAGACTGCGTGGAGAGCGAGGGAGCTTTCGATTGCCGCAAACAGCAGGCTGTTTGCGAACAAGAAGAGCGACTAGCAAGCAGAAACAAACACCGCAAAAAAAAAAAAAAAAATGAACCTCCCAGACAATCTGTTTTTTTGACTGTGTTACAAGGAACACACCGCATTTCCATGCGGTTCCCCAGCAGTTATTACACTGAAAAATGAGAGGGGAGGTGGGTGGGTCGACTGGCATTAATTTTGCTGCAAGTCCCCAATGGGGCTTTTTCACTAATATTTCCTTAGCAGAAACATTGGAGGGGGGGGGGATTTAATCTCAGATGGGGTAGACAGCGCGATATTTACTAGCCAGTTTCAGAACTGGGGTGCTGTGGGGAATCTGTGGTGGCGTCATGGTCAGAATGCAGCATTGCAGGCTAACTCTGCCCGATGCCAGGAGTTCGATCCTGACCGGTTTAAGGTTGACTCAGCTTTCCATCCTTTCGAGATCAGTCAAATGGGGGACCCAGATTGTCGGGGATGACATGCCGACATTGTAAACGGCTTAAAAAGTGCAGTAAAGCCAGTGGTGGGATTCAGCCGGTTTGCACCACTTCGGCAGAACCGGTAGCTAATTTTTCGTTGCCCAGGCCCAGAATGGAAGCGGCATCCACGCAGAGAACTGGTTGTTCACATATTTGAATCCCACCACTGTGTAAAGCACTGTGAAGCGATAGATAAGTCTAAGTGCGATTGCTATTGCTAATCGGCATTTATTCTGCCACAGCTACATTATGGCTCTCTTCCATAGGATGGAAGCAATCCAGGTAGGCCCTTCACATCCTGGTCCAGGTGAGACACAATTGTGGAGCTCTCCCTTGGAGTCCCAACTCTAGGGACAGGTGGAAGGACTAGGTAATTTCCTTTGAGGACCAGATCCTTCTTTAACAGCCCACTAGACAGATCATGGGTGTGAAGATCGAGATATTGGCTCAAGACTATCAATTCTGGTTATCAAGAGTTATCCCACCTCAACTCTGAATACCACTTCTGGGCAATACTTGGCAAGTGTGCACTGGTTGACACGTCCTGCTTGTAAGATGTCTCACTGGCTCTGAAGTACGACCATCCTGGCCCAGATATATATTTTTTTTGCCCTGGAGATGGTCTTCAGTTCTTATTTGCTGTAATCATTGGGAATAGATCCTCCACAGCTGAAAGCAATCTACTTTCAGACATCGGCTCCGGGTAGCACGAGAATGTAGCATCTCTCTGGACCCAAGAGAATCAAAACGGGAGTAAGAAACCTTTTTGATCGGATTCAATGAACCAGGATTTCCATTCTTAAGCTCACTTCACTCCACTGTTTCTCAACCTTGGCAAAAGTTTGAAGATGTCTGGACTTCAACTCCCAGAATTCAGAGTTTACTGAAAGGCTGTTAGAAAGTCTCTTCCCCCAGGGAACTGGGAGATGCATTCGTTGGAAATCTACCTGGGGAGGCGTTCAGCTGCAGGTATTCTTGTAACCCATTCCTTTCGTCTTAATAAATCTTATTAAAGAAGATACTGAGAGAATTGTACTTGGAAAAGCATCGCTTTGAGGCACGATTAGGTCTCCCACTCTGTACTTTTCACATTGATTTTGGATGCTAGGGTGATAAAAATGATAACCCGACCTCATTTGCTGCCAGGTTTAGAGCCATCCATCTGTGCTTCATCTCTGCAGCGGTTAATGAGATGTGATACGGCAGTGGTTTTTAGCAATATATTTGAAAGTGGAAAGGCACAGCGGAGAGGAAGAGGGGGGGGAAAGAATCAAGAGTCCTGAGCACCTGTATTTATTCCAACCCAGTTGCTCTCTCCATCAGCCTCCGAGGGAAAACAGATTAAAACCCTCCTGATGTTGCTGGCTGACACACACGCATCCACACTCTTCCATTTGCTGGTGGAGAAATAGCGACTCCATTAGAAAGCTGGAGAATATGTGCCGAGTCAGACAGGTTAATAGCCAAATGGTTATTTCTGCATTGTTTATGGGAAGGGCTGAAATGCTATTTTGCCAGCGCTTCTGTTCAAGCTTATGCATATTTCATTGCTTATCGATCATCTTTAAGGCTGCTGTTTGGATGGGCGGGATCTGCGCATCTGACGCGAAATTTGGATTAATTAACTCTAGCTGATGGCGAATTAGAAAATGATAAATAGGAAAAACAAAGCATTACACACTTAAATGGGGGGGGGTGTCCTGGCTGGGGTTGCAAATCGGTGGAGGATGGGCCGGATCACCAACATGGATGCAGCTAGAATCTAAAGTAGGGTAGGCATACTACGAGGTTTCACCCTACAAGCAGTCCTTGACTTAATGTTATTCCAGCTAAAGCACCTCACGCTGCATCACAACAAAAGCTCACCTAGCCCAGCAATTAGTTTCCAAGAAGCTGCCAGCCAGAACAGAAATAGAAAAAGGCCAGCCTGAATCAAATCCTTTTGTTTCGTTGCAGTGTTCAAAACCTGGAGAAAACCCCTGCAATCTCCCTCACTACCCCCAGCTGGGCGCTTTGAAGAGGCTTAGGAAAAACCACAAGTCCTGCGGCAAGTTTTTGCTCTCTTGTCTTTTTGTGACCACCTTCCAAAGGGGTCCTATTTTGAAAGTTCAGCCTCCTTTTTGCTGCAAGATGCTCAACAGAATCCCGTTCAGACTGCTTTTCTGTCTTTGATCCTACTTGTATTTGTCACCGAGTTGTTGAGCTTTTCTTCTCTCTCTCTCTCCCTCTCTCTCCCCCTCTGTCTCTATTTCAAAATGCACCCTTATATGTGAATTAATCAACTTCCAGGAACTGTACTGCATATATATATATATATATATATATTTCCCCAAAACCCGTCTTCTCTTATTTTGCTCCAGGCCACAGAAGCAGTGGGGAATTAGCGAACAAGAACAAAATTAATTTCTTGCAGATGGAAAGAAAGAGACACAAGCCTAGAGGGCTAAGAATTACATTACAGCGACAGCAAAGCATGCTTCGCGCGGAAAAAGCGCCCGCTTCGCTTCCTTGGCATCTACAGGAATGGCTGGGAAGGCTTCAGCTTGAAACTCTGGGGAGCATCAAAGCTCCTCTACTCCTAAAAAAAAAAAAAAGAGGACAAGAAAGCCCGTATAAAAGAGTATCAAAAGTGGCATCTGGCGAGGAAGGGGCCTGGGGAAAGCGCTGGAAATTAGGCCTGCAATTTGAAACAGAAGCAGAATGCATCTCCTTAAGAGCAGGGACAGAATTATGCCCCAATTTGGGAAGAGCAGCGTGGGAGAAGGATCAAAAAGCTAAGGACACTGGTAGCTGTGATTGCAGGATCAAAGCTGAGCCCTTTTACACGCACTGAAAATAGTAATGTGATTACAAGTACCAGCTCGACTTTTTGCTTTTTGGGGGACGCACAGAAACATCGATTTAGCCTGCACCCTAACAGAAAAAACAGAATACAGGTAGTCCTTGACTTACGACGCTTCATTCAAAGCTATGAGGACACTGAAAAAAAGGGACTTATGGCCGTTTTTCAGGTACAGCCTTTGCAGCATCCCCACGGAGGCAGTAATCCAAGTGTGGTCTTACCAAGGCCTTATAAAGCGGTATCCCTCTTGAGAGTCTTGCCTGAACGCTTGTCCTAAGGGACCTCAGAAAAACAGAATTCAACTGGATTGATTTCCTGTAGCTATACAGCCATTCACAGATCACTCCGCTTCAAAAGACCGGAGGCAGAAGTGTAGCAAAATGCAATAAAAATGAAATTCTCCCGCAAACCAATGGGAAAAAAAACCACCTCAAAAACGATCTAAGAAAATGGGAAAGGGAGGGTCTAACCCGGAGATTTATTTTTTAACCTAAGAGCTCCTACAGTCCTAATGATTCCACGCGTGGATTGCAACACGCAAGATAGAATAATACAATAAGCCGAGTTGGCGTAGCATGCGAAGCCAAAAAGAAACCAACTGAGGCTAGGAAAGCAATCAAGGGTTGCGCCTTGTACAACCGCAGCTCTTAAGTTGTTAAGTAGAGGTTTGCTCTGGGAAGCAACTAAGGTATTTTACAGACTTCAAAATGGACTGTTTCTAGTGAAAAAGAAGGACTAGGGATGATACGATAGCAGTGTTTCAAAATTTGAGGGGCTGCCACAAAGAAGAGGGGGGTCAACTTATTCTCCAAAGTACCTGAAGGCAGAAGAAGCAGCAGCAATGGGTGGAAACTAACCAAGGAGAGAAGCAACTTAGAAATGAGGAGAAATTTCCTGACAGTCAAAACAATTAACCAGTGGAACTGCTTACCACCAGAAGTTGTGGGTGCTCCATCACTGGAGGCTTTTAAGAAGAGACTGGACAGCCATTTGTCTGTCTGGTATAGGGTCTCTTGCTTCAGCAGAGGGGTTGGACTAGAAGATCTTCCAGATCCCTTCCAATTCTGATGATGATGACTGTGGGTCGGTCCGTCCCTCTGATTCTTTTGTCAAAGCTGGTTGAGGTTGATGCACGATTAGTATTCAGCTCATACAAAGACTGATGAAAGATGAGGAGTCAGAATTTACCGGCGCAGCGTTTAGAGGGGAAGGCTAACAGGTAATCTAAAGACAACGACACATATCTCAGGCTTTTGAAAGCCAGACTTAAGGCAGGCAACCTGAAAAGAGACCTCATAAATCAGATTACAGACAAGCTTTCCAAAAAGGTCGTTCCTTCAGCACCGTAGCTGAATCTCATGTCTTGAGATGAATTAGCTCCCCCCACGCCGTACCCTGAAAAGCTAAATATTCCGGAGGGATGGATAAGAAGACGGGTATGTTAAAAAAAGAAGAGATTGATTCTCATCGGAAGCCCAAAAAAAACAAAAAAAACAAAACAAAAATGCCCAATCCATTTCTAGGGATTAGAGTTTGACAAAGCAATATGTTTGAATCTGAAAACAGCCTTTTCTTATCCCCCTTAGTTTGCTCCACAAATGCTTAAAGATTCAACACAATTGCTCAGATCTTTGCCCTGCATTACTATAAAGGTGTTTTTTTTTTAAATAAGGTCTCACTGGTTGAACATTACTAGATGTAATATTCTGAATTTGATTATCAGAGGGGAAAATATTCTCTTCTGCCCTTTATGTGGTGAGGGAGAACGCTTCTTTTATAAAGTTTCCCATCTTTGTATAATAGTATTCATCTCCGTATTTCCCAGTTTGCATTTATTTTATTTATTGATCCAGTTTAAATACCGTCCATCTCACTTACAGAGTGACTCCTTAAAAGGACCCACCTCACGCGCAGAATGACATGCTCCAAAAATGGAGAGATACCCTAATCTGGAGTTTCCTGCTCCCGGCCACAAGGGATTCTGCAGACGCTGAAGGGCGTTGAAAAGAAAGGATGGTGTAATGATTGAGCAATACCGGGATGCTTATCTTTGTTCTCTTTTTCTGGAATCACCCCTGTCTTTTCACGTTCATCCCACGCCTGCCTCCAGATGGCAATATGGTTCTGCTTCTAGGAACCAGGTCTTCCATCTTTCCAAGCAAATCTTTCCAAGCCTTTAAATCGATGTGTTTCAACCTTGGCAGCTCCAAGACACGTGGACAGCAACTCCCAGAATTCCCCAGCCAGCATCGAATTCTGGGAGTTGACGTCCAAACATCTTCAAATTGCAGAGGTTGCGAAACATTGCTCTAAAGGTCATCTAGTTTGAATAACAGAATAACAGGGTTGGAAGGGACCTTGGAGGTCTTCTAGTCCAACCCCCTGCTCAAGCAGGAGGCCATATATACCCTTTCAGACAAGTGGCTGCCCAGTCCCTTCTTAAAAACCTCCAGCAATGGGGCACCCACAACTTTTGGAGGCAAGCCGTTCCACTGGTTTATTTTTCTCACTGTCAGGAAATTCCTCCTTAGTTCTAGGTTGCTTCTTTCCTTGATTGGTTTCCGTCTGTTGTTTCTTATCCTGCCTTCAGGGGCTTTGGAGAATAGGTTGATCCCTCTCTTCTTAGTGGCAGCCCCTCAAATATTGGAACATTGTTCTCACATCAACCCCTAGTCCTCCTTTTCACAAGAATAGACGTTCAAGGGATGGGCGGGTATGGCACCCTTGATTTGATGCGAGCATCATCCTTCAGAAGCAGCATATGAAAAAGCAGAAGCATCACATTGACAACAAAGGTTCACGTAATCATTGCTACAATTTCCCCATCGTAATGGATGGCTGTGAGAATTGGACCATAAGGAAGGCTGCGTGCCAAAGAATGGATGCTTTCCAACTTCAAGAGTTCCTTGGACTGCAAGGAGATCGAATCAGTCAGTCTTAAAGGAAATCAACCCTTGTTCCTTGGAAGGACAAATACTGAAGCTGAAGCATCAAACACTTGGGCCACCAAATGAGGACTCCCTGGGAAAGGCCCTGATGTTGGGAAAGACGGGAGGCAAAAGGTGAAGGGGACGGCAGAGGAGGGGATGGTTAGAGAGTGGGCATCGGTTTGGGCAGATTCAGGGAGACATTGGAGGACAGGGGGGCCTGGCGTGCTGTGGTCCACGGGGCTGCGAAGAGTCAGACACGACTTAGCAGTTGAACAACAGCAGCAACTATCCTTCAGAACAATAGAGAGGAAATTAATCCAGTCAACCAAGTGCCCTTCACACTAATTACGTGCTGAAACTGGCTTTATGGCCAACGAGAATCAGAGCAGGTGCCTCCTTCAGTCTGTGAAAAAAGCGTGGGAGGAGGAACTGCTTGAAGCCGACAAGAATTTTGTTTTTATCCTCCTGCCCCCAGACTGACCGTGCCTGATGTTGGCTAGAGGACCAATTTCCAGAAATGACCTCATGGCTTACACAGGCTTATGGGAAGTGCGGCATTGTCTGTGTACAAGAGGAAACATAAAGAGGTCTCCAGAGGAATCGAAGTCCCACTCGTGGCGCAAGGAGGCATCCGTTCTTAGAGCAGCTGCTCTCAAGAGCTGGACCATAACGAAGGAGGCTTCCTTCAAATCCTCCTTTTCATTGCAAGAGTTGGAAGGATGTCTTGTTTACTGCTGTCAGGCCAGCACAAAATGTTTAGGACATGATGCAAGCAGTAACATCTGCAGAACATGCTGACCCGTGGCGGAATAAAGGTATTAGTGGGCAAAAGGCTACTCCAGATCTTGGAGAAGAAGTGAAATTAAATAGGCGTTGGATTACGCTCATCCATAGCTACGTCCCCAGTAATCACACAAGCCACTCACTCACTCAGTCAGTATCAATTTGATAGTGATTAAAGTCTGTCTCATGATGGTTAGTTGGCACAACAACCTTGAATGACTGCAGAAGATGCCCTAAATTACTGCCTGGAAAATCTCTTGGATTCATCCGCTCGTGCTCAGGTCCTGAGCTTCCATCAGTGTGCCAAAGAGCCATGCTTAACTTTCCATGTTCAGGGAGACTAGAGTACTGCAGTGTTAGCACCTCCTTGAAGGCTATCTCTTGGGGGGAAACCACGGAACCGTGAAAAATGAGTCCAATGCTGGCACAGCCACCGAGCAACCACTGGAATATAAATGGGTATGTTTCCTTCTCTCTCTCTCTCTCTCTCTCTCTCTCTCTCTCTCTCTCTCTCTCTCTCTCTTTCCCTCTCCCTCTCCCTCTTCCTCTCTCTTTCTCTCTCCACACCTGCCCCCACACTGTGTTCTTGAAGATTGGAAAAAATATGCAAAGACAGTAAGGAACAAATCTCTCTGGCCATGGATCAATCGCCCCTGGTGAAGGCTGAAGAGTGGTTAGGGCCTAACAGCGGTGTTATCACCTACAGAAGATGTTCAGCACAGGAGGGGGGAAAGTGTGCATGGCTGCCGAAGGAGACCCCATGGCTGCGTGCAGAAGCCAAGTCTTCCTTCCCACCAGCTGAGCCTGTTTGCTTCACAGTCTTGTTTTTCCTCTTCTCGTTTATCTCTCTCTTTCGAATCCTCTTCTCCCACTGCTCTCATTACTGGCCAGAGACAGGGACTTCCAATGAGCTAGTTGATTAATTTTGCAACTTATGCCCTTCAAAGCAAATATTTCCCCAGGGCAGCTCGCTCAACCATCCCGGCATTGCCATTCGAAAGAATTGGAGACACTGGGAGGATGCAGCCAGCCCAAAATCCCCACCGCATCCCTCTCCTGTTCCACCGGTGCTCACAAGTACGTTTGCCTGACTTTTGTGGAAGAATGTGAGCATGTGCTGGGTTAGACAAATGAGGAATGCGCAAATAAGCTGAAGCTATCAGGGACCATGTTCCCAAGGAATGGATCCATAATAAAAAGCACGTTTGATGCTAATTAGACACATTCGCTTCACGGTTTTCCCTTTCTGTCACTTTCAGGTTTGTAATTTGTTGGTGTTTTTTTTTAATGTGTATCTTGTGGCCTCTGGCTAGCCCAACAGGCTGTTCCCACTGTGATTGCCCAGTTGTCAAAGGGAGGTTCACCAGCAGATGAATTGAGCAAAGCATCCTCTCCAACTGGGCCAGGAAGAGGAAAGATAAAAATAAACTGAAAAGAGCTATTTTACCCAGAACTTGAGTTTCAGCCCGAGAGGAAATACTAGGGAGAAATCTGGGTGTGGATGGGACATTCCTTTCTGGAGACAGGATATCTCACAAATGTCTCGTCGCCATTTCTTCTAAAGTTGAGATTTTTCATTCATTTGCTGGCATGGGCATCTTCAGGATGTCCTATTCAGTCATTCTTCTCTTACCTGGAATTGGGGCTCTTTCTATTTCTTTTAGGTGCTCACTCCAAATTGCACTGCTTGTCCCATGTAGTCAAAAAAACACCTGAAGGCAGGATAAGAAGCAACGGATGGAAACTAATCAAGGAGAGAAGCAACATGGAACTAAGGAGAAACTTCCTGACAGTCAGAACAATCAACCAGTGGAACAGTTTGCCTCCAGAAGTTGTGGGTGCTCCAACACTGGAGGTTTTCAAGAAGAGATGGGACCATCATTTTTCTGATGGTATATAGGGCTTCCTGCCTGAGCAGAGGGTTGGACTAGAAGACCTCCAAGGTCCCTTCCAACTCTCATTCTTTTAGTCCAATAAAAAAAGTCCAACAAACTGAAACAAATGATCAACCTTTGGTGTCATTTTGGTTGTTCCCAGGAAAGGTACTATCTAGGCAGACATGGATATGGGGTGTGCATCCCTGTTCCCCTCTGTACACTCACATGGCTATGTTTGGGAAGTGTTTGTAATCTGGTGACATCCAAAAATTTATTTGCTGTGGTGGTCTCCTGAAGTTTAGACTAATCCCAAATCATTGGTTCCCTCAATGGTTTTTTTTTTCTTCCTTTCAATGGTTTTTCTTTTTTTTTTAAATCCCAAATCACTAGACATTGGTCCAGACTTCGGTGTTTGAACATAGATCTTTTCTGCTAATCTAGATGAATATATTGCTAGTCCATGTATGATACTGTATGTCATACGCTAAATAAATAAACTGGTTCCTTCCTAATCGAGCTTGTCGTCTGTTCCAACAAGCAAATGTTGAGTAAGAACTATGTTAATTCTGGTTTGTGACAGGTGGGCAATGACTCCCCGGCTCTGGATTCTGATTCAAACCCACGTTTGCCCATTGGCCACTTTGACTGCCTTATTCTTCTCCCCAACATAAGGTTTGCAAGTTCCAACTAGTTGCCGGGTGGATTATAAATGGTGGCTTATTCATCTCCTGGGTTGTGTCAAAGTGATGAATCAGAAGCACCGGTGGCTTAATAGGCTTGTAGCTCAGGAAAGAATATGTACCGTATTTGTTTTCAACCTGGACATTAGGTTGGATTCTCGATCCTCTCTTTCGTTCTTTTCACTGTTGGATTTTAAGAGAGACCTGGCAAAGCGTTTTACTAGGCAAAGGTTTTTCCCTCTAGGGCTGTTCGGCATTTTTGTTTTGTTTTGGCTGCGCTTTGCTGAACGGGTTCGCAGATAACTTATCTTGGACACTGGGCTATTATCTCATACAAAGTAAACAATCAGATCAGCCGGGCTGAATAAATAAACTGGATTCCAATGCCTTCAAATTATCTTATTAGCTGGGGAATGGCAGCATGATAGAAGCTGTAAGGCTAATAGAAGATAACCCAAGGAGAGGGATAAATCAGCTCTGGGGGTGAATTTCAAGCCCTCGGCTTCAAGCTGAATTTACAGGTCAGGAGTTGGGGTTTATCAAGAGATCTTCGGGGAGATTTTAACTTTTTCCACGACCTCTCCATCTGAGAAAACAGAAAGCTACAGAAGGCATCCCAATTTCCACCAGTTTTTATGATTTATTGCTAATGTTGCTGTTGTATCATTGCTATCACGAAAAGTCAAGGGCATAGAAATAAAGCTGCATCAGACTGGAAAGAACAGGACGGATTCTGACATTCCAGAGCTCTCAATGTGTGTTTTCTTCCTAGCTCCCACACGGTGACGTCTTGCACCCTGCTCCCCTCCTACAAATGCAGCGCGATTGGTCGTTAGCTTCCTCATTGATTGACGGGTTCAGCTTTCCACTTCAAAACTCCATCGTGTTCCACAGCTCTTCGTGAATTGAGGGGGGGGGAGTTTTGTGGCTGGGGGAGAATTTACTTTTAGAACATTGAGAATGGATGGAAACTTATCAAAAGAGAGAATTAAGGAGAAATTTCCTAGAATTAAGGGGGAAAACATGTCCTGAAAATAAGAACAATTAATCAGTGAAACAGCTTGCCTCCAGACATTATGGCTTCTCCATCACTGGAGGGTTTTAAGAAGAGATTGGACAAACATTTGTCGAGGATGGCATAAGGTCTCCTGCTTGAGCAGGGGGATGGACTAGAAGATCTCCAAGGTCCCTTCCAACTTTGTTATTCTGTAATTATTCAATAAAGGAGAATATTTGTAGCACAGGCTTGAAATGAGGGGTCTTTGGTGCTCTCTTAGACTGATCGTTTTCTTGCAGACATTTCATGACCAAACTAGGAAATATCATGAGTGCTAGTAAGGATTTTCTTGGCAGTAATCTTCTAGCAATTAGCTTTCATCCCTTGAGGATGGTTTTTTTCTGGACTACCCAAAAACCACTAGCTGCTGTTCAGAGGAACAGGAGTTTGAGCTCCTGGATCATGGAAATTTTTTTTTGTTTTTTTAAATGGCTTTAATATTTTACTATTTCAAAACCATAATCAGATTCAAAATATATGGTGGCAGAATTGGGATTCGGACTTTATTTCCTCTGAGAGGGTGGGTTTTGCCAGATAACCGACATTAAAGTTTGATATGCCATGGAGAATTCTTGGGAGGGCCGTCAAGAACTTGGAGAGAGCTCGTTAACCAGTCCAGCTCAGATTCGGCAAAATCAACTCCTTTTGAAAATAAAAATCAGTCACTGTCAACTTTGAGGATCCCTGCTTAGTTCTCTTGACACCTCCTAAAGTCATCTTTGCAAGCTCTGCTCCAATTCCACAGTTGTCCAAGCTTGGAAATCTGTGTTTTTTTTTCCCTCTTGTAGGCCTGTGCGGCTTTGTTTTCGAGTCCTTCAAATCTCTCCTAGTGTTTCAGACTGAATAGGAACAGTGTTGTCCCTCTTCACCTATTATCTGTCTGGTGGCTTCAAGGATACAGTATCTGGCAAGGAGAAGGCGGAGTGTGTGCCAGGATTTGCCAAGTGCTCTTGTGTCCCTGTGTCTGTCACATTTGCGAGGCAGTGCAAGATCACCAAAGATGGTTTCTTCCTTTTGTTTGCCAGTTGAGAAAGCATTAAGATGCCGCGCTTGCCAAATGTAATCCAGGCAGGTTTTATCTAAAGATGCTTAGCTCTTAAATCTTCTATCATTATCTATCTGAAGCTCTTTTAAGCACTTGGCTGGGGGAAAAAGGAATATCATAAATAAATTACCCTTGCTAGAGATGACAGCAACACGAAACTTTCCTCCACTGATTGGGCGCTGAGGGAGGCATAGCCTGTTTTTGAATCCATGAGCTCAGAAGAGTCACCACCACCCCTCAAAAAATGCTGGAAGCAGCGAACCAATTTAATGAGGACCAAGGGCACCAATGGTCAGAATTTGGAGCATGTTGGAGAGGACAAGCATCTGAAGGGGACTGGAGTATAACCGTGATGGACAGAAGGAAGATCCTTCACTATGGCAACAACATGGATTGAGCCCATACCAAGAAAAAGATTTACGGGGTCGTCACAGACAGCCCTCCCCCTTCTAAGCACGAAGATAAAAGAGGAAGGAGAAGTCTGCATATTTTGCAAGATTCAGTTATGACAGCTGTTCTAATAAAAGTAGCTTTAGGCCCCCGCGGTAGCTTTTTCTCTGTCTGGTCTACCTTATAAGGCTGACAGATCCAGTAAAGATGCCTGTTTATGCATCTAGAGTCTTAAACTGGAATGCCCTAAATTAACAATTTGCTACTCACATACCTTCCTGGAATGTCTCTACTTCTTTTCTCAAAATTCACATCCCTGCCTGGCAATCCTTGTCCCGGGGCTGTATGTGTGTGTGATTCCACTATCCCAGGGGTAGGCCACCTTGGCTCTTTTATGACTCGTGGACTTCAACTCCCAGAATTCCTGAGCCAGCCATGCTGAGGGGAAAGGGAGAGGTTTCCAAGCTGAGCCATGCTGGCTCAGGAATTCTGGGAGTTGAAGTCCACGAGTCATGAGGGGGCCATCGTTCCCCCATGCTGGCTCAGGAATTCTGGGAGTTGAAGTCCACGAGTCATGAGGGGGCCATCGTTCCCCCATGCTGGCTCAGGAATTCTGGGAGTTGAAGTCCACGAGTCATGAGGGGGCCATCGTTCCCCCATGCTGGCTCAGGAATTCTGGGAGTTGAAGTCCACGAGTCATGAGGGGGCCATAGTTCCCCCATGCTGGCTCAGGAACTCTGGGAGTTGAAGTCCACAAGTCATAAGGGGGCCATAGTTCCCCCATGCTGGCTCAGGAATTCTGGGAGTTGAAGTCCACGAGTCATAAAAGAGCCAAGGTTGCCTACCCCTGCACTATCCCTTTTTATTTCTTCTCAAAACCACTGAGGGTACCCCAAACCTAAAAGAGAAGGAGAGGAAATCAGAATTTCTTTCTCTTCCCCCTCACTGAAAAGAGAAAGACCGAGGCCAGGAGGAAATGCAAACGAGAGTTCCAGATTTTATGAATGTCTCTAATCTTCCCAAGACAGGTGCATTTTTTTTAAGGGTTATGAATAGCCTGAATGTTATTTCATTGTTTTTAGTGCTTTCTCTCCACAGTTTACATTCTGGCTCAGCTGAGCCGGCCTTTATTTAGCATTTAAATGGCATTATTAATCCCAGGGGCGACTGCTTCCAACTTTTCTTCCTTGTCACGTCTAACCCACCCCTCTTCCCTCATAAAATGATGGACAAAGAAAGGCCTCTTCTCTAACTCCATCCACGGAAAGCTGCTCTCTGGGATTCTGGCACACCCAGGCTTTTGGCCAAGATGGAGAACGGCAAAGAAAACATTGGCTGTCAGCTCTCCACGCACTGCCTGCATCCGTCTGGATGCTGCCTTTGTTTTGAAATGAGCCTTTTGCTGGCCTGCTGGCTGAGCATCTGGCGAGTTGTGATCCCAGCACATCTGGAGCACACCAGATTTGGGAAAGCTGCTTGAACATCTTGACTTCCTGCGTTGGGATCCAAGAGGAGTCTTCTGACTTGGCATTTCTGCATAACGTGCAAAGTAAGCCCCAGCCTCAGGATTTCCCACCTTTCAATAATATTTTAGAATCATCATTTGCATTTGGTTGTTAGAAACAGCACCGGTTAAGTTTGTAAAGCAAAAGCACCATGCCCAAAAGCTTGCTGGGTTCCAAATCCTTACTCCCCAGAGTTCAACTCAGGACAACAAATGCACAAATTCACAAATGTTAGTTTTTCCTAGCAGGCTTCGTTCTGAAGCGGGACCGCCTCAAAGAGTTAACAACAGAAGAACCAAAATAGATCTCACGAAGCCTTAAAAACAACCAGTAACCTTAATAATTAAAACTCTACAGATTTTGATGCTTCCCCCCCCCCCGAAATGACCCATCACTGACAGAACAATTAGAAACTTGGAAACCATGTAATTAAGTAGACAGTGTTAGGCTTCCCCCCCCCCTTTCTCTCTTTTTCTCTCTCACTCCCTGCAATTAGCTTCTCCAATATTACAGAGGCGGTTATGTCGTTCCTTCTTGGAGCCTTCTTCAAATTCAAATCTTAAAAATAAAATGCCCCAAATGTCTTAACTGTACGTCTTCATTTTTGCTTTCTGTTTCAGGACAAAACTTCGGGGGTTCACATCAGTTGACCTCTGGACTCGGAACCCTTCCAAAATGTTTAGAAGGAACTTTTAGCCACGTGGATGCCTTCCAGACAACCTGGGTTTCCTTCAACCCACAGGCAACCCAGCCATGCATGCTTTAATGTGATTGCACTTGTTCTGTTATTGTCAGTTTCTTCCTGGAAAGATGCTTTTTCGAAGTGGTTTGCCATTGCTTTTATTCGGACGTCTCCTGGGGCCCCTCCGTCCAGCATTAAGCAGATCCAATTCTTTGTGTTTCTTCTCAACCCAAGCCAAGGTTAGCCCAATGGTATCATTAACCTGCTGGGGAGCCAGGTGTCTTTCATAGAGCTGCCCTCAGCTGCCAAAGAGGACCTGCGTCATCCTGGATCCAGTTTTGCTAGCGCTCCTTCATATGCACAGAAGCAAATGTAAAAATAATGGCTATAAGTAAAATGGAAAGACAGGGAGAGTCTGCAGCTTGTGCTTTGGCTTGGCTCTTCTCCACTACCTTTACATAGTCCTTTCCAAGAACGCTTCCACTAGAAGGTCATCAATAAATTAGGGCACGGGTTCGTCTGATTGGATGCCTGTATGGTATAGATTTCCCTGGATGGTACATCTTCAGAAGGAATGTCTCGTGTCAGCTCTGTATCTTTCCCAGTCTTCAAAAATCTCTGCAAGGGGCTGTGAGAATAACCTTGGGAGACCGGAGGGGGTGCCACAGCTCAGGAGATATGTCAGGAAGACAGTACAAGATATTAGGGCCACAACTGAGCCCAGAATTTCTGTTGCTAAGCGAGACAGTGGATAAGGGAGTTTTGCCCCATTTTACTTGCCACAGCTGCAAGTCCCTGCTAACTCATTCCCATCTCCCAGAAACATGTCATATTTTCCTTTCCCCTTTTCCCCCCATTTCTGGAAAGGTCTCCAGGCAACGTGGGATAAATGTTTGGTCCAGTAAATATTTAGAGAATAACGCACAGCCCATGAGTAGGTGAAATTCCCTTTCCCCGCCAAACTGGGTGCATTTATCCAGGATCCTGCTTCATGTTTCTCTCGGACGAAGTAAACAGAGGCTCCTTTTATATGCCAAGGCAGAGGAGAAAGTGCTCTGTTTTCTGGTGAAAAAGTCTCTGGTCCTCTCCTCTAATCACGTCATCCAGTGGAGGCGGACAGTATTATAGTATCTTGCCCGGTCCTTTCAAGGCCAAAACATGACCCAAATAAACTCTAGAACAGATGCTTTTTTCTTCTCTGTAAAAAGCAAAATGGTTCAGCTTTTCCGCGGACAGATCCAAAGAAAATGGTCCCCCTTTTGTGCCAACAGAGTGGCAAATATTTTCCATACCCATCACAGATCAAGGGAAAAGGTCTTTGGGAAATTAGCAATGCAAAAGGCAACAGAAAGAATATCTGGTGGAACCCCCAAGTTGTTGGGATGGTTCATGGGGACAGTTTTATGAATGAAGGGCTTCGAGGCACAAGGCCAGGGTGTTTTTTTGGTAGTCAAGGATTGTGAGATAAAGATGGTCGAATTGTCTCCGAGTTATTTAGTTTCTTCTGAAGAAGTATTAATCCCCGCAATGTTTTTCCTCCAACTGAGAGTCAGCCCTGGAATTTATGTAAAGGAAAAAATATACGTGGAGAGGTAAATAGCTGGAGATTGAACAGTCCTGCATCTTGGGGTGGTTAAAATCCGGCATTTCGCTCACGCTCCTCCATTTTTCCCATGAGACTGAAGCAAATTAAACTTAAATCTCACCTCCTCACCAACGTGTGGGTGCTATTCATCCAAAGTGGCCCTTTAGGTTGTTTTAACATTCTAGTGCGGTTGAAAGAGGCATAAACAGAGTTGATGATTGTGTTTAATTAAATGCTGGTTGCCTTTTTTTCTTGTCGTTCCCCCATGACAAACAGCTAACGGCAGAAGCAACCAAACCAGGGCAAGAAGCCAACCAGGATTGTGTTTTATAAGTTGGGTCCTTCTATGCATAGCCTTCCAAAAGCCCCTTGGACAATGGGTTCACTTTAAAAGGAAAGCAGGAGAGATTTCAGTTTTCTGGGGTCATTTCTAATTTTAAACAGCCAATTTTTTCCCCCGAATTTGGATTTCCTTGAATCACTAGAGACGTATAAGGGAAGGGGGGGGAAATCACACTTTCCTGCCCAAAGGTTATCTATTTTTAACTCTTTTACTGGATTCCTTCCTTTCCTGCTAACCTTCAGCCTTGGCCAAAAAGAAAAGGAGAAATTCTGACCATTTGTTTCTTACTGCTGGGTTAAAAATTCTCCTAGAAAGGACTGGAAGCCACAAGGTTAGGTTGCAATCCAGCAAATTCCTTTTCCGCTAAAAAAAAAGAAGAAAAAGAAGAAAAAAAGAAAAATGTACAGAATTAACTGAAAAGGGGACGGCACAAGAAGAAAACGTGCTGGGGAGGGAAAAGGAAAACTGGAACCTTCCCCTTTGGTGGCATTGTACTTCTGAATGCCCGTTATTACCAAACTAGGGGCAGAACAATGCCGGTTTATCTTTTTAATTAGTTACAAGTCTGTGTTTGCAGACATCCAATAAAGATCCGGCAATTGGCAGGCTGGTGGAGACAGAATACTGACAGAAGAGAGATAGTTTATTTGATGCAGCAGATGCTCCTATTCGCGTTTCTGTAATTGTCTTGTTTTTCCGTGTCTATAATTATTACCATTGTTGTTCTCTTTTCATGCTGCCAGTCACGCGGAGTATGTGATGTGCAAATGGAAGTTTTTAAAGAAAGAGAGACAGAAATCGGACGCCTTAGCCTCAAGATGGCACGCTCCAGACATCCCCAAATCCTGCCTTGAGTTGGCAGGATCTTTTCATTTGGCTCGGTTGGGGAAAGGAATTAAAGAGGGTTAATTCAGTCCAGTTGTCTTTCCTCTTCCTGTGGGGTGCCGTATATATGACTTTCAGTGGTCAAATCCCACCCCTGGGGACTCTTTCCCCCAGAGGCATCTTGTAGGGCTCCCAGTTTCCCAGTGACAAATCGGATGGAAGCTCAAATGTCTCCTTTCGCATTTTCATCTCAGCCCAGTCCCAGCATCAGGACCTTTTGACTGGCCGAGGAACTGATCAACCCTCTCCATTGCTCAAGCTTTGCCTTTCTCCAAAGAGCTGCAAAGGCTGACGTGGTGAAAAATTTGATTTTTTCAGTTCTTGGAAGAGAAGCATCTACCAGAGGACTAAAGGACTTAAGAGCAACTTTGGGAAAAGAGCAAAGCAAGCTTCTCCGTGCAGTGAATTTTTTTTTAAAAAATAAGCAAAATGGTTTGGGGGAAAATCCAGCCCAGCCCGGCCTAATTTTGGCAGGAAACGTTGTTCATGTGAAGAGCTAAATTTTAAAAGAGACGCCCCAGCCAACCTAGGGTAAAGGATCCCAAGACTGGAAACTGAGGGTAGCAACTAATCCAACCATGAGTCAGACTGGTTAAGAATCCGAACTAAAGACTAAATTCCTATAACGTAAGAATTCCAGTGACTGACATTGTCTTTCAAATGAGGGTCTCTGTCTGGGTTCTTCAAATGCTCCTGCTTTCACCCCTTGCGTCTTTTCATTGTGTTGGAGCCTGAGTAGGTTTCTTTGTAAAAGCTATTGTCTGCACCTGTGTTATGGTTGGCAGGAGGTCGCTTTGCATGCTGACGAAGTACCACCATACCTGCCACCAGGCCACGGGGAAGGGAAGAGAGAAGGGGGAGGAGGAGGAGGAGGAGGGAGGAGGAGTAGAGGAGGATCAGTTAAAATCTATGACATTTCCCAAATTCTCCTTCCTTCCTTCCTTCCTTCCTTCCTTCCTCCCTCCCTCCCTCCCTCCCTCCCTCTTATATTTGCTTTCTTGTCCTTCAACTTTTTGTATCTTGCACTATTGGATATTCTTGCTTTGACAATTTCCTTTACTGAAGAAGAGGTATCTCCAAGATAGCCATGGGTCATGTTTGACCAAGCACAGTTCTCTTCCTTAGTGGTCCCCCAAGAACAAATCTTTTGAGCTTTGAGTTCCAATTTACAAGATCTGCCCAACATAAGCCTGTTCTAAAGAAGGGAACCAGAAGGGAAACCGTTAGAACAAAGGACCTTTCTTGCTTCTTTCGTAATTCTTCCAGGACATCCTGAATTTGTCTCCGAGACCTCCCAATGGGCTTCCTGTTTGCTCCTTTAATAGTCTGACGATCGTTGCCAAAAAAAACATCCAAGGGTGAAATGGGACTGCAGGGCCGTGACCTGCACATTTCACTCACCACAGAACGGAGGAGACCAGCTGCAGATGGCTTTTCCCCAGCGTCTTGGGTAAACATTGAATCGGGCTCGGCTTTAGAAAAATGTAAAGAACACGAAACACGTCGAAAGGTGCAAGTCTCCTGACTTAGCTAAGTCGGCACTCGTTCTTTGATCTGTCTTCTTCCTACCCAGTCTCTCCTTCTGATCCTGGAAATTCACGGCCCTTATTTGTCCATGCAATGGAACCAGAGAGATTTGTAGAGAACGTGACACCCCTGCCACATTTGGCTCATGCACCCTCATCGCACCAGGGAACTGTTTGCCTAGAAGCCGTAAATCCAATCGGTGCACGTCAAAATCGGCTTTAAAAAATCCACATTTCTCCAGCTTCCCGTTTGGTAGCTTCATCTCCTTTTTCCTCCCTCCCAGATTGGGGGGGGGGGTTGTCGCAGCCCCTTCCCCTTAAAGCAGAGGATCACTTGGAGCAGGAAATCTCCTTTGTTTAATGGCAGAATGGAGAATGGAGGGGATGTCACCGGAGCACACCCCAAGGAATAAACAATGCAGAAACACCAGCTGGGCAGGGCCACAAGTTCCGGAATGCGGCGTCATTTATTGCCTGGAATCTGGGAAGGAGACCAAGAGCACCATGGCGAAGCTGTCCCCAAATCCACCTGCTTAAGTCTTGGGTCTGCATCTTGAGTCTGTTTGCATAAGCCAGCTGGGTTGCATTTGCTCACAACCTGCTTTCCTCCTTTTTCTATTGCTCTAGCAATCTGGCTTATATATAGCTTATATCTAGCATCCTGGCATTCCATATACCTGGAAGGAATCACCTGGCTAGCTGATCCCTCTGGAACTGAGTGCGGAAAATCAGTTTCAGGGTGAGATAGCTTATCTGCTCTCTGCTGCAGCATCTCCAATAAAGGATCTCTCTCTCTCTCTCTCTCTCTCTCTCTCTCTCACACACACACACACACACACACACACACACACCTCCTAGGCTCTCCTGGTGGTCCCTCATCCATCTCTAAGCAAGTCAGACCCCGCTGAGCTGCTTCAAAATGAACCCACATCAGAAAGGGTCCATCTTACTGCTACCCGATTCCCACCTTTTCCTTCCTGACAGCATCTTTCAAGACCCCCTTCCTTCTCCTCCTCTTCCACCGAAGTTTACTTCGACAAACGTGCTCGGATACCCCACAGATTCTCAGCAGCGCGTCCAGGCAAGATGACCTGGCTGCAGCCTTGATCTGGAGACAATCCCAGGGAATAATTTATTTGGAGCTGGGGTGGAGGAATTCCTCCGAAGGAATCCGGCCCGGCGGCTTGCCCGTTTCACAACCCCCCTTTCCAACCCTCTGGAGGCCCTCCAGACTCCTACTTTATCCTGCTACTGAAGTGTGTGTGTGTGTGTGTGTGTGTGTGTGTGTTTAGGTGGAGAAGGGCGGAGGTCATGGCTAGCTTCCCAAAGTTTGGGTGCTACCAGTATGGCACGTCCACCCACACACGTTGCAAGCTTTTAATGAAGCGACGGCTCCTTTGACAGACTCCAAACTAAGAAGACAAAGCAAGGGAGGATTTTAAGGTTGTTGTTTTTTAAAAAAGCAAGATGTTGCATAGTGGCCTTTGATTGCAGGTTTGGGGGCTGCTTTGCAAAATGTAAGGGCTGATAGAGGAGTGCAAACCTATAAATCCACGCTGGGGATGAGGGTAAAGGAGTAAGTGTTTCCCCCCCATACCATCACTCTGCTAAACAACTAATTCCCACAGCACTGTCTTATGCCCTGGGATGTCAAACCAGCTAGTAGCAGGACTGCATTACTATTATCCTTCCCATCCCTCCTATTACCTATTTCCTTCGCATCTTATGACTATAACTCTGTTCTTCGTATCTTATGATTTATGTTGATTGCGTTTATATAGTATCCTGTTATGACTGAGGTTGATTTCTTATTTAGCATCTTATGGCTGTCACTGAGTGTTGTATCGTATGATTTACAATGATTGCATTTTACGATTATGATCATGATTTATCACTTGCTCTTTGTATGTACACTGTGAGCTTCTGCACTGGAGACAAATTCCTTGTGTGTCCAATCACACTTGGCCAATAACGAATTCTATTCTATTCTATTCTATTCTGTTCCGTTCCGTTCCGTTCCGTTCCGTTCCGTTCCGTTCCGTTCCGATCCATTCCATTCCATTCCATTCCTATTCCATTCCATTCCATTCCATTCCATTCCATTCCATTCCATTCCATTCCATTCCATTCCTATTCCTATTCCATTCCTATTCCATTCCTATTCTATTCTATTCTATTCTATTCTATTCTATTCTATTCTATTCTATTCTATTCTATTCTATTCTATTCTATTCTATTCTAATTCTATTCTATTCTCTATTCTATTCCATTCCATTCTTCATTCCTATATTCTATTCTATTCTATTCTATTCTATTCTATTCTATTCTATTCTGTTCTGTTCTGTTCTGTTCTGTTCTGTTCCGTTCCGTTCCGTTCCGTTCCGATCCATTCCATTCCATTCCTATTCCATTCCATTCCATTCCATTCCATTCCATTCCATTCCATTCCTATTCCTATTCCTATTCCATTCCTATTCCATTCCTATTCTATTCTATTCTATTCTATTCTATTCTATTCTATTCTATTCTATTCTATTCTATTCTATTCTATTCTAATTCTATTCTATTCTCTATTCTATTCTATTCTATTCTATTCTATTCTATTCTATTCTATTCTATTCTAATTCTAATTCTATTCTATTCTCTCTTCTATTCCATTCCATTCTTCATTCCTATATTCTATTCTATTCTATTCTATTCTATTCTATTCTATTCTATTCTATTCTATTCTATTCTATTCTATTCTATTCTATTCTATTCTATTCTATTCTATTCTATTCTATTGAGACTGATTTCTAAGTGGACTTGCCGAGGATAAGGATAGGAAACATGAATTTGGTTTCTTGGGGCTCGCTTCTAAAGAGAGCTCCTGCTTGTTCTCTAAATCAACTCCTTTTAAAAGGTACTAATGATAATAACTTCAATTTTGCTACAAGCATCCACTGATAGTGCTTGGAATAAACCACAAGAGCATCAAAGAATAAGATGGTGATGGTGATGATGATGATGATGTAATATAATAAAATCATCACATCTACAGTACTGGGATATTTCTGAATGGTCTCTTAATTGCACATTTGAAACTGACGCACTGTCACTGCCAACTTTTCCTTTGTCAAAGTTTAGGATACTTTTTCGGTCCCTTCGGATGCCGTCTGGAATATCTCCTGGCCCCCTTCAATACAAGCTCCTTCTCTTGAAGCATCCCAAAAAAATGGTCTCTGGGAATCTCAGAAAGCAACAATGGTTTGGCTCAGTCAGCAGAGAAGACCATCCTCAATTATTTATCTTTTCCAGGGGTATCTGTTTTCCTTCGAGCAAAGCCTTGGGTGGGCTCTAATTAGCAGGGAACCAAATCCTGCATCCTCTGCCTGTATCAGGAGAGGGCAGAGCAAGAAAGGTCCTGGTTACTGGAAGGATGACTGAAGGACATAACGGAATAGCAGAATTGGAAGGGACTTTGGAGGTCTTCTAGTCCAACCCCTGCCTCAAGCAGGAGCCCCTATACCACTCCGGACAAATGGCTGTCCAGTCTCTTCTTAAAAACCTCCAGTGTTGGAGCACCCACAGCTTCTGGAGGCAGGTTGTTCCCCTAGTTAACTGTTGTCACTGTCAGGAAATTTCTCCTTAGTTCTAGGTTGCTTCTCTCCTTGCTTAGTTTCCATCCGTTTCCAGTTCCACTAATGCACAATCTGGGAGCACCACAACAAGGATGCTGTTAGGCCTCAGGGGTCTTTCAAATCTCTCTGTCTTGTTTCCTCCTTGCCCTCTGCCAACTCGACTCGGCATTTTTGGATGGTGCCCAATACTTAAGATTCTCTTTTGAGCAGTAGCCCTGCTCCTTTCCTTTCCGATCCGGGCAGTCGGTTTAAGATCACCTCCTACCATCCACTGGGTCCCATCAGAAGAGCCCCAGGTCTTTTCAAAATGGCGTCTGCTCTTGCTTCTGTAATTTTATTTTTTTTTCTTGCAGGACTTTGCTTCCCTCACTTTTTCTTCCAGTTGTTATCAATCTGTTCCAGCAACACCCGAATTCCCCCCCCCACGTTCTTTTTTCAGAGGCTGGTGGGGTTCTCATCCAAGTGTGCGGCCTTCCAGAAGCCACAAACCAAAAGGCACCTTCTGCTATCTCCCTATTGGGAGCTGACCGGCAAAAGCAGGATATGGACTGAGGGGGCAGAAGGAGGGGAAAAAGGAAAAAAAAAACTTTGGCCAGTAAATGAACCCTGAAAAGGATCTGGCAAAAACAGCACATCCCTTTCCTGTGAAAGGCAGAGGTGGGGAGAGAAAAATGGGATATTGGAGAGCGAAAAAGGAGATTAAGAGGTAGAGCTGAGAACGACAGAAAGAAGGCAGCGAATAAAATAAAGATTATTCCATTAGTTCTGATCGAAAGCAGGTGGTTTGTCTGCTTATAGCCACCGGCCATCAACGACGTCCTGTTGGCAAACACCTTATTCCCTGAATAAGCCCAACAATTTCCACAAGGCTTTGCCCCGGCCTTTTCAGCTTCGCCATCTACCCAGGAATGGCAATACAGGCAGTCCTTGACTTATGACCACAAATCAGCCCGAGGTTTCCATTGCTAAGAAAGACAGCTGAGTGAGTTTTTGGGGCCCCATTTTACGACCTTTCTTGCCATCGTTAAGTGAATCCCTGGAGTTGTTAAGGGAGTCTGACCTCCCTGTTGACTCTGCTTGTCAGAAGGTCACAAAAGGGAATTGCGTGATCCCAGGACACTGCAACCGTCATAAACATGAATCTCTTGCCAAGCGTCTGAATTTTGATCCCCTGCCCATGGGGGGGATGCGGCAACGATGGTGTGTAAACGGTCGTATAAGTTACTTTTTTTTCAGTACCGTTGCAACTTGGAACGGTCACAAAAGAAGTGGTTGTTAAGTCAAGGACTTACAAGTCAGGAACACCCAAGTCTCTTTTAGGAAACCACGGATTACCTGCTGATGCTCCTCTCTCCCCCAAAGACCACCTTCCCCTGCACGTGGTGGGGCCAGCCATGCCAGCCAAACAAATCACTTTGAATTCTGCTATTAGCCAGGGATGACTGGTGCAGCACGACAGGCTGCCATTCCCCAGGCGGCCTCAAATGACAGGCAGGCTGATCTAGAGCGACTTCACGGCGAACCACTGCAAAATCCTCTGCAAAATCCCTCACGGCGCATCCAGCCTGGTTAATCTAAAATAACCCTCCTTTGTGGGAGGCATTGTTAACGGGTCTCGCGTTCTGATGGAGGAAGCCAAGTTCATGGACGTTCGCTAGATCAGAGCCTGCACCTGAGCACCAGACTTTTATACACACACACACACACACAAACACACACACAAACAAGCATTTTGTGGCCCACTGGTTCTCCTGTGTCTAGGACACACTCCGGGGTCTCCGGTCTAGTGAAACCAGAAACACATGCTATCCTTTTCTGCTTAGAGGTAATTAAGGAAATGAGAAAGAAATCCTGCAGGCCATTTTAAGCAGTCTTTTATCAAAATGAGCATCAAGACAATATATATAAAACAGAATAACAGAGTGGGAAGGGACCTTGGAGGTCTTCTAGTCCAACCCCCTGCTTGAGCAGAAGACTCTATACCATTTCAGACAAATGGCTGTCCAATCTCTTCTTAAAAACCTCCAATGTTGGAGCATCCACAACTTCTGGTGTTCCACTGATTAATTGTCCTCACTGTTAGCAAATTCCCTCCTTAGTTCCAAGTTGCTTCTCTCCTTGATGAGTTTCCATCCGTTGCTTCTTGTCCTGCCTTCAGCGGCTTTGGAGAATATGAGGCGGAATATTCCAAAACAGTTCTACGAAGGAGGCTTATATTTCTACAGATATATTGGATGGATTTTTATTGTTCTGGCAAAGTTCAGCCCGGCTCTACATCTTTTTACTCTCTTTTGATGGATTAGCAACAGGTCTTCGTCGGTCGCACTATCACGTGATGCTTCAAAGCTTCGGAAGGGGCATCCAAGGCTCCCCTTCGAAGAACCAGCTTTTTCTTTATTTTATATTGTATTATATTTATAAGCTGCCCAATTCTATTACTAGAAATCCTGGTGGACTGTTCTACATGCATCATGGGTGCTCAACTGCTGATTTATACTCGGCCACTAAAGTAACTGTCTCACCCTCAAAGGAAACTGCTTTCCTTGATCAGACCGCTGGTCCCACCAGCTCAGTATGGCTGGTTCTGACGGGCAAGGTTGGATGAGGACATGTTTTGGGTCCATAGTTCCTCCCCGTAGTATAAACAGTAGTCATGTAGTATAAATAGTAGACCAAAGAGTCACAGGAGGTCAATAATGAACCATCTGAGGTGTCACCTTTCAACCTGGTATCCTGATCAAAACAAATGGTAGGGATCAAGTGGGGAGACTCAGATTACAAGATCCATGGGAGAACATGTCAAGGTGAGAGTGGATAAGCCTCCAGACTTCTCTACTGCAGGAGGGGGGGGGGTATCTACTTTTCTGCAAGTTGTGACTTCTCTTGATTTCCCTCTGTCATATTACCAGCCTGCTTAGCAGCTAATTCTTATGAGACGTGTATCAGAGCCGACTTATTTTTTTAATTTGGGGGAACTTTTCAAGAGTGGGGAAGAAGGTGGCCTCCATGTCATCGGTGAAAATGGCTTTGCTTGGCACCTGTCAAGCGTCACGATTTCTTCCCCAAATGCTCCTTGAGGTGATGGTGAGCTCAGTCCTTCAAAGAGGACAATTTCAAGAAGGGGAGTTTTCTTGCACTCCGGTGGAAACTTCTCATTCCATTTGTCCCCACCCCCACCCCCCAAAAAACAGAAACCTTGGCTCAGTCAACTGACATCTGATCCCATGTCAATGAGATTAACCACAATGGGACTTCGGCACAAGGTACCTGAAGAATCATTTCCTCCATCGTCTGCTCTTTAAGGACTGGAATTCACACTGAGGTGGGGCTTCAGTTGCAAAACTGCCCGCTTGATCAGATCGAGTCCTAACTTTGCTGGGGCGGTGATGACAGGCTATCCCGTCTTCTACCAAGTTGCATAACGTTCATACTTTGCTGTGTTTTTAAAGAAATGTTAACATACATTGCAAGTCCATGTATGATATGCCATACGCCGTAGAAATGAATAAATCAAGTTGCCCGGCAGCATTCAGTAGATCAACCAGTTGAGGTTAGGAAGCTGGAACCACAGGGAATAATTGGACGGTCTGTTCCGTAGCTTGATGGCAATTGCAGTGGATTCCTGAAATTGGGAAATTACATAAATCTCACTAAGTTGATTTAATTGTGTTCTGTTAAGTATGCTACTGTTGGCCGGGATCACTAAGTTTCTGTGCCAGGGGGATGCCAAGGGAATGCTAGGTGGGTGTGGCTAAAGGCAGAGGATGGGCTTTCAGAGCCAATGGGATGAAGAACTACTAAGCTACGATAGAGGTAGTATGTGTCTATGGTAAAAATAAAACGGTCCTTCAAGTCCAGTTTGATTCCTGACTTCATGGACATATCACTCTGAAGATTTGTCGTTTTCCTTCCCAGTCTAGCCCACTGCCTTCAGATGTCCTGGGGCTTCCATCCGACAACAACCCAAGCCTAACTGCATTTGACTTCTTAAGATCAATCAGTGTCAACTCAGGCTGCCACCTTGCCAATCAGAACTGGAGGACCCGGGTTCAAACCTCACTCCTCCTTGGGAATTGATTTCTACTCACGCCTGATCTACTTTGCAGAGCTGCCGAGACAACAATGATGGCAGGCCAGGCCTGGCCCTTGGCACAAATAACAATGGAAGGCTTTTTTTTTTTTTTCAAACAAAACCACAGAACCCACATTCTCTCCTCTGCCTTCACGCCCCACCAGTCACAACACGCTACAGCCCTAGGTTTTGTTAGGTTTGCAAAATTATTTTGGTTGGGTCTTCTCAATGGGAGGCTGAATCACCCGGATAGGGTTATTCAAAATTCAGCAGCAGCTGCAAGATGTAATTACTTGGATAAACATTACCCCTTGCAACTCAACTGGTATCATAATAACCACACGGAGGAAAGGTAAGGAGGGCGCAGGAATTTGATCCGTTACCCAATGGGGTAATTTGATCTTTAATCTAAGCGTGCTCAGGAGAAGCCTGAAAGATTTTAAGCCCTTTGACATCTCTCTCTCTCTCTCTCTCCGTCTGCGCTTAAGTTGCCAACTTTCCCCAGCTCTCTGCAGCTGTGCTTTGCAACAGCCCTCAAACTGGCAGAGTGGATCAGGTGTTGGCAACAAAACGAGACTGGGCTATGGGCTACGTTACCGATGGCACCCCCAGCATGCCAATTTATCTGCCCTGTGTGCAAACCAAGCCCTGCTTTTGTATGAAAAGCAACTGGTTTTGAGTTACGCATGGCAAAGTTTGCACCACAGTGGTCTGTTAAAAAAAAAATGCCAAGTATCTCCAGCCAGATGTGATTTTTTTTCCACCCTAGCCACGTTGTGTGCGTGGCTTGGCCCTTGAAAGAGGGGATAGGAAGAACAAGAGCTTCCTATATCCACTGCAAAACGTAGCAGGAGAGACTGGAAGCAAATTCTCAGTTCTGTTTTTTCAGTTTTCCGCACTGGGAAATTCGTCACTAAGTATGACCAAAAGGTGATGGAAGTTTGGAAGCCGACGGTTGGGTCTGTACAAACTCATCATCGTTCTGTTTTGTTTTGTTTTTGGGTGAGGTGTAATTTCTTTGAGGGAATTGAGGTGGCCTCTGGGGGTGGGGGTGGGGGTGAAATAAAATAAAACCTTCAAAGTTACATTCCAAAAAGCGGAATGTAAAACTGTACTGGGCCCTTGTGCAAAAAAGAAAAGAAAAATGAAGGCAGTTTTTATACTGTGGGTGGAAAAAAATTACTCTTCCCTTCCCACCCTTGGCTGGGACAGCAGTAAAAACACAGTCAAGTGCTAAAGCGTTGGTGCATTTTATGAAGGGAGGGGGTGTGAAGAGCGCCATCGTTTTAGACGGCTCGAAGGAATTACGGCAGGCTGCAAGTAAAATTGGTCTGCGTTGGATTTTTCCAATTCATTAATATCCGCTACAAGAATAACACACTGCAGAGACAAAAACCCGTTAACTTACCACCAGTAAATTCAGAAGGAACAGCACTAGAAAAAGTTGAAAGGATCACACACCTCGGTTCTAATTGACATGAAAGCTGGGACATGACCGCTGAAGTAAAGACAAGGATAGAGAAAGCTCGAACAGCATTCTTCAAAATGAGAAAGGTCTTCTGCAGTCACGACATAAGCCTAAGACTGAAAATCAGGCTTGTCAGATGCTATATTTTTTCTATCCTGCTCAATGGAGTAGAGAGTTGGTCTCTGACAGAAGGCCACCTGAAGAGACTAGAAGCATTTGAAATGTGGATTTACAGGTGGCTGTTACGTATAAGCTGGGTGGACAAAATCAGAAATGAGGAGGTGATAAGCCGCCTGGGAAAGCCAAGGGAAATCATCAAAACAATTAAAAAAAACGAAAGTTAGAATATTTCGGACATGTGATGCGACACCCAGAAAAATACGGCATACTCCATTTAATCCTCCAGGGAAAGACTGAAGGCAAACGAGGTCCAGGCAGAAGAAGAACGTCATGGCTTCAAAATCTAAGGGACTGGTTTGGACAAAACTCAGCAGCACTTTTTCGTGCGGCTGCTGATAAAAACAGGATCGCCAACATGATCGCCAACGTCCGATAATGGATATGGCACAAGAAGAAGAAGAGACAAAAAAGTGCCTCACCTATAAAGTGAAATACAGGTAGTCCTCGACATACAACAGTTCGTTTAGTGACCGTTCAAAGTTACAACGGCACTGAAAAAGTGAGTTATGAACAATTTTTACACTTACGACTGCTGCAGCATCCCCAGGGTCACGTGATCAAAATTCAGACGCTCGGCTACCGACTCGTATGTACGACGGTCGCAGTGTCCCGAGGAATCAGGTGATCCCCTTTGGCGATCTTCCGACAGGCAAAGTTAAGGGGGAAGCCAGATTCACTTAACAACCGTGTGGCTAACTTAGCAACTGCAGTGATTCACTTAGCAACGGTGGCAAGGGAGCTCTTAAAGTGGGGCAGAACTCACTTAACAACCGTCTCACTTAGCAACTGAAATTAGGGGCTCGATTGTGGTCGTAAGTCAAGGACTACCTGTACAGGAGAATTGGTGAGGGGACTTTGACTGGATCAATAAATCTCTTATTATAAGTACTGATTGGCCCGTTTCCCCCCCCTCGACAGGCTCCCCTGCGTCCCAACAGCTGCATCACGAGAAATTCATCCACCTGGACTCTTCCCAATCATGAGTCTCCAGGCCAGGAAAAACTTTGCTTGCTGAATAGCAGTGGCTTGTGAATTTTCTCAAAACCCAGGAGCTTTGGGGGGGGGGAGGAGGGGGGAGAAAGAGTTGGCAGCCTCCAAGCCTTCAACTTTCAACAGTTGATTTGAAGCTTTTAAAAAGCCTAATTGGGATCAGAGGGATTCACCTCCGAGAAGAAAAAACAAATACAGGTTTGTGTGTGAGAGAAACACAAAGTTTCCAGTAAAATGGATTTACTATATGTTTAACTTTTTTTTTTAAAACAGAAGACAGCTCCATCCCTGCGTAATTTAACAGGCTGAGAAACCTAAACAATCTCCCTTCTAAATCACTATATATTGGGGGTTGCCAATTTCCATCCAGCAGACAGATTTCCCCCCCCCCTTTGGAGGTCGCCCTCTTCTGCTAAATGTTGCCCACCAACTGACACCCAACCAGCTGCCAACTTCTTCAGAGGACAGACACGGAGGAAGTTTGGGAAAAGCTGGCAAACTCCCTTTCCGCCCTCCCCACGGAAAGCCAGTGGAGAGCAGCGGTAAGGGGAGGGGAAAGGGCTGTGTGCTCCAGCCACTCCTGTCAGAAAGGATTCATGACTCTGGGGAGAGGGAGAGAGAGAGAGAGAGAGAGAGAGAGAGAGAGAGAGAGAGAGAGAAATAAAAAAAAAAAAGGAAAGGAAAGGAAAAGAGAGGGACAGAAAGTAACTTGCAGAGATTTCGCAACCCTGCGGGGAGGGGAGAAATATGTATATGTTTGAAAGCTGGGGAGGGTGGCTGTCCCAGTCAAGGCCAGGCTAGGATAAAAGCAGGGATTAGCTCTCCAGCTGCAAGACTTCAGAATATGCCTGAGTCCAGACGCTTGCTTGGCCTCCTCGCCAATGTCAAGGCCTTGGGTTTCAGGTAGCCGCTGCCCATCCCATCCGGAGACGACTTGCTATGAGTCCCCCAGCTGCATTGCTTCGGATTCTCTGCCTGCTCGGTGGTGTCCTGGCCCAAAGTCCCCCACGAGGTGAGCGGCTTCGGAGGATACTGGGTTTCGGATTCGGATTTTGGAGTTTGGAGATCGGGTTTTGGGTTCGGATTTTGGAGATCGGGTTTTGGGTTCGGATTTTGGGTCCTCCCGGGGAGGATTCCAATTTGAGTTCGGCTGGGAAAGAGCACCTCTCCCCAGAATTGGGCAGACAGGTCGCGGAGTAGCCCTTCTGAAGGTCCGGCTGTCTGGGGATGATGGGAGGCTGTGATCCTGGGAAGATCGGGCTTCGAGTTTGGATTCTGAAGAGGAGGTCTTGCGGATGCCAGAGCTGGCCAGTCTGGGTGGCTGTGAGGGCAGTGGGACTTTTAAGAGGCTGGCTAGGTCGAGGGGTGCCCTGACTGAAGCTTCCTGGTTTTAGGAAAGGAAGGTGGGAGGTTTTGCCCTTCTTTGAAAATCGCTTCCCTCTTTCTTAGCGGTGCCCTGATTCAGGGGAGAAACAAATGCAAGGCGCAGAACTGGAGATTTTTTTGACCCAGGTTGAAATTCCCCACCAAGGGCTGGGAAGAGAGGCAGTAGGGCTCTTTATTCTACACATTTTCCTTTGGATGGATTTTGTCTGAAGGTGGCTGGCGAGAGGTTGAGGGAAGGAAGGGAGAGCTTGGTTTGGAGAAGAGCAGGGAGAGCTTTAGTTCGGCTAGGAAAGGGCACCTCTTCCCCAGAATTATGCAGAGAGGTCGCGGAGCAATTTCCCCCCAGGCCCGGCTGCCTGGGGGTGATGGGAGGCTGCAATCCAAGGCAGCTCAATGGCATCTGACAGGGGAAGCTGAGCGGCAGGGAGACTGACTGCAGACTGCTTAAATGCAGATGTGGATCCATTCGTCCGTCTGTCCAACCTAGTCCGGGGCCGCTGTTGTTGACGTCTCTTGGGAGATTTCAAGCAGAGAGGGAACCTCCCCAGAGTGACAGGAGATCCTATTTGTTTGGAAGTGGCCGGGAAGAACGTCAGTGTGCCTAGCAGCTGCCCTGTCACTGAGCCACATCAGGGACCGAATGAGACTGCTGCACCCCATCTAAGCCAGTATTGTCTGCTCTGGCTAAAATCTCCCTCTGAGGCCGCTAGGCCTTCTTAACTCTTTGATAAGGGAGCTGCTGGCCCTTGAATGCAGAGCTTCCTGCAGGCGAGGCAGAGGCTGTGCTGGACAATTGGACAATATCCTGCTCGGCTTCCCCAAATCCAGGTTGAATAGGTGGTCACTCTGAAGGTGGTACTTTCTGGAGAATTCTCTGACGCAAAGCCAAAAGGTGTGGTCCTGATGCAGCAGAGATCAACTTTGGCCAAATCTGCCTCTTGATCTATATGTCGATGCTTGTTCCAATTTTCCAAATAACTTTTGTGCAAAATGAACCCTTCCTTCCTTCCTTCCTTCCTTCCTTCCTCCCTCCCTCCCTCCCTCCCTCCCTCTGTCCCTTCCTTCCTTCCTTCCTTCCTTCCTTTCCCTTCCTTCCTTTCCCTTCCTTCCTTCCTTCCTTCCTTCCTTCCTTCCTTCCTTCCTTTCTTCCTTCCTTCCTTCCTTCCTCTCTTTCTTTCTCCCTTTCCTTTCCTTTCCTCTATCCATCTTTGCTTCAGGTGCTGTTCCTCCTACACTCATAACCCATAGTGGGTCAAAATGCATTTCTTACACCTCATTTCCCATAGGGTTGGCTGGGGAAGACTCACGACTGTCAGGAAATAGGTTTCTTTGCAACAAGCTTCTGAGAGAAATTAGAAAAAGTTTCCAGTAAAGAAAAAGAACCACCCATTCTCCTAGCCTTCATTCTTCTTTCAAGCGCCTGCCTCTCGCTCAGGCTTCGCCACCCAACCGCCATCTTCAGCTCTGTGTGAAGAGCTGTCCCACGCTTGGTTGGTTGATGGAGGGGGGGTCAAAGTGTTCCTTTTCCTGTTTACCCAGACAGGGAAGGTCCTAAGCCAACAAGACAGGGAACCTTGACTAGAGCTGGGGAAGAACTTTGTGAGATAAAGAGCGATTTCGTGGTAGGTGTGTCTGTCAGGAATGGGGTGGATTTTCCTTCACTGTACCAGCAAGAGAATAGACTGCCTAAATTTTACAGTCTCCTCCAACTGCCACATCTGGGCAAGGGGAAAAAGTGCTGAAATTCTTTCTCTGTTCCTTCTTCCAATTTCTTCTATATTACATTTTTCCTTGAGGATGGAGAGGGGACGGGAGGAGAGAGAGAAATATTTATATCCAGAAGACGTCTGCCGGTTTGTTCAGTATACCGTGAGAAGGATGCTTAAAATTTAACCTGGTTATATGCAGGAAAGCTGATTCCCAGTTTAAGCAACAGGATTTTTATAAAATTACCTCTAACTTTTTCCGCTGATACTCGAAACCGTTCTGCCGCACCTCTTTCCAAGGTATGTGACTCAGCCTTTTTTCTGAAGAAACGAGCATAGTCACCCTGGACATAACTGGGCAGTACCTGGGGCAGGAATAAATTCTTGTTTTATTGAATCAGAGACTAAACTTGGAAAAGCTCCAGGAAATGATTTGTGTAAAATCAAAGGAAAAGATGGATATCCCTACAGGCTTAAGAGCTCAAAGACATGATGCAAACGGCGAGAGAGATGGGAACAGAAGATGAAAGAATGCAAAACGCGGGTCCAGGTTCATGAAATCCATTTGGAACGGATCTCTGATACAACCTAGCACGTATCCACGCTGAACTAACCAACCCAACATAGCTTCAGAACTGCAGCCCTAGTTTTTAAGGCATTTTGTCCTAGATAAGATGGTCTGCAACCTGCTATGGATTAGCGGCGTTGGCCCAATCGGTTCCAGCGTATTCCCCCCGAAAATCTAACCGTTGCATTTGCACCAGGTTTTATAGGTAGTCCTTGACTCAGGGCCACAACTCAGCCCCATAATTTCTGTTGCTAAGTGAGGCAGTTCTGAAGAGAGTTTCACCCCATTTTATGACCTTTTCTTGCCACAGTGGTTAAGTGGATCGTTGCAGTTCTTAAGTGAACTTGGCTTCCCCATTGACTTTGCTTGTCAGGAGGTCACAAAATGGGATCGCGTGACCTCGGGAGACTGCGACCGTCATAAGTACGAGTCAGCTGCCAAGCGTCTGAATTTTGATCATGGGACCACGAGGATGCTGCAATGGTCGTAAGTGTGAAAAAGTCACATTTTTCAGTGCCATTGTAGCTTTGAACAGTCACTAAACCAAGTTGAGGGTTACCTTGTATCTGGTTTGCCTTGATCTAAGTTAGCCTCCAGATCAACAGGGTTGGTTCAGAGCTCACTGTATTGTGTGAATCCAGAAAACCGGCTAATTCAGCAACCAGGTTTAAGCGTCTTGTGTGAACACAACCATCGTTATCGACTCGATGGCTTGCCCCCAAAAGGAAATGCCGTCAACGCCCCAATCAACAACCAAAAAGCCACACACAAACAGGCGCCACATAAATACAACACACAAAATAGCCCAAAGCACACATTCGGGTGAGAGAAGAAGTTCCCCGAGAATGATGGACTCCAGCGTGAATCCGAAATCTCGGAAGACCGAACTTCCGGTCCTGGTGACCGGCCCAGACTGAAAGGCAGTTAGTCCATACTTTGTAATTATGTGTACAAGAATGTTCCGAGAACTGGGGGCCGCTCTTTCTCTGAGCTCCGTGACGCCAATCCCAGATTTATTTTTGGTTTTCCCACCCCCCACCCCCCGCCCGGGGAATTGGCACTTTTGAGAAACTGCAGCAACTGATGTATAAATAAGTATAAATAAGATGTATAAATAGGTTTTTCTGAATCCCAGCAGGTTAAGAGTGACATGGCGCCCCAGTTCTGGCACCCAGGCAGGATTTCTCCCACTTTCTAAGTGCCCACACGCACTGCGTCACCGCTTGCCTTTGGCCACCCACTTGTAAGGCCTGCCTGATGGAAATGCAAAAGTTTTGCTGACCTAGCAGGATGTTTGCCTTCGGTTCTGTTTTGCTGGGGGGAAAAAAAAAAAGAGAGAGAACAGTTCCGAAAGGTCACATGGGGGGGGGGGGGGAAAAAGTTGTGATGTTTTGCAGCTAAAGTCACACCCATCAGTATCTAAAAGGGGAGCACCATCAGTCGGAGGCCCCAAATTATCTTTCTGCTCCACTGTTGAATGATAAGACTATATCTAAATACGGGTAGTCCTCGACTTACAACTGTGACAATCTGAAATTACAACAGCACTGGAAAAAAGGGACCTATGACTGTTTTTCACGCTTGCGGCTGTTGCAGCGTCCCCAGCGTCAGCTGGTCAAAACTCAAAAGCCTGGCGACTGATTCATATTTATGACGGTCGCAGTGTCCCGGAGTCACGCCATCCCCTTTTGCGGCCTTCCGACGAGCGAAGTCAATGGGGAAGCTGGATTCACTTAACAGCAGCGTTACTAACTTAACAACTGCAGTGATTCACTTGACAACCGTGGCTAGAAAGGTCGTAAAATGGGGCAAAGCTCACTTCTTAAGAAATGTCTCTCTTAAGAACAGAAAGCAGCACCTGTATTTCCATGCAATCTCCGAACCAAAAGCCATTCTCTCCTTTGGTGAATTAGCATCCCACGCAGCTAGAATCTGCAACACAATCCAGAGTGATCCACATCTGGAAAAAAAAAGAAACGGGGGGGGGGAGGGATGGGGTTTCTGGAAACCTGAGCAGAACTGCCAATGAAGCCTAACAGTGGGTTTGCATTGTCCTCTGCGCTCCAAAAATGAAAGCCAATTGGCTTCAGACGCCCTTTGGGGAAGAAGGAAAACTTGCTTTGCATCCTCTTTAGGTTACCAGGAATGTGGCGGCTTAATTGCTGATCCTGCCATTGTATAACTCAAAGAGGCCGGAAAACCATGAAGTCCAAAGTTTAACGAATGTGCTTTTCATTCCCACTTTCCCACAAACATCTCCAGATTTGGCCAACGTTTAACGACTTCTAGACAGACATCTTCCAATTGGGGCAGGAAATTGATCCAGGTAAGGGATTCGAGTCCTTGCCTACGCAAGCCACGTCTCCCTTGTAGACTAGAATCTCCTGCTCTGAAGGAAAGCACAATTAACGTGGCCTGCACTCCGCCGTATGTAGTCAACCTCGATGGAGATGAAGCATCCCTCGTCTCCTGGAGTTAAATTTAGGGAGGGAAGGGAAGGGAAGGGAAGGGAAGGGAAGGGAAGGAAGAGAAAGAAAGAAAGAAAGAAAGAAAGAAAGAAAGAAAGAAAGAAAGAAAGAAAGAAAGAAAGAAAGAAAGAAAGAAAGAAAGAAAGAAAGAAAGGAGGGAGGGAGGGAGGGAGGGAGGAGGGAGGGAGAGAGAGAGAGAGAGAGAGAGAAAAAAAAGAAAGAAAGATAAGAAAAAGAAAGAATAAAGAAAAGAGAGAAAGAAAGAAAGAAAGAAAGAAAGAAAGAGAAAGAAAGAAAAAAAGAAAAAGAAAGAAAGAAAGAAAGAAAGAAAGAAAGAAAGAAAGAAAGAAAGAAAGAAAGAAAGAAAGAAAGAAAGAAAGAAAGAAAGAAAGAAAGAAAGAAAGAAAGAAAGAAAGAAAGAAAGAAAGAAAGATGCTTTCCTGGAAATTGTTAAAATGTTCTTAGCCAGGTGACATCACCCCATCTAGCATCCTGTTTTAACAAGAGCCTGCTGGAAATCCCCAGGAAAACACACAAACAGGATGTGAAGCTCTTCCAATTTGTCCCCTGTGGCATACTGTTTCCTGGTATACTCCCCCTGGACACGGAGGTTCCATATTGTTATCTGAACTTTCAGTTAAGTCTTAGCTCTTCTGTTTTCCCAAAAAACCATGGGATCTGCCAGGGGAGGGAAGGTCCAGAGAAGTCTGTGCAATGAAGAGAACCGACGGGCTGCCACCTTCTGATCAGAACGTCCAAGTTGGCAGAAATCAAGAGGCAGAGCACGCGTGCAGCAGCCCCTCCACGGAAACGACCCCGGCTTGCTGAGGAATCAAGGCAGGCAGGCAGGCGTGATGACAGAATTAGCTGGTCGGTTGACTTGGTGAAAAAGGCCAGCACGGGAGGAGAGGTGAGGCAGTCACCCACCCTTGCTTGGGAAGTAGTGAGGGCCGAGCTCAGCCCTTCCCATTTTCCGCAGGAAGGATTCGGGGAGAAGAAAATGCCTCTGCCAAAAGAAAGAAAAAATTCGAGAGCTATTCCTTATTAGGACCTACATTGAGGAAGTACTGGTAAACTGTCTCCTTTGTTAAGGAAAATAATAGGGCAATCAGACCGAGGGAATGGATGCCAAGGTTGCATAGACTTTTAAGCTGAGCCCACTACGGCAACTCAGTAAAAACACTGTTGGAATCACAATGGATGCTGGGAATCATTGACAGGCGTAATATAAGAAGGTTTATTTTGCATTCCGTCTCTGCTTAACCGCTCCGGTTGCTGGTCTATTTCTTCCTCGTCGTCCATGATTAAGCACATGGCCAGAAGGACAATTAATTATTAAACAATATAGTTTAGTGCTTTCCTTTGATGCAATGCTCCGGAGAAGAAGTAGGTTCTGTGTATTTCTGGTGGCAAACGTCTCCATCTTTGGTGTAAATTCCAGGGAAAATGCAGATCGGGGTTTTTTTTAGATGTAGGACACTTTTGATACCCCCCAAAAACAGTCACAGATGGTCCTTGACTTACAACCATTTGAGTAATGATCGTTCGAAGTTGCAACAGCACCGAAAAAGGGGACTTATGATAGTTTTTCACACTTATGACCGCTGCAGCATCCCGATGGTCAGGTGATTAAAATTCAGATCCTTGGCAACTGGCCTGTATTTACGACGGTCGCAGTGTGTCCCCGGATCGTGTGATCCCCTTTTGCAACCTTCTGACAAGCAACACCAATGGGGAAGCCAGATTCACTTGACCATTGTGTTACTAACGTAACAAGTGCAAGGGTTCACTTAACAACTGCGGCAAGAAAGGTCATACAATGGAGCAAAACTCACTGAACAACTGTCTCGCTTAGCAACAGAAATGCCGGGCTCCGTTGTGGTCATAAGCCGAGGACTACCTGTATATCTGTCGGGGATAGAGACCAAGTGCATATCCTACAGGACGGTGCAGTGGACAGAACCTGGATCAGGAGCCTTAGACAAGCTTAGCTGGTCTCCATTTCTCTGCCCACCTTCACAGTTTTTGTTGCTGTGGTGATACAACAGGGAGAGGCAGGATTACACAACTCTCCTTGAGTTGTTAGCAGGAAAAGCAGGAGCACGCCTCTCCAAACAGCTCGCCTAGGGGTTAGATTTCCTTCCGTTCAAATAACAATCCCAATGATGCGATGAAAAAAAAAAACAGCCATCAGGTTGATTTTTTCCCTCCCTGCCACATTAAGGAGTGTAATTCCGCGGCAATGATTGCAGCGGCTTTGAAGCTAACTGGGTGGGAAAAAAACACCACAGTTTTATCGCTGAAAGACCAATGAGGTGCATCAGCTGAAAAGTAATCAATGTAGCTGGCTCAAAATGACGGGTAATTCGGTAAACAGGGATGGAACAGAGCATCCCTTTTTTCTTTTCTTTTTTGGTTTGCTTTTCACTTCTAAAATGTTTCCACTGTCTCCCTGGCGGTGTGCTTTTATTTATTCTTCCTCCTCTGCAGTTGCAAAACAAGACTTAAGCTCCAGTCCCACTGAGGTTTAAAGGTTTCCTTTATGGCTAACATTATGGCTAACATCTGTTTACACAGCACAAGTCCTCTCCTCCTGTCTGTGCATTCTTTGAGGGGGGGGGGGAGGCAGTTTCATCCGAGTCTGTTGCTATGTAAGTATATCAAGAATAACTCTGCTGGCATCTCAACCCGGTTCTTGTTGTTGGGGGATTAGGAATGTTCTCTTTTTTTCGCAAACAAGTCCATCTGTGAATTTCCAGGGACTTCTCTCCTTTTGAACGGCGGTGAAAAATGCATGGGGCGGAAGGTTCCTAAGATGCTGGGGAAACTCCTGAAGTCTAGGAAGCAATCCTGACAGATATATTGGGGGGGGGTGAGGGGGGGGGGTGAGGGAGGGTTCCCCCAAAGACTGAAACAGCTTATTCCAACCAGTGTCCTCCAGAGGTTTGGGAATCATTAATAACAGAAAAAGAATAACAAGAGTTGGAAGAGACCTTGACGGTCATCTAGTCCAGCCCCCTGCTCTAGCAGGAAACCCTATGCCACTCCAGATAAATAGTTGTCCAATCTCTTCTCAAGAGCCTCCAGGGATGGAGCACCCACAAGTTCTGGAGGCAAGTCGTTCCACTGGTTAATTGTTCTCTCTTCAGCTCTAGGCAGTTTCCATCCATTGCTTTTCCTCCATCCCAGATACTTGGGAGGGCAACAAATTGAGGAGGCTGGCATGAAACTTAGCAAGAGGCAGAAACGAAGGGTGATCCGGTTTCCCTCTTGAAGCCCCACCCCTGAATTCTGCCAGACATCCCCACCGTCCAATCAGCTCCTTTGGGGAGCCTGTCCTGCCTCTCATTCTGCAAAGCATTAACGACTTAATTTCCGTCGCCTGCAATTGCTTAGATCCATTCCTACCGTTAATAAAGGGGGAGGGTGCCCAGTTCACCTGGGGCCAATGGAGTGGGGAGGCCACGGGCTCGATTCTCTCTCTCTCTCTCTCTCTCTCTCTCTCTCCCCTCCCCCCCCCATCTACCTGCCTTGCTTCCAATTCCAGAAAGCATCCAAAAACCACATCAGGCTGGCACTTCCTGATTGATGATGTTCTGAGCCCTACCCAGCACAATTCTTGCCTCCGGCAGTGTGTGAAAACATACCGGGAAGTTTCTAGGCAAAAATTGAAATTGGTCACTCCTGCGCTTTCCTTCACGGTACAAAAAGAGAACAGATTTCAACCTATCTTGTTTCCTGCCGTTGGGTTTGCTTGTGTCATGGTCTTATCTCCCGGCCTTCTCTGACTTCTGGTGCAAGGAGGAGGGGTGGTGGTGGGCTTGGACGTGTCTGGATTCCACCTCCCATCAGCCCCGGCTACTACGAGAGTTGCCAGGGACGATGCGCACTGCCGTCCAAGGTCATTTGGAGGCCCCCGTGGCTTACGTGACCCTTGCTTTTAAAGAACCACTGCGGTGTTTCTGTAGGAGATACAGATGTGAGCAGCCAATTGGTCCCAAATAAAGGCACAGGAGGAACGTCCTTCTGTCTGTTTTGACCAGCAAATGGTACGCTGATTTGAGTGTTCAACTACAGCCGAGAGGAGCTAGTCCTCAGGAAGCAAGGCTTGCTCTGATTTCCCCCGCCGCAAGCACATCATTTCTCTTTCCCCGGCTCTGCTGCCCTTGCCAATCCCTCTCCGTGGTCCGTGGGTTCATCACAGCCGACACCCAACAGGCAGACATCAAGCAAGCATTTCCAGCAATTTCAATCAGAAATTGGGGGATTATGGCTAATATTTCTTCTATTCAAAGTCTGTGGAGTCTGAGGGCCCCAGCAGAGAGAGATCTTCAACCGATAATTGCAGGACTCCGGCTGTATAAATTTCCCACAATGCTCTTTAACGTCCCAGGGCATTACGGGCAACCGCAGGCAGCACTGACTTCCGAAAAAGCCCCCAATGGCTCAGTCCAAATTCAGAATAGATATTCGTGCTCCTGGGTCCAGTTTGGATGCTGAGACGACAGAATTTATTTAGGGAGCCTAACTAAGTCTCTGTGAGGAATCCCTCAAGCTTTTTGTCCTGGTTCCGTCGGGGAAAATATACTTTGTTTGCGGGGGTGGCCCTTTTTCTCTGTCGCAGAGGAGTGTAAATCCATGCGTGGAGGAGCTTTCCAGACAAAATAAAAGGCCTGTCAATTCAGCCAGCTTCTGGGGAAAGCACATTCAGCACCCTCTCCTTTTTTTTTCAATAGCAGCACAAATCTCTCCCTTTGCTTGAAAACCACCCTGGAGGAAGCTGTTTTTTTAATGTGGAACACGGAGAGGAAAATCTCTCTGGGGAGATTTAAGGCTTGCCCTCCAGGGTGGCAGAGACATCCCGAATTTCTTACCGGATGGCCAAGGCTGTGCCGTAAGTGGGGAAAGGTGAATATAACCGGCAGCATAGCTGAGAGAAGGAGGCTGTTTCCCCAAGCAGGAAAAAGGCTGCTGGAGCAGTGGAACATCTGGTTTCCATCATGTGCTACTGGGAAGGTTTCCATTCTGCTTGTGGTGGCAATTTGTAAACCCTGCATGGATCTGAAGCATTCAGAGTCCAAACCAAGGGGGTTTCTCTGCTCTCCAAAACCCAGACTAGCATTTTGGGAACCCAGAGTGTAAGAGGGCCAACTCCCAGCTGGCCAAAAGGGAGATCCCATCCCATCTGGGATGAATTTCGCCATTTGGGGGCTGCCAGAGATCCGTGTCTGCGTTTACAGAAGCAAACTGATTAACTGGCTTGCTTGTGTCAGCATCCCGAGCGCTCCCAGAGTAGCTGGCGCACTAATTGCCACCGGGAGACTCTGCCACTGGCAAGTTTTAGAACCGAAAGAGACAGGGCAGGGAAGGGAAGGGAAAGGGGACCAAGGTGGGAAAAAGGAAAACAAGAGAACGCAGTACGTGGATGGGAAGTCTCCAAAGGAACAACTCAGGTGGTAGGCCAGAGTGGAAAGTTAAACGAAACAAAAAAAATGAAATTAAAATCTCAGAGCATGGCCAAAGTCGCTGGGAAGACACCGGGAAGCAAGCTCAATTTATTGAGTGATCGTCCTTCAGTGGTAAAATGCCCAGTTTTGGTTTATCTTAGAGGGGTTTACACTTTAGAAATGAGCGGTTTTAGGGTCCCCAGCTGATTCTGACTTATGTCTTGAACGTATGAAGGCCTCCTGATCACGTGACACTCCCGGTTCTTTTCCAGTGTGTTTTCCAGGTCTTCAAGCCACCCTTCCCGATTTAGAGGGGGATCTGCTCTTCCTGTTGGACAGCTCCGGCAGCGTCTCCTACTACGAGTTCTCCAGGATCAAAGAGTTCCTTGCTGAACTGCTTCTCCCATTTACCTTTGGCCCCGACCATGTCCAGACTGGCATTGTCCACATCAGTACCACGCCCATCCTGGAGTTCCCCTTTGACCGGCATTTCTCCACCCAGGCCGTCCAGCATGCTATCCGCAACATCCAGCAGGTGATGGGGGACACCAATACCGGCAAAAGCGTGTCCTTTGCCAAGGAGAAGCTCTTCACAGCGGAAGCAGGGGCCCGTCCTAACGTCCCCAAAGTGCTGGTGTGGGTGACCGATGGCTTCTCCAAGGACGACGTCGCCCAGCCGATGCAGCTTCTGAAAGACATGGGGGTCACCGTCTTCATCGTCAGCACGGGGAGGGGGAACTACGTGGAACTCTCGGCTGCTGCCAGCCCTCCGCCGGAGAAGCATCTCCACTTTGTCGACGTGGATGACTTAGGCCTCATCACCAAGGAGCTGCAGGACTCCATTGCAGGTATTGGGAGGGATGTGTCCTCTCCTCCTGACCGAGGGACGTTTAAATGGGAGTACGGAATATTATTACTGGCTTCATCGGCCATCATTAAAATCGATGGTTTATAGAATAACAGAAGGACAGAGTTGGAAGGGACCTTGGGGGATCTTCTAGTCCAGGAGACTCCATATCATTCTGGACAAATGGTTGTCCAGGCTCTTCTTAAAAACCCCCAGTGATGGAGCACCCACCATTTCTGAAGGCAAGCCGTTCCATTGGTTTATTGTTCTCACTGTCAGGAAATTTCTCCTCCATTCTAGGTCGGTTCTCTCCCGGGTTAGTTTCCATCCCGTTGCTTCTTGTCCTGCCTTTAGGTGCTTTGGAGACTAGGTTGACCCCCCCCCTCTTTGTAGCAGCCCCTCAGATGTTGGAACGCCGCTATCATGCCATCCCTAGTCTTTCTTTTCATTAAACTAGACTTTCACTTGGCTGTTCCACGGCCTCAAAAGCTCCTGTCCACCTCAGGGCCAGCCGAAATCCCAATGTTGGTTTGGGTCAGTGTCTCGTATTCAGAGATGGACTGCAATCAGCCCAGTTAAGAGGCATGAACAGATCCTTTCTCTGTGTAGTTGATACAGCCATCTTAAAAAAAAAAAAAAACAACTATAGTTCTCATCGCATCAGGGAAGAAGCCTTCAGGGAGGTTCCTGCCCAACCCTCATCAAACTTGGATCTGATACAGCCAAGCACTCTCCTTTTCTGTCCCAAGGCTGTGGTTTTCCCAACTCCAGCTAGTTCCCATGTGTACATTTTGAAGGACACAAAGCAATTGAAGACTGGAATCTGGGCTCCAGGGCTGGAAGACTTGGCAGCTTGGGAAGAGGCCCAGAAATGGCACTATAATATCACATCATATGAGATCTTGTCAAAGGCTCCCTTTGTGGTAGCACAGAAGGGCATTGTTTTTCAGATGGGCCTGCCTTTCTCTTGAATTCCTCAGATCTGCCAATGGAGTGCGGGCAGCTTTTTCAGGAACTGAAGAGACGTAACTGCCTGCCCATCCCCTTTTGCATTCAAGGCACAGGCCTCCCAGCTCACCAAACTGGCTTTGTTGTTTGGACTTCAGTGGCCACAGCTCATTGGCACTAACTTGCCGTGGTTAGCTGCCAAAGGTATTGGTGGTAACCAAAAGCAACAGTTCATTGGCAAGAGAGAGTTTCTTCTTCCTTCTGTGGATGAAAAGCCATTAATTTTGTGGTGTTTCTGTTAGTCCAGAGAATCACTGCATAGCAATCCAGAAAGGCACATGTGATTTTAAACCAATAATAAGCTTCCTTCCTTCCTTCCTCTCTTTCTTGCAATTGAGTACCATGGATCTTTGTGAAAGTAGCTTGTAAAATGAAAACAATGTTTCTGTAGCAAACCCTCAGAGATGGGCTGTGTGCAAACCTAGGAGTTTAAACAAGGCTAGGAGGTTTAAACAAGAAGATTTAAGGATCTGGTGGTTGCTTTTAAAACCCTGATGTATGGCTGGATTCTCTGTGGGGATACGGACCTGCTCACAGGGGCTTATAAGGAAGTCTAAAACTCAGACCGTGTAAAAATACAAACCAGAAAGAGGATTTAAGGTTATACAGATGACATATCTTCGTACATTACATAAATCTACATATGTAATATGGGACTTACACATTTAACACAGTGTAAGTATCTCCTTGGAGATCTAATTTGGGACTTAGAGACATTTCAATCCAGTAGATGATGGTAAGACTCCAGCATTTTGTTTAATGCTTATATGTTTTTGGCTAAGAGGGAACTTTGAAAATCTCCCATCCTTGCAGTTGCTGTCTTTGCCGCCATCTGCTGGCGAGATCAGAGATACACACCTGCTTTCCAAAAGCATCTTTCCACATTTCATATAATGCAAATTACACTCCAGCCCTTCCCCATTTGTTCCTTTTTTTTTTTACAGCAAGTTCCCAAAGGGTGGAAACTGGAGTTAGCTCTGTTGGTTTGCCCGCAAGAGACAGGCTCTCTCTAGAAGCTACAGGTCCCTCAGATCTCAGAGGGGCCAAACAGAAGGAAGCACCAGTAGATACCCAACAGTGGATAAGCAGCAAAGAGGGAGGTTAAAAAATATTGCAGGAGGGGGAGCCAACATTACCCACTAAACCTCAATATAAAATCATACAGGTAACATAATCCTGCCCACTTTTTTGCATTATCTTGTACACCACAAACTTCCTTCACACAGATGTTAAATACACCCTTCAATATAAGGTCTAGAAGACCTCCAAGTTCCCTTCCAGCCCTACGATTCTATGATTCTAACTGCCAGGAAAAGAGTTGATCCAACACAAACATGGTAGGTCTAATTCAGTCTAGCATGTATGAAAACCTATTATATTTGATCTAGCATAAGCATTATAAACACTTAGATTTGGTCTATCAAAAAGCATTATACAATTATGGCTTTGCCCCTTCAATCATCTCTCAACCAAAGGGCCTGACTTCATATAACTAAGCCCAAGATTAAAAAAAAAAGAACTCGTGTTGAAACTAAGTTTAGCAAATTCTAATAAGAGAGGAGCTAAGGTTGCAACCATCTAAGCTTGGGGATCTCCCAACCTTGGCAATTTTAAGACCGGTGGACTTCAACACTGACTGGGGGATTCTGGGAGTTGAAGTCCACGAGTCTTAAAGTTGCCAAGTTTGGGGACCCCCTAATCTAAGCTAACCCTGTGGCAGGAAGACAGCCAAATCTTTCTTCTCTCCCCTTCCAGCCGCCATCCAAGCCAAGTGCCTGAGAGCCACAGATATCTCCTCAACCAGCTTCCGCCTCACGTGGCCCCAGCTCCTGACACGGGACACCGGCTACTACATTTTGGAGTATGCCCCGAGTGGCCAACCCCGGCGGAAGGTGACCAGACAACTCACTGGTGACCACACCAGCATTGTGGTGACACAGCTAGACTCACAAACCACCTATGAGGTTGCTCTCATCCCAGAATCCAACGAGAAATACATCCCGCCACACACCACCAGGGTCACCACGCTGGAAGGTAAAAATCACCCCATTGGGGGTTAATTTTTAAGAATATACATCTGACTGGCTCGGTCCCGCCTTGTCATTGTTACGTGGTCACGTGATCAAAATTTAAAATGCTTGGCAACTGATTCATACTTATGACAGTCTCGCAGTGTCCTGGGGTCATGTGATCCCCTTTTGCGACCTTCTGGCAAGCAAGGTCAATGGGGAAGGCAGATTCACTTAACAAGTGTGGCATGAAATAAAACGGGGAAAATGTCACTTAACCACCGTCTCGCTTAGCAACAGAAATTTTGGGGTCAGCTGCGGTTGTATGTCAAAGGCTACTTGCACATTTATAACTGCTGTCAAAAAGATCAGAAGGCAATGCCATCAATTTTCTCTCTTAGCTATTCACTGTTAGGTCTTCTTTTCTTCGTTTCTTTCCTCACATTTGTGCTGCTTTTCTCTTCCTTAAACATATCTGCAGTAAAAATCTGTATATAAAAAAATACGGGAAGCTTTGATCTGGTCGGGCTCTCTTTCTTATTGCGCTGCTTCTCTCCGCAGAGGCGGTCAGCCCTGCCCAGATTCTTATCTCGGAGTCCAAGCCCCACAGCATCCGGGTCAGCTGGTCTCCCATCCTAGAGAGCGTGGCTGCCTATCAAGTCATGTATGGTCCCTTGAATGACAATTTAGTCCAGCTGCAAGAGGTGGACGGGAGGCTCAACAGCACCGTCCTGGAAAACCTTCTGGCCAACACCAGCTACTTGGTGACGGTGTCTGCCATTTACAAATCTGGCAAGGAGAAAGCCCTCTCCGCTAAAGCCTGCACACGGGAAGGTGAGTAGGAAAGAAGAACGGAGGGAGGGAGGGAAGAACTGGGCACCGTTAGGATCCCAAACCGCTGCAGAATAAGGCTGATGGATTGTCACCCCTTTGGCTAGGATGTCAACATCCCTCGCCTGATTTTCTCCTGGGTTGCCCACTTGGCTGATCCCAGCACAAATTCTGATTCCCCCCCCCCCGTTTCTGCCTCCATCACTGGAGAAAGCCCACGCAATCATCCTCATTCTTCTTTCTTCTTTCCTCCAACGGACAGAATACGCCAAAATAAAGCACCTCCACTTGAAAGACCTGAGCCCCAGCTCTGTAAAGGCCTCCTGGGATCCAGCAGGAGGAGACGTGTTGGGTTACCGTGTTCTGTGTCGGCGGCAAGCCGGCCCTTCCACCCTCCTCAGTGTCTCACCACAGATCCACAGCGTTTTGCTGTCAGACCTGATCCCCGGCAGCACCAACAAAGTGTGCGTGAAGCCCGTGTACAAAACCCATCCTGGGAAAAGACTGTGTCGAGTGATCCATCGGCAGCCTGGTAAGCGGCGCAGGAAAGGAAATAATTTAGGTTCCCCCTGCCTATTGATTGGTCTTGCTATCTCAATAGGTATCTCTAGGGTGAAGGGAGGGTAAGCAAAGTAGGCCGAAACATGAGAGCGGAGGGGATCCTTGCTGTTTTTTTTTTAAAATGCCCAGCTGCTTGTACAATTTGAATTCTCACTGAACGAAAGTTTTTAAGAGGTATTCTAACCGAATATAGTGGAGAGGAAGAAAAGACAATGGTTCGGAGGGCAGGACAACATTTTTGCCTGGATCCCTGGAATAAGTGCAAGGTGTCCGAAAGAGGTAACCTGAGAAATTTAGGGGGTTTTGTTTCCTAAGACATTTATGACTTCTCTTTCCAAAAGTCTCCAGTTGTGCGTGGCAGGTAACCAAGCATTTCCAGTTTTAAGCAGGAGGAGGGAACGTGGCACAAGTTTTTTTAAAAAAAAAATCCCAAGTGGGGCCACGAAATTCAGTGTAGCCCAGTGTCACTGATGGAGCAGATAAGGAATTCAGATAAGGGATTTGTAAGGAACGCGCTCCCCCTGGTGGCCGTCCCTGGAAAATTCCCTGTGAAATAGAAGTTCGATCAGAACAGGGGTACACACAGCATAGGGAATTCTGCAGTAGCCTTGCTATACTGCTACTTCCTGAGTTTCTTTTCACTTTCTATAACTACTTGTCATTTTTATAACTTTTCTCCTGCTTCAGCCTATTCTGCAAATAAGAGACTTGCAAGGCAACCTTATTCGTCCAGCTGACGAAGGCTGATTCTTTAGTTCTTTCCCTTTGCAGCTTCAGCCGCAGGTCGCTACAGGCACCGGCAAAGAGCATGAGAGTTTGCGAACGGAATTTTTGTGGGTCAGAAAGGCAAGGATGGCCTGGGACAAAAGTATCAAGACACCAGGATGAGGAAGATCACAGCCCCAAGCCTTTTCAACCTCCGGCTACCCACCCTGTTCTCTTTTGCAACTGACTTGCCTACAAATGCCCCAATTTGGCTGAGTTACAAAAAAAACAAACAGCTTCATGGAGGGGATATTGGATCTTGCTAGAAAAAGGAGTCCTTGCTCACCGAGTTTTGTTTCCTTTCCTTGGAATTCCAGCTAAAGACTGGGAATCGTCTCCCGCTTCCTTTGCATTCTTATTTATTTGTGTTTTGTATTAAATGGGAGGGAGGAGAGAAAGCAAAAGAATCTTGGTTCCTTTCTCACGTGCAAGTGAGAACTTTCACCTTCCAATCTGCATTCTGAATTCTAAGAACGTCCCTCTGCTTCAAAAGCTATTGCAGTTTGATGGGGGGGGGGAAGAATTAGAAGCACAAAGCAGATCCAAAATGATTCCTTGGTAGGGGCCCCAAAATCTTAGTTGTTGAACACTGTTGCCATCTGAATTAACCACGTATAATAGAATTCCAAAGGCTTCCTTGAGACTGAGGGACAGCTGAGAGCAAAACCACTGGCCACCGATATTTCCCGTTTTATTTATGCACCTTTGCTCTGTTCTTGGAAGGAAATAGTTAAGACTGCCAGGATGTAAAACTCTTCTTCAGGCTGAGTGTCACATTAACCTTTGAGTAGTGGGCCAGGATCCACTTTCCAAGAAATAGGTGGATCAGAACAACGGATTTGGCGATGGCAGGATATAATTCTATGCGACCGAATAAAATCGAGAGATACGGTTACTGAACCGTAAACTAGTAGGCCAATGAACATGCTTAATCCCGGTTCTACTTTGGGTGGCATCAGAAATTACATTTGTTTGGGGGGCATGCAATCATTTAGGGAAATAAAATGGAGCACCCCTGCCATAGATACTAGGGAGTAGCAGAGACAATCACCTCGTAAACAGAGATAAAGATAGATATCAAAGGATAGCTAAGATGCTCAGAGGGAACAAGGTAATGTGTATTGTGCAAATGCAGTGATCATTACACGTGGCTGGATCCATCTGGGACTGCCTGAACTGAACTGTGACCTATGCAGAAGACGTACTGTACTTTTCTGGAAATGTGAGACAGGTGGCTGGGCTGCCTCAAAACTGAGATCATCCAGCAAAACCAGATGTTCTGTTCAGAAGACACAACCTGGAGCACTTTTTCACAAAAAGTGTTGGGCACCGGAGACGTTGTTCCCAAGCTGTGTTGGCCCCTTGGGAAAAAGTAGTTTGCAAGTTGACAATTGGACTTTGGGATCATACAGCACTGCCAGCCAATTGGAGCCTTTTGTTACACAGCAAAGTTGTTTGAAAAATAACAGTATTATCATGACCATCCTGGGAGGTAGACCCCAATAGACTTGGGGACCACCCAACTGGAGATGGTGGACCTAAGATACGCGAGCAAAGGTCTCTGCCATAAATCCCTGCATTTTAGACAACTAGCCCCTCAAGATGAAGTTCAGCTAGAATCATGAAAGGCTCGTTTTTCGATGCATGTTTTGTCTTACGGTTTCATCGTGTGAGCCTCCACCTGCATGAGAATTGAATTAGCCCTGTCAACAGTGAAATTCCTCAGTGCAAAATAGGTAACAGAAAGGCAGTTGTTTTTTTTAAAGAGACAATTGTAATAATGCAAGTAACATTTTGGCTTGTTGCTATTTGTTTTGAAACCCGAAAGCTTACGGTGGCTTCATTCCTGCTTCAGAATGTGTGCGATGGTCATAATCGTCTTGCCAGTCAGAAACCATTTCATATTCTCTGTAATTCTTTCATGTACGGTTTTACTAATGCAGTAGCCACTGTCTCCCCAGCTTACTTCAGAAACATTGTAATGTCTCCTTTGAAATAAGGTGAATTAAAGAGAGAACAAATGAGCCAAGTAATTGGGAATATTTTTTTTTTCTTTGGGATGCGGTCCCACCAAATGCAATGCCGTGGCATTCACAGTTCATTTTCAAGGTATGAGACTCGGGGAACATTGTGATCTGTCGACACGGGATTTTTGGAGAGCAGAAACTGGGGAAAGAAAGAGAGATTTAATTTCCTACAGGGTACTTGAGGGCACTCAGATCCTGTGTCATGCCAGGAAAGATCAAGCCAAGAGAAGTATGTAAACAGCCATGCCGGGGGTGGGGGGTGGGGAGCAGAAGTTTAAAAAGGGAGGGAAGAGATTTGTTAATTGGCTGATCAAGTCTGTAGTTTTAATTAGCTTGCTAGGAAATTGCCAGTGTAATGACGTCTGTACAGTGAATGTAGAAGACCAGTTACAAATCTCCAAGTTTGAAAATAATAAAAAGAAATACCGTTCCATTGAGTGAGCTAGCAAAATCAGACAAGTAAGAGAGCTTCTACAAGCAAAATTGATTGGCAGAGAAAGATATCCATCCTTGCGCCAGTGTGGAATTTCTTGTCAACCGGCAAATTGTTACGTATGAAACTGGATAAAATGCAAATGTTTTGGAACGTACGTACTCAAGACTGCTATCCTATTAAGGAACAAAGGATTGATTGGATAAAAGATTCCGTAAATGTGCAAAGAAGTTTGGGAAAGTTGGGTCTGAATAGCTATTTCAAAGGAATCTTCGCTGTTCATGCAGGCTGCCTTTGTTTTTTCAGATCTGCCGTTTCACTCACAAATTCAGGGCCCAGGGATTGATTGATCAATGAAGATAACTCGTCATAGAATAATTTTTGCTAGTAAGGAGATGGTTTCGGTTGCTCGGCTAGATTCATTCTATGTCAAAAAGTTTCTGCAGTTACTCACCAAGGACGAAAATGCTTGTGGGCCAGCCATAAAAATAAATACATACATACATCTAGAACCCCTCTGGCATGTCAGTAACAGGTTAAATATCTTCTCTTTGCAAATCTAAGAATTAAATAAACCTCAAAAAGTGTTAAAAACTACCACTACATTGAAATACGAAAGCAACCGGGCATAAAAGCGTTCTATAAAAGATGGGAAATGTACGTGCTTTTTTCTTCTAGTGTAATATTTATCTTTTTTTTTTTGAGCCAAAGAAGTATCGGTAATCAAGTTTTTTTTTTTATTCAGAGTGCCCTCCTAATCAAAAAGCTAAAACAAATGAGAGAAAATCCAAAGTGAATGTTCTTTGCTGAACTAGTTTTGAGACTGCAGGCAATAGTAATCAAATCATGTCTTGAAAAAGGCACATGCACACGCACACACACATCAAATCTGCACACACCAAGCCAGAAAATAGCCCACGCTGCCTTTGACACAGAGATGTCAGATGTTTTATGTAGTTCTCCCCAGTAAACCAGGACATCTGGTCAGCTTTTTCTCTAGCCAGGAATCTCTGCTCGTTGTATTTCATTCCACTAAAGAGACCCTGTCCTGTGGCACTTCTCAAGGTTTAAGTCAGCTCTGACTGATCAAGAACAAGGGACAAAAGTGGCTGGGCTGGACCCTCGGAATCACACCGCCATCCCTCCAAACAAGCCATCATTCACTGGGAACACAAGAATGCCCCTGTTTATCCTGACCTGCCTTTCTTCTATCTCCTCTGATGCCCTTCGGTGCTTTACCAGTAGGCCTTGAGGGAGGTGGAAGTGGGCTCCTGTTGCTGCTGGAACTCATTCGATGCTCTTGATAGGGCCTCCCTGTAACCAAAGACAGACTGTGTCTCTGGGCTGCTTCTGAGAAGCTCGTTGTTCTTGTGGGCTTCGTAGTGGAATTGAGAGTCCCTCATTTCGTACCTAAAACCACAAGAAGGGAGGAGAAAGGGGCTTGATTCAGGCCGCAGAGGGGGTCTTGCTGGCACTCTGCTTACAAATGAACATTGCCCACGGAACCCCCAGGATTAACATGTCCAGAATATCTCTCATGGATCCAGCAAATCTCACCAGATTTCCACATGGCCCTGCCGAATTTACTCTCAGCCCCCAATTCCAAAGAATCAACAGCTCCGGCCCAAGCCTTGGAGAGCGTGTCCTCACCACTTGGGTCTGGGGCCACGGGTTCGTTCCAATTCCTGCTGCCTCTTTACTTCCAAGAGCCAGCCCTCTTCCACACGCAGGCGCTGGAGTCGGGAGACGAGCCAGCTCCTTCTGGTACGGAGACATTTCCATCAGGTCTTGCCCCATCGTGCTTTCAGAAAGCGTCTGCAGGAATCTGAACCCCGAATAAAAAAAGGATAAGTTAAATGTCTTGCAGTTTCTCCAAGTCAGCTGCTCTCTACGAAACGCTGCTCTAGGCACTATTTTGTTGCTTATGGGCTGCAAAGGACTATTGCAGGAGAAACTACTGTCAGGCAGGAGACACTCTAGTAAAAGATTTTCTGGCCTAATTAAGTATTTTGCTGTTCGCCAAAAAGCTGGGGAAATTCCCTAGGACAAGCAATTCCAGTCTTTTTTTGTTAAAACAATCTGGGAACTGAAGTTTCAACACACTACTGTGCTCACGTGTTATTATTTATTTAAAAAGTATTAGCCGCCCAATTCCGGCGGACTCTGGATGGTATACAAAGCTAAAAGGAAACATAAAAACAGCGAGAAACATTAAATAAATGCTACAACCACAGGCAGCCGGCACTAAAATACTAAAATATTGTAATCTTGTACCCTGAGCTATCTTGTGGTAAAATGGGAGGTCAGTAAATTAAACAAACGAACGAACTCTAACAAAACCCACAAAACAAAACTGGGGGCATTAAATAATAAGAAACATTAATCCCAGGCTGGTTCCCTCTCTTTAGCTCCTCAAAGTTGGTTTATTTCTCAGATAATCTCTTGAGCTCAGCTGAGGCTCAACTTTTATTATCATTCCATCCCAGGAAACTGCTCCTTCAGGGTATGGTAACAAAGCTACCATATACTATGAAGCCAGATGTTCCTCACTAGTTCTCAATTCTGATTTCAGAGTCAAGTCTGTTAGAGACCACTTAGAGGCCACTTCTTACCGTTTGTTGATCTCCTCTGCCGTGGGCGAGGAGATCACAGGAGACGGCAAACTGTAAGGACTCCAAGGCTCCCTCGGTGTCCTCTGTCCAACTGCCTTAGTGGAAGTCCAGGATTTCGATGCTAATGTTCCTGGCCTGAAAAACCTCAACCGTGATTGTCTGCTTGATATGCTTTTCTTCCTGACTCCCCTGGGCTTCCCCAGCTGAGGCGGAGGCTGAGCACAGGCATTAGCCTTAGCCGAGGTGGGTCTCCAGACAGGCCTCGGAGACTGAGAGCGTGACCGGAGCCAGCGCGGGCGTTTGGCATCCGGAGAGAAGGAGCAGGAGCGGGTAACCTCAGAGTGACTAAGTGAACGGCCTCTGCGGAACGTGAAAGAGGATCTTTCTGGCAAGCAAGCTCGGACTGGAATCGTGGGGGGCAGCAAAGACTTGACGCCAATCACGTGAGGGGCCCCAAGTTTCAAAGGGACAGCAAGATCCCCCAAGAGGGGAGAGTTCTGACTCGCAGTCGCAGCGCCAAATAATCCTAAATTTTCGTTCAGTGGGGATGAACTTAAGGTTGGAATGGCCCAATCCACCAAATTCAAGTTATTCCCTAATAATGATCTCGCAAGATGCTTTGGTTTCAGTAAGCATTCGGTCTCAGTGGGTGGCCCTAATGGGTGCCATTTGGAACTTAAGGAACCTGGGTCAGCCACATGTTCAAGAGCAGATGTGTCATCTCGATCTGGATGGACAGTGAGACTGGAGGCTAAGCTGTCCACCTGAACCTTCAGTTTTCGTAAGCTTTCTTCCAAGTCTTCAATGGTGGTGATCTCTGCCACAGAGTGGGAGGAGAGAAGAGGGGGGGGGGGAATCCATGCAGTTAGAAGACTGAAAATATGAACTGGCCCACAATGAAGACTACCAAATTTCAATCAAAATGACAGCCAATTATTATGCTTTGTTGCCTCGCTTTTAAGGAGGCACTGTGCTGATTTCTTATGCATTTATATCATCTCCTCTTTTTTTCCAATACTGAGAAATAAATGTGGATCTGGAGGCAGCCAAAATGTCACCATTGACTGTTAAGAGGGAGATAGAAACAGTTTTTTTTTTAGGAGTTCAAGATTTTCAGGAATACTGGTAGTCCTTGACTTGCAACCATTCAGTTAGTGACCAGTCGAAGTTACAATGGCCCTGAAAAAAGGGACCTATGACCACTTTTCACACCACCGTTGCAGCATCCCTGTGGCAAAGTCAATGGGGAAACAAGCGTGTTAGTAACTTAACAAGTGCAGTGATTCACTTAACAACTGTGGCAAGAAAGGTCGTAAATTCATTTGCAAAATTCACTTGCAAATGTTTCACTTAGCAACAGAAATTTTGGGCTCAATTGTGGTCGTTAAGTTGAGGACTAGCTGTATAGCCCAAAGAAGATCAAAACAAGCAAAATGGTGGACACCGCCTTGCTTGTTTTGAAACATTCCCCCACCTTACAGACCCTGAGGCTGAGAGACAGCAGGCCATTCAAAGACACTCTGCATGCTCCCCGGAACTACGAGGCTTCAAACTCAGCACTCTTACCATTTTCTTCCTCAAACAACAATGATTTTCTCTGCTCATCCCCATGAAGAGCTGGGCGCCTCCCTAGGTTTAGAAAGTCAATGTTGTGGGTTGTGTTGGTTTTTTGGCTGTTGCCAAGGAGCTCCTTTGAGGCCTCTCTAGAAAAAGAAAGAACAAAATGACATCCCATTAATGTTGGCTGTTCAACTTAATCCAGAAACAACAACCGTCTCCATATATTTTTATGAATTATCCCATACTGGTATGTTTTTTTTTTCTTTCTTAGCTCACCCCAAAAGACATAGCTGGGCCTTTTCTTTAAAAAAAAAAATTTTTTTTATGCTTGCAGCAAGCAAAGTAGGACTGAGAACAGCTTTTTTTTTTCCCCTCTCACAAGGCCCTGAGTGCAAAAAATGCTCATGTGTCAATGAGTTGGGCAGCCATATAAAATAGTTTAATACATAAATAAAGAAAATCTGAGGTGCCCAGTACCTCAGTATACAACATCTTTGTGAATGACCCAAGCATTTATACTGAAGTGGTTGAGAAATGTATAAATAAAATAAAACAATTGCATTAACATACACCCCCTCTTTCTAGGGCTAGGACTGCAACCTCCATCATTCCCAGCCAGCATGGGCACGGGTGTGTGTGTGGAGGGAATGGGGCTTGGAATCCAACTCTCTGTCAGGAGCCTATACTCCCTCGCCTTCAAGACCTTCCGGACCGGAGGGACTACAATTCCCACCCTCCCCAGCCACCCACCCCAGCAGGGAATCTCCTCAGAAACCTCCACGGTGGTCCTCTCCCTAATTTCCTTCAAAAGCCCAATTACCTGAGGGAAGCTCCGCGGCCTCGCACTCGCAAAGCGGCCGCCTCCGCCATGCGCGGCCTACCTGAAGCATCGCCTCAGTCTCCCTTAGCGACGGCCTCAACATCCCCGTTGCTACGGTGAAGGGCCGCCTCCTGGACGACTGCGCTTGACGAAGATTGGTCCTCTTCGCACACCATCCCTCGCCGTGCTTTTTTTTTTTCTTTTTTTCTTTCCTTCCTCCCACCCCATCGGCCCGGAGTTCCCGCCTCTTTTTTTTTTCCGCGATCGCTAACCTCTTCGCGCACGTGACTGAGGTGGGGGCGGGAAGAAGAAAGGGGAGGTTATTTGCTCGCTCTGCCCTCTACGACAGCGCGACTCTATGGCTCCGCTGAGCTGTCCGCCAATGAGCAGCGGCGGAGAACGGAAGAGGCGGGGCGGCGCCTGCGCAGAACCGGCGGCACGGGGTCCACGTGTGTGTTGAGGGGGATTCGCAGCTTGCCGGTTGGGCTGCGCCTGTGAGGGAACATGTCGTGGCTCTTCGGGCTGAACCGCGGCGGCGGCGGCGGTGGCGGGGACGCGGGCCCCGGAGCCGGGCTACCTCCGCTGCCGCCTCCGCCCGGCGGGGGACCGAAAGAGGGGACGGGCGAGGGGAGCCGCCCCAAGGACAAATGGAGCAACTTCGATCCCACCGGCCTGGAGCGCGCTGCCAAGGCCGCCCGAGAGCTCGACACTTCCCGTGAGTCGGAGGGGGGCGCGGCGGGGGGGCGGGATCTCTTGCCTGGATCCCCTGCTGGGAGGAGGTCCACTGGATCCCGTGACTAGATTAACAGGGATCCTTTGGCTAGGTACCCCCTCCTGGATCTAGTCCCGAGGAAAGCTTTCGGTGGGTCTAGCTAGCACAACTGCGACGACGAAACAGGAATTGGCTCAGTGGATCTTCGTGGCTGGTTGAGCAGGGGGCTGGACTAGAAGACCTCCAAGGTCCCTTCCAGCTCTATTCTTATTCTGAGTTTTGAATGGCGACTACAAGGTAGTCCTCGACTTACGACCACAGTAGAGGCCAAAACTCATGTTGCTACGCGAGGCGTTTGCTAAGTGAGTTTTGCCCTGTTTTGCAACCTTTCTTGCCACATTTGTTAAGTGAATCACTGCAACTGTTCAATTAGTAAGATGGTCGCGCGACCCTGGGACGCTGCGACCGTCATAAATATGAGCCTAGCGCCTGAACTTTGATCACGTGGCCACGGTACGTGTGAAGACTGATCCTAAGTCCTTTGTTTCAGTGCTGTTGTAACTTCGAACGGTCACTAAACGAACTGTTGTAAGTCGAAGACTATTTGAACTGAAGCCCTTGCCGGGATCTGCTCCTGGGAAGTGACATTGGTGGCTTTGAAGCCATCTCAATGCTTGGAGGAGAATCAGATTCTTATCATTTACCACAATGCTGAATCTGCACACAGACACTCCTTGTCTCCTTGCTTTGAGCCACCCAAGGCACCAGTGACCTTTGACCTTCTAGCTCCCATGTGATTTTCTTCAGCAGCTTCTAGTGTGGCTTTTGCCCCTGAAAGCAAAGCCAGGAAGGGCTGGCCAAAAGAGTTTTTAACTCAATGTATTTTTAGGAGCAGCCGAAATTTAAACCAGAAAAGAGCATGCTTTTGAGTTGTTGTTGTTTTTGAAAACAACAGTTTTATTATTTCTCTTCCTTCTACAATGCACAAGCCAGAATCTCTGGTTCGGACAACGTTGTGTTATTTGCAGCAGGGCTTATCTGCATACAGTTTAACCAGAATTGCAACAAATTATCATGGGCAAAATCACTGTTAGGTGGAGTGGTTTGTAGGAATTATTTTTTTGAATGATGGAAAACAACGGATGGGCAATATTTTCTTTTCAGGACATGCCAAAGAGGCCCTAGGCTTAGCTCAGCTACAGGAACAGACACTACAGCTGGAGCAGCAGTCTAAATTAAAGGTGAGCAAAACATAACAGTTCAGGCTGTGCTATTAATCAGTTGATTCCCCTTCTCCCCCCTCCGTTTTGCTTGATCATTCCTCATATTTGATGATGAGACTCTAGAAAGAGTGCAGAGAAGAGCAGCAATGATGATTAGGAGCCTGGAAGCTAAAACATAACGAAGAACAATTGCAAGAATTGGGTATGGCTAGTCTAGTGAAAAGATGGACTCGGGGAGACATCATAGCAGTGTTCCAATATTTGAGGGGCTGCCACAGAGAAGAGGGGGTCCACCTATTCTCCAAAGCATCTGAAGACAGGACAAGAAGAATGGATGGAAACTAATAAAGGAGAGAAGCAGCTAGAACTAAGGGGAAATTTCCTAACGTTGAGAACAATTAACCAGTGGAACAGCTTAAGTTGTGGGTGCTCCGTGGAGGTTTTTAAGAAAAGATTGGACAGACCTTTGTCTGAAATGGTACAGGATTTCTTGCTCAATCAGGAGGTTGGACTAGAAGACCTCCAAGGTCCCTCTCTTATTCTGTTATTTGTAAAAATTCTCATCTTGATGTTGCAAGTTGCTATTATTAGATCAAAGTTTCCCTAAGGCACTTTTAAGATTACCATGATCCAAGTCCATGCCTTTAGATTAGAAAGAGGCAGCTTTTTTTTTCTTTCTTTTCAGTTGGGGAACTTAACAGAATTTCTTGTATGAAAAAGCTGGAGATGAACGTATCTTCCCGCAGGTTTTTTCTATAATTCTTCTTGACTAATTCTTCTCCTTATCCTTAGGAATACGAAGCTGCCGTAGAACAGTTGAAGAACGAACAAGTCCGGATACAAGCAGACGAGAGGAGAAAAACCCTTAATGAAGAGACAAGGCAGCAACAAGCGGTACCATGCTATTTTACTATTTACTGAACCATGTAAAGTTAAAGTGACCAGATGAATAAAGTGCCCTACCCAGAGCTGTATTTCACACTTGGCATGAGTAGGATCCCCATTCCTGAACCCCTGGCAGCTCTCTTACTGTCTGCGTAGAGCAAAATGACTTAACAGGGACCGCCTCACTTGTCCGGTCACCTGTCAGAGCATCCTTGGAATCCCCTGTTGAATTTTAAAACGCTTGGGGCTAAAACCCAATGCTTGGAAGCGAGCCCTCCCTTTTCCCATCAAATGCATGAAACCTGTCAGGCATGAAAGATCACGTGAAGGCCCAATTATACTGATTTATTGCTACTCATGCCCTTGCACAGGAACATTCTCAATGGTCAGCACTTGATTAGTTAGATAAGGATCAGTGGAATTCAAGGGGGGATTGGACTGCTTTTGCTTGTGGCTACCGAGAGATTCTAGACTGATCCCTCTTTTAACTCCAGCCCCAGCTTCTGCCACTCCTTCCCTACATCTGCAGAGGTTCACCCAAGCAGATCGGCTTCCCCCGATGACCTTCTGTGCCTCCAAAGCTTAAATTTAATTAGCAAGTCCAACTGGGGGAAAGAAGAATTGACCTAATATCCATTACTATTAACCATGGTCGTCTCCCCACAACCGAGCCTCATAGCTGCTGCTTTGCAGGGAAGCCATCCCAGGTTCAATCCTCCATAACGTATATCGGGGAAATAGACCGTTTCAATATTAAATTCCGCTCGAGTGGGGTTGCAGTCTTCCCTGTCTAAGACTTTTGACTCTCGAGACCCTTGTCTCGCTTTCCTCTTAAATGTCACTCAATTTCCCCTATGTCTGTTTTTATCTTAAAGAGAGCCCAGTACCAGGACAAACTAGCTCGGCAGCGTTACGAGGACCAGTTACGACAGCAGGTGGGTCCTGTTTCTTTCTTAAATGCGGGGAGGGAAGATTGAGATTACAGAGGGGGAACCATCTACTGCTCAGTACATCTGTGGGGTGGGGCAGCGGGTTAAAAATTACTTAATAAATAGGAATGCTGCTTGCACAGATCCTTCGTCTGGGTTAGTTAAAAACCTTTTGTGAGGAAAGGAGGGAAGGAAAGGGAGGCGATGGCCTGCAATGTAAACAAGGTGGGGGGAAATATACCCAGTAGTTGAACATTAGAAAATATACTACTGCTGCTTTTTAAGGGGAATAGAAACCAAGGAGAAAGTTCTTTTAAGCCCAGTGGCTTTCCCAGTGGTCCGCAGACTGAATTCTGTTCTTCTCCCCCAGCAACTCCTTAACGAAGAGAATTTAAGGAAGCAAGAAGAATCGGTTCAGAAGCAGGAAGCCATGAGGAGAGGTAGGGGACGGTGGCAAAGGGACAGATTTGGGGGCTTCGGGTCTACCAAAAGGCCTTTAGAGTTGAGATGCAAAAGGGAGAAGGGAGACTGGAGAAAATATTAAAGGGAGGGGGGTAAGAATCCCCAAGGAACAGGATAAGTTGGAAGAAAATAACCAGGAAATACGGGGATGGTGGGTAGATTTTTGAGAAAGGGAAATTCCGAGGTAAAAATGGGTGTTTTCCCTCCCTGTTATCTGCTACATCAGCCTTGGCATCTTTATGAGGTGTGGACTTCAATTCCCAGAATTCCCCAGCCAGCATGCAGAGGCAACTTTCTGTAGCTTCTCATTTCTGGGTGGGAGGAGCAAATCCCCTGCTCCGCCCCCAGCATGGAAAAAACAACACTCTACCTAAGTGGTCTTTGGGAAAGGAGGTTGAACTACAACGCCCATCTCCCCCAGAATCTCGCAATCCTTTGCCAGTAGCTGTATCGGCTGGTGAAATTCTGAAGGCCCTTGCGATCCCAAAGGACTATTTTTCCGTTGGTTTAAGTTCTCGGTTTCCTTCGTAGCGACGGTGGAGCGTGAGATGGAACTGCGACATAAGAACGAGATGCTGCGGATCGAGGCGGAAGCCCAGGCTCGCGCCAGGGCGGAGCGAGAGAACGCGGATCTCATCCGGGAACAAATCCGGCTAAAAGCCGCCGAGCACCGTCAGACTGTGTTGGATTCCCTCAAGTACGTTTGCTTAGAAGCGTGAAAACGGGCAGGTTTGTGGAAGACTAGGCAGCGGTGGCAAAATGGAACAGTTCGTATTCGCAACAATATAAGCATTTAGGGTACGGTTTTTAAGGGAAAAAACTGACTAAAGAATTGAAATCAGAGACACTTCAGCAAATTTTAAATGCCTGTTAACATTGGACTTTAGTTAGGGTACAACAAAGGGGAAGTTAAAAAACTAATAGTTTTAATAGTTTTTTTCTTCACTTTTCTATTGGTGTTACACCCAAATAGTGGAGATTTGGGCGCTTAACTCAAGAGGTTTCAATTTTTCCCTTGTTAAAATAATCTAATATACATAAATGTAATTTCGTGGGTTTTTTGGTCGCTATGAACTGAGCGATCTCAACTTTCCATCTTGCTATATAAAAGCATTACTCAAGAGGAAAAGAGAATGTGGAGAGGGAGAAAAAGGAAACAAAAATCAGTTCCGTTCTTGGATATCGTAACCCTTAACGAATAAACACAGTAACGTTATTAGGTTACAGGTTTGCAAACTGATGTCGGGATGTGCCACTTTTAAAAAGGTTTGCTCTTTTTTCTCTCTAGGACAGCTGGGACTCTGTTTGGGGAAGGTTTCCGTGCCTTTGTTACTGACTGGGATAAAGTAACAGCCACGGTAAGCCACGTATCAAATTTAAGAGACCGCCCATCTCTCTTGCGGACTGATTTTTAGAGACCAACGCCAGGGTTTAAGTTTTTGCCAGGGCTTAAGGCAAATCACGAGGTTGAGCAATACAACCTCACAAAAACTGCCCGTTGGGAGCGTTAAATCAAAGCCTGGGGGAGAATGCACTGCCTGGAAGTGCTCAGGCTTCCAGAGAAATCGGCTCTGTGTTCCAATCTGGGTGAAACGAAAGAAGTCTGAAGGAGAAAAAAACATTCTTTGTTCAGAATCCCTCCCAGTGTTTGTTCCTTAAAAAATCCTCGCATGGTGAGAATTACACGCGTGGTTGGGGGAAAAAAAAAAAAAAAGATCTGAAAGCAACACGTTTCCGATTTGCGGCAGGTGGCAGGGCTGAGTCTGCTGGCCGTTGGCATCTACAGTGCCAAAAACGCCACCGCTGTGGCTGGGCGGTATATCGAAGCTCGGCTGGGCAAGCCCTCGTTGGTGCGGGAAACCTCCCGTATCACCCTCCTCGAAGCGTTCAAGCACCCCATCCAGGTAAACTTTCTCCCTTTGAGGGAAAAACACAGCGCATTCTAGACGGGCCACTTTACTGGGTATATGAGAACGGAATCCGAAAAGCCCGTTGTAATGGGTAGAGAAGGAACAACCTCCTAAGCCCATTCAGACTTGCAAGATTTGGCTAACTATAAACGTACAATAAAAAATAGCGTTCGCTTGTGTGTCTTTGGTTTCCAAGTTTGGTCTACTTTGAAGGGCTGGTGGCCTGCTAGAATTTCTCTCAGCCCCTCAGATAGAATTAAGGTCTCTTTGTCATATCTTCCCCTTTATCAGTTGTCACTTGTTGTCTCTTAACAGCTCAGACATACCTGTGTTCAGATTATCCCCACCTTCTCTCTAGAGGATAACTTCTCCTGTCTGCTTGGTTTTCTAGGTTGGGAGGCGACTGACCAGCAAGGCCCAGGACGCTCTAGAAGGGGTGGTCCTTAATGTGAGTGTTAACAGTTCCCCTTGATGGCTATACCAGAATGGAGCCACTGGCATTGGGCATATTCATTAATTGCGGGTCGAAACTATCAACCACAGGATCAAAAGTCCATCCTCTTGAGTTATTTATTTGTATCCTGCCTTTATTATTTTTTTTGCAGATAACTCAAGGTGGGGCTAACCTCTCCAACACACCTTCTTCCTCCTATTTCCCACAACAACCCTGTGAGGTGGGTTGGACTGAGAGAGAGAGAGAGGGAGAGTGGCTGGCCCAAAGTCATCCAGCTGGCTTTCGTGGCTAAGGCAGGACTTGAACTCACGGCGTCTTGCTTTCTAGCCTTGTGCCTTAATCGCTAGCCCAATGTAGCTCTGTATACGTGCCGGTGACCAAAAGATCTGTGAATAACGGCTGCTTTCATGAGGTGTTTTTTTTAAAAAAAAAAAAGATTGGCCATTTTGAAAACACGATGCAGGATCAGGAAATGCCTAGGACTGACCTTTTCACCTGCTGAACCTTACTGTTGTTTATGGGGTGTTGTGTCCCTTTCTTTGCAGCCAAAGCTGGAGGAGCGGGTGCGAGACATAGCCATTGCGACCCGGAACACGAGGAGTAACAGAAGCCTGTATCGCAATATCCTCATGTATGGACCTCCGGGGACAGGGAAGACCCTTTTTGCCAAGGTAGCACCCCTGTTTTGTCATCATTCTGTCAAAGAGGGTTAGTGACCTGGTTGTGCTTGGATTCCAGGCTAATATAAGAGCAAGAGAATTGGAAGGAACCGTGGAGGTCTCCTAGTCCAGAGTTCCCCAACGTTTCCGGCTTTGGGGATCCGCGGGGGTGGGGGGAGAGGGAATGGTTCCTCGCAAGCACATGCATGCGCACAGCCCCATTTGTGCGAGCAGCGCGTGCGTGCTCACCCGCTGCCTGCGCGGGTGAGGATGCATGTGCCCACTTGCCGGCTTTTTCCATGGCCCACTTGCAAACCCCTCGGTTGGGGACCCCTGTTCTATTCCAACCCCCTGCTTAAGCAGGAAACTGTATACTATTTCAGACAAATCTTGTTCTATTCTTTTTTTCCCCCACACACATGTGGGATCGATTGTCTAGCTTCTGAACTTCTTTACAGCAGTTATAGCTACAATTACGGTTTAACCTCTCTCACACAAAGTTCTGTCACATTTATCTTTCTATAATCTATCTTCTGTAGTCATCAAGCCCACAAATCATTAAGTTCGGTTTTTTTTGTTGTTTTTTTGGTCACAAAAAGTCCATAGTGGGTTTTCATACTAGATGCTCTGAAATACTTATGACCTTCACCAAGTCAACCTTTATTCTTAAACTCTCGTTTCCTTTCTAGAAATTAGCCATGCATTCTGGCATGGATTATGCCATCATGACGGGTGGCGATGTCGCCCCTATGGGGCGTGAAGGCGTGACTGCCATGCACAAGGTTTTTGACTGGGCCCACACAAGCCGGAGAGGGTAAGTTGGCTTCGGGATGGATATCGGGAGCTTTTGTTCTCATGAGGGGAGCGAATCTTTTCTCTCCGTTGAGAAAAACCCATTGTTTTCTAAAGTAATAGGTGTGATCTTGTTTAACCATCTCCTATTTGGATGCAAGCTGAAGGATATGGCTTCAGGCCTGTGAACGTATATAATTCCCAGATTAAAAAAATGCCAGGATGAGAAATGGAAAAGTTGCTTCTCTGCGTGATATAGTAGCGAGCGATCAGCTCTCAAGCTAATTTAAGGTCTGAGGAGAAGAGAATATATGTAACTCAGGATTGAATTGTGGCGTTCTTGGTGCTCTGAGTTTAGATGCTTGCAGACATCTCATTACCCAACTAGATAACATCACTTGTATGAGTGAGTGTGGGGTCTGCTTCCTGATTATATACAATAGCTTGCTTTGCCAGTGTTGGTGTGGTTTTTCTCCTTGATGGTTCCTTGATTAGAGTATTGTTTTCTGCTTGGTTGTCTGGTGTTAATACCTGTTTATCTAGGTGTTGGTGGCTGGAGAGGAAGTGCTGTGGTCTTATTTCCTTCTTAGCTGTTTTATTGCCTCTTTTAATGGTGTGTAAATGTTTATTTCTATGGGTCTGCTGATGGCTGGATTCCTCGTTTCCCAGCTGAAACTATGGCTGAATCTCTCCACGTGTTACAAGATTAAGCAGTTTTCATTGTGTCTTCTGACTGCTACTTTGGTGTTCATTGATACACTCTGCTAGTCTTCTAGCTGTCTCTCCTGTCCTGCATAGTGACTGTCACAGTCCTTACCACTATATGTTGTAGATGACTCCTGTTTTTTATTTTTCGGGCTACTGAGTTTTGATTTCCTTCAGCTGTTTGGGAGGGCTTTGTGTGCTACAGTGACACCCTGTGTTGTAGTAGTCTGTTGATTGTTTCTAAGATGGTTTAGATGCATTGTCGTATTCTTTTTATTGCTTGTGTTGGTTGGGCTGTAGTGGGCTGACAATAGGGTCTTACTGGTGTAAAACAGCTCAGGTTTCAGTCTGGGAGCCCTGATTTTGGCTATTTACTGCATTTAAAAAAATCCGGGGCTTTTTTTAGTGCCATTATTCTTGGCTTTGCCATTCTTTGCCATCCGTTTGAAAACCAAAAATAGAGCTGAGGTTCAATAAACAAGGATGCTATCCCATAAAGGAGGGACAGAGGATGGGTTAGGGAAAGAGTTCAGATTGGTGGTGCTAATAGGTAACATATTTGTCCTTTGATCAGTTCTGACATGCACACGCTCTCATCGTCCGTCGCGATGCTCTGCCACATTTATCACCCAGTGTTTTCATTCTGCACCTTGCTTTTCACCTCCCTCTTTAAATAGAAGGATGCAGAAGAAGAAGAAAAACCCCAAATCTTCTGCTTTAAAAAAAACATTTTGAAGTCTGCCCAACAAACTTCTTTACAGTGGTGTTTAGGGACCCAGATTCATTGTGATTTCTTCCACTGGCCCTTGGCCAATCTCTTGTTTGGGGCCTAAAATCCAGAGTGTGAGCCGGGGGGGGGGGAAGAGGGCCTTCAGCATGAATTTCACAATTAGACACCCACGTTTATCTATACCCAGGAAGCTTTCCAGACAAAATCTTCAGCTCCTTACTGTGGGTTTTGTTATTTTTAGCGTATAATACTTTCCCTTTCCAGCCTCTTGCTGTTTGTGGATGAAGCTGATGCATTCCTGCGGAAAAGAGCAACGGTAAGTGTCCCCCTCTCTTTCTCCCATCCGTATGCTCTTTCCTGGATACAGCTGGGTTGGTCAAAAGCCGCCTCATTTTAATTTGATTAGTGAGCCCGGTAGTTAATAATATATTGCAGTTTGCAAAAGCGCCCCCACTCCTTCCGCCTAGCGTCATTAAGGGACTCCAAATGGCTCAAGTTGGTTTTTCTAGTCCAGGAGTAAATGGGGAGATTCACGAGAAGAGAGCCAGGAACTCATATCAGGAGAGATTGGAAGAACTGAATATGTAAAGCCTAGAAGGGAAAAAGGGTGGGGGGGACATGATTGAAACCTTCAAATATATTTAAGGGTGCGAATAAGGTTCTAGAAAGCAGTATTTTTTAAAAAGAATATTTATCGCTGAGGGTTGAAATGAGGAATCCTTGCTGCTGTCTGAGCTTGGTTGTTTGTTTTTTTGCAGATGTTTTATTGCTCAACTAGGTAACATCAGTGTTTTTTTTAAAAAAAAAAAAATCTGACATCCTCACAGGCTTGAAAACTATAGAAAGCAAAAACAAGGAGCGGAGAGAGATACTTGTAGGAAAGGAGAGCAGGGGTTGGATTTAATTTGGATTGGTTGGTGTTTTTCAACTTTGACACCTGAGTTTGCTTATCCTGGCAGGAAAAAATCAGCGAGGACCTGCGAGCGACGCTCAATGCTTTCCTTCATAGGACAGGACAGCACAGCAGCAAGTAAGAGAATTCCCGACGCAATCAAGCAATGGAGGGTGCTTCTAAGCGCTGCTTCTCAATCTTGACAGCTTGAAGATGTGTGGACTTCAACTCCCAGAATTCCCCCGCCAGCCTTACCAGCCTTCTAGAAGATCAGTCCAGTTACTGTATAACCAGAATTAAGTCTGGTTTGTTGGGTTGATCTTCTCTCCAAAAGGATGCGGAGAATTGGAGAGAACCCTGTCTCTGAATGGGAGAGAGACCTGCCTTAAACCAGATGCAGACAACCCACAAATGTATCCCAGAATCCTAGAGGGCGAAGGGACCTTAAAGGTCATCTTGTCCACTCACTGATTAGTGCAGGATCCACTACAGCTTCTATAATGGCCACCCTGCCTTTGCTCCTTTAGTACCAAATGCTTGCGGGATTTCAATCAGTCCCACTGGCTGGGAATCATGGAGCTTGGAACTCCAATGCAGATGGACAGCTCTTGCTAGGGACAGCTTAGTTATTCCCGGAGAAGATTCCAAGGAGTGCAGATCCTGCTTGGCACCAGAGGCCCCAATTAGACTCTTGACTTACAGCTCTGTATGTACATCTAAACCCAAGAGTCACTAGATAGCAAGATGGGCAGCATATAAATTTAATTAAATTAAACTATTTTCTGAGCTGTTAAATGATCCAAAGTTTGCAACAGGTCTCCTACAAGACATTGTAGAAAAGAATACTTAAAGAATATTCTTTAAAACTCCAGCATTGTCCCTATGTGTTCACGCAGCCTGCTTTTTTTTATTATTAATCATACAACTCCTCTTAAAAGAGTTTGGATTTTCATGTAAAACAACCAGGATAGGTTTGGTACCCACCCTCCATCCAGGATGCCAGTTGCCAACCTCGGAGAGATCTTAAGAGGAAAACAACAGCGTAAAGGAGAACCTTGATCAGTAGTTGGAAAAACCACATGTCCATAACGGGTTAAATCGTCCCCTTTAACTGTCTGGGAAAGGCCAGCGGGAGCCATAACCTTTATCCGAGGGGGAGGTCTCTAAAAGGGGCCCCTAGGAATTGAATGTTAAATTGCAATTATCCCAAAAAGTGCTGAATCATCACAGATGATAGTGTTGCCTGCTGCTGCTGCTGCAATCTTTGCCATCCGAAAACCCATTTCGATTCATAATGCGCCATTAAGCCAAAAGCATTGTCAGCAGCAGCCTTAAAAAAAACAACAGCGCCATTGTCAAGCAGGGCCCAGGGAATTGAGACGAGAGAACTGCCATAAAATCAGAGGACGGGAACTATGATGCCAGCCTACCTTGCATCCACAGAGGGATAGTTTCAAGGTCCCGTAAGGTGATAATACTGCTTTATGGTGAGACCACGCTTGGAATACTGTGTCCAATTTTGCCCTTCCTCCCCACCTCTCTCAAGTCTTCTCTTACCTTTCAGGTTCATGCTGGTTTTAGCGAGCAACCAGCCGGAGCAGTTTGATTGGGCCATCAACGACCGGATTGATGAGATGGTCCACTTCCAGCTGCCAGGTTTAGAAGAGCGGGAGAGATTGGTCCGAATGTATTTCGACAAGCACATTCTCCAGCCGGCCACCGAGGGCAAACAGTTAGTACAGATCCCCACATTCTTCCTGGTTGCTAATTGTTAAGAGACGTAGGGGGTATGGAGCCACAAAAGGGGGCTGCAGGTTGGGTGGGTCCTTTTCAGGTTCACTGCTGATTCTCATACAGGTAGTCCTCCACTTAACGACCACAGCTGAGACCAAAATTTCTTTTGCTAAGCGAGACGCTTGTGAAGTGAGTTTTGCCCCATTTTACGACCTTCCTGGCTAGAGTTGTTAAGTGAATCGCTGCAGTTGCAGAAGGTCGCAAAAGTGTCCCGGGACACTACAGCCGTCATAAATGTGAACCAATTGCCAAGCATCCAAATTTTGATTATGTGACCATGGATGGGGCTATGCTGCAGCGGTCGTAAGTGTGGGGGGAAAGTCATAAGTCACTTTTTTCAGTGACATTGTAACATCAGTCACTAAATGAACTGTTGTAAATGGAGGACTTTCTGTACACACCTGGGTGTAGAAGAGCAGGCAGAGCTGGTGGGGGCGGAGTGAAGCGTGTCACCAGCTTAGAGTCACTGCGTTCCCACAAGCCTCCCAAGTCCAGCCCCTCCTGAACTCCATTGATTCTTATCTGGCACCAGTGTAATGTTAACCAAATAGGCTTGAATAATCACCTATAATGCAACCTAACAAATCCTGGTTCTTTGCCTCTGATACTGGGTGGCATGCGCAAAGTATTTTTCACCCCAAATGAGGAAGCACCAGGCAAAATAGGAAGCGTGGAGACCACAACCCCAAATTAGGGCTTATGAAAGAGAAACTGAAGAGGCAAGACAGTCTTTGTCTCCTTCCTCATGTGGCCAGCATGCTCTGATTTCCCGAGTGGAAAATTAAAAATAAAACGAACGAGGGGAGAGGGGACAAATGTTTTCATACTGTAGCTGATTCATCTGCTTTTTTTGGCATCCAGGCGCTTAAAACTGGCCCAGTTTGACTATGGGGAAAAATGCTCGGAAATTGCCAAGCTGACGGAAGGCATGTCTGGGCGGGAGATCTCGCAGCTTGCGGTGGCTTGGCAGGTAAGGCTCAGAAGACCCTGTTTGGATGACCTATCCCATCATCCTGAGCCTAGCGACGAGAGTTTTGTGGAATGGAAAGGAACCACAAAACCTTTGCAGTCTTGCTAAGAACCAGCAAGATGTTTCTTTTCATTGTCCGTGGAAAAAGTTTGCAGAGGGTTGTTTAGATACCGGTCTCCAGAACCGTTATCATTCTGGCAGCCAGTTGCCAAGCATCCCAAGTGTAAATCACGTAACCACGGGGATGCTGCAACGGTCGTAAGTGTGAAAAAATAGCCATAAGTGACTTTTTTTCAGTGCCGTTGTAACTTCGATCAGTCACTAAATGAACTCTGTTGCAAGTTGAGGGTTACCTGTAACTTCAAACTAGGATTCAGCGTCTATCTTTTCTTCCCCAGGCTGCAGCCTACGCCTCGGAGGATGGTGTCCTGACAGAAGCCATGATTGATACCCGAGTAGCAGACGCGGTTCAGCAGCACAGACAGAAGATGGACTGGCTAAAAGCCGAAGGCATGGAGGCAGGCAAGAACCAGCCACTGCCACTGACGCTGGGGGAGACTGCATGAAGAGCCTCCGAAAAGAGGCTGAGAGAGAGATCCCAGACCTTTGGGTGGGATTCAGAGATGAGGGGAAGGCCTTGTGCCGCTGGAATCATGCCGAGGAGAGAATCGAAAGCCCCGCTTCTTGAAGGAGACCGGGGTTCTGAGTTCAGGAACCATTTCCTTGATTATTTTTTTTAAAGCGGACTCCTGGAATAATTATGAGCAAATGGGTCTGTATCACACAAAACAATATATTAAAAGAGAATTCCTTTGCCAAAGGTTAGCAGCCTTAACATTTTGCATCCGGGTTTCATTGGTTTGGAGCTGCTGGTTGTGTCCTAGTTTTAGAAGACCAAAGGGGACAATTTCATTCAGTAGAGGCCCCTGCAGTGAAGGCCTACACTTCTTCCCTGTGTGAAATCAGAATTACCTTGGGTATATATATCTACTACCGTGAGATCTAGGTGCTTTTTTTTTTATAAAAAAAAAAAGCAGACCCAGCAATTAAAAAAATTAAAAGCCAAGTGAAATAATGGGTAGTTAAGCCATTGGTTAGCATCTTGTCGAAATTGTTACCTGCTCATGCCCAGTTGTGTCTTTTAAGCTGCCCAAGACTCACTTGGCAGTGATATGGGCAGCGTATTAATTTCATAAATAAATGAAACATATTGCCACCTGCCAGAGATTTCTAGGGAAGGTTAAGTTGGAAGAGATACCTTAAAAGCAAAAGGATTTTCCTTTTGCTGGGTGTTCCAAGAGTTTCAAGAGCCATGGTGGTGCAGGCTTCATCTGCTGATTGCCGGCTATCAACAGTTCAAATCTCACCGGCTCCAGGTTGACTCAGCCTTCCATCCTTCCGAGGTCGGTAAAATGAGGACCCAGATTGTTGGGGGCCATAGGCTGACTCTAAAACACTTAAGGGTGTAAAGCACTGTTAAGTGGTATATAAGTCTAAGTGCTATTGCTATTTCTAGTTTAAAAAAAAAAAAAGCAGGTTTAATGCAACCTATTTGGCTGTTAATTTTATATGCAGAACAAAAAAAAAATCAGCTGTTAACAGATGGGCATTCCCTGCATTTGGAAACAAACCCCCTCTCCCCCCCCCCCCCCCAGCACTGGAGGAATCTGCTGAAACTCTTTCCCCCCTGGGGCTGTGTGATAGCCACTGTTCTCATCTTCCATCTTCTTCATTTTCTTGTGGGCCCAATCTGCGAGCGAGGGAGAACTTGCTTTGCTCAGCAGTCCGATCTCTTGCAGTTCTCAAAACTAGGGCATCGGCTAACAGCAGCCAACCTCTACTTTAGGAAAGAAGAGCTAGATTTTTTTAAAAAAACAAGAAACCGTCACCAAACGCCGCTGGGGACCATTTTGTTTCTAACCCACTTGGACAAAGAAAAGAACAAATCTACTTGGAGGAGGCCACCAAATAAATATATGAAAAGGGGGCAGAAAATAGCATCCTGTCCTCTATGCTCATTAAAATGCCACTAATGCTATCAACCAAGCAAACCCCGAGGACTTAAACTCCTGAACAGAGTTAAAGTTTCTCCAGTTAATTCATTTGACCCATCCAGTCCTCCAAGAAAAAGAGTTGGCGATCTGGAGAGGCGGGAAAAGCCTCTCTTATAGAACTCGATGCCTTAAGAGTGCCAAGCATCTCTCCCAAACACAGATTGGCTGCACTGGGGCCTAGCCACGCCTACCACGGCCTGCCAGGCCAATGAGAAGCAACTAGTAACTTTTGCCAAGATGGCGGCAAAATAACAGCTCTGGCAAGAAATTTCCCTCACTTCAATCCTTACCATCCCAAAAAATGACTTCCTGAGGCAAAAAAAACCCAGAAAAGCCCAAACTAGTTACAGTAGAGAGACTGAGAACCATAGAAAGCAAGAAAAAAAAAAGACGGTTGACTCCTGTCTCCACACCACAGAGAGACACAAAACGTGAGTAACACAACAATAGTTCCACACACCCAAAATTCAACAAAAGCAAAAGACAGGGGGAAAAAAAAAGACAGGCCTCATTCCTGAACTTCCTGAGCTCCGGCCCAAGTCACTTTCCAGAGTAGGAAAGGAGCAGAAATGGAGTCCCCTGGAATTGGGCAGCCAATAAGTTCAAATAAATAGAAGAATATACAGGTAGTCCTCGACTTACACAACAGTCCATTTAATGACTGTTCGAAGACTGCACTGAAAAGGGCTTATCACCGTTTTTCACACAACTGTTGCAGCATTCCCAGGGTGACGTGATCCAAAATCCAGACCCTTGTCAACTGACTCATGTTTACGACGGTTGCTGTGTCCCGGGGATCATACGATCTCCCTTTTGCGACCTTCTGACAAGTCAATGGGGAGGAGCCGGGTTCACTTAACAACCGTGTTACTAACTGAACAATGGCAGTGATTGACTTTAACAACTGAAGCAAGAAAGGTAAAATGGGGCATTTTAACCACTTCTTAACAAATGTCTCACTTAGCAACAAATGCTGGGCTCAGTTATGCTTGTAAGTCGAACGAATCTGCCTCCCTCCTGTGCCCTCCACAACTCCATCCCGCTACCTTTCTATGAGGTTTGCCTTTTGTCTGCGGAAGCTTTTTTTTTACTGCCACAATGACAAACTTTATAAATCTGGAATGAATGCGTGCTTGCTGCATAGCATTGCATTCTAATGTGCCATACATTCAGACGTGGCCACACTGGCTGGGGCTGATAGGAGGTATAGTCTTACATGCCCGGAGGGCCTCAGATTGGCAAATGGTGCAGTAACCGATTCCCAGAATAAAAAGAGCAGGGCAGGGCTTACCTTTACAAAAATCAGATTGAGGCTTGTCTGTCCCAGCTCTCCACTCTTTCCCATGTAAAAAGTGGTATATCTTGATCATACTCGGCTGATATCATGGCTGAAAGATCACAGAATGCTGGTTTCTTTTCCGGTCCTCTAATAAGAAGGCTTATTTCCATAAAACCTGCAGTTGCAAAGCTATCTCTTTCATTGGTTCCTTAACTAGCAATTTAAACTTAACCGATTTAATTAGTTCTACAGCTTACTCCACTCTTTTAACCAACCGATTCAAATAGTATCTATACCAAGTAGAAGAGCAGATAAAATAAAGATGGATATTGCCTCGTAAAGCTTCTCTTGGTTTAAAACATTCATTCCATCCAGCTTCCTAAACTGTTTCTACACCAGCTGGCTACCTTGAGGGCTTTTCCTCCCTTTCTCTCTCCCCACCTCTTTTCCTTTTGTGACATGTCTTTTAGACTATAAAATTAAAAGCAGAGTGTCAGCCATTTTTGAAAGGCTTCTTAGAAGACGTTATCTTTCTCTAGTTTGCCTAAATCAAATGGGATGGATGGAGAATTATTTTAAAAAGCTAAGAACCAAGAATTTTCTTTTTAACATTTTCTGATACAGTATGCAAGCATTGTTGCCAATCTACCCTCGCACCCCACCTCAAAAGAATCTAATTAATGGAGTAAACCACCTGAACTTCATGGTTTAAATATCTCATGGAAAATATTTGAATGACAAAAGTATACAAAGCACAATTGTGGAACATTCAAGCATTTCCAAAAATGTGTGTTTAAACATACCCCCCCCCCTCTCTCTCTCTCACACACACACACAATTGTTGACAAATATTAGCAAATGAAATATACGATTAGCGAGGTTACCAGTAAATTTCTCATCTTTCATTTTGGGTTCTTGGTGAAGTTGTTATTTTTCCTTTTAATCACACGGACATTGCAATCAAACAATAGAATAATCACAGACATTTTCAGTATTTTCCTACGGAGGGGGTCTATCCCAATTTTTTTTTTAATTCTCTGGGTAACAGTAAAACAAATTGGGAATGCTCTTTTTCAAACATAAAATCTGCTAATGAAAAAAAAAGTAATAAAAACTAATTTGACATGCACTAGTGTTGGTCAGTCGCCTCTCTGTTCCAAAGAAAATGTTTCTAGATTTAGGCCACTGAATTCAATGGGCTTTGACCACAAGCTGGGTTCATGCGAAGCCCTAAGCCATGGTGAGGGGAATAAAGTTTTATTGATTAAACCATAACTGGCTGGATTCGTACCACACAAGTCATCCAGCCAACCAGAACCACAGGTCAACTCAACATGACTTAACAAGGCAGGGCCTCTGTTTCTTTAGAAAAGATCTTGCAGATCACACAGTCAGAAAAGTGGGCAACCTGGTGCCCTGTTTGATCTTCTGATCTGCCCTGATGCCTAACCATTGAGCATGCTATCTGGGGATTGAACCAAGTCATGGAGGACTCCAGATTGTGTGTCTTCCCCCTCCTGAATTCTTCATATATACTAGTCTCCAAGAACAATGCAGCATGGAAGTCCTAAACTAAAACTTGCTTCCCCCCCCCCCAACTAAGATCTGCTTCATCCCCCTGTTCTGGTTGCTAGAACAAACTCAGCTCGGTCTTCTTGAACCCCACCATGCTGGGCTCTCTTTCAGAACTGGTCCCCACAAATCCCCCCAATTAGCACGATGACATCATACCTGATACAACTACGTTTAGCACAGGTTTCTGAACGCCCTAATTCATGCATGCAAATCCACTGTATTAGTAGTAATAGGAAGAAGAGTTATAAGCCACCTAACGTTGATGTTCAGATGGGCAGGGTAGACTTGTAGACAAATATTGGGCAACATCTGGCTTTGTAACAAGGAAATAAAAAGAAAGGGTTCTCCAACATCAGCTTAAAAAGGTGGGGAGGGGCGGCTGCTTTTAAGAGTTGCAGAACAGACAGAGGTATAACAGATATGGTGGGCATGATTTCTACCTGCCTCTTAACTCTTTCCAGGTGTCCTCCTTTCCTACATGGAGGAACACCTTAACAGAAATCTGCCTCTTTTGAAAAGCCAGCATGTTCTGTGCCTGGATCATAAGAAATGTGCATTTTAACCATCATTGCAATAATGATTTCAGCCAGTGTGAGCTTTGATGCACAGTGAGACGGAAGAGATTATTCATCTTGGGGATGACAATGTGAAGATTATCGTTCTGGATCACACTAAACTCTAGTTTGTATAGCCGTGATTTATTGAATAAACCACAATTGAGGGTTGCATTTGTGCTGACCTGCATGGCTGACGAACCCCAGCAGCTCGACCCGCTCAACATCCTAGCCTCCTGCTGAAGCGCAGCATGTGGGTCCACTTGGTGGAACCCTGGAACTGGGTTGATTCCCCGTTCAAATGCCCTTTTGGCTCTAAGTATCCCTGGCCCTCCCTGCGCGACTCCCGTCACTGAAGCCGCTGCCCAGTTCAGTTTCTGAGGTAGATGGTCTTGTAAATGCAACAGGGTTGAGGCGCCAAGAAGGCAATTGCCATTATTCAGATGGTTCCGGGTGTAGGATAGACGAACTGAGAGATCTCCAGATACTTTTGGATCATAACCTCCATCCTGCCTCATCACGGGCAATGCTTACCAAGGCTGATGGGATGTGGAACGTGAGGCGATCTTGAAGATCTTACGATGCCCATTGCACAGAAGAACCTATGGACATGGAATGCAAGGAAGGGACCATACCTGGGAAGAAGTACGCTTTGCCTGCTAAAACCAACTTGGCCTTCTCCAATTTCTTCAAAAAGGATGACCTCTCTACGACTGAAACAATTATATCAAGCATCATCAACACAGCACCAAACTAAACAGTCTAACTAAGCGTCAGTTTCTGTCTTGTCAAGAGGATGAAACATTCACAGCATCCACTGATAGACCAAAGGGGCCTTAAATATGCATATTTTCACTCATATGACCTGCTCAACCAAATTTCTCAGGGTAGACCTTTTGGGTTGGTGTTCCCTGGAAGACAGTTCACTCCAACCCACAGATGACAACATTTAGCCTGGTGGTTGCAGATGTTGCATGTCAGAATAGAGCTACCTGTTTCTTCAGGCAGGTTGGAGGAAAGATCTCCCTAGGCTCTGATTCGGAAAGAAAGCAAAGCAGAAGTGGAGGCTGGAGAAAGCCAAGCTATTTCTCAACTCATAAACAACAGAAGTGGGTCCTTAAAAGGATGACGCACATTGTACCTACCGGGTCATCTAAAATCCAAACCAAACCTAGATTAGAAATGAGATATCGGAGCACAGCGAAGAACCTTAATGGGGATCAAGTGGATGGAAGGGTCAGATACAGTTGGAAACAGAGATTCAGAAGTACTTGAAGGCTAAACAGGGCAACATCTGGCCAAATTCATCTACAAAGACCTTGGACGACAACAAACAAAACTTCCAAATCAACAAAGAAAACCAACGGGGAGGAAAAGATACTGCCGTTGCTATCATCACCAAAAGAAGCGAGGGCTTGAAAGTGTAATGCAAATTTTCTCTCGCGCTCTTTCTGTGCTGGGTTGTTTGTCTCGTTTCGTCATATGTACAGGTCCACCAGTCAAATGGTAACCACAGTGCAATGTCTCGTAAGCCTTGGATCCAGGACGGGGGGGAAATTGTGCATTCTCTGGGCGCAGAGAATTCTGCAGACACACTGTTGGTGGAGCTAAGAGGGTGTCTTTACGTGGCGTCCACCAGGGAGTAAGCAGCTGGACATCTCCCCTTGGTAGACAGCAAAAGGCATGTTCAGTAGACCGTTTCCTTAAAGGTGTCTTGGGCTGGGGTGCCCATTATGATACAATTTCTGTTTGATGTGCACCATGTTTCCCGCAGCTTCGTCATACTGGCTGTGATGGCGTTTACGGAACTCCTTGAAGTTACAAAATTTGGGAAACCAAGACCACGAATTGTCTGGGAAAAGAGAGAGAGAGAGACAAAAATGTGACTCAGCATGATGGAAACAAGAGATTCCTCCTTTCACCCAACAGGACTTCCAACAGAGGTGGGCAAACCCATTTGATGATTTGGGGCCACGGTTCTCTTTCGAGAAGAGTCTGAGGTGGAAGAAGCCACAAGACATAAAAAGAAAGCTTCCGGCTGGGATTTCCTAATAGCTGGTGTCGCAAAGCATCCAAGTTCAGTTTTTAGAAGAATTATCTATCATTAACAAAGAAACATTCTTCTTTTTTTTCTCTCCTTTATGAATTTACCTAATCTCATTTTAAAATCTTCTGACTGATGAGACAACACCATGGACAGTGTCCCAACCAACCAGGCTAAGTTAGTGTCTTTTACGTGTTATTGAACTATGATTCGAAATATCCCTGGCTGAATGCCATGAAAAGCCAGGGTTCCTTACTCCTAGTTTATAGTACCCCATACTTTAAATCTAAAAGTACAGTACTTCTAAATTTCCGTACAGTTTGTCCTCGACTTACCCCATACTTTAAATCTAAAAGTACAGTACTTCTAAATTTCCTTACAGTTTGTCCTCGACTTACCCCATACTTTAAATCTAAAAGTACAGTACTTCTAAATTTCCTTACAGTTTGTCCTCGCAATGGGGACCAGAATTTCCCTTTGCTAAGCAAAGGGCTTGATTAAGTAAACCATGCCCCATTTTACGACCTTTTTTGCCCCGGTTATTAAGCATAACACTGTGTTGTTAAGTGAATCGTGCAGTTGTTAAGTGAATCTGGCTTGCCCCACGGATCTGACTTCTCAAAAGTCGTCTGGGAAGGTTGCAAATAGCGAGATCTCATGAATCTGGGGTGCTGCAACCATTGTAAATAAACACCGGTTGCCGAGCGCCCAAATTTTGATCGGGTGATTCGAAGGATGCTGCCACGGTTGTAAATATAAGGACCGCTCGTAAGTCCCTTTTTTCAGTGCTGGTGTAACTCTGAATGGTTGTTAAATGAATGGCTGTAGAATGACTGTAGTTGAAGGAGTACCTGCAATGGCTTTCTCTCTTCCTGCAAACAAAATATCTGGGCATTGACAATTGTTCCCACAATTATTTCCTTCCATACAAAATGTTCCAGTTTTATAATGTGGGCACACTTAAACCTCCTACATGTGAACCAGACACGAAGGTAGCTTCAATCAAACAAGAACGGCACTGGAATTAGGAATGCTTCAGGGCCAGAAGCAATTGGAAAAAAAAAAAAAAAACCTTTGAAGCACATATTAACAGTATAGATCTGACAAAAGCGAGGCACCTACATATAAGCAATTTTGGGCTGCCAAGCTGTTGTCTGTTTTCAATGCAGCACAACAGGAGGGGGCTGTCTGCCTCAGTTCCCTGTTTGAATATTGGGGTAAGAAAAACTCTCCAACAGTATAGAAAATAATAATGGAAAGTTCATTTAGCTGCTGGATGTGAAAGTCCAGCTAGCCAACTGTTTGGCTATTCAACTCCCAAAATAGGATTCTTCAAAAACTGTCCAATGCAGTTTGCATTCAAGACAAAATAAACCAAATATTTATACATTTAAAGGATCATTGGTTAGCTAAACTAGTGTCCAATTTTAGCAGGGTTTCCCTAAAACATAAATATTTTTCCAGGCCAATCGTTTATTGGTTGAGTTTTAGTTTCTGTTTGTATCAGTTAAAGCTGATAAATGTTGCTTTTATATACCGTTATTTTATCTTTATAGCCCACCCAGACTTTTTAAGGAAAGAGGTGGCATGTACCTTCCATAAATAAAATAAATCTGGCTCTTTGCCTCCCACATTATGACCCATTGTTCCAAAAACATATACAGCTGTCTTCTAAAACAAGAAACTATTTTCTAGAGAAAAGAGCCCGGTAAATTCCATAAATTAATCCCATTCATCTTGGAGAAGCAGATTGCATGAAAAAATTCCATTGTTTGCTCAGTCTAGAATTTACTATCAATATATTTTATTAGCTCCATAGGATTAAAAACTCTCCTGGGAATTTTTTCCCCAAGTAGATTGAACTTCTGGGCCTCTAGTTGTTGACCTCAGGTTCAAACATTCTCCATGCTTGCAATTTCCCTCACCCAAAGCCAGCAATCATTTGAAAATCCTTGCACGTTGACTTGATTTCCACTTACCATACCGTCGGCTCGTCCGCCATGCTCGTACGGCATAATGGAGCAATCCGTCCATCCACACAAGAAACCAGCTTATACAGAATCCCAACAAGAGTCCCAGCATCAGATCAATTTCTTGCTTGGTGACGTTGTCAGTCACAAAGTAGTTCTCGGAAGAATCAACCACCGACTGGTCTCCATCGTACGGGATGACATAATGAATGTGATGCCTAGGGGGTAGAATTGAGGAGAGACAAGTGGCTATGAGGGAAGAAGAGAACATCACGGTTGTATGATCAAGAGAAACATTTGGTTTGCCAAATGGCAAATATCTTTCTGGATAATTTAGAATAGAATAGAATAGAATAGAATAGAATAGAATAGAATAGAATAGAATAGAATAGAATAGAATAGAATAGAATAGAATAGAATAGAATAGAATAGGTTATCACAATTCAGACGCTTGGCAACTGACTCGTACTTATGACCGTCACAGTGTCCTGGGTTCATGCAATCACCTTTTGCGACTTTCTGACCAGCCAAGTCAATCTGGGAAGGCAGCTTGACTTAATAACTCGGTGTTAACAACTGCAGTGATTCACTTGAGAACTGTGGCCGTAAAAAGGTCGTAAAATGGGCCGAAGCTTAATAACTGTCTCGCTTAGCAACAGAAATGTTGGGCTGAATTATGGTGGTAAGTCAAGGATTACCTCTGCTTCATTAACCAAGGGCAGTGTCGTACAAGCCAGGCCTTGGGACTATGTGAAAACATTCATTCATTTCTCCTGTTTCTGTCCTTTGCAAATTTTGGAATTACAGTTCCCAAATTCCCATGCGGCTGGTGACTTGGGAATTGAAGCAAGTTTAGAAGATGCAAAGTTGCATTTTTTTTTTAAAGTTTGCATTGATATTTCACTCTAAGTAAGCCTAGCCATGCCTTCTCATTTCTGCCCCTCTGAATTTCAAATATGACACTTAAGCGAGCGAAGAGAGTCTCACATCCGGACCCCTGGCAGCCCAGCCCACCTTCAATTCCCAGTTTCCCTGGAAAGGACAAACTGAATTTATGTCTTCAGCCAGGAAGGCCGGAGTTTAAAAAAGGCAAGAAAACAAAACAGATGGATTGCCCTCTCACAATCAAAGTAACACAAACTTGACAATCCAAGACAGAGAAAGGAAGAATGGCCTTAAATTCATTCTCTTAACTATTCAGACTTGGTCAAGGGGACACAGGCCAAATAAAACTGCCCTTTTCTTGCCACTGTGGTGCGTACTTCAGTCACTTGCCACCACCTGGTCCTCCCTTGCCCAATTTTCAGCAAATGACAGTATTTTAGGACAGCGTGAAACACATCCTGCTAATCTTAGCAATTTCAGGGCGGTTTGCAGGATTCAAACAGTCTTAACGTTCATTCATTTGCAAATGGCAACGAATCCTCTTAGCTCTTGTTATTCTAAGAAAGGGACCTATATATAAATATAGAGAGAAAAATATATCCAGAACTGATGTACACCTCATGGCAGGCCAATTTTCCTTTAGAAAAGAGCTTTACCCTCTTTCGACAGGCATCCCATTTGCTACTAGAACCAGGACCTAAAAGATTTCAATCGACAGAATGTCTGTTTCCCTGGGGAAAAGTCTGCCCACCCCAACGTTGGAGTCTTATTTCCATTTCCATCGCACCTTTCTTTTCACTCCTCCTCACCTTTTCAGCTCACAACAACCAAGGGAGAGACCTAGACCAAACTTGGAATCAGCATTTTGTTACAACGAGCTGTTCATTTGATCTGTCCTTTAGGGAATTAGGAAGTAAATAAGTGATTTTTAGCCTTGACTGTGGAAAAAAGGACTAAAGAAATGATAGTTGCTGGAAGTGCTAGCCATCAATGCATCCAAATACTAAATTGTCCCATTAGGTCAGGTTTCCCAATCTTGGCCGCTTTTAAGATAAATGGACTTCAACTCTCAGAATTCCCCAGCCACTCTTCTTGTTGATGTTTGAGAGCCTACATCTGCAAGGACAGTCTACCTTGCCGCAGGTAAGCAACCTCTGAGCAAACTGGCATGGTTTGGTCCCCCTCTTTAAGCAGAAATTGTTTGCTTGGAAACAAATGCAAACCCTCATGCAAACACATCATCATCTGGGCTAGAAAGCCCCTTAGCCTGCCTGCTTTGGTTTGTTTCTGACGTTGTGGGATAAATTGGCCACTGTTTTGTCTCACCAAGAAACCCAAGGCCCCAGCTGACCTGTGGCCCACAAAGCCATTCAGGGAGCAGCTGAATGCTAGCTGAGCAAAATGTCCCACTTCCCCAGTATCCCTCACAAAGTGATCCACCGACCAGGCCAATTGCCAACCTACCTTTAGAAATAAAACTTCTTTACTGAGCCTCTGTTGGGGTTTCCAAGTGGACTAGAAACCGGTAGCAGAGATGGAGGGAGGAACTGTTCTGCTGGGTCAGGGTAGATTTTTCTCTATCCTCCCTTTTCTACGGGGGCTCTTGGGGAGACAACTTTCAAGCCAGGGCAACAAGGACAACAGTCCTTCCTGCCCGTTTCCCTTCCAGATTCCCTGCTAGAAGGTAGACTGCTCTTACAGATGTAGGCTCTCAAACCGTCAACAGCCTGTTCTTCCCTACGTCTTGGTTTTGCTCAGAGCTCTTTTGAAAGCCATCCAAACTGCTGTTGTGATATGCAAACATTTGACATCATTGGCTGACGTTTGCCACTAAAAACATCCATGCAATCAGCCAAAATCCCTCCCTCCCTCCCTCCCTCCCTCCCTCCCTCCCTCCCTTCCTTCCCCCACATTGCTTTATAACTCTGACCTTCCTTGCAGGCCCGTCGTACAATCGAAAGCCCAACACAGGCACCAGCAAAGAACCTTCAAATTCAAACTCAACCAAAACCGCCACTTGTCCTTCACATCTGAGAGAGGGCTAAAGGTGGCATGCTCTCCCCTCCCCCTCCCAGAAGGTCCCCCTTGTCCCACCCCCGAGACAGGAATGGGCTAAATTTAGGGCTTACCTTCCACAGTTGCAATGACAGACCCGATCTTCTCCTCTTAGATGCGGTAAGATATAATTATGAAATCGGTCAAGAAGAGCATTCATGTCCATTAAACATGCTATTGCCTGAAAGAGGCCAAAAACATTTGATCAGGTCTTGGGGAAAATTAAAAAAAAAAAAAAAAAAAAAACAGCCCACGCTGACCCACCTTTAGAGGAAGGAAGGAAGGAGAAACTACCCTGAAAGGGATGCCTTTTCCCCCCCTCTCCCCACCCCACCCCCCAGCTAATAAAAGAATTGGTGTCTCTTTCGATTCGTAACCTCTTTAACGATACCTGTAGAGGTTATGGGCATCCCTGAAACGGGAACACAACCCGTCATGCCTGCATTGACCATTCTCGACCAGAAAAAGCCCTGGGACTTGGGAAGGGGAGGGGGGGGGAGAAGCAAGATCAGAGAGGAAGAGGAGAATCGAACACCTCCCCCCCCCTGAAAAAAAAATTGGAGGGAAAAAAAAGGAAGGAAGGAAGGAAAGGCATCCTTACCATCACAACCGAAGCCCCCAGGATCAGAAATATCATGGTGTTCGTATTCATGGACCTCGCGGGGAAACTGACAGCCGCTCTGTCACTTTCCTGCAGGCCGCCCCCCCCCAGCCGCTTTCCCCACAGGAAAAACGAGAGAAAGGGGGCCCAGCTTTCCGCGCAGAGGTCAGAGACGGCCGCATAGAAGCTCTTCAACCTGAACTGCAATTCTGCCAGGGGGGGAACCTCATCGCCCCCCCCTTCCTCCTGCAAAGCATAACAAAACGCAGGCTGCTTCTGCACCCCCCCTCTCCCTTCCCTCCCCTCCCCTTCCCCACCACCCCAGCTGGGTCTTGCTTCTTTCTTCCTCCTCTGAACTTGCTGCCTCGTTCTTATGCCAATCTCTCTCCCTTTGCCCCGGCCAGAGGGAGCATGTCGGCAGGCTTAGGCAGGCGCCCAGGGCGAGCCAGGGGATGCGCCGAACCGAACCCGGACGGAAGGTCGAGCATCTCTCCTGCCGCTGCACCGTCCGGGGGGAGACCGCCGCCGCCGCCGCCGCCGCGTCAGGGCGAGGAGCAGAGCCAGGCCAGGTTTAAAACAAGCCATCCAAGCCCAGGCGGGCAGGGAAGCAGCCCCCTTGGCATCACTTCCCGCTTCACCCGGTCCCCAAAATAAAATTCCTCTCTTTCCAAACCGGGGGAAGCGATTGGTGCAAAGCAGGTGGTGTGTCCTGGAGGTGGGGGGGGGGGGGGGTGAGAGAGAATAAATATTTCCCCTCCCCTTTCGTCTCTCTCTCTCTCTCTCTCTTCCTCCCCTTCCTCTCTTCCCCCCCTCCTTTTCGGGGGGGGGGCAAAAATGAGAGCATCAGCCTGAGAAAATGCAGAAGGGACGGGCTGACATCATAAGCCCCTCCGGCAAAGCCCCCTTTCCTTTCCTCAAAAGGGACTGCAAAAGCCCGGAGCTTGAGGAGGGGGGGGAAGAGCGGGGAGCTCCCCCCCCCAAAAAAAACCACGTAGGGGAGATTCACCGGCCTTTGCTGTTTTCCTGGCTTCTTAATGATAGTGGTGGTGGGGGGTGTCTTCCAGAAGGAGGTGTGTGTATGTATGTGTGTGTGTGTGTGTGGGGGGAGGTTGATAGAAGAAACAATCCCCAAAACCTAATCTGGAGATGGGTTTGGAGGGGGTGCAACCCCTCCCTTTTCAGGGGGCGGTTATGAAATCTTGGGCATCCACCTTGGGCATTATGCAGGCAAAGAGGGGTGCGTGCGAGCGTTTGTGTGTGTGTGTGTGTGTGAGAGAGAGGATGTTAATAATAATAATGATCAGGAGGAGGAGAATATAAAAAGGAATGGATAGCTTCCCCCCCCCCCCTCAAATCAAGCCATACACCATACAGAGAGGCAAGCATCTTCAAGGGTCAGTACCAAAGCTTTTCTTAACACCACCACCCCCTTTCAAAACCGGGCTATTTGCCCCTCCCCACCTTCATCATCCTCCCTACATACTGTCTCTCTTCCCCCCCCCACTTCAGCCCCACCCAGTCCAGCATTTTTTTTAAATAATGGGACATCCGTGAATCACCCCCATCAAAAAAAATAAGAGAGCTTTAACAAACGGGCTTTTTTTTTTTTTCCCCTCCCAGGGCCAGCCATTCCTTCACCCACCCACCCCCATCCAAGAAACCAAGGATTTTTTTTGATTTTTTTTACCTATTTGTAGTGGCGTTGATGCTCCATCTTAAAAAGGTCCTTGCAGGGAAGGGGGGGGGCGCGCGACGCCGTTGCGTATCCTTTCTGTGTTTACAATCTGGACTCCTTTCCTTACTCTCTGCCCCTCTTCCTCCCCCCCCAAAAAAGCTGCACACACCCCCTTTTCCTATCTCCTTTAATCAAAATGGTGTTTGATCAAAATGGGGGGGGGAGGGGGAAGAGAAGGGGAATCGCTCGCTCTCTTTCTGCTCCTCTTCCCAGCCGCTGATCTTGGTACCAAAATCCGTTGCCTCCCACCTTGCTTTGGAAGTCCCTTCTCTTTGCCCCCCCCCGAAGAAAAACCCACCTTTTATTCCGAGAAGGTAACACTTCTCAGAATAAACTGCATTTGTGTGCAATTTACCCTACCCCCCTCACCCTCAAAAGTGAGGTTAATTTTTCGGGGGGAGGGAAACAACACAGAAACACACAAATACAATATAAAAGGAAACGTGGGGGGGGGAAGAGAATTGGAGGGTGGAGGGGGGCGCACCGCTTTGGTCCCTGCCTCCAGCAGCTTCCCGGGAGGAGACCTCCAGTCCTAAGTTAAGAGTTCGGAAGCATCAAGTTGCAAAAAAAAAAAAAAATGCCTGCCTTTTCCAGGGCACCATCATGTTGCGTGGCTCCACGCACTCCCAAAGCTTTGGGTTGAGGCATTAGCAGAACTCCTGCGCGCTTCGGCCCTTGTCCTGGTCAGTCTTCAAAGTGACTCGGTTTAGCTTGATCAATCTTGGGCTGCAGCGTGGCGAATTCCCAGCTGACATGGAGGAGTCCCTTCCCCCCCCCCCCCGGCTTCATCCAGGCACTGAAGAGAATGCAACAGGTTGCCATTCACATATGCCAAGAGTCCCTGCTACTAAATGCTAACCCTGTTTCAGACTCTTAAAAGTCTGTTTGGACAGGTGCCCTTGGTGGCTTGTGAACTGGGGTTTAAACAAGCCAGGTGTTTCCTCTTCCAACTTTTCAAAATCAAGGAGGACTCATTTGGGAAGCGTGTTGATTTTACCTTGGGTCTTTCCTTGGAATGTGCAAGGATTTTTTTATTTTTTGGGGGGAGAGAGAAGAGACAAGGAGATGGTTTTCCTTGAAAAGAGAGTAGAACCTCAGAGAAGTAGCCATCAGATGCGGATATTTTATCCACGCTCTCAAAGTCTACCCAACGGTGGAATAAGACCACTAGCACTGATGATATTATTACCTAGTTGGGTAATGAAAAGTCTGCAAGAAAACCACCACGTTCAGGGAGCACAAAGGACCCCCACAGTGGAAAAAGTTGGGACTCTCCAGCTGAGGTTGAATCTCGATTCATAGCAGAGATAAAACCAGAAATAGGGGGATGGTATCAAACCATCAACTGCTATTCACTCTTAATAAGATTCTTCATCCCCCAATACCATCCTGGGGAAGAGAACCCTTCTTTTAAACCCATGTTGAAAGAGGGATTCTCACCAGCCACATAAGTAACGTAGAAGACATTGTTGAAGATACACAACCTCCGTTAACAAAGCGACACGAGGAAAAATGTCTCTTAGGTCCACACTAGACAGGGAAGAAGCTCAGTCACCAACCTAATTCACTGCAGTATAAGAAGGGGAGGAAGGACACCACCACCAGACTTGCAAGATCCTGTTATTACAGCCACTCTCAATAGAAGTAGCATTTAGTCTTTCTGGGGAGTTGATTCCTAGTCTGGTCTACTTATTGGGACCGGCAATTTTGCAAGTCCGATTGCAATGGGAGGTACTGTTGCATTTGGTTGTGCAGGCAAGACTACCAGAGAGGCCAAATAAAGAACGATGGAAGTAGAGGAGAGGAGAGAGCTGTGGAGAAGACCTTGGTCCAAAAGATGAAATAATTCAGTTCTAGGTGAAGCAAAGCCAGCTTTCTCCCTGGAAGCAGTAAGAACAAAGCCGAAGCTTAAATATTTCCAACTTATGACGCAAAGTCCCAAGAGTCATTGGAGAAGACCCTGATGCTTGGCAAAATTGAAGACAATTGAGAAAGAGGCCCATAAAGGACAAGGCGGCTAAATACTTGCAAGCATGAACAGACAATTCGGGCAAAATGAGGTCCCTCCAGGTCACAAAATTCAAAAGCAAATGAAGAATGGCTACAGGATGCAGAGTGCAAACATCTTGATGGCCTCTCGGTGGCAGCAAAGAGAGCCTGAATGTTCTAACTTTCTCTTTGTGTTTTTTTCCGGTGAGACCGGTCCATCAGGGCAACCTGATCTACCCCAAATATGGGACGGAGCACGCTGCTTCCGCTTTCGCCTTTCAGCCCCAATCCGGGAGCCTTCACAGGCAGTCGCTCCTGCGACAAGGCTATTTGTGTGTTAAATTTAAATTTACCGACAAAAGAATTAAAGGGAGAAATAGCTCGACTAGTCTCCCTTTAATTCTTTTGTCGGTAAATTTAAATTTAACACACATTTCTCTGGGGATCACGTGGGCTTCCACAGGCCAGTTCTTCTCATTCTATGAGCGCTTTTAAGACTTGAACCAATTACCTACCTACAATTGTCTCCTCTGCTGATTCTCCTGATGTACTTTTGGAGCTGGTCATACACAATCAGTCCAACATTTAATTAACCCAAACTGATCTCCAAAACCAGAGTTGGTATATACTGGAATAAGAGACTACTAGGTCAGATAAGATACAGCTCTGCCTGCCTATCTACCTACTCTACCTACCTCTCATTCTATCATCTATCTACTCTACTTATCTACTCTACCTACCTCTCTCTCATTCTATCTAATCTATCTATCTATCTATCTATCTATCTACCTACCTACCTACCTATGGCATGGAAGAGTTGGGCGACGCTGGGCCCGTCATTCTCTCTTAGCCCCAGACTAGATAGTCAGAAAATATCTGCCAAGCCATGAGAGGTAACAGCCCATAACCTTCAATTAAGAAACCTTCATCTTGCATAGATAGATTCGTAGTAATAGTAATTTTTACAAATACCATGAAAGAAAACAAGGGAAACCATGTATGTACTGAAGCCGAGAGCAGCACCCAGGTGTGATCCTGAAATTGCCACAGGTCGTTCTTCACTTACAACCATTTGTTTAGTGACCATCTGGAGTTACAACAGCACTGAACAAAAACAGACCGGTTTGCACACTTACGACCTTTTCAGCCTTTTCCCCACGATCGCGTGATCAAAGTTTGTGCATTTGGCAACTGGCATCTGTTTACGACGGCTGCACTTGTCGTGGGGGGTCTTGTGATCATCACTTGTAACCTTCCTGGATGGCTTCCGACAAGCGAAATCAATGGGGGAAGCCAGACTCGCTTAACGACCACACGATTCACTTAGTAACTGAAGCGATTCGCTTAACAAGTGTGGCACAATGTCGTGAACTCACTTAACGTCTTGCTTAGCCACAGGAAGCTTGGGCTTGATTGTGGTCATACCTGCCTTATGCAAAGGCGAGATTGAGCCTCTCCATCCCACGTAGGCAGCCGGAGAAATGACAGTAGAGGTGATTCGTGTTTATTACAGGGTTCCAATTTCATTGCTACTATTATACAGATATGCGCTGCTCCAGTCAAATCTTCCTATATTCCAGCCGTTCAGTTTCTCTCCCCCCCCCCCCCCCCAATAAAACGACCAACCGAAATAACGTAAGATTTTATACTGGCACATATAAATGATATCTTTAGAGAAGCATTTTTTTTGTAATTAAAACCCTACTTATAACCATTCAAGTAAGGTAGCCAGAGCGGGAGGGGAAAGGGGCAGAGGAGAGGGGATTAAAACAAATCTTGGTGTTTTCGTCTCTTAAATAAACCAGCCTCAAGGGGAGAGAAGTTCTTTTTTCTTTTTTTTCCCATTTTTCTCGGCAGAGTCCATTTGAATCCCTGTATAGAAACCGACTCCCTTGAACTGCAAATAATAATAATAATAATAATAATATTAATAAAATTTAAAAAAAAAATACAGTGGGCCAAAGGAAATTAAAAAAGCAACGAGAAAGTGAGTTGGCTTGGATGTTCACTCTCCAAAAGGAGAAAAAAAAGTGTCCCGTCGGATCAAAACTAAACGTGCCTCGTTTGTCTGCAGTAAGGCCTGGAGGAGATGGGTGGGTCTGTCTGAATTGGTTTCAATAAAAGCAGACTGTGTGCAGAAAAGTCCTCCCACTTTTCTCTTCAAATTCTTGTAATAGCTCATCTATCTCATTTTCCATGTCTTCCGTGTGCTGTATCTGCAGAAAGGAGGAGGGGGGGGAAGGAGGGAAACATACAAAGTAAAGATATTTAATTGCTTTACACTGGAGAATAAATGTTTTCTTCAACTTCCCCCCTCCAAAATATACACAAGAGAGTAATTTCCCCTTTTACTACAATCAAGGTTCTAATTCAACAACAAATCGTAAAATGCCAGCGGGACACAACCCTGCCGTATGCTTTTTCCGAATTCCCCCCCCCCCACCCTCAGAGAAATAGTTAACTATTCTTGATCATAACTGGATGGTGTCCAGGAGCCCAGAAATCTTAGGACCCAGACAATTTTTTTTCTTTTTTTGGCCCTCAAAGCTATCTGAATCCTCTGTTTTTAGCGTCTCTCCATGAGGACTAGCAAGTGGCTTAAAAAAGAAAAAAAAATGAAAAAAGTAAATCTCAGCCAAATAACAATAAGCAAAAAATACACTCCTCTCCCCTTCCCAAATGATTGAAACTGTTCTCCCTTTGCTCTATGCCTTTTCTTTCTTTTCCTTTCTTTCTTTCTTTCTTCTAGATAATTCATTCAGATGTTACTGGGGGGGGGGAAAGAGTCTTTTTTTTGTGTTGTTTTTTTTAAGTATGAATGGTGTTTTGGGACTCGATATCAGTCCCCAAGCTTCATTCCATATGCTGTCCCCCTTAAAAATCACAGCTGGTGCTGTGAGCACATGTTGTATGAAGATGACACTGTTGCTGGAGAACAACCTTCGGTGGAAGGCACTTCGCCAAGCTGGATGAAGCGGATGGGACATGTAGTCCAATATACATTGCGAGAAGGCTAGGCTAGCAGGGGCTGGGATCAGAACCATCAGAAGAATTTCAGGGAGAGATGGTTTGACTTACACACTGGCACAGCTCACAGATAAGGAAAGCGCCCAGGGTTGCCTCTTCGTGATTATCTTGAATGTCCACATTTATTACGTGTACAGGCTGACAGGTTTCTTGTTCTCTAGAATTTAAATCTAAGATGACAGAAAGGGGGAAAAAAAGGTTATGAAAATGGGGGGGGAAGGGGGAAACTCCCACCTCTTTTCTGTTTTACTATAGGCAAAGAAGGAAAGCCAAATGGAGACCGTGCATGTTTGGGGGTGTGTGCTTGGCCCCAGGATTTGAATTCCAAACCCAACTAATGAAAAACCCCAAATCTGCAAATTTTATGCACGTCTGGTTTGCATCATTTAAGCAAGTTGGACAAAGAGAGACGGATATATCAGAGCAAAAGGCAAAGAATCCCTATATATATGTGGAACACACACACACATATATATGTGTGGAACATCATGAGAGCTAGAAACTTGCCTTCCAAACTTGAAAGATGTAAGTCCCAGTCCCCAAGCTTCCTTCCATACACTACTCCACTTAATTACTAGAACTAATTTTACTTTATTGTAAGATTACATTAACAGAATCTTGCAAATCTGAAAGCACGCCTCCCCTGCCCCCTTTATAGTCGAAGAATCTGAGATGTTTGCCACACCCCAATTTTTTTATGTGGGCACAGTTGCCTCTTATCTGTTCCCTTGGCTACGGCTCTTCCCTGTCTCCCAAGGTCATTTGCACATAGCATTATAAAGCCCAAAGCTTGACTTCCTGTACAAATCCAACCCACCCACTTTTGAACCTCCCCAAGGCCAGGCCTTACCTTCTATCACTTGGTCGTAAACTCTTTCTTCGCACGTTAAGATCAAATCAAAGACGTCTTTGCAATTCTGGAATCTTTCCGGACGTGGCTTGATCCGTTTGTTTCTGTCTAACATGTGCAAAATTCCGTTCTGTGTATAGCTGAAGTGATCAGGGTTAAGGAACGCAACAAAGTGGGACGGCATTGATTTTTGTTATTGCAAACAGGACTCGGCTGGGGATCAGTAATCCAGAAAGGGGGGGGGGGAAATAAACTTTAAATCGACTTCACAAACAAGAAGCCTGTTGCCTCTGGAAAAAAAAACCTTCCCAAGCCCCAATATCATTTTAGAAATAGAGGACACACTTTTAACCTTCTCAGTAGTTAGAAAACTGGCAACTGTCTGGTTGGATGGAAAACTCAGGCTATAAATCAAATAAATAAATAAATAACAATTAGGACAATAACCATTCCCCATAGGGTTTCATTGATTAGATCACCATGTTGTTAAACTGGGATGATTTCCAATTATCTATGTTAAAAAGCTTTAATATTAATATTTAGTCAGTTGGCATTTTTATCTCAAGGCAGAAACCTTTCTATTGGTGAATAAGCCTGGCTAGGATAATGGGATAACAGATGTCCTTGCTCACTCGCTCTATTTTATCTATCTATCTATCTATCTATCTATCTATCTATCTATCTATCTATCTATCTATCTATCTATCTATCTATCTATCTATCTATCTATCTATCCATCCATCCATCCATCCATCCATCCATCCATCCATCCATCCATCTATCTTATTCTAAAACACATTATTGTTATTGCTTATTCCTTCATGGTCCAAATTCTTGGATGACAGCACCTCAATTCTAGCCTTTTTGGTTTCGCAAAGCTTCGGATCAATTCTAGCGTGACTAAGGATGCAATTGGAACAAATTCAAAGATCCCAGAATGACCTATGTGGGGATTTTGGCCAGCCTAGGTTGAGGAACATCTACAATCCCAAATAGCAAAACTACATACATCTCTGCTGCAGCCCAGAGACTGATCAGACGAAGGCCACAATTACAGAGAGTTATGGATTGGAGACACTTATGGAGACAATTTGAAGACTCAACACGAGTCCAACTTCTTCCCGCAGCTATTGACAATGCCAGCCCAGATCTACCAACCATCTGATAAGAGAACAGACACTTGATTGAAGCTGGAAACCATTCCGCATTCCTTGAGTACTATTCTATGATGCCTTTCTTACTTGTGTTGAGCAGAACCCACATTTGTTGAGGGAGAAAGGCTTTAGCAACCAGCCAAGCAATGTGCGGTTCTTGGTGTTCCAGTGTTTGTTTAAGCGTACCTACTCTGCTCAATTATAGTTTATTGAGTCAGTCTCAAGCTTTGCCAACGCACTAGGTCCATTGAGCAAGGTCCACAAACCATGAAGGACTGGGGACATTCTATAAACAAAACCCAGGTGGCCCAGATAAGATCTGAGAGAGCAGCCCCAGTTTGACTTGGTATTCGAAAGGCTGGTGTCTCACTAGGCCATTTTGAGAGGTGAAGTGCGCGGAAATAATCTGACCAATTTGTAAGGGCAATTCCAAGCGGAAAGGAGCAAATTTCACGCAGAGATGGGAAATAAGGTGATTTATTTACTCCAGGACCTGCTTGGTCAAGAAACTAAGGTACGATTTGAGGTCTACCTACCTCACAGTAGAAGGTCCACATCTTGTGGTCTGAAGGACTGCAGTTATTAAATAAATAAATGTCCCAACTGCACTATAACCACAACCAATTCCAAACCATTGTCTCCTTTTGATTATCTGCTAGTATGCTACGCTATCTCTTGCACACAGAGCAGAAACAGTAAACCTTCTCCTTTCACCCTCATAATATCCCTGCGGGGGAATCAAGAGATGGCAACTACGACTGAGTGAAATCCAGTTGGAAAAGGTGGGCTAGGTTTTGGGCAGGGGACTTCAATCAAGTAACTAAAGAACATGGGGAATGTGGTGCTGGAACAAAAGAAGAGTCGAAGAACTTGGCCTAGTGAGGGACAAGAATTGGAGAAATGGACAGTGGAGACAAAACAAAGAGGGAATTGTTTCTCTCAAAATACTTGGGAGATTGGTCGTCCAATGATGCTGGGTAGAGGAAGTAGAGGAAAGGTCCCGTAACTTGCTTGCAGAGCATGTTTCTGTATGAAAGACCTTGTAGTAAGATGTGCGATGGTAGCCATCTCAGCAGAGGATGAAAGATTATCAACAGTTGCTAGTCAAGATGGTTAGATAGTGCCTCTAAAACCCAAAACACTAGACCTCCTGGTTGCTGAGAAACAGGATAGATCTTTAGACAAGAACTGGGCCAACTATTAAGTCCTGTATCAGATCGGATCCCTACAACCATCAAACCCCCATGTATTGCTGGACTCATGAGAATTTGTGCATCGTTTGTTGCTACGTGAGACGTGTCTGAGTAGACAAGAAGGGCATCTCCAGGCTCTCATTGTGCCAAAAGCATAAATTCCCAGTAGCTAGAAGAATTTTTTTTTTTTAATTAATCTTGATTTCCTTATTCCCTGAGGAACTGCAGACATTGCTGTTCTGACAACAAAATCTTATGAATGTTTTATACACGCAATGTCCCAGAGGCCAAGTTCAGAGGAGGAAGGCATCAAGAGAGAGTGGCTTGAAGGCCCAATTTGCTGAATGGACCCCAAATGGCTAGCTTCACAAGACACGTTAAGCCTCACGCTAGCTGGGTTTACAAAACATATTAAGCCAAATACAAAAAAAACCCCAGCATCTGGCATTGTGGATCAAACCAGCGTCGTGCGCGTGTCTAAAAAGTGGCTTTCTCTCACGTTCAACTTCCTTGCATCTACAGCACACATTGAAATCCAAGGCTACAACCTACCCTGTTTGTGCTTTCAACTTGGTATAGGCCCATCTCTGGAGGGGAACTAAAGCAACAGAGAACTTCTGCCTTCATTGTTGGCGGCTCAAAGGAGGAACGTGACAAGTCAGGCAGTCAGGAGATGGCGGTGAAGCCTGAATCCCCTTCTTCCACAAATAGGAAGATCCTGTTTTCTACTTTCAACCTTTCTTCTGCTGTGCTTGCCTTCTTCTGTCCCCAAAGAGGAGCGACACTTTGGATCTGTCCCACCTTGGAGGTGGTCTCCAAGCTTACCTTGGTCGATCGATCTTCTGCTCTCAACTGCAGATCAAAACAACTTGGCAGCAACCAAGACTCAAGTCAGTTCTCTTCAGTTCCAGGGACGGAGAGGATGAAAATTGGGTCACTTCTCAAAATGATTAAAACATTCATTTCTCAACCAGAAATGCAGTACACCGGGTCCAGTTGATCCAATCAACCGGCCTAAAATGGTGAATAGCTGCCCCCTCACACCAGAGACAGATTTGGTCCAGAACCTCCAGTTCTTAGCAGATTATATTTATTAAATTTATATAGCCAAGCAACCTTGGGTGGCAAACAAGATTGAAGAATGCCACAAAATTCAAAGAAAGTGATGGGACAATAAAACACACTGCCAATAATTATCTCACGGACTAATCTCACCCATCCCTATCCTCAAAGCTGCCAGGGGATCTAAGGTGGGGATCCTGCCGTGTGGTGCAGAACCTACGGGGCGGTGGAAGCGTCCCATGGGAGCCCCTAAAATTCCACTTATAAAGAGGGGTCCTTGCAGCTACCGATTGAGAGCATTCCTACGAGCGAAGGAAGATGGAAGCTTGCAACTGAATTCCAACATCTGCTAGCTAGACTGCTGTCTCTCAACAGCCTCCCAGCAAAGGAGGAACGGGAGGGGTATTGCTGTAAATCCTCTCCACCCGTCCCAACTGCCAGTTTTCCCGGTGGATGATTTACATCACCTAGCTGATGTCTTGGATCCAATAATGGTCTGCAGGAGGAGAATTCCACAGCAAGCAAGGGAGACGCCGTGAAGAGGAGCAGAGGGCAAGGAGGCGAGGGTTACCCCTGTATGCCAAAAAAGAAAGGAGGCGAAGAAAGCCTGCTATTCCTAGGAGAGGCCAAAGGCCTACGGCGGGGAGATAAGTGCCAACTGACTTGCGTGGGAGGTAAATGAACCAAAAAGAGCATGGACACTGATATCACAATGTAAGATAGGAGAACACGAAAGCCGTTATTCCGGCGCTTTCGCAGGGCACTGAGAGGGAGGGGCCAAGTTAGAAAGGGAAGCACCTTCCAAGGTCAGAAGGTATCAAAGCAAAGGAGTTTGGTTTGGATCAGGAGAAAGGCAATCCCCCCCCCCAAAAAAAAAGAGTGAAGATCAGGATCTTGAGGGAAAATCCAAAACGAATGCTACATGGATATTCCAGCAGTTAAAAGACTAGAGCAAACCTAACATCTAACCTAAAATATGGAAATCCTTCTGAGATATCTTTGGCCCTTTTTCTGTTTAAAAATGACACTCGGTGGCAACTGTTGGAAGAGACAAGCAATCAGATGTTTTGGACCTCAAGCCCCCCCCTAACCAGTGGCAAAGCACCCTGGGAGCAGCAGTCCAACGTATCCTGAGGACAACCTCAAAGGTGCTTTTTCAAAAAGGCAGCTGGACTTCCTTTGTTTTTCCTTGAAGATGTTTCACTTCCCATCGTCCAAGAAGCTTCATCGGTTCTGAACCGACGAAGCCTCTCGGACGATGAGAAGCGAAAGGCCTTCAAGGAAAAACAAAGGAAGTCCAGCTGCCTTTTGGGAAAAAAGCACCTTTGAGATAACCACGACCTGGATGACAGAATCTCCACAGACATCCTGAGGACCAGCGTCCGTTAGTGTGGCAGGTTGCCAAGTCTCAGGCAGAAAGGGATGGTTATGAGAATCCCCTCCATAGATCCCAAGGACGGGGGGGGGGGGGGGGAGAGAGAGAGAGAATGTGTTCTCTCTCGCAGGGCCCGGAGGAACAAGGTCAAGCTGGGAGGAGGAGGAATGAGACAAAACATTCAGAAGAACTTATCAACATTTCAGCAAAGGACTACATGAGGGCCGCTTGCCAAAATCGACGCTCAGCCTGCGGAAATCTGCTTTAATGTTAAGTCTTCTTCCTACCGTCTTATTTTGCTTGTCCTCATCAACTCCTTATGGACAAATGGCGTTCCTTTTGGCTTGGCTCTCTCTCAACCTGCCAGATGGAAAATCCAAGCTGCCCTAGCCAGTCACTGCTTTTCTGGTGTTCCACTCTTGCAAAGGTTCTCCTACATTTCAAAACCTGTTCGCCGGCAGGGGCGATGCCCATCAAAGGTTTCTCCTCTCGGGAAAACTAACGTGGACAGGATTTTTCTCAAGGAAAACCTGTGGATTTCTCAGGCTTGGGAAAAGACCATTGTCTCCCCCAAAACGAGACCTCTTTCCCCCAGTCCTTTCACGTGAATTTGAGACAATCTAGAACTGCTCTTCCCCAGCCCGGTGCCCTCGGGAGGTGAACTTTGCGTTGGCTGAGCCTGATGGGATTTGAAGTCCAACAAGGTCTGCCAGGAGAAACGAGAGGGGAGACATTCGCGTTTTTTTTTGACTTGCGGAGGTGCCAATGGCAGCAAGATGCAAAAAAAACCCAACACAGATCAACATGTCATTGCTTCGTTTCGCCTGCCCGGAATCTTATAATGGGAAAAGCCATTTCAGTCAGGGAGAGAAGAAAGAAAGAAAGAAAGAAAAAAAGTGGTTTGCTTCTCAGAATTTTCTCCATTGTTTTTCTTTTCTTTGAACGTGGTAGTTCAAACCATGTGCGTTCTTAAATAGGCGAAGACAAAGCCTTGCAAGTATGGTGGGTGAGCGTGCCCAAGCTTTTCTTCCGGATATATTACGTTTAAGAAAAACAAAACAAAACTGAACATGCCTCTTTTGGTTCCCTTGGAGAAGGACTTCACAAATCTGCTACTGAGTTTTGGGTAAAAGCCAGAGAATTTGCCCCAAAGGCTAACCCTCAGTTGTGCCTTTCCTCTACATCTAGAAAAAGTTGCCTGCTTTTGTACTGTACCTGGCTCTAATTATGCCAAAATGTGCGCTTGAAGCGATTCCCTGACTGAATCTTGCATCTCTGCTTCAAATGATAAGCCCCAGCGTGGGAGACCGTTTCCTCTCCTCTGCTTCTGGTTAATAAGGAGGAAATCAAAGCACAAGAGAATGAAAGGTTTAAGCTGTTCTTCCCAAGGCCCCGAGTCCTAATTTCAAAGCAATTAACCAACCGCAATCCTGGAGAATCCAGGAGGAGTCCTCTCTTCTGGATTGCAGCTTCTTATTGAAGTGTCTTGAAGGAAAGGACCAAAGGCAAATGGCAGTAGAACATGCTAGAGATTAGGTGGCACCGAAAAGGCTCGCCAGATGTCTTCTCTATTATCAAGGTAGCAAGAATTAAAAGTCTATTTTGAAGGTGGAGGTTCCTTCTCCGAGCTTGTGGGTTGGTTTCCGAACGTTTCGTTACCAGGCTAGGTAACGTCTTCAGCGGAGTTTAAGGGATGTCAGTGTGTCCGTGTTCTTCTGTTTATAAGGGCTTCAGGTGTGGCCCTCACTTGACACACCCATACCTGAAGCCCTTATAAACAGAAGAACACGGACACTGACATCCCTTAAACTCCGCTGAAGATGTTACCCAGCCTGGTAACGAAACGTTCGGAAACCAACCCACAAGCTCGGAGAAGGAACCCTCATCCTCCACCCGAGCTGCAGATATTCTCCTCTGTTTATTTTCCCAGGCTTTTTAATTCGCAAGCCTGGTTTTAGCCTTAATTGTTCTTAGTCGTTGTCTTTGCCCAAGGCTGGCTCAGCTATTTCTAACTCACGCTTTGCCCGATTCACTAACTTACAGATAGTCCTCGATTTACGGCCATTATTCATTTAGCTACCGTTTGGAGGTTATGACTGCTTTAAAAAAAAAAAAGCGATTTATGACTGATCCTCACCCAACTGTTGCAGGGTCCCCGCCGTCACGTTATCGTGATTTGGGCAACTGGCACGTGTTGGTGACCGTCGCGGCATCCCGGGGGATCCCGTGACTGCCATCTGCAACCTTCCCAGCTGGTTTCCGGCAAGCAAAGTCACCCGGAGAAGCTGGACTTGCTTAACGGCTGTCGCAGGAAAGGTAAAAGTCGGGTGTGGTCATGCGATGACTTACTTAACCACCGCATCGCTTAGCAGTGGAAGTTAAGTCCCAACTGTGGCTGTAACTCAAGAAGGACTTCCTGTAAATATAAGAGCTGGATCCGCACAACAAGCTACACAAGAGCCTCGTGGTTAGTCTGCAACTGAGGGGGAGGACTAAACCCAGTTACTGAAAATGTACTTCGTTTTGGGCAAACGGCGCAAGCTAGACTTCGCACGAGCTAGGCTTCAATTTCCATTCCTAACTAGCACGTCTGCAGGGCAGCAGGTTGAGGAAGGCTGGTGCAGGAAAACTGGTTATCTCACTGCAACGGATGGAAGAAACTTAACAGTCAAGGTGGAACGATTATTCCATGATCTTCCAAGTATCAAGTACCTCACTACTTAAAAGCACATTTCATCTGGCTCAGGATTATCACTAGCTTCAAAAAATCCTGACGTCAGTTTGTCCATTGATAATGGCAACTGACTTCACGGCAGCGCAGAGATCTTTCTCCATCAGGCTGAACCTGGCTTGGGACCACCTCTTGACATCTTCAGCATGCATAGCAAGGTCCTTTGCCTTGGGGTCCACAGAACCAGGACTTGGGTCTTCTCCCAGGCCAGACTGTAGGCTGACCTAGGCCAGGAGCGTACCCCAACTTCAGAATCCACCATTCTTAGAAACTCAACCCAACACTGCCCATGCTTGGCTTGGGAAGACTGACAGGGAAAATGAGATGCAGTGCCTGTCTGTCTACTAAACAAATCCAGGATTAAGTGAGGCCTCCTGCTTGTGTAATTACGGCTGTGGGATGATTAATAAAAGGATGAACTGAAGTGTTTTTGGAAAAGCAGTCATGAAAATATTCTTCCCACACCTGTGTAGGAAAGTACAATAGTGTCCTCCAAGACTGGATGAGATCAGTGGCAAGGTGACGTGTGGCTTTCAGATTCTGAACCTGCATGAGGTCCAGGGACGATGGGAGTTGTCATCCAAGAATTACAGAGCCACGCCAGGCCTGTGCCCAATTAAAGGGATCTGTGAATTCCCTGTAAAAAGAAAACTAGGTCTCCTGACCTAGGTAAAATTATTTTAAAAGCTATCTTTGATGATTAAAGCTATTTTAATTTTGGGATACATTCTGGCTGCTCTGCTTCGCAGCTTGCTTTTTTTTGCATTTATGTCTCTAATTTTTGCTCAGATATGCCACCTCTGCAGGCCTCTTTCTGGGTTGAATTGGCAAATCCAAATTTAGGAAGTGTGTTCCTTACTTCCTGGCAGTTTTTAAAGTCAGCTAATGTTTTACATTGCAGTGAACGTAAACACCAAGGCCTTGATTTAATTCTACCACAGGGCACTCTTTTGTGGTTTGGGCAATTTGAGAAAACCCAGAAATGAGCAAACAATTGCAGAAAGATTTCCCATTTTCTCAAGGCAGATGAATAATTTCAATCTTCTGATAAGACTAAAATCAGAACTGCTGAAAGTTGCAGATCTAGGTGAAAATATCAGGGAATCTCTTATTAATCAGAATTTAAACCCATAAATAAGTGGTTCTCACTCATTTATGCGGAAGAGCTTCGAAGTCTTGAACCCAATGGGCTATTTGGTCAATTTTGGTCCTGGGTTGGGGATCCCAAATGGGAAAATGACATCTTGCAAATGTCTTAATGAAGGGAGCAATCTCCGCCTCCTTTGAGATCTTAAAAATAAAATAAAATAAAGCCATCTGTGCTGCTCTTGTTATGTACAAATTTAAAACTTGTGTGATATGAAGAGGGAGCAGGGGTCCATATTTAAAAAAAATTATATTGCAATTACCAATCAGGAGAGGTCAAATCTGGGCTCAATGGCTCACTCTACCTCATAATCTTCCTTGCAACTTTCCTCCCTGTTGACTGCTAGCCTGTCACAGACACAGGTTTGTGCGTAAAGGTGGTCGAAGGAATAGTGGTGTCAAGCGCCAGGGGAAACCCGGAGATTCGGACAGTTCTACAAGAATCCGAACTACTAATGTTCAAACAAAATTAGTGGGAGTTAAGAAGGAATTCAAGGTGGGCTGGACTTAAGATTTATCTTGTGGGCCCGCAGGGACTCATGACGGATGACATGTTTGACCCCTCCCTTCCTCCCTCGGGCTCAGCCTGGTCCTCTCCTACAAGTTTCCTGAGCTCCTAATTTCTTGCCTCTCTCAATACTTCATGCTTGAATTTTACCCCATTACTCTTTTCTTTTAAAGGAAGTGTCAGGTTTAGAGCTGTTTGGGAATTAAGAGAGACTCCCCAGTCAACTCACTTTATGGGCGAGTCACAAAAGGGTCTACTTCTCCTTCAAACGTAAAAGAAGGGCTCTGTTCTAGCCTCCCAGGATCCTGAGGACTAGCAACGATCAGGGCAGCCTTCTCTAAAATGCTCCCTTGCAGCTGTAGTGCAGGACTTCTGCCAACCCAGAGGGCCTTCCCAGAGAGGGGAAATGGAAGGGTTGCTTGGTGCTGGTTTCCAGGGGCTGGTGGGTGGATGGGGGAGGAATACACATTTTGCCATTCTAAGCAGCTTTTTTTTTACCTTACTGTCTCGGGTGGTCCTGGCTGTGGTGCTTCCTGTCTGGGTAGCCTGGGCGATTTCTTGGTTTGACCACGCAGACTGGAAGGGGAAGCAGGGAAAGACGCCAAACCCTCACCACAAATTCTCCACCACGGCCTGAAAGGTCCCCTTGAGTCAAAGCAGGGGCCAACCCTCCTTTACACATGGGGGAAGGGGGGACTCTTCCCCCCCCCATGGATCAAGAGTCTGCTGCTCCAGCCTTCAGGAGGAGCCACTGCTGGTCTGAAAGCAAGCAGAGAAGGGTAGCAGGCCCCAAGAGTGCCCAACAGCTTCCGTTGGTGGCCTTCTACTCCAGCAACGTCCTCCATCTTAAAAGCAGATTGACTCAAGATGCAGTCTCCATCCCCCTCGAGGGAGATTTTTGTGGCTGTTCAGATTCAGCCGAGCTCCCCCTCCCCAAACCCTGAGCTTAAAAGAGGGTCTCTCCCGTAGCATTTGACCATCAGTGCAGGACTTTGCAGTTGCTGCCCTCCAGGTGTCTTCTGCAACACCTTAGAACTGGTCCGTATGGCCCCCCCTTTGCTTGGTGCTCAAGACAGCCCCTTCTAGAGCAGAACTACCAAAACCAAAATAAAAAGTAACCCCACGAGAATGGACGGGGGGGAGGGGCCAAAGGCATTTTTTTTTAATGGTGTCGAGTGCTCAGTACAAACAAAATCATTTCACAGGAGCGAAGCCAGCCGTCCGCAGACCCTCAGAATATCTAACATTATTTTTAAAGGGGCAAGGGAGGAAATGATGGATCCCATCCTATCAAGGCTGCAACCTTGGGGGAGGTATAGCCCGATTGTATCCAGGACATAGGGGACCCATCTTTCTTCTCTCAAGTTTTTGTGTGCTAGTTCTCACTGAGATGTTAAGTCTGCCGTTTGGAGGCAACAAGGGGGTCTGACACAAGGCTACTGGTGGAAATTTGTATGACAGAAAGCTTCTTGCCCAAAGCACACTCAATGTGGAAAACATGGGACATTAAAGGAAAAAGATTCCCAGTTTTGCTAGGTTATCTGTGACTCATTCAGTGGGAGAGACAGACACAGCAGGAGAGACGATGTGTAGATAGCCGCCCTATCGTAGGAGGTTTGATGCCAGTAGGAAACACATGGTTACGGGACCCCTGATCCAACGTTTGCTTGAAACATCTGGCTGTCCAGAGAAATTGGTAGCTTGTAAAGACCGGAGGAGACAAGGTTTAGCATTTCCTCCAAAATTTGTGTGCGACTGTTTGGAAATGGCCACTTGCAGTTAAGGCTGGGTCACACATGCTAAGCTATGGCTTACCTTAACCCTCCTTAGATGAATTTATATCCAGAATGGCTGCATTTACACAACATGCTAAATTCTTAGTGCCCCGTGTGGCGCTTTCCAGGCTCCGTGTCTGATCTGATTTTTTTTTTTTCAAATTTCTTTTTAATTTAATTTTCTTTTAATTAGGAAGCCAAGCTCATTGCTCAAGGTCAGCCTGCCGTGTATGTATATATACGTATATATATACATATATATATATATATACACATACACACGGGTGTGTGTGGTGTGTGTGTGTATATTATATATAAGTAGCACACATATATATATTAGATTGGTTATTACAGTATGGTGGAATCCAGCCATAGTGAAGGCCATTGGTTCCAATGGCTCCAAAAAGGTCTAAAACAGGCGTCTTCAAACTTGGCCCTTTTATGACTTGTGGACTTCACTCCCAGAATTCCTCAGCCAGCGTGCACGCTGTGTGTCCCCTGCAGGCATTGGGCCCCCCAGGGTAGCAATTTCTATTTCTGAGGGCCTTGCGGTCTTTGGTTCAAAAAGATCCGTCTGGGAATCCGTCACAGGAGCCCCCAACCCCATTCATGGTCTGAAAATGGCAGGCTTATCAATTCAGTGAGAACTAATGCGGCCTAGCAGACAAGCTTGGTACCGTTGTCAAAGGATCAGACGCCTCCCTCCAAAGGTCTCGTGAAGCCAGGCGCAGAGCAAATCTCAACTGAAGCCAGTCCCCTCCAAAAGCACCTGTTTTGGGGTCTGCCCTACCAGCCCAAGCTCTACGGTCAGTTGGGGCCTGAAGAACAACATAAAGGTGAGGATGGGAGGTTGGAGAATGTTGGAGCATTCCCCACCACTCACACCCAAGGAAAGCTGTAGGCTCCAAATTCCAGAGCTGCTGCAGGCTAGCCCCTAGAGAGATGTAAGGCAGCCCCTTTTCCTACCTAAGCCTTCCTCTGTCCTTGGCCAATGGTATTTACAAAGACTTTAAGGATCTGAGCTACAGAACAGACCTAGATGGAAGTTCTAGGGCGTTCAGAGCTCTCAACCCGGGGGCCTATTTCCAAAGAATATGAAAGCTCTTCTCGGTTTTGAAATTACACAACACGACTTGAGCAGAAGGGGCTGAAGAGAAGCCCTTCCCCAACCAAGCATGCCATCTCAATGCTTCCAAATTCCCTGCCTCAGAAGACCAGGAGCTTTTGGGGGAAAGTTTTGTCTGCTGAGATTCTGGGGGGGGGGGGGAACCGCTCAAGGGCTGCCTGCCTAGCAAACTCCCGTTATTGGTCCCCCCCAACTGGGTCTTCCAACCCTGAAAGGTGCTTGATAGGAAGGCCGAGCTGGATACTAGAACGCAAGATGTCTGCACTGAAGGACAAGAGCTGAAGAGAGGCAACCACTGTCCAGCTGTTCCAGAAGGATGGAGCCAGGGTCTTCCTTCCAGATCATGACACAGCTTAACTCTTACCTGCTTCCTTGACTGAAAGACTGAGCGTCCTAGAAGAACCAGCAGCAAAGCCCAAGCTTTGCCCCAAGTAAAGCTCCAATGAAAATCTCAAGGCAGCCCTGAATCCAGCAAGGCTCGTCCTTCTTAGGGGGAGCTACTGTCCCAGTCCATCTCCTGGCTCAGGGAAGGGGCCTTCCCCAGTGCCCCACATCAAATGGGGATTCTTTTGAAGGACATGAGGGGGGAGAGAAAGAAACTGGAAGGCAGCTATCCTGTCTATCCTGTACAGCAAAGCAATTCACTAGCTGGCAGGAAAAAGCGAAGAGGATCTGAGAAGCGAGGGTGAAGAAAACTGTGAGCCCGAGTAGGCTCAGAGACAGAGGCAGCTCAGATGATCAGAAAGTCATCTCACACACGAACCGTGGGGTGCCTCAGCTCAGTCTGTCTGCACTCGAGGAAGAGCTCCCCTGGGGGGATTAGACAAACACCTATCCCAGCCCTATATGAAGAAACTGAAATATGAGCCTGGGATTTTATGTGGGGAAGCCACAAAGCTACAGCCTCGGCCTTGGGGGACTTGACGGAGACAGACACTCCCAAGGCAGAAGAGCGGACTGTGAAAGTAGGGTTGTTCTCAACCGCAAGGCTCGAGTTCAAGGCTGTGTCTCCCAATTTATTACTACTACTACGGCCGACAGGCCCTTCGTTTCCAGAGACCGAGGCACAGAAAGGCAATCGCAACCCCAAGAGAGACCCCGGTGTCCCCCTTGCTCTAACCAACCTGTTGCACAACTGCTCTACTCAGTGGCAGTTAAGGGGTGGCGCTAGGAGCCCTTTCTACTGTGTGAAGCACCTGCTGCTGAGACCTGGGAGCACCAGACGTGGCCAGAGTCAAGTAGCCACGTGCTCCTTATGCAAAGGAGCACAGAGACGCCTCGGAAAAGAGCAGAGCGCGCGATTCTGAAAGGCCCTTCCGCAGGGATACAGTTCTTTGTCTTTCCTAAGGAGGTCACTGTACATCTGATCGTATGTCGTTTTGAAATCGTAAACGTTGGGCTTGTCCGGGGCGGGTCCTGGCAGCTTCACGTGAGTCCCGGTACCAAAGGATCGGACGCTGAAACCACGTTTGCTGAAAAACAGAAAGGGGAGGGGGGAGATCTCCATTAGCTGGGACAGAGGCAGGGGAATTGGGCTGATGGGACACAACATTTGACGATTCACGACCCGAATTCCACAACTAGTGGGTTGTTGCTTTATAATCCCAACGGTTATCTACTTGTGCTTCAATTTACATTAAGGGGGAACTCTGACAACAGCTATCAGATACCACTTAAGGTTACAAGAAGATATAATACTGAAAGTCAAGATCTTGGTTAGTTCAAAAACAGGAGTATTTGCCCACCTCACCTGCTGTTTGCTGCAAACTTTAGGCATGTAATTCTTAAAAAAAAAAAAGAAATAAAAACACATCCTCTGGTTCTCACACACAGATTATCTAGAGTTAGCTGTTGCTGCTTGACCCAGCGCGGACGAGATGAAGCAACCTGGCCAGAGGTAAACATTCCCCCCATTCCCCGGGTTCATTCAAAGCGTTTCCTTCTAGGCTTGTTCTAAGAACATTGCAAATCCACAGCCCCACAGGTTCAGCGGCAGATTTATTCTCTTTATTTCGTTCCAACATCTGAACAGCTTTTTGTTCACTTCATTCCCTTGCTTGCCTCGATGCAGAATTACGGGAAAAGGGACGGAATCAAAAGGGACTGGAGCATCAGCCGGGCAAATCGGTGAAGTCATTGGGCAGGAGAGCGTTAAGCGTGAGAGCGCGTTCTTTGTTTGTGGCTGGCTCTGTCGTTTCCTAAGGCACTCAGCCGCTCCCCAGAAGCAGGAAGCGGGCTCTTTGGAACTGCATTAATGAATCCCAGCGGGACCCAAAAAGCATCAGTTGCATAAACACTAACCAAGCAGTGTGGCTCGCTGGCGAGCTTTCGACACTAATTAGGAAGCTCTGTCCAATGGCAAGGATAAAGCGTACCCAGACCTCAGGGCTGGCTGTACACAGGAAAGCAATTTTCGAACTCTTCTTCAGATCTGGGCGGCTGTGTGCTTTGAGGCCACTTTTAGAACAATCGGTTCGGATTGCAGCCTGGCTGATCTAAATGCTGATTTCTCTCCCCCCCCCCCCAAAAAGACGTCGTTCCCCAACCGTCCTTCAGCTAGGCTGGGAATAAGTTCCCAATATTGTCACTCCCAGAAGTTCTGCCTATAAAGTGCACGTTTCTTACAAGTGCTTGGGCCTACTGTTCCTGGCATCAAAGAGATTGCCAAAAAAAAAAAAAAAAAGCTTTCAAATTTGCTTTTCCATCCCTCCACGTCCCCTCCTCCACTCTCAATGTCAGCTACCAGCTTCAAATAAGACACCTGAGCTGCAACTGTAAGGATAATCCTGCTTTGCTGTACAGATGCTGATTAGCTGAAGCCATAAGGTGGCTTGCTTTGGGCTTGGTGCGACGTGCAGTCATGAAGGTTTTAAACTGCATGCAAGCCTGACATCATGACTCCTTTAACAAATGACAGTTTAAAAAAATCATGGCTGGATGTGTATATGCAGTGGTGGGGTTTATCATGCTTAACACTGCAGAAGAGACTGCTTAGACTGCCCACCGTTAGGTTTTGATGGTGTTCTGCTTGGTCCTTGCGTTCTCTAATTAAATTTATAAAGTTACTTCCTAGTTTTGGTATGCTCAGGAGCTCCTCAGTTGTTATGACTCCTGAGAAAAGACCAAAGAAATGTGAATTGTACAAGAGAAGTATTTTTCTCTTCGCTCTGTAAAAGAACCTCCAATTTAAATAAAGCCTACGTGTTCCTGTTCACCCGAACAGCAAATCTCTGCCCATGTTAATATGTTGACTAATAGCTGCCTCTAGTCAAATGCATTCATTTAGTGGGATGACCTCCCTTCACTTAAAATGTTGGACAATTTTTAAGCCTAATTAACCATCAGCAGCCGGGCTTTCAGCAACAGAATGGAACATTTTAGTCAAGCAAATCTAACTGCTCAAGGCAGGAATAAACTTTTTTCCTAACTGGGTGCCTGCTAGCCTTATTTGGACTGCATTGCTTAAAACAAGCTCCAGATGGTGGGAAAGAGTTAGGTTTCTGTAGCTCTTTGCTGCCACCTGGTGACTGTCTTGAGTTCTGCAGGCCAAGTATAAACACCCTTTAATTACCCACTTAACAAAAGGCTGTTTGAAGGTGTCTGAACTGAGTAACATACTCACCTAGGAAGTGCCAAGGTATCAACCATTCAAAGCCAACTTGGCTCCAGAATTGCCTTCTCATTCACAAGACCCTCATGCCCATAGTTTAGTTATCCAGTTAACCCAACCATGTGCACTCATATAATACAGCAAAGAAGAAACTAACTAGCTGCCGGCAGTTTGTGATCATGGTTCCATTTCTACATTTGTGATCGTCTCAAGGAGCTCTGGATAAATTTAGCCTGCAAATTGCAAGCACATGCTATAAATAAGAGCTCTGTGTCCTGCTTGCGAAGATTTTCACATTTCACAACAAAACAAGTACAAACTATAAATGAATACAAATCCCATAGCTTATTTTTATTAAAAAAAAAAAATAAACAAGCGGACCTAGTCTCTTTTTTGACGTTTGCTTTGGAAGTCACTGAGCCATACTCAAGATTTCCATCTTACAAAACACAAGCAGCAAAACAAAGGTGAATAAAGTAATTGCACAATGGAGATTAGTTCCGTTAATCTCAATGGGTCTACACAGACTATATCAGGATCTGAGCTGCTGCTATGGACGATCAAGCGTTGGTTAGTTTGGGGCGGTATAAAAAAAAAATACTATAAAAAAAGAGGTGCATTATTGGGTTTTGGTACCGTTCCACCCACCCACAACCCATATTCTTGCAATATAGGCCAACGGACATTTGGGAAAATTACGTACGTGGTGGCAATGCGGACCCAGCTGCGGCCTCTTTTCATGGGAGATGATGCCAGAAAACCCCAAGTTGTGACATGCTACAAAGACTGCAGCACGTGCCCCGACCCACGGCCAAGCAACAGCCCCTCTTGCCAACCTGCACATTACAGCAGGGACACTTGTGTAATCTCAGCACCTTCCAAATTGGATGGAAATGTTCTCAAGCAAAGAAGCGCGATCAGTCTTATAGAACGCTTTTTTTTTTTTTTTAGAATTTTATTAATACAATTTATACAGCTCCCCGTCTCACCAAAGAGAAGAAGCAGCTGAGCTTCAGAACTTAAAATAAGAGGCTGGAGAAAAGATCTTGCCAACTTCAGAAGCATCGGCATCGGCTTTCTAGGCCAGGGGTAGACCACCTTGGCTCTTTTATGACTCGTGGACTTCAACTCCCAGAATTCCTGAGCCAGCATGGCTCAGCTTGGAAACCTCCCCCTTTCCCCTCAGCATGGCTGGCTCAGGAATTCTGGGAGTTGAAGTCCACGAGTCATAAAAAAGCCAAGGTGGCCTACCCCTGGCCTAGACCATTCTTTACGCATGGACTTCAATTCCCTGTATCCTTTGCAATGACCATGCTGGCTGAGGAATTCTGGGAGTCGAAGTCCACGAGTCATAAAAGAGCCAAGGTTGCCTACCCCTGTTCTAGGCAAACCTCTAAGAACAATTTCTGTCCTGTCCTGCTCAGCCCTGCTTCAAAAGATTTCCTGGATGCCCCTGCCCACCCCAGTAATTTGGAAAACGAATAGCTCTTTCTCTGTGCTTCTTTCATTAGCTTAGGTTGGAAGGAAAAGAGGGAAAGAAACGGGGAAGGAAAAGAGGGAAAGAAACCCTACGGGACAATAGCATACCTTGTGCTGGGTCACCCTGATGCTGGGCATCCAAGCAAGATCTCAATGAGAGGGAAGGCTGCCTGAACAGAAGCTTGCCAAAATACTCATTCAGTGGAAGGATCGTATATATACATTTCACCCAAACATCAAGACTTCCGCTACTCTTTTGGCCACGTCAGCTGGAAATTTGAGTCACAAGGCATCCGGATTGGGGAAAGGGGCAAGTGACCTCAGCACCACACAGAAATTAACCTCACCCAATCCGGATGTAAATATTTATTTATAACCTCCCCCTTCCCTTTGGCATTAAATCCATTCCCCCCGTTTTCACCACCGCACACCTGTTGTCTGCCTGGTTTCCCTTTTTTACCTCCTCGCCCGGGTCTACATTATGAGCAGGGCTGAACAATTTTAAATGGCTGAAATGGCTTAAGAGATATTTCTCCCAAAAGCTGAATCTTGATATATAAAGTATATTGCCCAGTGGCAAGCCCCCCCCTCCCGCCATGAGTGAATAAGGACTAATTCAAAGTTTCTGATTTCTATCATCATAATCTCCAGATTCCCTTAAAGACCATATTGCTGTTTTGTCTTTTTCAGGTCAATCAAAAGTTCTGAGAAGAGGCATCAGATCAATTGCACTGTTTCCTCAAATAATTTTTACCTTTTGGGGGGGGGGCTGGAAGTTGCCCAGGGAGAGAAGGGGCCCCATTTTCATTTACTGCAAAGTGGAGATAATCGGCCCCAAGGAGAGATGCCCCTATCATTTAGAGGTGGATTCCCCAAGGCAGCTCTGAGTGAAATTACATAGCACTGTAGCCAATGCAAGGGAGCGTCTAATTTAATGCTCCATTCACAAGAAGAATTTAATTCAAGGCCACATTTCTGGCACTGCCCAGATACTTCTCCCTAAGATGGCATTTTCAAATCCTGGAGGAGGACAACACGGTATGTATGGGTGTTAAATGCTACTAACACCTCTGTGCCTGGTTTGTGCATTACACAAAGCCACTGTTGTAATCACAATTGTTCAACAGAATAAAACATAACTTGCTTGGGGTCACACAAGCATAAACTAGAGTTTCAGAATCCTGGCTGGGTTCAGCCAACATGTGAAGCCAAGCCATACTTAGGGGGCAGTATGCAGTGGGTCCCTTGGTTCTTTGGGCCATTGGGATTCTTCCTATAGGCCCAAGACTGAGTCTGAAGAATTTATTTATTAAATTTGTAAGCCATCCAGAGTCATTGAGAGTGAGTGGGCAGCCCTATAAAATTGATTTACTTGCCGCCCACCTTGCTGTCCTGAAATCTTGGACAGCAGCTTGTTGTTCCCAGTTATTATTATTATTATTATTATTATTATTTAAAAAACAACATTCAGAGCAGAGCCCATTCCTTTTGGCTATCCCCCGTCAGGAGGATAAATTGAAATCTTAACAAACCGCCGAGAAGGAAACACTTTTCTATGCCCGAGTGCCAAATAGTGTTTTTAGCAGTTTTCACCATTCATTTTCCCTCTTGTTTGAAGCATGCAGGAAATTTAAGCCTTTTCTGTTAAAATGGGGTTTTTTTCCATGAGGGAACATGTTTTCTTTTTACTCGCAAGCAAGGACCAGCAACTCTCAGAAACTCCACCATTTGTCTTCCACAAGCCCCAAACTAACACAATGCGCTCTTGCTCCATCAACTGAGAATTCCAGCGAGAACATTTTGTCTCATTCCGAATGCAAATGACAGGGCTAATTTTAGGAAATGAGTCAGGCTCCAGATGGACAGCTGCTTCGACAACTGAAACACTCGGCACTTTAAGCTTGTTCAATTGTGCTTCGAAGAGGGTGGCGGCCTTTAATCTTTGGATATCAGGGTTCACAGCTCTGACACAACAAAGGGTGTTTGTGTGAAACAAGAAAAGGTTTCCCCGTGGAACGGACAAATGGGGAGCTGCTTTTGGAGGTCACAGACAAAATGATCTGCAGACCGTCTACTCAACCAAGTCATTTCAAGGTCGTCATGCAAGACACGCATCCTCTTATTGGACAATGTCAAATCAACGCTGAAGTCTGAGCACTGCAGTCCCCGACCCATCTCAAAGAGCTCCTGGTTGGAGAAAGCTGGCTTGAGACAGGAGTCTAGTTGCCACATCTTAGCTACCGCACCAACCCTGGTTAAGAAAGCTTAACTACAACCTAACACGCATGGAAACCTTTGCTGCTAGTGGACAACAATAGGCATCTGTTGGGGTTATGACGCTTACTGCCAAAGTCCCTGCATAGTAAGGTGGCAGAATCAGTTTATGAAGCCGAGTGCTGAAATCATGAAGAGGAATCAAGCAGATAATTAATTCTCCTTTGGGGTTTTTTTGTACAGCCGGAAGAGCTGGCGGGTAGGCAGACTGGAGGCAGCTGATACTGAAATCAAGCCAAAGAAAACGTTAGCGATTTCCAGATTGTGAGCTTGGAACAATTTTCCACTAGACTCTCTGCTCTGGATGGGTCATGGAATCCTCCTGCCAGTTTGCCTTCTGGCAGGTGGGCCATTTTGCGAAAGCGCCAACAACGTAAAAACCCGAAATACGATCACTATCCCAACTATCCTGGCCATCTAAACTTTCCCCTATGATTATGCAGAGTCCGCTACTTAAGATAGGGAAAGCGAACCATGGATTTGCCAACGTGACTCTGCGGTGCTGGTAGCGAAGTGAGTATTATAACACGGCGTTCTGGGCTCGGCATGGGAGGTATCACACCGGCATCTTTTGAGAAGCAGCATTAAGCCTTTTGGCTGAGCAAACCCCTTAAATGTTCTCAGTAGCCTCCTAATAAGAGAGAACGGTGTTTTCAGGTTCTATGTATACAGCAGGGGGAAGACGGCTGCTGTTTCCTGGCATGTTGATAAGGTGGTGGTGGGGAGGGGGGGGGGAAAACACAGCCAAAAAAATCACACCGATGGGAACAAGAAATTGCAAACTCAATCCTAACTCAACAGGCAAGAAAGAGAGATCGCGGCCAACGATGGAGAAGATGATACAGGCCTATAAAATTCAAAATCTCTTCTATTTGGGGGATGTTTGGAGAATAAACTGCTCGGACGTCTAAAGCAGAGAACGGCAATTCACAATGACTAAACCATGGTTTTCACCTACAATACAGGTAGTCCTCGACTTACAACTTTGCATTTAGTGATCATTCCAAGTTTCAACGGCACTGACAAAAGTGACTCGGGACCTTTCTTCACACACGCCTGTTGAAGCATCCCCAGGGTCACGTGATCAAAATCCAGGCGCTTGGCAACCGGTTCATATTTATGGCGGTTGCAGTGTCCCTGGGGTCATGTGATCCCCCTTTGGTGACCTTCTGATAAGCCAAGTCAACGGGGAAGCCGGAGTCCCTTAACAACCCATGTGACTTAATTTAACAATGATTCGCTTTATCAACGGTGGCAAGAAAGGTCGTAAAATGGGGCAAAACTCACTTAACTAGTGTCTTGCTCCATTTTGGCCTCGATCGTGGTCATAAGTCGAGGACTACCTGTGGACAATCACTTGAATTTAACAGCTGGAAGTCAAAGTGGTACTGTATAAGCAGAGACAATCCATGCTAATAACCCCCTTATAGACATGAAGCTTCCCAATTAAGGTGTGGACACTATCACTGGCCTGCTTAAATGTGAATTGCTTAATAATAAGTCATGATTTGACAAATAAGTCATGTGGTTTGACTTAATGAGTCACGGTAAGTTTCACAAATCCACACTGGCTGGAGAGGTCAAACATATCACCCACAACCCTGTAACTCCCTTGAAATCGACAATGTAACCTAAAGCTGTATTCTGGCTTCCTGGGATGTGTGAAAACACTCTTTCAACCCAAGCCAACTTCATGGATAATATTTTGAAGGGGAAAAAAGGGAGCAGTTATATTCCCTGGCTGGAGGCACTGGAGAAAAAGCAGGACTCAAGGATAATAAACACAAGTGATCATAAGCAAGCTCTGGCTAGACCACAACAGTGGGATCGTGCAAATTTATACCCACACACCCACCCCCAAATGAATTCTGCGTTGCGGGGCAAAACACAGAATCCCCACCTTCCTCTATTCCAACCCAGGCATCAGATGGAAAACAGGAAACTGCAATCAATACGTGGACTAGATTGGCTTCAGCTATTTAAAAGTCAGCATTATTCTTCTTCCCCAAATGACCATATTGCTCATTCATATGTAGTAGGCCTTGCTTGGAACGCTGCTAGTTTAGTCAGCAAAGCAGAAGGAAGTAACCTGCAGAGCTTCAGATGCACCTGGACTACAAATTCCTCACCATTAAGCTACACTCCCTAGTAAGTAGTTTGAGGACATCTGCCATACCTCAGGTCCTGATCCTTGCAATAAAGCAACCATCTGTAGTAAATTTAAGCTAGGAAAAAAAAACACACGTGCAAATTTCAAGCCTCCTTTTATTGAAAACGTTGTAGGAACGTGATGTCCTTCTCTGTAGGTTGCAGCTAGGAAATAAGTGTACCTTCCCTAAAACCCGTGAGGTATGAATAACCAGAGTAACCTATGAAGACTCTTATTTTTCTGTGAAAATACAAGCTGGTGAGTAGGCATGTTTAATTTGAAAATTTCAGAGCCTGAGCATTTGAAATCCAGCCTCTGCAGCTTCCAGAATCTCTTTAGAAATGCATTTCAAGTGTTTGATGTGTTTTATCGGACTCATGCCAGGAACCGGATTAACAATTAACAAGCTCAACATGCCTGCAAAACGAGTCGCACAAGTGTAATCTATGCATAAACACACGTGTTACAGATTGTCCTTGACTTACAGCCACAATGGAGCACAACAATTCTATCGCTGCGACATTTGTTAAGTGAGCTTTGCCCCCATTTTACAGCCTTTCTTTCCATAACTGTTAAAGTTAGCAACACCGCTGTTAAGGGAATTTGGCTTCCCTGTTGCCTTTGCAACAGGTCACAAAAGGGGATCACGTGACCCCTGGGGCACACTCTGCAACAGCCGTAAATGTGAGTCAGTTGCCAAGCATCTGAATTTTGATCACGTTAACCACGGGGATGCTTCAACGGCCACAAGGGTGACAAATGGTCATAAGCTACTTTTTCCCGAGCCGCTGTAACTTCAAATGGTCACTAAATGAACTGTTGTAAGTTGAGGACAACCTGTATTGGTGTTTTTCCATATAACTATGTATACATTTGCTTATATTTGAGTTTCAAAGCCTAATTTAATAGAGAGATTTTCCCCTCAATTTGTAATAAAAAGGAGTCTCCATCGGGGTGACGTACTAAAAAAAAAAAAAAAAAAGTGCTTTATGACCACTTTTCACGCTTATGACCGTTGCAGCATCTCCACGGTCACGTGATCAAAATTCAGACGCTTGGCAACCGACTCGCATTTATGACCGTTGCAGTCATTTGATTCCACTTTTGCAATCATCTGACAAGCAACGTCAGCGGGGAAGCCCAGTTCACTTAATGACTAATTTAATAACTGCAGCGATTCACTTAACAACGGTGGCAAGAAATATCGTAAAATGGAGTAAAAGCCACTTAACAAATGTCTTCACTTAGGAATTTTGGGCTTAACTGCGGTCGTTAAGCCGAGGACTAATTGACCTTCTGTTTGGTCCACTAGGCCAGAAATGAGGCAGATGGGGGTTTTTTTTTTGTATGAGCTGTTGAACTGAGGTCTGTGTCAGCAATATTGTTAAACGTTTGCAAGGACGGACGGAGACTCTCTAGGTACAAAACTGGATTCAGCTGCTTGTGAGTAATGCCAAGAGCCCAACTTCCCGGCAAGGGAATTTGCTAGGCAAATAATCACTGGGCAAAGTTGTCAGCTAATAATGATTAACAGGCAGGCAGTGACAATCTGCCTTTTCTGGAGCCAAATGGAGTCACTGGCACCACTTTCAGTTTAAGGTCCCACCCAGAAACAGAGTTAATGACTCTGCATTGAATGGTGGAAACCACTAAAGGCAACCAATCATCAGCCCTGCAGCTAAGGGGCAATCCTGAGAGGAAATATTCCAGGATGAAACAAGGGATGAATCAAATAAACCATTTTTCTCAAGATAGGATATGGGATGGTGCATGGCTGGCTCAGGAATTCTGGGAGTTGAAGTCCACGAGTCATAAAAGAGCCAAGGTTGCCCACCCCTGGGATGGTGCATGGCTGCCTCAGGAATTCTGGGAGTTGAAGTCCACAAGTCATAAAAGAGCCAAGGTTGCCCACCCCTGGGATGGTGCACGGCTGCCTCAGGAATTCTGGGAGTTGAAGTCCACGAGTCATAAAAGAGCCAAGGTTCCCCACCCCTGGGATAGTGCACGGCTGGCTCAGGAATTCTGGGAGTTGAAGTCCACGAGTCATAAAAGAGCCAAGGTTGCCCACCCCTGGGATAGTGCACGGCTGGCTCAGGAATTCTGGGAGTTGAAGTCCACGAGTCATAAAAGAGCCAAGGTTGCCCACCCCTGGGATAGTGCACGGCTGGCTCAGGAATTCTGGGAGTTGAAGTCCACGAGTCATAAAAGAGCCAAGGTTGCCCACCCCTGGGATAGTGGCTTCTTATAGAGAATAACCACCAGGAATCTAATCCCACCCCTTGGACTTTGATACAAGCATCTGAGGGAAATCTCTTTTATCTTCTGTCTCTAATTCCTCTTGGTCTGTCATTCCAAAAGGACTTGTGGGAGACTAAAATGAGGACGCGTGATCCGGCCTGTGGGCCGGCAGTTTTGACATCCCTGCTGTAGTCCAACACATCTGGAAAGGGAAATGTTTGAAAGGGGCTAATGCTGATCTCTTGTTCTTTCATTGTATGTTTCCATATTAAGCAGTAAACTATTACTTTTGGCTTAGCCAGTATGTACATTCAAAAATACACACCAGGTTTTCCCATACAACAGGTCTTCAAAGTCACATAGCAGGTAGACTTGGTGTCTGAACTGTAGGTTTCCTAACCTACAATCCACTGCACGTCACTCAGTTTTGATCACATATCAAAGCAACTTAATGAAGCAAATATTAAAAAAAAAAAAAACCCAAATGGGAGTAATAGCAAAGGAACATGCCTCCGATGATTTCCAGACACAAAAATCTCAGCCACTCCTTGCCGAGAGCTACTCCCTACCACCTCCCTTATTAGTGCTGGCTGGGAAGTCCGACATACATACATTCATTCCACATGATTTGTTTCTGCTGGCATTTCTTCAAAAATATAATTGCACCTTGTACCACCTACAGCTATTTTACTGGCAGCCTCACTGTAAATTTGCAGTGACAAATCAGCCCCCAGGCGCCTTTACTTATGCGTAAACCCAGAGGTTCTGGTAGAACGTGCCGTTTGGGAACCGATTTTGCTGACTGTAATACTGCATTTGCAGAGGAGAAAAAGGAAGATTAAACAAAAGAGCAAGAATCGGGTTAGATCCTGGGTTCAAGGGCTCTCCTAGGCTGGCACCCAAATGCTCAACGAACCAGTTGCAAAATTATGTAACGTTGACCAATTCACATGGTTGTTTTCATGATTCACGTACGAGAGATGCCAAGCTTTACGCCCAGAGCTCATGAAACTGCAAAACAATCTGTTCGATATAAAATCCGGCTTTGAGAAGCTCAGGCACAATACTACCTCTCCTACAAGTGGAAAAGCTGAGCGGTCTGAAAATTATCACCTGTTGGGTCTTCTTCCCACTGTCCTAACTTAAGAGGTATACTGTGAGAAGTTTGGAAAACAAGTGATTGCCTTTGCTTAAGCAAGTGTGTTTAGTTTTCTAGTAAGCATGTAAGAACTACTGGTAGTTCTCGACTTATGACCATAATTGAACTCAAAACTTCTGTTGCTAAGTGAGATATTTGTTAAGCGAGTCTTGCCCCATTTTAGAGCCTTCCTTGCCACACAGTTGTTAACTGAATCACTGCAGTTGTTAAGTGAGTGACGCAGTTGTTAAGTGAATGTGGCTTCCCCATTGACTTTGCTTGTCGGAAAGTTGAAAAAGGTGAGCACTTGATCCCGGGAGAGGGCAACTGTCATAAGTATAAGTCAGTTGCCAAGCACCTGAATTTTGATCACAGGACCACAGGGATGCCTCAACGGTCGTAAGTGTGAAAAATGGTCACGAGTCGCTTTTTTTCAGTGCCCTTGTAAATTCGAACCATCACTAAACAAACTGTTGTAAGCTGAGGAGTATTTGTACTCCATTCCATTTCTCCCACCCTTCATTTTTTCCTCTTCCAACTAAAGCCAACATTGCATTCACATGCCCAATCCTTACTGATGTCAACAGAAGAGAATATTTGTAACTCGGGATTGAACTGTGGAGCCCGTGGTGCTGAGCTTGGCTGTTTGCTTGCAAATATTTCATGATGTTATGCAGTCGGGTAGGTAACATCCAAATATCCAAGTAAATAACCAGCATCCAGGACTCTGCAGTCTTTGCTGAGTTAGGGAAATGCCACCCTAAGCATTCCCCCCCCCCCAAAATAAAATTGAATGCTTTGGAATTTCAGAGTCTGAAGTGCTTGCCACCCCCACCTCTTACTTCTCGGTGACTCAGTTTAAATTGTGGTTAGCATATATTTGAAGCTCTCTTGTAAAGGGAATGATGTACAGGAAGCTCTGAGTAACACTAAAGCAAACAAAATCTGTGAAACATTATTGAGCAACTGTGTCAGAAGGCAGGCTGAGAACAGAGAACACGCTGGCCTAGATATGAATCTAAAGAAGAAAAAACTACACATTTTAGGAAGGAAGTGGTATTAAAATTACAAGAGTGTGCTTTTTCCTTTAAGTCAGTATTTACATGGTGGAGCTGGGGTGGGGGTGGAAGACTGAAAGAAACCTGGCAAGATGTAGCAACAGATCTAGAAGTGTGGAATTCAGGAATGACAGGGGTAAAAGAAGTTGTGGTAACCCCTAGACATTTGTGGGTGATCCCAGAAACCAAAGCACAGTCAGATCAGGTTATTATTTGGAGCGGAGGCCACCAGGAAATGTAAGGTAGGAAATCAAAAATATCTTGGGGGGAAAAAAATAATTTCTACACATGGATGATGTGCCTGTGTAACCACCACAATGTAAATTCAAATCCAGGGAGTCTTACCTTTGTCCAATCCAGATAGCAGCACTTAAACTAACTTCACAAATAGGCAAGTGGGGTCAGCCCCTGAACGGATTATTAATTCAGAGTCTTGACTTAGGGAGTTGAACATACCACAGAAAGAAATAACAGAAAGCTGTCTCTGTACTGTTGCCATAAAGCAGTATAAGCAGGACCTAACAGGCCCCAGGAATTGAGCTTGCCTTGATGTTATCCCCACTTCCTGTTTGGTGTTGGAATTAGGGCATTCCCCTAATCCAAATGCCAAACAGGAAATGGAGAGAATGGAGATTTTAATCAAAAGCATCTAAGATGTACCAAGGGGCAAAATGTTGTCGAGTGAGTGCATTAAAAAAAAAAAGAATCTTAATCTATCCAGAGGCAGCTGACTAAACTTGGTAAGAAATGCAGCGTTAATACATACCTAAAGGATGACTTCAGGGCTACCTGACAGGGTTGTTGTGGGGCAAATAAGAGGAGGGGTGATCTATGTAGACCACCATTAGCTCCTAAAGCAATAGGAGTAGAATTCTAATAAATCTAATTTATTAGAACTCTACTCCTATTGCTTTAATAAATCTAATTTACTGGAATTCTACTCCTATTGCTTTACTAAATCTAATTTATTAGAACTCTACTCCTATTACTTTAATAAATCTAATTTACTGGAATTCTACTCCTATTGCTTTAATAAATATAATTAATCTAATTTATTAGAATTCTAATAAATACATAATTCTAATAAATAAATAATCAAAACCACGTAGGGTACCAGGCCGGGGGAAGGCTGCAGATGCTTGGGGTTAGGGCTCAACACCCCCATTGCTGGCTGCTCTCTTTTTTATATATATATATATATAAACCCAGTAGAGAAACTCCTCTTCCTGCCGCCCGAAGGGAGAGGAATCCCTCGCCCACGGCTTAAATGGCGTCATGTTTTGTGGAGGAACCGGTGACGACGATCAGGGCCTCTCCCTGCCCGAACCTCCCCCCGCCCCCACCCCAGCTTCAACCCCGGATCCCTTTGCCTTGAGGGAAGGAGGGCCGTGTGGTGGTCGGAGGGTGGCAGGCGAGCGGGGCCTCGTGGCGTTACCTGAGGATATTGTGGGCCTCCATGCTGCGGTTTTGGTTACTGGAGCAAACCACAGCCACCCGGAGCGGCGACGAGGGCATGGCTGGCTGGCGGGGCGCTCCCCCCGGCAAGACAGAGAGAAAATGGGGGCTGGGGAGGGGTGGGGGCCGGCGAAGGGCCCGCGGCGACGCTTCCGACGGCGGCGGGGACGACGCTGCTGCTCCTCCCGGCGGCGACGGCGGCGGCTTCCTCCTTCTCCCTCTCCCACACAAACAAAATGGCGGCCGCGCAGAGCGGAAAAGGCGGGGCCCGGCGACGTGTCGGGCCCTTCCGCCGTCCCTTCACTTCCGCCGTCCGGCCTGCCTGCCTGCCAAATCATAGAGGGGAAAGGCAAGAACGGCCGTCCAACCTCCCTCTCTTGTTTTATTGTAGTTACGTAAGATAAGGGGTTTGTTTTTGGTGTTTTTTTTTTTTTTTTTGTCCTCCCAGCCTTGGTCTGTGAAGAGAAACGGGATTATGGGGGACAACTCCCATAACTCGCGTTTCTAGAGTATTATTATGGAAGCCGTTTCCGGCGCTCCATAGAAGGAAAGGGGCGGGGGAAACAGCGCCGCCCTAGCGGCCCTGGAGCAGCTCTTGTACACCGCACCATGATTATCCGTTTAACCGCCGTCGCTTCGCTCAAGGCATCCTGGGATTTGTAGGCAAGCGTCGAGCGTTCGGCGCGAAGCGGCCTTTTCGCCGGCCGGAGGAATACATGTACCGTGAGCACTTGCGGTTACCTCAGAGAAACGCTGGAAATGGAGTCCTGAAGAGTGGGTAGAAGATTCCTGACAGACTCGTTTCAAACAGTGCCTTCCAGAGGACTGGGACTACACCTCCCATGCTGGCTAGGTATTCCCAGAGTTATGGTCTCCCCTCTTTTGGAGGACAGGTCAACTCTGAAGCTGAGTTCCCAGGACAGGCTGCATTCACACAAGACGCTTATCCTAGTCGTGAAATGAACCCCCTTACCAATAGTAGCATATTGTGTGAATGCCATTGTTAAGAGTTAATATTGAATATCTTGTTTCTACACACCGTCTCTAACCAAGCCCACTTGAGCTTAGTTGTGTGGTGTGGACCTTCATGGTTAGTTTAGGGACTGGCTTGAGCAAACTATGTTTTTAAATGCAACATGGTTTGTTCCATGAGGACAACACAACTGCTAGGTTGTAACATGGCTGGCTTGTTTTGTGTGCAAACCTGGACAATATAGGTTGGTGTGTTGGTGTGCACCTAGAAAAATGGGTTTCTTTCCCAAACTTTTCCAGGAACATAATTCCAAGATTTGTTAAAATGTAAGCCCAAGCATCCTTAGAAAACAAACCAGAGAGATTTGACTGCAGTGCCTGTAATATAGCTTTACCAACCCTTCAAATATAAAATCCTCTACTTGGAAAATTGCAAAAGCTAAAAAAAAATTTTTTTAAAAAAATATCAGGGTTAAGAAAACATTAAATTGCCCTTCTCCTTTTCTGCCTTATGAAGTTTGACTTTCCTCTTGGTAGGAAAAAAAATAGAAAAACTGGGAGAAGCCTGAAAAAATTTATCCTAGTCTGGACCCCTTTCTCAAGTAATAAATGAAAGCTACCCCTCTTCTCAAACAAGGCTAAACAGATGTAAATAATCCAAATATGAAAACCTTGTCCAAAACCAAGAGACATGTTGCTCAACTGACTGTCCTTTGTGCACTTTTAATCATTTTATAGTCTCCCCAATCCGCTTTTAAAAATTTGCTTTGGGTTCCATAAACACTTTTCCTACATTTTCATCAGCCAGAATTTAACCTCCCGGCTTCCTAAAAACACTTCCGGTGAATCCCAGCCACCCCAAATTCTTTGTAGTCTTCCTGAGTAAACCACATTGGTTGAAAAGATACCAAGTTACTAATAATAGATGCGCCCACCCAAGCCGCGCAGGACCTTTCCGGAGGTGTTATGATTCGTATGGGAACACCGTTTGGGACGTGATGCTCAATCTCTTTAAAGATTCTTTCGTCCAAGCCCCAGAAAAGAGAAGACCCCCCTGAGAGGACCACATTCCCGTATAAGGGAGCCCAAATGTCCTTGTCACACTTCCGGATGCTCCTGACGATCATGGTATGGATGCCTGGTGCCTCAACACCGATGGTCTTGGGTGTAAAAAGGATCTCTGGCGCTTGGCAGAGATCCAGATGGACTTTGATGGTATTTCCATCGGGGAGCTTCACAGTCTCTTCCACCTTCTTCTGGGCTTCTTGTTTGGGATCCAAAGCCACATAGCAGAAATTCTCTTTGATGAGCCTCAGCACAGTTTTCTTGGCTCGGCTCACTAAAGCAGGGTTGTTCTCCAAAAGGAGATTGGCAAGGTAGTCCGTCACGTCCCTTCCTGCCACGGGGAGCCTGGATACCCCATGAGGTAAGCAGTATCCGTCGTAAATTGGGACAGCATGGGTTACTCCGTCTCCGCTGTCCAGCACCAAACCGGTGGTACGAGCCGAGGTATACAAAGCTAGAGTAGCTTGGATCGCAAGGTACAAAGCCGGAACTTTAAAGCTTTCGAACATGAGCTCGGTGATTTTTTCCCGATTCTTCAGCGGATTCCTGGGGGGCTCTGACAGAAACGCAGGCCTTGTGCTGGGCTTCACCTTAAGTTCATATCTGTAGATATATCTCAGCAGCTTCTCCATATCATCCCAACAGGAAATAATCCCACGTTCAACAGGATAACTCAGCAAGGCCCCTTTTTTGGAGAGGGCTCCACCTCCAATATAAATTTCCTCTGGTCTCTCTTTGGAATGACCCACAACAGATGGGACAATGGATTTTGGTTCAGACTCCCCAGAAATCCCAGCTTTGCAAGATCCGGATCCATTATCGATGATTACAGCTGGCGTTTGTAAGACACTGACATTCAACATGGCTCTGTCATTGAAAGAGCCCCAAATACTACGATTTGGATCCGGGCTTTTTTCGGAATGTCAGTTAATGAAACATTCTCAGATATTTGACATCACAAACGGACAGATTCTGTCCCAGCTTACTCATTTAAACAGACAGGTTGCCCGACCCCTGAAGCTTTGGATCATACCTATTTTTGCCATCAGCTGGGGTCATGTGATCACCTTTTATAATCTTTTGACAAGCAAAGTCAACGGGGAAGCCAGATTCGCTTAACTGTGTTACTAATCTAACAATTGCAGTGATTTACTTAACAACTGTGGAAAGAAAAGTCATTGAAGATCCCAAAGATGTCTCAACACAAATATGAACAGATCCAAGAAGAGAAAGATTTTTTTCCTCTCCTTTAATAAATTCTGTCAGCTTGTGGTTGGCTGAGCTTCACCTTCTAAGCAAGGAGATCATTGTTAGCCTAATGAAGGGTTTCCATCAAATACTGACAAAGAATTCTCATGAGTCCTTTATGAAAGGAGAATTTCTCTCTATGCAAAATCTTAGCATGAGAAAGGAAGAATTAAATAGTCACCTATAAGATTCCATGGTCAAAAATAGATTCAAATCTAGGTTTCTCCAGTCCTGATTCACCATCCCAACTGTTGTGGTGCTCTTTTGAGACTTCCCACCTCTAATTTCTCTGTTAGCAAATCTTGAGATCCTGACTCCGCTAGATGGCAGTCAAATGTTGCAAAGCTCGGAGTAGGGGGGGAAAAATTGAAAAGGATGAAAGACATACAGTGGATGGTTTCCATTCAGCTAAGGTTGTCAATTGGCCAGCAAAGAAATAGTTAAAAGAGATGCAAAATGCACAAATCAGTCTCTAGAAAGCTTTTAATAACACTGAGGCTCACTGACAGATTCCCAACTTTGATCCCAGTAGCTTTCTTCAAAAAAAAAAGAAAAAAAAAGTTCACTAGTTAGAAAACACAAATTTCTTCTTGATTTCTTCAGGAATTATGGACAGGACAAAGCTGAGCATGTCTCTTTGGAATGAAAAGAATTCTGGCCCATTCTGTGCTTTGTAAGATAGAAGCTGAATCTTGCAGCGTTCACCCCATACATATCTATTTAAAGGTTTAATTATTAGCTTTGGGAAATATAGGTAGCTGAGGATTAAAAGATGCTCCCTCCAAGCATAAGTTTTTGAAGGAGGGATTAGTTGAAGTAACTACCAGATTTTTATTGTGATGGATGTACCACAGGTAGTCCATGACTGAGCCCAGAATTTATGTTGCTAAGCGAGAAAGTTAGGTTTTGTCCCATTTTACAACTGTTCTTGCCCCATTTGTTAAGTGAATCACTGCAGTGGTTAAATTAGTAACATGGTGGTTAAGTGAATCCGATATCCCCGTTGACATTGCTTGTCAGAAGGTCGCAAAAGATGCAGGACATTGCAAATGCCATAAAATATGAAGCAGTTGTTAAACATCCGAACGTAAATAAGCTTTTGACTCTGTTCCATTTGCCCAAAGGAGCCGTGATTGGCAGGGAAAGGGCAGGAGCAGTGGCACACACAATGACAAACAGGAAGGATGTGTCAGCCTTTACCTTAAGACAGTCTGCTTCTTAGAGGTCTGTTTTTATTTGCTTCTGAAGCAACATTTGGACTTCACCTCCTAGCAGGATTGCCGCACAGCTTGGGCACCAGAGCTATCCATGGTGCTTATTTCTCTCTTGGACTGAAGCCTTTGCAGCACAATCTCTGCCTTGCTTCATTTAGCCTTCCTAGCTTGACTTTGCCTTAGCGGAACTTTTAAGTTTCTGTCTAGGATGGCAACTTGTAGTTAACTGAGACCTTTACCCAGAAAAGAAAAAGTTAAAACTCTTTTAAGACTGGTATCCATCTTCACATTAAGATTTTCAATGGGCTTTTTTTTTTTTTGAGGGTGGGGATATATTCCAGTAATGCACAAATGTCCATTTTCATTTTAATAAGCCACCACACCTTTAAAAAACTATGAGAGTTATTAATGTAAATCAAGATTATCTGGTGAAGAAGGGAAAGGCAACCTATCGAGACTGCCTCCATCTGTATGTAACAAGGAAGGAAGAGGTGTATGAATTCACCAGAAGCACTGAGCAGTGCAACCAAGTGAACAAGCACTGCATTTTGCATAATATTTGGGGTGTTTTTTTTACACAACTATGCAGCTAACAAGGAAGTCCCAAATCTAAACTGAGTAATGTTTCAGAAAAATTCCCTCCCACATACACACACACACACACATACACACACACACACACGCACGGTGGGAATTAAGCAGGAACATACACCCACCCACACCGTTCAGCATTATTAACAAAGCCTCCCAAAGAGAGCAAAGCTGGCTTAGCCTACTTTGAAATCAAGGAAATAATAAGATATATATCATTTTTAAAAGAGTGGAGTTTAAATCATTCTGACCAGAGTCTAAAATTTTACACCACTACATGGCCCTTCTCTCCTCTGCCAACAATTCAATTCAATCTCTCCCTGTTTTCAGGTGTATTGCCTTTCCCCTAAATCCCTTCCCACTTCTCTTTTTTTGTGTTTTTTTCCATCCCTTTCCTCTGCCTGAATTGGCAATTAGGACTGAGGAAAAGGGGGGGGGGGTGCCTTTACAGCTCTTTGAGGAAGCTGTCTGGTGCAGTTGCATTTCTATTCCTGCCTCACACGTGCTCATCATCCGATTTAAAAATAGACATCCATTCCCATCCTGTTTTCTATTTGTCTATATGGTGAGGAAGGTGCTTTCTTTCTCTTCCCCTATCCTGGCTATTCCCCCCCCCCCTGTTTTTTTAAGGGGGAAAAAACCCTTTATTTGGAGGGAAGGAGGAAGGAAAGATGAGAGAGAGAAAAAAAATATTTCCAGTCACTAGGTAGACCAGGAGAGAGAGAAAAAGACGAATGAATAAGGAATATGGTGGTTTTTTGTACTTAAAATTCCTTTCCAGTGATAGTTCGTTTTTAAAGATATTAAGATCCTTGCTAGAGGAAATCTGTGTCGACCCTGCAGTGGGTGCTATATATTTTGAGGGACAGCATACATTTGGAAGCTGATCTATTGAGCAGGGAGCTATCTCTGTCCAATAGCCACCAATTTCTGATTTGCTTCCCTGGTAAATTACTGCCTTTATTCCCCTCCCATAAAGACATAAACAGACTCCATCCCCAGGACTATGCAACCACCACATTCTGATTTCTCCTCTTTGCTGGCTCCATCCTTTACTTATTGGGCAGCATAAAACATTGGTTTCAGAAACAAAGGGAAATCCATCTCTTATCAAGTTGAAGGTCAAGTTTGGATGATCAGCCTTTTTCCTACCTTTCAACATGTGGCGAGGTACACATGGAAACATCATCAGGTGTCCTATCTCTGCTACCGTCAGAGCAATGTGCTGTACAGTCTGAGAACAATAATAGGAGCATGAACAAACTCCTTGCTCTCTTGAAGGTGGGAGGAACAGAGCCCCAAAGTTGAGCTAGAGACGAGGCCAGGTTAAACTAGAGGAAAATAAGAAGATGAAAACTCAAATACCCATCTGCAGACAGGAACAGGAAGTAGATCCATATCCTTCCGGAAGTTAAGACTACAACCTGAGATGATGGCATCCAACACAAGCTGACACAGGACACAGCCTCAAGTTGTTCTCGTTGCTACAAATGTTACTTGAGCAGCCACATCCACATTGATGCATCTGAGCCCCGTCTTTTGTAAACTTGGGATTGTGGTTTAATTGTAGCCAGGTACGTGCAAAAGCAAACCCCCCCAAAAAAGTTGACCCATACTGTGTTTTTAATCCACTTTTATTTGTTCTTGATGGAGAGGCCTGAGAGCCAGTGAGCTTCCTTTCTTTACATGGCTCCCAACCCATTCCTTCATGTTGCATGGTGATAAAGAAAAACCTTGCTCCTCAAAGGCATTTATTTTAAAAAAAACAAACACCTAGCAGTAACCATAATAAAACAAAGATGCAGCCAGGCACTCAACACATTTGTTGGGGTTCCTTAATTTCCACTGGGATTACAAGGGGGAAAAAATGAGTGGACATGAAATCTAAAAGTGCACAAACTCACCTAGTGAAAGAGACTACAGTAACGGAGAGGTTTGGTTATGCTGTAGAACAAAAACTGGGAAAAGCAGAGGTCAACATTCAGCCTGAAGGCACAGAATTATGATTAACATAGCCTGGCTACATTGGAGCTATCACAGAAGCAGTGGGGTAGAGCAGAGAATGACAATCTGACGCAAGTGTTGTGATATAATCTCAGTTTTCAGAGCCCTTAAACATCCTGCGTAGCAGCCAGCTGAAAGACTAGTTCTATCAAGTGCTTGTAACATTTAACTTGGCATTTGGGCTTTTTATTTTCCCCCCTCTTCTGCCCATTTTGTTTTCCTTCCAGGTTGTTTTAGATTGTAAACAAGCTGATAGAAACTGCCTTTTTTATATTAATCATTCTGTCGACCCTTTTATCTGGAGACAGAATAAAAAGGCTATAGATGAATCAATGCTTTTAAAAAACACACACACACACAAAAAAAACAAGTATCACCCCTATTATTCCAGCCTTTTGCCCTTTGCTTCAGGCAGTAGAATGTCTTGGGTTGGTCCTGACTTTAATTTTATTTCTTTTCAGTTTTGAACTTGGATGTCAACCCCAAAGGGCCAGAATGGAAGCCAAAGCAAGAAAGTGCCTGCAGTAGTGAGATGTTGACATCTTCAGCCAGAAACCCACTTTGTCATTCACTACAAAGTTAATTTTCTTCTTTCACGGTAACGGTTTCTCATTTTATATATACATATTTGCAAGATTAAATAGCTGATGTGCAATTTTGCAAAAATGTCCTCAGCTGAAAATTGGAAGTTACAGCTAGAGTTCTGGATTCACAAAACTGCTGAAGTCATTCCTTAATCATAAAGTATTAAAATAAACCATAGTAGGTTGGATTTGCATAACACACTAGGATATTAAGTCAGATTGTAGATAAGGGAATATTAAAACTGCTCAGATTAAAACCAAAGAGGAATGTTAATAATGTTACTTTCACAGGATTTTAATTGCTTATATTTTCTTTTTTCCTGTTAGACATCTGGGGTCCTTGGTGGGATGGGAAAAACTGGGATATAAGTTAATAAATGCTTTTGTTTGTTTGTTATAGCTGAAATTGACTTGTAATTGCCACTTTTAGGCAATAAGCCAACTTTGGTCAGTATTTATGTTCCACTTTGATTAATATTTCACAGTATCTTAAATTCCACACGCACAAGCACATGAATAGGTATCCAAGCATACTTAACTTAATGGTCACTATTGCAATCAAATGTACACTTAACTGGGAGTAAACTCATTGAATAATGAAGTTTACTTCTCAGTGGGCATGCATAGGCTTGCACAGTAGGCATCTCAGAGAATGGAATTAAACCATTTCAACACAAAGTCAACCATTTCCCCCCCCGAGCACTGATCCAGGGAAAAACGGATGTTATTCTCATCAGCAAGAGCAACATCTAAGCACGTGTTTCTGAGCGCCCATCATCCTCTCTAAACCAGCCCTCCGACGTTTCAACTTCTTGAATTCATCTCTGGGAATGAAAGAAAACCTCTTTGACACTGAGTTGGAGGCTAGGAAATTCAGCATTTTTGTCTAGCTGGCCTGAAACTTAATTTAAAAAAAAAAAAAAAAAGGAGAAAGAGAAAGCGGAGCGTTTACTGAAGGTTTGAAGGCAAGATAATTGGAGAAAGACAAGGAGGAAATTGCTACATACAGCTGCAGCCCAAGGCATGATCCGCTTTCCCTGGCCTGGATAAAAATCCACATCCAGATTCCAAAATGGGGGTTCTGCATTGATTCAAATTCAGATGAAGGCTTTTCAAATGCACGTGGCTGGGACAGTTTGAAGACTGTTTCAAGAACTGCCTTCTCCTCTGCACATTGCAGCTTCTGAGTTCAAACCCAGCAATCCACACATAGAAAAACGCCCTGTGGGAAATTTGGCAAGCTGCTACACATTCCCAACGGATTCTCACCAAGGTGGAGGCAGGCGGCACTGCTTATGTCCAATCATCAACTGAAAAGTTTGCCGCACACTGGATCAGCTCCAGTACCCCTTTCAAGAGAAGTCATTCTCCCTCCCCCCCAAGCAGCCATCCCAAGAGCCCCCACCCCAAATGAACGCCAGGTAACTGGAGGCCCCAGGTGTAAGTCAGAAGCCGCCCGTGTCCCCTTCAGTGGGGCAGGCAAGGATTTTCTCTCTGCTCAAAGGAAAAAGGCAAATGGGAAATCTCCTAATTCAGCTCAGCTCCCGGCAACGTTATGGATTGCACCCAGTTTTTTTGAGCAACTGCTACAAAAGTGGCTGGCCACCGCCATCTTCCGGGAGCCTACACTCGTGAGGTCTCCTGGTGGTCTCCCATCCAGTCCAGCTTTCCAGGCTCGGTTCATACTGCCAAACCAAAAGCCTGAAGAGTAACTCGGGGAGGGGGGAGGGGGTCTAATCCTCAATGGAAGAAACCCTTTACTCTGGGGGGGGGGGAGTCGATCTTGAACTCCGGCTCTTCTTTCCAAGTCGGGCAAGGGACCTGCCCTCCAGCTTCTGTCAAAACTACGCCTCCCAGAATGCCTCAGCCACCAGACATGGGAATGAGCGCTTTAGCACCGGCCACGCCGGCCGGGACTTGTAGTCCTGTCCCAGCTGGAAGGAGGCTGGATCTGGGGCAGCCCTGAGCCGCCCTCGGAGGGCTGCCGCCAGACTCCGCAGCCGAGGCCGGCGGGCTCAGTTGCCCCGCTTGGCCGAGGCGGGCGTGAGGTTCTCGGTCAGGTAAGCCACCAGGAGGCAGATGAGCACCAGCATGACGCAGATGGAGCCCCCGACGGCCGTCATGGCGATCACGATGTCCCGCATGCCGGCCGGCTCCACGGTGAACTCCACGCACTCGGAGGGCGGCTCGGCCCCGCTGCGGTTGGCCCCGGCGAAGAGCGGCTGCAGGCAGAGGCGGTAGCGGACGCTGCCGTGCGCGTCGGCGAGCAAGTAATCCCGGCAGGCGGTGCCCAGGCGCACGCTGTCGCACTGGAAACGCGTGTAGGCGCCTTCCCACGAGCAGGAGAGCGCAAAGCCGCGCAGCGCGGGCAGGCGCTGGGCCGGCGCGGGGGGCCAGGCCCACTGCAGCAGGACGCTGCCGTTGCGGAGCACGTTGGCCAGCAGGGCGCGGCCGGGCGAGCGATGAGCCGTGCAGCCCTCCGGAGCGCACTGGAAGCCCCGCGCCGGGCTGCGGAAGCACAGCCGCCCCGGGCTGCCCTCCTCGCTCAGCACCTTGTAGGGGCACCACGGCTCCCCGACGCCGCCCGTCGTCGCCGTCGTCGCCGTCGCCGCCGCCGCCGCCTCCTCTTCCCCGGCTCTGCGCTCTGCCTTCGGGTCGGCTCCCCAAGCGCCCGGCACGCGTCCCGGGCAAAGCAGCAGGGCCACCAGGAGGCAGAAAGCCCACATGCTGGCCGGGCCGGGGCATGGGCAGGGCTGGATCGAGGTCTCTAGCGCGCCGCCGCCGCCGCCCCCGGAAAGCCGGCTCGGCAGGCTGGGGCGATCGCCGACCCCCCTCGCCTTTCCCGGCAAAACGGCGGAGACATTTTCAAAGTGGCCGCTTGGAGACGGCGCGGCACCTCCTGGCATCTCCGCCCGGGGTGGGCGGGCCAACTCCGCCCCTGGCCCGCCGCTTCCCTGCCTCCCGGCGCCGCCCTCCAGTCTAGCTTGGAGGCCGGGGGCGCGGAGTTGTGGAGAAGTGGCTCTACATTTTCTTTGCGCTACTTCTCGGGCAGCTTGGCCGCTTGCCGGACGCTGCAGGGGTGGGCTCTCTCGGAGCGCTAGAGGGCGCCATCCGGACCCCGAAGAACCCGCCAGGGATGCTACTACATCTCTCCAAACCTTGGTGCGTGTGAAGTCAGCCACTTGCACCCCTTTGCAGTAATGCCCAAATCCAGCCTTTGGAGTTCGGAAGCTCGTGAAAATCAAGCGGGTTGGGTGTCTGTGGAGATTCTCCGTCATCCAGGTCCTGGTTGTCCCAAAGGTGTTTTTTCAAGAGGCAGCTGGACTTTCTTTCTTTTTTTTCCTTCGAAGACGTTTCACTTCTCATTCAAGAAGCTTAAGCTAGGAAGAAATTGGTTAGACTGGGAAGTGCAAAAAGATTGCAGAAGGCAGCAATGGGAAGAAAACTGCTTGGCAGTGCCTAGTGAACTCGCTTAGATTCTATTTCCGCTTGTAGGAGATCCTGTCTTTTGCTGTCATCCAGAGGAATGTTTACTTTTGGGGCCTTTGGAAAAATGCCTGCCTTTGCATGAATTTGGCCATGCAGAATTTGGCTCCTCTGCAGAACTGCCTGCCCTAGGAACAGCCAGCTCTCTGCAAACAGACATTAATAAAAACCTTGTCAGGGACACACCGAGCTGTCCTGACTGTAAATGAAGCCAAATTTAGAATCTGCTCAGCCTAAAGAGACTCGGCAGACTTGTGAGATCAAAGTAATAGTTTTCAGAGCCAGGCCATTTCTTTCCCTTTCAGCTCTAAAAAGGAAGGCATTACTCCGGATTCAATTATGAGCTTAAAGGCTGAGTTCACATCACAACATCCTTGGTTTAACCTAACTGGTGTCTTGAATAAGCTTCCAAAATTCACTGAGCATCCTTTGGCAATAAAAAAAAAAAATGGCAGGGGAAAAAAGATTTGTGGGAAAGGTAGAAAGTTTCTTAGCAGGTTGGTGGGTCCCAGCTTCCTTTTTGATAATAAAAAAAAAAGTGATTTGTGACGTGTGCACCAGGGGGCACTCAACACCTACTTTTAAAATTCCACGTATTCTGTGCTCACTCTAGCCCCCAGCCCCAAAAGTTTTACCTTTTTTTCCCCCCTAGGGAATGTGCACTTCCGGTTAAGCTTGGAATCCTAATAAAATAAGCATAATTAAAATGAAAGTGCATTGGCTATATATGCTGAGCAGGGAAGCTGGGCCATTTAACCTGAGCTGACAAACTGGGATGGGGAGAACTACTAGATTACTCAGCCCTGAAACTCACTGGATGACTTTGGTCCAATCATTTTGCCCAGTCTAGGTTACAGATATGTTGTGAGGATGCTGTAAGTGCGGACAGGAGGTTAGTGATGAAAAGAGGTTAATCAACGGAAGGAAACAACAACAGCTATAGTCTCCACTGGAAATTTAGCAGTGGATGTGTCTGCCTTTCCAAGATGGTCCAAATTGCTTGCAGCATCAGTTCTTCCTTTCTAATCCCACCAATTAGACTCTTGTTTGTTGCCCTTACCGTAAATTCTTCCCTTTAAAAAAAAATACCAACGGTGGCTTTTTGTCTAAAAAGAGACAGAACTAGAGCTGTGTTTTTAGCTGGAGAGGAAGACAGCCATGGATTACTCAGTTATGGAGTAGGGTCTCAAGTCGGCCTGTTGGCGTACAAGGCAGATATTCTGGGATGATCTCTATAGAAAAGCTAGGAAAGTCATTGCTATACAGGTAGGACTGATACAAGCTGGATCAGGATGGAAGGATAAATGGACAGCCTGTGCAAATTAAGCTACACAAGAAAATTCCCCAGAGAAAGATTGATAATTGGATCAGAAAACTCTCCATATTCCTTTCTGAGAGCCAATAAAATCCATCCCATCGAAGAGTAAAGCAAATAATACATCGCATAATTTAGCTAATGCAATAAATGTGATTCTAAGATGCAGAATTTATAAAAAGTCACTGAAGCGGGCCAAACCCGTACACAACGGAACTCAATGTTTGCTTGGGGGGGGGGAACCATTTTTAAACACTGGCAAAACACCAGTATGGAAGAGAACATGAAATTATACCTCCAGAGAGTGCCTAAAAGTTCTTTGTGAGTTGATCTTAAAGGGAGGACATTCCACGCATTTAAAGCAATAAAACCAACCTTGGAATTTTATTCAGAAACAGCCTGCTCATTAATTCTGCCAGTTGGCGCCCAGGTTTTCGGCAACAGCGTTTTCTACCCATTGAAGTTTGTGACTTGCAGAGGCAGCTCTGCCTAAGCAGGGTTGGCAAACAGGCAAACATGGATATCGACTCCCATTAGCCCTGGCCCCAGCCAGGGACATAGTTATGGTGTAAAACATCTGCAGGGCATCGGATTGCTTCCCTGCAACCTTTTTACAATGTTCCAATGGTAAACTTCATTCAGGAACTCAAACCGTTGTGCCTTCAGGCTTTCCTTCAACAGTGCCAGGAAATTTCTTCAACTGTGCATTACTTTTAAACTCGGCAACGATCCTCTCCAATCACTGTTTCCAAGGGCTGATCTTGGAACAGGATCTGAGGCCTTTGGACTACATCTCCCATTCTCCCCAGCTGGGAGGGCCAGAGATGTCAGCCAATGCCTCCAGAGAACATAGGAGTGGAGAAGGTGGCTATCAACTCTTACCTGTGGTATTTATTTCTGTGGCTGGCAGCAATTCAGAACAAATCTTGAGATTCCCTCCGAACAGTGACTCAGCCAGTTGGTTCCACCACAGATGCCCTATAAAAGGGACGGACAGCAGGGAGGGAAGGAGGAAGGTCCAAGTGGAAAATCTGCCTTTGCTCTTCATTTCTCAGCGGAGGCTTTGGGCGGGAGCCAACCACCCTGAATCCAGCCTGTGTCAGCTTTGATCAGGCAGCTGGTGAAAGGCCTCGCATCTCTGCAACCCCCCCCCCCCAGTGAATTGGAAACGTGGCTTGCCTGCTACGTGGCCAGGCAGATGACTGAGCTTCAGATTAATCTGTTTGGAAAGCGCTATTTATAGCAGGCAGCCAGGGACTGGGATGCATTAAATCAAAATTTGGAAGAGGCCTCCTCTCTCTTGGTTAACACGTTTATGGAAGCCTAGCAGCATTTCCATAATCCGAGTTCTTCTCTTGTTAGAGACTCCGGCTCCCGTTATCCTTTGGTGGTCTCCGAGGGGCGGGCTGGCTTCACTGCAGAGTTGACCTTTGATGCCGTCCCAAGTCGTTCTGTTTGAAACACTTTGATGTCCAACTTGGAGCCCTCCAGGCAGCCCAGCCTGGTCCTGCACAGTCTCACTGCCTTCCTCTCAAAAGCAACAGAAAGGGTCGTTCCCATGCGGTCTCTTGGCAGACACTCAAAGAGGAGAATAAACATTCGCTTGCAGAGAAATACAAATATTGATTTAACTTCTGGTTTGTCTTGGACAACCATTTGACCGGGATGGTATAAAGCAGGGGTAGGCAACCTTGGCTCTTTTATGACTCGTGGACTTCAACTCCCAGAATTCCTCAGCCAGCATGGCTCAGCTTGGAAACCTCTCCCTTTCCCCTCAGCATGGCTGGCTCAGGAATTCTGGGAGTTGAAGTCCACGAGTCATAAAAGAGCCAAGGTTGCCTACCCCTGGTATAAAGTCTCCTGCCTTGAGCGGGGGTTGGACTAGAAGACCTCTGAGTTCCCTTCCAGCCCTATAAATTCTATGTTCTATGTTGGCCTTCCATCGCGATTCAACCACGTAGGTAATTTTACAATGATATTTGCAGTGTTATATTATTGGTTAGTCTTCCTAGTTCTACATGCCCATTATAGTCATACTTGTTTGTTCTGGGTTCCAATCTCGGTTTCCCCCCCCCCCTCTAATGTGCCATTATTTGGATCTTCCACGGAGCACAGTGTATCCCCCAACCTATAGTGCAATGCTCCTCAACCTTGGTAATTATAAGACACATGGACTTCAACTCCCAGAATTCCCCAGCCAACATGGGGAATTGCCATAGAGACTATGAGCCGTCAACAGATTCCTAATTTCCGGTTCCATTCCAGCAGTGTTGCAACATTTAGTGGTATAAATACGTTAACCAGTTTTGCCCCTCCCCTCCCTTTCCCTTTGATTGAAAGTGGGAAACGGGAGAAAAAGCATTTGTTATTCTTTTTTTTTTTCCTCTTTGATAAACTGGTCAGCCTTGTCTAATTTTGCCATTTTGTGGGAGCTCCATTTCTGAACAGCTCACACCCAGCTGCCCAACCTAATAATTATACAAACCTTGGCCTTTGGAAATTATTCTCCCACAAAGGTGTTAAGAGATGCAAATGTTTTCCCAATGTGATTTTTTTTTTTTTAAAAAAAAATTGCAAATATTTTTCAACCCTTTAAAAAAAAAAAAAAAAAAAGAATCCGAAATGGCTTGCTGGCACCAAGTTCCCACACGGTCAATTGCAGAAGGATGAATCCATTTTGAATAAACACGCCCGCCTTTGCATGTTACGCATTAGTCAATCAACAGCAGCCTCCAGTTAAGCTCTCTTTCTGTCCCCATTATATCGAAACAATGACAATTCCCCCTCGGACAAATAATGGACAACTTGTTACCAAATGGATCCTCTTTTTATATATGTACATACATAGAAAGGTGATGAGGTTGCTCTGAACGGAAGTCAGGTAAATCTGAAATGGGGCAAAAGGAAACGCAAGTAGCCCAAACTAACAGTACTTCTGTGTTACATCAGGCTTTGCCTATGGTCCAAATGAGAGTAAGAGGGTAGGAGTCTTCCAAAGGGGAAAAAACCCTTGATTTTTTTTGATATTTTGAGCTCCTTACCCCCAAGAAGAAACATTCTGATGTTTGAATTCACGGTAGCATTCTGACAGGTTGGCACTGCGTGTCAATCCTGCCCTCACTAACAGGAGGTGGGGAAATATAGTATCTCCATTGGTCAACGCAGCCAATGACTTTCTGAAGACAGATGGAATTAACTCTCCACCTCTCTTGGCAGTTTCAACTAAAGTAGCCCAAGTTTATTGCAACAGTCAGTCTTTGGTTTGGATCAAACTTGGTGGCTTGGTGCTGCCTCCCATCTCATTGTCAAAAGTAGTCCTCTTTCCTGTCAACATCTCCAACATGGCCTTTGGGTTGATGGAACTGTTCCAAATCTTCAAGGTCACCGACCTCACCTCCATGGTCCTCCTGCAAAGAAAACAGGAAGTAGAAAGAGCGCAGAGAAGAGCAACAAAGATGATTAGGGGACTGGAGGAGGCTAAACATAAAGAACAGTTACAGGAATTGGGTATGTCTAGTTTAAAGAAAAGAAGGACTGGGGGTGGCATGATAGCGTTTCAATATCTGAGGGGCTGCCAAAAAGAAGAGCAGAGCACTTGAAGGCAGGACAAGAAGCAAAGGATGGAAACTAATCAAGGAGAGAAACAATCTAAAACTAGAAGTTTCCTGTCAGTGAGAACAATCAATCAGTGGAACAACCTCCAGAAATTGTGGGTGCTCCAACACTGGAAGTTTTTAAGAAGAGATTAGGCAACCATTTGTCTGAAATGGTCTAGGGGCTTTCTGCCTGAGCGGTCCTTTCCAACTCTTTTATTCTCTTTTATTCTATTCTCTTACTCTTCCAATCAATCCCAGAGAGGATCAGATTAACACCCCTAGCAGAAACTTCCTTTGCTTTCTTCCCAAATATCCTCTCTAGGTGTCAAGGTGAGGCAGGCAGACCTTGGCTTATTTCCCCAAGTGCCTTGTCCCCTTGCCTTGCTGAAGGACGGACTGATCCCAGCTGCTTAGCTTTCATAGCCTTTCCGTACTCGGTGCCCTCCAGAAGCTTTGGGAATGATGATTCCACAACCCAGCCAGCACGAGAAGAAAGAACAATCTGAACAATGATGAATTGACACGAGATGGAAGCTGCACTGTTGCCTGACCCTCATATCTTTGTGGTGGTGGTTGAGAAGATTTGTAACATTAAGCTACCTAAAGGGAATATTGTCGTCGAGAGATCTGCGACAACCGAGAGAAGGAAAGAACCACATTCTATTCCAAATTTGCAAGCGTGGTCACCTGGAAAGGGCCCTTACTTGCCCTAAGCAACCAGCCTCGCTTGAAGGCAGACCGGCACTTGGGAAGCCTCTACCCATAAAACAGCATGCTCACAGAAAGATGGCCTATGAGAAAAAAAAACAGGGGAAAAAAACCCCAAGCTTCATACAGGATCTTGTTCTTGGTCCTCCTGATAATCATCCATTAAACTGTCGGTGGCTTTATTTGGCCGATCAGCTCCCTGGGAAACAAAGCATACACCAAAATACAATTAGTCAAGTGAAATGCTAAGAAATAAAGAGATCTTTAAAATGGCGGGATTGCGGTGGCTAAAGGCCAGCAACCTCAGCATCCCCATATGCTTTAACGTGACTGACAATTCAGCACAGCCAAACTAAACCTTTTTAAGGGCAAGAAATCCCCTTCAAAACTATTTACAACTGAAGGAACTCAAGCAGGCCACTTTCAAACTGTGACAAATTTGTTTTAAATCAGAAAACACTAGAAGCTCCTTTCTCCGGAGGGATCACCAAGGATCCCAGTGCCCACCCTGTGCGGAATTCTGCTGTTGGTTTGTCTACAAACATCTTCCCTTTCATGTTGGTGTCTGTGTCCCTCCACCCACCTTCTAAGAGGGATAAAACGAACCGGTAGCTTTTCCTGGCTCACAGCATTAGCCGGCCGATTTGTCTGGTGGGTTTGTTCAGCCGGATCCGTTTTTTCTTCAAAGCCGGGTCGTTCCAGTTCTGCCTCCTCAAACTCATCTTCCCCTTGATTGTTGGGATCCTGAGCTGGATCAGCAACATCTTTAGGTCCCTGAGAGAAGGGAAGGGTCACTTATACAAGGGGTCAGCCCTTCGAGGTAAACCAGGTCAGGAAAGGGACTTTTGCCGTGATTCCAGTAACACTACTTTATTGTTGAAATAACAGAATCTTGAAAGCCTGCCAGAGGTTTTGCCCCCATTTATACCAAATCAAACCAAAGTGGAGTTATTTTGAGTGTCTTTGTCACACCTCTCCTATTCAAGGACCGAGGTGTCATTTCCTTTTCTCAGCAGTTCCTGAATATCTTTGTCGAGGTTATCTCTGCTTGTCTTTATAGACTTCACATGATGCCTAATGACGTCGAAGCTCGTGGGTATCTGTAATTTAAGAACTTCTGGTGTGGGCATATCTAAACCATCTCAAACGATTCCACTTTCTCTATTTCCACACCACCCTTCTCTGTTGCTCCAGTTGTATCTACCATATTTACTCAAAAGAAAACAAATCAGAATTAAAAGTGACTCTTACTCACCCAGAAAAGGGAAGATCTTGCAAGGAAGGAAAACTTCCACCTCTGTGCCTCATGGTCAGCCCATCAAATACAACCCTCTCATTTTAAAAGGTAAATTACTGGAGGGGGACACCAGTTTTCTTTTGGGATAAATGCAGTGTAATGAAATTTAAAGACAGCAAGGGAATCTATTTGTGGTTTTTGGGATAGTTTAGATATAAATGGTAAAGGTAAAGGTTTCCCCTGTCCAGTCGTATTTGACTCTAGGGGGGTGGTGCTCATGGCATTGTCCGAAGACCCTTTCCGTGGTCATGTGGCCAGCATGACGATGGGCCAAGGAGCACAGAGCTGGAGCAAGCAAGCGATTAGGTCTCAAACCCGGGCTGCCAGCTTTCCAGCTGACCATTCCACCTGTTTAACCGCTGAGCCATCGCGTCCTCACCTCACAAATTTCAGCCTCACACATCCTGGTGCCTAGAGTAGCAGTTCTCAAACTGTGCTCTGGGGACCTCTGGGGGTCCTAAGACCATTTCGGGGGGGGGTCTGCAAAATCAAATATTTTAACATTTCTAGACCTAGCCTACATCAGCCAAAGCTCTTTGGGATTCTCAGTCGTTTTTAAGAATGTGAAGGGATCCCAAACGTTTGAGAACTGTTGCCCTAGAGAGGCAAGGGAGGCTGTTTTAATATATGGTATTAATTTTAGTTAAAAATATTTCTGAGCCGAAGGAATGTTTGTTTTACCAATGCAAGGCCATATAAAACTATGTCCGTAATGCAGATTAATTTCAGTGTGAAGGAAAAAAAAATTGTCAGTAGTTTATAAAACCTACACAGTTGTGTTTGTGTGTGTGGTGGGGTAGAAATAAATTTCCCTACCCTTTTTTTAAATCACACTAACATAGGTCTATCTGAAGAGACAGACTGAACCAGTCAAACCATGATTGGTTCCCACAACACCTTACCCCCCCCTTAGCAAAATACAACGGTGTTTGCATAATGTTCAGTACACAGTGCTTTCTTTAGCAAACTGAATTGGGCAAACACCAAATCCCCCTCCATCTAATTACATTTTGGAACTCCCTACTGGAAAATGTGATGGTTGTTACTAGCATGGGTGATTTTGAAAAGAGGCTAAAGAAATTGAGAGAGAAAGCTATTAGCTGTTCCAGAGGGCCTTAAATCCTGTTTCCCCCCCCCCCCCTTCAACTGTAGCCCAATGCAACTGCCAGCTGGACTTGGCAGTTCTTATTCATTTGAAGCCTGGGTTTGCTCCCATCTAAATAACTCTTGAGCATTTCAGAAAAAAATAACCTTTCAGACCTTGCTTTAAATCCCAAGTTGCTTCTTTACATATGGGGAGGAGAAAAGCATCCTTGCTTACCATCTGTTTCTGGATAATGGCTTCCTTCTGTAGGTATGTGCGGTTTTCTTTCTTCATCAGGCCAGCATCTGAACAAAGCAAAGTCAATAAACATTGGGGGGGGGGAATTAAAAGATTGAAAAAAACTTCATAAGACTTTGCCTACTTCCAAATTTCCTGGCCAAGCCATCCTACCAGTTTCTTAATGTCTTTTTCCTATTGTTCCTACCATCCAATTTCCAACGGATGTATCTGAGGGCGTGTTGATATTCTGCAGACACTTTCTAGTGTTGACATTGGGGTGGCTGGCTCTCTAGTGACCGCAGCTTACACAGAAAAGCACAGACGTGCCTGGAATTAACCAGGTTTTAGTTGCTGGAGCTACTGACCATGATGTCCCAAAGGTGCTTTTTCCAAGAGGCAACTGGACTTTCTTGTTTTTTTCTTTGAAGACGTTTCGCTTCTCATCCAAGAAGCTTCTTCAACTCTGGACTGGATGGTGGGGAATGGAAGGATTTATATTCCTTGCAGACAGCTTACATTGCAAAACTAGAGCCCCCTGCCTGGGGCCGGTCACATTCCAGAGGAGATTTGCTTTCTCACTGTTCCATTTTCTGCCAGGTCAATGTTCTCTATAGGTGTTGAGCGGCTTTTATAACTCTCTCTCGGCTCTTTCCATTTTCTGGGCCAGCAGCGCATCTGTCCCCTGTGCCTCTGCCTTGAAGGCTGCTATGGCTACCACACAGAAGAATGGAGCAAGAGTTGAGGAGTTCGTTTAGGACCGGGGAAAGACAACAACTTGAAATCCTAAATTATTTTAGATTGTAAAGTGGAGGATGTATTTTAAAAGATAGTGTGCTATGTCCTCACAGCAGTTTTTTCCCAAGCTGAGAAGTTACCATATACAAGGACTTCTGCTCCCAGAATTCTCCAACCAGCATGGCCATGGCTGAGAATTCTGGGAGTTGAAGACCATGCTTCTGGAGATCATCAAGGTTGGGGATGTCTGGCTAAATTGTTGGAATAAGAATGAGGATATCTAAGTAAGGTCACATCCCCTGTCCTGGGTGCCTATGGGTTGACCCTCGCTGTGAAGTGAAGACTCAGCTGAAGATGGAACCAAGCACCCACTTTGAGAAAAAGTGAGATACAAACATAGCAAAAGAAGCCTTAACGTCAGCCCAACTTCTGGTATCTTTGGAAACTTGATCACGTCCACCTTGGCTCACCTTGAAAAGGTGGAGAAGGACCTGTAGAAGCTGGATAAGATCTACCTTGGCTGTCCCACTCACTACCTGCCCATCTAAGGCAATACAAAACAGGATCGATCCCAACCTTATCTGCATAACTCAGACCCTGTTGTATCTTGAAGAAACTCTACACAATTCTCCCCTGCTTTGTCTCTGACAACATTTTCAACCCATCCTCTTCAGTCTTACCGGCGTGCAGGTCTCTGTCATCTGTTCCTCCTTTTTCAGCTCCCCAGATGGTGTGCCGCGGCCCCCCTGTCCTTGTCTGTGCTTGACTGCCACCTGTCCTGCCTTGCTCAGATAGGGTGTCCAGTCGATAGCTTCGTGGGTAAGGAAGAGCTCTCCCATCATTCATCTGCAAGTTGCCTTTGTGGACTCTCTCTTGCCAGCTGCGGAGGAAAGCGACCGTTACAAGCACTGTTTTCCCATACATTTTGGATGATGCCACGCTTCTTACATCAAAAGTGGTCCCTTGGCGCTCTCTTGGGGTACAGACAAAAGACTTTGTCAACTCTGAGCACAGAAACACACACTGTTTTCACACAAGGGCTGGGTTTTGAATTAACCCATTTTCCGGACTCACTCAGACTCACTGATTCCTTGTAAACATCAGCTGACCAAAAGGGCCGATTCAAACTCTTCCCGAACAAACCAAGATAAACACCAAATTTAGCATACCAATTGCTAGGGTTTTTTTTTCTTCCTATGACTTGGTTAAAGGAGTTACGTGAATGCAGCCAGGGAGAACTAAGCACAGTACTGCAGGAGAGAATCTCCAATTTTCAGATTTTGTTGTTGTTGTGCATCAAAATCAAAACAATTTTGTGTTTCCTTCTTGGACGTGCCACAAGAGCTAGAAATGTCTTTGTTTTAACACAAATACTCGAATGGATGGAAGGCAAAAAGGTGGCCCTGGCTAGGAGATCATCACAACCCTGGGCTGAAAACCTCGAGGCCCACATTTTTATTTCCGTCACCTGCCTTTAGGCCAGGAATGTTTGAAATGCGTGTTATTAGCCTTGTTAGCTTTTTTCCTGCATTTGCTTCCCGATTATCACAATCTCGGAATAACGGATGGAAGTGGGGGTCCCATCGCTCCTTGCATTTCTTCCACGAGGCCTGATGGGTGGCTGTTTAATTAGAGGCCAGCAGAAGGACATGGCAATTTGGAAGTGCTGCTTAATGCTGCTTAATGAGGAACATTTGAACTAATCTTGGGGTCAAGTGACATAAGGCCAGCAGTGTGCGGTGCTTTGCTGCTTTTCTCAACTGGAGTCAAGAGTCACACACCAGCATTCCTGCACAGCCTAGTGGTTGTCTGCCAACCCCATAATGTTTTTCCCTGTCTCTCCTTCCACTATGTTTTTCTCACCAAGGACATTCTTGAATGTCGGCACTTAATGCCTAACGGAGCAAGAAGACGTTCACCCCGAATACCCTAAAACATCCCGAGGGGAAATAAAAGATTTGTTGGGAAAGGAGGGAACAAATTTTGTTAAAAGAAGACGGTCCAATCCCTCCGTGAACCCAAATCCCAGATCAAAACACAGACGTCATTTTAATTTTTCTAAAAAACAAAACTCATTTCACTCTCAGCTCCTCTTGTCTTTTATGCCGGTCTATTTTTAATATTATGTATAGTTCAAGCTTTCATGAACATTGCATTGCATCTTGGCAGTGGCTGAAGGGAAGAACTCTTTTAAGTGAAAAGAAGGCAGAGCTGGAGAGATAACAAGCTTGCAGCTGATCTGAAGAAGGGGAGTAGTCTGAGAAAATAATTATTGCCGTAGTTTTTACATAGCAACGCTTCAAACGTTTGATGCTTGAGTCAAACTGTTTGTCTGGCGTTGCCCAGTGTTAACAGTGAGGTCACATAGTATACTAAGCCCTAATGCAGATTGCTTGTTGGTAACTTAGTGTATAGGTAGTCCTTGACTTACAACCACAATTGAGCCCAAAATTCCTGTTGCTAAGGAAGACATTTGTTAAGTGAGTTTTGCCCCGTTTTATGACCTTTCGTGCCACAGTGGTTAAGTGAATGATTGCAGATGTTAAGTGAGTAGCATGGTTGCTAAGGGAATCTGGCTTCCCTATTGACTTTGGTTGTCAGAAGGTCACAAAAGGTGATCACATGACCCTGGGACACTGCTGTTCGTTTCATAGCAAACAACACCCTGTTGTTTCATAGCCAGACCGGGCCTTTCAATTCAGAAAGAGCAAATACCTCTGCACCCGTTGGTTCTGCTTGTTGGAGAGTTTTTCTTCTGAAACCTGACTTTCCTCCAAAGCGGCTGGATGTTGCCCCTGCACGCTCTGCCCTGCTTCTGGATCCTGAAATGAAAAAGAGTATAAAACAAAAAACTGTATGGTGTTTAGACCTAATTCTCAATTGTCAGAAAGATTCTAGATCAGCGATTGCCTCTCAGCCTCCTCTCCCTTGAAGAGAGGAAGGAAAATTGAACTGAACAGGGATCAAAGATTTTTCTGCATTACTTGTATGACATGCAAAGCCATGCCTATTGAATCTATTACTTTGATTTAATCAAACTCCTTTAAATTCACTTCGAAGCTACAGAGCGCCAGATCTGGATAGGAGACCCTGAGGAAACTCTCGAGTTGGAGGCTCTATCAAAGAAGACCTCCAACCACTTCCATATGCGGCCCCAAAGAGTCGACCCATTGAGCTCAACTCAAAAGAGATGTTATCTTCGCTTAAGAAATCAATAACTATGTTTTTATTCAACCAGACACTTTGGAATGGTAGCAAGGAGGCCAATATTCATAGGAAAAGCTTTATGGAGGCATAAATCCTATCCCAACAACGTCATGTCCTCAATTTCTAAGTCTCCATGTCTTGCAGGGAAGTGTGGTGTAGAAGGGTGCGATCTTAGCAGCACCTACTGGAAGCTGTCCATGGTGCTGATGACTTCTTACTTGACTTCGTCAGTCCACTCAAGTAGGCTTCTGTGATTCTGTCTGTCCAAATTTATTTAACCTAGTTTATGCTTGGACCAAAAGCATATGAATATTCTCACCTGGTTCTGCACACTATTCATCATCCGGGTGTAACGAACCATGGGTGCATCTTTATGCTGGGCTGGTGGCTGAGCTGCAAAAGGCAAATTAGCTTCCTTAGGCGGGGCCAGTTGACCAAACAGCATGTCCCCTTGGGGTCTGGCTCCATTGTTATGTGAAATACGGTTTTCATGCACCAGGTTCTCTTCTTGACGTTTGATCCCAGGGGGTGGAATGGCAAAAGAGTTCCCACCTGGAACCATAGCTTGGTCCTGAGGTCCCAAAGGTGCTTTAATGCCATCGCCCTTGGAAGCCTAGAAAGGGGAGCATAAAGTAGACTTGAGAAAGACTGTCCAGAAACAAAAACAGAGCAACCGAGTGTTGGCGTGATAGAGTGTCTCCTCCATAAAACTCCATTCCATTCTCCTTTTCCAGTGCCAGTGAATCGAATCCAATTCTTTTTGAGCCCTTCTACTGGTTTTCGGTGTCCTCTCTTCATTGTTGCTACTGTTCTAAACCTTTGGATTTCCCCAGTCCTGCTGATCATGTTTTGGCTCCATAAACAATTCAGATTTGGAGAAAGATGTCTTCCAAAATACGGGCTGACATTGATGGACTGGGCTACTAACTGGGACGAGATGCTGGAACCACACCAGATTAGCCCTTAAGGAATTGCTCTGGCTTCTGGTCCCTTGTCTAGCACAACTCTAAGCCTCGTAACTCACCGTGACATCTCTGCCAAATTTATGATGAGCTCAGGTTTGCTAAATAACCTGCCCATCATCTCCTGTTTATTTATCACAGTGAGACGTCTCCTGTCTTCCAATGCAACTTACAAATCCTCCCCCAGATGTACATAGTGGGGAAAAAATGGCAATGAAATGAGAACGTTACAGGCCACCACAATGTATCCGACAGAGTGCCAGGAAAGGGGATGATATTAGGGGACAGAAAATACATCTGGAAGAAATGGACTTTTGTCACTCGTTTCTCTAAGGTCAGCCTTGAACCTTCTTCACCTTCTAAAATGAAGCAGGCCAAAACTGGAGATAAGGCATGACTGGCCCCCAGCCCTAGATGGTTTCCCAGCTGATTTCAACTCCGGCAAACATCTGGAGGATACTGGCCCCAGATTTATTGAAACGGCTGTTCCCAGAATTAGCCAGCGGCCAGCGTGGGATTTTTAACCTCTTTTGAGTCTGAATTGTTTTCTTACCTGATTGATTTGTTTTCCAAGCTGGTTTGATCAGCAGGTCAGCAGCACTTTGCTACAAACTGCCTCCCAAGCAGTTTGGTGGGTGGGCAGTGGAGAAACAGAAGTGCCTGTTGTTTTAGCCTAATTCTTTGCTTATTCAAAAAATCCCAGGCTTAAAGAGAACAAGCCCTGGCTGGTTCTAGAAGAAAGGAACCTGGGACCAGCCTGGCATTTTCCCTGGCATTTCAAAGCAAGTGGTCAAACCTTCGGAAGGGAACTTAAAACTGGACTATTGTACCTTGGGTCTAGCAAACTGCAACACGCTCGACCCCAGAGGCTGACCATAATGATGTGGCATCTGCTGCTCTTTGGCTGTCCCTGCATCCTTAAAACTGGGCATCTTCTGGAGGGTTTCCTTGAGTTTCCGGAACTCTTCCATCTGGACCTGGAGGGAGAGCAAAGAAGAGGCCGTCCACAAAATCCCCAAAGTTTTAGATCTTGCTTGAGAAGAGACCTATTAGATCACGCCATGGATTCCCCGAGTCCCTCTAGGGAATAAAGTTGCCGAGACTCATCGGTTTTTCTTCGTACCGTTCCCCCACATCCAGGCCCCCAAGTTGTCCTTGATCTGTCTTCCCTCCCCAGATTTCTCTAAATCCCTTTCAGAAGCCGTCTACCAGAATGGTCTTCCTATCCAGTGGCAGTGAGTCCCCCAGGTTAAAAAAAAATCCCTTAAAGCGGCCTTTCCTTTGGAGTGTCCCAGGTTGCCCATCTGCCATCTTGGGGGGAGTTGTTATCTTACGTTAAGGGAGACCCATCTTTCTAGCTTTGGCTATGCTAGTGGTGGACCATGGGAGCTGAGCTTCAGCACCTGCAGACAGGGCCAAGGGCTTCCACAGAGAACCGAGCATGGAGTTACCTGAGCACCGAGGAGCTGCGAGTGAACTTCCTGGTGGGCTTTGCGAAGCAGTCTGCTTTCTTCCCTTAGTTTAAAAATGGTATCTAGAAATTCAATTCAATTCGGTTAAAAGGCATCCTCCCTTCTTTCACCCCCCCTCCTCCTCCTGCTAGAGGGGTTCAGATGCCCTCTTTAAGAGAGGCACCCCCCCTTGCAACCCTGGGCTCAATTTTAGAGCCGGGGGAGCCCTCTCCGGCCTCCCCACCTTGTAATCCCACCACCTCGTTCTCCTTCTCCCGCTGCAACTGGGAATATTTCTGGCTGTGGGTCTCCACCGCCTTGCGATGCTCCAGTTTCAGCCCGTTGTGTTGCAGCTGCAGGTCCAAAAACTGCTTCTTGACTTCTTCGTGCTGGTTCTGGGGAGAGGCAGACCAAAACATGGGAGCAAACCCTAGAAAGAAGGCAATGTCTCATTTCTGCCTTCCCAGATTTCACAATTTATGGCGCACATTTTTAATCTGTTCACCCTAAGCCCAACTGGGCAGGTTTAGATGAAAGGCAGAGCCCAAGCTACAGGCAACCCTCGACTTAACAATAGTTTGTTTAGTGACCATTCAAAGCTACGACGACACTGAAAAAAGTGACTTGTGACTGTTTTTTTGCATTTAATGACCGTTGCAGCATCCCCATTGTCACGTGATTAAAATTCGGACACTTGGCAACTGACTCATATTTGTGACTGTGGCAGTGTCCCAGGGTCATGTGATCACCTTTTGCAACCTTCTGACCAGCAAAGTCAATGGGGAAGGTTGTGTTATTAACTTAACAACTGCAGTCAATCACTTAACTACTGTGGAAGGTCATAAAATGGGGCGAAACCCACTTAACACATGTCTCACTTAGCAACAGAACTTTTGGGCTCAGTTGTGGTTGCAAGTTGAGGACCACCTGTATTTAAGTACAGTAGCAGCCAGAGAGGATTTCCTCCCTAAACTTGGCATCTGAAAGGAATAAAATCCAGTTTGGGGGAAAAAAAATAAATAGGATTGAAATTCTTCCTGCAAAAGGACTTGCCGAGTTCGGATTCTCACGGAACCGGGCACGTCTCGTCTTTCTTACATCTTAACGTGTACTTATCCAACTGAGCCCATTTTGCAACTGGCTCAGGGGCTGGTTTCTAATTGAAGCCGAACAAGCTGATCCAGGAGATTCGTTGCAGTCTCTCCTCCCTGAGTGAGTCTTGGGGAAATGCACGCAGGGCTGCAGCCCCTGTTCCATCAAGCAAAGCTGACACATAATCGATACCCCGATGGCATGACGCAATGGCGCAGTGCTACTTAACATGGCCAAGTTTACAAGCAAAATAATTGCTGCTTTTACTTGAACCAGCAGGAGGGGAGAGATTTATGGGGTCTTACTAGCCTGGCCCGTTTCCATCCACGGATCCTCCAGTGTGTTGGTGCGCAGGGATTGTGTGTGTGTGTGTGCTAAATTGAATGAGGTAGGAATATTTGCCATTCTGGCTCTTCTTGCTTGCAGTGTTCCTCACTGTTTCTGCAACCCCCCCACCCTGTGGTCTGTGGCAATTAGCAAAGGATATTTAGGGTTGCCAACATTAGTCAGAGCCTGTGGTTTTAAAATCCCCTTGTTCCCAAAGTGGTCGAGCTGTCCAAGGTTGGAAACAGGAGGCTAGGTTCGACAGACTCCTGTTCTTATCCAAGGCAGGGCAGCAAACCTCTGATTAATAAAAGAGTTTGAAGAAACCTGGCTTATCTCAGGTTTGAATTGTGGGTAACCTGAATGCCGGGAGCGGTTGAAAAACAAGATGCTGGATTACATTGCCCTGAATGGAGACAAGTGCTCTCCAGTGCATGTCTAGAGAGCCAGAGTCTACCCAGACTAACCTAAGTTATAAGTACAAGACGAAGAAGGCTCTTCTTACCTTCAGTATCTTGTGCTGTGAACTTAAGGCACCATATCTGTTCATAGAATCTTGCTGCAGTGAGAAAATCACAATAATAATGATCACAACTAACTGTGCAAATAATTCACTATTGTCTCTCTCTCTTAAACCTGCACGAACCCTCTCCTCAACTCTCCAGCTGGGTTGGCATCGCTTAATGGCCTTCACTGAACGTTGCATCTAGTCTTGAGTTAACCCAAAAATCACACAATGCCTCAAATCACCCTCTGAGCAAATAGACTAGAATCTTCTAACTTACCAAGATTCCCTTGCCGATTCAAGAAAATCAAACGTAGCACATTAAAAATGCAACTGCTCGGTCTATGTATTTGTGTGAACACTCTCTCTTTATTAAGGACAACTTTAAATCCTGCCACAAGGATGAAAAGATCACAGTGGCTGGTTAACTTTGTTTTGCACACTGAATTTCCCAGTTTCCGTTCCCGAGAACTCAAGCAAGGATGGGTTAGCAAAAGAAGAGAAACTATTCATTGGAATCTAGCACACCACGGATCTAGACCAGTCCTCTAAAACTTTCTCCTTCCCTTTCTTAAACACACATATGCCCTCCAAAGGGATCCAGTTTTACCGACCTTTTCTTTATTGAGTGCTTCCTGAGCCTCCAGTTTGTATACTAAAAAATCTACAAGGCAAAGCAGAACAAAAAAGAAAATAAAAGTAAGGAAAGAATGGGGAAATCAGTGAGATGCAGCTTTACTGAAATTTGCAGAGTACGTTTATGAAGTTAATAGGATGGAATGTCCCCACTATTTAAACAAAATAATTCCTGGACAAGCAAGTAAAATTTTAGTCTAAGCTAATAATATCTATGTATGAGCAGTTGCTGGAATGCACTTGCATTCCTGGGAGTATCAAGTAAGGAACTGGAGAACCCAGTGGATGAATCTTAATGGAAGATTAGCATGTATACATTTCCATAAATTTCATATTATGATGACTTAAAAGACAAATATTTACATCCATATATGTCTTTTTAGGCTAGCATCATTGGTTCAGTACCATTGCAGCATTAAAAATCCACCAGCAGCTTATAGGAGGCGTGCATCCTCCAAAGCAACTTTCTTTGAGACACAAGTAATTTTGTCCTTTCATTTTGTCCTGGAGGATTCATCGTTTTAATAAATGACTAGGTTCTTTAGGATCTTGCAACTAACAGGAAAAGATTTTATAATTTCTAAATCATGATGGTTACTAAAGGCTGGAAAAACATCAATTCTTAGTCAGTTCTTCCATGGTCTAAAATGGCTGATTGCTTTTTCTTTATCTGTACAATTATTTTACAATCACAACTTCCAATGAAAGGGCTAGTAATCTGGACCGCATATGTCTGCTTGATTTCTTTTTTTTTTTTCTTCTTCTATTTTTAAGGTAAGGCTCCCTCAAGACATACACAGTTCCTGGTAACCATCTGGATATTATCTGAGTAATTATCCTGGCAGCCCAAGAGAAATGCTTTTTTCCAGTTGTTTTAACACCTTTATACTCTATTCTCCAGCCTCTGCTTTTTGCTCCTTTGTAGTTCAACACCTGGAAACAGAACTGACCAATATCAGATGTGCTCAGCTGGGGGGTGCCTAGATTTTGTAGCATGAAAAAGCAATTCGATGCTGCAACAATTTCCACGACTGTGACCTACTTTTCTGGGTCCTGACATGCAACCCCATCGAGCTGTTGGAGACCTTTGTTGGACCCCGTAATTGGTGACTCATCTGGAATTCTAGGATTTGAACCTATCCCTTCTGCCATCAGCTTTTTAGATAACCCTGACCCTAAATCCAGGAGTGTCCAACCTTGGCAACTTTTGGATTTCAACTGGCTGGGGAATTCTGGGAGTTGAAGTCCACAGGACTCAAAGTTGCCAAGGTTGGACACCCCTGCCCTAGATTATCGTATGAATTTTTCAGGGCCAGACAAATTTAGCCATCATTGTGCTAAAGAGGCACAGAAGATATTTTGTGACATGGGCATTCTGTCCTGCAAGATTTCACTATTCATTTCTGCCTTGTGGCCCATGGAACCTGCCTCTGTCTGATTAAATGTCAAGAATTAAATCACACTGGAGCTATCCTTTCAAAAGAACTGATCATGATCTGAGATGGAAAACCCACCTTCTTTCGTTTTCTTGTGTTCGCTGCGTTCTTTCTGCAAGGAACGTTCAAGACGGGATCTGTGTTCGTAAACGACTGCAACCGAGTTGAAAAGAGAAGTGCATGGAATAACAAACAAAATACAGCCCATACATTCACACAGTTATGTTTCTTTTTAAAAAAAAATACGAGTCTGTTTGCCTTGGGTTCCGTTCGCCTCAGAAAATGGATTGCCTGAAATTTCCATCCATCAAATTCAGTAAATATAGTCACCTAATGAATAATGAAGAATTATTATTCCTGCCTGCCACATAGCGATTAAGGATCAGAATTTTGCTGGAAAATAAAAAAAGCAAAATGCTAATCTAACGATGAGGATGATAAAGATAACTGCTCCCATATTCAGCTCATTCAAAGGAACTGTATATAAGAAAGGAAGAATATAAAATGTGACCCACTGGATTAAGGGTTGCTCTAATAGTTGATCAAACCTGCACTGTATTTTTAGTTTAGTGTCTTAGTCTTTTAGCCTTTATGTTTCATTTAACCCCCTGAATCTTTGCCACAAAAATTACAGCCAAAAGGGGATTTTTAAGAGATGTTGACTTGTGATAGGTGCACCTTTGGAAGACCTGAAAAACCAGATTAGCAACAGATGGTTTTATCTATGTGGTTGCTAAGAGTGGACAATGACTTGATGGCACATAAAATGAAATGGGAAGTTGACTTTGGCAAGCACTCCCAATTCAGCCTGAAATAAGATGGTGACCTAACACAAAAGCCTCTGTCCTCAGCCAGCTAAAGTTTGCACATGGCACTAGAAGTTGTTGCTTTTACCTTTGGGTTTAGAAAAATGGAGACGGCTTCCTTGTCGTTGTTATTTCTTTTTGCATCCGCTAAGCCAAAACAAGACCAAGATCTCTTTCAAAACCTGGATATTTAACAATGGTGTTTTTGTAAGCTCGAAAAGGGAGTTGGGCATTTTACAAAGTTTGGTTTGTTTGTTTGTTTGTTTTTTAAAAAAACCTGATCAAATTTTGATAGTCTGGCAGGGAAACAGAATGGTTGGATCAGATCTGAAGTTTCAGAGAACATTTGGCAGCAGCACCCTAAGGACTAGAAACATGCCTATGCCAAAATGAAAGCTTGGTGAGGCAGGAGGGTTGAATGTGGCAGATCAGGCTACCGCTGGTAAGCTTTTCTGCATTTCATGCCAGGCACGCATCTTTTTTTTGAGCATTCAAAAATGCTCAAAAGTATTCCCATTTCTGCAGTCTCCATCCAACCTGCATTGCACGGTTCTCTTTTGATGGGAAGAAGCAGGAGATCCTTCTCCTCAGAAAAAGTCCACACACTCTTCAAAGCTCAGGATGCGAGAGAGGCTTTCCTAGGATTTTTTAATTAATTAATTTGTATCCCGCCTTTCTTATTTTTACAACTAACTCAAGGCAGCAAACATATCCAACACACCTTCCTCCTCTTGTTTTCCACACAGCAACAAACCCTGTGAGGTGGGTTGGGCTGAGGGAGAGTTGATTGGCCCAGCGTCACCCAGCTGGCTTTCATGCCTAAGGCCGGACTAGAACTCACAGTCCCCTGGTGACTGGCTCAAAGGCACCCAGCTGGCTTTCATACTAAGATGGAACTAGAACTCCCAGTCTCCTGGTGATTGGCCCAAAGTCACCCAGCTGGTTTTCATGCCTAAGGCGGGACTAGAACTCACAGTCCCCTGGTGACTGGCTCAAAGGCACCCAGCTGGCTTTCATACTAAGATGGAACTAGAACTCCCAGTCTCCTGGTGATTGGCCCAAAGTCACCCAGCTGGTTTTCATGCCTAAGGCGGGACTAGAACTCACAGTCCCCTGGTGACTGGCTCAAAGGCACCCAGCTGGCTTTCATACTAAGATGGAACTAGAACTCACAGTCTCCTGGTGATTGGCCCAAAGTCACCCAGCTGGTTTTCATGCCTAAGGCGGGACTAGAACTCACAGTCCCCTGGTGACTGGCTCAAAGGCACCCAGCTGGCTTTCATACTAAGATGGAACTAGAACTCACAGTCTCCTGGTGATTGGCCCAAAGTCACCCAGCTAAGGCAGGACTTGAACTCACTGTCTCCCTCTTTTTAGCCTGGTGCCTTAATCATTATACCAAACAGGCTCTCTCTGTGGATAGGGGGGGGGGGGTTGTGATAATCCAGCCCCCACTTTTTACTTTACAGCTAGAATTGCATTTTCATCCGCATGCTCCCCCAACTTCAGTATTAGCAGCAGGTTTTCTTTTCATCCGAGGTGAGGTTATCACAACAGGCTAGAGAGTCTAGACTAGGTAAAAAAAACCGGGTTGCTTCATTTGCGGTGTGTTGTGTTGTATGAGCCCAGCCTTGTGAAAACACTGTGGATGAATGAGGCCTTCCTTTGAAGCTCTAACACGATTGCTTTCTTTCGGCACCGTCCGGTGATGTGGACGTAACCGTTTCGTTAACTCGGGTTTTCTGCCTTGCACGACACACGCAAAAAAAGCGTTGTGGCGTTGGAAGAATCCGGTTTATAGGCAAAATATTAACTTGGTGTCTGGTTTTGCTGCGAGGGATTAGCCTGGAAAAGCCGGGCAGCCTTTTGCTTAAGGTTTTCGCTCAAGCCCAACTGGATCTGGAAAAAAGAAAGGCTTTTGAGGGTCTCGGCTTCTTTGCGGATCTATTCTAGGAAACAGCTGGAAAAGCAGGCCAAGACTCTCCAGCCAGAATGACCGGAACTGGCACTCGGCCAGAATTTCTGAGCCAGGTCCTATGCCAAGCAAAGAAACATAAAAAACACTGCACAAACTAGCAAGCTGAAATAAACACACACGCGTATGTAAGCGACGGGTCACAAGGATTTTCAGGTCATGTTTCTAGTCCTCGTGGCTGTGAATAAAACGGGGGCCGTTTTGAAGGTGAGAGAAGATAGCAGAACTTCTGTTTACCACCACCACCCCCAACCCCATAATATTAGAATTTGGCTAATGGGCAGCAACAAGTCTTCCATTTAATAATAATGTACAAAATCCACACCGTAGGGCAGGGCAAGCTGGCTGAGGAATTCTGGGAGTTGAAGTCCACAAGTCATAAAAGGGCCAGGTTTGAAGACCCCCTGCCATAGGGGAAGACAGCTTAACTTTTCAGACAGGAAGAGAGTTCTGCAGGATTTGGAGACAGAAGGAAATCCTCTTTCAACCAGCAGACAGACAAAACTGTGGAATTTGCTCCCAAAGAGGCTGTGTTTGCGTAACTGCCATGCAACACACCCTGACTTAGCCAAATCGAAACACAATCCATATTTTGCCTTTCCACATTGCACGAACCGGGCCAACACATTACGTCTTTCTTTGGTGAGCTGCACATTGCATAAACCCAGCCGTTGTGATTGTAATTGGCCACGATTGAGGGTCCATGAAGGAGATGGCTGCCCTGCTCGTTTTAAGTCTGAAATTTTGAAAAGGGCACCACCAGGTGCTGAGAATGATAACTAAACTGGACTTTTGTTTCCTATTAAGCCATACCAGGTGGGAAGACACGAGCTTACCACCAGTTGCGCCACTGGAAAAAAACGACTTATGACCGTTTTTCACATGTGTGACCTTCCATGGTCACATGATCAAAATTGGGGTGCTTGGCAACTGCCGTGATGGTTGCAGCATCCCGGGGTCATGTGATCCCCCTTTTGCGACCTTCTGACAAGCCAAGTTCACTTCACAACCAAATTCACAACTGCAGGGATTCACTTAACACCAGTGGCAAGGGAGGTCATAAAATGGGTCAAAACTCACTTAATGGTCTTGCTCAATTTTGGTTGTACGTCGAGGACTCCCTGTACTGTCGTTACGGGGATTGGGATCAAAATGCTAGATTAGAAAGCTTTCCCCAGCACTCCTCTACCTTCTCAATCACCCTCACTTTGTAACAGAGCAACCACAGGGTTCTCATTGTGGCCAAAGGCTGGCCTAGATAAACCTTTGGACCCATTCTTACTTTTCTAAGTAAGCCAGGATAGGCAAGATGGTGCCCACGGGCAGCCCCTCCCCTGAAGTTTCCTCTCATAGTGCCTTTACCCTCCAGCCCTGCTTTCACTTTTCTTTTAGAGTCATTGAAGGCTGAAAGGGGGGGGGGAGACTGGGAGGCAGCTCCCCAAAGAGGCAGCCCCCTCCCTTCCTTCCTTCCCCATCTTTCTCCTCCCTTCCTCCCTTTCCTAAAATAAAAACTATGCAAATCTTTCTCCTTCCTTCCTTCCTTGTTATTCTCTCCTCCCTTCCTCCCTCTCTCCCTTTCCTAAAGTACAAACTATGCAAATCTTCCTTCCTTCCTTCCTTCCTTCCTTCCTTCCTTGTCTTTCTCTCTCCTCCCTCCCTCTCTCCCATTCTTTCCTAAAGTACAAACTATGCAAATCTTCCTTCCTTCCTTCCTTCCTTCCTTGTCTTTCTCTCTCCTCCTTTCCTCCCTCTCTCCCTCTTTCCTAAAGTAAAAACTATGCAAATCTTTCTCCTTCCTTCCTTCCTTGTCTTTCTCTCTCCTCCCTTCCTCCCTCTCCCATTCTTTCCTAAAGTACAACTATGCAAATCTTCCTTCCTTCCTTCCTTCCTTCCTTCCTTGTCTTTCTCTCTCCTCCCTCCCTCCCTCCCTCCCTCTTTCCTAAAGTAAAAACTATGCAAATTTTTCTCCTTCCTTCCTCCCTTCCTTGTCTTTCTCTCTCCTCCCTCCCTCCCTCCCTCTCCCTTTCTTTCCTAAAGTAAAAACTATGCAAATTTTTCTCCTTCCTTCCTTCCTTCCTTCCTTCCTTCCTTCCTTCCTTCCTTCCTTCCTTCCTTCCTAGAGGGTCTTGTCCAAGGTTACCTTCCCCACCTGATCCTCCTACCTGGAAATGCTGGGGGGGGGAGAGGATGTCATGCTGACCCGTGGCTGGGAGATTGCTACTGACTAGTAACCTCAGGCCTCTCTGGCTGTCTCCCTTGGAAAGGGAGCTGGGGGGGGGGGGCTGGAGCTCTGACTTCATCCCCCTTTGGCAAGACCCCTTGATCAAACTAGAGAGGGCAGCCCATGCGGAGAGGGAGGGAACTTCCCGGCAGATGGATACTTAGCGGGGAGGGGGGGAAACACACACAACGGCAACCCCGCACACACCCTGAACCCCCAGCTTCCCCCCCCCCTCACCTTGCAGCTGGGCCGAAAGGGCTTCCTGTTGCTGTCTGAATTTGGAGGCTGAGCCTTCGGCAGCCTTCACCTTCTGCTGGAGGTGGCTGTAGAGGAGCAGTCCGGAGCCCAGGCAGGCTAGTGCCAAGAGGCAAAACCCAGTCTGCAAAAGACCTTTCTGCCTTCTGCTACAAAGGGCAGTGCCCATCTCGGAAACCGGTGGAGACTTTCCCCTTCCCTCCCCCCACCCCTTCTTTCTTTTCTTCTTTTTTTCCTTTCCCCTTCCTTTTCTTCTTTCTCACCAGTCTGCCATCTGGCTTGAACTCAGGCAGGCGAGATGGTCCTTTCCCTTAAGCTTGAAAATATAACTGCTCAGTCTTCCTCTCGGTCGGCAGGCCGGGCAATTCTCATCCCCTGCCCGGAGAAAAAGGAAAAAGGCTTTTTTGTTGGCTTCAGTCAAAAAAAAAAAGAAGTCTCTCTCGCCAATCTTTGGAGTTGAAAAGCAAAACAAAACAGAACAGACAAATGGAAGAAGCTTCTTTTTTCTCTCTCTCTTCTAAAGTATTGGCTTCTTGGCTGGAATGTTCTCCCCCCCCCCCTCACCCAGGCCCCCAGATCCAGGTGTGCAAATAAAGCTCAAGAAACTTTGGGGCTGCACAAGAGTTTGTTTTTTAAAAAAATAAAAATAAAAAGTGCCGTCCGAACAAAGCTAGCAAACCGGGGAGGTAAAAGTTTCTTGACTGCTGGGATCCCGCTCTCCCGCTCCCATAGCGATCCTTTCTGCTGGGAGAAACGGGAAGAAAAATAAATTCCGTTTATAAAGGGCTTGGGAGGCTGCTCACTCTTCCCACCCCTCAGCCAGTTTCATTTCAGTTTGCAACAGGAGAAAAAAAAAGAGGGCTGAAGGGAAAAATAGGAAACCCACCAGGATCCTTCCCAGGCTGCTGCGTTTCTTCCTAGATTGCTGGAGCCCCCAGCAAGGGCAACTTGGGGGGAGTGAAAGCGTGGAAGGCAAGCAAAGGAGAAGGAAAAACAGTTTGGCAGTTTGGAGAAGGGAACGAAGGATGCGGAGCTGGGCGGAGCTGAACTAGGAAGGAAAGGGGAGGCGGTGGGAGAAAGGGGCCGGACGTTGAAGGGCTAAAGGGAGGGGAGGAAACGCGGATGCAAGGGGCGAAAGACGCCGGCCCCTGGTAGTCCCGGAGACAGGAGTGTGCTTCCTTCAAAGTTCCCACCGGGAGAAGCCCAGGACTGAGTCTCAGGGTTTTCCCAAGCAGAGAGAGAGAGAGAGAGGTTTGGCGGATAGACTGCTCCCGAGCCTGGTGGTTCTACTTGAAGCTCGGACTACTAGCCTCTGTTGGCCACGGGTGCTTTCGAGGCACAGATTCACCCTGGCGTCCTGCAATCGCTGTTAATGGTTGGCTGAGCAAGTTGCCCCGATCCCAGCCGGTGTTTTGGTTTGTGGGACTCTCTAGCCAAAACTTGACTTATGCACCGACCAAACCATGGTTAACCAAATAATGGCTTTGGTTAATGCCCAATGTCTTTCAGCTTTCGGGTCTCTTCCCTCCCAAGAGGAGCAGTTTTTGAAATACTAAAAGAAGTTTAATGGAAATGGAATTTGGCTGTTTGGGGGAAATGCCACTTCAGGCCATTTATTGATTTAGGACACTCACACAACTAGCAACACACTTTTTAAGTTCCCTGGATCTCTTCCTCGTGCTGGATCTTAAATAATGTATAGCTCAGGCTGTAAAGGGATGAGATTTTTGTTTTGTTTTTAAAGTCTGCTGAACAACCGGAAAGTAAAACAAAACACATCCACGTATATTTCGTTAGGGCAGCTGTTCTTCTGTTATTGCAAAAATGTTGCCATGTTGGTTTTAGTGTGTATGAGAACATGGCTTGAGTCTCTGTAGAGACAAACCCTTCTCATAACACGGTTTGCTTTCTCTTACTGTTTTTGGTGGATATCACAATGGTTGGTAAAATTACCCTTTATATTTTGATGTGTAAATTCAGCTAACTGGTTTATTTAACCAACCATGCTTAGATAAATCATAGCTTGATGTCATGATGCAAACTTGCTCCTATGTGAAAACTGGGTGACATGAATAGAGAGGCACACTCTAAAAAATATACGGCTTGACACTTCGTACATTCTCAGGCAAACTCTTGCTAATCATCTGCCATCTTGGAAATCCTTTGAGCTACAGCTTTTCCGTTGTAGGCCACAAGATGCCCTATTTTACATCATAAATAATGTTTTTTTAAAGGAAGCTCTTCACATATTCCATAGACTGACAACAATTGGGTCTCTTTCTTTCTTTCTTTCTTTCTTTCTTTCTTTCTTTCTTTCTTTCTTTCTTTCTTTCTTTCTCTCTCTTTTTCTTTCTCTCTTTTTCTTTCTCTCTTTTTCTTTCTTTTTTCTTTTTCTTTCTTTTCTTTCTTTTCTTTCTTTCGCAAGAACGCCTTTCCAGTGGCAACTGAAGCCCAAGTGACTAAGCTACAAAAATCAAGCCCCAGGCAAGCGAAGTCCAAGCCAGCTCCAGCTTGTAGAGTGGATCAATATTTCAGAATGACAGTGAGATGGGTTTGCCTTGTCATATTTATAGCCAGTTGTTGGCAAGGCCCATTGAGACGAGCAGATGAAGGGCTCCGTGGTAATTTCAGCCATGCTTGCTAGGAGCCAAACAGCAATTCTGCTTAATGGCCGAGGAAAAGCTAACTTGGCATTTCTGCTGTTCTAAGTATAGGGAAGGATGGGTCCACTCCATTTGCAACAAAAGCCCAAAGCGTCTCCAAAGCTTGCAGGACAAAAGAGAGGGCTTTTTTTCTTCTTCTTCTTCTCCTTTGCTGATTCTTTAGAAGCGCTGGAGAAGGTAATTGCAAATGCCTCGAGCTGCAAAGGCGACTGGCTCATTTGAGTCCAGACAAAGTCAAATCGCCTGGGCCATTGCGGGCAGCAACAACGAAGCTAATATTTTGGTCTCCAGACGCAGAGAAGCTCGATGCTTCAAAAAAGGGAGGGCGATTGAAAAAGAGGCCAAATTATAATACGGTTTATGGAGCCGTTGGAACATGGCAGTTTGAAAGGCAGATAGATGGCAAGGACAAAATACTTCTTTTCCTAGTGAGCCTCATTGTATGATATCACCTCCTACCGTACATCAGGCTCATAAACTGGTCCAAAATTGTCCTCTCTTAATTTCTCAGTGGCACTCTCGTCTTCGTTCTCATTTAACTCTTTTAAAATTTTGTGAATTTTTAATCTTGGCGGAAAGGCCCAATTACATAGCAACCCCCTGGAGGATACAAAGTCAATTTTCACCAGAAAAGCCGTCGGAAGTTTGATTGCAAGTGCAAGGGAATCCTCGCCAAATTGTCAAATGGCATTTGTACGGTAGCCCTCATCTCAAAGCACATAGGAAAACTAGGATTTCTAGATAACCTTTTCCCCTGAGATGCTGTTTCCCTGCAAGCTTTCTGTTGTGTGTGGCCCTGGACCTTGCAAATGTTGAGACTGTACTGCTGAATGGCATACATTAGGCACTTGTATGATTTGAAAAGACGCAACATAAGAAGGAAAGCAGGTGGCAGGGAGAGAAAAAAATACCTTCCAAAGACAAGACTTAATATAGACTGACATTATGGTTTTCGTAGTGTAGGGATCAATGCTTCAAATTCTCTGTGGAACTGGGTTCCAATTTCTTTTATCATGCTGCATTCACACTTAACCACCTCCTGCTTTAACTCCAGTGGTAACAATTTGCCAGACCGTATTGCATTTATTGCAGGGGTCTTCAAATTCGGCCACTTGCAAGACTTGTGGACTTCAACTCCCAGAATTCCTCACTGGAGGAAGGACAAGAAAGAATGATTAAAAGGAATGTATCGTAGTCGTTTCAGTGGCTAGCATCGCGCAAAGTTTGTGGTCCTCTTGGTTTTAGAGTGTCAGTGTTAATCCAGGCTGATCTGTAATTTCGGGCCCTTGGATTACAGGAGCAGAACCGCAGCGTATTTTAGAAAAAGGGCGAGAGAGTTGCTTCTGGCTGAACGTTTTCATGTTTTTTTTCCATCCTGGTCCTTTGCAACTTTTTCTGCATGGAGGCTCACATACGCTCTTGGCTCAATCTGCAGCCAAACCAAGCAGCCCCAAATTTGATTTCCCTGACATTGGCCCAACATTAGACTGAGCTTATGGGAGGCCTCTGCAAATATGGATTTAATAAATGACCTACTTTCTCTTACTTTAAACATTGTGAATTGATTGCAGATTTTGGTTCTGGCATAAAACATATTTCTATTCTTCCTTCCTTCTTTTTCCTCCTTCCCTCTTTTTCTTCCCTGTTGTCTCTCTTCTTCCTCTGCTTCCCCCCCCCTTCTTTCTTTTCTCCGTCCTGCCTCTGTCACTCCCTTCCTTTCCTCTCCTTCCTCCCCCCTTTCACGCACTTTTCTCGTTTTGCGGTTAAAAACAAACTCCCCGGGCAGCTCCTGCTAAACAAAGACTCCCCGCCAGAGGGCGCCCTTTGTTCGACTTTCCCCCCAAAATCTCCCAGCGTCGGAGACAAAAGCAGAGTCACCGGCGTGGGAAACCACCCCGGGCCGAGAAAAGCCCTGGCCGCGGAGCGTGCTGGGAAATGGAGTCTTTGCCCTGGGCAGCCTGGAAGCTCGCCGGCTGAGCAGCTCGGCGGAACTACCGTTCCCAGAAAGCATTGCTCTTTGCAAGGCTGGTAATGGGAAAAGAAAAGGGGCGAAGAAGCACGCACGCCATACACCGAAGCGGAGGGGGTTTAAGGGACGGCTTGTTCCCGCCTGGGAGGAAAGGAGGAAGAGGAAGCCCGAAGGCCTGCCAAGAGAAGCAGCTGACGGAAGGGGAAAGCGTGAGCGCAAACCAAGGCGTGGAGAAGACGAGAAGCTTGCTCTGGCCGCAAACTTTTGCTGTAAGTTTTCCTTTGCAGACGACGGCGCAGGCGGGCTGGGTTGGAACCGGGGCCTGGAGGCAAGGTTGCCAACGGATCCCACTGGGGCTTGCTCGGGGCATCCTTTGTCTCTCACCCCCAGGGGGCTTATCGTAGCTACTACAGGGCCGCTAGGAAAGTTGGATGGGGAAGGGAGGCCGAGAAAGCCCCCCTTGCCTCCATCGGCCGGGCGGATGGTCTCCCGAGTCCCTTCGCTTGCTTCTTGTTAGGGTGTTTGCTGTGATGATGATGATGATGATGATGATGGTAGTGGTGGTTGGTTCCAACGCTACCGCCGAGCTGCTGATTGGCATAGCTTGGAGGAGGAGAAAGGAGGGGATCCCGCGCTATCTTGGATGGACAGATCACCCCCTCCCTCCCCCCAATTGCTGGGGGTTGAAGTTGCTTCCGAGCCCAACCGACCGTCCTTGCCTTGCCTATCCATCCCCCTTTATCTGGTTTCCTGGTCACCACCTGGATGGCTGGTTTGGTCCATGGGGAGAGAGGCAAGGTTGGGCCCGTCTCTTCCCCCCCCCCCCCCCAGGCCTGGCATCCCTCTTTTTTGGGTTGGAAGGCTGCAGATCATTCCTCTCTTCCCCCCCCCCTTTCTTTCTCCCATCTGTTTTCCACAAAGTTTCAGGGTTTGAAAACTGGTCCTCTGGGTCATTGTTGAAGATGCTTTTGCTGAGATCCTGCTGGAATATCCCCCCCCCCCTCTGTCTTTGCAGATGGTTTCAGAGATAATGCTGAAAAATAGCCAGGAGACCTGTTGATCCTGCATGAATCATGTATTTGCTTTTTTGGAACAAGAGTGCAGGGCCAATCTTGTTTTTCCACTCTTTTCCCATAGAGGTGATTACTGGAAAACCTTAGTGCCGAAACTCAAAATTGAAGGGCTGAAGAATATAGATTTCTTAGAGTATCCCATCAGTGAGCGCTCAGTCGATCAGCATCTTTATTGAATGTATTGCTCCGTTGATTCCCTTGCAAAACTCCTTGGCTTTGCTACTTTAAAAAAAAATCCATTAGTTGAAAAGTGGACCTTTAAATCTGCCTGCCTCCTTTTTCCAGCTTTTAACTTTTCAGTACTGTAACACCTTATGATTCTGGTGTATAAAATCTAATAAGCAAGTACCAAAGATAAGACTTAAGGTCTCCTTCAAGTCAGGTTCAACTTGAGATGAACACACTGATGCGGTTTTTGTGGCAGTCTGAAAAGTCTTGCAAAGGGGCAAGCCTTAGGAAGCATCACATCACTCTTGTGGCAGGGAGTTCCGCCTGCCAAATGTATTAATTTTGCAGGCTGTCTAATACAGTCAGAGCAGACTCTGAGCCGCCACCACTCTGATTAAAACAGAAGACAGCAACTTAAATGAATTAAAACTAAATTCAATAATGAAGACTTTTCAGTCACATCTGCTGCCCTCTTATTGTCATTTCTCTCCCCAACTTTGATTCTGTCTGCAATTTGGGTCATAGGTTGTCTTAATTCTGGGGACGATTTTACCATGATGTAACTCCCTGAGATTGAGGCAGGATAAAAAAAAAAATCAAATCAATAAATAGTGCTATATACAAGATCTGGATAATTCCCTCATGGCATATTGACAGGGTTGAGTTAGCCTATCGCAGATGCCAGTGTAGAATTGACCTCAGCCAACCTCAGGAAACTAAATGGGGTCACACCAGAGAATCAGTCAAGCTGTAAAGTCAAAAACTATTTGGGAAAAACTGGCAAACCACTTTTGCAGGGGACCAAGAAAACAACCGAAATATCCACAAAGCCATCAGGAGACGGGGACTACATCTCACCACCCACCCACCCCCGCTTCTTCATACGTACAGGATGATGGACAATGTTTTTTCGCAACTAATTGTGAATTTCCCCTGCTTCTTCACGCTCCTAATGCCTTGATTCCAACTCCTAAGACTTTTTCTGAATTTATGTTCCAATATTTGAGAGGCTGCCACAAAGAAGAGGGGGTCAAGCTATTCTCCAAAGCACCTAAAGGCAGGACAAGAAGCAACGGGTGGAAACTGATCAAGGAGAGAAGCAACCTGGAACTAAGGAGAAACTTCCTGACAGTCAGAACAACCATTGGAACGACTTGCCTTCTGAAGTTGTGGCTGCTCCATCACTGGAGGTTTTTAAGAAGAGACTGGACAACCATTTGCCTGAAATGGTATAGGTTTTCCTGCTTGAGCAGGGGGCTGGACTAGAAGACCTTCATGGTCTCTTCCAACTCTGTTAATTCTGAATTTCCTAAGATCTGTAGGCCCAAACCTTTGGACGATTGTACGACCTCTAGAGCCAAGACACAAAGGAACTTGCTTCTTGTGATTCTCAGCTGAAAAATGGACCCTAAACTATATGCAGTTTTCTCCCAGTTAACCTCTCCCTCACCTCCGAGGGCTTCGTAAGAAAAAAAAATCTCAGTCATATCCCATGACTGAGATACCACCTTATCTGCGCCACATTTTAAGGGCAGCTTTGGGGCCACCATAATATTTGTTTGGTGTGGTGCCTTGCATTTTTGGTCATTGCTAGTATCCTAATCATTATTGCCATTCTTCGCAGCCGCGTGAAAGCACATGTATGTGTGTGTATAATTCCTTGTTTTTAAGCTGCAAGAAGCAGATTTGGGACCAAAAGGCTTGTTATTTTTTTTTCTACAATATAAGCTGATTTGCTCTATAGTAGTCTTACCATTGTATCAATGAGCTTGGCGTTGCACCAATATAGGGAAAAGTTACAGATATTGGGGCATATCCTCCAGGGCTCAACCTCAACATGTGAGCAGGGCAGAGATGGTGCTGTCTGAGTTTCTTCTTAAATTTTGACGAGCCTTCTAAACTGCCTCTCGTGAACGCCGCCGGTAGAGAGAGAGAGAGAAAAAGAGAGATTAAAAATGTATGACAGAGAGGAGCGGAGTTGTTATTCCACCTAAAAGTGAAACCACAAGAGATTTGATTTGATTGCTTGCAACATTGTCAGCTGAAATTGCAGCCTCAGTAACTGATGTGTGAGCAAGTTTCGTCTCGGCAATCTCTTTTGCTTGAAACAAATTGTTGAAGCTAAAGATGACTTATCTTCCCAAAGGACTGCTTCGTCCTCTGATGGGGGACAGCAGAGTTAAAAATCCCCTTCGGGCAGAGCTGGACTCCACGGCCTAGCCTCCAGTCTCTGGATTTCCTTGTGGCCTCCTCTCCGAAAACTAGTCATGCCCAACCAAGGTTGGTCCCTTGCAGAGGCCTGACACAATTAGAAGCACCAAAACATGCAGGAAGACCCCTGCAAAAATCTCTTTCATTTTTGCCAAATTGGTCAACCTGTTAAGATGGCCACTGCTTCGTAGGAACTGCTACCAACTCGCCATTCTTACGTTGAGAGGCTTGGCTCCTTTTGAACTGCTTTACAGACCAGCATGAGCGAACAGACTACACATTTCACGAAAACGTTAACATGATCAGACATCGATAACTGAAAAAAGCAGGGAGAGTTCAGATTCAGAACGGATGGAGAGGTAAGTTGCTGAACAGATGCATTCAGCCATAAATAAAAACACACGCTACTTGCAACAGATAAAGCAAAATACAACACGGGCTAAAAACCCAACTCGGTGTAACCTGCCATAAAAAAACCTGCTACTTTCAATGTGTTGCTCCCAAATCACTCCACGCCGTGCCAAATCGGTGGGTCAGTTTCTCCAGTCCAAAGAAAAACGGTTCAAAAAAAGCCAGAATCGTTAAGGGGTGCAGAAAACGCCCTCACTGCATGGATAATATAGTTTCTGGCGCTTCCTTGGATGAGCTGATGGAGGAGGGGAGGAGTTAGATGAAGAGGGGGCGGGGCAAAGGCAAAAGGGTGGAGCTAAAGGAGGGGGGTGGAGTTCCCTGCTGAATTGATTGATTTTTTTAAAAAAAGAAGCGTGCTGGTGGTTCAAAAGAGTAGCGGTAGTCCTCGACTAACAGCATTTCATTTAGTGACCGTACGAAGTTACGATGGCGCTAAAAAAAAGCGACTGATGGCGGTTTTTCGCACTTAACGACCGTCGTAGCATCCCTGTGGTCGCGTGATCAAAATTGGGATGCTTGGCAACTGACTCATATTTATGACGGTTGCAGTGTGGGTGTCACGTGATCCCCTTTTGCGTCCTTCTGACGAGCTGAGTCCACGGGGCAAGCCAGATTCACTTAACGGCCGTGTCTGTAACTTTACAACTGCGGCGATCCCCTTAACAATCTGTGGCAAGAAAGGCCGTAAAATGGGGCCAGACTCAATTTTTATCTCGCTTAGCCACGGAAATTGTGGGCTCAGCGGTCGTACGCCGAGGGCTGTCTGTATTCTTGAGACTGGGAGGGCGCGCCTCTGGATGAGTCTCTGGAGCTGAAAAGCTGGACTTCAATCTGGTTTTGAAATGCAAGTCCTTGCTGCTGTTTTGGTTCTGCCTGTTTCGAGGAAACCTCTCCCGGCTGTGATCGCAGCTTGTCATTTGAAGGGGGGGGGGAGTGCCAGAATGGGAGGAAGACTTCCACCCCATTGCTGCCTGACCTTGATATTACCCCCTTCCCCATGTTAACCTTTTTCTGCTGGCAAAATTGCTCCATCCAAACAGGCCTGTTTGACAAGTGTAGGAGTTTGCCAAGAAACCTGCTGAGAGCAATGTGGGTGAAAGAGGAGGGAGGCCTCGTTCTCTTGAATTCTTGACTTGCATTCGTTCCCGAAAAGCGGTCTCTCTCTGCCTTACAAAACCTTTGCAAATTCACTGGAAGGCTGTCAAATCCTACTTTTATCCCAGAATACTTTATCCCGGAATTCTGCGGTTGAAAAAAAGGATTGCGCCTCTGGATTTTGAAAACCCGCGCCTCATTCCCCTCTTGATGGGTATCAGCCCAGTAAAATCCAAACGGCATCAGGTTTTGATTTGCTTTTTATGATTTCTGACTTTGAAACTGCAGATTTTTTTTTTTTGCTAAAAGAAGTACCGTTCCTCTTGTTTTGAAACGCAGGACCTTTCAGAAATGTTGCTTCTTCTCCAAGCACAAGATTGTCCTGTTGAACCACTCTTTCCCCCCATCTTTTAGGGGGATGTAAACTGAAGAGTTGACCGAAAACCTGCAACAGGCCGTCATCTGTGGAAGCCTTCAAACAGCAAAAGATTGCAAGCTCTTGTCTTAAAGAGGTAATTTCTGATAAGTTTTGTTTCTGGGTAGTGATGTCTTAATTGTATTAAAAACCCGTGGGTGGCAGGAAGAAAACCAGATGGTTTTTTTCTCTCTCTCAACGTTTTAGAGAATCATGTTTCTAGTCCTTCTTGTTGTGAGGATAGGCTTAGAAGCTTCTGGGTAATGTTTAGCATGTTGAAAATGTAGAGAATGACTGAATACATTTTCCAGTATTTATGGAAGACAGTATGGTATCCCATGTTCATGATGCTATGTGGAGTACAGGCAGTCCTTGACTTAACGACCACAATTGACCCCAAAATTTCCGTTGCCAAGCGAGACATTAGTTAAGTGAGTTTTGCTCCATTTTACGGCTTTTATTGCTGCAATTGTTAAGTGAATCAGTGCGCTTATTAAATTAGTAGCACGGTTGTTAAGAGAATCTGCCTTCCCATGACTTGACTTGTCAGAAGGTCGCAAAAGGGGATCACCTGACCCCAGGACACTGCAACCGTCGTAAATATGAGATAGTTGATCTCGTGACCAGAAGGATGCCACAATGGTCGTACATGTGAAAAACAGTTATAAGTCATTTTTTTCAGTGCTGTTGTAACTTTGAACGGTCACTAAACAAACTGTTGAAAGTCGAGGACTGCCTATGGTGATCTAGTTCTTTTATTTCATGTTTTTACATTATATATCTGAACGGGGCTTGATCTGAGTTAAAATTGGCTTTTGGGGAACGTTCAGTAGTTTGCAGAAATGCTTACTTCGTTAAAGGTAATTGCTAAGCTAGAGATTTTGCAATAGATCCCTAAGACCAGGAAAAAAAAAAAAAGCAAGCTTCTAGTCCTTAAGATCTGGAACCACCATCCTCTCCATCCTCCCTTAAGCGCTCTCCAATCCTTAAAGCTTTACCTAACTATTTCTTTTATCCCTATGTAGAATCTGGGAAATGATATTCTCAAATTAAAGATCATTTGCTGGATCACCTGTTGCTGTGTGTTGAAATAGAACATTGTGATGCAGGAAGCAACACACACACACACACACAAATAATACTTTGTGTTTTTGAGAAAATGTACTGTACTCTGAAGCTATACAGAATAGTAAAGGGGAAAACCCAGAGGATTTTCTTCCTGGAAATGCCAACCAATTTGTAATAACAGCGGTAGGCCGAATTGGTTCCCTTTTTGGTCTTTTTCTTTCTTCACCGACATTTCACTTCCGGAACAGATAATAAATGTGTGGGAACTTTCAGTTTGCTTTATTTCGGTTCTGTGCCATTATACATCTGAAAATTTGGGTTGTTTTAAAAAAAAAAACCAGTTTCTTTCCTTCATCATAAACCAATAATATTTTCCCACATCACTCTTGCCTCTTCCTTTACAAAATGTGTTCCATCCCAGCTGTTTATGTCTTACTTATGATAAAGGAGAACTGGATTAATCTCTTGCGGGTTTTAATGTTAATGTTAACTCCTGCCAGTTTTAATCCCTCTTAAAGCTTGGGTTTTAATGGTTTTTCTCAGTTTAAAAAGCTCCCTAGTGTTAAAAACCTCCCTTTTAAAGCAGAAGGTAATCTGCAAGGCAGATCTGCACACTCGTTTTTTTTATCGCGGGTACATGAATATAGCAGTACGAATGTGACACACACACAAGAGGTATCTTGTGTAAAAACCTGGCTTTCTAAGAATTTTCCATTCCCCCTCCTTCCCTTTCTGGGAAGAATGGAAGTTTATGTTTCCCACAGTTAGCTTAAAAGCCTTTCTCAGTTTGTCTCAAATTTTGATTAAAGCCAGTTGGAGATAATGCCTAATTGCCGTTGCAACTGCACAGGCAAGGAACAAGTGTGAAAGGAAGGGGCAGCGTTCAGTACAGCCGGAGAAGTGGCTGAGCTGTGATTTCCTTTCCTCTGTGGAAATCCTAACCTGCCAGCTGGAATCCCACAATTGGAAACGATCCCAGAGGTCATCCAGTCCAACCCCTTGCTGCGTGTAGAATCCACCATGTGGTGAGCCGCTCAGTTATTTAATCCATACAAATCCTTCAAATAAAGAAAAATAAATAAAATTGCTGAAGCACGAGAGCCAGTCTCGATGAAAAAAAAGGGACTTAGGTCTGTTTTTCCCAGTTACGACCGTTGCAGCCTCCCTATGGTCATAGGATCAAAATTTGGACCTTTGGCAACTGGCATGTATTTAGGATGGTGTTGCAGTGTCCCAGGGTCACGTGGTCCCCTTTTGTGACCTTCTAACAACCAAAGTCAACGGGGGAAGCCAGAGTCACTTAATAACCGTGTGATTAACTTAACCTCTGCAGAGATCCAGTTAACAACTGTGGCAGGAAAGGTCGTAAAATGGGACAATTGTGGTCCTAAGTTGAGCACCACCTCCCTTTTCGGACAACCCATTCTGTATCTTCTTGCTGCTGCTCTCTGCAGTTTTACTTCCATGTCAGGGTATCATTGACATGCAGTGAAAATGGTGAAAAAAGTAAGGTTCTACATTTAGGCAAGAAAAACCAAATGTACAGGTATAGTATAGGGGGTACCTTGCTCAATAGCAGTAACTGTGAGAGGGATCTCGGAGTCCTAGTGGACAATCACTTAAATATGAGCCAGCCGTGTGCTGCAGCTGCCAAAAAGGCCAACACAGTGCTAGGCTGCATTAACAGAGGGATAGAATCAAGATCACGTGAAGTGTTAATACCACTTTACAAGGCCTTGGTAAGGCCACACTTGGAATCCTGCATCCAGTTTTGGTCACCACGATGTAAAAAAGACATTGAGACTCTAGAAAGAGTACAGAGAAGAGCAACAAAGATGATTAGGGGCTAAAGCATATAAGGAACGGCTGCTGGAATTGGGTATGTCTAGTTTAATGAAGAGAAGGGTGAGGGGGGACATGATAGCCATGTTCCAATATCTCAGGGGCTGCCACAAAGAAGAGGCAGTCAAGCTATTTTCCAAAGCGCCTGAAGGCAGGAGAAGAAGCAACGGATGGAAACTGATCAAGGAGAGAAGCAACTTAGAACTAAGGAGAAACTTCCTGACAGTTAGAACAATTAACCAGTGGAACAACCTGCCTCCAGAAGCGGTGAATGCTCCAACACTGGAGGTTTTTAAGAAGAGACTGGACAGCCATTTGTCTGAAATGGTATAGGGTTTCCTGCCTGAGCAGGGGGTTGGACTAGATGACCTCCAAGGTCCCTTCCAACTTTATTATTATTATTATCAGTAGTGGCAACCACGTATAACTGACATGCAGTGGCAGATAGTATATCTCATTACTGCTGATTGGGGATTCACCTTAACCCACAGGGCAGAGAAGCCCGACGATTTGCAGGAAATCAACCCTGCCTGGCTAAACGGGCCTTACTTTGCCTAATAAATCCCAGATATTTTGTTTTTCAAATGCTCTTTCTAGCGCACCCCTTTTACGTGCTGCGGTAGAAAAACATCTTTGACTCTTGGTTTCAGACTGCCTGCCAAAGCCCAGAAGGTGGATCCTGCTTCAAGGAAAATTGTAAGACGTTCTTGAGGTATTTTTTGTTTGTTTGTTTGTTTCCTTTTGAAATCAAACGGTGTGACTTTCTCTCATCTATTTTTACCAAAACCAGATCCTCAAAGCGAAGGAGTTATAAAGGTAGCCACCCGTTGTTTTAAATTTACGACTCCAGCTGTTGCATTTCAGAAGAAAGCCTGCTGCAGGCATTCAGCCCAGCCTACCTGTGACTTCTGAAATGTGACCGAGCGGGGGTGTGGAGCAACTACTTACCCTGAGTTATTTTTACACTTGGTGTAATGCGGGAGAGGCAAGGTGCCCTCCTGGTTGAGATAATTTTAGGACCCAGTCTAATTTTAGGCCAGATTAAAAATAAACGGGGGGAAAAATATGGGGGAAGTTGAAGCTAAAATAATTTCTAACCCCCCCCCCCCCTTTTAAAGCATCACAGTGGATAGGCAGGCGTGCAAGGCTGTGAGGCTTCACGTTAGGATGGGAATCTTTTTCTGACAAAGCCCAAAAGTTACCGGTTATGTGAAACTAGAATTCATTCTTTGTTTGCAAATGTTTTACCCAAATCAGAATACAAGCCACCATCAAGATAAGATAAGATAAGATAAGATAACCTTTATTGTCATTTTTATACTGTGGGCACAACGGCACACATCAAAAATGAAATTTAGTTGCCCGCTCTCAAAGTGAAACACATACATGACACACACCTAAACATCCTATGAACAACATATGTATAGACCCACATCCCTACAGGCTTGACGCTGTGATTCCTGGATGAGTTGGAGTAGCGTTGACCAACATGTTCCTCGGGTGACACCTTAATGTAGCTCGTTGCCCTGAACAGAGTGGGTAGGACTAGATGACCTTAGTAGCCCCATCCAATTTTATTTATTACCAATCTTTATTTTTAATCTTATTTAACAATCCTTGGTTTAAGTGAAACGTCGTTCTGAGAAGCAGAAGGGCATTGTTGTTATAATTGGGCGGGAGAGATCTGGATTCAGCTTCGGGTTCAGGCAAGATTTAATCACCCTCTCAGCCTGGTCTACTCTGCAGGGTTATTGTGAGGCTAAAAGAAAGGATGCTTTGCATCTCTGCAGCAAAGCAGAGATGATAATTTTATTTTTATTTTATTTTTTCAAATTATCTAGGTATCGTCCATGTTTTCTTCTCTACAAAGTGCATCCGCCTGCCAGTGGCCAAGCTGAGGGTCCCCGGCTCAGCGATGGACTCGGACCCCTACGCGAGCATGCAGATTGGCATGCGAGTGGTCCGTGGGGCCGACTGGAGGTGGGGAAACCAGGACAACGGCGAGGGCAACATGGGGACAGTGGTGGAGATTGGCCGGCAAGGCAGCCCAGCAACCCCCGATAAAACCGTGGTGGTCCAGTGGGATCACGGGACTCGCACCAATTACCGGACCGGCTTCCAGGGAGCGTATGATCTTCTGCTGTATGATAATGCACAGATAGGTACTTTTTTCCCCCCTCCCACCTGGTTCAAGCCCGAATTATGAGTTACATGGGGAGGTTTCTTGGCTGTTTCTGCAAATCCTTCTGGGCACTGAGCCGGGAGCTCCCTGCGGGAAGAAAAATAAGATTCAGTTCCCTCTTTTCTTCCGGGGCTAGTTCCCTAAATCAAGGATGCAAAGCGTCACCTGTGGGCAGACTTGCAAGTCCCAGCAATTCTTGCTCTCGTGGGGCTTATGGGGACTGTAATTCCAAACAATCCTATTCTTGCAAGCGTGGTCTGAACGATTGCAAATATCCCCCCCCCTTTTTTTTTTTAACCTTCCCCACCCAGGTGTCTTTCTGCTCTGGACATCGTTGTAACCCAAAGTATGTTTGGACTCTTCCCCCCCCCCCTAGGGGTCCGCCACCCTAACATCATCTGCGATTGTTGCAAGAAGCACGGCATTCGTGGAATGCGATGGAAGTGCAAAGTCTGCTTCGATTACGACTTGTGCCTGCACTGCTACATGAGCCACAAGCACGACCTCTCCCATGCCTTCGAGCGCTACGAGACCGCCCACTCGCAGCCGTAAGTCCGCTGGGTCGCCCACCCTCTCCCAGAGTGGCTTCTGTGGAGAGACCGCCCCTCCCTCCCTCGGGCTTTTTAAGAGCGTTGGTGAAGGGAGGAACCTGCACCGACCTTGGAATTCCTTAGCATTTCAAACTTTTCGTTGGTAAGCTGCTAGTCCTCATGGGGGCCCCCAGTTACAAGAGATCTCAGTTGCCCCGTCAGATTAGATTTCTTCCTGGTGGTTAGAGCGGGACACGCCTCAAGGTTTTCCTTCGAGATCTGTTTTTTTCCTCTTCTTCTAGTTCAGGGCTAGGCAACCTTGGCTCTTTTATGACTCTTTTATGCTGGCTCAGGAATTCTGGGAGTTGAAGTCCACGCGTCATAAAAGAGCCAAGGTGGCCTACCCCTGTTCTGGTTGATAACCAAATTTGAATATACTGTCCATTTATTCCTGAGGCATCTCACTCCCCCGCCCCCATCCCATAGTAAGAGTGGCCTCTATAACCCTCTAAAAGACTAGCAAATTATGAAGTGGCAGAAAGGAGGGGGGGAAAGCATGAAATAACAAACGAAGAGGACCATTTTGTTAACTATTTTTAGTTTTCATTAAACGGTGCCATCTGTTTCGTCCCAAAAACCAGGTACATGCCAGCCTTCGGATAACTTTGCAGTTCTGTTTAACACCAGAACAGTGTTTCTCAACCTGGGCAACTTTAAGATGTGTGGACTTCCAACTCCCAGAATTCCCCAGCCAGCCATGCTTCGTGAGTTTGAAGTCCGCTCATCTTAAAAGTTGCCAAGGCGGAAAAACGCTGACCTAGAAGCCAACATCGTTCCTTTTCCACCTGGATCTGAACACGTCTCCCCATCAACCCACAAAAGGCCGAGAGGCAAGGCCAGTTTGGCAGCTTGAGCTAAAGGCCTGCCAGTTTTTAATCTGATTCCAGGTCTTCCTTTCCAAGTCCAGCAAGGCCACAAGATCCATCACGGCTGCTGCTGATTAAAAGAGGCCTTTAATCACCCTTTTTATTAAGAGCTTCGTTTTGGGATTGAGGCTGACCCAGAAATTGCAGAGCTGGGAAATTCCTTTTATCTTGGAGGGATAAAACTGAGCTTGAAACCTCAGGGGCAAAGAGTTTATCTGTTACCTGTTTGCGTAAGGTGATGTTGGGATGCAGAAGAAAAATACAGAGGAAAAGGAAAGGGAATTTTAAAGTGCCCCCTTAAGTTTCCATGCAGAATTGGGCCAGAAGTTGACAACCCTGGTTTGGCCTACCTGAATGCACCCATAAATATTTGGGCTTCGTGTATTTTTTTCCTTTCTTTCTTTAGGTAGTAAATTAATGTATCAAGGAACAAAGCTTGTTACTCAATTTCAACTTTAATTTGCTCAGGAAGTTACATAATTTATTTTCAACAATCTGACAACCCTCCTCCCCTCACTAGGTTTTTTTCAAACTTGGAAAGATTGAAGCAAACTTATTTCCTTTTAATTTTCCAGACCTTTTTTATTTCTTTTATGGGTTCATTTTTAATTAAATACCACAGAAAAAGACAAAAAGCAACCCAGTTAACATTTTCTTCTTCTTGTGCCGTATCCGTTATCGGACGCTGGCGATCCTGTTTTTATCAGCAGCCGCACGAAAAAGTGCTGCTGAGTTTTGTCCAAACCAGTCCCTTAGATTTTGAAGCCATGATGTTCTTCTTCTGCCTGGACCTCGTTTGCCTTCAATCTTTCCCTGGAGGATTAAATGGAGTATGCCGTATTTTTCTGGGTGTTGCATCACATGTCCGAAATATTCTAACTTTCGTTTTTTAATTGTTTTGATAATTTCCCTTGGCTTTCCCAGGCGGCTTATCACCTCCTCATTTTACTGCACACATATCCGCACCTAAAAATAATATATTATTTTTATTATAGTTGATATTTATTAAAATTATGTTTGTGTGTCTTGCTTTGTCTTTAAATTCTGGTCCTCAATTTTTCACAAAATTTGCATTGATCTCTATATTAGTAGGTAAAAACTGTATGCAAATCTTTCCCCTCCCTCCCTCCTTCCCTCCCTCCCTCTCTTTCCTAATTTTTCAGGTGATAAACTTTCCCCAAATGAATTGTTGCAATAAGAAAAATCGCTCTGTGAGCAATCATTTTGTCTCTACCTGTTGACCGCACCATTTTTACATTACATTTTTTTATGCTCCCATCTCGCTTTTAAAAGCTCCATCAAGAGGAAAAAGGCTGTGCTTCTGACACAATTCTAGGGTTGATTGAGGTTGCTAGAGGTGGAATAAATAGCCTTATTTAAGGACCCTGAATCGTTTTAGCTTTGGAGGTAAGCCTCTCCCTATCCATGCAACAGATGGAAAAAATGAGGTTTATGCTTTTCCTTCCAGAGTCACTGTAAGCCCACGACAGAATTTGCCACGCGTTGCTTTAAAGGGGATATTTCAAGATGCAAAAGTCGTCCGGGGGCCTGACTGGGAATGGGGAAATCAGGATGGTAAGCATCTTTCAGCTGACTTTCTTTGGGGAATAGATCAGTTTCAGGGATGCCAGAAACCCCTCTTAACATATCGACAGCACGAATACTGATGCCTAGTTACGCATCTCATCCAGGAAATTCTGGAAAGGAACATATTTTTCAGCCCATGTTCTTCTGGCTTTTGGCTGGATGCGTGCTGAAATATAAAACTTGTGTACTAAAATGCCGGTTCCTTAAATGAAGATAGAACGACGTTTCTGCCGCTGGAATACACCTACTTCAGAATACTGAGCAATTCTCTTTGTCTACAGGTGGTGATGGCAAAATTGGCCGCGTGGTGGATATCCGTGGTTGGGATGTGGAGACGGGGCGGAGCGTGGCCAGTGTCACCTGGGCTGATGGTACTACAAACGTCTACCGAGTCGGTCACAAAGGGAAAGTGGACCTAAAATGTATCACGGAAGCATCGGGGGGTTTTTATTATAAGGAGCATCTTCCTAAATTAGGTACGTGTGGACCGTTAAAAAAAAAAAAAAAAAAATAGGAAGCATCAGCTATCCTTAATCTCTGCCCCCTCCTCAAAAACAGCTGGACCTTGCTGAGGATTCTGGCCCCCTCTAGTGGACTACAGCTTCCATAATCATCAGCTGGGCCTTGCTGGGAATCCTGGGGGTTGTTATCCAGTTCCCTTCCCAAGTGAAGAGGCGGCTGTCACAGGCAGACTGTAATTTACACCTAGCACAAGTCTTTAAAAGTTGCCAAGATTGGACAGCCCTGCCTTAAATACCTTCTGATGAGGTCTGACATTTTTGCCTTTTTTTTTTTTTTTAAATCTTCCCCTCCCTGGTCCTTCCTCCAGGCAAGCCAGCCGAGCTGCAGAAAAAGGAGAGCACGGAGGGGCACCCCTTCCAGCATGGGGACAAGGTGAAATGCCTCCTAGACATAGACATTTTGAGAGAGATGCAGGAGGGCCACGGAGGCTGGAACCCCAAAATGGCCGAGGTAAGCTTGTGCAAATGTCCACCCTTTGGTTGGAAGAGGGCAGGATCTCTTACAAATGTGTGGCCGGTCACTTTTAGAGGACGATGCCAAATGACCATGCTTCTCTTGAGCAGCAGGGATGATGGGGTGTTGGGTTTTGTTTTTTTTTCCTTCTTCAGTTTTCCTCTCCCCACCACATGCTTCTTTCCTCTCTTTGCTTCCTTCCCAAAGTTCATTGGCCAGACAGGAACAGTACATAGGATCACAGATCGAGGAGACGTGAGGGTCCAGTTCAACAACGACACGCGTTGGACGTTTCATCCTGGAGCGCTGACCAAGGTGGGTCAAGTTCATTCCCTGGGCAAATTATTCTAAAACTCGGAATGTGGGCTGAGGCAGGAGAAAAGGAGAATTTCCCCAGAGGGATGAATTATATTGGATATCCCTACAAAAGAGTATCCAGTCCTTCCCACTGTAACCATGACTCAAGTTAAAGAATCCACTGGTCTTTATGCAGAGTTGAATATATATATTACAGGTAGGCCTCATTGAGTGACCATTCAAAGTTACAACAGCACTGGAAAAAAAGGGACTCATGACTGGTTTTCACACTTGCAGCATCCCCAGGGTCACGTGATCAAGATTCAAATACAACTGACTTATATTTATGACCGCTACAGTGTCCAGGGGTCAGGTGACCCCTTTTTGCAACCTTCTGACCAGTCAATAGGGAAGCCAGATTCACTTAACAACTATGTGATTAACTTAACTGCGGTGATTCACTTAACAACGGTGGCAAGAAGGGTCCTAAAATGGGGCAGAACTCACTTAACAACTCTCTAGCTTAGCAACAGAAATTTTGTGGCTGTAAGCCGGGGGAACTACCTGTACTCAGCTCTGTTTAAAATAGAACTCCTTGGGTAGAACAGAGATCTGATCTGAAGGAGTTCTTCAGTATCACAGCTGGTAAAATATAACCCAGCCAGGAAGTAATTCCTAACCTTTCTTTGTCGATCTCAAAATACTAAGCCAGGATGGGTATTTAGCACTGGGAAGGAAGACCATCAGGAAATCTCACTGGAGAATGCCCACTGTTGGAGAATTCATCTGTTTAAAGAAAAATAATAATAATAATAATCTCCTCCTGATTTCCTCTGACATGACCCAAGTCCCAAGCCAGAAAACGTAGAAAAATTGCCTTTCTTCTCCCTTGTAGCTTAACACCTTCTGGGTTGACGATGTCGTGAGGGTGATCGACGAAATGGAAACAGTGAAACAGCTGCAAGCCGGTCACGGAGAATGGACGGACGAGATGACAGCGGTGAGCTCCCTTCCCTTAACACCCTTTTTTTTTTTCCTTTCCTTGCATCGATCTAAATTTAAAACCACCTCAACCATGTCCTCAACACTTTTTCAACCGAATCAAGGGGCTGATAGGAGAGGCCAGGAATACAAATTATCTGGTCCACCACGGCATTTTGTTCGCTCCCTGTTCGTTTTGGCCGAGTGCGAGAGACCACACGAACTCGTTATCTTTTTCCGGTTTACAGATCCTGGGCCACATCGGTAAGGTGATCAAAATCTTTGGGGATGGAGATTTGCGAGTGTCCTTTGCCGGCCAGTCCTGGACCTTCAACCCAGCCTGCCTGACAGCCTATCAAAGAGAGGAAGACGCAAACCTTATGACCACTCAGGACACCAGGGAGTCGAAAAGTGAGGGAGAGCTTTTACCCCGATTCTTTGCAAAAAAAAGAGGCTGCCTTTCTGTAATATTTTGTACATCAGAAAGGTGCAGCCCCGGACATTTTCAAAAGCTTTTCGATCAAAATTGCCCGGGAAATGATGAGGAGGTTAGGCTGGCCTTCTCAACTGGCTGGTGATGTTTGTATTTTTTGTTCCTTTTCATAGGTTCCTTGGTTTCCGTGGTGGGACGGTTACTCTCCCAAAAAATGGAGGCCGACAGCCCAGGCCGCCTGGTGGTTGAGGCAGCTCACGGAAACGTCAGCAAAGTTCGGGACTTGATTCAGAAATATCCCGACAAGGCAAGTAGCCTCTGAGGAACGTTCTCTGGGTCAGATCCAGATGAATTGGGAAAACGACACCCCCTCGCCTGCGCTGGCCCACCCCAAGAGCAAGCGAAAATGTTGTCGAAGCTTATTAAAAAATGATCTGTAAGAGGAACCATGTGGAAATACTTTTAAATCGGTGGTTCTTAAACTGGGGGTGAGGTGGGGAAGCACAGATCTTAGAGGAGTCCTGCCTTTTTGTGGATCCAGACTGGGACTCCCGTTGCTAAGATCTTATGTAAAACAACCCAAGTTTTCTTTTTTGCTGGGATCAGGGCGTTATTTGAGCCCAGGAAAAGGGGGTCAAACAGTTTTAAGAACCACTAAATTAATCGCCTCTTTCGTGTTCTTGATCCACTGGTTAAAGCACCAGGATAGAAACGAAGAGACGGTGAGTTCTAGTCCTGCCTTAGGCATGGAAGCTGACTGGGTGACTTTGGGCCAATCACCAAGGTATCTGTGAGTTCTAGTTCCCCCATTGGCATGAAAGCTGACAGGGTGAATTTGGGCCAGTCACTTCCTCTCGGCCCAACCCCCACCTCAAAAGGGTAGTTGTGTGGAAAATAGGAGACGGAGTACTAGTTATGCTTGCTGCTTGATTCATTTATAAAAATAACAAAAGTGGGATAAATATAAATAAACAAAAATAGATTGCGTGCCTTTTTTAGTCTCTGCCACAAATTGTTGTGGTTCTGTGTGGCTCTGATGCAGCCCAGATCCAGAACGGCCCGAGCCAGGAATAATACATTTGAGATTTAATAATAATGCATTTAATCCAGAATTAGCTGGATGGAAGGGAGCCAATGGCAGTTGTCCTGTTAAACAAGCCAGAGTTGGCCTTGAGAGTTGTCAGCTGGCCAATCCTGTGACAGATGCTAAATCTCTCCCCCAGGTGGATGTGCAGAACCAGGGCAGGACCGCCTTGCAGGTGGCGTCGTACGTGGGGCAGATGGAAGTGGCGAAGCTCCTGCTGCAAGCTCACGCAAATATCGACCTGTGGGATGAAGAAGGCGACACAGCCCTTCATTATGCAGCCTTTGGGTAAGTGGTCCTTGCTGAGGGCTATGGGGCAGGGCTCCCCTTTCAGGGAGCATGACGGTGACAAGGGGCGTGGGAAATACTTTTTCCCAAAAGAAATAGCTGCTCTTTAAAAGCGAGGCTTCCAAATAAAACATAAATAATTATGGTTTCCATTCAGAAGGCACGACATACAAGGAAGAAGGGATGGGGAGGGATGAGGAGAAAAAAAGCCAGTGTCCTCAGGGTTATACTTCTGACCTTAGGATGGAGGCTCTTCCAGGAATATGATGGGACGGTAGATAACAGCTGAAGGGGGTCCAAAGCGGCTGCCCTTTGGGGCCCCCTATTTCTCACTCAGTGGAGTTGGGGCGGTGGCGAAGCGGGAGGAAGGTGATGAAGACGGCTTAGCATTCTTCCCCATGTCCAGCCTTTAAAAAAAAAACAAAGAAATGAGCGTAGCAGGAGAAGGATTTTATTCCTAGCTCGTTTCTCCTCCCCTCCCTCGTGTCTTTGCCACCTACGGTTTTCTACGACCCAGGAATCAAGCGGACGTCGCCCGGCTCCTGGTCAGCAAAGGCGCCAACCCGAACCTTCTGAACACCGCCAGGTGCACGGCCTTGTACGTCGCGGTCAACAACGGCTTCACGGAGGTCGTGAAAGCCTTGTGCGAAAACAACTGTGATGTGAATTTGCCGGTGAGTCTCTCTCTCTTTGGGGATCGCAGCTCTTGAGCCTCTCTGAGTGGTCTCCCATCCCTCCCCCAATTTTTTTTTAGCTGTTGGGTTCAGTTTGAGCGGAAGGCTGCATTTTTTTTTTTTAAAAAAAGTAATCAACATTGAGAACTCGCCACTGTTCGGCTGTGTCAACGCCTTCGCTTGTCCTTTCAGGGTTCTTCGGGCGAGACCCCCCTTCACTACGCCATCACTGCCGACTTCAAATGCATCATCGAAGCCCTCACTGAGGTCCCTGGCATTGATTTTACCATCCAGAATCAACAAGGGTTCAACCTGTTGCACCACGCAGCCCTGAAAGGAAACAAGCTGTAAGCCAGAGACGAGTGAAGGCTGATATAATCGGAGTTGACTTCCAGGGCATGAGCAAAGGCAGGCTTTAAGGTCCCGGGGAAAACTGCCTGACACAGAAATGCCGGCGAGCCCATCAAACCCCTGAAAGGGCAGAGAAGAGGTCATTTGGCCTGCCAAGAGAATTATGCCAAGAGCATAGAAGGGCCTCTTCAAGAGGTCACCGTCTGAATAAAATTCCAAGGCTCGCATGCGTCTTTTAAATGGGAGGTAAACCTTTCTAAAGGCGCCCTAATAAAGGCAGGCCATCTTTTGGCACTAATGAAGGCGAATGTACCTGTGTGTCCCAGGATAATGTTGCAGGATCCAATCTGAGTCGGTCAACAGGACCAGAGGTTTAGTCTTCCGAGCTTTCGGATTCATGCCGGAACCCATCATCCTCAGGGGATTTCCCTCTCGCCAGAATGTGGAGAGAGAGAGAGAAGTTCCCTGAGGATGGTGGGCACCAGCACGAATCCGAAAGCTCGGAAGACTAAACTTCCGGTCCCCGGTGATCGACTCAGATTGGATCCTGTAATCTTTTCACATCTGGCAGGATCATTTCACGATTTCAGGGAGACACGGGGTGGGGCTGATCCTACAGAATTGGTGAAGCAGATGCCAAAATCACTTCCGGGGATGGCTGAGCTGATTTAATAATAATAATAAAAAAAAACCTACATTCATGCCTACGTTGTAGGTTTAGGTGGGTTTCCTACCTCCAAACGTGCCTTTTTTAATGCCAGGAGGGACCCCCAAAATGTATATTCCCTCTTTATGACAATCCGTACCCTAAATGCACATTTTTTCTTCTTTTCTTCCGTGTCTTTCTCTCCCCCCCCCTTTGCTGTCCTCTTCCCCACCCCCCACCCCCGGCCAGAGCGATCAAGAAGATCCTCGCAAGGGCTCGGCAGCTGGTGGACGCCAAAAAGGACGACGGGTTCACGGCTCTACATCTCGCTGCCCTCAACAATCACAAGGAGGTGGCCGATATTTTAATCAAAGAGGTAAATGGGAGGAGACATTGTTGGGGTGATCGGGGTGTGGAGAAGACTTTCTGTGTTTGGGGAAGGCATCTGCCCCACCAGCTGAGGATGCTATTTATAAGGTCTGTTCGGAAGCCTGGGATCTCCTAGTGGTCTCCCAGCCAGGCCTGTTCTGCTTAGGTTCTAAATGAGGGGTGAGGAGCTTTCTGAAACATTCAGCCCAACTCCCTCTTGAGGCAAAATTGCCAGCGAGGCGAGATCGATGCATTTTGGCTCGGTTGATCTTTTTATCAGTGGAGGAAAGGTTCTTCCATCTTCCTGGAAAAAAAAAAAAAGAGAAAACTATAGGAAGTCCTTGACTTATGACCACAATCGAGCCCAGAATTTTGTTCCTCAGTCATCGTGGTGGATAAGCGGTCAGTTATAAGCTTGGACGGAGTGCCAAGTGCGTGAACTTTGACCCCACAATCACAGGGGGTGGGGGGGCTGTAACTGGGCAGAGGTCGTCAGTCTCTTCTACACCGTGGTAATTTCAAATGGTCGGAATGGTCCTAAGTCGAGGACTGCCCGTCCTAAAAGCCCATCCTAAAAGCCCATCCTAAAAGCCCCACCGTAGAAGAGGGTCAGCCGCCTGTCGCCCTTTCAGAGAAAATAACCTGCCCAGATCCAAGGTGCCGCTTTGCGGAGCTGAAGGCGGCCGACCCTCCCCCTCCTCCCCCAGGGCCGCTGCGACGTCAACCTCAGGAACAACCGCAACCAGGCGCCCCTGCACCTGGCCGTCACCCAGGGCCACCTGGAGATGGTGCAGCTGCTGGTGAGCGAAGGCGCCGACGTCAACTCCGAAGACGAGGACGGCGACACCGCCATGCACATCATCCTGGAGAGGGAGCACCTGGTGTCCGTCCTGGTCGAGGAGCAGCCGGGCCGGGAAGACAGCCTCTTCTCCAAGGTGAGGGAGGGCCTGTGTAAAGTTTTTAGTGCCCCTTTGACGGATGCTAATAAACGTTCTAGCCAAGTATCCGTTTCTCCACAACACACAGCCCTATGAGGTAGGCCGGCTCAAGAAGTGAAACTCAGGCAGGGTTATTCTGCATTTATTCCTTCTGTCTCTAGGCTCTAATCACTTCTCCGAGTCCCCCTTTCAGCATCTCCCTCCTGCTTTCCCCTTCATGGCTCTCCCGCCCCAGATTCTGTTACACCCCTTCTTCTTCCGGTCTCCCTCCTCCCGTAGCTCCAGGCCTCCGGCTTCCTCGGCAACACCCAGCTGAATGTGGGAACCGCCCTGGCCTGCTACCTGGCTCAGCAAGGGGCCAACGTCCACTATGCCAACCACCGGGGCAAGTCTCCGCTTGACCTCGTCTCGGACGGGAGCATCGCGCACCTCATCCAGAACTTCTCCCAGAAATACAGGTGGGGGTCAGTCCCGGCGTCTCCCGCTCCTGACTTCATCCTCCTCGCAACTGCCAGGGACGCCCCCCTGACTTGGAATGTTCTTTGTGGCTAGAAATAAGGGGGTCCATTCTGAGCCCAGAAACGGTCCGGCTGTGATATTTGCGGAGCATAGGCAGAAAAAGACACGTGGGACGTAGGTTTACCGAGAGCGCATAATTTTACTGACAGATCCATAGCGGTGCGGACGAAGTGAAGCCAACACTAAAGGTTCTCGCAGCCTAGGTAAATTTCCCCTTCAGGCCAGCCGCTGTCCATTGTCTGCCAATCCGAGGCTTCCTTTTCCTTTTGGAAAACCGTCTGTGCCGCTCGAAGGGTTCCCATAACGTGACTCTGAAGTGAAGGAACTTTCGCAGGGCCCAGCCGGCTCCGTTGATTCCTCGGCCCCTCTCAACTCTTCCCCCCCCCACAAGGATTCCGTGGTCAAGCTGCGAGGACAATTGCAGGCAGGGGTAGAATCCGAATCGGCTTTTGCCAATTTCCTGCAAAGACTTGAGGAAGAGAGTTGGCCTCCGTCTCCGAGGTTGCACCACTTCCGCATCCCCCGGCAAGGCTCCGTTTCAAAACTGGGCACCCCGAGTGGTCCTTGCGCCCTTCTGGTGAAGGAAGTGGGGCTGAGCTGTCCAAAGGGGTCTGATTCTGCTCATGGGCAGCCACCCCTGACGAGGCCGCGCTGCCCTCTCGCCTTCCCTGGCCCACTCTTTTCTGTCCCTTGGCTGCAGAGAGCAGCAGGAGTCCCCCTCGGAGAGCACCACCACGACCAGCAGCCTGCGGAGAGTCCACACCACCCCCAACACCATGACCAACCTCAGCGTGGCAAAAGTGGTGGCCCCTTCGGAGTGCCTGGTTTGCTCGGAACTGGCGCTGCTGATCCTCTTCTTCCCCTGCCAGCACAGCATCGTGTGCGAAGGTACAGCTGCCCTTTGCCCCGTGTCCCGTGGCTGAAGCATCTGTTTCTTACTTTCCTAAAGCGAGGAATGAGAGTTTGTGGGGAGCTTGCATCAAGCTAATGTCTCTTCCCCACCTTTTACCTCCCCCAATTTCTCCCTGTAAATAGAATGTTCCAGAAGAATGAAGAAGTGCATCAAATGCCAAGTCACGATTACCAAAAAGTTAAAACAAGGTGAGCACGATGGCTTGAGTACAGCTAGTGCAGCTTTTCTTTTCTTTTTTTTTAATAAGTCACAGTTGCTTGTTCGCATGTTTCCCGAACCCCGGGTGTTTTTTTTTGTGTGGCACAAATGCTACCCTTGCATTTAGTTTGGGTTCGTTAGTCAGGTTGTAGACGCAGTTTGCAAACGATGCCAAGCAAACAAGCCAGCTGTTGCTTGGACTGGCATGTGAGTCTTAAGTGTTGGTTCAGACCAGACATTGTTGCCCAGAATAGAGAGTCCAGAAACAAATGAGAGATAAACCACAGTTAAGACACGAAAGCTCCCCCAAAGTCAGGATTTATAAGTAAAATAAATCACGGTGGACTAGATGCTTGTCTCCCCCCCCCCAGGATGATTTTCTGCACTTTTGCCCTTAGTCCCAAGCGACACATTTCCCATCTTAGCAGGATTTCCCCGCCAGCTGGGAAATTCACATGGAACGAAAAGATGCTTAGAAAGGGGATCCCGTGTGTGTGTGTGTCTTTTCTCACACCGACTTCCCCATCTCACCCCTCCCCCTCTCCCCGCCACAGACAACTCCGAAGTCGACGGTGGGTCGGGCCCCGAGGTCACCAACCAACAGAAGCTCATGGAGGATTTACAGAGCCGCTATCGGCAGATGGAGGAACGGATCACCTGCCCCATTTGCATCGACAGCCAGATCAAAGTGATCTACCAGTGTGGACACGGGTCCTGCCAAGAGTGCGGTGTGTCCTTGAACGTCTGTCCCATCTGCCGACAGGCCATCCGCGAGAGGATCCCTATTTTCGTTTGAGGACCGGCTCTGGCTTTGCCCCCCCCCCCCAAAACCTCGCTATCCTGCCCTTCCCTCCTTTGGGTTCGAATTCTGCTTCGTTTGGGAGAGTCTGTAGCGGGCCAGAGAGAAGGAGATCCGAACTACAGAGACTTGGGCTGGGAGATGTGGAATAACAGCTTTTCCTTCGCAGCTTTCTCCAATGTCAAAAAGAGGAGCAATCTTCCCCAAGAGAGCATGTTTCCTTCCGTCCCCTGGAAAAGCAATATTCTTGCACTTTAAAAGGCGGGGTCTGGGTCTGGCTCCGCCCTCCCGTCATGGGGGGCCCAGCCCACAGGAGAGTTGGTGCAGCACCAGCTTGGGTGTCGGGAAGGCGAATGGAAAAGGGATCTTAACTGGGCCAAGGAAGCCCTGATGGAGAGAGGGATGGGTGTGCACATGTGTGTTTGTGTGTGTGTGAGAGAATGGGTGTGTCCTTCAACATGAAGTCGTGAATGTTTGCTGGCAAAAAATACAACACGTCTGCACAAGCCTTTTTCTATGGGCTGGTAGCATTTCTTCCTTACACACAACAAGAGTCTCACAACAAGGGGCTTTTAATGAGGGAGCCAAGTCGGTGGGCTAGTTAACAGAGTAACAGAGTTGGAAGGGACCCTGAAGGTCTTCTAGTCCAACACCCCCTGCTCAAGCAGGAAACCCTTTTATTGTTTCAGACGAATGGCTGTCCAATCTCTTCTTAAAAACCTCCAGTGATTCATGGTCCTCACTGTCAGGAAATTCCTCCTTCGTTCCAGGTTGCTTCTCTCCTTGGTTAGTTTCCATCCATACTTTGGAGAATAGGCTGATCCCCTCTTCTTTGTGGCAGCCCCTCAGATAGTTGTAGGGCAGGAAGGAGGGAAGGCAATCCCAGAACACGGAAATCGGCCTTAGAAATTCCCCCACAAGGTTCAGTGGACACCGAGTGGAAAGGAGCTGGCATAATTACAATGAAAAGGTGAAAAATTGGCCCGGGAAGCACTAATAAGAGTGAAACAAACGTTCCAGGTAGCCGTTGATAGGAGTCAGATGGTGATCCTTTGGGAACCATTTGAGGCAAGGCCTCCAATAGGGCTGTGGCTGTTTGTTGGAGGGTGAAGAGAGCCTCCTGCATCAGGGGCAGCGTACCCTCAAGCCTCTGTTCACAAAACCAAATATGTCAGAAAGGAAGGCCTGGGCATGATGGACTTAGCCTCCCAAAGCAAGACATTTTCAGCACCCAGGAGAGCAGCAACACGGATGAACAGTCGGCTGTGCAGGTCGGACTAGACGGGGAGGCCATGATTCTGGACCAGGGCAGCAAGGCCTGGGTCAAACCCACCAGCTCAACTGTTGTAGCAAGTTGGTTGCTTAGCCCAAATTTAAACTGTGATCACCCCAACTGCATAATTATTTTGTATTAAAGGAAACGGGTAAGTTGTTCAAGACCTTGAGCTAGAAGGCTGCGAAAGTGAAACCCGAGCAGGGCAAAGGGTTACAACTCTTGCAGGGCATAACAAGTGTGTCCTCCCGTGGCTATTTTATACATAACAGCCTGAAAGGGACTCTATATAGCACAGGGTATGAAAAGAGCGCCCTCCTGTGATTATATTGGGCACAGCAGCCTGAAAGTGACTACAAAAACCATCTGTACAGCACAGGGCATAAAAACAGTGTCCTCCTGTGGTTATTTTGGGCACTGCAGCCCCAAAGGGGCTTCTAAGACCATCTATAGCACAGGGCATGAAAAGAGTGCCCTCCTGTGGTTATTTTGGGCATAGCGGCCTGAAAGTGACTGCAAAGACCATCTATAGCACAGGGCATGAAAAGTGCCCTCTTGTGGTTATATTGGGCACAGCAGCCCGAAAGGGGCTTCTAAGACCATCTATCTAGGTTCTGTTCTATAGGGAGATAAAGCAGTACTACATGTATATGTGATGTAGAAAAAAACCCTCTGCTAGTTGATCCTATTGGATCTGTGCAAAGACTTTTTTTGTGGGTTCCGGCAGGGAAAATACCAGTTCTCCCCCCCCCCCCCCCCCCCCAGGGAAGCACCTTAGAGCCAGTTAGATGAGTGGATGACCAGATAGCTTAAGGGGACTGGTTCCTGCTCCTCTTGACAAAACAGGGCCTGTCAACCTTTTCACCCATTGTGCCACTTTGAGGGCAAGGCAATATCCGAATCCCACCAGTCGCCTAGCAAGGTGTCAAAAACTTGATGGCCAAAAACAAAACAAAAAAAGGAAAAAAATGGTAAAAGTACAGGCAGTCCTCGACTTACAACAATTTGCTTAGGGACTGTTCGAAGTTACAACGGCACTGGAAAAAGTGACTTATGACCATGTTTCACACTTACGACCGTTGTAGCATCCCCAGGGCCCTGTGATTTACATTCGGATGCTTGGCAACTGATTCATACTTACGACGGTCACTGTCCCAGGGTCGTGTGATCACCTTTTGCAACTTTTTGACAAGTGAAGTCAATGGGGGGGGGCGTGGCCAGGTCGTCACTCAGGTTGTGGGGGGGGATGGGATTGTGGGTCTCTGGTGGAGGGGGCTGGGACGGGTGGGCGCCTTCCCTCCCTCCCTCTCTCCCTCCCATTGTCCCTTCCCTCCCTCCCATTGTCCCTTCCTTCCTTCCTTTGATATTTCCACCCACCTTCCCTCTGTTCTTTTTCTTGATCCTTCCTTCCTTCCCTCCCTCCCATTGTCCCTCTCAACACCCACAACTTCTGGAGGCAATTTAAATTTAAAACCTTAAAAAAAAAAAAAAACATTTGCTGTCCACTAGCTTTAGTGTCTCCAGCCAGGCATGCAGAGGGAGATGGGGTTAGAGTTTACAGAATTGTCAGCTTGCAACAGTAACTGACATGGAAGGGACCTTGAGGTCATCTAGTCTAACCCACTGCTCTCACAAAGAGAGAACTGTACTGTATGTCTGATAAATGCCTATCCAGTCTCTTCTTAAAAGCCTCCAGGGAGGGAACACCCAAAACTTCTGGACGCAATTTAAATGTAAAACCTTTAAAAAAAACAAAAACCACTGCCCCTGATCAGCATAAGCCTCTCCAGGCAAAATCCAAAATGGGCAGGGGACTGGGGGATTTCCTTCCAGTAAGGCAGGGATCTTCCAACTTGGCCCTTTTATGAGCTGCGGACTTCAACTCCCAGAATTCCTCAGCCAGGCACGCTGGCTGAGGAATTCTGGGAGTTGAAGTCCACAAGTCATACAAGGGCCACGTTGGAAGACCCCTGCAGTTAAGGGGTCAGCAGAATCTCTGCTGGGTCTGTGCCAGGGAGAGGAGGAGGCAGCAGCAGCCACAGGCTACCAATTCCAGGCAAATGCAAACAAACCATCTTGCAAAGCGCTGCACTTGCCAACACAATAAGAAGCAGAGCAGTTCCCAAAGGGATTGCAAACGACAGAAGTACAGTTCCACAGAGTAACAAAAAAAAAATATATTTTAAAATACATACAGAAGTAATTCTAGCTCTCTAGTCCTCAAGCCCAGCAAGCAGCAGATCTTCCACGCAGCTCCAGGAAAGCAAAAACAAAACAGCTCTTGCAAAAATCCCCCAATCTGCTTCGGCCATGTGACCAGGCACCAAAAAAAAAAACCCCCCCACTTCCGGCTTCTCTCCAAGCCACGTGGCTGCCGAGGCCTGTTTTTGGTCGCGGTTTTGCATGTCTAACAGTAAGTACCCTTTCTGAATTAATTCGTTTTTCTGAACACACGCTAAACAAACGTTCATACCTGGGGGAATTACCTGTATATAGCCATTCGTGTTAAAATTAAGAATTAAGTCCCGCTTGAATAACTGCCCCCTGCTTTTAATTAAACAGCAAGTTGCATGTCCGCAGCATTTAAACATGGAGACCTTGTTAAAGAGCCACTGATAGACTCTGGGGCTCCCTTTTTCCCCAGGCACCCAGTGGAAAGGTTTTTTAAATAAAATAAAATAAACTCCTAGGGTTTTCTTTGCATTTGTTCCAATTTACTGTGCATTTGAATAACTGCACCCTGCTTTTAATTAAACAGCCAGTTACATTTAAATATGGAGACCTTGTTCAAGAGCCACTGATGGACTCTGTGGCTCCCTTTTTTTTCCAGGCACCCGGTGGAAAAGTTTTTTAAATAAAATAAAATAAACTCCTAGGGTTTTCTCCTAAGATCGGCCGGGCGAGGCGAACCGGCAACATGCGGAACCTGCCTGTGCGCGCATTGAGACCAGCTCTTACAGCATCTTGAAAGCCTGGTGTTTTCTCTCCCTTCCTTTTATGCCAAGGGTAGCCTAGTTAAATTTCATTCTGATGCGGTCTTGTTTCTTGAGCTGACCTCCCATTTTGCTAAGAATCTCTATCTTCCCCAAGGTCAACCTTATGTTGGTCTATTGCCATTTCTCTTTCAAATGGCTGGGATTTTATACTTGATTGTGTTGTCTTCCATGGGGGATGTAAGCGTTCTAAGATACCACACCTTCACACAACGGGCTTGCACGGCTGCACAAAGGATGTTGTTTGGAAGCCGTGAATTCCTTGCTCATAGGACCATCACCCGGGTCCTTGAGTTGGCTCTGAGGATGCACTGAGGACTTTCTCAGATGTGTGTCCTTCCACTCTGGCTTTCAGTGCCACAATCATAAAGGTTGGGTAGCTGTGCCCGGGTCTGACACAACACAGGCCAACTTTAGGAGCAACTACATGGAACATTTCAGAAGATGGAGATCCCCCAAGTAATATTGGAAAACCTGAGGAGGAGAAACGATGAAGAGCTTGGCTAAGGTCTTTTGGTGCCTTCAAGGGGGATTCATCTTGATCCTCATGTCAACTTCTTTCATTCACTAATCTTTATCAAGAGCATGATAGAAGAAAATTAGAGATGGTGCCAAACATAGGTTTCCAGATGCTGTTGGACCACAGCCCCCAGCATCCCTTACTCTGGCCTGAGGCTGCTGGGAGTTGTAGTTTAGCAACATCCGGACAGGTTTTCTGCCTCTGCTACTGTTTTGTTCTTTGTATTCATTGTCTGTCTGTCTATCTCATCCATCCATCCATCCATCCATCTCTATTTCATCTAAATCTTTTCTTTATCCACTTTTTCTCTCTTCCCTCTGTGTATCTCTTGTCTATATCTCTTTATCTCATCTATATTTCTCCTGCTTATCCATTTGTCTATCCATCTCTCTATATCTCTTCTCTGTTTCATCTCTCTCTCCCTCCCTCCCTCCCTCCCTCTTTCCCTCCCTGCAACATCTTTTTTTGCTTGTAATCCATGGAGAAAGGTGGGGGTATTAGACGTATCATAAATAGAAAAAACACTTTTTGTAACATAACTGCTGCTAAAAGTGAAATGAATGCAGTAGAGCCATCATATACCAACTCTAGTAAAAATACTCCTCGTATGATATCTCACTGGTTGAATAATTTAAGAGACGTAGTAGTTATCCAGTGTGTTAAGTTTTCCTTCTCCCTCCTTGCCTCTTTTTCCTTACGTCGTGTCATGCTGGCTATAAATGTACAGGCCAAATGGTATAAAAAAGACTTTTGCAGAAATATTAGCAACTTTATTAATAAAAGTTAACAACACAATCCTTCATGCAACCCAGGTAAAAAAAGCAGGCAGGCTTTGATAGGATGATCACAATTGCCCTTGTGACTTCCCCCCCCCCTTCCAAGTGCCCCCTGGAGTCTTGTGTAAAGAAAAAAAAATACAGCCTCTTTTATCCCTTTTTCTAATTAAATAAATACAAAAAAAGAAAGCACCAAATTCTAAAGGGACAAGCTAAAAAAAGAAATGAAAACATGCAGGATATATATTTACTGAACGTCTGTATCCATAAACGGAAGTGAAGTGATGATTCATTACAGACATTCATAGCTAATCTATATTCATTAATTGTGCAAACCACAGAATAGTTGCAGCCATATGTTTTGTCTTTCCAGGGCTGAACAATACAGTAAGTCTCTTGGCTATAAATGCATTTCCATTGTGCAGATCTCAGCTCTCACATGCGAGAGATAAATCTCAAAAGAATCGAAACATCTGAAAATATTAAATCTTAAAGTCGAGTTAATGCATGTTGATTCCTTCAGCCTCAAATAGAACAATATGTTTAAACAAAGCATTATTTTCGCTGCAGTTCTAACAGTACGAAGACCTCAACAACATTTCTGAAATATCATTTCTGGCTGAAATAGATGTAACCTTAAAAAAAAAACTATTGGCTTTTTGGCTTTTTTAAAACAATATTTTTTATTAGTTAAGTAAAACATGCAAACGTAATTGTTGCATTGTTGCAATGTTTAATTTTGTTCACAAAGTCACTTCTTGAGGCGGGAGCCATAGAATTTGAATTAATACATAATAAATGAATAAAAAAGTAAGCAAAGAAAAAGATACCTACACATACTTAAAGGATTTAGATTAAAAAGAAAAAAAAAATTTAAAACTATTATAAGACGGGCATTTTGGTAGCTCCTTCTCTTTCTATAGCCCTCCCTTTTTCATCCATCCATCCAACTGATTATTAGTTAAATATTTTTATACTTTGAACATTTGTTTGCATCATTTTTTATTATACAGTTTTTCCCCCCACCAAAAACCACATTCTAGGTATTTCAGCTTGATATATTGCGTGTAAGGAAACCACCCCTGTGTGAATTTGGTTAGACTTCTGCTGTGAATATATTCAGACAGTTTTTCCATTGCTGTTTATTCTTTCATTTTAATCTTCAAATCCTATACGGATGGGACAGTTTTCCTTCCCCAATGTTGTGCCAATGTGATTCTTGCCGCTGTCAGCTAACACCTTAATACATTACCATGCTTTTCATTTATATCCTCTGGGATCAGACCTAATAAAGATATCCCTGGTTTTAATTCAAATTTCATTGTCAGAATTTCCTGCATGTTAAGGTGTATTTCCTTTTCTACTTTTTCTGATTATTTCCTTTTTATTTTCCCTTCCTGAAATGAATCTCTTTTCCTTCCTAATCTTAGGAGCGGGATCAAGTCTACGAAGGGATCACATTTGACGATTTCCTGAAGGTGAGTCAATCTTTTTGCATTTTTATTGGCTTAGAAAGACAAGGCTGGCATCCTGCCCGTATCTCTACTCAGCTCTGCCAAGCAAACCCCCTGCAGTTGTTTTTTTTTAATACTCATTTCCAAATTCACAGAAAAAATCTCCAGTCAGGTTTTTCCAACACAAAGTCTCCCAAATAATCAGCGTAGGGGAGAGATGGCGGATTAGGGCTGGAAATTCACTGGACATCACTCAATCCTTTCTTTTGCTATCTTGCAAAAACTGCTATACGGGTAGAGTACAGATAGTCCTTTGATTAAGTCACAATGGCACTGAAGAAGCTGATTATTACGTTGAGATCTACATGTAGTCTTAGGCTAGAACAGTGCTTCTCAACCAAGATAACTTGAAGATGGATGTAAGGTACTAGTTGACTTGGCCTACTCTTGTGTCAGTTCTAGGAAAAAGGTCAAACTGCTGAAGTTTGACTCAGAGGAAAATAATTGGAGCTAAATAATGATTGGTCCCAAGCATATCCATGGAGCTTCCTGGTTGAGCAAACATCGAAGCAGGATTATGCTTAATTTAGGGATTGAAAAGGGACCTCCTGTAGCAACCAAGCTTAGTGAGTTTCAGATCTTGCCTTCCCTAATCTCAGCCCCCCAGGCCTCTCATCCGTGGCCCCTGACCTTGTGGCTTCTCAAGCATAGGAGCCAGAACGGAAGATGGGAATCCCGACTATCTTCAGCTCTGTAGGGGTAGACAACCCTGGTGCCTGTTTGCTTAGAGGACTATTTCAACTCAACTTGAAATTGGAGAAAGGTGTTAGGAACTTTACAAGGGTGGTAGGGTTAGGTTAACTGGCCAAAGGAAAGCAGAAAAGAGTCCTCCTTAAGGGAGGTGGGCAAAAGGTTCACAAGAGGAAGCCCCCTCACGCAGGACCAAGCAAAGGTAGGGAAGTCCATGCATCCCCTTTGGAGTGAATCTCTCTCCCACCAGCTATTTTTTGGGGAAAATTTTAAGGCCAAGTCAACTGTGAGTCATTCTGGAATGTAACATTTGCTCCTTTCTGAAGTACGACTGAAGATTTGCAAGATCAGAAATTGTCTTCTCCTCTAACTCTGTTTTTTCTTTCCTTCCGATGCCAGATATGGGAAGGAATCAACATAGAGACCATGATGCACGTCCGCTTCCTGACCTTGGAACCCATGGCGCTCTGCTACTGACGGCAGCGGAGTAGCTGCAACCGGGCGGTGGGAGGCTTTGGAGATGGCTGAGCTTGTTTGGGTGGGTGGGAGGGCCACATGTCTCTTGGAGCAACTGCCACGGATCCACGAAGTTCAGACTCATCTGGACCAGCCACACAGATTCCTGTCTTGAGTTGAAGACCAACCTTCCAGTGTCCAGTAAAAGGACCTCTGCTTTGATGCAATGTTGTAGTGTTTGATATATTTGTGCAATTGTTGTGTTTTATTTCTAGCTTCCTGGGCTGTTACAAACCCCCAAACACCAAAAGGACCCCCCCCTACGTTATGAGGGGGGGTGCCATTATAAGGGGGTGCCCACGGTAAGCTAGCTTTCGGGGCGAATGGTATATATATTACAGGTAGTCCTTGACTTAACGGCCACATTTGAGTCCAGAGCTTCTGTTGCTAAGCGAGGCATTTTGTTAAGTGGGTTTTGCCCAATTTAATGACTTTCCTTGCTACATTTGTTAACTGCAAATGTTGAGTTAGTAACATGGTTCTTAAGCGAATGTCGCTTCCCCATTGACTTTGCTTGTCAGGTCACAAAATGCGATCACCTGAGCCCAGAACACTGCAGCCGTCATAAGTATGAGTCAGTTGTCAAGCTTCTGAACTTTAATCACATGCCACGAGGATATTGCAATTGTAACCTACTTCCTTCAGTGCTGTTGTACCTTCAAATAGTCACTAAATGAACTGTTTTAACTCGAGGGCTACCTATACCAGCTTTTATGTAGTAATATATATAGGCATTCTTCTATGTACATACTAGCATTTCGTATAGATAGTTCCATTTACTGAAATATGCTAATATGCACACATGTATATGTATATATATCCACACAGAGACACATAATTTGTCTATTTCCGGAATAAACTAATTATGCCAACAAGTCTCTGCATGTGTATATATGTATATATACATGCCCCAACGTTTCGCTTCTCATCCAAGAAGCTTCTTCAGTTCTGACTGAATGGTGGGGAATGGAACGATTTATATTCTTTGCAGTCATCTGGTCCTTAGTACCCCAAAGGTAAGTCGCTAGCGCTCGAGTGAGAGTCGTTGAGGCCTCTTGGGGGTTTATCTGTATCCTCGGGGTCACCTGGACCAGTGTGGAGATGGGCCTGGGACCTTCTCGGGACTGCTGCAAGGACCGTGTTGGAGATGGGAGATAAGTGGTGTCGTATCCCTCCCCCTCTGTCGAGAGAGGCCTGTTCGGTTTTAACACAGATGGCCTCTTTGACCCCTCTTTCAAACCAGCGGTCCTCTCTATCCAGAACGTGGACTTTGCTGTCTTCGAAAGAGTGGCCTTCGTCTTTCAAATGCAGATGGACCGCTAAATCTTGTCCTGGTGAGCTTAATGATAATAATAATAATAATAAAGTTGGAAGGGACCTTGGAGGTCATCGAGTCCAACCCCCTGCTCAGGCAGGAAACCCTATACCATTTCGGACAAATGGCTGTCCAGTCTCTTCTTAAACTTCCAGTGTTGGAGCATTCACCGCTTCTGGAGGCAGGTTGTTCCACTGGTTAATTGTTCTAACTGTCAGGAAGTTTCTCCTCAGTTCAGGTTGCTTCTCTCCTTGACTAGTTTCCATCCATTACTTCTTGTCCTGCCCTCGGCGCCTTGGAGAATAGCTTGACTCCCTCTTCTTTGTGGCAACCCCTGAGATATTGGAATACTGCTATCATGTCACCCCTAGTCCTTCTTTTCATTAAACTAGACATCCCCAATTCCAGCAAACGTTCCTGATATGCTTTAGCCTCCAGTCCCCTAATCATCTTTGTTGCCCTTCTCTGCACTCTTTCTAGAGTTCTCCTAGGTTGTGCCATGCATTTGTAGTTTGTTTTGTTTCTCCAATGTACAGATCTGTACATGTCACTACATTTTACTGCACAGATTGCATTGCTCAAGTTTGTGTGTAGGCGTTTTATTCTTGGGGGGGTGGACAAGCTTCTGCCGTAGTGCAGTTTCTCAATCTTGGCAACTTTTAAAGATGTGTGAACTTCGGATCCCAGAATTCCTGAGTGAGCATGCTGGCTGAGGAATTCTGGGAGCCGAAGTCCACACAGCTTAAACCTTGTCAAGGTTTTGAGAAACACTGCCTTAGTGTATTTTGGGGTTGAAGGTGTGCATGTATGTTGAGTTAGTTGAAAATCCTCCTGAGCTTTTCAGATATTCCTGCACTTTATGGATTGATGTTGCTTCGTTTGTTCTTTTGTCGTTATTGGGGGCAGGAGGGGACAAAGGATCCTACTGGATCTTTATCTGGATTTGATGAAGGCCCAATTGGGATAGCCACAGGTTCTGAGGGCTGCTTTGATGTGTTTTAGTCCTTCTTTTCCCTCTGCTGGTAGGTAAAACCTTCAGCCCAGCGGTGTAGGATTCTGATGACTTGCGTGTTTTTGCTCCAGTGAAGGTAAACACTGTGGGTTTTCTGTATACTTCAGTGTTGAAGTATGAATCTTGTCCTAACGGGTTTGTTCTCCTATGTTGTGCCATGCGCTTGTGAAGTGGTTGTTTTGTTCACGAACACATGGCACAACATAGGAGAACAAACCCATCAGGACAAGATTCAGCAGTTCATCTGTCTGGAGATTCTTAGTCAGCCAGGTCATGGTTTGTTCCAAAGGCCCTTTTCCAAAAGGCAACTAGACTTCCTTTGTTTTTCCTTGAAGACTTTCACTTCTCATCCAGGAAGCTTCTTGGATGAGAAGCGAAACATCTTCAAGGAAAAACAAAGGAAGTCCAGTTGCCTCTTGGAAAAGCACATTTGGAACAGCGGTCCATCTGCATTTGAGAGACGAAGACCACTCTGGAAGACAGCAAAGTCCATGCTCTGGATGGAGAGGACCCCTGGTTTGAAAGAGAGGTCAAAGAGGCCATCTGTGTTAAAACCGAACAGCCTTCTGTCAACAGGGGGAGGGATACGACACCACCTCTCCCGTCTCCAACAGTCCTTTCAGCAGTCCCAAGAAGGTCCCAGGCCCATCTCCACACTGGTCCAGGCGACTCCGAGGATACAGATAAACCCCCAGGTGGCTTCAACGCCTTTGGAGTACCAACGACCAGATGACTGCAAAGAATATAAATCCTTCCATCCCCCACCATTCAGCCAGAACTGAAGAAGCTTCTTGGATGAGAAGCGAGGCGGCAAAAAAAAAACACCCCAAAACATAAGCACCTCCCCCCACACTCAGATTCACGTATATAGTCAAGTCACAGTGTGTCCAGGTCATTCCAATATATTGGGACATACCCCTATTACTGTATGTGCCTGTGTACTTTAACACAGATGCACACAGTCATCCATGATCTATTGGGACCTTTTTTCCTAATAGATCTTAGCCTATATTGCTCTGTGTTAAGATACACAGACACATAGAGCAATATAGGCTAAGATCTATTAGGAAAGCCCCAATAGATCTTGGCCTAGATGACTGTATGCAACTGTGTTAATGTACACAGGCACATACAGTAATAGGCATATTCCCTAATATATGGTATATGTTTATATATCTACATATTACCATATATTAAGGTGTATACCATACTAAGGTTACCAGCTCTGGGCTGCAAAATAAGAAAAAGCCACTGGAGGGCAGCAAATTACATTTGGCACCATCTAGTGGCCTAGCATATTTCTGCAGCCCAGATCTGGTAACCTTAGAGCAGTCTTTTTCAAACTTGGCCACTTTTAAGGTGGATGGCTTTCAACTCCCAGAATTACTTGGGAGTTGAAGTCCCCCACATCTGACAAGTTTGCAAAACACTGCCCTGGCTCTATACACAATATACATCCAGCTGCATGTGTGCATCTTTCTTCTGCAGCTCCACTGATTATATATATATATCTGGGCAATCCAGGGACCCTCCATCATGTCACAATTTGCCTCTACGGCAAGTTTTCGAGAAGGAAGTTCCTAGAAAAGGAAGTGTCTTGATGGGGGCATCAAGATACCTCCAGAATACCAAAACCATCTTCCTGTTCTGGAAAGATTCCTTTGGGGAAACTGCTGGATTAGCCCAATCGGCGTGAGGAAAACAAGGACATTTAAAGTTGCCCAGAAAAGACCCATATATACCAGTCACTTTTCTCCTGATTGCACAAGGGCTGCAAACTCTCAGGTGCTGAGGCCTTGCCCGTCCGAGTTCTCTCTGGCCACCAAGTCCCATCATCCTCAGTCCATGCTGCAACGGCCAAGGAGAGGAATAACTGTGGTGCTCTCCCTGCTGGTTTGGCAGCTGCCCTAGCCCACCCAGCAGGGAGGCCCCACAAGATGACTTGTGACCAAGCCAGCAAAAACTGGCATGGAGAACGGATCAGGCAAAGATCCCCATGCTGCACCAAGTTAGAGATGTACTACAACTCCCAGCAGCCCCAGGCAGCACGGTTAAGGAGGGGTGCTGCTTCGGCAGTCCTGGTGCGATCAGGCAAAGTGCCAGTGGAGCTGGAGAAGAAAGGATACACACGTGCTTGACTTACCTGTGGCAGGATTTTCTCCAACTGGGATGGCCTCTGGATTTTCTCCTAATGTGGGATTTCGAAAACCAGCACCCCTGCCAATGAAACAGCCATTTTCAAGCACACCAACCCCCTCATCCCGAGACAAACGCTTAATAAAGATATTTTATTTACAAGAAAAACGCTCCCAAAGTCTCTTATTCTTCTTAAGATCTCCAGATGTTGCAGGTAGCGTCGGCGGCTGTTCCAGAAAGGCAGCACTGAACTATTTCAACTAGGTGCAAGGAATGGAAGCCCTCCCTTCCACCAGAATGGTCTCTGCACACGTGGGCTACAACCTGTCTTACTACCTCCTGATTCTTGGGCTAAAGCCTTTATTATCATCTCCTGATTCTTGCCTATCTATCATGGTTCCTGTTAGCCACCATCTCTTCTTCGTTCCCACAGCGCTGTTATTAAAGCTTTGGGGAGACCCCCATGTGCCCCCCTTATTCTGCTGCCTGCTTGGCCAACCCGTGGCTTCCGAGCCCTCCAAAGAGGTCTGCAGGAACGCCATCCTTGGGGTTCTCCTTCTCCAGGGTCCAGCTCAGCTGGACTTCCCTTCTTCCCACCCTGCCTAGATGTTGTCATAGAGGACCACAAGGCCAATGTTGTAGCTGTAGCCGGCCACTTCGTTGTAAGAGGAGCGGCAGACAGGAAGGACGCTCTCTGCCACCAGCTTGTCTGTGGAGAATTCGTAGGCGTAGATAATGCCTCTGTGCCTGTGCAGAGAGAAGCAAGGGGAGAAAAGAAAAAAGAAAATAAGCAGGGTGCTTTTCAACCAGCCTGGTTCCCAGCAGTTCAAAACCCTCTGGAGCAACTTTCCAACCTTGGCAATGTTAAGATGTCTGCACTTCAAATTCAAGCTGGCTGGGGAATTCTGGGAATTGGCCCTCACGTCTTAAAGTTGCCCAGATTGAAGAACGTTGCTCCAGACCAGGGGCCTTCAAACCTGGCCCTTTTATGACTAATGGACTTCAAGTCCACAAGTCATAAAAGGGCCAAGTTTGAAGACCCCTGCTCCAGACTCTGGTTCCTCTCTAGGGCCAAGGAGATGTTAAAATGCAAGCACATCAATTCAGAGTAGGCCCATGTGCTTGAAGGAGCACCCTTAATGGTTCCGGGTTGTTCTACTTTTAGAGTAGTGCTTCTCAACCTCGGCCACATTAAGACGTGTGGACTTCAATCCCCAGAATTCCCTGGCTGGGGAATCCTGGGGATTGAAGTTCAGTCCTCTTAAAGCAGGCATGTCAAACTGCTGGTCCATGGGCCGGATGCGTCACGCCGAAACCGTGCCCACCCCATTGCCGGCCATGGGGAACAAGTCACGATACGTCGCGCGACATCACATGATATCGCGAGTTTGACCTGCCTGTCTTAAAAGTAATCAAGGTTGAGAAACACTGCTCTAGATATGTCAACTGTCTTGTATTCACCTTCTTGGAAGTCAGCTCAGAGTGTGAGGAAACAGATGGGAAGGGAGAAGGGGAGGAGAGAGGAGATAAGAGAGGGAAGGGAAGTGGGAGGAAGAGGGGAGGGGAGGGGAGAAGAGGAGAGGAGGGAAAGGGAGGGGAGAGGAAGGAAGGGAAGGGAAGGGAAAGGAGAAGAGAAGATTTAAAACAGGATTTGGATAAGCTAAACTACTCTGTATTCCAAGAGGAGGCGAGGCCAATAGCCATCCAGAAGCAGCTGGACTATAATTCCCATCAACCTTAGCCAACCCAACCCATAATAATGGGTGCTGGAACATCTTACCACCCATCACGCTGGGTTTGTTCTTCCAAGCCACTTGCTGCTCACCAGAGCTTGCTTGCGATTTATAGCTGGCTACCCTCCCATCCTAAACCCCTGCCTGGCTTGGCCACAACATCCTGGCTCTCTGCCACCATAAGCTCTCAAACGCTCCTCCATTGTGGCTTCTCCTCTTTCCTTGTTTAAACCAGAGGTCTTCAAACTTGGCCCTTTTACGATTTGTGGACTTCAATTCCCAGAATTCCTCAGCCAGGCACGCTGAGTCCACAAGTCATAAAAGGGCCATGTTTGAAGACCCCTGCTCTAAAGCAGCCTTTCTCAAACTTGACAACTCTTTAAGACCTGTGGACTTCAACTCCCAGAATTCCCTAGCCAGGGCTGAGGAATTCTGGGAGTTGAAGTCCACAAGTCATAAAAGGGCCAAGTTTGAAGACCCTTGGTTTAAACTGAGGAAGGCCAACTTGGGGGAATGCCTCCCAGCGTCCCGCAATATTGTCTAGCTAAGGCTGCTGGGAATTGTAGTCTAGCAACCCTGAGAGTGGTGTCACAGGGCGCCTCCTGCTGGTTGAGATAAAAAGTACCACTGTGAGGGTCAGCTCTCACCTTCGGTGAGCAGTCTATGATGCTGGCCCCATTGGGGATGTTGGCCGTGATGAGGCTGTGGGAGCTGAAGCGGAGGTGGCGAATTGGGTGCCTGGAAAAATAAAGGGAGCCCCAGAGTCCATCAGTGGCTCTTCAACAACGTCTCCATAGTTGAATGCAACTTGCTCTTTAATTAAAAGCAGGGGGCAGTTATTCAAATGCACAGTAAATTGGAACAAATGCAAAGTAAAACTCTAGGAGTTTATTTTATTTAATTTAAAAAAACCTTCCCACTGGGTGCCTGCAAAAAAAGGGAGCCCCAGAATCTATCAGGGGCTCTTTAACAAGGTCTCCATGTTTAAACGCAGCGGACATGCAACCTTCCCACTCCCCATTTCCAAAATGAAAGGGACTTACTCTTAATTTTAACACGAATGGCTATATACACGTAACCCCCCCCCCAAGGTACGAACGTTTATTTAGCTACTGTTCACAAAACCGAATTAATTCAGAAAGGGTACTTACTGTTAGGCATGCAAAACTGCGAACCAAAAAACAGGCCTCTGCAGCCACGTGGCTTGGAGAGAAGCCGGAAGTGGTTTTTTTTTTTTTTTTTGTGCCTGATCACATGGCCGAAGCAGATTGGGGGATTTTTGCAAGATCTGCTTTTTTGCTTTTGCTTTCCTGGAGCTGCCTAGATTTGCTGCTTGCTGGGCTTGAGGACTAGAGAGCTAGAATTACTTCTTTAAGTATTTTAAAATATGCTTTTTTGTTACTGTATGGTACTGTACTTCTGTCGTTTGCAATCCCTTTGGAACTGCTCTGCTTCTTATTGTGTTGGCAAGTGCAGCGCTTTGCAAGATGGTTTGTTTGCATTTGCCTGAAATTGGTAGCCTGTGGCTGCTGCTGCCTCCTCCTCTCCCTGGCACAGACCCAGCAGAGATTCTGCTGACCCCTTAACTGCAGGGGTCTTCCAACGTGGCCCTTTGATGACTTGTGGACTTCAACTCCCAGAATTCCTCAGCCAGCGTGCCTGGCTGAGGAATTCTGGGAGTTGAAGTCCACAACTCGTAAAAGGGCCAAGTTGGAAGATCCCTGCCTTACTGGAAGGAAATCCCCCACCCCCCACCCCACTTTGGATTTTGCCTATAGCACAGGGCATGAAAAGAGTGCCCTCCTGTGGTTATTTTGGGCACTACAGCCCAAAAGAGGCTTCTAACACCATCTATAGCACAGGGCATAAAAAGAGCGCCCTCCTGTGGTTATTTTGGGCATAGCAGCCTGAAAGTGACTACAAAGACCATCTATAGTACAGGACATGAAAAGAGTGCCCTCCTGTGGTTATTTTGGGCATAGCAGCCAGAAAGTGACTACAAAGACCATCTATAGCACAGGGCATGAAAAGAGTGCCCTCCTGTGATTATTTTGGGCATAGCGGCCAGAAAGTGACTACAAAGACCATCTATAGCACAGGACATGAAAAGAGTGCCCTCCTGTGGTTATTTTGGGCACTGCAGCCCAAAAGGAGCTTCTAAGACAATCTATAGCACAGGGCAAGAAAAGAGTGCCCTCCTGTGGTTATTTTGGGCATACAAGGGACTACAAGGACCATCTATAGAGCACAGGGTATGCAAAGCGTGCCCTCCTGTGGCTGTTTTATCCATAATGGTGTGAAAGGGACTAAAAAAGACCATCTACAGAGCACAGGGCGTGCAAAGAGTGCCCTCCTGTATCTATTTTATATGTAACTATCTTAAATGGACTACAAAGACCATCTATACAGCACAGGGCATGCAAATGGTGCCATTCAGTTGTTTTTTTGGGCATGCTGGCCTGAAAGGGGCTACTAAGACCCTTAATGGTAGAGTGCGAAGAGTGCCCTCTGCTGGCTGGGGGTGTTTTGACCTCAAAGGGACTATTAAGGCTATGCATATCACAAGCGCATAAAAAGAGTGCCCATTTTTCGCCTGCTTCCCTCTAAGGAAGAAAAGAAATGTTAGCCAAACCAGTCAGATGATGGCCTGTTCTGGTCTATATATTCATTTAACCATCCCTTTAAAACCATGGCCAAAACAATAATTGTTTGTTTTTATTTCAGGAAAATAAGATTACAATCATCGTGGAATGCCAGTCTAAGATTGCATAATATCAGAATAAATTGCGTCACCATGAACAAAGTTTCTTAAAAGGCATAAGCGCTGATGAACTGTTATATCTCAGTCCTGTAGATTTATGATCAAGTTTCTTGTCAACATTTCTACGGCAAAAATACCATATAAAACCTTGGCTGCCAGATGTATAATAATCACTTAGAGGGCGAATTTTAAAAAAAAATTCTTCCAGGGATGCCAACAAAGATAGTTCTCGACTTACGACCACAATTGAACCCAAATTTCTGTTGCTAAATAAGACAACCATTAAGTGGGTTTTGCCCCATTTTACAAAGCAGCCTTTTTTTTTTTTTTTTGCTTTCAAAGGGCCCTTTTATTGTTTTCCTTGCTGGGTGTCGCATTTATTCCCTCGTGTCCTGCTTTGAGAAGCACTCCATTGCAAAGGAGATTTTAAGACAGGAATATAAATTGATAGTATCGATTAAAGTTTATCCAAGTCATCTTTAGTGGCGTCCGAGATGGATGGAGGAGACAAACTTTCGTCAAGCTTTTTGACAAAGGCTCTTCTGGCTGCGAGGAAGATTTTTTTTTTCCTTCTCCTCCGGTCCAAAATGGTATGGCGCCAGATCCACTGATTTTTGAGAGGTGACCAAATTAAACAGCCAGATGTGAGAATGAAAAATAAATAAATAAATGGCCTGAATTAAGAACCGTTCCTTTTGCTGCTTATGTAATATTTATTGTGGCTTTGTGTCAAGACATGTAAATACTGCAGATGGTGTTTTTTAAAATAGCAGAAGAAAATCTACAGAAAAGAATTGTGAAAGAAATCATACTGTGTATTCAAGATGTACAGTATCCCCTTTCTTTGGGCAAATTCAGTCCTGGCATAATGCCAAAAGAAACACTATTAATTACACAAGGTTCTAGTCCCTATTGTTTGAGTGGTAAGGCCTGCCTCGAATTTAACACATCACCTCCCAATTGTTCCAGTTATCTAAACACGTCCAGTAAGAGGGCAAGATAGATTTTCGTTAAGTATTTTTTACTTCCTGCTACATCCCACTGTTCTGCATTTCCTTGGGAGAAAAACTCATTGAACTCGATGGCATAAAAATGTCATTTTTTTTCAAAGCTTTCCCCGTTTTTCAAGCTGTCGTTTTTCTTCTCCATACCTGAAAAGTCTGAAAAGTAGCTGTGGACTTTAAAAAAGTGCCCACTGGGGGGGTTGCCAGAACCTCTAAATCAGGAGTGTCCAACCTTGGCAACTTACAAGACTTGTGGACTTCAACTCCCAGAATTCTGGGAGTTGAAGCCCGCAAGCGTTCAAGTCGCCAAGGCTGGACACCCCTGCTCTAAATTGCATCCGACTATTTTTCTTCCATTCCTGCCCTCCGGCCAACTTCACATCACAAAGTGCTAGGCGCTGATTCGAGTTCTCCCTCTTTGACTCCCAACAGCCCTGTGAGGTAGGCTAAGCTGCTAGAGAATTTGGGCTCCTGAGCTGAGCTTCCTATGTAAAAAGGCATGGGCAGGCTCCCCCCCCCCCCCCGTCTCAAAAAAAAGTGATGCTGGGCAAGGCTATTTGTGAAATAAATTCCCCAAAGGAGGATACGAAGACAAAAAAATGAAATTAAACATTGCAAACAGGGCCAAATAATGGTAGGAACAGAAGATGGGCACCAAAGGACCCCCACGGGGGCATCAGCCAGGCCCGTGCAAAATCCCTCTCTTGCAGATCAGATCCTCGTGGGTGGATCCCTGACTGTGGAACGGATCCCATCGATAAAAGTTTCAGGGCCTGCCCATGTGTGTTCAGAATCGAGCGATTGGGAGTCTATCATTTTCCTCCTCCTCCTCCTGTATGTGTGTGTGTGTGTGTGTGTGTGTGTGTGCGCAGAGGGATCTAGGGCCGCCCTCGTCCAGATGCTGAAACAGCTGGCTTAGCTCTTACTCCTTTTCCTTTCCAGCTGTTTTCCTTCTCCATTCCCTTCTTCCACAAGCAGAGATTCCCAGGATTTGGCTCAGGGCTGGCTCAGCGTGTCAGAGGCTGAACTCAAACTTTGGCAAAAATTTGCATCCTTTTTTCTTCTTCTTTTTTTTTTAAATCTCCCCAGAAAAGTTCTCAGCACTTCAATCCAGGAAATTTTGCCATCATCGCAGCCGACTTTTCAGTACTTAAAAAATCTGCCTTGCAAACTGGATGTCTTTGGGGTTGAATTTCCTCCCCAGTATTCTCTGTCGTGTTCGGTTTTAATTGAATGCAGCCATGGAGCAGTTCAAAAGTCTTTCTGCGAGAGTTTCTCCTTTTTTATTGCCTGCTGGCAGGCAGAAAAAACATAAATATTCAAGCCCTGGGAATTCCACCGGCATTTTCCTGCTTTTAATCCTTCTGGTGGTTTTGGAAGATTCGTTTGCCACAAAAGTGCAGAAGATCCAGGTAAGCCTCTGATATTTCCCCCTGCAAATATGACTGTTTGATTTATCTTGCTTGCTTCTCTTCCAAGGGGTTCTGTGGGAGGCCCTCCTGATACCCTCACAACAGTCTGGCAAGGTAGACCTAAAGTAGAGCAAGACAGCTCTTCAAATCCCTCAGGATGTGATCTGAATGCTACATGGCCGTTTTCTTTTCTACTACAAGAACAAATGCTACCTTTATGCATGTTGGATGGACTGTTGGTGTCCTCATCCTGTTTTAAACCTGGTGTGGGATGCTGGTCCTGCATGAAAAGAACTGGAGGTTTTGAAGAAGAGACTGGACAGCCGTTTGTCTGAAATGGTACAGGGTTTCCTGGATGGGCAAGGGGTTGGACTAGAGGACCTTCAATGTCCCTTACAACTGTTATTCTGTTATGATGGGAACTGGAGTCCAACATTTTAGACTACAATTGTTTCCCAAGGCACTTTCCATCCTAGCAACAAGACATCACAATTAAAAAAACATTCAAGCTTTCAAGAATGCTAATGATACATGCCTACATATTTGTCTGTATCTGTCTGTCTTATCTATTCCATCTATCTATCTATCTATCTATCTATCTATCTATCTATCTATCTATCTATCTATCTATCTATCTATCTATCTATCTATCTATCTATCTATCTATCTATCTATCTATCTATCTATCTATCATCTATCAGGAGCTGCATTTTTGTCAAGAAACTCAACATTTGAAATTGCCTCCAGCCTGTCTGTCTCTCTGAATATCTCTGCTTCCTTTCATTATAAAACTTGCAGCCACAAGTTTAGTGAATAGTTTTCGGCTTACCTTTATATCCCATTTTAACTCTTTGGCCCTAGAAGGCCCAGAATGCACAGCCATCCTTCCCTCCCGGGCCAGGCATTCTGTCAGGCCTTGTCCCTTCAAATAGGCAGGAGGGGAAGCTGAGCCTGAAGTCTCATTTCTGAAGGCACTAACTGTGCTTTGAAACTAACGTATTTCTTTCTCTAAGCTGCGGGAGAGTTTTAGCAGATGTGGCCTTCGGCAGCGCCGAAGGATGCTAGCAAACTCACAACATCTGGTGGTAAAACGATTCCTCTCTTTGAGTCCCCGTGGTCGTTTTGCACAGAGTGAGATTTGCAAACCAGCCACTGGGATTTTCCTCCAGAGAATCTCTCATCCATCCAGCTCTGGGATAAAGGATCCCAGAAACTGGATCAATTGAAACAACGTCGCCCTTGCTCCAATCCCTATCAGCGTTGCTCTTCTGGAGCTGGCAGATCTTCTTTCTGACGTTCTCCCTTCTTCCTGACCCTCTGAATCTCTTCCACACGCCGGCAAAGCTGTTCCAAAATTAAAATTTAAGAGGCTTCACCAGGGCCAGCAGCGCAGACGTTAGTCCTGCCGCAACTGGAGGAAAAAAGCAAATCCAAGGAGAAAAGGTTGGCATGGATGAAAGCCATGGAGAAGCTGGGTGACTACCAAGAAAGCTAATTCTCTGTTTCTTAAGCAGTGACTCACCCAGCCCTGGGTTTTTTTCTTCTCCCCCTTTTGCTGAGATGAGCAAAATTGAAAATATCGAGGAATTGCCTCCGCAGGGCTAGAGTTTGAGGCGCCTCAAAGAGTACTCAAAACCGGCTCCTTTGCTCTTGCTCCAGGAGCATTTTTTGCCAACAGGAACCGGCGGACGAATCCTTGGCCTTTCTCTGAAAACCTCCATGTCTGATCAGTGAAGGGGTGGGGGGAGGAAAGAGCAATTTCAGCTCTCCAGCCCAGAAAATTTGGATTTCGTACTTCTGGAGCGAGCTTTTGGCAGAGAAAAGGAGGCGGCAGCCGTGCAATTTCCACGACCCTCCCAAGCTAGATAAGGACGTGAGTTCAGGATTGTTTGGATTCTTGGTTTCTCTGAACGGCCCGGCATAAATTCCAAAGAAACTCCTCAGGAGGAGGAGGAGGAGGATTGTCGAAGTTGTGATATCACACAACCTCCCCCTGGTTCAGGCGTTGCAGGATCCCTTGATTTGCTCATTTTCATCCTCCTGAGTTTCAGTTGCCCCGTTTAAAAGAAACAAAAATAAAAATAATGCCCATAACACAAGCCCAGGCAGTCCTTGACTTATGACGCTACTGGGGGGGAGGCAGCTTTTCTGTCGCTAAGCAGGACAACTGTTAAGCGAGTCCCCCCTGATTTTACGAACTTTTTTTTTTTTGCTGTGGACGTTAAGCGAATCACAGTTAAGTGAGTCCTGCGGTCATTAAGTGAATCTGGCTTGCTCCCCCGCTGACTTTGTCGGAAGCCAAGTGGGAGGGTCACAAACGGCAACCACGTGTCCCTGGCAGGCTGTGCAACTGTTGTAAACTACTTGCCGAGCACCTGTACTTTGATCACGTTGAGTGTAAGGATGCTGCGACGGTCATAAGTGCGAGGACCAGCCATAAGTGGCTTTTTTTCAAAGAATGGCTGCTAAACAAAGAGTTGTAAGTAGAGGCCCACCTGTGTGCTCCAATACGTGCAATTCATGAATGGGAAGAAATGAGTCCTTAGGTTTTAAGATTATTGGGTTTTATTTTGGGGGATGGAGGAGGTGGAGCCCCGGCCGTCCTTGACTTACAACGGCTTGTTTAGTGACCATTTCAAGTCACAATAGCACTGAAAAAAGTGACTTAGAATCGTTTTTCACACGACCATCGCGGCATCCTCGTGGTCACGTGATCAAAATTTGGACGCTTGGCGACAGACTCATACTTATGACGGGGGCAGCGTTCCGGAGTCCTGTGGATCACCTCTTGGCACCTGGGAAGCAGATTTTATAACTTCCATGTTTTTTTCGCAGATGGGAGCTGGGGTGTGCGGGACCTAATAGCCCCCCAGCAGTCAAAGAGCAAATTAGGCACCATCCAACAGCAAAATAGGCAGCAACTATTTGGCTGTTTCAATGAGAATATCCCAACGGAGGCGTGTCAGAAACTACTTCAAGGAAACAATCCTGGCCTGTTGTAACTTTATCCCATTTCTTCACGGGAGGCCTGCTCACTGCACTGCTGTGGAAGAAATTAATTTCCATTCAAGCTTTTTATGCTATCTCCTTTTCTTTTAAAACAAGGTTGTTTGCAAGGAGGATGGCATTTAAAATATGTGTGTGTGTGTGTGAGAGAGAGAGAGAGAACCAAAGCTGGGGTGAAGCTGGAGATGTGGTTACCGGCAGCCATCAATCAAATGTTTTAGTCTCTTGAACGTATTTTTCTTCTTCTTTTCTGATGGGTGAGCCTTCCCTCCCCAAAATCTATAAGGCCAAAAAATGGCTCACCTTCAACAGCTGATGTAACGGGGCAGGCCATCCCCTGTGATTATTTGGGTCAGGAAGCAGTGAAGAACAGCAACATAAAAGGTCTTTTAAGTGTCATACATCAGCTGGGCCAATATTTTTCCTGGTTCCAGCTCTAAAAAAATAAAAAAAATAAAAATAAACCAACAGCCTTTCAGTAAAGAGAAGTCTTGGGGGATTCTAGCAACTCTGAAATTCATGCAGCGAAATTCGAGATGGCTTTTTTTCCTGCTCAAGTCAGATTTTAGTTTTTACTGTTTACCCCTTTCGCTTGGCCTTCAGGGCAGAAGTGAGCGAACTGATCAGCTGTGGCTTTCATTCCATTTCTAAAGGGGGAGTTGTTTGGACTTATTTTGTGCATTTTGTCTCGTCTTTCCTTGAGTTTTTCTGATCTTGGCCCCGTTCCCCCCAAACCACATATTTGTTGCACAGAGCAGAAAACTCCTTTTTTGCACAAATGTTCTGATTTAGAGAAGGTGCAAAAGTGCTTTCTTGTACAACAGATGACTAAAATAATCTCCTTCCCAAAATGTAGGGGAGTCTACCAGGCTGAGTGAATCTTGGAAAGACAATAAACAGCTAATATCCATAATTGCTAAATGGAAACACCACATTCAGTGGCAACTGAATTCCGAGAAATACACCCCAGGAGCTAGTAACTTGGAAAAAGCTTGTTTCTTCCTGGAAAATATCCTGGGCGTCTTGGCTCCTGTCTGATTTTGTAAGGTTCAAGTAGACAATCTGGTGTCATCCAGACATCCACCGTTTCTGGCATAAGCAGATCGATGGAAGGACGCTAAAATCCATCATAGCTGAAGGGTGTTAAGATCAATTGGTTTAAATTAGTTTAGAGGGAGAACCAAGACAGAAAATGATTTTTCCAGAAAAACTGGCTGCTGCAAAATAGGTAGGGGAAATGCTGAGAAACTGACTAGGTCTGGGAATGCTCTCAAGATGCTCTCTGTATTAGGGTTCTGCTCCAGAGCTTCTGACTTGTTCCTCTGTCTTTAAGGAAGACACGGCTATACCTGGTCCATCCCTTGGAGTTAACCTGGGTCTTCAAAAGCTTCCCTTTTCACTGCCACCTCCTCACCTGCGGAAAAAACGTTACACGTTGACCCCAGGACGACTCAAATGGGATCATTTCAACCTATCATACAAGTAAGAACATTTTCTCTCTCCCAGTGCTAAATTTGACACACTCACAGGTTGTTCTGTTAACAGAGTTGGTTTCTATTCATGCTAAGAAGGGGAAGAATATTTCCAATCATGAGCCAATGCTAATCAAGGATAGTGAAGAGGAAACAACCAGAATTAAATTTTTAGTGTTTTTTTTTTCGCTGAGTCAAGGGCAGTACAGTCGTATGGCAGTCACCCCAATTTAAACCAAGGATGTGTAATTTTTTTTCAGGTTGTTGACTACGATGATGGGCACCCTCTTGCAAAAAGACCCACTGAAGGGAATTGGTGAAGTTGGAATGAAAAAAAAAGGATGTAACTTAGGTTTCAGCTTCACTCAAGTCAATGCAGTTAAGACAATCGCTACCCACAGATTTAATATTTCTTCCCTCGTGTTAAGAATTATACTTCATTTTTAGAGTCCAATTTCCAAATCAGAAATTAATGCACATTATATCCATTCATTAAACAAAGGGTTATAAATCAGACCATTGTTTTCTTGACAGAAATCTTATGCAGACACCCAAATTGAGTGGCTGTTTAAGTCTCCAAAAGTCTGGATTTTTAAAATTTCTTTTGAACAGTTCATTTGACGCCATGAAATGCATATCTCATAAATCTTTCACCCCATCTCTTTATTTTCTTGTATTTGTACATCAGACTAAAAATGAAACACAATTACTTTGTTCCACACTTTCTAAAATAAATAAAACACCTGAATCCTACTTAAACGTCCTTTGTGCCTTTCCCTTAATAATATGCATTTTACTCCGTGCCTTCCCTTAAAAGTTCTGCATTTGTGTCATTTTTAAATTAAAAAAAAAAAACTGCAAACAGTGTTGCACAACTCTGAAAAATGAATTTTGCTTTGAGAGGTGCCAAGAGAGAGATGTCTGGATAAAAATTTGGACCCAACACCGTTGTTTTTTTTCTTTCTTGCAATCTCTGGAAGGACAAAGATTCCTTTGCATGGAGAGATCACAGATTCAAAGGGAAACATTTAGTCCCGTTTGGAATTATGATGGGCTAAGCTTTGATGGACATTGAAAACTTTTTTTCCTCTTTTTTTTTTTGAAATTTATGCTTGCCCACTTGCAAATTGCAAATTCAGGAAATGAAATCCAACCTCTGTGCAGGCAATCATTGCTCCCCCCCCCCATGCTTGGAACAAAGCAACAACTTTTAGCTGACGCAGAAATGGCTGAAGGCAACATAATTGTTGGCATTTCAGTCTTCTAAAGCTCACGGAACAGTGTGACAACATTGTCTCTTTTGTGATGGCTGGCAGGAAACTGCCAAGCAAAAAAGAGGGTGTTTTTTTTTTTCCCTCCCTGGAAAGCTTGCCAGGTTAAACCATGCCAAAGTCAAGATTGGCAGATGAGACCGCACTGGCCACAGCAAACCTCATGCATGGCTTGTGTTTTTTTTCCTTCAAAAGGCTTTTAGCTCATATTTGGCTGAGGGGGGGGGGAAAACTGTCTGTCCTCTTGAAGCTTGATATGTTTTTCTTTACAAATATACAAATACCTGTATTTTTATATACCAAGCCTTAATTCGAGAAAGATGCTTATATGTAGACTTGGCTGTTTCTCTGCTCCATCTGTGGTCTCCATGGATGCTGAGAGAGAGAGAGAGAGAGAGGAAAAACAAGAGCTGTAAGGATTGTCCCAATTAAAGAGAAACAGTTCAAAGCAAACCTCCTGGTTTACGAGCCTGGAATCTGCTTGTGCAATGCGATAGTTTTGTGGTTCCTCCTGACAAGTCAGCCAGCTTGAGATCCATTAGGGATCTCAAAGATCCCCCAAACAGGTAAGGGAAATGCATCACTTCTACTGCAATACAAGACTTTATTTGGCCAAGTGTCCTCAGACACACGAGGACAGTTACAACCATTAAGCCGTGGAACGACTTGCCTCCAGAAGTTGTGGGTGCTCCAACACTGGAGGCTTTTGAGAAGAGACTGGACAGCCATTTGTCTGAAATGGTACAGAGGGTCTCCTGCTTGAGCAGGGGGCTGGACTAGAAGACCTCCAAAGGTCCCTTCCCATGCTGTTATCCCGATTCCGATTAAATGGATCCAAAGTGAGTCCTGGTCCATTTCCTGTCCTGGTTTTAACTTTTTATAGCTTCACCCCAAATTCGTGGTTGATCCTCAGCCGAAGTCAAACTCGGGAATCTGTTGTGAGCTGATCTCTTGGTTGACTTTTGTCTTCCCCTGCAGAATTCTGTCTTTCCCCAGAAACTTGATTGGCCAAAGCCAGACCAGGAAAGGACTGACCGCAGCTTTCCGTATGTGGAGCAATGTCTCCCCGTTCACCTTCCGTGAAGTGCCAGTGAGTTCCCCCAGCGACCTCACGATTGGTAGGTCCTGATGGAGAAGCATCCTTAAATTAGGGTATTGTATATGGGCGGTCCTCAGTTTACAGCCATTCGTTTAGGGACTATTCGAGGTTACGACGGAACTGAAAGAAAAGCGACTTAAGATTGTTTTTCATACTTACGACCGCTGCAGTCGTGTGATCATAGTTCAAAGGCTCGGCAACCGGTTCGTATTTACGACGGTTACAGTGTCTGGGGTGGGGTGGGGCGTCAGGGGATCACGTTTTCCAACCTTCTGACGAGAAAAGTCCCTGGGGAAGCAAGATCCACTTAACAGCCGTGTGACTAGCTTAACAACTGTAGCGATTCACTTAAGAACTGTGGCAAGAAAGGTCGTAAAATGGGGCAAAGCTCACTTTGCAACTGTCTCACTTAGCAACAGAAATGTTGTGGTCGTAAACTGAGGGCTACCTGACAAGGAGTAACAAAGATTACAAAGGATCCAGGACGATGATGGGAAGCAGAAAAGCAAGGGTTTCCTGCCTGAGCAGGGGGTTGGACTCGATGACCTCCAAGGTCCCTTCCAACTTTATTATTATTATTATTATTATTAAGAATGGCTGATTGAGAGCCTGAAAAAGACCCACTTATAAACATCTTATTTCTGAGGCTTATCTTAGACTCAGTTCCCTAACGAGAGCCACATTTTAACAAAACGTTCACCCTCTTGGTATGTCTAACTACTTGATCATCAACTGCTGGGATGACTAAGGCAGAAAATGCCTCTCGCAATCAATTTTCGCGTTTGTTTCCATCCCCAAATCAGAGGGCCACATTGCAACATCTGGAAAGCACCAGGTCACCGCAGGGCCGAAGAGAAGATTTACACGTTCTTCCAGATTTGGGGGAGAAATAGCTTAGCTTCACCAGATCATGTCGTTCTATCTGTTCTATTGAAAACAGAACGTTAGTTTGGCTGGGAGCGAAGAATCTGGCGGGGGACGAGTTGCAAAGATACGGCTTTTGAGGGCTTTACCCTGGCCGGGTGCGACACGGAAATGAGAAAAGGAAGTTGTGGGTTAATACAACGTTTTCCAAAGAGTTGCTTTGGGCTCAACTTTGTGGCCAGAAGTAGGGTGAGGATCACATTCTAAAAATCGTTAATAGGTGGGGGCCAGGACAAAAAAAAAACCCCAATATTTTGCATGTCTTTAATTCCAATTAAATATGGTCACAGGAGTATAGAAGTGAGAATTTCACTTGCTCGATTAGACTGGTGATGTTTGGGAAATGTACCCCATAGCTTTGGGAGGCCACAGGCTCACCCCAGTTTCTAAGGGATGGTACAGGAAATGTGCTTAGTTGGCTTGACAATTTGGGTTAAATTAATGCCGCGTTTCTCAACCTTGGCAACTTTAAAGTTGAAAAGCAATACTTGGGGATGCCCAGAAGAGCAAAAAAACTAGCCAGGATGGTCCTGGTTTGTAGGTATAAAGTAATCTCTCTCTTTTTTATTGTACCCCTCTTTCTCCATGCCCTACACACTACCTTCCAGGCTTCTACCCGATCAACCATACGGATTGCGTGGAATCGCAGATCCACCACTGTTTCGACGGGACCACGGGCGAGTTAGCCCACGCCTTTTTCCCGCAGACAGGAGAGATTCATTTTGACGATCACGAGTACTGGATCGTAGGGGACACTCGGTTCAGCTGGAAAAAGGGTAAGTAGGCTGGATCCCAGGATTTCCCCGGACCTTCATTGTTTTAAAAAAAAAGAAAAGAAAAGAAAATTAGCTGGAAAGGAATAAAATTGAGTCCAAAAGAATAAAAGGAGGTTAAAGTTACTGAGTAGATGTGTATGAAATTAGGCAGGTGTTGTTGTTGCTTTTTTTCTCACCTGCTTTTTGGACCTGTCCGATTTTGCCCTCCCGTGCCTGCAAATAAAAGAGTTTGCTTCCGGGAACATTGATGAATGTTCTGATGAAAATTCTGCTGAAAATATTCCTGCCAGTTGAAGTTTTTGCTTAACTGTTGCTGCTGTTGCAAGCGCTTGAGTGTTATGGAGGGTCTGTCATGCTCCCTTTCTCGTTAGAAAAACAAAAGGCTGTTTACATTTTTCTTCCATCTGGGTGATGGCTTTTTTTTCTACAGGCTTTGTGGGCAGCTCAGCAGCCACTGTTATTTTTTTAAAAGACTTCCATAAGATGCTAAACAGATGGCCCTTTGCTTGAGATGAGCCATTCCCATTAAGTTGTGTTTTTTTTTTAAAGAGTACTTCCCTAAAAAGTCTGTCTGATGTCTCTCTCTGTATGAGTCCCTGTTCTGGGCCTGTCTCCGCAGACAGGGATTTGAAATAGCAAATAAAGAGCTCCTGAATGATCAGTCGCTGCCTGAGGTTATAAATTATCTTCACTCAAGGAGAGTGTTATTGGGAAACCCAGCCAAGATGCATCATGCAGAGACACAACGGGCAAACTCCACTGTCTTCCTCTTCAGTTTGTGATCTGGCTATCTGATGCCCCATTTGGGAAGAATATAGAACCAAAATTTGCAGCTGGTTCTTTCAAGCTGCAGAGAGCCAAGGGTTTATGCAAAAAGCAGAAAGAAAAATTGAATTTGAATGGCGGAACTGCCCATCAAATATGGAATAATTTCCCCTTTCATAAGAAACATTTTGATTGATCAGGGCTTTGTCGAAAAGATCTGGGAGACAAGATCTGACTTGCCTAATGCTGAATACTATTTTGCAACCGTGCTGTTTTTAACAGTCTCTCTAAAGGATTGTCAACCTCACACAGCCCGTTCCTCTAGTCTAGGCTGAACAGGAGACAGAAATTATTCGCTCATAAAACTAATCTCTGAGCTTTGCAGAGGGACCCTGGGATTTATTCCGATCAGGAAACGGAAATTTGACAACAGCGAAATCCCTGGTGGCAGATGTGCTTGTCTCCAAGACAAGGGAAATCTGTTATTTCCTTTTTGTGCCCCAAACATCCAAGAATTAACTTCACGAGACAGTTTGCAAGCATTTCCTATTTAGGAAGACCGAGCAAACACATGAGAATTTTTTGCATTACTAAATTTCACAACAGCTGCAGCTTGGGTCAAGACAGGATTGTATTTCGATATTTCAGGCTTTTATTTATTTTTTTAAATGAAAAACAAATCCTTTGGGCTCCATGAGAAAGGAACTTTAAACCAAGACACGGAGCAATCTAATTCAAATACAGCTGAATCCACTTTATTGCTACTGTTTTAAATTAAAGGAGGGTTAGGAGATTTGCTTCGGGGCTTGAAGGATCTTCTAACCTCTGGCGTCTTATGTTTCAGGAAAAAGGAGCTGTGCTCCCCTAGTTTTTAGCCACTTGGAAAGCAAAGTCTCCAACCATTTGGGTATCCTGCCCTTTTGCAGAAGAGGGGAGAAAGAGTTGCAAAATGACAGCCCACTTTGGCTACCAAGCTGAAGCTACCATTGCTGGATGCAGCGACAGTATTAACTAAAGGACGCACACTTGTGATCACCAGAGCCCAAAATTTCTGTGGCCAAGTGAGACAGTTGTAAAATGAGCTTTGCTCCTTTTTACGACCTTAAGTGAATCACTGCAGCTGTTAAATGGCTAACACGGTTGTTAAGTGAACGTGGCTTCCCCCATTTTGCTTGTAAGGAGGTCCCAAAAGGGGATCACATGACCCCTCCCCGGGACGCTACAACCGCCGTAAATATAAGCTGGATGCCAAGAGTCTGAATTTTGATGACGTAACTGCGGAGGATGCTGTAACGGTTGTGTGAAAAACGGTCGTTAAGTCACTTTTTTCAGTGCCGTTGTAAACTCGGTCACTAAATGGACTGTTGTAAGTCAAGGACTACTTGTTTTATTTTCCCACCATTGATTCAGAAAAGCCAGGCCACGATATTGCATGAAGCAAAGCTGATCTGCTGAAATCCTTGCTGTTCCTTTTTTGCTGTTGTTAACCCTGGAAGATAAGACGGAAGCATCCCAATTTATCCAGAATATCTTGTATAACACACTGCGGTGTTTTCTCCCTTACAATTCAGTCAGTTAATTACGTTCCTTTTTTCCTTTTTCAGGAGTCTGGCTGACAGACCTGGTTCACGTGGCTGCCCACGAAATTGGCCACGCCTTAGGTCTTATGCACTCCCTGGATCCCAGTGCCTTGATGCATGTCAACGCAACCCTGACGGGGAAGAACACAATCTCCCAGGATGAGATGTGGGGATTGTACCGGCTTTATGGTAAGTGGGTGCATCAGAATTTTGGAACTATTGATCATCTCCTTTGCCAGTTTTCCTGATAAAAAGGGCGCCGGTAGCTGCCCTGTGCAATTAAGCCTGAACAGAGATAGTAGCAACTATGCAAAGTGTCTGTGGAGATTCTTATCTATCCAGGTCGCGGTGGTCCCGAAGATGCTTTTTCAAAAGGCAACTGGACTTTTTTTTTGTTCGTCCTTGAAGACGTTAGAGAGAGTGCCAAGGACCAGGTGACTGCAAGGAATATAAATCCTTCCATTCTCCACCATTCAGTCAGAGCCGAAGAAGCTTCTTGGATGAGAAGCGAAACGTCTTCAAACAAAAAACAAAACAACATCCAGCTGCCTTTTGGAAAAGCACCTCTGGGGACCACTGTGCGAAAGGACTAAGATTTGGAGAACTGGGTGTTTAAAATCCCCGCGTAGGTCTGTAAAAAGGCAAGAGGCAAGAAGACACAAGGAAGAGAGAGTTTGCCTGGAGAAATCACAGGGCCTGTGTGTCCCTGTTAAAATGGTTTTAAGGTCAATCCTACACCCTCATGAAGGTAGCATTATCTATCCAAATCCTTGGAACTAGGACTTTGGCTTCGGCATGCAGTGGCTTTGAGTTCCCCCAGACTTCCTTCTCTGGGCCTCTGAAAGTCAGAACACGTCGGGCAGAGAAAATGATAGGTTTTCAATCCAACGCTGAAATTCAGCTGAAGGGTGTTTACAGCTTGGAACAGAGCACTGAGCTGTGGTGCAGGGCAGCCTCCGCGACGGTGGAGGGGGACGAAATATATATATATATATTATTGTACCATTTGTGTTTCAAACTGTTTGGACTGGCGCTCACCACCAGCTGGTCTTCGTGCCAAATGTGCAGTCCACGCCCGTTTAAAAAAGAATTGGGGGAATTATTTTCACGGCTATCCAATCAGCTGAAAATGTCCTTCTCTCTTTACATTTATACTAAATATTTCTTTTCTGGAAATAAAACTGTAGCTCCCCCCCCCCTGCCATCTATGCCGGTGGTTCCTCACTGCTTTGAAAAAAACCTCAGCAAATTAGAACAGATTGACTAGGAAGATGTGTATTTTATACCTTGTGAAAACATCAACAAAAGTGATTTTCCTCCCCTTAAGTTGGCTCCATATCTTTAGAGGACACAACGAGGCTGTTTCATATACCACTTTTACATGCTACAGTAGGAGAAAAGTGCTAAAGTTTTGAGATGTCAGGATTCAGCTCCATCCGCAAGGTTCCTCCAGAAAGGTTAAACCCAGCCTGTTAGCTTAATCTGAACTCGTAGCCACGATGGAAGAATGAAGGTTTGCTGCCATTGGGACTAGTTTGTCTGGCGCTTTGTTAAATTTGACCGCCAAAACTTCGCTTTTGGGTCAAATCAGTTCAGTCACAAAATGAACTTTTTCTTCTTGGAAGTCCCCTGTTTTAAAAAGTGAAATCCCCCCCCCTTTTTTTTCCCCCCCCCCCCCCAGGCTGCAAAGACCGAATGTTTATATGCCCATCGTGGAGTCGGAAAGGCTACTGCCGAACACGCCAAAGGTTTATGAAAAAGCAGTGTCCGTACAGCTGTGATTTTTGCCTGGGTAATTCTCACAACTCACTTTGTTGTAAATGGTGCAATAAAAAGGGGAATTGATTCTCTTCGCAAATATTTCTCAACTTTGGCAACTTTTAAGAGGGGTGGACTTCAATTCTCAGAATTCCCCAGCCAGCCATGCTGGCTGGGGAATTCTGGGAATTGAAGTCCATCCCCTCTTAAAGTTGCTAAGATTGAGAAACACTGCTTTAAATGGATTGCTTAGTTTTAGCAGGGAGCCACTGCTGGTATAATATTTTCCCAAGAGTTGGGAACCTCCCTGCGTTCAGAGGAAATTCAAAACCCCGAATCTTGTTTTCTAAATGGATTTGGCAGGGGAGGGAAGTGACAACGATCTGTCACAGTCACAGCAAAACACCGTCATTTGCCCCACATCTGGCCTGGCTGTGAAATGAAACAATTCCAGAGACGAACCACGAACCCTTTTGCAGGGTGAAATCAATTAGCAACGAAAGAAACGGGAGTCCTGGGGCAGATTTGCTAAATTTTAGCAAGGGCATTTGGCTTCCTAAAAAGATGGCTATTCTGGATCACATTTACATCACTTATTTTTTTAAATTTTTTTGGGGGGTAAGGGATAGCTGCGCTAATTCCCTTGTTTCAAATCTGAGCTGATGTGTCTGTTGTTCCGCTTTTCCTTGCTCCGATGGCAGCGTTCCCTTTCCCGACGGTGACACCCACCCCGCCGCCCCCAAGGACGAAGACCAGACTGGTCTCCGAAGGCCGGAACGTTACTTTCCGATGTGGGCAGAAAATCATTCACAAAAAGGGGAAAGTTTAGTAAGTTACTCGCATCTGGATTTTTGAACTCTTGAGATGAATGCAAGAGAGAAAGCTTTAAAGGCTAAAATGACCTTTTTCCCCCCAGAATTGGCATCGTTTCGTAGCTGCCAAACCTATAGACTAAAAAAGATCGCCAGGTGGGCTGTTATTAAGCATGTTGCGTGGGCTAAACCGTGTACAGTTGATCAATTGATTATTCTTTCTTTCTTTCTCTTTCCCTTCCTTCCTTCCTTCCTTTCCTTCATGCAGTTGGTATAAGGAGAAGGAATTGCTAGAATATTCCTATCCTGGCTACCTGTTTCTGAATGGCGACCACATGAGCATCATAGCCAACGCCATCAACGAAGGAACGTATACTTGCATCGTGAAGAAAAAGTCCAAAGTCTTGACCACGTATTCTTGGAGAGTCAGGCTGAAGCATTAACATGGGACGGTCTGCAAGGACTTACAGACCCCCAAGTCACTCTATGTGGGTTCACTTCCTCACCTCTGTTGCCGTATTGCACTTTTAACAACCGATCCGTCATCACAAAACCCAGATTTCCCAGGTTGTCCCCCTTCCAGAAGGAGACTGCGGAAATGCTGGTTTCCTCCTTGCATTTGTCATCATTTGTTTCTTGGCCAAGCCTGCTGGGGATGATAGGATGTATAGTCGAAGTCATAATGGGGTCCAAGGGGAGGAGAAATAGGCTACAACATGAGCTAAAAGAGCTGCTTTTTTTTTTTTTAAGTTGCTAATATTCTTTAGGAACCATTTTACACTTATATTTTCAGCTACGTTCTGCTACAATCTGGACCTTGGTGCTCTGTCATCGAGGTTGTTTTATTCAATTTCTACTTTCCTCTCTCCTGGAGCTGTTCCAAGATGGCATATATAACATCCCTCCTCCAATTTCCCCCGACAATAAACATCTTATAGTGCAGGTTGGGGATCTGGGATCTCTTTAGAACAGAAGAGATGCAAAGAACATTTTAGCCAAGGCCTTCATTATTCTACAATTCAGTAAAACGATCCCAGCATATCATGAGTTCCTGGGCTGCGTTATTTCAGCCAAACAGACCTGACACAAAACAGTTCGTAGGTTTCGCGCACTACGTTAAGATTAGAGATCATATACTCCTGCAAATTACAAGCTAGATTTGTCTGCCCTGTTTAGGGAGCCACGTCAAGAAAGGAAGGATTAAAAGAAAAATTCCTTCGTTAAACCTTTGCACCCGTTACACTTTTTTTTTTTTTTACTTGGGTCAACAGAAAGAATTTGCCAGCTCAGGTATAGTTTCTGGAAAGGTACAGGACAGTTGATCCTTAAGGAATTTCACCAAAAATTTGCCCTTTTTGTCCTTCTGCTCAAATAAAGCATTTCCACACTGGTATTTATTATTGCTTGTGAACACGTACGCTTGCCGTATTACTGTGAGACATGATCGTATCATTAGAACACGCCAGGACATGTGTTTGAGGCTGATTAGCTCCCAGCAATGAAATTTAGCTGGCTGGGAAGTTTCTACACGTCTTAAAATTGCCAAGTTTGAGAAATAGTACGGAGTTATGGGTTCATGACACCACTGATTCAGTTCAATTTGTCACACACAAAGAAAGCCTAGACATTACTGAGCAACAAACAATGTTCATAAACCACATTAGAGGAGCTAAACATTATTGGGAAAATAATGTTAATCAGTCCCGTTAGAGAACGTCAGGCATTCCTCATGCAAATAGGAAGGCGCCAGAGAGGCAAAGAGACTGTATTCATAGTTACTCTAATCTTTGGTTAGCTCAATCATAGTTTATCTAAATAATCCAATTTTTCGGGATCCATCCAAGGCAAGGACTAGCAACACCGAAGACAGGAGAAAACACACATTAAGATTTGTTACTTTGTGTTGTGTGTGTGTGTGTGGGGGGGGGGTGTTGTCACGCAGGTACAGACAACACTAGAGGTGGCCTGCAGCCCACTGTCAAGACATTACAGGCAGTCCTTGATTTACTATTCATTTAGCAACCGTTCAAAGTTACGACAACACTGAAAAAAGCGACTTATAACCAACCGGCATTTACAACGGTTGCAGCATCCCCAAAGGGACACGATCAAAGTTTGGGTGCTTCGCAACTGACACGCATTTACATATTGCGGTGTCCCGGGATCATGCGATCACCATCTTCCCAGCTGGCTTCCGACAAGCAAAACCAATGGGAGAAAGCTGGGTTTGTTTAATGACAATGTGATCCACTTAACAGATGCAGTGCTTTGCTGGGGCAAAAAGAGGTCATCAAATCTTAACAACAATGGAAACCCTAGTCCCAGTTTTGCTTGCAGGTCAAGGACTGCCTATAACAGTTACTGTCACACAACAACCTCAGTGTGCATCAAGAGAAACGTGCCAGCGTGTACACAAGAACAGTTTTCTTACCTTTTCACTGTTTACAAGATTGCCATTAAGATGAAAATATATATATATATACTGCTACACCATTTGCAACGGGGCGGACAATGCTTCCTTAAAAAAAAGTTCCTTTTTATACAACCCTTTTCCAATCTGATAAGAAAACTCTCTGAGTAACGTTCTGTTCATCTTGTCCTGAAGCACAAAAGGAGGAGAGAGAAAAAAGTAATTTTCAATGCAGCAGTTCAGCCTAAAATACTGTACAGGTAATCCTGGGCCCCAAATCTCCTACTAAGTGAGGCAGTTAAGTGAGTTTCACCTCATTTTACGACCTTTTTGCCACCGTTAAGCAGATCACTGCACTTGTTAAGAGTGAATTGTGTGATTGTTAAGTGGATCTGGCTTCCCCCGTTGATTTTGCCTGTCGGAAACCAGCTGAGGTGGTTACAAATGGCGACCACAGTGCAACTGTCCTAAGTACATCCCAGTTGCCAAGTGCCCAAATTCTGATCCTATAACCCTGGGGATTTTGCAATGGTCACAAGTGCGAAAACTGATCATGTCACTTTTTTCCGTGCTGTTTAATTTCAGTCACTAAACAAATGGTTTTAAATCGAGGACTGCCTGCAGATATGTATGAAACAACCGGTGTTGAGGACACGACTAAGGCACAAGGGGAAGAAGTTAACCATTAGAACTCGCCGCTAAAGGATATCATGTTTATTCATTTTTAGTTTAGAAATTTATGAAGTTTCAACCCCTAAAGCAACTGTTGTGTCGTGTAGTGCAGTAGGACCCTGAGTTTTATGTTCACTTTAGGCTGTTTTCAGGCTACCGTTATCCCTCCTCGGAGGAAGGAGGAATTCATAAAACCCCAAATCAATCCTGCTTGGGTGGCGTCTTTGCATTCAGACAGCTCTGCAAAGTTCAATCCATTCTCTTCAACGGACAAATAATCTCTTTTTGGAACCCTTCTTTTTTTTAAAAAAAAAGCTGTTTGGAATCAGGAACCTCAGCTGGCCCCTTGAAAGTAAGTTTTGTCTAAAATTGGCCTGAATGGTTTATGGCCAGGGAAACTGGCATTTGAAACACGGATCTTGAAAGTAGGTAACTTACCTGATGGCACGTTTGGAAGCTAACAACTAGATCAAAGTCATCTCAAAAGGCCAAACTACGCTATCACAATTTGCATTTTCTTTCTCGTTTCTCTCTCTCTCTGTCTCTCACAGCACCTGATGCAAAATGTCTGCAATTGGATTAAAGTAACATATCAGCACGTTTTCAAGCCAGCCAGCCAATTCAGCAAGCGGGTAATTCTTTTTAAGACCTGAAGAGAAGGCTAAAGACTTAACTTTCTATTTATTTATATATATTTTTTTAAAAAGGGGGGAAGTTCATCCTTGTCAGGTTTCCCTGAATTTTTTTTCCCCAGGCCCCAGAGCAGTAAAACATGGCACGCAGCTCTCCGTATTTTCCTTTCTACATAACTTTCTTCTTCCTGGGCTGAGGAATCACAAAGCCACAACGCGAACCGCGGGATGGCTGGAAATGCACCAAGCGTTGAAACACAATCAAACTCCAAGATGGAAGGGAGCAAAGAAAACAAGGTGATTTGCACCGAGTAAACAATTAAAAATCATCCTTCTTTTTTATTCTACATATGTACAAGCAAGGAAAACAAAAAACCAAAAAAACCAAAACTAATCCGAGTGGGAAAAACATAAATAGAAAAAAAAGGTGTTTTCTTTAAAAAAATAAAAATAAAAAAATAGTTCCCCAAGTTAGCTGGGATTTTTGTTCTCATGATGGCGATGGCGGGTTTTTCCCCCCCCCTCCCAAAAAGGGTCCTTGGTTTTTTTCGAATAAATTCCAATCCTTAAAAAGGAATCCAACTTTCTCTACTTTCATCCAGAAGAGGGTCCCAACTGCAGAGAATATTCTGCAAAAAAAAGGAAAGTGATCAGCGTAGCAGCCTGATGCTTTTTCATTGCCCCAGAGAATGCAATTTCCTTTCCTTCTGGCTCCTGGCGAAAAATCGTGCCTTTGGCCCCTCCATTTAAAACTTCAGGCTGAACCCAGGTCCTGCAGCCGAGGCGCCTTGATTTGTGGTCGTCAAATGGAAACCAGTGTCTTTTATGTCGTCGTCGCCCTGGGAAGGCAAAAGGACAGGTGTGTAAATACAGGTGGTCCTCAACTTACGACGACAAACGAGCCCAGAATTTATGTTGCTGCTAAGTGAGTCAGCTGTTAAGCGAGTTTTGCCCCGTTACGGATCATCCTGATGATTGGACCAAAGCCGTTTTTCCACGCCTAAGGCAGGACTAGAACTCCCAGTCTCCTGGTGATTGGCCCAAAGTCACCCAGACGTTGCTTTCATACCGAAGGCGGGACCAGAACTCACCGTCTCCTGCCGATTGGCCCAAGGTCACCCAGCTGGCTTTGTGCCCAAGATGAGACTAGAATTCCTGTTCGCCTGGTTTCTAGCCCATTATACCAAACTGGCTATCGCTCCATTGTTGCTAGCAGGCTGTAAACGCCCTTTTGCTGTACACAAATTCTACTACCCTCCTTGGATGAACTTACCAGCTGACTGTATCCCAGCCCCCCTTCTGGGGGCCGGGGGCTTGTGCCCCGTTTCACCCGCTGCTGCTCGCTTTTGGCTGGCCACGTTGGAAACATGGAGGGGTCAATGGGCTGTGGGGTCTCACGGAAATATTCGTGCTTTAAGCCGTCTTCGGCGGTGATCCTTCTGCCAGGGAAGTAGGTCAAGAATCTGGAAAAGCAGAAACACACAATCCACAAACTGAATGGGCCAATAAAAAAAACCAAAAACCCGTTTTAACTTTGTTAAGCGAAGGTCGTAAGTCAAGAAAACCTGTACAGACAGGACAACTGAGCCCAGGATTTATTTATTTAAGTGAGAATTTTGTTTAAGTGAGTTTTGCCCCCTTTTACGACTTTTCCTGCCACATATGTTAAGTCAATCACCGCAGCTGTTATATGAGTGACACAGTTGTTAAGTGAAACTGGCTTCCCCACTGACTATACTTATCAGGAGGTTTCAAACGCTGGTCACATGACCTCAGGATGTCGTGACCGTTGTAAATATGAATCAGTTCCCAAGTGTCTGAATGTTTATCACAACGACCGTGGGGATGCTACAGTGATCTTAAGTGTGGGAAATAAATGGTCATAAGTCAGGTTATTTTTAGTGATGTTGTAACTAAACAAACTGTTGTAAGTCGGGGGCTATCCATAATTATTCACCGAATTATAATTTCCTGTGCTAGACAAATGAAGTCAGGTGCAATGAATACACCCCAGGGGTTATTTCAATGAAGAATGGATATTGAATAGATATTAGAAGACACTGATTAATCTCTCTACCTAGGCCAGGGGTAGGCAATCTTGGCTCTTTTATGACTCGTGGACTTCAACTCCCAGAATTCCTGAGCCAGCATGGCTCAGCTTGGAAACCTCTCCCTTTCCCCTCAGCATGGCTGGCTGAGGAATTCTGGGAGTTGAAGTCCACGAGTCATAAAAGAGCCAAGGTTCCCCACCCCTGGGATAGTGCATGGCTGGCTCAGGAATTCTGGGAGTTGAAGTCCACGAGTCATAAAAGAGCCAAGGTTGCCTACCCCTGACCTAGGCAGTTGTATCTGAACCTACTTCCATGCTGTTTTATAGAATTATGTTAGTTCTACGCAAGAGGTAAAAAATAAAGTTTTCAGCGGAGGGTGTCATTTTTTTTAGAGCAACAGTGCCATTTGTTTTCACAGCTTTCGTCCAGCAATTTTTCTTTTTTTTCTTTTGCAATTTCCCATCCTAACCTTCAGACTCTGCATCCAATCAGGCTTGACCAAGATCAGTCGAGTGCTGCCCCCTGCTGGGCAAGCCTGTAATTGACTTGTGATTTCCCACAATGTCCTAGGGCAGGGGTAGGCAACCTTGGCTCTTTTAGGACTCGTGGACTTCAACTCCCAGAATTCCTGAGCCAGCCACGCTGAGGGGAAAGGGAGAGGTTTCCAAGCTGAGCCATACCGGCTCAGGAATTCTGGGAGTTGAAGTCCACGAGTCATAAAGCGGCCTAGGCCAGAGGTAGGCAACCTTGGCTCTTTTAGGACTCGTGGACTTCAACTCCCAGAATTCCTGAGCCAGCCACGCTGAGGGGAAAGGGAGAGGTTTCCAAGCTGAGCCATGCCGGCTCAGGAATTCTGGGAGTTGAAGTCCACGAGTCCTAAAAGAGCCAAGATTCCCCACCCCTGTCCTAGAGTGAAATTGCAGGAGCAGCATTATGGGTGATTACAATACTTTCTCTTGGTGTGGAGGGCAGATTCAGTGGACTGGGGGGAAAAAAACAAAAAAAACATGGGATTTTATCCAAATGTAAAACAAATCTACGATCTGCAGATTGGGACAGTTGGGATCCACTGTCCAAATTCCCTAGGGATCGACAACTGCCTCTCTCCTTATCTAACCCCGGGGTGGATTGGACTCTGATTCTCATCCCAGCAAAAATATGATGGCTTGCTCTCTGGAAAGGAACACCCAACTCACTTATTCATGAGATCGAATCCTTGATCCGAGAGGAGGGCACCGAACCGCTTGCGGAGGTTGTTGTATGGATACTCCGTGAAGGTCATTTTTTTGACCGCCGGCAGCTCGTTATAACCCGGCCAGATTTTTTCACTCGGAGTTCCTAAGTCCTTTAAAGGAAGAAAGCGAAGTTTAAGGAAGCTGAGAAGTTGAGAATGGTCGCCTTTGGAAAACGGTTTTGATAAATAATAATAAAGCAACTTGAACACCATCATCGGCATTGACAAAATCCCCATCGGTCAATTGCAAAAGGCAGCTTTACTCAAAACAGCTTACATCCTGCGACGAGACCCTTAACACCCTCAAGCATCACAAACTGCAAGCTTGATTGTTGGACAGGTGTGAATGTGAACAAATGGCGATTTCCTTGGCTTCTCTCCGACAGCATCACCGCCAGCCCTGAAGTAGTCGAGGCAAAGAGTGTTAAGGACCAGGGTTTACTTACTTTAAACACTTTGTTAATTTGGTCGATTTCGGATTTCCCGGGGAAAAGCGGCTTCTGGGTTAATAGCTCTCCGAAGATGCAGCCCACGGACCACATGTCGATGGCCGTGGAATATTCCTGGAAAAGAGAACGAAACGGAGAGGGTTAGGCTGACTCAGAACTGGAGAAGCTTCTGGGATGAGAAGCGAAACATCTTCAAAAAAAGAAAACAAAGTTAAGTTGCCTTTTGAAAAAGCATCTTTGAGACAATCAGGACCTGGATGACTGAGAATCTCCAAAAATGAATCCAGGACGCTTATCTAAGGGAAACTAAACAGGACAAAAATAGCTGCTACTTAAAAACTGTAGCCAGTGGCCCCCTGTATCACAAACCTTGGCTCCGAGTAGGAGCTCGGGCGCGCGGTACCACAACGTCACGACAACCGGGGTGTACGGCTTTAAGGGAGAACCGTATTCTCGCGCCAGTCCAAAATCTCCAACCTAAAGAAAGATGAGAATAGGAGGACTTGACGTACTAACATGAGTTAATTACTATCGGCAAACAATTACTATCGGCAATCGTGACGTAAATTTAAAGAGAGATAATAAATTTGTAAGTGTTGTAAGGATCTGAAGTTGCTTCTTCATATATTTTTCCTCCTTTTTTTTTTGCTTTGCACTATTTTTAAACTACTCCCATTTTCTCTGCTTTATATTACAGGTAGTCCTTGACTTACGGCCACATTTGAGCTCAAAATTTCCACTGCTAAGCAAGACAGTTAAGTCAGTTTTGCCCCCATGTTACGACCTTTCTTGCCAGTTGTTAAGGGAATCACAGCAGCTCAGTTACTGACAGGGCTGTTAAGTGAATCTGGCTTCTCCCATCGACAGAAGGTCGCAAAAGGGGACCACGTGGCCACAAGACACTGCGACCGTCATAAGTACGAGTCAGTGGCCAAGCATCTGGATTTTGATCACGTGACCGTGGGATGCTGCTCCAGTCGTGTGACAAAAGGTCATAAGCCACTTTTTTCAGGACTGTTGTAACTACAAACGGTCACTATATGAATAGTTGTAAGTCCAGGACTACCTCTATTTTATTTCTGTGAAAAGCTTTAATAAAACCACTAAGAGTGCTTGATTGACCGACTGGGGTCCCTCCCCAGCTCTCAAGAGAAGCGGGCAGGGCCAAATCTCCACTGTTTTATTATTCCTGTTTTTGTATTTTAAGTGGAGTTTGCAGGAGGACGAGACCCTCCCAGCGCAAGGGAAAGCAAAACAAAACTGGCTTACTTTTAAAATCCCAGCGTGGCTCAAGAGCAGATTTGAGGTTTTCAAGTCCCGGTGCAGAATCCAATTGTCATGGAGGTGTTTTACCCCCCGGAGCAACTGAATCATCAAGGTTTTCACCTCCCCTGGAAGATAAAAATTGGAGGTGTAAAGAAAGGAGGGGGAAAAGCCACAACTTTTGAGGTCTCTCTCACACCAGAGAAGGAGCGTATCTGGGTCCCACCTGGCAGAAAAGGCTGTTTCATGGTTTCCATCAAGCTCTTGAGGTCATGCTCAACGTAGTTCATCACTATGTAGATCTTGTCCATGTTGCTACCGACCACGATCTCCTAGATCCCAGGGAAAAAAGAATATAATGATGAACCCCGTCGTGCCCACTTGCTAGCTCTTGTCCCTTTACAGGGGTTAAAAAAAATAAACAGAACCGCTGTATCAGTGAGGTGGAGAGTGTATCCATTTAATAAATAATGTAAATAAATTTGTCAAAAGAGAAATGCTTGCCTCCTCTTTGAGTCTTCTAGCCGAGGGACCAAAATACTCCTAATGTACACTTACCCTAACAGTGACAATATTTGGGTGCTGAGCTTTGAGGATGGTGTTGATCTCTCTTAAGGAAGTAATAGGGAAACCTTCTTTTTCCTTCTCCATTTTTAATCGCTTCAAGGCCACAATTTCATCTGGGGGAAAAAGAAGAAAAAAAAGTGGAGCGTAATTTGATCGCAGGCAGCTTAGCTCTCTTCCCATCGGTCCGTTAAAAACTGGGTGTGGAATGTTTCAAAAATCACATGAGGCATTTTTTAAATTCAGAATTCGCAGCCCGGAGTCCAGGAAACGGGTTTGCAGTTTGCAAACCGGTTTCTCAATCGAAAGAATTTTCAAAAATATTGAAGGCCGAGGCTGCAAAAATGAATTACGATTAATTTTCCGTTAATTAATTAAATTAAAAATGAATCCATCACCAGTTTTCAGAAGCCAGGGTGGACAGGGAAAGGATTTATGAGAAGTGCAATATTGGGTCCTTGGGATGACATATTTATCCTGCGTACAGAGCACTCCTTTGTCCTCCTTTTTTCACAATAACCTTGCGAGGTAGGCTGGACTGAGAGAGTGAAATTGGCCCCCGGAAGCTGCTGAGGCTATTGCTACATTAGATCCTCAGTGTCCCAGCTAGCTTTTGACAGGTATCAATTTTTGTTTTAAAATGGAAATGAAAAATTAGGGAAGTACCACACAATGACCCCGTTCTGCTTTCCATTCAGAAGTGCTCAGGTTTAATACCCATCAAAATACACCCCCCCAGTAAGGTTTGTTTTTTTTTCCAGGATCCCCGAATTCCAACAGCTCAAATAAACAATAAAAATTAATTATTTTTTCAAAGCCCATTTTCCCGAGTACCCGAACGCTGCTTTCTCAAGGTAGGGAAATAGTTTCTAAGAGCTTTTCACAGGGAGATAGATAGGTTATCAAGAGGGAAGGAAAAGTCTCACCCGAATCTTCCACGGTGGTTCTTTTTGCTTAGATGTTGCTGTGACTTTCGGCTGGAGCAGCTAAGATCGGCCATGTTACTGGCCGATCTTTTCCCCGTCGGCCCAAAGGTGATTTCTCGGATCGCAGAGGGAGCTGCCGCTCCCTCCGCGATCAACGAGTGTCCTCCTCCACGGTGGTCGCCTCTCCAGGTCGACTTTCCACCCTGTCCAGGGTCTACCGGCGGGGGGAAACCGGCCGGCAAGGAGCATATACTCTTTGCACGACCGCTGGTGCTGCGACCGGAACCGGAAGTCCCCCCCAAAAAAACCTACCTGTTTTTTTGTCTTTTGCTCTGTACACCACGCCGTAAGTCCCTTCCTCGATCCGGTTCAAGCACTGGAATTCTTCCACGCTGCGGCAGCCCTGTGCAAGAAGAATGAATGAAACAAATGTTCCATTTTTTTATTTTTTTAAAAAAATCATTTAAAAAAAAACACTATCTCGATTTGAAGATTTGTAGCTATGAAGGAAGGAAGCTAACCGCTTTATTTAAAAGATTATTTTATTTGGATGTTTTTAATTCCCTCTGGGAATATCCCGTAACAACAGGTTAGAGGTATCTTTTAAAATATAAAAAGACAAAAAGTCTGCTACTGCCTCTGCATTAGGAAGAGCTGTCTTTTATATACGTCAGCCCAGCCCAGAAGGGAGATAAATGTCCTGTCTTGAATGTACAAGTAGTCCTTGAATTATCACCACAATTCAGCCCAAAATTTCTGTTGCTAAGTGAGACATTTATTAAGCAAGTCTTGCCCCATTTTACGATCTTTCTTGCCACTGTTGTTAAGTTAGTCACAGGGCTGTGAAGTAAATCTGGATTCCCTATTGATTTTGCTTGTCAGACGGTCGCCAAAGGGGACCGTTATGACTCCGGAACCCTACAAAACCGTCATAACTACGAGTCAGTTGCCAAGTGTCTGGATTTTGAGCCCGGGACCGTGGGGATGCTGCTTAATTTTGAAAAACGGCCGTAGGTCCCTCGTTTCGGGGCTGTTGTAACTTTGAACGGTCACTAAATGAAAACAGTCACTAAATGAACTGTTGTTAAGTCGGGGACTACCTGCACGAAGTCCGTCTTACCTGGAGGGCTGGGAGGTATTTGGGCAGCTCTTGTTTCAGTTCTGCAGGCGAGGAGATCGGGGAATCGGGAAGGAAGTCGCCTTCCGTCATGGCGTTGGACTGCGGGCTTCCTTCCGCGACCTCATCGTCCTCAGCTTCGCTTCCCACGGAGTCCTGGTCAAAGCGTGACTCTGTAACTTTGAATTGTAGAATCAAATCGAGGAAGCCGGCCAACAATTGGGGCAGTCCTGCCTCCCATCCAGTAAGGCCCTTGTTGCTGTATTTCAGAGATCCTTCTAAACTCCTATCACCAATTCTGAAGATGTTATCGTCTCCTGGAACCTACTTCCAGAACCATCAATGGCTTGTGGCTCTTAATAAGCAGAAGTGATTTTATCCTCCGAGCCAGCTAACTGTAGTGGGGATTGGTTAGGTTGGGTTGCTATCACAGGGCCATCCCTACAGAGATTGGCTGGCGGTTCTGATGTCATAGAAAGGGCGGGCTGATTGTTGAGCCCCAGCTAGTGAGTACTCTTACCTAGTAACAAGCGTGAAGCTTTGACACTATCACCTTAAGCTCACCATAAGGCTTGTGTTGCACAAATGCTCAAGAGCCTTGAGCCTGCAGGGAGTCTAATGCAATTTGGATAAACTCCCCTTTCCTGTAACTGTGCCATCTGGTTTTGGGAAAACATGGCAGACCAAGCAGTAATACAGACTCAAAATTCAGGTGAGGCTAGCATCAAGGCACGCCCCGTTTGTAACTATACGTTAAGTCCTGAGAAGGAGGGAACAGAGGCATTTCTCCTGATTTAGAAAAGAGATAGCTAGGGGCAAAGCAAGCCTTAAAACGATGATGTTTTCAGTTTGCCCAAGTCTGCCTTTGCAGAATGAAAGTGAATCAGCCAAGGGGAAATAACGGGAGTTTTTGACCTATCTTAGAAGAGAATAGGACACCACTCAAAGCCAACTCCTCCGTCTGCTTCCTTACCAATTGGAAGGTGGTCTCCGTTTTCTCGTTCCTCTTCTTCGCTCATTTCGTCTTCGCTCACCTCTTCTGCAAGACAGATGAAAGAGACACGTCAGGAGTGAGGAATAGCTGTTTTTTGCGCTCCGTGCCAAAAGGGAGAACGGAATCCAGATTCACAGCACTTGTGGTGGTTTAAGAAAAAATCTGGATCGGCTCGACTGAAACGCGCACACACACACAGCTCAAACGTTCTGTGTGTTGCAGTCTAAGAACAGCGGGAGGAGGATGGAATTATTGCTTGACCCCCAAGAAGTCAGAAGATTGAGAAATATCATTGGTTGACCACCTTGGTATAAATCTACGTTTAGGTCCTGCCAAGCTTCAACAGCAACACACAGGGACCGCGATAAACAATCATTTGTTCAGCCACTGTTTGTGGAGTTGTGACGGTGCTGGAAAAATGGGCTTGTGACCGTTCAACTATCTTAGGGCTCCCTCTGGCACGTGATCAAAATCCGGTCCTTGCATAACAACCACAATTAGGGCTGGCAGAACTGCCGTTGCTAAGCCAACATAGTGCTAGGCTGCATTAACAGAGGGATAGAATCAAGATCACGCGAAGTATTAATACCACTTTACAATGCCTTGGTAAGGCCACACTTGGAATACTGCATCCAGTTTTGGTCACCACGATGTAAAAAAGATGTTGAGACTCTAGAAGAGCAACAAAGATGATTAGGGGACTGGAGGCTAAAGCATATAAGGAACGGCTGCTGGAATTGGGTATGTCTATAATGAAGAGAAGGATGAGGGGGGACATGATAGCAGTGTTCCAATATCTCGGGGGCTGCCACAAAGAAGAGGGAGTCAAGCTATTCTCCAAAGCACCAGAAGGCAGGACAAGAAGCAACGGATGGAACCTAGAACTAAGGAGAAACTTCCTGACAGTTAGAACAATTAATCAGTGGAACAACCTGCCTCCAGAAGCGGTGAATGCTCCAACACTGGAAGTTTTTAAGAAGAGACTGGACAGCCATTTGTCCGAAATGGTATAGGGTTACCTGCCTGAGCAGGGGGTTGGACTTGATGACCTTCAAGGTCCCTTCCAACTTTATTATTATTAAATGTATTAAGCAGTGCAGTCCACGTGATGCTTCACTGATGACCGCTTTGCTTAGCAACAGAAATTACAGTCCCCATTAGGAACGTTAAGTGAGGATTATTGATAACACAGCAGGGTGAAAAGAGGCTAGCTTCCTCCTACTAACCAGCTGACTGTTCGGAGATTTCCTCCGAATTGCTTCCTGTCTCCTCTTCCTCTTCCTCCTCCTCCTCTTCTTCCTCTTCAGACTCTTCACTGCTGGATTCTTCCTCCTCCTCTTCCTCCTCTTCCTCCTCTTCTTCTGAAGCCGATCCTGATTCCCCTGGGGAAGAGAGAAAAATAATAATAATAATAATGGCAATCTCCAGTGGCCCAAACGTGGCTACTGTGCGGAATCAGCACCCACAAGAAAGCTACCTGATGACGTTTCGGCCGAGCTGGTTTTCCGCTCACTGTCGCTGATATCTTGAAGATCGGATAAGGGGTCTTTCCCTTCTGGTTTTTCCTCTCTCGCTGCAGGGGGGGGGAACAAAAAAGGGCAACCTCAAGCGACAAAGCAATTTCATTGCACATTGACTACAGTTTGACTGTTTTAAAATTTGTTTTCTTAAGATCGAGGGTGGCCTTCACTGGGACAGTCTCCAGATGGGGGAATTCTCAGCCATCAAGAGCTCTGCGGACGATTTGAAGCATACACATCTGGAAGATACCCGGTTGGGTAAGAAGACCCCCCCTCCTCCCCTCCATGTCTCTATCTGGAAAGCGTACACTGCCTGATGTTCATTAGATGACTGTCAACAAAACTGAACAGCAATGTTTCCCTAATGAAAGCGTTTTAAATTATTTTGTACCATTGGGAAAAAAAAAGGGGGGGGGAAGCATTTTATATGTTCACACAGAACACAGCAATTTTATTTTCTTTAGTGCTCTATAAGTGAGTTACGTAGAGCCTGTTCTTAAATTCTACGAGTTCTACAAAAAGGATATTACTATAAATTGACAAGATGCACTTTTAAAACTTTCCAGGCTAAAGCAATCTGGGAAATGTTTAACATTTCAGTTCAATTTCAGCTGTCAATTTCACCCTCTTCCCAAGAACCTTTTCTAGGTTGGCTCCCGTGATTTATTTTTCAAAGGAAGTGTGCAGGAGACTGAGGGATATTTTTATATTATGTGACATCGTAGCTTTTTCCTCGTCTCCAAGTAACATAAAAATAGGATGTAATTATCCCCTTCCTATGTGGCACAGAAGAAATCTTAGCGGGATAATACGGAACAGGGTGTTTCAGTCACCCTGCATGCTTAAATCACATGATATAAAATAAAAGTCTGATTACGAATAAAACCTGCAATGTACTTTCAGCCCCTCCCATCTTGGTGGTTTCAATCAAGATACCAACAAGTCCGATGGATTAATTTAAAAACTACCTGGCTTCCTCATTTCTGACGGTTCAAGTTTTTCTCTCTGTTGCCGCAGGGGACTTCGGCTCCAAATTCTTACTTTCTCCCCGTAGTCTTCTCTCATTGTCCTATGATACCCTGAAACTAACAGAGACAAGGAAATCTTCCAGGGTGATATTTCTTACACAATCTTTACAATTCTCCCAACATGAGGCCCACCCTGGCCAGGCGCCTGACTGTATCCAGACCAAGCTACATCACCTGAAGGTGAGCCCTCCCAGATGTTCGGAATCTACCTGGGCTATCTAGCCCTCTTCCTTCAGCCTTCCAGTTCTCTTCTCAACAGACCAGCAGGTTGCCCTTCCAGGCTGGCTTGAACTTCTGCAAACTTTTGAGTCTCATTTCAACTTCAGCTTGTTTATAAGGGCTCCTTGGTACTCTCTGAGGCTTATTATTTTTTTTTGCAGACATTTCATTCTCCAAACTAGGTAACATCATCCGTGCTAACAGCAACAGTGCATCATAGCACAGTACTACTAGGCTCAGTGCTAGTAACATCATCACTAGCATTGATGATGTTACCCAGTTGGGTAATGAAACGTCTACAAGAAATAAATCAAGCTCAGAGAGCACCAAGGAGCCCTCATTTCCACTCTTGAGCCACAAATGTTCTCCTTTATTGGTACTTGCCTATAACTCCTATGCGAGGCGCATCGTACATTCGTTCCCACATTACTCATCCTTTGCACACAGCCCACGCTCTATTTTTGCTCTCTGCACTACTTACTCTCCCGTCTGGCTTCCCGTTCTTTCCGCCTTTCTTCCGCTCGCCTCTCCCGTTCTTTCAACTCTCGCTGCTCCTTCTGCTGCTCCCTTAATTTCCTTTCCCGTTCCCGTTTTCGTTCCAGCTGCTCCAAACGGTCCCTGGAGAGTTTGCATGTAATCCACGTTAATTTTATTAGTCTAACGTGTGATTGAGTTACGCTCAGTTGAGTTTCGTTTCCTCTTTCAGAAGCCGCGCGTGTTTTCCTACCCAGCGTGGTTCACATAAAACCGAAGGGAAAAACTAAAGTCTGCAACAGGAAAGTGCATTTCGCGTTAACGAGTTGGGCAAGGCCAGTGCAATCGTTGTCCTTGATTGCTGAAAGAATGAGAGACTAACAATGGCAGGAAGGATTGACACAACGCGAGGCAAAAATCTCACAGCTCTTCCAAGCTCAAACCTCTAAAATAATGATATTCAGACACACAGTCTTAGCCTAATAATAACATATTTAATTCAGAGATGGAAAGGAATCTACCGGGTATCAGGTATCCTTAATAAGGAAAATTATTAAGGGGAGGGGTACCACTACCTAACACAGTTGAGATTTGTCACAAGATATTAAATATATAAAGAAGAAATATGGACCAATCTATTCATTGAAGCTGACAATCTCACCCAGGTGGCAAATAAAGAAGAGCCAGAATTAAACATTAAAAAAAAAACAGCTGATATATTCAGGCTGCCAAAGTCTCTTGATCAACCCCCAGGAATTCTGGGAGTTGAAGTCCACAAGTCATAAAAGGGCCAAGTTTGAAGACCCCTGGTTTAGACATTCACTGGATATCTGTAAGGAGCCGGAGGGAGCATCACATTAGCTTTCTCTCACACACACACACACACACACACACAATTCTGCAGCCCGCAACTTTTAAAATTTGTCAGCCATTTCAACTAAACTAATTATGCTTAAAAGATGTAATAAGCAAAATCCACAGGAATTTGAAATCGGTAATCAAAAGGCCCAATTCTTCACAGAAATTGCAGCAAATGGAATAATATCTACGATAATTCCTCTCTGTTGCCAATAATGAAATGCTGGTTTACAGCACAAAGCGACAATGAGCTAAGTTTGGCTTAGTGCAGGGGTCTTCAAACTCGGCCCTTTCATGACTCGTGGACTTCAACTCCCAGAATTCCTCAGCCAGGCACGCTGGCTGAGGAATTCTGGGAGTTGAAGTCCACGAGTCATCAAAGGGCCAAGACTGAAGACCCCTGGCTTAGTGGTTAAGGCACCAGGCTAGAAAACAAGCGTGTTCAAGTCCCGCCTTAGCCATGAAAGCTGGCTGAGTGACTTTGGGCCAGTTCCCCCCCCCCACTCTCTCTCTCTCAGCTCAGCCCACCTCACAGGATTGTTGTTGTAGGGAAAAATAGAAGGAATAAGGTCTGTTGGACATATTTGCCGCCTTGAGTTATATATATAAAAAATGACAAAGATGGGGTACACCGCTACGTAAAGAAAAAATAAATAAATAAATGACATTGTTCACAGGGACCGTGTCGATTCCCCCCTCAGCAATGGAAAAATGTTAAGAAATATAACCAAGCATCCAGATGAAATTGCTGAAGGAGAGATCTAAGCAAGAAATGTTGCGTTGGGGGCCTGGTTAAAAAAAATTACCTCTCTCTCCGCGAGTGTTCCCTAGCCAATTCTCTCCTTTTCTGCCTCTCCCATTCGCGACGGGCCTTATCCTGCTCTTCGCGGTGCCTTTTCCTACGTTCATGCTCGCGTTCTTTTTCTTTCACCCTAGCATGCTTCCCTAATAATAAAGATATAAAGAAAAGGCCACACCGTGGGTTACCCTCCCTCGCCGAAGGCATTTGGAGACTTACTAGAGCGAAGGAACAGGAGAAACAATGGCTGGTTGGTTTAGCCCTGGCTCAGGCACTCCCTGCAACTGTTCTAGCTAGCAATCTCTCTGGGTCGTCCTGGGAACGATGGGATTTGTAGTTAAGCCTACTGGGAATCACACACCCCCAAGCCAAAACTTGGGCGTTGAGAATTTGTATCTTTATTCTGAGGTGTCCCATCCAGTATTTATTTTATGTGTGGGTCTTTCTTTCTTTTTTTTTTTTTTTTTGAATGGTCTGAACTGAGTTAAGCAAGCATTCTTAGTTTAATGTTTGCCAGGGAATAAAGGGATTTTGATTAAGAAAACTGAGTTTTAGACAGTTTAAAATATTATAAGCGTCTAATAATGTATGGCGGTGAATTAATTCTGTATTTCAGGTACGTTGCTTATCGGCCTGCATTTCGCTACTTTAGACTTGCTTTTCCCATTTTGATCCGTCTGTTTTGGAAAAAAATATATAGGATAATAGCGCAAAAAAGTATTTGGGAGAATGGTGTGCCTGGTTCCCCCACTCCCAAAACTCGACTGCTTATGAATGTATCTATGGGAAGAAAGGCTAGAGTTTCCATATACCGAAGCAGTATATCTCAGAACCAGAAAGTTAAAAACAAGCCAGGTTAAGATTCACAACTGCTTCCCAAAATCCAGAGGCTGTTTTTACCCTTTTGTATTTGGATAGGGAACTGATTTTCTTTCTCAATGCTGGGGAAATGCAACTTAAGGTGGTCACTACTTAAGCAGAAGGCAGCCAGCAAGATTTCAGGGATGCTGAAGCAGAGAATAGCAATAGCACTTAAGACTTATATATCGCTTCATAGTGCTTTACAGGAGGTCCCCAATCCCCAGGCTGTGGCTCATTACCAGATCATGGCCTATTTGCAACTGGGCCATAGGCTGGCACACGCACAACTTGACTCACGCGAGAGGCGGCCTGGCACACGTGTGCGTGCCGGCCTGCCGCTCTAGCAAGTCAACGGCCCAGTTCCCCTTTCCCCCCCCCCCTCAAAACCGGGTCACCAAGCTGCAAAAGTTGGAGACTGCTGCTTTACAGCACTTTCTAAGCAGTTTACAGAGTCAGCACTTTGCCCCCAACAATCTGGGTCATTTTACTGGAAGGATGGAAGGCTGAGTCAAGATCGAACTCCTGGCAGTGGGCAGAGTTAGCCTCAATACTGCATTCTAACCACTGCGCCACCACGGCTCATATGTGATTTCTACATGAGAAGCTCATGTATGAGCAGGGAGTTGGGCTAAATGCCTTCTGGGAACCTACTGTCATCATTCTAAACCTGCACGAGCTTAAGCCTGGCCTGAATAGGCGGTGCCACGAAGTAGTGATTCCTAGATGGTTCTGCTGACCTCAGAACCTTCACTTCTTCCCAACTTTGTGGTTGTGGCCCTTAGGCTGTGACCGGAAGGAGTGTTTTATCAAAAGCAGTGGCAAAGGAACAAAGGGACCCCAAATGAGAAGAACAAAACCTTCTGCTGAGTGACTGCGATGCCGTCTTTTTTCTTTCCGCTTCTCGTCCTTTCTGTGGTGGGCTTTCTCCTTGCGTGACATTTGCTGGGGGGGTTTGATAGCCAGGGAATCGTCCTCCTCTCCCCTACGGAACACATTTGAAAAACACAGAGAAGAAATGTGAGATTGGGGAAAGCTACAACGACCATCTCACCTAAGTGATTTTAAGTGACAAGTGGTTTCGCTTTCCTCCTCCCAACCTGTTACTTTCCCTCTTGTGTTATGCCTCTAAGGCTGCAAACAAAGGGGGTCATGATTCTCACTGGTGCTTTATATATGACTTAAAACTATTCTTATGCTCCCAAGAGTTGCTGCAAAATCCAGGAGATTATCGCAACAGCACTAAGGAAGCAGAACAGTTCAGCAGAGATCCAACAATTTTGGCTTCCCTTCTCAAAATCCTGAGGGGGATTTTGTTTTTTTGCAAGGCGCTCTGGGAAGCTGGAGGTCAGGGATTGAAAAGTCCTTCAAATGAAGAAACCTGAACGGCTCTACTAAACATTAATTCTCTCTAGCATTCCACTACGGATAGTCATCGACTTTCAACAGTTCATTTAGTGACCGTTCAAAGTTATAACGGCACCGGATAAAGTGACTTATGATGGTTTTTCACAATTGCAACTGTTGCAGCATCCATGTGATCAAAATTCAGACACTTGGCAACTGACTCGTACTTATGACGGTACCAGCGTCCCAGGGGACCATGTGATCCCCTCTTACAACCTTCTGACAAGTAAAGTCAGTGGGAAAGCCAGATTCGCTTAACAGCTGTTACTAACTTAAACTGCAGTGATTCGTTTAACAACTATGGCAAGGAAAGTCGTAAAGTGGGGCAAAATTCACTCAACAAATGTCTCACTTAGCAACAGAAATTTTGGGCTCAATTGTGGTCGTAGGCCAAGGACCACCTGTCGTAGCTTTCTCACCTGTCGTCCATAGAGTCTTCTCTCCTGTAAGGTGAATTTCTAATAGTGATCTCCATGCGGTGATCTCTTAACTCTCCCTCTTCAAGGGAATCCCGCTTTGAGTCCCGATCATCAGACTAGGGTGTTAGGAAGAAAATATTCATTTTGGATTTCGGGAAAGTGCCCTCATCAACTTAAAACAGAGAGAGTGAAAAGGGCTGAGAATTATCATACGCTTGAAAAGAACACACACGACATGCACATTTTTTGTCAAAAGACCCGAACCCCAATATTATCAAAAAGAATTGCTATGCAAATCTCAGAAAGGATTTTTTTTTTTAAAAAAAATTCCCGATACAAAACCACAAACCCACATTTTTGAGGCGCTTGATATCTGCCTTTTCTTCTTGCTCCTTCCGGCGTTTCTTCTCTTGAAGAATTTCATCTAACGTTTTCACCTTCCACGATTCCTTTTCATCACCCATTTGTGTTACAAAAAGGCACTAGGAGAGAACACAACCGCGCAGTGAATGGCATTAGAAGTGGCTGGAATCTACACCCACCGCGAGGGAAGTGTTTCCTTGGCCTCCAGAAAATCCGAAATCTAAAAGTAAGTCACAATTTATCAGCTCATTTCTTCTGAGCAATGCATCTATGGATGCCTTCAGGCCGGTCTATTGACCAACGGAAGGGGAATTTCAATCCATTTTTGTGTTGGACGACAAGAAAGAAGTTTCTCCTGAAAGTTATCTGGGGCTGTACTTTTATTTATAGATTAGATTCATTTATATATTAAACGTACAGGTAATTTCTCGACTCGCAACCTTTCGTTTAGTGATCTTCTGAAGTCCCAGTGACGCTGAAAAAAGTGACTTACGACCGTTTTTCACACTTATGACCGTTGTAGCATCCCCATTCAGATGCTCGGCAAGTGGCTCATATTTATGACGGTCGCAGTGTCCTGGGGATATGTGGAGCCCCCTTTGCCGCCTTCTGATGAGCAAAGTCAATGGGGAAGTCAGATTCACTTAACGACCGTGTGACTAACTTAACTGCAGTGATTCACTTAACAACTGTGGCAAGAATGGTCATAAAAAGGGCCAATTAACAACTGTCTCACTTAGTGACAGGAAATTGAGGCTCCACTGAGGTCGTCAGTCGAGGACTACCTGTATCTCACGAGCTGAATTCAGCTCAAGGTAGCAGACGGAGCGCTCGCTCCTCTGGTTTTCCCCACCACAGCCCTGTGAGGTAGGCCGGGGCTGAGGGAGCCCCCATTGGCCCAAAGTCGCCCAGACTTTTCAAGAGTGGATCTCAATCTGCATCTCCTCATGAATATCCACCTTTTACCGTAAAAGAGTCGGGAGCCCAGAGGAATAACTGAGGGGAAAAACCCCGCGCGTTTGTTTTTTTTTAAAGCTGAAAACTGTGAAGATATATATATATATATATAGAATTAAATTTATAATAAATAATTATAAATTTAGAGAAGCACCCCGACAGGCCGCCCCTCCCCCTCGAAAAACACTTTTCCCACAGTGGGCCGCCAAAACACCAGCCCTCTGAGGTAGGCCGCCCTCCTCAGCACGCCGCCCTCTCGGCCCACAGAGCCCCCTTCCGCCCCGCTGCCGCTCTCCGAGCCGCTCCGCCGGGCCTGAGGCTGCCAGAAGCGGAGCGGGGCCCAGCAAGAGACCGGCCTCACCTTCCCTCACGCCCCTGGCGCCGCCACCGCTCCTTTAACACGACCCCCTTGCCGGAGACGGAGCGCCCGGAAGCACGGCCTCGGGCCTGCGCTCCACATCCGGCGCGGGATGATGACGTCGCGCGAGGGACTTTTGCCGTCGCCGCAGAAGGCCTCTCAATTGAAGCGCGACGATTCGTAGATGTTCGAAAAGGGTAGAGTCGCGTCGCTTGCCATAATCCTTCCGGGCTTAGTCTCTCTCTCGCTCTCAAGTAGAAAAAAAAAAAAACTTGAATAGATTTAAACTTTATTCCGTAGAATTTAAAGTATGGCCGATTTCTCCTGCCAAGGACTGTGCAAGCTTCCTGTAAACCTCAGTGGAGAAATTCAGGAATTGTTCTGTGGGAAGTCAGCCCCTCCAGAGAAGGAAATATTAAAAGGGCAGGAAAAATATATTTCTTCAGGATCTTGAAGAGGCAGGAAAGCATGCCCAGTTTTCTTAATAGCCCCAAGTCTGCCTCCCCCAAGCAGAAACCAGCTCTATAGAAATGCAGATGCAGACCATTCAGGAAAGTTGGAGCTAGAAGATTAAGAAGACAAAGACCTAAAATCTGCATACCTCACCCAAATTCTAAGAGTCATTAGCCCAGCCCTAGGGAAGCAGGATATGACCTTTGGGACATAATAGGATTAAACCACAGATACCAAGGCTCAGAAAAGCACACTCAGACTCAGTTCAAAGTTCATGCCACAGGAACAGGAAACAACTCAAAACAAAAGGCTTCAGAGCATATAAAAACCCACTCCCTACATTTCTGCCAGAGCCATCTTTCTGTCTGGCTCTCCTCTCCAATAAACTACAACCTTCTTCCCAAAGCAGTTGCCATGTTTATTCCCAGCTTGGATGAACCAGGATGAAGACTTTTCTTCCAACAGTTCTTAGGCTACTTAGTCAAAGAAAGCCATTGCAGGAATCCTACTTTTTTTTTTTAACTTTTAAAATACTTCTCTTACAACCTAAAAGAAGCGTTTCTCAAATCTGGCAATTTAAAAAGAGGTGTGGACTTCCAACTCCCAGAATTCCCAGGGGCTAGTCCACTCATTTGAAAGTTGCCACCGCTGATGCCTAAAGCATTACACGGGTAGTCCTCAGACTTATGACCATTGTTGAGCCCCAAATTTCGGTTGCTAATTGAGACAGATGTTAAGTGAATTGTGCCCCATTTTACAACTTTTCTTGCCACGGTCATTTAAGCGAATCACTACAGTGGTTAAGTTAGTAACACGGTTGTTAAGTGAACCTGGATTCCCCATTGACTTTTGCTGGTCAGGAGGTTGCAAAAAGGGGATCACGTGACCCCGGGACCGTCATAAATATGAGTCAGTTTACCAAGCGTCTGAATTTTGATCATGTGACCCTGGGGACGCTGCAAAGGTCCTAAGTGTGAAAAATGGTCATCCAAGTCCCTTTTTCCAGTGCCGTTGTAACTTCAGTCACTAAACAAAATGTTACAAGTCAAGGACTTGCCTGTACCTAGGAGAAACACAATAAAAAGTAGTAGTAGCCAGCTGGAAGCGTTGTGTGTTTCCAAATGGCTTTCTGAGCAAAAAGGGACGTTTACAGCTTCCGTTTTAATTCTGACTGGCAGCCTATCCATTGGGGTGGACTCATCCGCTCTGTATCCTTGCACTAATTCAACGCAATACGACTTCGCTATAAAAATGCCACAGGGTGATTATGGTCATAGACGAAAGAGAAACAGATGCACCTTCAGTGACGTTTCAATGTTTTATTTGTTCGACGCAGAAAACAGATACAGGATTACACCTCACTGTAAAAGTTTCTCTTTTTGGGGGGGGGGGGGAGAAACTCCCTACAAAAAAGCAAATCCTAAATGATTTGTGTCTTACACAGGTCATGAAAAGTTATCCACAGGATTGGACTGGTCAAGATTGTAAAGTGGTCGTCGGAGCGATGCCGAGTTGCTGACTCTGATAAAAGCAAGCGCACCACCCCGTTCTTAAACCGGTCTCCAAATTCTTGGCATCTGAGACGTCGGCAGTTTGGCCCCAACACACAAAGCACCAGGAAAACGTTTGCCTTCAAGTATGCCCAGGAGAGAGAAAACGTTTCGGCATTTTGGAGGGAGCCTGTTCTGCCTGAGAAACTTCGCATCCAAAGTCCGGCGCTCCGCATATTCTCTTTTAACAGAAAGCAGTGTTTGCGTTACCCTTTTCGCACAAAGACTAACAAAACTGAGTTGGGGGTGGGGCGGTGGGTGGGAAGGAACAGAGAACAACATTTGGAGCGGGGCCACCAGTTGAGGTTCCTGGATGACAAGTCAGGAAAGGTGGAATGCAATTTTTTTCCACTCTGAAATTAAAATTTAGCATGCTGGGTGTAAACGTTGCTTTTTTCCTACAATAACTGACCGCGTTTAGTTCAGACGGACTGTAGCAAAGACAATCAACACAGACTGAGCGCTTCCAGCTGCTCAGTTCATGGGACTCTGCCTGGCTCAGTGGTTTTTACTTCCGAGGAAGCTGCTAACGATCCGTGGGCACAATTCAGTCCTGGGCTATCAATACTTGAAGCCACAAGGACCTGGAAGGATTTGTTGTTAACTAGGAGGGAATTAATTCAATGGTCCTAGAGTAGCAAAACTAGGCTAGACGGGATATGAGATGACATAAAGACAGCTTCCCAAAGTCCCCGTGGGATTTTCAAACATTATTTTGAGAGGGTCTTGCTGCGTGAAATCTCCTTTCCTTCTCTAGCAGCTTTCTGGTTATCTGATTGCTAAGCGGCATCATAACCACACGATCCAGGACGATACACCATTTTCTCCTCATTTTACAATCGGGTCTTAAAACTCAGGAGAAGCGAGAAACGGGAGCTTTAGTGAGCCTTTTCCCCAAATCGCTTCTTGATTGCTATTATTAGCAGGGCACCCAGATCCCAAAAGTCGACTGGGTTTATTGCCTGCTGTCGACAGCACGGAAACAAAATTAAAACAAAACTCGAGCAGCCTCTCCTTTGCCTCCTGTGCAAAATGTTCCTCAGCTCTGCCCCACAAACAAGCCAACGAGCTCCATTCTGAGGGGGAAGCTGAACATTTTAGCTCGGTCGGCATGGGTGGTGGTGGTGAGAGAGGCTGCCGTGGGTCAAAATTGCTGATGACATCTCAGCAGCAAATCTTCAGGCGGTTTCATCCAGAACTCAAGACTTAGCAAAGGATGTGCTGGGACGGAAGGGCCAGTTGCACATTTGACACCCTCCACGCTGTGAGATCCTGCTGTTTCTGGCAAAGACATTTGGTGATGTTGAGGTTTTTTGAAGCCCAATTTTCCAGCCTTGGGAGTTTGGACCGTTGTGGTGGTGGACAGCATCCAACACCTGGATCCAGCTGGCTTTTGCTTTCCCTCCCTGTGCGCAGGCAAAGAAGTCTCTCTGTTTTGTAACCTTGGGATGATGGCAAACTTGGCTGGATTTCACGTCGGTCCGGTGGAGGATGGACCAAAAGTGACTTTCAAGACAGCTTTGAATATGATGGGCGGCAGAGTGTAAAGTCTTAGGAAGAACTCTTCCATCTGATGCTTGTTGATTCTCACCTTGGTCTTTGCGCCCGTTTTTCTGATCACAGCACGCCCTGCCTTGCGTGCAGGATGGGCCTTCGGGGGGAGGGTACCGAGGGCTTCAAAAGAAAAATATCGCTCTTCTAAACTTCCACGCAGCAAAATTAAGGCCGGGGTGCAGGCGGTGGTCTCATTCGAACGGATGGGAGTCTTTGGAGAGGAGAGGCTCAGCGTCTTCACTGGTTGCTGGAGAGGGCTGGGGGGCTGGGGCTGTTCCCACCAGCTTCTGGAGGATTTCCTGCTGGTGCTGCTTGGCCCTGTTATACAGCAGGACCCCGATGATCACCAGGACTGTCCCGATGGCCGAGAGGCTGGTGATCTTGTTCCCAAAGACAATGATGCTGAGCCAAATGGACAAGGCGTGCTTCACCGTGCTGGCAACACTGGGGAAGGACAGGAAAACAGGAGGAGACTGAGAAAATTGGGAGTAATTTCACACCCAGGAGGTGCCTAGGCAGAGTAGGTAAGGAATAGGAGGAGATTCTGGGTGGATCAGGCCCAATCAGATATCCCCAGGAAACTGACTGCGGATCTTAATATATGAAAACAATGAAAACCGTTTCGTCTGTTGCTCTCCTGCTCTGCCTAGTTTTAAGCACCGTGGCCAAAACCAAGACAAGCCATACAGCCCTTGCCATACAGCCAGGGATGATGGGCGCTGTAGTCCAGCTGCCCCGGAGGGCCTCGGGATCAGGAAGGCCATGCTAAATGGGAGCCAGGAACCTTTGCCACCCTAGATGAAGCCACCCCATGGCTTCCTTTGTAAATCTACCACTGAAATAAAGGAGTTTCTTATCGGATGATGACCCTATGGTATTTCTGGGGCGGGGGGGGGCAGGGGCGGCTTACCTGAAAGTTACGGGGGAAATCTTGCCCATCAAAGCATAAGCGGTGACACTCTGGAGGTGGAACAGCACTCCATCCATCAGAAGCAGCACCACGATGTCCTGGTTGTACTGGAAACTCCGCCCACTTTTCCCAATCACCGGCATATCCTTTCAGACCGGAAGAGAAGGAAGGAAACAGAAGAGAGGTTAAAAGGAGGGCGGGGGGGTGCCAGGAGCTCAATTTGAGACCTTCTGGATGCAAAGCAGAGCTCTGCCCTGTTTCCTCCCGATTTTACGTCCTGTGGAACAACAGACCACTGGAGTGCTGGATGAAGCACCCTTATTGACCTGGGACTGGCAACCCAAAGCTGAGCATTAAGTCGTTTTCAAGCATATAGCTAGGTCGATCAAGGGAAGTTTCCCCCTCTCTCCCCAGCAGGTGACTGGAAGGAGCAGAAAGGAGAAAGGAAAAAGGAAGGAGTGGGAGAAAGGAAGAAGAAGAGACGAAAGAGATGATGCAAGAATGAATGGAAGAACGGAGGGAGGAAAGGAGGAGAGAGGTAGAGAGAAAAGGAGGGGAGGGGGAAAGGAAGGAAGGAAGGAAGGAAGGAAGAAAGAAAGAAAGAAAAGAAAGAAAGAACGGAAGGAAGGAAGGAAGGAAGGAAGGAAGGAAGGAAGGAAGGAAGGAAGGAAGGAAGGAAGGAAGGAAGGAAGGAAAAAGGGAGGGAAGGCATGGGCAAAAAAACAGTCAGAAAAGAGAAAAATGGCTGTTCCACTCAGTTTGGGCCCCACCTGCCAAATGCTGGCTTGCAACTTGCAACCTTTCCCAAGTCTGTGTTCTACACTACAAAACAGAAAGCCAGTTGTGGCCTGGTGGCAGAACACACATCTCACCATGAAAAAGACCCAGGCAGGGATAAGCATGATCACAGCAGCTGCGCTAGTGTAGAACTGAAGCTCAGGAGCACTGCAAAAAGAAAGAAAGAAAGAAAGAGAGAGAGAGAGAGAGAGAGAGAGAGAGAGTTGAAGAGGAATGAATTCAGTAAACCAAACAATTATTCCAACTTTATCTGAAATATAGGTAGTCCTCTCCTTACAACAGTTCATTTAGTGTCCGTTCAAAGTTACAACGGCACTGAAAAAAGGTGACATGACCGTTTTTCTCGCTTACGACCGTTGCAGCCTCTCCAGGGTCACGTGAACAAAATTCAGACGCTTGGCAACTGACTCGCATTTATGACGGTCGCAGTGTCCCGGGGAGGATCCTGCGATCCCCTTTTGCGACCTCCTGACGAGCAAAGTCAATGGGGAAAGCAGGATTCACTTAACGACCGTGTGACTAACTGATCAACTGCGGCGACTCGCTTAACGATGGTGGCAAGGAAGGTCGTAAAACGGAACGAAACTCGCCTAACAAATGTCTCACTCGACCACAGGAAATCTGGGGCTCAATTGTGGTCATAAGCCAAGGACTACCTCTACACCCCTATCGAACTATTGCCCAGGTAGCTTTGTGACAAATTGGGAGATCTGAACCCAGGTCTTTGCTAAACGGGTCAGTTTGCAGCCCCTGCGGACTAGAAGGGCCCCCCCCAGAGGAAATTCATGCAGGTCACTCGGAGCAGAGCGAGGCTTCTGTTAAATCATAGCGATGAGGACCAGATACTTACGAGAAACGGTATTTGTCCCCACTCAGTAGCTTTTTGGAGAAGACATTCTGCAAACTGTAAAAAAGGAGAAGGAAGCCGCCTGTGTTTCAAAGGTGGAGTGGAAATAACCAAGAGCAAAGGGGAAGAACTGCCCAGAAGGGTTAAAAATAACTCGGCAGATGTTTTCTAGATAAGGTCCCACTGTTCTAGATAAGGCCAGGAGAGGAGCAGTTTGTCGGCTGCTCCCCTTTATGCAAATTCCCCCTTTGAGCTTCCAAGACACTTACCAGTCCATAATATTTGTCGACAAAGCTGCCGAGAAGCCGAGGATGTTGAAACTCAGCTCAGTTGCAGTACACAAGGCCAGCCCGCCCATCACAGGGACCAGAGACAGGTTCACAAACAGCCCTGCGACAATCCCAGGCAGAACGAGAAATCAGAAGAGAACAAAAGAATAGAAACTGGTTTTGGTGTTTTTTTTTAAAAAAACAACAACAACAGCCAATTAAAGACTTCTGGCCAACCTGACTTGTGTTTTGAGGTTCAGGGAGATTGAAAAGTGGTCTGCACCCCAAAGGGCCAAGCAGTGTGTTTATTTGATTCATTTGCACCCCTTCACCGTTTTTACGAACAACCCAAGGCTACGAATATATCCAACATATATTCCTCCTCCTATATTTCCCCACAACAGCCTTGTGAGGTGGCTTGGGGGGAGAGAGAGAAAGAGAGTGTGACTTGCCCAAATTCACCCAGCAGGCTTTCTTGGCTGTGGTGGGATTTGAATTCATGGCCTTCTGCTTTCCAGCCTGGTGCCTTAACCAATTAGACCAAACTCTCAAGTGTTGATGGTACTATGGAGGGACAGACTCTTCCAGATGTGTGGTCAAGCTCCAGCAGCTTTCAAACGTCCTGCCAGTGAGGACTTCTGGGAGAGGAGACTGAGCAACATCTGGAGGATTGATGGATGCCTGCAACTTGCTTCCAATATGGAAGTCAGATCGGCAGCCAAGATGGGGGAACAAGCGAAGGCCTTTAGCCAGCTGGGTGAAAATGGGACTGGGGAGATACAATTCCCAAAGCATCTTGCATTTTTACGGTGCTGGTTTCTGAAATCTTTCTTGTAGGATGACACAAAAACCGAACAGGCCAGTGGGACAGAGACGACAATTCCCAAAAAACATGTTTTAAGCCCGGAGAAAGAAGAAAATATTTTAAAAAAAGAAATTCAAACTGGGCCCAGAACTTTATCTTATTGAAATAGGCAATAGTTTAGACACTTTAAGAGTGTCCAAAAGGGAAGGAAGATGCAGTCAAGCGTTCAAGATCCAAAAACTTTTTGTCTATTTCAATAAGATAGTTATGGATTTTTTTGTGGTTTTTTTTTTGAGGAATCTGTTTTCTGATGTCGCCTACCTCGAAGGATTGGCAAATAATGGAGAAAAGCATCAGCTCAAAAGCTCTCCAGGGTTGAATTTCTGATGGCCTCTGGCGATCAGGAATTAAGGCTATGTGGGCACAACTTTTCCTTAAAAATTGATAAAAACTGCTCCAAAGATAGGAATATCAAAATACATCCTACATCCTATGTTCAGTTTCACGTTGAAGATATATTGATTTCGGCAAAACGTACCGGTGTATTCTCCTAAAATCATGCGGGACATAATAACGGTAAAAATGGGCGCTGAGCTTTTCACTGTCTCGGCGAAGGATACGGCCACGTTCTTCAAGCTGACAAGCCCCAAAACCACAGTTGCAAACCTGAGAAGGAGCAAGGGAAAATGCAGTTTAAATTTTCAGCGGTCAAAACACCCAACACTTATTTTCTTTCTTGCCTCCTCCTTGATCCAGAAAATTTCCAGAAGGGGGAAAAAAAAAAAAAAAGCCGTTTTAACAGTGGAAGACTTTAGTTTTTTTACCCAATACCTAAATCTATAAATCTGTTTTTCGGTTAATCCATAGCTGATGATAGAGATGCAGTCCAGAAACATCTGAAAGGTCGAAGTTAGCTTTTTAAACAGCTAATGCAAGAGCAATTTTTTTTTTTTTAAAAAAAGGAAATTCTCCAATGTTTGTCTCAGAGGATTCCTCCAAAAATGCTAACATAAAAAAATAATAATAATAACTTAGTTTTCTCCAAGGGCGAACACAGATTTGGATTTTGGGGGGGGGGGCAAGAAAGATAGGCATCCAGCAGTGAAGAAGTGACTCAGTTTCCCCAAATGTGCCCAGGCCTTACCGCATCAGGCCAACGAAAAGCATAATCATGATGAAATTGGGAGGATAGGAGAGACGGCTTTTGTGCTGGTAAAGGCAGCATGGCACAAACATTTTGACGCAGCCAATGAAGGTGGTGGAGAGCATCTGAATGGCGCCTGGAAAAAAAAAAGACAGGAACAAGAGATGGCTAAAATTAGGATACCCAGAGAAAAAGTGGGCTGACGTTCCCTTTCCAGCTAGAGGACAAACTATGATATGTACAGAGCCAAACTGAGTTTGTCGGAAGTTAAAACACGGGCTGTCAACTGGGGATGGAATTAACCTGAGTTCTGGGCCAGTGTGGGATAATGGCGAAGGTGCTGAGATTCAAGTTCAGATTCACCCCAGCTAGGTGGAAGTTCACTGAACGGCTTTTGGGCCAGACCAAATCTCCCAGCCTGGCCTACCTCGCAGGGTGGTTGCAGGGGAAAAAAGTAGGAGAAAGGAGTGCTTGGTACTGCTTTCAGTTCCTGAATTGAAGGCAGGGAAAGCTTTTTTTGAACGTGTTTAGGCTTTTGTGTGAGGTCTAATTTAGGCTTTTAGGCTAAAGAAAATCTCAGGGTGTTTGCAAACATAAGATGGAGGGAATCATGTTTTTCAGCACTCAAAACAATTGGTGTTTCTCAAGAGGGCAACTTTAAGACATGTGGACTTCCCCATGGCCAGCTGGGAAATTCTGGGAGTTGACGTCCACATGCCTTAAAGTTGCTTCCTGGGACAAGATGCAGCTGGCCTCTCCCAGGCTGGGAGCAAGGAAGAAAATGACCGTGGTTTACTTGCCTAACATACTCGGTTCCCCTTCCAGCAGCGACAAGATGTACTTATTCAGAAAAAGGGTGCAAAAGCTGAAGAAGAACCACAGAGTGAGGTAGGTGAGGGCGTAAGAACTCCAGATGCCCAGGTCCGACTCAATAACCGTGGTCTCCGTGATGGTGATCTTCAGGACGTTCTCTTCCGGCACGCTGTCGCTCCGGGCGATGACGAAGCGTTCGCTCCGGCTATGGAAGAGGGAGCCAAACTGGAGGAGGTTTTTCGCTTTGGGTTTGCCGTCCAAAAGAGGCAAAGCGAGGGAGGTGGAAGGGCCGGAGTCGGCCGGGTCCAAAGTGGAGCTGCTGGTTAGGGTGGCCATGTTCGGAGGTGGGTCCTGAGGCTCAGCTCCCGAAGCAGAGCCTTCGATCTTGAGAAGGCAGCCCCTCCGAGTCTGCTTGGCTTGCAAAGAGCTTCAGGTGCATTTGGTCAAATGTGGCTCCATTGTCTGGAAGGAAGGAAGGAAGGAAGGAAGGAAGGAAGGAAGGAAGGAAGGAAGGAAGGAAGGAAGGAAGGAAGGAAGGAAGGAAGGAAGGAAGGAAGGAAGGAAGGAAGGAAGGAAGGGAAGGAGGGGAAGGGAGGAAGGAAGGAGGAGGGGAAAGGAGGAGAGAGGAAAGGAGGAGGGAGGGGGGAAGAAAGAGGGAGGGAGGAAGAAATGAAAGAAAGAAAGAAAGAAAGAAAGAAAAAAAGAAAGAAAAAAAGAAAGAAAAAGAAAGGAAGGAAGGAAGGAAGGAAGGAAGGAAGGAAGGAAGGAAGGAAGAAGTTTGGACATCAGAACATGAATAAACTGAATTCCAACTTTAGGATTCTATGAGTGCTGGATTTTAATCAGCAACACACTCCTGGGCATTTATTGCAGGCTTCACGAACAGGTATATATATTTTACATGCAGCTGTTTTCCTCTCAATCCACAACAATGCCTTGTGGAACATACTTCCTCCTCTAGCCAACATCTCCAGGTGGTTTAGGAGGGGATTATCTTTTTAAAATGCAAACACACTGCTACAATATTAAGAAAACCCAGGATTATTCAGATGCGGCTCAGTGAAATGGGTGGCCGTTTAAATTTAATAAATCCGTAAAACAACCAAACGAGACGATACTAGTCCTCTTTACGTCCACTTCTATATACAGGTAGCCCTTGACTTATGACCACAATCAAGCCCAACATTTCTGTCGCTAAGTGAGACAATTAAGTGAGTTTTGCCCCATTTTACGACTTTTCTGGCCACAGTTCTTATGTGAATCACTGCAGTTGTTAAGTTAGTCACACAGCTGTTAAGTGAATTTGGCTTCCCCCCTTGACTTTGCTTCTCAGGGGGATCCCATGACCTCACGACGCTGCAACCGTCATAAATACGAGTCAGTTGCCAAGCCTTGGAATTTTGATCACGTGACCCTGGGGATACTGCGATGGACGTAAGTGTGAAAAACGGTCATAAATCACTTTTTTCAGTGCCGTTGTAACTTTGAACAATCACTATCTAAATTGTCGCAAGTCGAGGACTTCCTGTACTCACTTTCAATAAACCACAAACAGAAAGGCAGCCTAAACGTAATTTAGTGGGGGTTTTTTTCCCTCCATGATGAAATATATCTCTTCATATTTTTTATATCTACCCAGTCCACATTGCCCCTCTGCCACTGTCTGCAGAAATCCTGTACTAAATTTCCCAAATCGTTGCGGCTCCAATTAAAATGGCTTTGCAGAGCAGTAGATAGTCAACCCTGAAGTATCCTTGCTTCTCCAGAAAGCCACACCAAAAAACGGAGCCAAGCAAACAGCTGCCTCGGTTTGACTGGCTGGGAGTCAAATGGCTGGGAGAGGTAGAAAACTGAGCTGTGATCTGGTGCCACGTCTTTCAAAGCCCATCTCTGCCAAAAGAAAAAAGAAAAAAAGAAAAGAAAAGTTCCACACAAGTTCTAAGAAAAGGACGTCAAACAAGGGAGCCGTTTCCCGATTGCCAGATTGCCAAAACAGATCTTCATCAAAAGCAGACCACCTACAGCTAGGGTACTCAGTCTGACAGAATATCAAACTGAAATATAACACTGTTAATGGTGATAATGAGAGTTCAGTTGAAATGAAATACAGCGAGATGTTTGTCATTTTCATTCTCCCTCCGAGAAAGCAGGCAGCTGAATAGAGAGAGAGAGAGAGAGGCTGCTGAGAAGTAAACAAGCAGAGAGAAATAAAATAGAAGGCAAAGTAAGAGAGGGCATTGTTGCATCAATAAGACTGGGTGCGTTATCTTGTGTTAACGCCAACGTCTCCCAGGGCAAAGGGCAGATTGATAAGCCAAGTTCAAAGTTTAACAGAAAAAGGTTTTAGAGGCAGTTACACTTGGCCCCAAATGAAATTACAGTCCGATGGACAAAAGGTAATTAAAAACAAGGCGGGCTTAATTCATCACCCTGGATTCGCCTGGCTGTTAGGAAAAAAACAACAACTTATATATATAAAAAAAATCTTTAAGAAAGCTGACTGGAACAAACACTCATTTTAAAAAGCCTTCCAAAAAGCCAGTGGGGGTTTATGTAAGATGTACTGTATACAAAGCATTTTTTTTCCTCCCGCAACGAAGCTTCCTTAATTCCATTCAAAATTATTCAGCTTGCAAAATCTGCTGTCTACTCAAGGTGAAAGGAGCACTCTGTGCTTCTCCAAAAAAATCAAGAGACCTCATATTTGTTACACCAGGAATTATACACACAACATTTGGCAACAAAGGGAACTTTTTTTTGCTAATTTTTGAAAGCTGCCTGTTTTCAAGACATGGGATGAGAACCTTCAACATCAAAGTCCCAAGTAATGAGAAGTTAAAAATGGGCAGCCTTTTGATTTTTTTAGTTTCGTACTGTGCTTTCTCCCCTGTGCATTATTTTTCCTTATGTCCAGGTCTACAAATATACTTGCCAAACAATGATCCTTTGTGCAGCCAACTCTGCCCTTGAAAAATTAAACAAATGTGCTGAAGGAGTAGGAAAAGTGCTGTTTCCTTAGGGAATTTCCAGTCCCTGAAAGCATCAAAATGCAACTGATCAAGAATGAGCTTTTTTAGATCAGAGCTGTGATAATGGAAACCTTTTAACCTTTTTCAGAGGTTACTTAATATTATTAAAGATGAGATGGTAGCAACCCTCATCAGTTACTATGTACTCCTTTAAGCTTCTTGCACATAAACACTCTCAATATGCCTATTCATAGTATAGTCCTGTTACAGAAAGAATCACACGTGCATATACACTGAAACACAGAAAGTAAATAAAAATGCAATGGCATATGGCTCTCATAATTTTTTGAATACTGTACAGTATCCTAGCCATGATGATATACAAACGATATTTTACCACCCCCCTCCCCTGCTATAGCTCTCTTGCCTGATTAAAGATACATTAAAGATAACACAGGTTTATTCACAAATAATGAAACGTTTGGACAAATAATTCAATTTTCTGGGTTCCTCTTGAATTTCAGGGGGCTTAGCTTCAGCAGACCATGAAGGTTTATGCCACAGTGATTCACATTATATACCTACTGTAAAACAATTCTAAAAAGGATCCGTTCAGATTATTTCCAAACTTATCTTCTGTCTAGCTCCTGAGGGCAATTCAAGCACCCCGCTCACTTTTCTCAGCTGGGACAAAATTCAACATGAAGCCTCTTAGTCAAAGTTATTAATTTCATAAACAAATAACTGCAACCCATCCTGCAACAAACAATGAAAAGATATACAAAGACGTCCTCGTTTCTAAATCAATTTCCCTTTGCAGTTGTGGAGCCAGAAAAGGTCGGCTTGCCAAATGTCTCTAGAACAGCCCTTTCAAACCACAGTTGCAAATTATCCCTCCTTGCAATGCAGTGCAACACAATTGTGTCCGGACTGTCCTGTACAAACACACCTGCCTCTGTTCCCTGGCAGATCCTGTCCTCTTCTTCCGCAGCCATCACCGGGGCTACCTCCATCAGAGAGGGAGGCCAGCCTGCTACGAAAACTGCTCCTCCTTTGGCAGGGGCGGAGCAAATCAGAAGCGGGGAGGAGAAAAAGACAAAAGAGAAAGAAATTACCAATGTGCCTAAGAGCCATGCATAGGCCAGGTTTAACTTGCGTGTGGTTATGACTCTGGGCATGCGTAAAACGCAAATCGCAATGCAAATGCAGATGGAGCTGGAGTAACCCTCACAATTGTTTTTTTTTCTTCCAAAGACTATTTCAAGAATTGAGTATGTTTAGTTCAGTGACAAGGACTAGGGGTGACAGAATAACAGTGATCCAATATTTGAGGGGTTGCCCCAAAGAAGAGGGAGTCAAGCTATTCTCCAAAGCACCTGAGTGCAGGACAAGAAGCAACCGATGAAAACTGATCCAAGGAGAGAAGCAACCTAGAACTAAGGAGAAATTTCCTGACAGTTGGAACAATCAACCAGTGGAACAACCGGCCTCCAGAAGTTGTGGATGCTCCAACACTGGAAGTTTTTAAGAAGAGATTGGACAACCATTTGTCTGAAATGGTGTAGGGTTTTCTGCCTGAGCAGAGGGTTGGACTAGATGACCTCCAAGGTTCCTTCCAACTCTGTTATTATTTTGTTACCCTGCCAATGTTTAAAGGAAGAGCTGGATTTTCTGAAGAGGGACAATGATTTCTCTTGCTGAGGCTGCAGAGATAAAAGTCATTCTGCGACTAATTCAGAGACAAGTACCACTGGAGTCTAAAGATTTGGGAGCAATAAGAGAAACATTCCTTAACCTTTCAGTTGGTTTTTTTATTGTATTCTATTTATATGTCAAATTTATACACCGCCCATCTCGCTGTCTAAATGGCTCTGGGCAGTTTACAAGTCAATTTAAAAATTGCTCATCCACTCTGGACTCCAGGAAGGTGTGCGAGACAGTGAAAGTTCCCTAAGGTGAGCCTCAAACCATTTATGATCAAAGCCAAACAAGTTTCTAGTCCTGTTGAGATACTAGAGAACAATCTTCAGAGTTATTAGATACTAGTCTCTACATTTAAAACTAAAAACAAACTGAAATAGTGGTGAGGATACTGAAGTTGGAGGCTTCGCTTTCTACCATGCTTCCATTTACATGTATGCTCAAATCTCTAGTCCTCTTGAGGTAACAGGTGTCTTTTTTTTTTTTGTCCAGAACAAGCAAGGAAGGGAATATTTATGTCAGGATGTCTATAAGAAAAATTTAAAAAAAACTGCTTTATTGCCTTTCTAAGGCAGCTCAGGACTATGTCGCGCTTGCGCTCTCAGCTTAGAAACGGGTAGCTACGGGATGGAGGAAGTGACGTCACGAGCGAGGAGTAACTCTAGGCGTCTCTTTCTTTATGGCACCTCGGCTTCGAACTCTCCCGGAAGGCGGGCGCGGGACTTGAAAATGGCGCGTTTCCGCCTCGACCGGAAGTTGCTCTGCTCGGGCGAGGCCCTTCCTTCTCTATGGCCCCCGCCCGACACCACTTCCCGCACTCCGGAGCGCCCGCTTCGTCGCCCGGCCGGGGCATGTAACGGTCGCCGTCGCCATGGAGACGCCCGACACGAGGTAGCTGCCGGTTACTGAGCCTTGCGGGGATCCGTACACGACGGTGGGGGGCGGGGGAGGGAGCAGACAGAGCTTTCCGTTACAGCTCCGTCTCCCTGCCCGCGGCGTGACGTCAGAGTGGCATCGCGGCGCCTCTCCTCTGACGTCACCACACCCTCTGACGTCACGGCCCTCAGATGTAGGTTTGGGTTTTCAGCAGGAAAGGATTGTCGTTCCCCCAGTTGATACTCTGGGAAGGGGGGGGCAAATGTGGGACTACAATCCCCATCATGCTACCTGGGGATAATGGAAACTGGAGTCTCAGCGCATCTGGGAGATGCCAGGCCGATGGAGGAGCCCGCTAGGTGCACAGGGTGCGGTTGCATTTCATGCTTATCCTGGTTAATGGAAGCATGGTTTATTCAATCAGCCCAACTGAGTTTGCAGGATGGTGTGAATCCTAGCCCCACAATATTTGGGGCTAATCATCATTGGCCAGCTTGTAATTCCATGCGTCGTGCAAAATAAACCTTAGCGTGGACCCATCCAGCTCAGGAGGACTAGAAACTTAGCCTTTTAAGTTAGTTTTGGGCCGCTGGAAGCCGATGCCCTGGCGTTTTCCTGGCCCTTGTGCCAGGAAACTGCCAATGCGAGCCAAAACTCCAGTGCTGCCCCAACGCACATCCACCTCACTTGAAGTGCCCAAATTGTGCAATTTTGCCATGGTTCACAAAAGATTGAAGTGCCGCTCTCCATCAGTGGCTTTGAAACCTAACACTTTCCTCCCCTTGAGGAGCGACACTGTGCAGCTCACAACCTTTCCCACCCCGTTGGGAGCAAAGCTTGGAGTTCAGCTGAGCCTCTGCTGGGCATCCAGACCACTCCCCCACATTTTAGGGAAAGGCTGTGACATTCCAGATGTTGACCCCTCACTTTCATCAGCCAACGTCTTAGATCCTCCAGCCAAACCCCCGACTTCATTTTTTAGAAAAATGGAAAATGAACGGATAGAATTCTGCTCTCAAACAAGGGACTGCGAGGCTTATTCCCTTCCCTCCTGCCAGCTTAGCACAGCCATGGTGGACCAGCACATTTTCACGCATAACGTATTTCCCTGAACCTCCATTTATATTATTCATTCGTTTGTTCGTCTAGGGTTCTCCTTTCCCAGTCAGAAGAAGCTCTGGCTTCTCCTTTGCCAAACGAAAGCATAAACTCTCCACTGCCAAATCTAACACCAAGACACCAAGACCTGATTGCCACGCCGTGCGGCCCTGTAAGTATCTGGACTTCACCAATCTTGTTAATTCCAATGAAGTGGTTTGAGCCATTGTTCCCGTGTGTGTGTAATATCTGGAGAAAGAACAGATGTCACTCTCACCTAAGATGAGCTACACCGTGTCATTGCCACAAACTGCTTTCTGCTAATTTTATAAACATGGCTTGCAGCAGCTGATGGCATCTCCCTGTCTTTAACCAACTTCAAAAAGTAAATTATTGGATGGGACCAACCAGGATTGTGGGCTAAATGGGGAAGTTAAAGTCCAATTTGAAGGAGAATTTCTCTTTACATTAGCTGCGCTCTTTTATCGTTCCAGATCAAACGATGGTCCGAGCTGTCGTCCCCTGTCAAGATTTACTTCTGTGTCACCATCCTTTCGCTGCTGAGTGTCATTGGATTAACCATAGAGACCCTCATCCAGCAGAAAAATGAAGATTTTACCGTGTCTCTCATCCAGATCATTGGCCTCGGTAATCTGGCAAACCTTATAAACTAGAAAGATGGGGAGGGATGAGCTCTAATGGCGCAAAAATGGTCTTTTTCTGTATACATTATATTTTTGACAGACATCTAGGCCCAGACTGTTCTAATTCTTATACAAGAGGCAAGAAGGGAACTGACTCTTTCTAAAAAAAACCCTGAAGGATAATTTACCCTCCTTTATATTTGGCTATAATTATGTAGACCCCAATTTGCGTACATGGTCCTAAGTCTGTCCTTCCTACTTTCTGTCTTAGGACCAGGTTTTAATCCGGTCAGTTCCTAGAGCATAACTACAGGTAGACCTCGACTTAACAACCACAACGGAGCTCAACATTTCTGTTGCTAAGCAAGAGAGTTGTTTAGTCACTTTCATCTGGCTCGCAGCCATTTCTGCATCCCTTGGGAGGGATCAAGACTTGGGCTCTCCCAACGATATTGTCGCCCTGGTAGATGTCACTGCCTGTTTATCAGCTTGCTGAAGTCTTGCATTGCCCTGTAAACTGTAAATAATATTCACTCCAGGCAGTAGGTGGCACCTGTATCCTAGATTTAAATAGGAACCCTCTCAAACTTCTCTGCCACTTGAATCCTGCTCTCAGCAGAGTTTCCACCCTGTATTTTGGCATTTTATTGGTAAAGATCCAAAGATAAGAGACAGGCCTTTGAATGGCCCGGGGCAGTTGTCAAGAAGAACCCAAAGTTTGGGCTTTGTGCCATTCCAGAATCTTGTTATTTTTGGCCATAGGAACTAAATATTGCTCGTTTTTAATCCCTCCCTAGTTTATGCACCAGGAGAGTTGGATTTATCCATAGCATTAAAGTAAATCAACCCCCATCGTGATACAGTATCTGAATCCACCCTTCTTGGTCTATTCAAACCATAGTTAAAACAAGCCATGGCTTATCAAGGCTGCAGCACAGCAAGCTGGCCATTTGTCAGCTAATTTTAGCATTGATTTTCCTTTGTAGCTTTGCTTTTCACCAGTTGGGGGTACTGCTAGTTGCTTTGGCACTTAAGAGGAGAAAGGCAAACTGTGATCCTGCAGCCTACATTAAATTAAATCTTCCTAACTTTCAGACTGGATGGATCGGCCCGAGAACGGATGCTTCCTTTGCTTTGTCCAAGGTTCTGGCCCTCGTGAAAACAGGGGAGGCAGTTCAAGCCCAGAACTGATCTCGGCGCTCTGCTTTCGCCCCGGGAAATCTCTTCTCCCCTTTTTAGCTGGCTACGGATAACCAGGCCTCTCCCCTTTGGCAGTGTTCTGCATCTATTACGTCAGCCGAGGAATCCTGCAGGAGAATCGCCAGGAGCTGGTGGTCTTTGTCCTCTCTATCGCCTTGGTCATGCTGCGCTCCGTGATCAACTTCACCGTCCTCTCCGCCAAGCAGAAGCGGGAGTTGCTGGTGAGCATCTGGCTGGCCGTCTTCCTCCCAACCCTTGTGATGGCGGCGAGGCGTCCTGTTTGGGGAGGATCGGGGCCTCGGTGGGCGAACCGGGGCTCCCTTGCCAGTCCCCTCATTGCCCTCTTCCGCCAGGCCCGCTTTGTCCTGATCCTCCTGGTGGGGGCCTTTGACGTCAGCTGCGCCGTGATCCTGATCCAGAGCGAGAGCCGGATGGCCTTCCGAGTGGGCGGGGCTTTGGAGAGCCTCCAAGCCCAGTATTTCATGCTGAACCTCTGCTTTTCCATGCTGACCTTTGACCTCCAGGCTCAGGTAGCCCCTGGCATCAAACCCTGTTCCTGTTTTGAGTCCTAAGCCGAGATCCTGTCACTTGGGATGCGACGGATGTCCCCTTTTCTGCCACTGAAGACCGCCGGCAAAGGAGCCGAGATGCTTTTTTGCCCACCTTTTTAAGAGTTCTGCCAGTTGGCCTTTTTCGGCCTGTGGTCCTCCCAAGAGTGGCCTGGACTACAGTTCCAGTCATTCTGCCATGATGAACACTGTAGTACTGTCCTACTGGAAGCCACCAGAATGGGGATGATGGGTTATCTCGTGAAGCTGGGCATTTTTAGAATATTTCTATAATGGATGGGAATTCCAGAGAAGGAGTTATCCCCAGCCTCTTATCCTACATGAAACCAAAGTCCTAACTATCGGTTCTTCAAGCATTTGGAGATGAAAAGATTTCACAATGGGGGCCTTTTCTGAATTAATCCTGTTTCCATTCTCAAGGCCCTGAGTGCAATTGGCTGTGTTGGTATACATTGGTGGATCCTCTTTTAAGTTTTTTTGTTTTTTTTTAAACTTATAAGAAACTCAGGAGCGAGCAAGCCCCTCAGAACAATCCATATGGGCTGGGCCATTTATGATAGAAAACTTACTGTTTGTCAAAAAGGATGAAGGAGAGAAAGGAATGGGTCACAGGGGAAAAAAGAGGGGGGGGGGCATGGCTGTATTGGATTCCTAAAGATCCCTGAAGCGGTCAAGAAATGACCTTGAATCCGCCTGATTCAGGGGGTGGGAAAGTGATCTGCAGCTCTGTCCTGCCGGCTGTTGTCTTGCTGAGATCTCTCTTCTGTTTCCCAGCTCTGTTTGTCCGTCTTGCTGCTGACCACAACCCGGAAGATTTCAAATCTGCACAGTGTGTTCCTGGCTGCTGGGATTTGCTGGGCTGTTCTCAAGGTTGCTTGTGGCATCACTGCAGTGAGTTATTTTCAATAACTGCTTGCAGGGAAAAACAGGGATTTTCTTTCTGTCGCTTTGCTATCGTAGAATTCGGGGGGCTGTCCAGTTCTGCTAATGGCTGTTTTAACTCCCTACTACGCTAATTCTCCCCATCCACATATTTGTGGAGAACTGTAGAGCCCTTCCTTCTTTCAAACACGTCGCCTGCTCCTGTATTTTACAGCTAAAACTGATGCGATAGGCTTCTTTTTCAACCAGCGAGCCTTCAGCCACCCGGGCCTTTTTTTTTTGTTTTTTTTAGATCTTAAAAGAGTTGAAACCTCTCGCCTGGATTTTTGTGATTCAGAATTTACCAGAAGTGGCTTATCTGGCATATCTGTTGTACGCAGTAAGTCTTGCCAAATGGTTTACTGATTTCAGGAGGATAAGGGGGGGAATTCCTTTGTCATTCAGAGGCAGCCCTGGGTAAGAAGGAAGTTAAGAGTGGCAGAACCTTTACCCCATTTCCTGAAGTGGAATCTGGAGCCCAAAGGAACAAGAAAATGCAAGTCCCCAGAGCATATCGCCTCTTTAAAATGTACCCAATGTGTTAAAAGGCAGGAAATTGATTCCCGAAGGCTGGTGAAACCTTTGTGGGGGAGGAAACAAAAAAACAAAACAAAAAAGCCAGTTGCCAGTTTTGAAATTTGAAGGAGCCCCCTTGGTTATACTATAATGATAAAAGTTTGGTCTCCATCCGTAATGTTCAGAACTCAGCCATAAATACCTTCAGATCAGAGGTCTTCCAACTTGGCCCTTTTATGACTTGTGGACTTGGCTGAGGAATTCTGGGAGTTGAAGTCCACAAGTCATAAAAGGGCCAAGTTGGAAGACCCCTGCTTCAGATGGATCCCATCCAAGGATGTAGGCCCAATTAAGACATGCTGTCTGATCCAGTGAATCCAACTGCGGTCAACCAACTTAGGAAATCATTTGGTGCCTTGACATAGAGATCTGTTAAAACCAGGAACAGTCTGTTGTTGAGGTTTTTTGCATAGGCTCTAGATGTCAGTTAGCTCTATTGTTAAGTGAGAACTAGTCACTTTCTAGTCAGTTCTTTAAAAGCGCAACTTTGCTATTGTTCCTTTATTCTATAGAGAGAGAAGCACCAAAACTAAACATTTTTCTGAACGCCACAGTCACGAGTGATTTTTTTTTCAACCCTAAAGCAATGCTTCTCAACCTTAGCGACTTTTAAGATGCGTGGGCTTCAATTTCTGGAATTCTGGGAACTGAAGTCCACACATTTTAAAAGTTGAGAAACGCTGATCTAAAGGAAGGCAAATAAGTCAAGGAAACAGCTAACTGGGACAGCATTCAAAATGCCAGCTGACAGTCCCTTTGGAAAAGCCTCAAGGTAAAAAAAAAAACAAATTTTTGAAGGCTTCGCAAAGCCCTTTAACGTCAAAACCCTCTGGAATGCTTCTCCTAGTCACAGCAGAAAAACCGCCAGCAGCCTTGAACACAACAATCCCATTCTTTTGAAAAAAATAAAACAGATAATCTTTCAGCAGTTCTCAACAGTAGGATTAAGCAGAGGGAGATAGAGGAACAATTTCCATATTTATTTATTTTTTTGGGGCAAAAGCCTTAAGGACATTTGGATGGGCAAAGTCTCCTAATTAGGCATGAGAATATCCATGGATCTCGGTTTTCCGATCCAATGGAGCACACTCTGATCCTAGGGCACTGTCTTCTTCCTTTATCTCACAACATCCTTGCAAGGTAGATGGCAGAGAGATTAGGCCAGGCAGAGCCAAAGCACCACCTTTGGAAATCCACCGACAAACCAAGATCAAGAGAAACGGTGGCTTAAGTGTGTGGGAGATTCCCAGCTTGTGGCTGCAGACTGTGGCTTGTTAAATTTTGCTGTTTGCGAGGAACGAGCTACGGGGTCTGCGGTGGGGTACTTTGAAATGAAAGCAGGCCTGAATTTCACTCCATTTTGTCTCCAGAGACTTAATTGTTTTACAGTTACAAATGTTATTTATCCGTGTGGGATGTGGGTTTTTCTTCCCCCCTCCCCAGGTCGTAACAGAATGGGGCCAAGGAAGCTCCTATGCCCTGGAAGCTGCCATCATCACCTGCTCCTGCATTTCGGTGACGATCAAAAGCGTCCTGTTTTGGGCAATGTTCCACGTCTATCAGAGCTTTGGGCAAGGCCTGAGAGAGAGGAGTGAGTATCGGAGACACAGGAACGGTGTCTGGGAGTAACCTCAGAGTAGGGTGGGTCTCTTCAGCGGACAGCTGGGACGGGGATTGAGAACAAGGCACCACCTGGCTAAGGCGAATCCCTCTTTTTCAAATCCCGTCGACCGATTCAGCCCGGCAATTAAATAGGAAAGCCTAGAGGCCACCTGAGGTCAGCAGAGAATTCCTCCGAATCAAGCCAGGCGAAGCCATATGGAAGCCTACCCATCGGGGATCACAGCGAAACTGCTCTCGCCCCGACGTCTGATTGGTGGAGAAGCTACCAATCAAGGCCTGGGGATGCCACTTAGGGCCCAGGCCAAATTTCTCACCCTGCGTCCTTGACGTACGGCCACAACGTTTCTGTTGCTAAGTCAGTTTTGCCCCATTTTACGACCTTTCTGGTTGAGCAAATCCTTGCAGCTGTTCGGTTAAGTCACACACAGTTGTTAAGTGGATTCGGCTTCCCCACTGAATTGGTTTGCGGGAAGGTCACAAAAGGGGATCCCGTGACACACACACACACACACACACACCCGGGACGCTGCGACCGTCATAACCACAACTTCAGTTGCCAAGCGTCCGAATTTGGATCACGCGAGCGCGGGGAGGCTGCATCAGTTGTTAAGTGTGAAAAGCGGTCCTAAATCACTTTTCCCAGTCCTGTTGTTAACTTTCAAGTGATTGTGAGGCCGGCACAAAAGGGTCGGCTCTCGGGCGACTTTTTCCGCCCTCTGTTGTCATTGCGGTTGATCTCCTCTTCTCTCTCGCTCTGTCTCCAGTGTTTTCTTCCTATGGAAGGATCGATTCGTGACCTGCAGCTCCGTCGCCAAACCGATGTGCTCTTATAGAGTGAAAAATCTAGTTGGGAAAACCCGACACCCCCCCCCCCCGGTTGGACTCTGGAGACGGATGGAGAAGCGGCAGAAGAGACTCGATCCCAAGGCAGACCTTTGTTCCCCCTGGCTAGGATTCCGTTCTGCCTCGCTGGATCTCCGGGACCGCCCCACCAGCCTTCCTCCTGCGGAAAAGCGAACAGAACCACACATCCTCCTACTTCCCAAAGAACCATCGGAGCAGCTTCCCAATGTGGCTTGCGCTGCGAGCGGCCTTTTCTCGCGCGAGGATCCGGCATTTGCTGCCTTGGCTGCATTGTCCTCCCCTGTTTCGACCTAGTTTTGGGCCCTGCGACGGTCGGCATGCCTGAGCTTGACCGACAGGCGGGATTGGGTTGCCAAATTGCAAAGCAGATCCGGGGAGGTGTGGCTGTCAGTTTGGATAAACCCGTTCTCGCCCTCAAGACCTGACCTGACCCGCTGTCCGATCTGGTTTGAAACCAGAAACATTTCCATCAGTTTCGGGTTTTGCTACACTCTCTTACCGAGCGCAGCTGCCTCTTTTCATCCTTCCAAGGCTGCAGGAGTGGAGTTTTCATTCCAGTTTGCAAGGTTGTTTCGCATCCTGCAAATCTGGCAGGCGCTCAAGGGGACGGGCTCTGCCCTCCTGGTGTGGGGGCAGAGGGGCAGGGAGGCAAAGAACAGTAGCATACCAGCCAATTTTTTGAACGAACCCTCTCCTTTTGTGGGAAAAGCGGAGATTTTGTTCCACCTGAAGAATTTTGGGTCAGGACCCACCGAAGGCAGGATAGAAGGAATGGTAAATCATTTGCCTAAAATTGTCCCATCCAGGGTGCACAAACTGGGCCTTGCAAGGAGCAGCATGTGTCTGTCTAAATCAGACCACATGAGCGTCTTTATCTCTCAAAACTTTGGCCCAAACTGTAGGGTCTTGCAGCTAAAAATTTCCTTCAGTCTATATTAGCATGGCTGATCTTTTGCTGATTCCAGAGAACTGCCTTTAAAAAGTTCCAACGCAGTCTTAAAACTTTCAGCGCTGACCTTCTCCAAAGATATAAAGTTTGGTTCTATCTTTTCAAAACATCCCCAGTTATGTGAGCATTTTAGCCGAGCTATTCTTCATAACAAAGTGATTTTTCTAACAAAAGCCAGTGTTTCATACTCTAATCATAATGCTTTATTTAAAAAAATAAAATAAAAAAAAAAGGTTCGTTACCGGCCTTGTATTTTTCAATAAAGAATCAACGGCACGATTGTGTTCTGTAATTTTTTGAACTCATCTACTCCAGACAGAAAATTAATTCACTCTTCAAACAAATAACGACAGTTGCAGGAATTGGCTACGTCTAGTCTAGTGGGGGGGAAAGGACTAGGGGTGACGTGACAGCAGCATTCCAATATTTGAGGGGCTGCCACGAAGAAGAGGGGGGGGCACCTATTTTCCAAAGCACCTGAAGGCAAGACAAAAAACGATGGATGGAAACTAAGCAAGGAGAGATGCAAACCTGGAATTAAGGAGAAACTTCCTAACGGTGAGGACAATTAGCCAGTGGAACAGCTTGCCTCCAGGAGTTGTAGGTGCTCCATCACCTTTTAAGATTGGACAGCTATTTGTCTGGAATAATACAGGGACTCCTGCTTGGGCAGGAGTTGGACTAGAAGACCTCCAAGGTCCCTTCCAACTCTGTTGGGCAAGTCTTGGTTCATCTTGCACTAAAGAGATGACGTCTGACTTTCTTAATTTCTCAGGCCAACCCTGATATTTCCTACGGCGAGCTGGCATTTTTCCATTTACGAAGAGTCTGCCCTTTTCATAGTTCCCGGCTGATTTATAACTCAATAACTGTTCGCTGCATCGATGTGGCTCTTGCTAAAAATACACAATAGGCTGAGGGGGGAAAGGTCCTCCCTTTTCTTAAGAGTTCTGCAAGGGAAAACAAGAGAGATCTTGTTATTCTATTTATTTATTGGATCGCTCATTTGCTTTGCTATATTTTTTCCCCCTGCGTTATCTCGGCCTCAACTGCTACAGCTCCATCCAGATGTTTTTGTTTTCCAGCTGCAAGTGTTTTTAAGTTATTGTGATAAGTATATTAACCGTTATCGGGGGGAGCGTGGAGGCTTTAATCCCACTCTGCAGTTTTGCGCCGAGCCTCCCTTATAATCTGTCACTTCTTGTTGAATCCTATCGCTTCTCAAGGATCGGATCTGATGCTACTGGAAAGGGGTGGGTGGGTTTACAGCCTCCCTAATAAAAGTAGTCCTCAACTTAACAACCATTTAGCAACCAAAGTTACGCCGCTGAAAAAAGCGACTTCGTGTCTGTTTTTCACACTTACTAGACGACCGTTGCAATATCCCCATGCTCACGTGATCAAACTTCAGATGCTTGGCACCTGACTCGTGCTTACGACAGTTGCAGTGTCCTGGGGTCACGTGATCCCCTTTTGCGATCCCTTTTGACAAAAGTCAGTGGGGAAGCCAGACTCACTTAACCGTGTTTCTAACCACTAAAGCGATTCACTTAACAACTGTGGTTGGGAAGGTCATAAAATAGGGCAAATCTCACTGAACTGTCTCACTTAACAGAAATATTTGGCCCAATTGCAGTCATTTAGAAGGCTTTTGTGATCTCCGAATAGCTGCCCGGGTTTTTCTACACCATACTAAACCATGATTAATCCCAAATGGCCATGTTCACATGTTGTGCTAAGTCATAAATCCTTGATGATTGTCTGCAAGTAAAGATTGGGTTCAATCCACCTCAATAGGCACGTATTTTGGGTTCAATGTATTATATACGAAACTATCCTTTTAACCCTATAAAGTATTCTTCTCATCCATTACTACTTCTAAGAAATGTTATGATGATTTTTGAGATTAATAGCAGATCAACAGCAGAGAGTCTCCCCAACTGAACTCAAGAGGGATTAACTCAATAGCAGAGAAAAACCAAATTCTTGACGTCAAATGGCTAAACCTTCAGCCCAGCTGCTTGAAGAACAATATTTTTTTCTTGAAAACGGATCCAGCATCTCCTTTGCCTCCCACTTAATGCTCCACGTGTCAACGGATATGGCTGGCTTTCCACCCATTGACGCTATCACATGACACCAATCTTTGGAAAACAAAACAAAACACCAAGATTTATTTGAAAAGATCTGGAAAATAGTTCCGCTTTCAAGCAATATCTTACAAGTTTTCGAAGCATTAACAATAGGAAACGTCCTTCGCAAGGAAGTTCAGAATCCCACAGCAGGGATGCCTTTAACTGAGTTAGGAAGAGCATTGTCCATGCGGTAAAAAGTCGATTTATAAACCTGCCGGTGGGCAACCAACAAATTGGACCAGCCCTATCACTTTTATTTGCCGTCAACGTGTCTTCAGAGGGTGGCACATCATTTGAACACGACCAGAAAAGGATTTGGGGAAGGGAGCAGACCGACAACTGTCTCCATTCAGGAACTTCAAGAACTCTTCAAAAATGAGCTGGGACCTTCCAATTTGGCAACCCATCAACCCCAGAAGTCTTGATGCGTGCTCGGATGTCGCCGGTGAACAACATCTTTCAGGCAACACCCCTGATATTCTTTCTGAATAGTTGCTTGGCACGTCACGCTTCTTGATCCCTGCCCTGTCCTCGCCCTACTGCCGTGACACCCTCCAAACCGCTGTCTTGTAAACTATAGTTTTCTTGGGACGGTTCTCTTGCCAAGGGAGGGGAAGTTGGGCATTTATAGCAACAGAGGAAAGGAAACCTTAGCAGAGGTAGCTTAAAAGAATTTGCAGTGAGCTGACACACAGGAAAGTGGGCTGGGGTGAAGTGCTGCCCCATTCAGGGTATAAGCCTGACTTTTTAACAATCCTGGTTGGTTATTCTTCCAGCCTTTGTTCTTCTGCCTGGAAATTGATGGCAAGGAAAAAAAACAACCCAAAAACCTCTCCTCATTTTCAGACCGAACACGGGATTGGAGATCCTTGCAATTCTTATAGCAAAGAGAACTGGCTCAAACGCGCTTCCATAAAACGCACAGCTTTGAGCTGAGTCTCCTGCTGTAAAAAGGGCCGGCTCGGAGAAGCTTGAATTGATCGGTGAAGGGTGATCGGAGGACACTAGGACCCAGCTGCAATCCAAAATTCAGATTTCAGGCCCTGACATGGTCAAGCTCTCCGGTTTTCTGGTCTAACTTCCTCCTCCGAGCCAAATATATGTATAAATAAAGAGGCGGGGAAGTTAGCCCAGGAGTGGCGCAGCGAAAGAACAAAGCCCCAGGAGCTTTGAAAAAACGATTTTGAGACGGAATTTGTGGGAGGACATAATTACAAGCCGGCTGGCGATTATATACAACCTGAAGTTTAAAAAAAACAAAACACAAATGGGTTATTTTTCTAAACCCTGGGGGAAAAAATAGGACTAGCTAGAAAAAGAATGTTTCTTTTTAAGGATGTTTTTTTTTTTAACTTATGAAAAAAATAAACACCCACCTTTCCTAAATAAGGCTTATTTTATCTCTCGTCTCACTGGAAATGAGGCTCAGTTTGTTTCCTTTGTGCCTTCAATGAATCCTTTTATCCAAGTCAAGAGATCTATATGATCATCAGAGGCTTGGGCCTTTTTTTCTTCTTTAATTATTGCTTATTAGGAAGAAAACTCAACTAGCCCATTTCTATTCCATACAATCGTGGTTTAAATACTAGTAAGAGAGCAGGATGAAGATGAGAAAAAGCAAAATACTCATTTCTGCTCTTTGTCTAGCCTGGAAACTTGCCAACTGTTTCAACAAGTACATTTCCTGACTCCGGCGTAGAAATATATGCTTTTGTTCCAACTGCAGCAGGCTGTGTGTAGTATTTTGAAAAAGCTAGCAATGTCTCTGATTTTTACGGTTCTAAAGTTAAAATATCTTTTAACTTTTCTAGTCTGAATACTAAGAATACGATTCAACTGGCCAGCTAAAATACTTGTGATTTGAAGGGGGGGGGTACAAAATTCAAACGAACACAATGGGACAGCTTTCTGAATGGCCAGTGCAGTGTGGGACGGGCGACAACTCACAGTGTTTTACTCAACAAGCGACATGTGAAAAAAAATAAAAATCCCACGATGCAAACCGAATAAGTTTGTGATGCCAGAATGGAAAACATTGACAAGGCGTCACTTTTCGCCCAGCGTCAAATGAACTGGAGAAGGTGTTCTGTGCACAGGGGAGAGGACAGGACTACCGCAGAGGTGAGAGAGATTTACCCAAGACTGGGCACGTTGTTAAAAATCAATCAATCAATCAATCAAAAGACACATTTTCACACCAGGATGACAGTCCCTGATCGAATTCAGTGAGTTTCCATGGGGAAAATCCTGCCTCGTTCTTTTCCGTCAAATTTAGACTGCCGGAATGAAGTAAGATATTGTGACAAAAAAAAAGAATTCTAAACAACTTATGCTCTATTTCCACCAGACAGAGTGATAAAGGGAGCAAGCAGCTACCCCGTTTTAAAAGAATATCACTTTAGAGATTCCCGTCTTCAAAAACAACCAAACGTGAGAATAGCAAACTCCTTTCCTGCAAGGAAAAAAATTTCAAGCTGTCGACTGCCTTCGTAACCTCTTAAGCTTTGAACTTTCAGGGATTATGGGATGGTTCAAGAATATCCAAGCCTTTCTAAAATCAGAGTTCTGATTATCAATTCTCTGAATCGAGGGAATGATGTCTGTGCCTTATCCTGGCTCACCCAGAACGAAAACAAAAGCAGAGTTTGGTACAGGTGGAGAATTTAAACAAGTATTTTAGTCTGGAAGTTCCCTGTTCTTGAAAAAAAAATCCCCTTTTTTAAATCTTTGTTAAAAAAAACCATTTCTTTTTCTTTCTCCCCATATCCACGAGATAGAAAATTAAGACAATATCAAGAGAAGGTATTATAATAACAGCAAAAAAAAAAAAAAAGACAACACAGTATGTTGAAGACAGATGAAAAATGCAAAGGATTTTTTCTTCTAGCTTCAGCTGGATAGTCTTGCAGTGGTTTGATCTCAGAGGTCCAAGTAGCCTCCATTCCATCAGCAGCAGCTTCATCGTCCTTAAGGGCTCAAAAACCAGATTCAACCTTGGTGGTCCAGAAGAAAACAGTTCAGCAAGACAGGATTCTGAGAGAGAAGGTGCAATAGGACAGCAGTTTTTAGCTATTGCTGAGTCTGGCAGAATTTCACAGGATTGTCCTCAGACCACTGTAAAATCAGGATTTCTACTCCCCATCCATTTTTTGGGCCATGTCAATGCTTGGTCATGTCAGGTCTGTAGGGCTCTCGAAGGAGCAAATTACAGGAATCCTGACCACAGACATTTGATGTAGTTGGAAGTGTGTCTTCACAGGATTTTTTTTTTTTGAGGAGGGAGCTTTCATTTTTCAGACCGTGGATTTTTCAGACCGGCAATACTCATATGGATTTGGAACAGCGTGTTGGGATTATTTCAGATGCAAAAGAGTTCACACACGAGCAAAGGAGAGCCTTCCCACAAGACACATCTTCCAAAGGGAAGGCGAAACACCCGCCCGTCCTCACAAGCTTCACCCGCGGCTTTTGACACCTGAAAGAGACTGAAGAAAAAACTCCTTTGGAAGATGACAAAAGCAGGTTAAAAAAAAACAGGAGTCCTGCTTGCCTTGGTCCCTTCAAGGACAGACGGATCAGACAAGACAGACCGAAAAAGATGGACAGTGAAAAACAAAAGGGGAAAAGGGGGGGGGGTCTAAGTAGCCATGGAAAAAACCAGAACACACTTTTTTTTTGTAAACTGAAGAAAGAGGAAAAAGGAAGACGGAATAGCAGCTACAATGAGAATCTGTAGTTGTGGCGAATTGGCAGAATGAATAAGAGGCTGGTTATATCAGCCCCGCCACCAGCGCCACGGCCCCTGGGAATCACACCCCAGGGGTGGATTTGCCAATATTTGGGGAACAACCGAGCGAATTGCCATTCCTTGGAACACGGCTTCCCTTGCTGGACGTGAAATCAATTGCTCGGAAAAAACACAGCATGTTTTCACAAGATATGTTTTCCGTGGCCCAGGTAAGTTCTGCCTGTCCTTCTTCTTCTTCTCTCCAAGGTTCCTTAACAAGGCAGGAAACTAACAGGACAGCTGGTCATCAGTAGAACAGACCGATACGAGGTATGCTGCTACCTTTTTTAAAAATATTATATATATATCCTTCCCCCTTATCCATATATATATATATATGGATATATATATATATGGATATGGATAAGGGGGAAGTATGTTAGGTTGGGTTTACTCCCAACAGCTACAGGCTTCAAATACTTATATACAAGGATAGTTCCATTTTGTTCTCTCTCTCCTTCCACGCCGTACCCGACGTTCAAAATTCCTCCTCCTCATCAACGGCAAAGTGGTTTTGCCTCTTTCTGACGTTCCAGTGTAAACACTCAGCCAGGCTTTCGAACCAATCGCTGACGGGATCTTGGAAGCAGATCGAAGGGAGAGGGTAGCAGGAGGTGGTGATGCTGATGCTAGAAGGAAACCCAGAAAGATGGCCAGTGAAGACAAATCCAGCTGGAAACGGACGGCCCAAACGTTTGGTCTCCCAAATATTTTGAAATTGCTTGGCATTGAGTTGTCTGGGGTTTAAATCAGGGTTGCTTAAAAGCAGCGCTTCCCTAAGGCCAAAGAGTCAATTTCTGAATGCCCTTGGTTCCTTTTTAACCCTGCATTTTGGGCATTTCTTGATTATTTAGAAAAAACAAAACAAAAACCCTTTCTTTAGCCAATTCTGGGTTCATGCAGAAGAAAATTCCTCACCTGTCCCCGTGGCAGATCTCCTGCCTCTTCCGCCCGTCAAACGAAACCCACGCGGTGTTCCTGGCATCTGGAGACAGCATGATCTAGGATCGAGAGAGAGAGTACCATAGCTCAGTATTCGGCTGCTTAGGCCTTCTGGAAAGGCCTGACTGCAAAATGCAGGCCCGAATGCAGCTGCAGAACTTCAGTCCCAGAAGAAGTGGACCGGCTGGGTGAGGCTGTCGGTGCCGAAAATAAGACCAGGTGCCTCTTTTGGAGGGGAAAAAAAAAAAGACCCGGTCTTATTTTCGGGGAAACATGGTACCAATTTGGAAACCAAGGGGATATGAGATTCCTGTTGTGACAAAATGCACTAGCTGTGTTACTTTGGGTGGGGTCGGAGGAGAGCATGATTCATTCCTTCAGAACACAGCCTTCCCCAAGACAAAGATGCTGACAATAACCCAGAGATCCACCCCTTCAGACACAGCTGGTAATTGCTTTTCCTGACCTAGCTTTTCTCTTTTCACCTTTATGGAACTGAAAATACGTTTTGGCACACTGCGTAAGTCGGCTACACTCTTCCTGTTTGCCGAGAGAGGGTGGCGGGGGAAGGCAGGCCAGGCTGGAGACTAATGCTTCATTTACTTAACATAAGAGGAAAAGGTAAACCTGTTCGCTGGGATTGTAAAATATATCCTTAATCAGGCCAGCTACAGCATAAAAGGCAGGTTAGCCCGAACCAAATTAGCTGTTTGCTAACCCCGTTGAGGGCTTGTGTGCGGAGTTTTGTGGTTTAATGTGAGGGAGGAACTCGGTCCGTTTGGTTCATTCATAGTTTAGGCGACTGAAGGCAAAGGCAGAAAAAAATGATGACTGTAATTAAGCCCACACTTCGGTTGTAAGCCATCAGGATTATTAAGCGGGTGACCATGCCCAATTTAATGACTTTTTTTTTGATGGCAGCCATTAAACGAACACTGCAGTCAGAAAGCGGGTCTCTTGTGGCTGCGTAAGGATTCCAAACTGATGACACGTTTCACCCCACCTTCCAGCTTAGCCTGCTCATCCCCTACAGGACTGGCTCAGAGACAAGCCACGGGCTCCTCTGGATGAGCACGGAAGTTGGGTCTCTCTGCTCAGCCCTACACTATGAGGTTTCCCTTTTATCGCAATCAGTTTAAGGTCCTACCTTCAGGTCCACTCCAGCTGGGACGACGATGGGCCGGAAAGACAGGGAATGAGGACAGATCGGGGTGATCATGATGGCGGGGACGTTCGGATGGATCATTGAGGCGCCCGCAGCAGCTGCGTATGCCGTACTTCCAGTCGGCGTGGAAACAATGACGCCTAGTGGGAAGGAACGAGCACTGTTTACCTTAAGAACAGCGGGAGGGGACAACCGGTGACCCACCAGCTCTGTGGGCTTACCATCGCCTTGCACAGTGGTAATAAGGTGGCCATCAAGAAAGACATCCACGTTGGAAAGGTAAGAGGAAGGGCCTCGGTCCACTACCACTTCATTCAAGACCTGGAGAACAGAAAAGCATGTTATATGAGGGAAACGCACCAAACGTGGCCTGTTTTGGCAGTGTTTTCGACTTTGGCCCCTTTAAGATGGGTGGACTTCAACTCCCAGAATCCTCCAGCTGCCCTCTTAAAGGGAGCAAGGTTGAAAAACACTGGTATAAGGACTCCAAGAGGGTCTAGATTAAAACCGATTCAACAGGTGGACGTTTCATTTGAGGAATCTTGATCTCATGAACTTTGTGCTGAGAAAGAAAGAAAGAAAGAAAGAAAGAAAGAAAGAAAGAAAGAAAGAAAGAAAGAAAGAAAGAAAGAAAGAAAGAAAGAAAGAAAGAAAGAAAGAAAGAAAGAAAGAAAGAAAGAAAGAAAGAAAGAAAGAAAGAAAGAGAAAGAAAGAAAGAAAGAAAGAAAGAAAGAGAAAGAAAGAAAGAGGAGGGAGGGAGGGAGGGAAGGAAGGAAGGAAGGAAGGAAGGAAGGAAGGAAGGAAGGAAGGAAGGAAGGAAGGAAGGAAGGAAGGAAGGAAGGAAGGAAGGAAGGAAGGAAGGAAGGAAGGAAGATGACCATCAGAGTCACTTGGCTGAGTTGGGCAGCTATAAAAATTGAATAAATAAAATAAATAAATAACCTAGCAAAGATACCCACCAGATACTGAGTTGCTTGCTTAAACATTTCTTTCTCCAGACCCGAAGACACCACTCCATTTTCTTCAATCCCATTCTGAATCACGGCCTTCTTCTCCCAGTGTTCCTTAATCACCTTCACCTTCAGCCTGCTTCGGAGAACGAGGGCCGCGTTGCCTGCCAGGAAGAATTAAGACAAGAGAAGGGATTAAAAATGGCAATGCTGATTAGCACAAGCGTGACCTGCGCTGAATAATCGCAATCCCAATCCATTTCATGGAACGGTACAGCCAGAACCTGCTTCCAATCCCAGCCAATCCAGGAGAATGTTCTTAATTCAGACCGTGACTCGGTATTGGCTTTATTGAACGGCTAAAACTCCCCCGGGGACTTAAAATTAAGTTTGAATCAACTTGGGACTTTCCTGCTACAGGGTACCTTGTATCACCATGCCCACCGTGTAATCTTAAAGGGGGATCTAGCTGGGATTTTGAAAGCATGTCATGGGCACACTCACAAAATGGCTGCCAGAGGGGGGAATCACCACTGAACAGAAGGCAAACTTCTTGACGCTGCTCTCTTCCGGACAAAAGTTCTCCTGGATTAGCCTGCTCTCTTTCCAGATTAGATTCACGTGTTTTTTTTTCCCCCTCACTGGGAGACCTCTTGAGCTCCAGTCAGCCAGTCTCTTATTTCCTAAAAACGTCAGGGAGCCCTGAATAGTGTGTGGGAATGACCTTGGGGGATGGAGGAAAATGGGACAATGTTCGGATAAAAGGCATCTCAGCTTACAGCAGGAAGATGGGCATGGCAAACAACTCAGGAGAGACCCTCCCTACTATCCTGGGTTGTAGAGGGGAGGGGGAGAGATGTAACCTTACAACAAGGTTGAGCCAGTTCTTTTGGGTGTGCCTCCTGTCGGGAGTACCTCACAAAGAGGACTGGCATTCTTGCAAATAAAGCCGCTGATAAACCAGGCTTGGTTGGGCAATTCATTATTTAAAATAAAAAAAAAAAATGGGGCAGGATGGTAATTTAAGATGCCCAGAGGTTGCAAAACTCCATCAGCTGCAGTCGGCGGGCATCAAAATTGAGAATCAATTGAGTCAAGCTATTCTCCAAAGCACCTGCAGGCAGGACAAGAAGCAACGGATGGAAACTAACCAAGGAGAGAAGCAACCTGGAACTAAGGAGAAATTTCCTGACAGTTGAAAAAATTAAACCAGTGGAACAACCTGCCTCCAGAAGCGGTGAATGCTCCAACACTGGAAGTTTTTAAGAAGAGACTGGACAGCCCTTTGTCTGAAATGGGATAGGGTTTCTTTCCTGCCTGAGCAGGGGGTTGGGCTAGATGACCTCCAAGGTCCCTTCCAACTCTTGTTATTCTACAATCCCAGATCGATCAACCAGTGGAACAACCTGCCTCCAGAAGCTGTGGGTGCTCCATCACTGGAGGTTTTTAAGAAGAGACTGGACAGCCCTTTGTCTGAAATGGGATAGGGTTTCCTGCCTGGGCAGGGGGTTGGGCTAGATGACCTCCATGGTCCCTTCCAACTCTTGTTATTCTACAATCCCAGATCGATCAACCAGTGGAACAACCTGCCTCCAGAAGCTGTGGGTGCTCCATCACTGGAGGTTTTTAAGAAGAGACTGGACAGCCCTTTGTCTGAAATGGGATAGGGTTTCCTGCCTGAGCAGGGGGTTGGGCTAGATGACCTCCAAGGTCCCTTCCAACTTTATTATTCTTATTATTCTTATTCTTATTTTTATTATTATTCTTATTATTATCAACAAATAAATAAATCTGAGAATCAACAGGACGTTAGTTGTGAGGTCTGCTTTTTTTTCCTTTCTTTTTTGCACTGTTCAAATGGATTGCAAAACAGAGCGCGAAGCAACGAGTGGGGTTTAGGCTGAGGGTGCCCCATTGATGACGTAACCTCAGGGGTCCTGAGTTAATCGGCGGAGAGGCAGGCCGACACCTTCCCCCGGAAAAGACCAGGCATCTGAGGGGCAGCCTTGTCAGAAATGGAAGGACCCTTTGGGACTTACCTTCTATGACTTGGGTGACCTGAGACTGAAAGTTCTCGAAATTGAAGGGGGTGAGGAAGCCCAGAGACCCCAAATGGAAAGCCATGACTGGGGGTACACTCCTCTGTTGGCAAAGGGGGAAAAAAAAAAAAAAACAGGGGGAGGGGGAACGTTAGAAAGCACCGAGAAAGAGTTGGGGAAAACAGCATCCCCTGAGCATTTTTGTCCTTGTTCTTACATCTGGGACAAAACACCCTTGGATTTGTTTTGTATTAATTGGGAACGAGTGCAAAATCCAGAGCAAATACGTCAAGCTAACTTTGCTCGGTTTGCAAAGTGCTCTGCTCTGCAAAAATCACCACTTCTTTGACATTTTTCTCTGTTCTGCGTTGTTTTGGATTTTTCCCCCCCTTGTTTTTAAATGTTTTTAAGAATTTCTAAACCAGGGCTTTTCAACCTTTTTACCGATTGTACCACTTTTAGGATATGGCAATATTCGAGTACCACCTAGCAAGGTGTCAAAAACTTGGTGACAAAAAAAAAACCTGTTCAAAGTTGCAATTGCACTGAAATGACTTATGACCATTTTTCACACGTATGACCATTGCAGCAACAGGGTCATGTGATTTATATTTGGATGCTTGGCAACTGATTCATATTTATGATGGTCACAGTGTCCCAGGGTCATGTGATCCCCTTCTGCAACCTTTTGACAAGCAAAGTCAATGGCAGAGCTGCTGGTGGCCAAGTGCTAAGGCGGGACTTCCTTCCCTCCCTCCCTTCCCTGCCTCCCTTTTTCTCATTCCCATCTCCTTCTGAAGGAAGAATTTGAACCCCCCCCCCATATTTTCCCTCTCCCATATATTGATCAAACAAGGAAAGGCCTCCAGAGACAGAAAAGACAAGCTGCTGAGTGAACTAGCTTAAAAAGGCACTTCCCCTTTAAGAATTAGCTACTGGCTAGAAAGGAAAGTAAGGAGCCCAGCCAGCACTTAAGGAAGAAAAAAAAATGTAAGTACTGGCTGCCTGCTAAGGCAGCCTCCCCAAATGGCTCCATTCGTAAGTAAAATCTGCAGCTCCAGAGGACTTTCTCACTGTAAGTCTTTGCCTGTGCTGGCTCTTTCCCTTCCCCACTACACATGGCTAGGCAGGGCTGCGTACCACCTGCTACTCATTAATGTACCACAAGTGGTACGCGTACCACAGGTTGAAAAGTCCTGTTCTAAACCATCCAGAGTCACTGGGAGACAGACCATGCTGGAACAAAAAGCACAACAATTTTGCGGTTGGCTCTTTTATTGTGTGTTTAAGGCAGCTGTACTGTCCTTGTGTTCTACACATTTGTCTGGGTTTAATTTAACCTGGACTTTTTTCTCCAGGTCTCGGTAGAATAAATGGGTGGTTCCTTTTTTCCCCCTTTTTTTTTTTTAACCAATGGGTATTTCAGCTCATAATATATTTAACTGTTGCTAATGGGGAAAGGGATAGAAACTCAGCCCATAATAATCCCGAGAGGGAAACATGCCGAAAGTGGCACCTGAACACACAACGACAGATAACAAAAATGGTGCAAGCTATGTAAAGAAATGGGTTGGAGAGATGAGCTTACCGGGAAAAGCGATGAAGCGTAGAGTAACGTCCCGTCTCCGCCCAGGCAGATGATAAAATCTATCTGATCTGAGATATCATCATAATCTACAAAAAGGGGAAAAAAAGGAAAAAAAAATATTTCAAGGTCTTAGACTTCTAGCCCTGCCACCAATTAAACAAGCAAAAAGATGCAGCCAGATGACAGAACGAAAAATCCTTTTATCTGGTCCTGTTTTAACCATGCTCATTTAATAACATTCACGCTGGGCTCTTTGGCAGCTGCCTGACATCAAAAGTTATTCCTCCCAAGCCCGCATCTTAAGAGTCTTCTTTAATAAGATTTGTTGAGCAAAATGGGACAAGGTGACAAGAATCCTACTAAATGACCTATTTCCCCCTTAGAACTAAGACATCTCCATATACAGGCAAGTCCGTAACTGAGCTCTGCATTTACAGTTGTAAGTTGTGACAGTCGTAAAGCGGGTCACCACATGGCCGGGCCCAATTTTATGACAGTCGTTAAGCGAACCCTTTGTTCCCTATGGGGTGATTTTGCTGGAAACTGGAAACAAATGCCAATTTCCTACAAAACCATCCATAAATGCTTCATCACTGGAGGTTTTTTAAGAAGAGACTGGACAGTCACTTGTCTGAAATGGCATTAAGGTCTCCTGCTTGAGCAGGGGGCTGGACTAGAAGACCTCCAAGGTCCCTTCCAGCTCTATTCTGATTGACTGATTGAATCACGTTCACGTGACTACAGGGCACTGCAAATGGCTGTAAAGATGGGCTGATTGCCAAGTGCCCAAAATCTGGTCATGTTGACTATAAAGGGCCCCTCCGACATAGGATCTTTGAACCAGGTTGTAAGTAGCTTTTTGGGGTCCGTCTTAAGCAACCGGTCGTAAGTTGAGGACTCCCCCATACTATCTATCTGGCAAGTGCCCTTTTGAACCACCTGGCAGTGCCGAGGCTGCTAAAATACCTTCACTAAAAGTGCAAAACCGCTTCTTCACCGACCCAAAACTCTCATCGTTCATAATGGCTGGGTCTTCCAGGACTTTCTTCTCCACGTAAACCAGCATACTGTTCACCTGGAAAGGGAGAGGTTGCGTTGACATCAACAAGTCAACAAGTCAACAACAACAACAAAAACCTCGGAGGAATCTTCAACGGTCCCACTGAAGCAGGTCAACCCAAAGACTTGCTGGCCGTATTCACATAGCTTGCTGAGTTAGTTTCAGTGCTAGTTAATTAAGTATGTTAAATTAAGCTGGGCAAAAGAACTGGGTGGAATCTTTTTTATGTCGCCACGACCAAAACAGGATGCAAGCCTTCCAGTAGTCCAAGATCTGCCCCAACAGGGAAAAGCCAGGATCCGTAGTCCACCTTCTGCTTATCTAGGAAAAGGAGAGGGACACAGCCATGTCCAGCTTACCTCAGTCAGGTAGATGCAGAGGTCTTTGAACGGCTGCAGAAGACTGGCGTCTCGGATCTTCTTGATCACCAGGACGCTTTTGGGGGCTTTGTTCCATGTCAATCGCTGGCTTGCTGGATCCTGAATGTGCCTGTGGGAAGACAAGGCCAGGAGGCTATAATTTTTGCAAAAAAAAAAAAAAAAGAACAAATGGGATTTTTCTTAAAAACAACAACAACAACACACACAAGTAGTTTTCCCCTTTGCCTGCTGCTTTTCCTCCCGGCAGGAGGAATAGAATTTTCCAAGGATGGATTGAAATGTGAATTTCTCCAGGCTGGATTTAAAAAAAAAAAACATTTAAAGGGGGGGAGAGGCTTTTAAACAGCTGATTTTTTTTTTTTACAGGCCAGAATATGACCACATGAACCTCCGCAGATTTAAAAAAAAAAAAAAAATCCATGTTTTATGTAACGAAACTGTCACTCGGACAAACGCACACGTTCTGCTTCAATTTAGGAATTTCCCAGAATTTCGTTTTTTTCCCATCTGTTCACACGGCCTGTTCTGCTCCAAGAGGACAGGAATCTTAAATCCTGGAGATCAGCTACGTTTTAGAGACAAAGGCACACCTTTCTGTCCAAGAAGCAAAGTGTCCCGTTAGCAAAAGTTCTAAGAGTTACAAACTGCAAAAAAGAGGCTAGCGAACGAGTTAAAGCCATCCCGTTTTATTTACTTATTAAATTTATTCGCTCGCCCGTACGTAGAGGGCACCGCATTCAGTCACTTCCTCGGTGCAACCGTGCCTCTTCGAATCAGCTGACAGGCTGGCGTCTTCCAAACTTAGGCCTCCTGGCCCAGACTCCCTACACACCTCCCACCATGCCTCACGCTGGCGGGGGAATTCTGGGAGTTGAAGTCCACCCATCGTAAAAGTTGCCACGGTTGGGAAACGCTGCCCTAGGCAGCTGAACTCCCCGTGGACGTTCCAGCTTCCAAGCACCCATTTTGGGGCCTTGCCAAGGTCTCTGATCTCTGCCTTACTCAATGTGCAAATGCGTCAAGCGAGGGAAGGTGTTGCTGTGAAGCTGCTGCAACTTTCCGACTGCCGGTCGTCCAACAGGTTAAACCCCACGCGCCGTTGCCACGCAAAGCACATCTAGGAGGTGAGCAACGCGGGAAAAAGACACAAGCTCTCTCTTATTTAAGCAGGGATAGTGAGCCAGCTTCGAACGCAGCGGTACGAGAAATTTCTGCTGCCTCTCTCTGGACAGGCCACTCCGGAAAGACAGGAGCACTATTGTAGCCCAGGAACTGTTATCAAAATCACACGTGATTAAATTCACTCTTTTTCTAGGGAGATGTTGACAAGGAGCTAGTTGTTCTCTGGGATGGAGTTTTTTAAGTGCCACCAGGCCGAAGGGGGCTTGTATTCCATTTCAGAAAGCACTTCAGCATAACAGAGTTGGACGGGACCTCGGAGATCTTCTAGTCCAACCCCCCGCTCAAGCAGTGACGTCAATGCTGGCTTGGAAGATCTAGAAATGGACATTCCGGTTAGAGGTGATCAACTCAAGGCCTCTGAGATCAGCTTAGTAAATTCTGCTGGAAAGGAGGTGATCGTAACAATGCCTTCCATTGTTTTCCCATGAAGAATCCAATATATGGGCAAATCACAGCAGTAAAAAAATCTTCTCTTCCTCACGCCGTTTAGATGTCTTCTTTTGAGAAGTGGTCAGCCTAGACTGCGGATGTTTTGGAATCAAACACAGCTTTATTATCAAATCGGCTTTCTTATCCCTTCACAAAAAGTTTCATTTAGCACTTTAAAAAAAAAAAAGGCAGTTCTTGATTTTAAGAATAACTGCATTCTTATGCTTTCCTTCTGCTTTCTTTTCTTTCTTTCTTTTTTCTTTCAAGTAAGTTTAGCCTGAGGTGAATCTGGGTATTTAAGAATGCAACCAAAGGTAAGAGGGAAAGATATATCATGCTTAAATCCTTCGTATTTGTTGAAACCCTTTTCCGTGTGAAGGAAATTAGGCTGAATCGTTTTTAAACTGGAAATGAAAAGTGACAGGCTGCAAACTGTGGAACTCCGTGCTACAAGATGGTCACCCAACCAATTTTAAAAGGATATCAGGAAATTAACAAAAGATTTCGCTACCAGTGGCAATTAGACATATATATCATTTCTACCAGTGGCAAATATCTGTCTGTCTGTCTAATCTCTCTCTCTCTCACACACACAAGAATACTACTAAACTAAACTCATGATTTCTAAAGCTGGAACTAAATTCTTCATTCTAACTCAGTATAGTTGTCTCTCTGTTATATTAACAATTAACTAGATGTGATGTTGCCATTTGGAATCATTCCAGTTAACACTTACAAAATATTAGACAAATATTTTCCCCTGCTGTTTTATCAGTAGCAAAAAATAAATCAATAGCCAACTCTGATCTGCTGGCGGAAAGCAAGACTTCAAATCTGGACAGAAATCTGTTTATGTGTTTCCAAGAAAGCCAGAAAGGTCTTGGCAATGAACTCAGGATGAATCCTAAGCCATCCCTACCACCTCACATAACCTAGGAAAGGTGATTATCAAAGTCTGCTTTAAAGCTGCACAGAAGACAGGCAAGGCTACAACACCACAAACACGTCAAAGAAAGAAATTAACTATAACCCAACCGTGTCTTAAAAACAAAACATGGAAAATTGAGCCTGTTTTTTTTAACTTTTTACCCAATGCCTTCTATATACTTCCCAGCAGAAAAATCCACAGGGAAGGAAGGAAAGAAGGAAGAATGGGAAATGATGAAAAGGGGGGGGGGGAAAGGAAATTAGAAACTGCGCTTCGGAGAACTTTTAACCTGTCAGGTATTTTCGTCCCTAATTCTGTAGTTTACTTCAAGGTGGAGCCAGGAAAAATGTGGTTCAGCATTTTGAAAGGATCAACCCAGCTTTTCAGAAACTTCAATTAACTTTTTCCAAGACAAACCAGCCAAGCGATAATTAACTCCTTCGGAGGATCTTCTTGCCGTCAAAATCTCAGCCATAAAAATCACTTTCTCTACTATTTCCTACTCACAACTATTTCCCTTTCCTCCCCCCAGACTCACCACTTCCAGGCTGACGGACCGAAGGAGCAATGACTGATGTGCTGAAAAATTTTCATCCTTCTCTCCCAGAAGTCAGGCGCGCGGTGAACCCAAGGGCAGAAAACCAGCCTCAAAAAAATAATCTTTTTCCGAGCCAAATAGCTACCTTAGACGAAACACGGCACTCTTAAGTCCGACTTTCATTTTTTTAAAACTGCTCTGATGCCTCTCCCAAATACAGTATTGCTGCTTTCTTGACAAATCCACGGCAAAGAATTATCCAAGGCCTCTCAAATCATTACAAAAAACAAAAGAACAAAACAAAACGAAACAAAACACAAGAAAAAAAGGAAAAGTGCTCGGTGCGAGTGTTAAAAAAAATTACTTTTGCTCCTCCAGCTCCTTGTTGCGTTAACAGTGGTTTTACAAACAAGTTTTAATCAAAGCCAGATTGCCAGATGCGTCTTTGCACAACAAACCACAATCAGCTAGCTTCATGTTGGAATTTCCGATTAAAAGGAGAGACGGCAAGGCCAGCTACTGCCTACTCATACAGGCAACTTGGGATTCTTAAGGAGGAAAAGAAAATAATTTGGAGAAGTAAATCTGGGCTTTTGAAAACAGCCAGACAAATCTAAAACTGAAAGAAAGGATGTGAAGAAGGGAAGTCCAATCGCTCGGCTGCTGTGCCTCCCGTTCTTGCTTTTTTTTTTCTTTTTCTTTTTTCTCCCCCGGATGCTCCAAGGAGGAGAAACGCTCTGTGCCTCTTTGGCCAGCGGATTAATCTCGGCACACATTATTATATTGTACAGCCCCAGCACCTCCCAAACGGAGGAGCACCCAGGGCTCAGCTGCTGTAACCTGGTGATAAAAAATGGGTGATGCAAGTCCAAAGTTGAATAAGTGACAAGCCTGCCTTTAACCCCATCGGCTCCCAAACCACGGGACGGCCTGACCGTCACCTGGAACGGAGGTGTGCGTGTGTGTGGGTGTGTGGGTGTGTTGGCCAGGGCAGGGACTGAGTCAGTGTTGTTCCTCTCTCTTGGGCTTGCTGTGAATTTGGGCCGGCTTCGGTTCTTGACTGTCTTGTGCAAGGGGTTTCTTTTAAAAAAAAAAAAAACTTGCCATCTGCAAAAGCGCAAGGATTAGAAAACAGCTGGAACGGGAAGGATGGGGGAGCCCAAACCGGCTTATCAGCCAATTTATGAGAATCAGTCCCTTACTGGAGCTGGATGCACAGGACTGCTGATGCAGACTGGGGAATTCAGGAGGGGGGGGGGGAAATCAAGTTAAACCACAATTGACTCAAGAGATATGAAGAAACGAAGTACACAGGTTACGTTGTTCGGGGAGTCTACAAATATTAACCCTGTCTGCCTCTCTCCGCTTTGCATTCGGCCTTTGTTGTGGGCTAAAATGGTTTATGAAAGAGCAGAGAAATAAGGAGGAAGCTTAAATCGCCAAGAGAAAAACCCAGATCCCAAACCCAGGACTGGATCTGAGTAGATCTAACAATTTGCTCAAGCTGGCACTTTCCTGGGGGGGGGGGGGGCGAGTCCTAGCAGCTACAGAAAGCGATGGAGTTGGGGGGGGGGTGTCTCTTTCTCAGCCCTGTGCAGAAATACTAGGGGTTGAACCCAGAACTGGGGAAGTAGCCCTTCTCTTAATACAGGATCATCACTCCTGATTCTCACAGGTTCAAAAAACAACAACAAAAAAAAAAAAACCCACATCACCATCCATTTACTGGCAATACATATATGTAAATAAATTTTAAAAATCACCAGACACCAGGAGACGCCAGATTTCTTTTCAAAAATGCTATCATGCAAAGCTGCCAGGCAGAAGATAAATCAGAATTATTCTCAGGTAAATAGATTTCATTGCAAAAAAAATTTCCAGTCTCCTGCAGCGGAAAAGGCAGTGGTGAGTTTGATGGAGACATAAGGAATCTTCTATGAGGAATATCAGGAAGCATCCTGAATTTTCAGATTCTGGACTGAAACGTATGTGCGTGTGTACACAAGGCTCGTGAAAATTGTAACTGACTGCCCAGGCTTACACACACCCCAAAAGACAGATCAACTGGGTTCACGCAAGGTGCTAAAAGCTCGAATAGCTTTAATCGTGGTTTGCTTGCAATCTAGACAATTTCAGCCGCTGTCTGGGTGCAAGGGCAGAAAAAACGGAATTAATTTAATCGTCAGATCAGCTGGTTAGGGTGACCTCCTGGCCAAAATAAGGAGAACAACTCAACCCACAAAGACGGAGAGAAAGACATGCATGTTATTTAAAGGTCTAAAACCTCCCACTTGCCCAATACACGTCAAAAATAAGAATTCACACCGACTGTGCTGACCAGCCTCTCTTAATGAAAAACTATAGGCTGAAAATACCGTACCATTTTGGTCCCAAACTGTTTCCCCATTTCAGAAAAAGCTGGCAGCTGGCACAGATAAAGGAGAAGTGATGCTTTTCAAAAAATTATGATTAAATGAATTTCTTCTACGCTGAAAGGCTGCTCTGCAACACTGCTGGAAAGTAATTCTAGATAACTGGAGAATCTCTCCAGAGCCTTCAGGAACAGGCAGTCCTCGACTTATAACGGTTTGTTTAGCGACCGTTCAAAGTTAAAAAAGTGACTGAGGTCCATTTTTCACATTTACGACACTTGCAGCCTCCCCGCGGTCACGTAATCAAAATTCAGACACTTGGCAACCGACTCGTATTTACGACCGTTGCAGTGTCCCGTGACCCCCTTTTGCGACCTTCTGACAAGCAAAGTCAATGGGGGAAAGCCAGATTCACTTAACAGCCGGGTCGCTAAATGAACAACTGCAGTGATTCACTTAACAAATGTAACAAGAAAGGTCGTCAAATGAGGCAAAATTCACTTAACAAATGTCTCACTTAGCGACAAAAATTGTGGTCGTAAGTCGAGGATCACCTGTAAACAAACTCTCCTCGAGATTTTGTGAAATAGAGGCACCTGAACTCAAATGGCTGCAAATGTCACCCTCTAGAGGCAAGATGGATGGAGAAACAAAGAACTGTTAGAATTCTATTGTTAAAGGTATAAAGACAAAATCTTGAAAGCCTCACAGATTCTCGGTCCCTCTTATACCAAAGTAAATCAAGGCTAGGCAGTCTTGACTTTCTTTCTCACTCCTTCCTCCCTTTCGGGACTAAGCTGGTATTCCTTCTTTGAGGCCACTTCTGCACTCCTCTCTTTTTCTCTCTTCTTGACTTTGCCAACCTCTGTCTACAACTCCCACCACAGCCTGCCAACGAGGCACGTCACCCAACTGTTTGGAGACTCATCGTCAGAAAAAGCTGTTATGTCAAGGACGCCACTCAGCAGCGGAAGGAAACAATGCGAGAATCATACAATTCTCCAAGCACGATGCACACCAACCCCCTCTACGTGGTGTAGGAAAATCAATTAAATCATCTTCCAAGATCTTCCAAGGTCCACTCACTCCATGGACCTGTCTCAATTCCTGTTTACTCCCAAGGGCCACGGTAAATACCCCACTGAAGATAGCAAAAATATATTCCAGGCGGCAGGCAATGGAAAATGTATACGGAAAAGGCAACAGGCATACAGACCAATCCTTTTCAATGCGAGGTGAAACGCTATATAGACATACCGTATCCCATTTAAAATGTCCCTTTGGGGAGAGGATTTTGATCAGAGCGAGTCTACTTCTGAGGCCCTTTATGTGAAGGAGGTCAAGTTCATGAGGTCAAGTTGTTCAAAACCTGTTCCAAAACATGGAACTCAAGCTGAGTCTTCTGTAGGAAGCCAAAGACAAACATCTACCTGGGGGACCACACCTTGATAAGCGGTCACCACCTTCTCGCCATTCAAAAACAAATGCATCCCAGCTGCCCTTTTATGGTAGCATGATCAAAGTCAACTAAATCCACCTTTGCAAAGCAGTAAGTGTCGTATGAGTGAATCAGAGTTTTTATGGGACAAAACAAGGAAACGGCTTAAGGAGCCACTGTGTTTAACCAGGCAAAGTACAAACAAATCCAACAATTCAGACTGAGGTGTCTGGAATTCTCTGCGACGGTTCCTTAATTTAAGCGGCTTTTGTTCCTGGAAAGACAAAGAAGATGGGAGGAAGTTTCCACTTACATGATTGCTTGGGGATTCTGCAACATGCAAGCTTTTGGTCCAAACGTGGTGACTGGGCATGGTCCATGTAAAGAACGTGTCCTCCTAGAAAGAGAAACAGCGGGATTTAGTTCCTAACAACTCAAGAAGATGCAACATTGTCTTCGAGGATTAAAAAAGGAGCATCAGTTTACAATTTAACCCCCCACACACACACCCTAAAACCGTCAGCAATGGAGTCTGATCCAGTCTACAGAATGGGCTCCCATCATGTCAAGACAATGTAGTTAGTCTGAGTTTGATTTAAGGATGTGCAGGAGAATCCAACCACAGTGGTTTGGAAATTATACTTTACAGCTGGATTCAGTCTTTCTCAAATCTTGGCAGCTTTCAGACGGGCGGACTTTTAACTCCCAGAATTCCCCAGGCAGCTGAGGAATTCTGGGAGTTGAAGTCCACCCATCTTAAAAGTGCCAGGATTGAGAAACACTGGCTTAAGGTATCAGGGGAACTCACCAGACAGAAGAAAAAAAGAACCCCAAGAAAAGAATGAATGGTAAATAAAATATGGCAAAAGAGGCCATTTCCTGCAAGGTTGAAACATCCGGTGTCACCATCAGAATGTTCCTGCCGGGGTTGAAATAGTTCAGTTAGGAACGCTGCAACTCTCAAAATGCTTTGTTCATTTCTTTTGCAGATATGCTGCAACAAGAATTCCCGACCAGTAATTAGAACTTTGTGTAAGCTACTGGTCCGACAGATCTGGATGCAACTTCCTGTTACTTCAAAAGGAGGGATTTTAGAATAGGTTGCGCAGGCGCAACGAAAGTAGTATATTTTTTTATGATATTCAGAACTGATAAAATGAGAGCTGAGGCTTGGTTTGTTCTAGTCTACCAGGAAAGAAACAACCTGTAATTCCCAATTGTTAAAAAAAAAATCTTAAGATATCCCCGGATGGTCCTGCCTGGAGTTGTTGGGCTGTGGCAAAAACAATGGTGCGCTGCTTACTGAGATCTCCAGATGTTTGCCACTGTTCTGGGATGGATCCCAATTTTGGCAGCACCTTTGATCTTTGAGCGAGTGCTGTGAGCCAAACAGCAGAGGGACCGTTTCGTTTTGGATGGAAATATCGTTAAGCTTAACGCCTACGGTGAATGGGATTTAACACGCATAACTGTGTGGTTCCCCTGGCGTCACAATACAAATCATTCAGGGCCATTTTTGGAGCTCTGTGGGGGCCAGAGGTCCCACCCAGGAAGCATCCTGCCACATTACATCACAGCATTTAAAGCAGATTACTGGCACAACTTATGAGGATCAGTGACTCAGACAACCTTACAAAATCTGGCTGCATTTCCGCTCCTGCTTCCAATAAGCCTCACGGGGCGATTAGCAATCTCAAGGAACCAAGTGACCAACAACTATTGTGGTCACCAGGAGGTGATTTGTTTTTCTTCGCCCCAGGGGACTAAGGAAAGCTAACCTGCTCCTAACCTTTTTGCCTGTCACCTGCAGCGATCAGAGAGAACTACAGGGTACAGCTCAGCTCCATCCAGGTCAAGGTGCTGGTTATGGCTTTTAAGGTCCTACGTGGCACGGGGACAGGATATTTGGGGGACTATCTCTCCCCAGTTACACCAAGCCATCCCACCGGATCTGGCAGAAAAGGCAGGTTGTGGGTCCCGTCGACTAGGGAGTATTGTTGGGTGGGACCTAGGAGAAAAGCCCCAGGTCCCTGAACGGAAGAATCTCTGTCCCATCCAGGGTGAGGCTGGCTGTAATCCTTTTAGCCTGCCGTAAGGCCCTTAAAACATGTTTTTTTTTCCACCTGGTCTGGGGCCTGGAGCCTGCTAATGAAGGTTAATTGGAATGCAGGTAGTCCTTGACTTATAACAGTTTCTTTAGTGTCTGTATGAAGTTACAACAGCGCTTAAAAAAGTGACTTGGACCGTCGCAGCGTCCCCCGTGGTCACGCGATCAAAATTCAGACGCTTGGCAACTGACTCCTATTTATGACCCATGCAGTGTCCCCTTTTGTGACTTTGTCTAGCAAAATGAATGGGGAAGTCAGACTCACTTAACCGTGCTGCTAAGTTAACAACTGCAGTGATAATCCCTTAACCACTGTGGCAAGAGAGGCCGTAAAATGGGGCAACATTCACTTGGCAGCCGTCTCCCTTAGCAACAGAAATTTTGAGTCGAGGATTACCTGCACCGCTTTCCAAATGAGATTTTTTAATTATTATTATTTTTTATACTCTTTTTTTTTGCCAGTTTTAAAAAAAATCTTTTGAATTCATTTTGGCTATATCGGTTTTTTTTATCTGTTTGGATTGCTTTACTGTGTGCGCTTGCCCAGAGTCACTATGAGAGATGGGCAGCTGTAGAAATGGTTTTTTTAAAAAAAAAATCAATAAAAATAAATCATTAAAGGGGCATCCAGGTATACTGGGAATAAAAGCAAGTTATGTCGGTTTTTAGAGTTTATGCTGTGCAGAACCTGGTATTTGGGGGGGGGGAAGTTTCCAAGCAGGTGGTCTTATCAAAGCTCTCCCAAATGATGCCAGCACATATTCTGCCAGCTTGATCCCACCCGAACGTGCTGTGTATTTGCAGCCAAGGTCAGAGTCGGACAACGGGTCTTTTGTGTTTTTCCCCCTCGCACGTTTGAAGTCAACAACACTACCTCCTTTATTACCTCCCAGCAAATAAGCAAACGCCTCGGAGGTCCGTGCAAAGGTGTCTTTGCGTGAGCATTATGGAGACGGCCCTCAGGCCGGGTTTTTTTTTTTTTTTTACATCCCCCTGGTCTGAAAGCTCAAAGCTCATGTTTATATTTCTGCTTTCTGGGCTGTGGAACAAAGCAAAAAAAATAAAAAAATTGAATTGCCCTGTTGGAAGTCAATAATGCAGGGAGGTGGGACTAGATGATCTTCAAGGTTCCTCGACCTAATCCTTTTGCTCTATGTTCCTTTCATTTTGTGAAGAGAGTACCTTTCTCTGTTGTCAGTCTACTATTCTCTTATTTTATTTCATTGTACATCCTGCCTTTATTACTTGTACTAAATAACTCAAGGCATTGAACATATCCCATCCTCTTCCTATTTTCTCCGTAACACCTGGGAGGTGAGGGACTGGCCCCAAATCACCCACCTAGCTTTCACGGCTAAGGAGGGACTAGAACTCACAGTCGCCTTGCAAGGCGCCTTAGCCACTAGACCAAACTGGCTGGCTTTATAGCTTCACAGGCTACTTTTATTTTTATTTTATTTTTATTTTAAAAAGGATCAATACCCTGCTACGGAGTAATTCTGAACAGATTATTTTGAAGGCTGCTTTAAAGTGGTTTGTGGCTCCAGCCAAAACGTTGATGCTACAGATCCCCTAACACAGATTAATTTTCCCTCTTCTGCAGCCTTCTCAGACAATTCAGAGGCTGTTGGATATGGTCTGCTATCACTTATATAGAAGGCAGATCTTCTTTAACCGGCGAAAAAGAACTACGTCAGACTTCAGTCACTTCCTGGGGATTACCCCCTTAAGTAACACGAAGATGATGATGATGTTAAGAGTTAATGGCTCCATGTATCTACATCAGCCTCTTTGTTTGTATTAGGGCTGTCACAAGCCCAAACCTTCCCAACTTACCCAATGTTTGCCAAGTGCTCAAGAAAAAAAACCCCAAGAGGAAATAGGTGCTGAAAACGGGACTTTTCAAGCAGTGAAAAGACCGTTTGAGGGATGGAAAAAATGATTTAAACGTTTGGGGAGGAGCTGGATTTTAGAACATGGTTTAAGCAAACCGCCATTGGTTTCTTCCTCCCCAAATGGATGATTTCACGCATGGAGCTACGCCAGTGCTTCGTTTTTGGCCTACCCTGCTGTCAGAACCCCACTGCGGTTGACAAACCGAGATTTACAGTTTAGGGTGCCCAACCCATGATGGCTTCATCACAAGCCCAATTTAAGCCACTGAAGGCTGAGTAGAATGTGTGAACTTATTTGGAGAGATTGGACAGCCATTTGTCCGGAATAGTTAGAGGGTCTCCTGTTTGGGCAGGGGGTTGGACTAGAAGACCTCTAAGGTCCCTTGCAATTCTGTTACACTGTTACTGTATACAAAGAATGTGGCAACACTGAGAATGCGTGCAGGATTTCTTTGGGGCCTCATGGCAGTTAATCCAGAATTGGGACAGAGAAAAAAGGTTTTTTTTGTTTTGTTTTTTTCCAAATATTCAGCAGTTTTTTCCATGCAATACAGGCAACGGGGAAGCAGAAGGGCTGGGAAGCTGGTCATCCTTAGTGGATTTAGCCATAAAACGCTTTGCTTGAGTGCAACGGTGAGCTGCACAATGGAATTCCTGGGAGATTGGCACAGCCAGAGGATTCTCAATACATCTAATCTCTGTGAAGACACATTTGAAACAAATTATTCCAGAGAGAGAGGAACAAAAACCTCTGTATTCCAGTGAGAAAAATCTCCTTCATAGGGGAAAAAAAAAAAAAAAAAAGGAAGTCAGGCAGTATTCTAGTATTTGAGGGGCTGCCACAAAGAAGAGGAGGGGGGGGGGGTGTCAACTTATTTTCCAAACCTCCTGAAGGCAGGACAAGAAACAATGGATGGAAACTAATCAAGGAGAGAAGCAACCTGGAATTAAGGAGAAACTTCCTGACAGTGAGGACAATTAACCAGTGGAACAGCTGGCCACCAGAAGTTGTGGGTGCTCCATCACTGGAGGTTTTTAAGAAGAGACTGGACAGCCATTTGTCTGGAAGGGTATAAGGTCATCTGCTTGAGCAGGGGGCTGGACTAGAAGACCTCCAAGGTCCCTTCCAGTTCTATTCTGATTGACTGCAGTTTACTTCCCCCCCCCCCCAATTGCAACCTTCCCTAATTCTCTATAGAAGAATTAAGTCTTTAGTCAAATACGGTGGCCCGTTTTAGCCAAGCCAAGAAGCTCAAATTAGCAGCTTCAGCATAAGCCAGGACTTTTCGTCAAATGATGGTTTAATACCCCCGATTTGTTGCATACTGATAAGCTACAATTTTCTGGCGTGGAAACAGCACCTAACAAACTTAACAAAACATCTGGAAAGGAGCCAAACGGTATATCTTTTTTTAAAACTGGAAGTCTCTGGACCTTAAACCTTGGAGGCCGAGAGCCCAGAGCAAAGGTTTTTAGAAGTTTTTAGAATTTTAATGTATATCCAGTGCGGTTTAGATGGCAATCACACCGGCGGTTACTTAGCACCAAGGCCTAAGAAACCAGATGAGACGTTGACGGCATGTTTTCGAGTGACTGGATAATACAACTAATCAGGGGATAATTATGAACTAATCAGGTGAGATCTGGGTTGGGCCCGCCCTCTGAGAGATCCATTCAGACTGCTTATTCATAGGTCAGGTTATTAACTCGAGATCCCCATTCAAAGCCACCCGTGATTGCGTGATCGAGGATCGTGCTGTAAACTGGTACCTGAATTCTTTGGTGCTACCCAAGGCGGGAGAAGCAGACAAGCTCCGAGTTTTTGTCCGGCCTCGCATGGAATTTGTGCAGCTCCGTTCCTCGTCAGCGTGACAGGTAGGGCACTGGTAGCACATGGTGCTGGGGTTCAAGTCCTCGCCGGCTGGACCAAAAGCCTCCGCTTCCAACTCCATTTTGAGAAGGAACTTGGCGGGGGGGGGAAAGAGGGGAGGGGGAAAAAATGGAAAATTTATAATTACCGTTGGGTTCAAAGATCCAGCAAATCCAGAATTTAGCTTCTGGATTGCTTTAATGTATTGGTGCATGCGTATTTCAAATTTGCCTTTCCTTCAGCCTAAGCTGGCTAGCGACATCCTCCTTTCAAACCGTGATTGCACAGGTAGTCCTCGACTTTCAACGGTGCATTTTATGACTGTTGGAAGTTACGACATCACTGGGAAAAAAAAGTGACTTATGCAGTCACGTGATCAAAATTGGTCACGTGATCAAAATTCAGCCGCTTGGCGACTGACTCGTATTTATGACGGTTGCAGTGTTCCGGGGTCACGTGATTTCCCCCTTTGTGACATTCTGACAAAGTCAACGGGGGAAGCCAGAGTCACTTAACGATTGTGTTACTAACTTAACAACGGCAGTGATTCACTTAACAACCGTGGCAAGAAAGGTCGTAAAACGGGGCAAAAACTCAGTTAACAACTGTCCCGCTTAACGACAGAACTTTTGGGCTCGACTGTGGTCGCCAGCTGAGGACCACCTGTATTCCTAATTTGCCTTTCCTGAAGTCTAAGCTATTTAGCGACATCCTCATTTCCAACCGTGACTGCCCAGCCCCAATAAATCAGTGCTTGCGTTTAAAATCAGAGCCAGGGGAAAAAAAAAAAAAAGAAAACAAGTCAGAATAGTGTTGAAAGATCAGGAATTTGGAAATCCCCCCCCCCCGCACCCTAGAGACTTTTTTTGGAAACCACCCTCTCATCTTAAGACATTGCCACCTCCAAAGGTTTCCTAATTCTTCAGTGACAACAAAAATGACAATTTTGGGGCAGGTTTCTGTTTTTATCCAATACCCAGAATGATTCACCCAATTTAGCTGATATACAAGATGTTATAAGGAGGGAAAAGGAAATAGGAATGCAGAGAAGTCAGAAAGGAATATTTTGATTTCAAGACACCCAAGACCAAAGTTAATTTCTTGTTAAGCAGCCTCCAGATAAGGGGTCCCTTGTGCTCTCTGAGCCTGGTTGTTTTCTTGCAGACTTTGTGACTTGGGGAATAAGTCACAACTGGCTGACTTCACCCACTGAGCCAAGACATAAACCATGGTGTGTAAACCCTAACAGCTGGGCCTCCACATGGTGCTAATCAACACCTCCCCAACGGCCCCACTATTGATTAGTGTGTGCAAAAGGGGATGGAGGATTTACAACATTAGCTAACAAGTTAAGTTGCGTGGTTTTTTTAATTAATATTTTGAAGAAGTTACAGTAGCCGGAATGTTTTTGACCTGTAAGGCTCAATCACTAAAATATTAAATGATATCAAATGTCTGACTTCTCAACTTGCACGGTGGTCCCAAAGAAATGGGGGACTCTACAGTGTTCTGACACACCTGGAGACTGGCATTCTTTTATGACTTTAGCACTTTAGACAGCCCACTTCCTGAACAGCTTCAGTTCACCTGTGTCCCACTCTAAAGAGAGCTATTTGAGAACACTTTGCGGAAGAAAGTCTACCAAAAAAAAAAAAAGGAGCATAAAATTCCCGGTTGGGTGGAGACCCATAGCTTATGAGGAAGTAAAGTCCCACTGCGCAATAGTAGAATATACCAAGTATCCATAAAGAGAACAGCAAGAAAATCAATATTTACTTTCTTCCAGCCTCCACCCTTTTCAAGGGATTATTTCAAAATTACTGGGACTATTGTTCGTTTCCAGCTCATCATGTCAACAGATCCATATTTGCCCGTTTTCGTTATTTACCAATTCGGTATCCAATTCGTTCTGCAACGGCCGTTCAGTGCGAAAAACGATTGTAAGTCACTCGTTTCAGTGCCGTTGTAACTTCGAAGGAGGTGAGGACTACCTGTACAAGCCTGGCAGTTTAACCCCAGTTGGCTGGTTCACACACTGCTTTGGCCACACTAACGCCATTGTCAACGGGCCACAAAAATAGCCTGGCAGACGCTGTCTTCTGAATTGTATCTTTAAGGAATTGCTTGAATTCTCACACCAGGAGGACACAAAGAGACATTCAGAGAAGAAAAACAAACGGGCGCTTGATTCTGCCACGGTTCTTTTCTTTCTTTCTTTTTTTTGTGCAAATGAAGCTGTTTATTCGTTTATACAATTTGTAAAAGATGCATACATACAGCCCTATACCATTCGGTTCTATTCTCTCCCCCCCCTCAGAGAAAAGATGAGATAACTGGAGAACAGGCCCTTTTTAATTTTGGCCAATTTTCCTTTGCGTCCTAATTCCTTTCAAGCACCTCTACAGATAGATGAATGCACGACCGCTTATTATTTATTGGCTGAAAAGTCTGCAGACAGAAAGTTCAGTTTCCACTTTCTTTTATCATTATTAACTTCACAACTGCAGTGATTCGCTTACTAATTGTGGTGAGAAAGAATATGAAATGGGGCAAAACTCCCTTAACAACGGTCTCGCTTAGCAACAGAACTTTTGCGCTCAGTTGTGGTCGTAAGTCCCAAGGACTTGCTGTACAAAAGAGCTGAAACGGAGACACAGCATTAGACAAATCATAATGCAGCTGAGTTAATTTGGGTTAGCGTGCTGGGGTGGGCTGAGCCGAGTCTGCTTTATTCGTCCACCTCGGGCAGTGGGTCTCAACTGGTGGTCCACGGAGCCCTGGGAGGGCTGCGATATCGTCATGAGGGCTAGAAGAAATGTTATGATTTAAATCTTGAGTGAAGTCTTATGATCCGTGACCGCAAAAGGTATTTAAAGGGGGTCCATGGTGAAGAAAAGGTTGAGAATCACTGGCCTAGGCTAAAGCAAGCCCTTGCTTAATTCAGGGTGTGAAAAGCCATAGATCTGGGCTTGTGTGTTCCCCGTTGGAATGTTTAAACCTGATTTCCGCAACCTGGCAATTTCTCCGGACGACAATTCCAATCCGCCTGAATCAGCATGATTGCTGGCTGCCTGGGTAGATGGTAGATATCAAAATCATCTAGACATCATCTGATTTCTTGCCATGCTTGTATCAGATCCTGGTTGACTACAAAATCCTGGCTTGTCTGCAAGTTCCAGACCAAGATCCTGGGTTCAAGTGTCTAGTGGACACAAGATGGACAATGACTAATATTTATATGTTACTTATATGTAAGCGTGTAGGTCTATACATAGGTTGTATATAGTATGTTTTAAATGTGTGTTATGTATGTGTACGCTTTTGAGAGCAAGCAACTAAATTTCATTTTTAATGGGTGCCGTTGTGCCCACAGGAAAAAATGACAATAAAGGTTATCTCATCTAATCTAGTGAGGCTTTTTTTCCCCCCTCTGGTTAGTTTACCCACCCATGTGAAACGTATCAAGTGGGATACGACTGATTCATACAGTGATAAAACCAAGATCATCCGATGATACTACACAAAAAAAAAATGAATCGCTCGTTGGTTTTTATCACAGCCATTCAGCCATGCCTGCCTGCGTCGTATTACCGCTTATAATCTGAACTACAGAACAGTAAATAAATGTGCAGAGAGGACTGGAGAATTTCTTCACTCTAGTTCCAGTTGCAAAATCTTTTCTTGCCGAGAAGCGGAAAACAGGAAGCTGCAGGGCCGAAACGTCCCTTCTCCAAATAAGCTGGATTCTTATTTATGTTACTTTTCTTGCTCGGAAACAACGCAAAAGGATGGTTGGAATGAAGGACGGGGTTTCAAAGTTGCTTAAAGACATTTCTGAACTTAATAGACTCAGGGGAGGACACTGGTTAAGCTGAGCCACTTGGATTAGCTTCCGTTTACTGAATAACCTGGAATTGGGCTAGGCTGGCGCAACCTAAGTTAGGAACCCTGGTTTTCAAGCCACAATGGATGAGATGTACAAAGTGTCTACAAGCCCAAAGCAAATGATGTTATTGGCTCTCAGCCACGCGGCAAGCCAGCATCAGTACAATGAACTTATCTTGCCTGGTTTGTAAAATTTTTGAAAAAGGAGGCCCTTACTCTGAGTGTCCCCCAAGGAATGAGTAACTTTATGGTTTGACAATGGCTTAGCGCCAAGCGGTTCACCACCCCTACACACAACAAATATTATACTTTTTCAACAGCCTTGCTCCCACTGGCTTTAAGTCATCTTTGAAATGATGGATTTGTTAAGATTTAGCCTTGCAGATTTTATTCACCATCTACCAAAGCAGAGGGTGAAACATATACCGTAACACGATTCCTACCTGGTTCGCTAAATGACCAGCTCAACAAGATTCCACTTGATAAGTTATTCTTTTCACAATACTGTACTATGAAATTGCAAGCTACCTACACATGCTCCAGTTCAAGGGCCCCATCAAGTCATAGGTCTGCCGACCCAGGCCGTGAGGTCCGTTTATGATTTTCTCTGTTCCATCAACCTAGAAAAGGTTAATTTTTCTGAACAAGCCACGGATAAATAGGTCAAGCGCACAAAGCCCAGTGTGTGAGATCAAGAGATAATTCTTATCTCTGCTATTATAATGTAGGAAGGAGATAATCTAATTCCACTCAAACATCCCCACCCTGTTCTGAGGGAGACTGTTGACTTTTCTTTCTTTCTTAATAATGGTTGGATCTAACTGAGCTATCAGTCAGTTTTCCCTGGATATGAATATTCAGCCCCCTCCCCCAATAGTTGTTATGTCCATTTCCCATGGCCTGTCAACCCCCCAGAAAACCTTGCAAAAGCACCTGGCTTGAAAGGAAGATAAACTACATCTATAGCATTCCCGCTATCTATTACATTGGTATCTCTATCAATCGGTGGCTGTTGTCTCTTACAAATAGGCTCTTAATTTTAATTTGACCATATATAGAGGAACATTGGAATGGGCTTATTTTCCCTTTATTAATTGTATCCACGGAATTTTTGAAGTCTGACTGCTGGAAGCGCCATAGTAACTCCTTTCTTGAAAAGACTGGTGTTCCTCCCAAACAAAATAACACACTTTAAAGACACAGAAGAGGATACTTATTAAAGAGAGCTCACTTTGGGTTCTTTTGTGAATCTCTCCATGTGACTGTTGTGTTATCCTATTTATTGGGCTGTGACTTTAAGATATCGTTCTCATTCTTCCTGCAAAAATTCCAGTGCTAACAAAAGAGCCAAAAATGATTAGATTGCATTTCCAGAGTCAAAACAACAGAGCAAAGAAAATTCGACACACTTCCAAGAAAATCCGTTGTTTTGTAAGCAGTGAAACAGTGGTTAGAGCCGGTTATTAAATGAGCCACAATTACAGCAAACAGTTGCCAAGGAAGAAAGCTTGCAAAAGACTTTGGGCCACTATCCCATCATGGCCCCCTCTTTTCTGGAAACCCACTATTTTATTTATATCCTTATATTATTTATTATGGTCTGTCGCACAGTCTGACAGATGTTTAGACTGGATTTGGCATTTTTATCCACCTATTAAGTCCTTCCCAAGGATCTGAAAACTTTGAGGGTGTCAAAGGCATCGATTATTATTCTTGTCTATAGAGATTCTCAATCGTTCAGGTCCTGATTGCCCCGAAGGTGCATTTTTTCCAAAAGAGAACTGGACTTTTCTTAGTTTTTCTTTTTCCTTTGAAAACGTTTCACTTCTTATCCAAGAAGCTTCTTCAGTTCACAAGCGAAAGGTTTTCAAAGCAGAAAAAGAAGGGGAAAAAAACCCCAAGAAAGTCCAGTTGCCTTTTGGAAAAAAAGCACCTTTGGGGATATCCATTATTACTACTTACGCAAAAGAGTTATAATCGGGTACATTTGGAAACAGGCTGTAAGAAAGTTGGAATTATAACGCAATCAAATGTCATAAGAACACACACAGTTGATGCCATCCCGGTTGGAAAAGGCGGCATTTACGTAACACCTTTTAATGGGTGACTGAATTAATCCCGATCGTGGTTTGCTGAACCATTAACCAGCCCAGCAGGTTTGGCGTTGCGTTGCTGCAATAGAGGAACAGACCCACAAACAGCCCAGCAAAGGTGGAAAATAAGGAGGAGGGTTGTGTGTTTGTGTGTGTGTCTGTAACACCCCAGCCACGCAATGATGGGCAGGATGATTCCCTTGGGGGTAAAAGCCTGGTGTTGGTTGGGTGGATGATGGGAGTTGTGGTCCAGCGTCCCTGGGGGGGGCACCAGATGGGGAGAGGGACCGTGGGCACCAGGTTGGGGAACTGGCGAGCGTCCCCCTCCTTTTCCTTCTGGCCCAGCCGGTCCCCCGCTCGGCCCCGCCCCTCCCGCTGACGTCACTCACCCTCGCGCCAGGCCCCTCCTCCGCCGCTCCCTCTCGCGCGCTCCCCTCCGTCCGAGCGCCTCCGCGGTGGGCCTCACAGGCCTCCCGCCGCCGCCGCCGCCGTTGAGGTCGTCGCCGCCGCCGCCGCTGCTGCTGCTCGCCGCGGGCGCCTCCAGGCCAGCGAATCCGGCCGAGGGCGGCCGCCGCCGCGGATCCCGCCACGCACCGCCCCCATTCTCCGCCCTCGGCCCGCCTCAGCACCCTCCTCCTCTCCGTGAGGGAAGGCCCTGCGCGCCGCGCCTGCGCCGTTTGCGCCGGCCGGATGGCTTTCAAGAGCTGTAAAAGGTTAGAGAGGCGCGCGGCGTTGCGTCACGGGTCCCTTGTTTGCCTTCCCAGGCTGGAGAAGGGAAGCAGCGAGCGAGGGGAGTCCTGGAAATCTTCCCCGGACAAATCGGTTTCTTTTCGGCATCCTGGGTTAATTTCTGCCCCGTCTGCTCCGAAAAGGAGCTAACAGACTTTTAACATGGGTCGTTTCCTCTTCCCTCCGCATCGCTTTTAGCAACCTTGGCTCTTTTATGACTCGTGGACTTCAACTCCCAGAATTCCTCAGCCAGCATGGCTCAGCTTGGAAACCTCTCCCTGTCCCCTCAGCATGGCTGGCTCAGGAATTCTGGGAGTTGAAGTCCACGTGTCATAAAAGAGCCAAGGTTGCCTACCCCTGGCTTTTCCTCTTGTGTTATGCCTCCTGGTTGAAATAAAGGGGCATTCTAGGTAGTCCTCAACTTAACAACAGTTCGCTTAGTGACCGTTCAGAATGACAACAGCACGTGACTTATGACGGTTTTTCTCACTTATGACCCTTGCAGCATCCCCAAGGGTACCATGGTCAAAATTCAGAGGCTTGGCAACTGACATGTACTTATGACGGTTGCAGTGTCGCAGGGTCATGCGATCCCCTTTTGCGACCTCCTGACAAGCAAAGTCGGTCTGATTCACTTAACAGCCGTGTGACTAACTTAGCAACTGGAGTGATTCACTTAACAACTGTGGCAAGGCAGGTTGTAAAATCAACCCAACAACTGTCTTGCTTAGGAACAAAAATATCAACAGGCTCCATTCTGGTCGCAAGTTGAGGACTGCCTGGATTGGGTGAACTTGGTGCCCTTTAAGATCCTAAGAAGCAAAAATGAAGTGATTCTGATCCATTTTTGGAAGAGCTCTCGATACACCTGGTTTTAGTCTTCTGATATTAATAATCTCATGGAGTCTCCAGACATGACTGACAAAATCCTCCAGGGACATGAAAATTTTGAATTATAATGTCACAACCCTGTTGCCCCACCAGCTTAGTTACATGAATTTAACTAAGGTTCAATGCAAAATCAGAATTGTGCATACTAAATTCTTACTACAAGGCCCCAGATCTATGGCAATTTTATCAATGCACTGATTTCCCCTTTGCTTTTTTTTTTAAAAAAAATATAGCGCTAATTTATTTGCACTAATTTATTTGCGCTATTCATATGCTCTCAGTGACAAAAATTGTCTGCCAATTGGCTGAATAAATTGAATTTTACTTTGTTAAATGATGTAGCAAGGCCACTATCAAATACAAAGCTGCATTTCACATCTTCAGCTCCAAACACGATTGCATTAATATAAAAATTTATTATGATGAAAAGAGGTCAAAAAATGTATAAAGGGAAAAAAAATCTCTTTTTTCAAAAATTCACAAAATATCTGAAAGTCCACCAGACTCCAAACTTTGAAAGTTTAGGCAAAGATGGCTGATAATTCAGACAGAATCTCTGCTAGAGCTCTACAAATAAAAATCTGGCTAAACAAATTGTGTTTATTTCCCCTAATTTAATCAGTGCAGTTTTCATCCGCCAGCCATCAGGTCCAGATGACTAGGAATTTGCACATGCATTGAACATCAATAAGGCTTTGTTCTCCCCTGCCTGTTTTGTACATTAATATTCTTTTCATCTACAGCTATATTTATACCTGTAAGCCCCAGCTGGCAGAGAGCACCGGGTGTTTTCGAAAGCATTTGGAACTGAAAGAGAGAAAAAAGGCTCTTTTTTTTTCCAAGCTTGGAAGCCCACAGACAAAGGGACTGGAAGAACTGACAAATAAAATCTACCCCTAACTGTTGTCTCTTCTAAAATGAGCAAATAATAATCTGATTTTCCTCAAAAGCCCTTATTCTTAAGGTCATGTCAATCAGAAAGAACTTGGTTGCTAATTAATTTGCTAGTTTTAGCCCCAATTGCAAAATAGGTCGCTAGTCCTCTTGTACTTTTACTTATTTCTTTACTAAATAATTTAATTATTTGCTGTAAGAATCAAATATAATGCTATACCACCCCAGCTGCCTATGAAATAACCACAAAGTTTGCCCAAAGGATGATTTTTAGATTTATTGATTTGATACTTGAATACTTACAGATATCTACTAAAAATGAATTGGAGAGGAAAGGGACCCTAGCAATCCCTCCCCACTACTTTGGATTCCAATTGCAATTTCTCTGGGGGGGGGGGGTTTCTTTCCCAAAGTGGTTTTTATCTTTTTTTTTTTTTTTCTGGAGGTTTTCCATTTTGTCTGCCATTTAACGGCTCACCTCATTTACAACCAGTTATCTGTTCTGCCTTTTCTAATGTGTACCTTGGAGAAATGACGATGCAAAGGATTGATTATGGCCATTTTCAGTCTTGGCAGCCTCATTGCAGAGAGAAAATAGAAAATAAACAAAAGATGCAAGATTATTTTTGGTTTGCAAAATTCTTCCATTCAGTCCTTTGAAGAAAGCCAAGTGTTGATGGAAAATGCCAGAATTTGAGATCAGCATGTTTGCAAAAGAGAGATTCATGGATTCACAATTCCGAAAATGGATATATGTATCCTGAACCTACTACTGTGTAGGGATATAAATAATGATAATTATTGGTTAGCAATATCAATATCAATCTGTCTCAGGAGCTAAGAATCTTCTTTCAGGCTAATACATTTGTTGCATCACTTCTGTTTGTGAGAATAAAGGCCCACTTTGTGTAATGTGAAACTGTCTCCAAGTGTGCAAACAATTCTTATTTGTATACAAATCCAAGGGCATTTTTAAATCCCACCAAATCGCACTTTAGAGATTAAAATCTGCTAGGCAGAGTGACTTAACAAAACAAAGATGAATTTTATTTTTTTTAGATAGATCTCATTGGTGAATGGTAACTCTCTACACACACACACACACACACAAGGCAGCATGTGAAGTTTCCTTGTTTTTAAAAAATCTAATGCAGAAGTGTGGGGGAAAAAGGAAGTGTCGAGCTTGTCAACACCCAGACGTGAGCTTGGCATGTAAAATGTCTTAATGCAAATAAGAGGAGGCACATTGCCAACTTTGTGTGGACCCAGAAGCTAATCAAGAGTTCAGGCTGGACAGGAGACCACCAAGCGATCCCCAGTTGGCGAGACAGGAAGAGGCGTGGCGAACGATGGACAGGAAAATGTGTCCATCAAATCACCCATCACCTCTTTTACCTTGTTTTTCCGTTGGTTTCCCTCGCGACTCAACGCCAGAAGAAACCATTTTTTTAAAAAAATAAAGTGTTACGAAAAGCTACTGGACAGAGAGCGGTTTGAATAAGCAAACATAATTCCTTGTGAAAGCAGGGATGACTCATCCTGGATCAGAGCCAGCCCTCCTACCCCACCTCCTGGCAAGCTTCTTTCTCGGCTTGGCTGCCACTGCGTTTTTCCAGCTGAGACTTCCCGGGACCACAGCGGCGATGCCACCACTCCAGCCACGTAAAAAAGGCTGGGATTTTTGCACCAGAGAGAAGCCAGTTCTTTTTGGAGCCGATTCCAACTGATTCCAAGGGGAAGGGTTGACGAGTTTGCATCTCGCCTTGGCAGAGAAAGAAGGGGTCAAGTTCCCTGTTCTTCCCTCTCTCGAGGGAATATTTTGATTTTTGCTCTTCTTCCAGCCAGCCAGCCATGCCCTGTTCCAGGATCACTTTTAGCTTTTGTTGTTCTTCTGCTCAAGCATTTCTCAAACATTCTGATTATCTGAATTGAGCTCGGTGGGCATGTATGAATGCAGCACAACACAAGCCCCACATTTTGGGAGTTTGGGAATTCCTTTTCAGCTTTCCAGTGCCGTTGCCAAGATAGCCAATGTCTGCACGAATGGCAGAGCAAATGTGTCTTTTCCCCGTCGTCTCCCCTTCAAGGTGTGGGATATCAGCACCCATCATCCTTGCCTAGCAGGCTCCAGGCCTGTGCAATTAGCCATGAAGCTGGCTTCGTGTGTTTAAACAAACACAAACGTGCATTATTTTAGACTGAGACGTTGAGACTGCAAGGAGCTAGTGGGAAATCCTCTTTGCAGGCAGCTTAAAAAAAAATAAGAACGTTGTAATCACCAGCCCACAAGAATAAGCCTATTTTATTTTGCACAATTTAGGGCCTGCTCTCCACACTTTTCAGTGGCTTGGCTTTAAACAAAGAGAATTCAAGGCTAGTTTAGTGGGTGGAGGGATCACACACCTCAAATCTTCTAATTATAAACCTACATCAGACATTACAGATTATAGAACGTGTATAGAACGATCCAATTATAGATAAAACCTACATCACACACCAGCTGTTAGATAGGGTCCCAAGATGAGTTGGTTCACACAACCCGCTAAGACACAGGCTAATAAAACATCAATAATAGCTCCTCTGTACTTTGGGATATAGTTCCAAGCCTATTCTGTGCTGGACCATTGTGTGTTGTGCAATCCAAACACACAAAAAAAAAAATAATTATGCTTACCTATCACATTTCATCTAAACCCAGTTGGTTTTGGCTTAGTGTGTCCTGGAAGCGCTGCAGTGGTTGCAATCCATGGTTCATGGCGTATAAACTGGAGGAACCAGGCCACTCAGCCACATTTTGCGAGGAAGGAAAACCCAAAATGCAGGTTCGGGTCCCAGCAAAAACCACGAGGGCCCGCCAGCCATTCATGTCAAACTGCTTTATTACATCTTAAATAACAGTACATTTTAATATAGGATCTATCTTGCATCCAGCTTTCTTGAAGTACACCGACTTTAAAATTAAATACAAAAAGTGAAGGAATCAGGGTGCAGAGAAAGCTCTAGAGAGACTTATCTCAAGGGGAAGGGGGGGGCGGCGAGGGAAGAGGGTGATTTTAAAAAAAATCCAAAAAAAACCCCCAAAATTCAAGACGCCAAATCCAGGCCTAAAAAAATAATAATAATAATAATAATAGTAATAAAAATGCACGATTACAGCACATTTTGTAGAGAATGTTGCAGGGGGGGAAAAACGCAAGAGAGTGGAAAGGAAATGGGATTTAAAAATCACTGCTGCTGCAAAAAAAAAAAAAGGGGGGGGGGGAGGAAGGCAGGTTAGGAGGAGAGGAAGAATTGAAAAGTTTATCCCAACGATTTGCTGTCCTGTCCCAAGGCTCAACTTTCAAAATGCAAAGCCAGAAAAGGGATTTAATTTGGATGGGTTTTGACCCCGTTTTTCTTCTCCTTTCTCGACCCCAGATGTGAATCTCAGTGAGTTTTCAAAAACAGCTGGCTTTTTGCTTTCCATGGGTTTTTTTTGGGAGGGGGGGAAGGAGTAGGGGAAAAACGTATTAAAAATAACGACTATCACCCTACTTCTAGGTGTGCAAAAGTCTGGGAGACTTTTCATTCTTCGGTTCAATCCGTTTTATGCACCCCAGTAGCGGCAGTTAAGGAAAATCAGCAATGGTTACAGCTGCTTACTTTCTTTCTTTCTTTTTCTTTTAAAGAAAAGGATTAGGTTATTTCTCAAAAAAAAAAAACCACAAGAGAAGGACGTCTTAGTTTTATTATGCACTTCAGCGTTTCTACAGCATGCGATTCTAAGAGTAATCCAGCCCCAATTGGCAAATCCCAAACGTTCTTCCCCCCCCCTTTTCCATCATAATTGTAATTTAGAAAAAAAAATCTCAGATCGTGTTTTTCATTTAAAAAAAAAAAAAAATCAATTTGGATCTTGCTTCAGACCCAGCCAATGGTTCCACGGGTTGGTTGGTTTTTTTTTCCCCCCTCTCTCCCAGCCCTGCTCCTGAAACCCCAGTCCACCAAATCCAGTTGTTTATTGAGATTATTGGGATAGTCTTCGGCGTTAATAAATCAAACGAAACAAGATAGGAAATGAAAAAAATGCCCAGCCAGGCGAGATTGGGGCTAGGAAAAATAAAAAGAGGGAACGTAATTTTTTTTGTTACCCATAGAAGTGAAAAGTTTTTTTTTTTTTTAAACATTCAATACCATGTACAGAGTGTGCTTGGTTATCTTCTTAACATTATCATATATATGCAATATTTGTGCAACAATTTGTGACATTTAAGACAGAAAAAAAAAAAAAAAAAGAAGAAAAGAAAAAAAAAGAAAACCCAGGGAATAAATTTACAGCATTAACAAGCCCAGAAAAAAATCTGGGTTGGGACTCCTTTCTCTTAGCTCAAAGTTGGACCATAAAAAGCAAATTGCATTTTTATTTTTATTTTTTTTAAAAAAGGGAAAATTAAATTTTAAAAAAGGGGAAAGGAAATGGAAACATGGATCAAAAAAAGGGGGATGTATCAATCTTGCTACGAACACGACTTCTAAAGTTTTGAAAAGGAGTTTAAAACGAAGCCTTCCCACCGTAACCCATAAAGTCAGTATGATTTGCCATTTTTTTTTAAACTACAGTGAAACGTAAAAAGGTTATCTTGCTTCACAAGCTGTTTTGTTTTCCTCATTTATCTACTATCATCATTTACTTCGCTTTTAAGTTTTGCCCCGGCATGCTTACACGAGCGTGTGATTTGTTTTTAAGTTTGTTTTTTTGTTTGTTTCTCTCTAGACAAACCAAACTAAAAGAAAAAAGAAAAAAAAAAAACATGGTCCCCAATGGAATGCACAATTTTGATCTCTTTTGCTATCACTGGTGTGTAACAACCGCGGGGCGATTCCTCTTTTGAGAGAGAATTGTGCTCTTTGCTTCGGCGAACGAACGAGAGACGTGAAAAAGATCTTGCCCTTTGGTGGTGGGGGAGGAAGGGGGGGGGAGGAGAAAGAGAGAGGCAGGGAGGGGAGATCCAAGTTAGTATATTGAGTTGGATACATTATTTTAAACTTTCAACCGTTGGGAGAAAAAAAATCTTCCGATCAGCGGGGAGTTCGCGGACTGTCCTGCCAGAGAATACACAAGAGAAAAAAACAAAAACAAACAAACCATGGTTAGGTCCCGGAAGCAAAGCCACTGGGATATATATTATAGGTGGTCTGAGCTCAAAGTTTCTGCTGCTAAGCGAGAAGTGAGTTTTGCTCCATTTTATGACCGTCTTCCTTGCCACTGTTGTTAAGTTGCTAAGTTAGTAACACAGTCTGGCTTCCCCGCTGAGTTTGCTTCTCAGAAGACGGGATTCACGTGATCCCAGGGACCCTGCTCCACGTGCCAGTTATCACGCGGCCGGATTTGGATCACGTGACCTTGGGGATGCTGCAACGGTCGTGAGAAATGGTCATAAGCCGCTTTTTTTTTCCCCCAGTGCCGTTGTGACTTTGAACGGTCACTAAGCAAACCGCTGCAAGTCGAGGACTACCTGAACTGGGTTTGGTAAGGGAGGGAAGTGAGCCCCTGATGGCTTTGTCCTCTCTTGAGCCACGTCTCCAGCACAGGGCAGAGAGATGGAGAAGGAGCAGCTTGCTACCTGCTCCGGACTTAGCATCCCTTAAACTAGAACGCCTTGTTTCTAAGCAGAAACCCCTGGTGATCATTTGATACAATGATGGGTTTCCCTGCCCCTAGAGGTAGATCAGGCAAGGATTAGGCTCAACTCCATTGCTATCTTCTGCACACACACACAAAACAAAACAAAAGGTGAACGGAAGCCATGGAACTGGTCTGCCTCCCCAACCCCGTAATCCTCTTTTAAGGTAAAGATGGGAGCAGATTCTGGCACGGTTTCCCAGCCCGCTGCGTTGGGGAAGGGGAGCGTGGGAATGGGTACCTACAGGCCTCAGTTCCAGATCTTGAGGAAGCTATCCCACGATCCTGTTGCCACCGCCATGCCATCGTCAGTCACTCCTAAGCAACTGACACGGTTATCGTGGCCAGCTAAGACGCCTGTGGAGGGGGGGGAAAGGGGGGGAAGAGAGAAGAAGAGAATTAAACGCAGCACGGGAGGAGAGCCCAGAAGCAAATGTATACACACAGTCATGTCATAAGCATGTGTTGAGGGAGGGAGGGAGGGAGGGAGGGAGGGAGGGAGGGAAGGAAGGAAGGAAGGAAGGAAGGAAGGAAGGAAGGAAAAAAAACAGAGGGAGGGAGGGAAGAACAGGAAGGGAGGAAGGGGAAAATAATCATGAGTGGCTGAATTTGCTCAAGGATTTTATATCAGTCATTCATTCATTCATTCACCTTCCTCCCTCCCTCCCTTTCTCATCCACCATCTTGATGGTTTCACCTTTCCCATTCAGGATGTTCTTTCCCCAGCCACGTGCCCCCCTCCCCCCCCGTTCTGCCCTCCACAAAAAGGGCAGCCCGGCCTGACCTGCTCTGTCCGCTTTGAGCGTGTCCCACACGTTGCAGTTGAAGTCGTCGTAACCGGCGAGCAGGAGACGCCCGCTCTTGGAGAACGCTACGGAGGTGATGCCACAGATGATGTTGTCGTGGGAATAAACCATGAGCTCTTGGTCGGCACGGAGATCAAACAGCCGGCACGTGGCGTCATCGGAGCCGGTGGCGAAAGCGTTGCCATTGGGGAAGAACTGGGCGGGGGAAAGGAAACGGGTTTATTACGAGAGTGGCGGTTTTTTTGTTCACCTGCATTGCCACAGCGCCTGTGGGACAGCAAAGCACCACCTTCACCGGCTACAGCGGCGACATAATGAGCAGATATAGATAGATAGATAGATAGATAGATAGATAGATAGATAGATAGATAGATAGATAGATAGATAGATAGATAGATAGATAGATAGATAGATAGATAGATAGATAGATAGATAGATAGATAGATAGATAGATAGATAGATAGATAGATAGATAGATAGATAGATAGATAGATAGATAGATAGATAGATGATGGATAGATAGATGATAGACAGATTAGATAGATAGATAGATAGATAGATAGATAGATAGATAGATAGATAGATAGATAGATAGATGATGGATGGATGGTAGATATAGATGATAGACAGATTAGATAGATAGATAGATAGATAGATAGATAGATAGATAGATAGATAGATAGATAGATAGATAGATAGATAGATAGATAGATATAGATAAGATAGATAAGATATAGATATATAGAAATGATATAGATAATAGAGATAATAGATACATAGATAGATAGATGACATAAACATAGATAGATATAGATGGATGATATAGATATATAGATGATAAGATAGATAATAGATAGATACATAGATGACATAAACAGATAAACAGAGATAGATGATATAGATAGATAGATAGATAGATAGATAGATAGATGTGACAGACACAGAGAGACTAGACAGATACCGCCTTACCGCCTGCCACCTTCATACGTACACAAATGGCATTGATGTCGGACTCATGGCCGGTGAAGGTCTGCCTGCACATCCCTTCTCGGACATCCCACAGCTTGGCTGAGGCATCGCAGGCACCAGACACGAAACACTTGGAATCCGGAGCGAGGGATAAGCTCATAACATCGCCGGTGTGGCCGGTGAAGGTGGTGGTTTGCTGTCCGGTTTCTATGTCCCACAGGGCGCTGTGGCAGTGCAGGAGAAGAAAAAAAAGCCACCATCAGATCAACTGAGTTAAGTCTGCTAAGGGTGTCTCTCCCCCCCCTTCCTTAGCTCTCTGCTGGATTCATGCAGACAAATAAGGTTAGTTTATGGACAGGTCTCCCCATCTCTGACTCGCAGGCCTTAAAAAGACCTGCCTTTATTTTCAATTTTTTTTTAAAAAAAAAAGCAAGATATCTCCATTATCTGAAGGGGTTTATAAGAGGCCAACGCTCTTTAGGCTGCTGGGACAGACCAGGGCGATCCCAGCCTTCAAAGCGAAGTATTGCCGCTTATGCAAGATAAACGGATGCCTACATCGATCTACGGAAATCAAAGCAGGGATTGAGACGGAAAAAAGACGTTCATTCTAGGCCAGGCAGGATAGAAACCAGCTTTCTTTGACTTATCGTAAAAATCTTGATTAAATCTGGGGGGAAGGACTCCCTTTTCCTAAGGATAATTAAGAGGGGGATTGGTGGCAAATCCAGCAGGGGTTGTGACTCCTAATAGTGACAGGCAGAAGCTTTTGGGATACTAAAAATAAACCCTCTGCTTGAGCATTTGTGCTCGGAACAGCCTCCTCCTCCCATTTTATGTTTCTGCAGGATTTCAAGGCTGGCAGGGGAGAACGGTATTTCCACCGAAAAAAAATTCAACGTTTTGTTGAGTACGCAAACCCTCGACACTCATGCTACCAAGTCTGGATCTTACCAAGTGGTATCTCCAGAGCTGGTCACAATCTGATTATCATCCACAAACCGGCAACAGGACAAATAGCCTGAAAAAGAGAAAGCGAGAGATGGGGCCAAACAAGGAACTCAAATCATGAGGACTAGCACCGCTAAGGTTACAGTCACAGAATCTTGAAACTCTGAAAGCGTGACCACCCCCTCCCTCCCTCCCCTGCCTTTACAGGTAGTCCTCAATTTACAACAGTTTTGTTTAGGGACTCTCTGAAGTTACAAACAGCCCTGGGAAAAGTGACTTATGACCGTTTTTCACACTTGTGACCGCTGCAGCATCCCCTCGGTCTTGTGATCAAAATCAGACCGCTTGGCAACTGACTCATATTTGTGACGGTGTCAGGTGATCCCCTTTTGCGACCTTCTGACAAGCAAAGTCAAGGAGGGGAAGCTTAAGATTCGCTTAAGCGAGGAAAGTCGTAAAACGGGGCAAAGCTCGCTTAACAACAGAAATTTGGGGCTCAATTACAGTCGTAAGTCGAGGACTACCTGCACTTTCCAGGGAAGTAAGGAGGGTCCCTTCTAAACACTTCCCACCCACACCCACAATTCTTCGGAGGGCTGCGATTTCTCTTCTCTAACAGCTGCCCTGACTGCAGCTCTTCCTCCTTCTGTCTCCCAAGGTTATTCTCACAACCCGTAATAGAAAAATATGTGTCAGCCATTACAGGGAACTTCCACATCCGGAGCCTTGGTTCATCACCCACCTTCCCACCCCATAAGGAACGGCTGCTGGAATTGGGTCTGTCTAGTTTAATGAAGAGAAGGACGAGGGGGGACATGATAGCAGCCTTCCAATATCTCAGGGGCTGCCCCAAAGAAGAGGGAGTCAAGCTATTCTCCAAAGCCCCTGAAGGCAGGACAAGAAGCAACGGATGGAAACTCATCAAGGAGAGAAGCAACTTTAGAACTAAGGAGAAACTTCCTGACAGTTAGAACAATTAACCAGCGGAACCACCTGCCTCCAGAAGCGGTGAATGCTCCAACACTGGAAGTTTTTAAGAAGAGACTGGACAGCCATTTGTCTGAAATGGTATAGGGTTTCCTGCCTGAGCAGGGGGTTGGACTAGATGACCTCCAAGGTCCCTTCCAACTTTATTACTATTATTACTATTATTATTATTTCAATGGTGAGGAGAGACAAGTGACCCAGGGTGTCTCAGGACAGGATCTGATCCAGCGAGGTTATCTCAGGATAGCTTCAATAAACCAAAGGCCGGAGGGGGAAAATGGTTACAGCCTTTTGCCATAAACCTTGTTCCTCCTGGCTTCAAGTCAGGCTTATTCAGGAAATGCGACTCTCACCTGTAAACCTGGCCGGATTTATAAATAGCTCTTGGCTGCCGTTATAACCTCGGCTCCCCCACCCACCCGCCCGCCCTCCCCGGGGCGCTGTTTCCAGAGAGCCGCTTTTAGTCTCCATCCAAAAAGCCTGCAGCAGTGCAAAGCCAGCAGGACGCACAACTTTGCCGGGCTGTGCGTGTGCGTGTGTGTGTCTCTTTTAAGGTTTTCCGGAACCAAGCTGGCAAGTGGGAGGAAGAGCCTCTGAGTCGCACCTTCAAGTCTTTTCATTTTTTTTTATTATTATTTTTTTGCAAACAGAAAGAACAATAGGGGCTCTGCTGGATGTCTTAGTGAGCAAGTGGGCTTCTTTGCTTGTGTTACCTCACAACTCCACAGTTAAGAAGCTGTATAGAGCAGAGATGGGTTATGGCTACCTCTAGGGACCAGGGCCCCGAGGAAGGATGCAAAATTCTCCCCGTGCTGTGCTAGGATATATTAAAATAATCTGTGGAGACGGGCCCATCTTTAGGCATTAAATTACGACATTTACACCCTGCCTTTCCTGTAGCACAGAGGTGTCCAGCCCTGGCAACTTTAAAGACTCCAACTCCCAGAATTCCTCAGCCAGCCTCTGGGAGTTGACATGCCCAGGTCTTAAAAGTTGCCAGGGTGGGACACCTCTGCTCTAGAAGGGAAATATCTACCAAGGTGTTGGGAGAGATCCCGATTCAAAGCTCTAAACTGGAGACCACAGCGTACTTGGGAACCTCTGAAGCCAAACACACTGTCTCCTGGGGTTGTGTGTGGAGGACAAGTGCGTGAGCTGAGAAGATGCGGAGGTATTTTTGGCTCAGAGACAACCATCAGCCCGCCCAGCTGATGAGGGTCTTCTGAGGTCAAGTGGGGTTTGAGGTGGGATCTTCTCCATGCAGGACCTGGTTCAGTCCAGACTCCCTTTTCCTACAAGACAGATGAGTTATTTGATCCCAAGGAACTTTCAAACTGGGATGGCCAGTTGCTCGGACTCTACCTGCCCTCAGTTGTGCAGTGATCTGACAAGGAGCTGAATCCTGATCCTTGGGCTGGGCAAGCAGAGGTACGCCCAAATCAGAGCCACCTGTCTCTCTACCTGCTGTATATATATCTTTGGAAGTTTGCTATGACATCTCTGTGGATGCAGGCACCTTTCCTGCATTGTCCATACTTGCCAAGCCAAAATCAAACCATCAAACCCTGGTGTGCATGGGTGCACATGTATACAACCCCTGTCTCTTACAACAGAACCCTCGTGCTTTTCATTCAAGTAGAGCCTCCTGACACATGGCTGAAACCGCCCGTTATTGAACTCCGGGTCTCCTGCCCGAGCAGCAGGTTGGATTAGAAGACCTCCAAGGTCCCTTCCAACTCTTGTTAATTCTGTATCCCGCAATTGCTGAGGATCACTGACAAAGCACAGACAAAAACAGCGCAAGGATTGCTCGAGCTCATCCAGCAAACTGGATCCTCCGATGATAGGATCAACGCCTCGGTTAATCCGTAAGAAGGCAACTACAACTGTACAGGATTTCTTCTGCAAAATAAATTTTTTCACCCTGCAGGTGCATTTGCACCGCCGCCTTCACACCTGATCTCTGCAAGAACAACAAACGTTCCCAAAGGAATCTCACGCAGAACGACTAAATCTCACACACACACAAGCCAGAATGATTTTTTTTAAAAAAGCAGGCGCTGGCTGTCCTTTTAGCCCTGAATCCTTTTGAAACCCGAGGCCCAAAACCGAGATTCATTATTCCATCCGCTGATCCTCTTAAAACGTTGGTCGTTTTTATTAGCATTCCGAACTTAGTAACCCCGAATTTTGTGGAATGGCACTGCAAGTGGATAGATGCTGCTGATTCAGAGATATTCCCAAGACCCCCGCTGCGGAGGAAGAATTTCTCTGGATAATCATGCTAAGTCTATTATGACAAAAGTGAGATTATCAACTTTTTACTGGCACCCCCCCTCCCCAAGCTATTTGGCATATTGAACAGCTTAATCTCTTGGGACAGATGTGGTCAGTTCTCTCTCTCTCTTCCTCTACGATTGGGGGTAGAAAGCATCACTCAACCGCTAAGTAATATCTTGCAGAGCCAGCCCCCCACCCTCCCACCCCTAGAAACCCTTCATATATCCTAGCCAGACTCCCTGCCTCTATGCTATATTCAATCTGGAGAAGTGAAGTTTATACACCCACAGAACAAGGAGGCAGCCAATTCAGCAGCCTTTTTAAAAAGCTGGGCGTGCTTCTGATTGGCAGACTTAAAATTCCCAGCCTCCCAAGAAGGGCCGGGGACTCTGGGAGTTGAAGTCCACATATCTGGGCAAAGCAAAGTACTGAGCTGAGTGTCTACTCGCCCCAAGAGCTCTGCCCAGGAACTGCCACCTGACGCAAGGTGAGCCTTCAATTGGGAGTGGCACAAAAATTACCCAGAATTTGGGATATATGCAGAAGTCGCCCAGCAAACAAGCCGACGGCGTTTCCAAGGACGTAGCACCATCCAGAGGTCAAAGGAACTGAATCTGGATGGGAGACGGACGTTACCTGTGTGGCCGGCCAGCTCACGGCTTACTCGGACGTTGCCTTCGCGTGTTTTCAAGTTGTAAATGGAACAAATGTTATCGAGACCACCGCAGGCCACGTAGTTTCCGGAAGGGGCGTACGCACAGGTCATGACCCAAGAGGAACGCAAAGGGATGGCGTGGACCTAGCAAAAATACGGAAAGAAAATTAAAAAAAAATGGTAATTTAGTTAAACAAATAGGCGTACGTGATTCCGGTACACGTTTCGCTGGCTCTATCTAAGTGGCAGGGATGTAAATTTCCTGACCAACTGAAGGAATTTGTCGTATTTTAACCAAATAAATTATCCTGAAATAAGGCAAACGTTGTTCAACCTTTTGACCCACAAAAATGGGACTGCACTGGCATTTCTCAGCCCAGGAAATGAATTGTGATTTCTAAATGGCTGTTTTGGTACCAAACTGCTCCTTTCTAAGTGGTTATTTTTTTTATTTGGCAGCCATTTAGGGGAAAGGCCTGTCATGCGGCTTTTGCCAGCACCGCATTGCTTGCAAATGGGCTGCTTGCCTCCTCCTATTTTTCCCCACAGCGACCCTGCGAGGTAGGGTGGGAGAGACACTTGAGTGGTTTGAACTCCCTGAGAGAGCTTCTGTGGCTAAGGGAGGGGGGGACACAAGAACCTGGTTTTCCCTGCTCTTAGTCTTAACTACTTCAACTACTATACTTGCTGATTCCCTCTAGGTTTACAAGTGTTGCATCGAATTTTGGGAGAAAACACACGTCTGATAAGACAGTTCTACTGCGTACTTTGGAGAACTTTGAGAAAACATAGTGACAGGGGAAAAAAATACAAATAAGTAGCTCCTGCAATGTTGCAAACAATTAGTAATTTCTATTTCCTGCTAGAATCTCCTGTTTTTCACCCAGCCAGCAGCTTTTAAATGTAATACGTATCTATTGCCAGCAGCAGATGCTAAACTTGTCCGCGGCTTAAAGAAATAATTACTTTTAGTTTGCAACTAAAGGAGTAAAGAGTGCGTATCTTAACACTTAAGGCAGACTGAAAAGAACACAAGAGGCTTATGGAACGAAGTTGCGTTGAAGTGTCTTTGAATTGATTTGCTGCAATTCAACAACAACAAGGACACTGGTTCAGCTCTCACCTTGTTTGTGGTGTAGCTGTCCCAGATGATCAGTTTTCCATCTTGTGATGCACTAACCAGAAGCCTAGAAGGGCAGACAAGAGAGAATAAATGGTGTGGGGTTTTTTTGCTAATCATACAGTGAACTGGTCCAGATTGGCCTCAATCAATTGATCAAATCCTTCACAAGAGTTTTCCAGCAAACCACATCGCGTTAGCTTTATTCCAGGAACCGTGTCGGCTGCTTCTGCACTGCTTAAAGTAGACCCTGAAGCTTTGAGGCCAGAAATCTGTGCATATCTTTTATTAAATGGCCATTTAACCATCCAAACGCAGTCACAGGAAACACCTGTACAGTTAATCCTCAAATCACGACCACGATTGGGATCAGAACTTGCATTGCCAAGCAAAGCAGCTGCTAAGGGAATCACACTCAATTCTACAACCTTTTTGGTCATTAAGCAAAGCACACGGTCATTATGCAAATTGACCTTCACCCACTGACTTTGCTTCTTATTGGAAGTTGGCAATCATGTGATCCTGGGGCACACGCCCACCGTCATAAATCCACGCCTGAATTTTGACCTTGTGACGTTAAGGGAAGGTACAATGGTTGCATGTAATCTTGGAACGGCCACTAAGTGTTGAGGACTATCTATATTATATAAGGCTGAACCTGGGAAAGTGTTATTGGTCAAAATGGATCGGAATTGATCTGAAAGTAAGTCGGATGGATCTGCTGGCATCCCCACCTTCTCGGATCTTTTCTGTGAGATTACAAAGACCCGGCGATCTGCAAAGGGCCTAACACGGATTGTAGTATTTTACAGCGCCGCGCTATTTATGATCGCACTGTGTGTTACATATTGAATCTGCCTATTTTAAATGGTGCTTGTCAACTTATGTATTAGCATTTTAACTCTAAGCTTGTTCTACGGTCGAATTCTGTTGTGACACAGTTAATAAACATCATTTTTTTAAAAAAGAGTTAACGCAGATTATTTGACTTGAAGAAACAAACTCAAGTCATTAGTTAAGATTCTTTTCCTTGGATTAAAAACAGCCCCTCCGATACAGCTTCGGTCAATTCAGGAAAAGGGGGTGGGAGGGGGGGGAAAGGGCTGCTGCCTTTTTGAAGAACCAGTTCGGCTCTCTGTCAACAAAGAAGAATAAATGTTAACTTTACTTGTCAGCATCGCTTAATATTCTCGGTTCTGCAGCAGGAAAGCACAATTACAAAACTCAATAATGACTAGGGTGGCTTTGCTGAAATAACTCTTTCCTCGCCGTGTTTGCATTTCAAAGCTTTGCCTGAAAGCTCCGTGCAAAAAAATCAACTGACCTGAAGCTCTCGCCGACGTCCCACCAATATGGTCAAGTACCACATATGTCCTTGACTTACAACCGCTTGTTTAGTGACCGTTCAAAATTCCAACAGTACTGGAAAAAAGTGACCTGCCGCTGGTCCCCAGGCTAACAGCCATTCCTGCCGTCACGTAATCAGAATTTAGGTGCTTGGCAACTGGCCTGAATTTACCACGGCCGCAGTGTCCCGGGGTCATGTGATCACCATCTGACACGTTCCCGGCCGGTTTCCGACCACAGGCTAACAGTCAATGGGGGAAGCCAGATTCCCTTAACGACCGCCTGGTTCACTTAAGAACCGCACTGATTTGCTTGTCACCCGTGACCAAACAAAAAACTGGCAAAATTGGGGCGCAACTCAACTTAACAACTGCAGTGGAAATCCTGGTCCCAATTAAGGTCGTAATTAGAGGACTAACTCATCAGTCGAGGAAAAGAGCCGAGGTGAAGCAGCAGAGACTGGTCACTGGCCATCTGTTGTGTTGTACAAAGCAGCAGCACAACCAGGACTCTGTTATTGACTCACCCATTCTTCCCACTTTCCTTCTATCTCCTCCCCTCTCTTCTCTTCCCTCTTCTGATGAGGAGGAGGAGGAGGAATCCTTGGTCCCCAACCTTGTTGGGGACAACCTGTCCAGCCCAGGTAACTTACCTGGAATCGGTTCCCCAGTGCATTGCGTAAATTTTGGCCAAATGTCCTCGCAGGGTTCTTCTAGTGCGCATCTGAATACGACCCACAGGATCAATGTTGGCTGTGATCTGAAGAGAAGAATTGCAGACAATCTGTCAACAGCAGCAACTACCCAAAGGTAGGTGTGTGTTTGTGTGTGTGTGACAGAGAGAGAAAGAAGAGGGGGAGGGGAAGAGAGGGAAGGAGGGAGAAAGAGAGAGGGAGGAAGGGAAAGAGAGGAAAGGAGAAAGAGGGAGGGAGAGACAAGAGAGAGGGAAGGAGAAAGAGAGAGGGAAGGAGAAAGAGAGGGAGGGAGAGAGGGAAGGAGAAAGAGGGAGAGAAAAGAGAGAGGGGAGGAGAGAGAAGGAGAGGGAAGGAGAAAGAGAGGGAGGGAGAGAGAGAGAAAGGGAGAGAGAGGGAGGGAGAGAGAGAGAGAGAGAGAAAAGAGAGAGGGAAGGAGGAAGGATACGTTATAGCAGGGGTGTCCAAACCTGGCAAATATAAGACCTGTGGACTTCAACTCCCACAATTCCCTAGCCACCCATGCTGGCTGGAGGATTCTGGGAGTTGAAGTCCACAAGTCCATGGCCAAGGCTGGGCACCCCTGACCTATAGTACGAGGTAATAGTTAAAAGGCTTGTATGTCTGCAAGGGTCTTAGTATCGCAAACTATTAACAGCTCAGTTAAAACCTGAAGGTGTCACAAAAAGGTTTGGCTGCCCAAAATAAACAGACTTTCTAAGAAACCGCTTGTAAAAAGGAAACAGCCTTGGACGACGCCGTTTCCTCGTAATGTGGCCAGGTAAACATAAAGGCTTGTATTTCGGTGACCTGGCAATCAAAGCACTGAAGGTTTGTAGCATAAACACCACAGGGGCAACAATATACGTCTGCATATTTGCGCTGTCTCCAAACAACACAACTATTTAGCTCCGTAACCCAGAAAACAGAATCTCCCCCCCCCCCCGTTTAAAACCATTTGTGGTAACTTAGCAAAACGTATGCTGCTTCCTGGAACCAAGATCGCAGATAAATAATATTCATGGCTAACTCTTGGTCTGTTAGCCTTCTAAACCTAGTTTGGAGAGGGCAAACTGATCAGAGCCACTTAAGTCATCGTTAAGAAAAAAAACCAAGAGCATTTTTTTTTTAAATTGGGGTTCATGGACAGTCAACGACAAAACTCTCAAGGAAGGCTGATTTTATAAGAAGGTGACTGCAACAAGATTATTTATTATATGCCCAAAGATGGGAGAAATATTGAAATACCCAAATCAGAGGAATGGATTGTAAATATGGCAAAATGGGCACAGAGGTCACTTTGTCTGTTTAGTCAGGGGGGAAAAAAAACAATGGCTTACTAGCATTTGTTTAGTGACTGTTCCAAGTTACAACAGCACTGAGTACAACAGTATGAGTACCCCATACGCCATTTTCAAGGACCACAAAACACTTTTGATTAAATTTCACACACACACACACACACACACACACATACTGGCGCGGGGCTTACCTGGGCCAAGGTAGCGTCGGCACACGCTTTCCTAGCATCCTGTAAGAAAGAAGAATGTGTGAATGCTTGCAGAGGAGAAACAAACGAACAAACCAACAAAAAAATTAACCACAAATTTTTGTCTGCTCCCGTTTTAAAATTACTGTGCATCCCGATAGGGGAAAGCGCGTAAATAAATACCTGGGAGGGGGTATTTATCAAAAGCTTATAATCTGCTAAGAATTTAGAAAGCCTATTAGAGGCAGCATCTTCCCTCGATCCAATGGCAAAAAGGGCGATCGGGATGAACGGGAGGACGGGCGCAAAAGGTTTCAGACAAGCTAAGCCGGATAATCTCTTTGTGAAACCCCTTTCCGCTGGGCATCGCAAGCAGCTTCAAGCTGCAGGGCGCCCACGTTTGGGCAAATGTTACAAACAGCCACTCCAAATTTTATCTCGTTACTCTAAGTCGGGGTTAAGAGGGAACGCCGTAATAGGTTGCAATCCGGTGGAATAGATTTAAATACAATTCCGCAGCTCGGCCAGCTCAAGGATTAGAATTTAGGGCAATATGTCTCGTTAATCATGAGGTTTAGGTTCCCTTGCCCTAATATATAGCAATATTTTCCATATTGGTCAAAGGAGTCCAGTAGTCCCTTTAAGAACTCCCAGCCTTAGGCATTTTAAGATGTGTGGTCTTCAACCCCAGGATACTCCAGCCGGCATGTATTCTGGGAGTTGAAGTCCACACATCTTAAAATGCCTAAGGTTGGGAAACACTGCTTGAGAAATAGGAAATCTGAGATCGAGACAGAATTTCCCCCAAAAGCTTCTGCTGGATTTTGACTTTGATTTTCAGCACAGATTTGTTTCATGCTTGACATATTTATATCGGAGAAATCGGTTTATGGTACCCGAGCTTGGCTGCATTCTCACAGGCGTTTCATTACCCAACTAGGTAACACCATCAGTGCTCGAGGGGGTGAGGTTTGCTCTCTCCCCTTCTAGCACTGATGATGACACCTAGCTGGGTCATGAAAGGTCTGCGAGAAAACCACCACACTCAGAGGGCACCAAAGACCCCTCAGTTCAACCTTGAGCTACAACTAGTCTCTTCAATTGGTAAATCAGTTTATCTTCCCTTCAACCCAATGCCTTCAACCACGGGCAAAAAGGAACGATACACTGGTTGACCAAATCATATATAGTGATAAGTTGCCATATTGCCCCAGTATCAATCTACAAAGATCCGTAACATTTTTTTTTTTTTAAATGCTTTGTAGCTTTCAAATTCCAAACAGAAAAAACTTTCCTATGTGGAGAGTGTTAAGATATCTAGGGTTTACTACCACCCCTGTTTGGCCTGGGATGCTGGAGACAGCCTAGGCCAGGGGTAGGGAACCTTGGTTCTTTTATGACTGGTGGACTTCCTGAATTCCTGAGCCAGCCATGCTGAGGGGAAAGGGGGAGGTTTCCAAGCTGAGCCATGCTGGCTCAGGAATTCTGGGAGTTGAAGTCCACGAGTCATAAAAGAGCCCAGGTTGCCTACCCCTGGACTAGGCCAATAAATAGAGGTTTAAATGGTCTTTGAAATGGTGCTGCAACGTCATTCTGCCCTAGGCTGCAACAGCCAACTTCGCAAAATCATTTGGGAGATCAAACATCATTTGTGCCATAATGGGCATCTATAAGGGATGGGGTTTTCACATCACGTCTATATTTTCCCCCAAAACCCAAATGTTTGAAAATTCTATAAACCCAAGTTCTCAGGAATATCCCCCTGAAGAAAGAGAGGAAAGGAGTTAATACATACTCTGATTTGGTTTTTTAGTTGCTCAGCCTCCTGGCGTAACTGATCAAGTTCACTCATCTTCCCGCGCTAAAGGTGTGCAGCTCTGACACTCCTTAGAAGCTTAAAAACCTGCAAAATCAATAAATAGTGGCATAAATAGAGTGAACCAAATATTCCTACCGACGTGCACATCCCAAAATCTCGGGTTACGTACAAGGCAGTCCTCGACTTACGGCAAGAATTGAGTCCAACGTTTCTGCTGCTAAGCGAGACATTTGTCGAGCGAGTTTCGCCCCGTTTTATGATTTTTCTGGCCACGGTTGTTAATTGAATCGCTGCAGCTGTTAAGTTAGTAACATGGCTGTTAAGTGAATCTTTGCTGGCCAGAAGATTGCAAAAGGGGAATCACATGACTCTGGGACCTTGCAACCGTCGTAAGTATGAGTCGGTTGCCAAGCGTCTGAATTTTGACCACGGGGATGCTGCAGTGGTGGTGAAGTGTGAAAAATGGCCGTGTCACTTTTTTCAGTCCTGTTGTAACTCTGAACGGTCATTAAATGAACTATTGTTAAGTCGAGGACTACCTGTAATACTAAATTACACAACCTTTGTAAACCGTGTGCTCTTCTCTATTGTTCCCGTACTGTTATTTTTCAAACACTGGAAAGGAGAAAATAATTGTGCATTTCACTGCTGGCTGATCGATTCCTCTACTCAACAATAACTCTGGGATGGGAATTGATTAAACAAAGCAAAGTAAAATAATGATGCGGTCTCGTCTGAAGCAGAATTCGTGATTAAAATTAGCAACAACTTTTTTTTTTAAAAAAAAAATCTTCATCGGACTCCGCACAGATCCTAAAAGAAATACAGAAAAACAAAGTAATGGAAATAAAGCGGCCTTGTTTTGATTTTAGATATTTCCCTTTAAGTTTTTCTTGGGTTCGCTCTTGAATTTTCCTTTGCAGAGAGAATGGAATGGAATGGAATGGAATGGAATAGAATAGAATAGAATAGAATAGAATAGAATAGAATAGAATAGAATAGAATAGAATAGAATAGAATAGAAGAATGGAATGGAATGGAATGGAATGGAATGGAATGGAATGGAATGGAATGGAATGGAATAGAATAGAATAGAATAGAATAGAATAGAATAGAATAGAATAGAATAGAATAGAATAGAATAGAATAGAATAGGTTATTGGCCAAGTGTGATTGGACACACAAGGAATTTGTCTCTGGTGCATAAGCTCTCCTTGTGTGTCCAATACATTTGACCAATAAAAAATTATATTGAATTCTATTCTACTGAATTCCCTTCCCTTCCCTTCCCTTCCCTATTCTGTTCTGTTCTATTCTTTTTTCTTTTCTTTGCTCTGCAAAGGAAAATTCAAGAGCGAATCCAAGGAAAACTTACAATCTATAAACATAATTCAAATTGTTACCCTGAGGAACCTCTTTTAGATTTGCCCCCTTTTCAGATTTGCCTTTTGTTTTCTTTTTCCAAGAAAATAGGGTCACTGTATATACAAAACATCCTGCCTTTCAGAAATAGCAGCCTGTGGAAGGGATTTCAGTTGGTTGAATTTATTCCAGCGGTTTCCCCCAGCTGTAGCACAAACTCTCAAAGTACTGATAATGAAAAAAAAAAAAATGCACAAAAAGTCTGTGAAATGCTGCAGTACTTTTTTTGATGGCAAAAATCCCACCTTTTCATATTCCCAGACCCTCAAAACTCCTAGGACCTTTCTCAGCTTAGACAGCTGTTTTAATTTCACCCACCAATTACTTCCCTCTCACTGCCCAGGATCCTAGCGAAGTAGCAACAGAAGACCAGCTCCAAAGCCGATCCGACACTGGCAAACTTCCGCCGTGGCAAAAGATAATAATATTTGCAAAATCACAATTTATTCTTCCAGCGCTAGCGTTCAGACAAGGATCCAGTTCAGGCTCGGAGCCAACCAGCAGCCAGGTTCTCCATTATCTGGGGCTACGTGAAGGTTGAGCTGGTGGAATGGCCTGGGGTGGACCCGTGGCCAAAGTCTTCCTTCAGCCACATAAGCCCACAAAGTCACCCTTTGCCACAATCCCTCTTTCTCAGCCCCCCTCACACCAAAAAAAATTGTGGTTGGGAGAAAACAAAAATCTGGGAGGGGAAGCGTTCCGAAGTTCTTGAATCAGAAGCAGGATGCAACCCTAAGTGATAAATAATTTAAAAGAATTTTACAGGAGCTAACAACCCACCCACCCACCCACCCCCGCAATTTCCAGAGCTACCATGTCTACACCCAGAAGCATCAACGAAGTTTTGGTTTCTGGATTGACGGATCATTGCTAATGCTTCATAAATCTCCCGGCTCGAGTTAGCCATCGGTGCAAATCCAATTAAGGTGATGCCAATTAAGTCTATCCTCTATCCAGGATCCCGGTGGTGGTTTCAGGAAGCTAATCCCAGGGCGAGATGGTCAATGATAAAAGAACCATAGGGCAGAGTTGTGGGGCAGGTCTTCCTGTCTTGACATAATTCAAGATAGCCAAGAGTCTATGGCAGGCAACCTTGGCTCTTTTATGACTCGTGGACTTCAACTCCCAGAATTCCTGAGCCAGCCATGCTGAGGGGAAAGGGAGAGGTTTCCAAGCTGAGCCATGCTGGCTCAGGAATTCTGGGAGTTGAAGTCCATGAGTCATAAAAGAGCCAAGGTGGCCTACCTCTGGCCTAGGCCTAGGCCGCTTTATGACTCCTGGACTTCAACTCCCAGAATTCCTGAGCCAGCCATGCTGAGGGGAAAGGGAGAGGTTTCCAAGCTGAGCCATGCTGGCTCAGGAATTCTGGGAGTTGAAGTCCACGAGTCATAAAGCGGCCTAGGCCTAAGCCAGAGGTAGACAACCTTGGCTCTTTTATGACTTGTGGACTTCAACTCCCAGAATTCCTGAGCCAGCCATGCTGAGGGGAAAGGGAGAGGTTTCCAAGCTGAGCCATGCTGGCTGAGGAATTCTGGGAGTTGAAGTCCACGAGTCATAAAAGAGCCAAGGTTGCCTACCCCTGGTCTATGGAGATTCTCAGTCATCCAGGTCATGGTTGTCCCAAAGGTGCTTTTTCAAAACTCATCCAAGAAACTTCTTCAGTTCTAACCCTAACCCAGAACTGAAGAAGCTTCCTGGATGAGAAGTGAAAGGTCTTCCAAGGAAAAACAAAGTCCCGTTGACTTTTGGAAGAAGAAAAAAAAAACACCTTTGGGACAAGATAGCTAAGAGTTTCTTCTGAATTCTCTCAAGCCTCGGCTCTTCCAGAAATGAGAACGAGGACCAGACAGGGTCCTAATTCCAAGTGGTTCATCCCAAGAATGGCCATTCCTGGAGAAGGCAACAAGGCCAACGAAGAGCTACATCTGGGTTCTTTGCAGGACCTCACTGGCTTCTCCAAAACTGACGGGGAGGCCAGAAGAGGGAAAAATGACCCATTTCTAGCCTACAGCCTTCCTCCACCGGCTTCCCGCTCATGCAAAAATCACCAGTTACTTTATCTCAAGCCTACTTTTAATGAACTTCAGGGCTGATCATTATGGACGCTGCAATGTTCTGAAAGCTTGAGGTCTGCAGCCTGACGGAGGCGAGGAATAAAATGGGATCCAGGTCGCCAAACGGCCCTGCTTGCCTTCAAAACAGCTGGAGATCTGCAGCCATTCTCTTTTAGCCTCCAGCCCTCTAATCATCTTTGTTGCTCTTCTCTGCACTCTTTCTAGAGTCTCAACATCTTTTTTATAGCAGGGCGACCAAAGCTGGATGCAATATTCCAAGTACCAGGGCATTATAAATCTAATGAATGAATGAATGCTTTTGCCAACCATTTCTACAGTCATGCATATTCATGATTCAGTCACCTTTCCAAATAAGGTTGTCTTCTTCTCTTGAACAAAAAGGCCATTTTTATAGCCGAACGGCTAAACGGGGGAAACAAACTCGAATCGGTCATTTCAACGGTCACTTGTAATGAACCAAACCAAGACCAAGTCAACCTGGAAAATATTTTCTAGGCAGAAGGGTTGTATTTTACCCAGCAATTTTTTTTTTCCAATGGTGTTATTGTACTCCCCTATTTACACAGAAATTAAATTAGGTGGTTTTTTTGCCTCTCGGCCAAATGACGCTACCATCAGAAAAAGGTCGAAAAAGGACTAAGTTCATCAAAGGATGCTATCCGGTATCTTTGAAGCAGTGACCAAATTGGAGAAAGTGATGCTGATTACTTAAACTCACCTAGTTAACCGCTGTTAAGCCACTGAAATTAGCTTCGAATTACTTGTAGCTAACTGTGCTGTGCTAATATCCACAGCAATAGTTCTTCTTCGTGGGTTTTATCTTAAAAACCCTACAGAAGCCGCCCAGATTTTGCTTCAAAATGAAATTAAGCAAGCACTGTTCGCAACACAATTGACAAGGTTAAAGCTGTTATTGTTTTTCATGGGAGAGACGCTGCGACCGTCGTAAATATGAGTCGGTTGCCAAGCGGCCGAATTTTGAACACGTGACCCTGGGGATGCGGCAAGGTGTGAAAAATGGTCACAAGTTGCCTTTTTCAGTGCCGTTGTAACTTGGAATGGTCACTAAACGAACAGTCGTAAGTTGAGGACTCCGTGTATGAGAAATAATGTCTGTCAAGTCTTTTGCTGCGCCTCAAAAGTGGTTAAGAGTGCCAAATCTTTTGTTTAAAATACTTGGGGGGGGGAATCATTTAGTTGGTTTCACGTATTAAAGAATCCAATGATTCAAACATGATTCAGCGCCTTCCTCTGGATATATATATATGCCTGTTTAGGCAAAAAGGGTTGTTTTTAATAGATGCTTAAATAGTGGTTAAAAAGTGAATTAGGGTTGAGAGGCAGTTGAAGTCATTTCCCCCCCCCCTTATTTTGGAGTAACATCTGGAAGGAAAGAATCAACTGTTTGCAGCTGAATTCTTTTCTGACCTGGAAATTATGAGTCTCTACACACAAGGGTGCCCCTGTCTTCCTGGCTACCACACTGTCATTTTGTTGTTCAGGTTTAGGAAAATCACTTACACGCAACACCAATCTGTGCAGCTGGTTAAGCTCCAGGTGTGCGGTTGACCCATTTCAACCAACCAATGGTAACGAATAATGTCTGACTTTGATAAGCTTCGCTCTCCTGCTTTTTCCTCCATTTATCTGCCCGCGCTTGCTCTACTGCAGTTCTAATTTCTACAAAATGGTTTTAAATGCCTGCTACCTGGACCACCCCCCTTCTGTAGGAGATACAAAATTTACTAAACGAAAAAACCCAATTTGTTTGACGCGATTTCGTACAGGTGAGAGGCTCATCCCTCGGAGACCAATTAGGAGCTGCGGCTGCTAAGGAATCTAGGATTAAACATTCAGCCCTGACTTGTTTAGTTTGTGTTAACCAGTGGGTAAATTAGGGTTATGAAAGCATGAATTAAAACCCTTTTGAGATTCTCCTTGCGTGACATTCTCTAAACCTTCACGATCACCCCACGGAGACGGCGAGGCCATCCTCAGTTGCAAGAAAACTTCAGAATAACAGAGCTGGAAGGGACCTTGGAGGTCTTCTAGTCCAACCCCCTGCTCAAGCAGGAGACACTAGTAGACCATTTCAGACAAGTGGCTGTCAAGAACGGTGCAACCCACCACGGAAAGGATCTCCAACTGAAGTCAGCTGGCAAAGGGGAAGATGCCTTTCTATGGCTTTGGATTTCTTATTCCTGGGGAAATCGGGCGGCGAGATTGCTTCCCCCAAGTGGCATTCGGTTTTTCAACCATCCTTTTCTGCAAACCATCATTTCAGCCATCCGGAGACAATGTCTGGTCAGCTTGACTAGGCCAACCACTGTGGTGAGGTCCCCGTTGACCAGGTTCAAAAAAGCACCAGGGCCCACACACACAAGATCTTTACTGCAGCAAATCCCTAGGCGTTCTTTCGAACAGAAAAATAAAGCTATTTATTGCCGCCCGCAAAAGAAAGCTCTGCTCAACGCACAGACGGCACGCGCAGCTAAAATGCTGGTGCGAAACAATGCCCCTGGAATTTGAAAATTTTAAAAAAAAGGAAAGCTATTTTTCGCTCCGCAAGGCTTAATGTGTGGTGGCAACAGGCCTGTAATTTTAGCATTTGTCTTAGGAAAAAAGAAAAAAGAAAAAACCTCACACACAGACGTGGGCATCTTTGCAGAGCTGGAAAACAAAGGAAACCAATTTTTTTTTAAAAAGCAAATTGAACCCCCTTCAAACTCTGCCATACTTTGCTCAAGCCATCCGGGGAGCTAAAACGCAGATTGTGTCTCTTTGTGCTACTTTAATCTTAAGCCTCTCTTTCCCACTGGATATGTCTTCGTTTTTCTTTAACTGGTTTCAAGTTGTTACTGCTGTTCTGGCTATGGGTGCCAAGCGTCTCTTAGGGAGAGAACGAGGGCTTTGGCCAGATATATTAACTGAACAGGAGAAGAACATCTATCTAGCAGTGAGAACAAGAAGAAGAAAAAAAGGGGGGGGGGAATTAGAGGAATTTGATGCATCTGGATAGCAGAGGCTATGTAGGAGAGGAGGGGGCAAACGTGTCATAAGTCACGAATCGCTGCGCCGGCAAGAATCTTGAATGCCTTTCTTATCTCCTGCTCATTTCCCTTGACGGTTAGTCGGTCAGATTCTCGTAGAGAGCTTAAGCTTGCAATAAATCTTCATACTTATTTGAACTGCCCGAATCTCCTGATCTGACAGATTATCTCAAGGATGAAACTATGTTTACTGGTGGTTACTGGCCACGTTAACACTTTGTGGTCATCTCCAATACCGGTTTGGCAACTTCCGGAAAACGCAGCCACCAGTACAGATCATGTCTCAAGTGATCCCACTTCCCTTGCTCTGCCTCATTCAGATGCCTCTCTCCCGGGTTGTGACACAACGGACACAAAGAGAGAATGCTTTCTCCTCCCCCCCTCTTTGGGGGCACAAAGCTGTTTCTCCTCCTTAGCAAAAGAGTTGGGAGAAACTTACAAACACTCAAAGATAAAAGATCTCACTTTTTCTTCAGGTATCATGAAGGGCTACCAGTCACCCAAGTGATGGCGGGGTTTTTTTTTACACTTGCTGCCCTTGCAACGTCCCTGTGATCATGTGATCAGGATTCAGACGCTTGGCAACTGGCATGGACTTATGACAGTTGAAGTGTCCCGGGGTCACGTGATCACCTTTTGCGGCCTTCCGCAAAATGAACCAGGTTCATTTAACAACTGTGTTGTTACTAACTACACAGTTACGAACTGTGTTAGTAACAACTGTGTTACTAACTTAACAGCCGCAGTGATTCACTTATCAACTGTGGCAAGACAGGTCCTAAAATGAGGCAAAACTAATTTAACAGTCTTGCTTAGCAATGGAAATTTTGGGCTCAACTGCAGTCGTTGAGTCAAGGACTATCTGTAAAAAAAAACCTTGCCAGATACAAAGTGTGCGTTCAGTTTGTGGGTCATCCATCCATCCCAAATACCTGACAGACAAAATAGATCCAAAAATGGCATTTTGAAAGGATACCATCTGTGACAACAGCATATGTTTAAAATAAATAAATAAGTGTATTTAAGAAAGAATGGGAGCTTGCATTTACATCTCAGGGGACCACATAAATGTATTGCAAAGTTTGTAAAAATTAACAGAACAATATAACAGAGTGGGAAGGGACCTTGGAGGTCTTCTAGTCCAACCCCCCCCTGCTCAAGCAGGAGACCCTACCCCATTTCAAACGAACGGCTGTCCAATCTCTTCTTAAAAAATCTCCAGTGATGGAGCACCCACAACTTCTGGAGGCAAGCCGTTCCCATTAGTTAATTGTTCTGGGAACTGAAGAGTTTTCAATTTCTATTATTTCAAAGTAGTACAATATCTAAATGGAAAATATCATACTTTGGAAACTTTATGGAAAGACCCAACTCTCTGACTCAAGAAGACTCTACTGCTGGGGAAGATGGAAAGAAAGAGAAGGTGGCCAGCCGCAAGGACTCGGTTACAACGGTGGTGGGAAGACCTGAAGGAACAGGTCAGTGACAGACCGTCCTGGAGTAAATCTACCTGTGTGATCTCAAACAGCTGGCATGGATTTCATCGCCAATAATCCACCAATCAAATCGTGAAAATACGTCTTTTATTCTTGTTCAATTGCAGCCAACTGGTTGAGAACAGCATTCTAAAGAAAGGCTGATTTAGATATAGAAGTTGGAAGGGACCTTGGAGGTCCTCTAGTCTAGTCCAACCCCCTGCTCAAGCACAAGACCCTATATCGTTGCAGACAGGCGGCTGTCGGGACTCTTCTTAAAAGCCTCCAGTGATGGAGCACCCAGAACTTGTGAAGGCAAGCCATTCCACTGATTGATTGTTCTCAACCAGTTTCCGGCCAGAAGGATAGTTATCTCCTATGGTCCATTAATATATCTAGATATCTAGAACGCTCTTTAACACCATCTCAAAAAATAACTACATTAGCCACGATGCAGTTTTATTCCCTCCCAAATTCTAGGCAATGAAGAAAAAAAAAAAAACCACGGTTGTCTTCAAAAGCGTGCCACTTTCGCTTCAATATTGGAAGTTTTTAAGAGCTATGGAAATTATGGGGTGTTTTTTTTCTCCCAAGCCTTTGAACAAAGAAGTACTTTTTAAATTCCCTTGCTTTCTTCAGATCGCGTTGAAAGGCCCAGCCGTATACAAGCCAATTCTCCAAATTACGGGTTTGAACCAAGTGTTCCCGTGCAAAACGATTTGATGAAACAGCTGCACAGTTAGAAGGGTGTTAACATGAAGGCAAGGTCTCTCCGAACGCCCCATTTTAATTCAGATTTTTTACTTGCTGACAGGGGCTGCTGAATGCAGAAGAGATTCGTGGAAACAGCCCAGCTGAAGTTCCAAAGAGGCAGCCAGCAAGCTTCAGGTGTCAGCGTTATGACATTCCAGGTACAGGTGTCCACACAGGCAAAGCTCCAGCTATTTTCCATGAAGAGTAAAGGACAGTCCAGAATTTACATTGCAAAGAAGGGTGGGTTTTGTTTAGACAGGGTAGAAGGCAGCTCTGAGGCGATTTTTGCATATCCAAAACAGAGGGGAAGGATGGGCTGCAGTAGTTAAAAGGAGAAATAATAACCCCAAAGACAGAACCCCTAAAAGCAGCATTCAGCAGAATGAAAAGGTAAAAAAAGGATGAGGGAAGAAGGGTGAAAGAAAACATAGACCAGGGGTCTTCAAACCTGTCCCTTTTATGACTTGTGGACTTCAACTCCCAGAATTCCTCAGCCAGCCCTGAGGGCTGGCTGAGGAATTCTGGGAGTTGAAGTCCACAAGTCATAAAAGGGACAGGTTTGAAGACCCCCGACGTAGACAGACACAAAGGCCAGACTTGTTCAAAGTAATCAATTGAAATTTGGATTTTGATTCCACTTCGGAAGGAGGAATTTGCTTCAGGATGTTGTGTGTTGGCACTTCCCTAATTCAACCTGGATGCCTTCGTTACAAAAGGCGGTTTGGAGAATCCCAGCCCCATTTTTGGGAAAACGCAGCTAACACGCAATGTGCCCTACGGCAGGGCACGTTTTAGCACCTCGACCCTAAAGGGGGGGGAGGGTTTCAAGAGGGGTGAAGGTTTGCGACCGTTCCAGAGTAAAAACCAGGCAGCTGAGTAAGCACAAGCAGTCCTCGCCTTACAACGGTTCATTTAGTGGCCGTTCGAAATTACAAGGGCACTGAAAAAAGTGACGCGTGGCTGTGTGACCCGCAACCGTCGATTGCAACATCCCCCGTAGCCCCCTAATCAGAATTCAGACGCTTGGCAGCTGACTCGTATTTATGACGGTCTCAGTGTCCCAAGGTCACGTGATCCCCTCTGGCGATCTTTCTGACAATCAATCAATCAATGGGGAAGCCGGATTCACTTAACAACCGTGTTACTAGCTTGACAACTGCAGTGATTCACTTAACAACTGTGGCGAGAAAGTTCATAAAATGGGGCAACAACTGTCACGTTTAGCAACAGCTGTTAGTTAGCTTTTCCAAAACCTTTCCTGTCTGTCTGTCTGTCTGTCTAATCTAATCTATCTATCTATCTATCTATCTATATCTACATTTTGTCTCTCTACAATATCTCTATTTCTCTCTCTCTCTAGTATCTATTATCTATCTATATCTATAGTTTCTGTCTATCTGTGTCTGTCTATCTATCTATCTGTCTGTCTGTCTTATCTATCTATCTATCTATCTATCTATCTATCTATCTATCTATCTATCTATCTATCTATCTATCTATCTATCTATCTATCTATCTATTCTATCTATCTAGCCAGTATCTATTATCTATATCTACATTTTGTCTCTCTACAATATCTCTATTTCTCTCTCTCTCTCTAGTATCTATTATCTATCTATATCTATAGTTTCTGTCTGTCTGTCTGTCTGTCTATCTATCTACCTGTATTAACGTATATATTTATTCACTCTTAAGTGTAGAACTTACTGTTCATTACCTTAATCCTCAGAGCTTTCTTTGTCAACATCTATCAACTCTCCAGTGAGCTAAAACTCCAATTAACTCCAAATGCCTCACACCTGTTTACCATTGGCAGGGAGAAAAATAGGATGAAAAACAAGATACTGTACCAGCCGTTAGTTCTTTCTAGACAGGTGAATACCCGCACATGTCTTATGTTTTCTTTTTCAGAGCATCGCATTTCAGACCTACCTGTTCCACCACTTTTGCATCCAGTCATAAGCTTGAAGTGGTTGATGGTCTGGTACAAATCCAGCTGTGTTCTGTTAGAAACCCAGACAGCCAGAGTTTGCTACTTCTTTCCATTAATAAAAAATTCTATCAAGCCCTCCTAAACAACCACTGTCATAGGATACAAATAAAGTCAAATGCTAAAAATAATAATAATAACAACAACGAAGGTTTAAGAAATCACGTTATTGAAAGTTCAGGAAGAAAGAAGAATTTCTTCTTTCAAAGGAAGACCTGAATTGAATCTGGTTGCAGTGATGCTGAAACTGTGCGAAGGGAGACAAATTTTAACTCATCCTGCTATCCATATTTTGGCTATGGGCTAAATCGACTACACTGCCTCTTTGCTTATAAAAGAACATAAAAAAATATCTCTGTGTATACACAGACATAGAATTAGCATTTACGCTTATTTTCACTCTTTCCAAGGCCCCTTATATTCGCTTTGCAACCCCATGGAGTAAATTAGAGTTAGGGTTAGTCTGACTTATCTCAAATATGTGGTTTTCCCACTAGGATAAGATCTGGATTAGGGACTTTCCAGCTAAGAATGTTATTAGCAGTTTTAGTTCTTCTGCTTTTAATATTTTAAAGCAAACAAGGGACATGATTGTTGTTGCTTAAATCGTACATTATGTCATTCTGCACACGCAGAATGCTCACAAAAGATTGCATAGCCATAAACTGTAGTCTGTTAGCTTTTTAGCCACCCTGTGTTGGCTTCTTTAGGAAACAGATATTACTTTATTGGTTACTGGACTGATTAACAACAGCATGACAGCTAGACTGGGTAAAAGCAAAAATGTACGCACTGCATGGCAACTGGTAAAGAGAACAGAGCAAAGATAAAATAGCATTATTTCCAACACAAAGGCAATGACTAAGCATTTGAATAATATAAACCTTCACTAACCCACTTATTGTTGTAAAAATAAACACTTTTTTTCTTGGTTACCCGGTTGCAAGGTTTTTTTTTGAAAAAAGAGAAAGAAAAAACACACACCCAGAGGAAGGAAGCCGGCATGAAATTAGCGCAGAAGAAACTCACAATTCCTTTCCAGTTTTCATTAGTAATCAGAACAAAAAGGGAGCCACACCCTGAAGCTGTACCGTTTCAGACCACATTTTTCTGCCTCACGGAGGAGAGAGACCACATAGCGTGGCCTGGATTTTCTCCAGTTCTGCCACTCGCTTTCACCACACGCTTATCATTATCCTATCAAAAGCACATCGCTATACTTTTCAGAAAGGAAAACCAGTTTACACCATTTTGGTGTAACGTTTTCCTACGTCTAATGAAAAGAAGTACTAGGGGTGACAGCAATGTTCCCATATCTAAGGGGCTGCCACAAGGAAGAGGGGGGGGGGTCAATCTATTCTCCGAAGGACCAGAAGGCAGGACAAGAAACAATGGGTGGAAACTAATCAAGGGCAAAACTCAACCTAGAAAGAAAAAAGAAATTTCCTGAAAGTTACAACAATTAATCAGTGGAATGGCTTGCCTTCAGAAGTTGTGGGTGTTCCATCACTGGAGGCTTCCAAGAAGAGACTGGACAGCCACCTGACTGAAATGGTATATGCTCAAGCAGCAGGGGGTTGGACTAGAAGACCTCCAAGATCCCTTCCAACTCTTGCTATTCTGGGGTGCCACCAAAGAGGCATCTCACAGCAGCTTTCCCCAAAGTGGAGGCTCTTCAAAATATCTCTCCCCAATTCCTTGGCCTTCGTGGCTCCTCATAATAACCCATCATATTGGTGCTCCATCACTGGAGGCTTTCGAGAAAAGAATGGACAACCGATTGTCCGGGAGGGTATAAGGGGGTTGAACTAGAAGACCTTCAAGGGTCCTTCCAGCCCTAGGATTCTGTGTAATTCTAAGCAATTCACAAATGAGAATTATAGACCAAATACCAGATTGGAGACATCTGTGTAGCAGAACAAAGCAACTAAACAGACAACTGCCTCTTGCATCATCTTTAAAACATAACACGCGTGCACAGGTGCTTCTGCACTCAGGGACCTGAAATGCACAAGACAGCGGGAATCCAGCTAAGAAATAGGAAGCTGGATCGAAACGCTAAAATTGTAGAGGCGTCTTACCATTTAATCTGTACAGTGAAAAGGGATGTGAAGTCTCTGTGCCTGCGCTGCTAAATGGCTGGTTAGGAACCACCTCTAAATAGCAACCATCGATATACATTTGGGTTTTGAAAAGTGTTCTCTATAGAGATGTGTCTTGAAAGAATCATTATATCAGCTAACTACATCACGAAGCAGGGAAGCAAAGGCCAAAAGCAATATATATTTCATTCAATTTTTTTTTATTTTTTTATTTAAAAAGAACTGTACAGAAAGACTCAAAAAAGTGGAAGCAACGTGTGATAAACTGCTTAGATCAACCACTTGGCTCCCAGCTGTGGCTCAACAGCTAATTAATTGATCATGTAGCAAGTCTGGAATATTTTTTTTATTCAACCTGCATCGGTTTCAGAGCAAACCTGTAACGGTGGATATTGGCCTTTGTGCTCACTTGCTTTGAGAATCAAACACCATCAGTTCATTGTAACTTGCAAACAGATCTGAACCCAAGACTGGGGGAGTTTTATTCTTGGTAGAAGATTGCACTTTGGTCCCTATTCTGCTGAAAGGAGAGGGGAAACAAGGGAACCCCCAAATTTTGTTCAAAATATAGCACAGTCATCTACATAGGGAGGAGACACACACACCCTGGATTTGACTTTTACCTTAAAAAAAAAAAAAAAACAGGCTTCAGGCTGTAAAGAAGAATCAATCTGAATCACTGTTTTTCAAATTTGTCAACTTTTAAGAATTCTGGCATTTGAACTCTGCACAGTCTTAAAGTTGACAAGTCTGAAAGACACCAAGTTAGAGCATTGTTCTCATCCTCTTATCGTTGTTTTTTCCCTAGTCCATCTTCTGGCTGAAAAACAGGGCCGACCAGGAGAATGACTCTCTCTCCAAATCTGTTGGGAAAGGGGAAATATGGCCCAGGTCCTCAACAGGTGGTTGAGCCAAACCAACTGACCGGAAATGTTGAGATGGGAGAACACTGCAGGACACACTCTGCGGCTGGGAAAATATTTGGTGAGCAAGAACATATGGACAACGTTAAGGAAGCCGGAAGAGAATACCGACCACGGTTTAATTCATCAATTGTGCGTATTTATCTATGCAACTCCACTGTGCCATTTCACCTACAGTGAAATGCTACTGGAAAAACAGAGGCCGCGATGGCGGGAAGATGGTTTTTTTTTGTGAACGCTGAAGTGAGAAGTCATGAAAATTATTTTGCCTGCTCTACGGACCTCTAAAGAAAGATGCAAGCTGGAAGGAAGGAAGGAATTTTTCTGACAGCGGGAACCATTCATCAATGGAACAGCTTCCCTCGTGGAGTTGTGGGTGCTCCATCACTGAAGGTTTTCAAGAAAAGATTAGACAATCATTTGACCAGGATGGTATAGTATAAGCCGTCTCCGGCCTTGAGCAGTGGGCTGGACTAGAAGACCCCTGAGGTCCCTTCCAACCCTATGATTCTATGTTCTATAGTTTCATGCGTACCTTCGAGATATTAAACAATGCAACGGCTCCCATGGGGCTCACCAAGAATTTCTGGATGAGAATTTCAGATCTCCTTTTTTCAAAGGCCTTTATTTTAACAATCTCTGCCTTGGCGGGTTACTGACATTCAATGTCAAAGGTGGATAGAAAAGGTAGAGAAGGTAGCCTGGCTGTGAGTGACCACGTCCTGATCCTGGAAAACAATATTTCAGCTCTTCGGTCCTTCTCCGACTGCAACGGGGAAAACTCTCCCCAGTGATTAAGAGAATGCAGGCACCATCAATCTTCCACCCTGATTCGTTAGCGGGAGATTTCTGGAGCCTCCGAAAGAGGTGAAGCAGATTGCATTGCCAGGAGATTCACCATTTTTGGGAATGGCCCTGTTCTTGCAAGAAATGAAACATCCTGTGTTTATGCAACTGGTGGAAGTATTTTGGAAGGAAGGGGCAAGGCGAGGGAAGGGAGAGGTTTACACAACTGCTGAGTTGAAAAGCGGAGCTTTTGCCCTTTTAGTAATACACCGTGCAACCGATGAAGGCAGTTGGGTAACATTCGTGCAGGGGGAGGGAGGAGAGAAACAAAAAAAAGACACGAGAAGCCCTGCTAATGGGTTAAACCCATCCTCTTAAAAGAGTCCAGTTTTCTTATTTCAGAAGGTTTAAACCCGAATTAGAGAAGAAGGTGAAAATGTGAATATGAAAACCCTCTTGTTGCACAATGGTGCCCCACTCGGTTTTACAGTCTGCCCTCAAAACTCATCCCAAACATCGGGGCCGCATAAACAGAATAAAGCACAGAGTATCTGTAGCTCAGGTTTAAGCCCTTGGCGCTCTCTGAGCTTGGCTGTATACTTGCAGACGTTTCATTACCCGGCAAGGTAACGTCATCAGTGTGGGTAGCGAAACGTCTGCGAGGAAACAACCAAGCACAGAGAGCACCAAGAGAACCACAGAATAAAACACGGAAGCCCCACTATGCAGTGAGCCCAGGACCCCACACTCTATCTAGCGTGAAACCCATCTGCGTTACTACCCAAGACAAAAGACAAATTAGGGAGGGAACAATCTGTTGTCCTACACTGCTACTGAAGGGTCTCCTCGTCTTACACGCTGTAGATTAGATGTCTTCAATGCTCCAGGCTAGGAGAGATGGTCTTTTCAACCAAACCGAGAACAAGGAAAGGAAGAAAAGCTTTGCGTGGCCTCCCTGGCAAACTCTGCAAGCCACTTCCTGTTTAGAGCAGGTGTTCCCAACTCTCAGCTTCCTGTCATGCAGAAGGCAGGCTGCGCGAAGTGAGCACGTGAAAGCAGAACTAACTTGGCGTTGAGGGCGCTAGGCTTAAGTGGAAGACTTATCTATCCGCTTCTCACATCCTCAAATTAAAGAACGTCCCCATCGAGAGAGATGGTTGATTCCCCTTTCCCTGGAGGACCTCCAGATGACACCTCCATCCATCGGGGGTGCTCTAAGTCTTGGCCACCAAGACTTCAAAGGCCTCTCCTTAAAACTCTATGATCCTCTAGTCTATGATCTCCGCAAACACCGTTTTCTTGCTTTTGATTAGCAACGAATGTCTTCAGTTAAAGCAGGGGTTCCCAACCAGGGGTGCGAAAACTTTGGGTTTTCAAAATTATAGTGTATATGCATAAGTCACTGCTGTTACTTCAAACTTTTGTTAAGGGGTGCGAGAATATATCAGAAGCGTTCTAGGGGCGCGGGGCATAGAAAAGGCTGGGAGCCGCTGAGTTAAAGGGAGGGGAAACACGGTTACCTTGCATTGCGTCCCTCAGGTTTTAAAATAGTAAATTATTTTTCACTTTCAGAAAGGTAGTTTATCAGCAACTGATGCTATACAAATATAACTGGAATCAACAATGAGCAAAAAATAAATAAATAAATTCCAGGCACTAGATTGATATTCCCAGGAATTATTATTCCTCAGGTTTTGGAGACTGTAGAGTTGCTTAAAGAAAGCCAAACAAGTGTTAAAACCTGCTTCCTATTTTCCCCAGAAACTTAAGCATAAAATAAGGTTGGACAGTTTGATGGCGCTTATTTTACAGATCCTGTTTTGTTTTTGTTGTTTTGTTTTTTTAAAAAAGGAGCAGTCTGATTAGTAATATCAACATAATTGCTTAGCACGGCAGGAGAAGTTATTTTAAATTTAACAGATATGCCTGTTGATTCAGTGATTGTTAGAGGTGTCCTTGAAAGGGATTCCTGTCGGTTCACATCAAGCGCTACCTTTTAAATAGAATTTATTTCACCTGTTAATTTTACTCTGGGAAACAAATTCCTTTTGTATTGGTGCGTATGTTCCTGTGAATGTTACAGCTTTGTTTTTGAAAATAGGACAGGGAAAACATGATACATGTATTTAAAATTTCACAAAAATAATTCTATGAAGCTGGGAGGACACACACTGTCAGTCCATTATACAATTGTGTGAAGAAGTTATCTCCTTTTTAAATATTTGAACAAGCATTTATTACTTAAAGAGTCCCATCTGGTGGATGAATTAGCCATTTGGATTGTTGCTATTCATTTAATTCGTTTAAATTAAAATTCATTTCATTTCCCTTTCCCCTCTGTTATTCAGTAAAATGGCTAAAATGCTAACCATCACAATTGGGGTTTGGGGATGCTGTGGGAGACTTTTGAGTTTCAAACACCCCTATTTGAAGTTTTAAGAATCTGAGGGGAAAAAATCCACTCCCTCCATAAAATTATAAACGGTAAAGGCCTGCTCCTTAAAAGGCATATTTCACAAATAATTAAAATTAGAACTGGTAAGCTGTCGTAATAATAAAGCCAGGACTTAATAACCTGCACTTAACACTTAGTATAAGGGATATTTGCCTATAAACATTGAACTTAAGATTGATCTTTGCCCCAACACCTCCTGACCTCAGTTGTCAATTACAATTATACTGTTCTTCAGTCTCTGTACATCACCTTATATTCCAATTACTCTACAAGAAGGGGCCTCTATTCTTTTAATTATTCTATATCTACAGATGGCAGGGCAGCTGTGCTATAGGCAAACCTGTGGCAGAGGTTATCTACAATTTCTCACATTGAAAAAAACAACCTTCTCATACAACATGGTATCAACTGGTAAAGACTTTAGAACAATCACAAATCCCAACACCTCCCATCAATACTAGTTTCTGATGAGTTTTATCAACCACTTCCTGGATTCATACTTATAATTTTCAATTTTTCATGTACAACAGTCGCTTATTTAAGAAGGCTGGGCCAATAAACACTCAAACCTGAAGGATAGATTATAATATTCGTTATCTAGACAGCACTTGCTTTGTCTGCAGAAATACCCCAGATAAAGTCTTGTTATCTCCAAGAAAACATCCTTTTTAAAAATCCCATTATCTGTAACCAATCAGAACCACCAATGCTGAGCTAATGACCAATAGCTGGTGTCTACATAAAGATGATTCCTATAGCACAAATTGTTGGGCGACCCATGCATATAAAGAGGTGAACACACATATATACCCAAGGCTGTTTGCATAATTTTAGCATCCCAAATGATGGGCAAAAGTGAAAAAGGAAATTAGTCCCAGGAACGGTACTTTTACTAATTTGTACATTTGAGGGAACTGACTCGTCATTCAAAAACAACAATAAAATAATCCATTCTTATTTCAGGGTGTGTGTGAAAAATTCTCATAGTTATCCAAACATTCGTATCTGCCCGTCTGCATGTCCAAATTCTAGACAATCTTTCTTTCGTCCAAATTATCAATTGGAATTTGCAAAAGATGGGGGAAATATCGTGGGAAAAACCAAAATCTCTACTCCCCTACTCCAAAGAACGCTGACTTTAAACCTGCTAAAAGCAAACATGCCTCGCTTTGCATAGTTTTAACCTGGTAGCCTAACTCATTTTTTTATCAAAGCGTTGTCATACTTCCAGCTCCCCTCTGCGATCAAAATTAAAACACGCCAGCCACTGTTGTCTGGTTTTTCAAAGCAGATGCTTTTTCTCAACGATGAAACGCTTTCATCATCCTCGTTCAAAGTTTAAAACAATGGGCAAAAGCTCTTTTCCAAAAAAAAAACAACCCTTCTAAAAAAGCTTGTATCAGAAGTTGCCAATCTCCTTGACTTGACAAGAGACAGTGCTTCCTTCCAGACTGCTAGGGGGGGGGGGGGGGAAACAAAAATCTGAATTTCCCACCTAAGCATCTCATGCGGGGGTGGGGGCAAGTTGGCAAACCAAAAAGGGCACCCACAGGAGAGAAAATACGAACTCATCTTTTCATATAAGCCGGTAGCAGCAAAATTGTTACTCTTGACTTGCAGGAGACCAACTTCAGATGGAATCAACTTGCAAGCCTTATCTTCACATGCATCTTCTGATTAAGACGTGTTTTTGTCAATATTGCCTTTTTCCAGCTGCCTGCATGAACATCTTTATGGAAGGAATGCTGTGAACTGCAAAATTAGCAGCAAATCAATGCATCCTCGCCAGGGGTGTCTAGAAGGCACGGTGCAAAAATTCCAAGTTTTGGGTCAAGGCAATGCAATCTAAATTCTATCTATTTTTAGGGGTATTACCTATAAAAAGTGGGTGGAGCTTCAATCGCACCATGGCAGCCAACATCTTCAATTTTTTGACCCTACCCTGAGGATCCCCCCTGGTTCTTGTTCCTACTGACAGCTTCCACATCTATTTTTTCCCTTTTAAAAATGACCGTATTACTGAGATTTTTTTTTTTTTAAATTATCCAGAGTCAAAAGGCTTGTTTTTTCTGCTGCCAATGGGGGACATGGTCTTCACCTGGTAGGCAAAGGAAGTGCAAGGCCTCCCTCTATGACCGAACAACTAACAGGAATTCTATAAATTCTACCCTAGAAATTGGAATGATTTTCCCAGCTTCAGTGAGGGAAACTCAAAAATGATTTTAGGGTTCAGAGCATTTACACAGTCGAGGCCGGAGTCTCTCAACCCTGGAAGCTTGAAGGTACGTGGACTTCAACTCCCAGAATTCCCCAGCCAGCAGGCCTCAAATTTCATGGCAGGGAAGAGAGTTACCTCCCCAGGTTACTTCTTCAAAAGAAATTGCTAGCTGCCCAAAAAAGGAAAATGAGGGGAGATTTGACTAGAGAAGTGTGTGTGGGTTGGCATGGGGTTGCTGCCAGCCAAAGGCACTGTTGCTTTAAAAAAAAAAAAAGTCAAGAGAGACTCTCAATCATGCCTCTCTCCTCTCTGCAGCCGGACAGAATTATCTTTGCTTCCTTTCAAAAGAGCAGTGATTCCAAGCCAGGAAATCATGAGCTCAGCCTACCCTTACCAAGTGCTGATTTTTGTCATCTTCGTTTTACCCTCGGTTCCAATTTTGCAGCGCAGGATCAACCCCACAGCTGCTCGAGAAGAAGCTCCGTTAAGTGTTTCTCAATCTTAGCAAGCTGAAGATGCCAGCCATGCTGGCTGGGGGAATTCTGGGAGTTGAAGTCCACATGGCTTCAAGTGGCCGGGTTTGAGACATTCACCACCCTGATGACCTCGTTGGGCTTCAAGCCATCTAATGCTCTGCTCCTGAACAGGCCTCTAACCCAAGGAAAATAAAACCCAGTAGCAGTTTTTATTTCCCTTCTCTTAATCTTTAACTCTTCTAGTATTTGAACTTTCTTATTTGTAACTGTAGGTTATGCTTTGGGCCAGTCATGATTTGATCTTTTTATCATTGAAGAAATTCGTTGTTTTTAAGATTTATCTTTCAACAAAGCCTCTCCTGAATCACCACACGTTTATTTTCCTTTCTTCCTGTCTCCCTGTATCCTTTTTTCCCTCTCTCCTTTCCTTATTCCTTTCCTTTATTCCTATCTCCTTCCTTTCTTCCTCCCTCCCTCCTTTTTCCCTTTTCTCCTTCCTTTGTTCCCTCCTCCTCTCTCTCCTTCCTTCCTTCCCTGTTGCCTACTGCCCTTCTATTTAGAATCCACTTGTAATAACCACTTCAGAAGTACCCACATAAAAACAACTCAACACTCAAAATATTAAACGCAAGCCCTCTGAAGTTGTTTCAAAATGTTCTCAAGATAATGGGGCTGAAGCACATGCCTCTCTAATTCCCATTATCCTTTTTAACTTCCTGGTGGAATGAGTAATATGGAGGATTCTACCCCCCACCCAAAAAAAAATCCTAATTCTGCTATCCCAGATTATCCATCCTCTTTCTCAGGCCAGCATTAGCAGTACTCTGAAAACAACCCAGAACGCCACACAGCTACATCTGGATATTAAAATTGAGAATATCAATTACCAATCCATTAATGCAAAGCCAAAATCCATGGACAGTAAGAATTTAATCCTATTCAGGGACTGAAAATCTGAGCCAATTGAAACAGACAGGCAAGGAAATCCACAGGGCTTTGAAGAAGAGTGATTATTTGGCCAAAAAAGTTCTCACAAGGAGGGAGAGAAATGAGGGGGGGACGGATATTATTAAGGAAACCAATTGCATTAATGAAACCAATTGCCTTAGATCAGTAATAATCGAGAAGAATCAGGCATCTCAAGAACAGGCTATTTTTCAAAACCAAGTTCTAGATCCATCTAAAAGGTAGGCACAATCTCTTGCCCAGGCTCCAACTGAGTTTGAAAAAATTGTTATTTTCCGGACAAGTTTGCTATTCATGCAATGAGGAAGTAACTTCCTGGTGTTTCACAAAGCTGGTTGCTAACTGTCAGCTGAAGCCCGTTAAAGGGAAGGACTGCCTGCAGAATAAACACAACAGCCTATTTATTGTTGAATTAGTCCCCCCCCCAAAAAAAGTACCCAACCCACTCCCCTGCTTTCCTTTTTCATCTAGCACAATTTGGATCAAGCATCATTCAATTGTACACAGACCTCTTTTTCAGAACTGAAAAGGTAGTTTTCAGCAAGAGCTGATATTATTTTTCTCAAAATATAAACGTTTCCAATTAAGATTTAACCTTTGAGATTTAAGATTAACGTTTGAGATTGCAGGCCAGACTGCTTGCTGCAAGCTGACCCAACTGCTACAAAAATAAAATAGGAAGAAAATCTACTATACACAGCATCTGGGTCTACAAACCTTCACGTTAGATTGTGCCTAGGAGTATATGGCAAAAAACAAGAAAATAGAAGATATGTATGCAAGGCATTGTATTTATTGACAATGAAAGTGCACCTTAATCACAAAGTATTGGAGAGGAAAAGAGAAACAAACCCCTGAAAAGTCAATCTAAATTCCAAACTCAAATCTAATAAAAGAAGGCATTTTTAATCAATTATTTTCACCTACTGGTCTGTAACTTTTTTAAACCTATGGTAAAATATTTGGTTAATTGAACTTGAAAATGGTTTGTGTCATTAAAAGCTGTGTTAATGCATGTCTAATCTGTTTCATGTTTAAACAGGAGATCAAAGTACAATAAAATAAATATTCAGCCGTATCTAAATTGTTCCAGAAAAGTGCTTGTTTTAAGTCTTCTTTAAAAAAATTATTCCATTGCTTTTGTTTATATTATTTCAATTAGATGAGTTTTGCCTTTGCTGATTGTTCAGTATTTTGGCTACCGTACCATTAAAAGTTCAGTTTACTAAATAAACGTTTATTCTGTCTTAATGAGTCTTCAGATAATAGTTGGATTTTAAAATTAAGAACATCAATTTCATGACGACTGTCATACCTCCAAAGTATTCAGGGCAGCAATATAAACCCAATCATCAGTTGAACTGTAAGGACAAATGCAAAATATTTTGGAATTTTTTGTTGTTGTTGTTTAAACTCTGCTGTCTGCATTTAAGCCCAATAATAGGAATTTGAGGTTTATTTTAAACAGATAAGGCCCAATGAATTCAACATTTTTTTTTTACAGTAAAGCAACAGATCAAATATGATTTGGGAAAAGTGACCAAAAACAAGATATTTATCTACGGATATTTATTTTATGAAATAATTTCAGGTGAACTGCTATTTACAGAAACTGACACATACTGGCAAAGGGCAAAAATTCAATTTTTACAAGAGGTACAACAAATTCTACCGTTCTTTAAAAAAAAAATGCTCATACAAAAACCAAGCTAACCTTTTACAAAATAAATAATCAGAACCTTTTTTTTTTACAAAGGGATACAGCTTAGGTCTAATCGGCCTGCCCTCCTTCATCCTTTGATCTGTTATCCGTAAAACAACTCCACCCACCCCGTGGCTAACAAGGAACTGAAAAATGAAAGTTTAAAAAAAAAATAAAAAAAAAAAATCAGAGCATTTGTCAATTCCCCATCAAAGCACACGATCTGTCAGTGATGGGGGGTGGGGGGGGGAAGGTGATCAAAAGTTAAAAGAAAGCTCTCTCCAGCTTCAAGATTCAGCTGGGTAAAGGCAGAGTGATGCCGGGCTTGCAAACGCAAAGATGTTTCCTACAAACGCCATCTTGTTGCAGTTCCAGGGATCCAAGCACAAAACATCCATTCATTTCCAGAAAAGAAAAGAAAAAATGTGTGTGTGTGGGGGGGAAAAAAACACCCGGCGAGGGCATGTAAAGCACACCCTTCTTGATGTGCGGGTGACAGAAACATTTAACTTGTTCGATTCTTCCTTTCTCCAAAAAATTAAAAAAAATAAACAAAATCACAGAAAGGAGAGAGAGAGGACCAGGCTAACATGAGACCTGGTTTTGCCTGCATGTTCATTTTTATTTTTTTTTCAAAGGCAGCAACGGAGGTTTTATTTACAAGCTTGGTCTGATTAGGAAAACATCACAAAAAAGTGTCGGAGGCTGCTTTCAGGTTGCACATCCAAAAGACCCAGAGGGGGGGTAGGAAAAAAAGGATTTTGGGGTTCGATTTGGGGGGGGGTGTTTCTAGGTTTCCTTCCCACCTCCAGATCCCAAAAAGCAGCTGGCTCCCATCTTTTTCCAGGAAGGCTTTTTTTTTTTTTGCAAAAGAAATATTTGCATGTCTAAGGCAGAGAGAGAACAGGCAATCCCCGGGACTCATCTTTTTTACATAAAGAGCTTGTGAGAAAAGATCACACACATTAAAATTTTAGCTAATTGTCAGAAATGACAAATTGGCAGCCTGGAAGGGAGCTAGCTAAGCTGTAGATCATTCTCATTTTTCTCCTTGGGAGGCTTTACTAAAGAAAATTCGTTTCCTTCAGATTTACTGTTTCTTTAAAACCCGTGCAAAAACTCCAGGCCTTTCCCCCCCCCCCCATCATTTAAAAAAGCCCAAGATTTATTTATTTATTTATTTTAAAAGAAAAAAACCCTGTTAACCCCCCCCAAGCCACCGTCCTTAATTTGCACTACTTAAAAAAAAAAAAAGGCCTTAAAAATGATCCTTCCGCATCCCCTTAGCAACCACAATGAGCTGAAACATTAATGGCAAAAAAATTACACAACACCTATCAAAACAGAGAAGCAACTTTAAACAAGGATTTTTTAAAAACAAAAGATAGCCAAAATTGCACAATTAAGACAGCAAAAAAACACCCACTGTTTCTCTCCCCCCTCCCCGTACCCCCCCAAATCATTTTTTCCTACCATGGGAAGAGAGGAAGCAGCAAAATTTCCATTATTTTAGCCCCACAAACTTAAAATAAGAGCCCTGATTTCAATTCCTTTCAAGCCATCAGTCCTTCCACCATTATACCAAGTGCATATAATTTTCCCTGTGGTTTGGCACCTCTTCCCACTTTTTTCTGCCTTTTCAGGGCAGAAAAGACCCCCCCACCCCTTTTTTTTTCCCCTCCTATCTCTGCCTACAAGACTCCTTTCTCTGATGCCGTGAAATGGGTGGGACAGTGATGAAGACAATGAAAAAAAAAGGGGGGCAGTGTGGTGCGATTTCTTGATTTCCCTATGTCAGCAATCTGGGGGGAAAAAAGGTTGGGCTTTTTTTTTCCCCTCCTCCCTATACCAAAAGAAGGTATCAGAGAGGACCACAGATTTCGGGAAGGAGAGAGCAAAATGGAGGGGACCGGTTAGAGAAAGGATGTGCAGCGGGTTGGTTATGAGTGTGTATGTGGGATGGAGGGGGGGGGGGGGGGAGAGGATTTGAAAAGGAGAAGAAAAGCAGAAGTAGCAGACCGGGAAAATGGCCAAAGGAAGAATGGAGGGAAAGACAGGCAGAGAAGAGGGGAAAACAGGAAAGGAGGGGGAAGGAGGAGAGAGAAAGGAAGAACATTTTAGTCACCCAGGGGGAGGAAGGAAGGCTTAAAAAAAAAAAAAGGAAGAGAGAGAATAAAAATGAAAGAAGAAAATATCTCAGAGAAGGGGAAAGAGAGCGAAGGATGGAAAGGGGAGGTGGGCCTGAAGGACAAGGGGGTATCATCCCCCCCTTTTAAAAATAAAATTAGGGGAGCATGATTTGGCTAAAATGGAAAGGGGGGGGTGGATTTCCATAAGGAGACGCCCTCTTCAGCAAGGACAGGGCCAAAAATCAAAGGCAGGAATCGTGATGGGAAGGGGCAGATTGAGGTCTGATAAAATCAAGAAATGGAAGTATTAATTAGGGTTGACAGTCTGGGAGGGGGAAGGGTTTGGGGTCTTTTGGGGGGGGAGGCAAAAGATGGGGAGGAGGCAAAGGGGTCCCTACTAGGCTCTTATAGGTCTTGATCAGATCCAGGGGAGGCAGCGATGGGGATCTGGGGGGCTTTAGTGAATATATATTAGCATCTGATATATTAAATAGATTATAGTCTAATATAAACCCCAAAGCATCGTTTTAGTTGGGGGGAAAAGTTGCATTTTGGAGATAAAGAGGCTCCTGGGCAAGGGGGGGCAAATAATTAATTGAAATTAATCCAGCTTGCATTTCAATGTGAGGGGGCTTGGGGGGGGGGAAGAAGAGAGGGGATTGAATCAGAAAAAAAAAATAACTCTGGGATATTATTATTATTATTGTTTCCTGGATGCAGTTGAGGGATTTGGGGGGCGCCAGAGATGCAGTGCCTGGGATTCAATGGGGGAAAAGGGGTTCACTGGGGTCCAAACTGGGGGGAGGGGGCACAAATGGCCTAACGTTTTGGGGGTGGGAGATTATTATGGGATTTCTTGGGGGGGGGCAGAGGCTAAAGGAAGCCTTGGCAGGGAGGAATGAATGGGGCCAATGGCTTATTTATGGGGTGGGGGGCAGACTGAGGGGGGGGGAGAATTGGGGTCTGGGGGAGCGGCACTGAAGGAGGGAAGGGATATTATGGGATGGGAGGGAAAGCTGATGTGGCCCCCCCCTTCCCCACTCTCACCTTCCTGGGCGGCCGCGGCTCCTCCTCCTCTTCCTCCTTCTTCTCCTCAGGCGCCCCCGGGCGACCCCCGCCGGCCCGGCAGCCCGGCCGCGGGCGACCTTCTCCCGGCGCCTCTCGCCTTCCCCGGCCGGGCGACGTGAAGAAGGGGCGAGGAAGGGGAGGCCGAGGAGGCCGCTCGCCCCGGCCGAGACCCCCGCCGCGGAGGAACGAGGGCGGCGGCCGCGGCAACCACCGCAACGACGGCGCGGGGGGGGGGGTGTTGGAAGAGCGAAAGAGAGGGAGAGAGAGAGAGAGAGAGAGAGAGGAGACGACGGCGGAAGGGAGCCCCGCGGAGAAGTCGCTCGGGCGGGCACGTTCGGGGGCGCCGTCCGTCCGTCTGTCTGCGGGTCCGCGCGCGCAGTCCTCCTCACGGTCGTCGACGCGCTCTGCCCGGCCGGAGGGGGGGGAGGGGGGAGGAGAGACGAAGACGAGGCCGGAGCAGCCGCGAGGGGTGGGGGGGGAAGAAGTATATTAAAAAAAAAAAAAAAAAAAGGAGGAGGCAGCGGCGTCTCGCCTGGGCGCGGCAGGCAAGGCAGGCAGGCAGGCAAGGCAAACAGGCGGGCGGGCGGGCGGGCGGGGGGAGGGCGTTCCCGGCCGGCGCGCACGCGCAGGCTCCGCCCCTGCGGCCGCGGCCGGGAAACCCCGCCGGCGGCCCCGCCCCTCGGGGCTCCGATCTCTCTTTCCTGCTCCTCCCTCCCCTCCCCCCGCCGCCCGAGGCCTGAGGGGAGCCGGAGCCGCTCGGCGCCTCGGCGGGCCCGGCAGGAGGGAGGCCGGGAGGCTGAGGGCCGCTGTCGCGCCTGGGACTCTGGACGCGGAGCTGCCTGTGCCCATAGCTTGTGTGTGTGTGTGTGTGTGTTTCTACAGACCTATGTACGTTAACACAGGGCGCTGTACCTAGTCAGATTGTGCATAGACGCATATATGCACGTGTATACATATGCCTGGCGTACCAATAATGCATCCATTCACACATGCAGGGATGGACAGAGGGACGGAAGAGATACAGATACATAGATGGAGGGATAGATAGATAGATAGATAGATAGATAGATAGATAGATAGATAGATAGATAGATAGATAGATAGATAGATAGATAGATAGATAGATAGATAGATAGATAGATAGATAGATAGATAGATAGATGATGGATGGATGGATAGATAGGATAGAGGGATGGATAGATGATGGACAGAGGGGTAGAGGGGTAGATGATAAGATAGGATACCCAGGGTAGGCAACCTTGGCTCTTTTATGACTCGTGGACTTCAACTCCCAGAATTCCTGAGCCAGCCATGCTGAGGGGAAAGGGAGAGGTTTCCAAGCTGAGCCATGCTGGCTCAGGAATTCTGGGAGTTGAAGTCCACGAGTCATAAAAGAGCCAAGGTTGCCTACCCCTGGCGATAGAGAGAGAGAGAGAGAGAGATGATAGACAGACACACAGGGATGGATGGATAGATAGATATAGATAGATAGATAGATAGATAGATAGATAGATAGATAGATAGATAGATAGATAGATAGATAGATAGATAGATAGATAGATAGATAGATAGATAGATAGATAGATAGATAGATAGATAAAAGAGGGATGGATAGAAATAGGGATAGATGATGGACGGCTGGGTAGAAGGATGGATGGAGGGATAGATGGGTAGATGATGGATGGATGAAGAAAGGAAGAATCATAAAGCAATGCTCAATCATAAGTAAAGGCCACCAAGGAGCGGCATTATCTAAAAATACAGAAGGCTCATTCATTTGTAGAGAGGAAGGAAGAAAGAGGAACTCCAAAAGCAGAAAACGAAAATACTAAACACATTGGCTGCAGATGTTTGAGAGACTGTACGACATTCCTTTCAACACCCAGAAGCAGCTCTAAGGCAAGCGTCTCTTGCGAAAAGCTGCAAGGACAGTTTCTCATGATATTTCTCGTGAACCACAACAGCCGACAGGGAGTCCTCGGCTTACGATCACAATTGAGCTCAAAATTTCTGTTGCTAAGCAAGACAGTCGTTAAGTGAATTTTGCCCCTTTTTATGACCTTTTTTTGCCACAGTTGTTAAATGAATCGCTGCAGTTGTTAAGATAATAACACGTCGTTAACTGAATCTGGCTTCCCCGTTGACTTTGTTGGAAGGTCACCAAAAGGGATCACGTGACCCCGGGACGCTGCAACTGTCATAAATATGAGTCAGTTGCCAAGCGTCCGAATTTTGATCACGTGACCATGGGGAAGCTGCAACGGTCGTAAGTGTGATAAACCCTCATAAGTCACTTTTTCTCAGTGCTGTTGTAAACTTTGAACAATCACTAAATGAACTGTTGTAAGTCGAGGACTAACTGCACAGTGGAACATGTGAATCAGTCTCTTATTTTTATTTTTATTTTTTAAAGGGATACTTCTGGAAGAGAGAAATTGAAATGGGTTTAGGACCCGAGAACCGCCTAAACAACGCTCACTAACCCCCAAAACACCCGGAAAAGATGCAAATACTGTTGTGTGGCTCTGCTTTAAGATGTGGTCATGTTGTGGTCTTGGCTTTATTTGAGTCCTACTTTTTGATTAGTACCCCTACCAGGAAAAAAAAGGGGGAAACTTTACCAACCACAGGTGGAATTTACAAGTTAGTCCAGATCTAACACTTCAGGGCTTGAAGAAGTGGCTGAAAAGCAACCTTAAAAGTTAAGAGCTGGAGTTTGGCAGGGGTCTGGAAATAAAAGAGGGGGGTCTTGAAGGTTTGGCTTTGCTTTCTAAAGAATCCAACAGGGTAGTGACCCTGCAGATAAGGCGGAAGAGGAACTGCCCCCCCCCCAGCAAACAGCATCTTCTCTTGAGCAACCGGGGAATTACAGCTTGCCAGTTTCTACAACGGGCTGTACAATCAAAATAGGGGAATCGGAAGTGAGCAATCGGTGCGAATGGGAAGAGAACTCAGGGCTCTGTCACGGGTTATATGAGTTTGCTTTTTTAAAGAAAACAGACATCACAAAACATACGAAGAACGGCTGCAGGGCTTGAGTTTGGCTAGTCTGAAGAAAAGAAGAAACGGGGGAGACACGATAGCAGTGTTCCAGTATTTGAGGGGCTGCCACAAAGAAGAGGGGATCAAATTATTCACCAAAGCCCCAGAGGGAAGGACAAGAAATAATGGTTGGAAACTGATCAAGGAGAGAATCAAGCTGGAATTAAGGAGAACAGTGAGGACAATTAACCAGTGGAACAGCTTGCCACCAGAAATCGTGGGTGCTCCATCACGAGGTTTTTAAGAAGATTCTAGACAGTCACTTGTCTGAAATGGTACAGGGACTCCTGCTTGAGCAGGGGGCTGGACTAGAAGACCTCCAAGGTTCCTTCCAGCTCTATTCTATTCAACTTTCGGCGGCAGGAATGGAAAAATGAGAGGAAGCATGTTCGTTCTACCAATATTTCTGACCTGTTCTGCAATATTATTATTTTTTGTAACTTTTGGGCATGGAATGCCTTTTGTTTTGTTTTTTCAGATAGAATCAATCTGCTTCATCTGTGCTTCCCTGATTCCTGCCCTACCCTTCCGCCCGTAGCAAAGCCAGCGGGCCGAAGCTCACAGGTGCTGTTTTTCAGCGGCTGTACGTGTGCTATGCAAAATACGCTCCTCGGCTCACGTTTCTCATTTTCCTGCTCTTCCCAAACCTGTTTAAAGTGAGTTTTGGAGAGCTTACAAGGGACTGACATTACACCAATGAATGAGGATATGGTGTTATTAGTATTATGCCCTCAGCAGAAGTTACACATGCCAAAAGGGCCTGCCCTTGTAAAGATAATTTCGAAACACAAAACTTAATATTCTGATTTATTTATTTTTTCCTCCAGAGATGCAACACGGCTTCTAACTTCTATTGGAAGAATTTGAGGTTCAGTTTTTGCTCGTGGAAAAGGACCCCTTGCCCTCGCAACGTTGGTTTTTGCTGCTTGAAAAACTCCTATATTGCTAAACACAAAATAGTGCAGGCTTGGTGTGTTTTTTTTTTAACCTCCTTATATGGCCTATTATCTTTTGTTTCATTTGATCTGGATCACTGATTTGTAATAAAGTATTTGATAGGAACGGAAGCAAGACAATGATGTCATGATTCTGTAATGTTGGCATTTCGTGTATTTTTTTTTTTACCCTGTGTCTAGTTTAATGTACAGGTAGTCCTCAACTCACAACAGTTTATTTAGGGACCATTGAAAGTTACAAAAGCACTGAAAAAAAGTGACTTTTGACCGTTTTTCACACTTACGACTATGGTAGCATCCCCATGGTCATGTGATCGAAATTCAGATGCTTGGCAACTGACTTGTACTTATGACCGGTGTGGTGTCCCTGGGTCACGTGATCCCCTTGTGTGACCTTCTGACAAGCAAAGTCAATGGGGAAGACAGATTCACTTTACAACCGGGCAAGAAAGGTCGTAAAATGGGGCAAAACTCACTTAACAAAATGTCTCGCTCAGCAGCAAAAAATTTGGGCTCAAGTTGAGGACTACCTGTATTGGGTTTGTTGCGAACTACCAAGAATCCAGCCCATTGGGGGAGGTATAAATCGGATTAGTAGAGAATGGACCGAAATTAACGGTAGCGGGAAGGCACCTGGGACAAAGTCATTCAGGCGCTTTCCAACATTGGTACGACAAATGGTGCCGTTCCCACAATTCCCACAGAACATGGAAGGGTTTGAAAATGGGGATCGGGGTGCAGGAAATCCAGTCTGACTCCACGGCTGTGGCTTCTGCCCGAAATCACAGGCAAGGTGGATTTTTGATCGATCTTGCTCTGAATGTTGAATCGGGCTTTGCAACGTCCGAAGCCCGCTTCCAATATTTGGGTTTTGTAAGCCTTCTGCTTTCTAAGCAATCCTCCAGAATGACAAAATCTGCAAAGAAAGCTTTAGGAAGAGGTCAGGGAACCAATCGCAGAGGTGACATTCTTAGCATATGTCTCTGTATTTACTGAATTCTCATCAATATCCTGTTAGTGGAGAAGAGAGGGAGACCAGGAAGGAGTGACAGGCCCAGAGCCTCTAGTTACCTTCTTAAGTTTCTCCTTTTCCCTTTCAGCTTGAGCGTTTCGGCTGAAAACGGCCAGGCGATCTTCCATACCTCTCAAAATCAGATCATTTTGGCCATAGCCTCTCGGTTTTCTTTAGAATAAGCTTCTTGCCCCAAGGGCCACAACCGAGCATTTCTCCAAAAACTGGGTTTCTGTCCCTACGCTTTCCTCCTTCTTCGTGCACTTCACATATCAACCTGTGAAATCGACAGAATTATTTGAGCATACGGGTGGAAAAGACGGAGATCGTGTCACCCGCTACAAACAAGCACGACCGACAGCAAAACATCCTATGCTTTTTTTTTTTTCTGGATGTTTCGTTCCATCTTTCTCATTTTTTTTTTTTTAATAAATATGCCAATGCACAGCACCTCCCTGCTGCTTTGGTCTGCTGGTAACTTTTTGACATTTTCCTCCTTGCAGTCACTTTTTTAATTTATTTATAACTGGGGGAATCTTGTAAACGTGCAAAGCCACTTTTTTCTGGGGTGGGTTAGGACAGGCCACTTCTGGAGATTATGACCTGGTGCTCCCTTGAGCTTGTTTTCTTGCAGACGTTTCATTACCCAAACTAGGTAACATCATCAGTGCTAGTAAGGGATGGGGTTCGCTCTCCATTTATATTCTCACGGCTTGCCCTGTCAAGTCTTTGTGGGAACGGTCTCGGAGGCTCTTCGGTTGGGCCGTTTAGAATATAAAATGAGAGCAAACCCCAATCCTTACCACAGTAGCACTGATGATGTTACCTAGTTGGGCGATGAAACGTCTGCAAGAAAAAAACCGAGTTCGGAGAGCTTTTTCCTCCTCTCCGCAAACCCTGCTCCCTTCCAGCACTGATGATGTTACCTAGTTTGGGTAATGAAACGTCTGCAAGAACACGACCAAGCCCAGAGAGCAACAAAGACCCCCTCATTTCAACCCTGAGCTGCAAATATTCCCCTTTATCATGACCTGGTTCGGCATCGTGGGATGGAGGAAGGGCATTCCTTAAGAGCTGGGAAATGCGACAGCTGTCTGTCTGTGGAGCGACACAGACACGTTTCACAGCCCTGGGTGCCTGCCCCCGGGGAAGGGTATCTGCAGAGTATAGTCAGAAATGCCAAGGTGGTATCCAGGATAGTGTGATCAAAGCTCCACCTGGGTTGTTGTTATTGTTTTATTCGATTGTCACTTTGTTCCTCAACCTAAAATCTGGCTCTTTGTGTAGAAAAACCCTCTGGAGGTTTGGGAGGAGCCCAGCTCGAATGTACACGCCACTAAGCCAAAGTTGCCATCTCTAACCCATCATCGTCCGGGGCTTCCTGCCCTAAAATAATCTATGATTTAGGTCTTCTCTCTCTTCGCACATGGTTGGCAGTGAGCTAAAAAAAGCAACGAGCTGCATTATAGTGTAGGCTGAAGCAGCAGCATAAATCTCTCTCTCCCCCCCTCCAATTTCTCTAGATGCTGGATTTACCACCACCACCCCCGTTTTAATTGATCGACTCTCACCGGCTTACAAATTACAATCTGTCACTTCCAAGCGGACAGGGCCCGGCGCTTAACAGTGGTCGAAATTGTCTCCATTTTTATTTTCCTTATTAAACGGGTTATATCGCCCAACAACAGTTTACAGTAAAACACGCCCCTCACCCCAGTGGGCTTGTAGACATCCCAATAAGGGAGAATGTTTGTAGCTCAGAGTTGAAATGAGGGGTCCCTGGTGCTCTCTGAGCTTGGCTGTTTTCTTGTAGACATTGCATTGCCCAACTAGGTAACATCATCAGTGCTAGGAGAAGGAGAAGAGAAGGAGAAAGGGAGGAGGAGGAGAAGGGGAGGAATAGGACTGTGGGGTCCCTGGTGCTCTCTGAGCTTGGCTGTTTTCTTGTAGACATTGCATTGCCCAACTAGGTAACATCATCAGTGCTAGGAGGAGAAGGAGGAGAAGAGAAAGAGAAGGAGAAGGGGAGGAATAGGACTGTGGGGTCCCTGGTGCTCTCTGAGCTTGGCTGTTTTCTTGCAGACATTTCATGACCCAACTAAGTAACATCATCAGTGCTAGGAGAAGGAGGAGGAGGAGGAGGAGGAGGAGAAGAGAAGGAGAACTAGAAGGGGAGGAATAGGACTGTGGGGTCCCTGGTGCTCTCTGAGCTTGGCTGTTTTCTTGTAGACATTGCATTACCCAACTAAGTAACATCATCAGTGCTAAGAGAAGGAGGAGGAGGAGAAGAGAAAGAGAAGGAGAAGGGGAGGAATAGGACTGTGGGATCCCTGGTGCTCTCTGAGCTTGGTTATTTTCTTGTAGACATTGCATTACCCAACTAAGTAACATCATCAGTGCTAGGAGGAGGAGGAGCAGGAGGAGGAGGAGCAGGAGAAGGGGAGGAATAGGACTGTGGGGTCCCTGGTGCTCTCTGAGCTTGGCTGTTTTCTTGTAGACATTGCATTACCCAACTAGGTAACATCATCAGTGCTAGGAGAAGGAGAAGAGAAGGAGAAAGGGAGGAGGAGGAGAAGGGGAGGAATAGGACTGTGGGGTCCCTGGTGCTCTCTGAGCTTGGCTGTTTTCTTGCAGACATTTCATGACCCAAACTAGGTAACATCATCAGTGCTGGTGTAGAAGTCCTTTGAGGATCTGACTCCCATCTCTATTGACAGGGGAGCAGTGTTTGGATACAGACCCTCCCAAAACACCTGTTGCTCCAGAAATTGGATGTTTCCGGGCAACCGCACATCAGAGCCACCGTGAGAATTTCCCCTAAGGTGCCACCCCTGAGGGCCAGGCGCGTAAACAGTTTCATAATACAGCACAATCTTCAGCTCAGAAGTTTGAACACCGCTGCAATGGGATTCGTTAAAAGGAAAACTTATTTAAAAGAAGGACATTTTTCAAGGGAGATGCCAATCGTGTTTTTTTTTTGTTTTCTTTTAAGGTTAAAAATCTGGAAAGCAGAAAGGTGGGAGGGTAGCATTCTTAAACTTGGAAAGGGGGATGGTGGGGCGATTCGCAGTTTAATTGGGAATCCACGGATTTACAAAGGGATCCCAGGCAGTCCTCGAGTTACAAGCATTCGTTTAACGACTGTGTGAAGTTACAACGGCACTGGAAAAGATGACTTCACACTTATGACCGCCACAGTGATTTCATTAGCCAGCATGGCGAGGTGGTGCTAAAATCTTTTGTTGTTAAAATGACTTAACGACCTCCTTGCTTGTGGATATACGTAGAGGACTACCTGCCAAATTATTCCAGTTCAAGTTGGCCTGGGATTTATAAATGTCTACAATAGCCCTGCTGATTAAAACACCAAATATTATCGGGACAGGAACAATTCGGGCAGTCTTGTTCTCAGTTCTCATTTTTAACATTCCAAAACATTTTTAATCACCATTCACGGCTTACTAATTGCTGCATGAATTAATTGCTTCATTCCCCGTGTTGGCTTAGCTGGGACACAGATTATACGATCTGATTATTTATGCTTTTATTAAGCAGAATGCCGTAGTCCTCTGGATCTTACAGAATAATTCTTGTAAGTGAAACAAAAGGCTTGACTCACAAACACCTCCTACCCCATATATATATACATATACATATATACAGTACATATATGTTTTCTGAGGTTTTCACGGGTGTTTGTATGTAGGTCTTTGGTAATTCGGGTTTTCTCCCGCGTAAAATTGGAAGTGTCTTGGCGACGTTTCGACGAAGTCTCATTCGTCATCTTCAGGCTGGCGTCTTCGGCCTCGTGCTTCTAGGAGCAAGCACGAGGCCGAACATGCCAGCCTGAAGATGACGAATGAGACTTCGTCGAAACGTCGCCAAGACACTTCCAATTTTACGCGGGAGAAAACCCGAATTACCAAAGACCTACATATACATATATACATATATACATACATACATACATATATGTGACTTCTTGTTCTGCTGCTGCTCTTGCATTTGGGTGTTCTAAAATTTGGTACATCTTTTTTTTTTTTTTGCTTTAAACTGTAAGAACATTTCTAACAGTTCATGCTAGACTGTGATTGCTTTCAACGATCAGAAGGAAGGGATGGGTTTAAATGTAGAAAAATATGAGTGAATGAATCTGGCTTTAATTCCACGTGCATTCAAATAGATTTTGGTGACACACTTGAGTTTTTCTCTCTTTCCCCCCCCCCCGAATGTAAAACTGAGAGGTAAAGGATATAACATACAGGTGGTCCTCCACTTACCACAGTTCATTTAGTGACCATTTGAAGTTGAAATGGCACTGAAAAAAAGTGACTTGTGACTGTTTTCAACACTTGCAACCCTTCCAGCATCCCCCCACGGTCACGTGATCAAAATGCAGACCGATCCGTATTTACGACCGTTGCAGTGTCTTGGGGTCACGGGATCCCCTTTTGCGACCATCAGTGGGGAAGCCAGAGTCACTTAACAGCCGTGCGACTAGCTTAACAACTGCAGGGATTCACTTAAACAACGGTGGCAAGAAATGTCGTAAAAGGGGGCACAATTCACTTGACAACTGTCTTCCTTAAGCAACAGAAATGTTGGGCTCCCTTGTGGTCGTAAGTTGAGGACTGCCTGGACCAGACAGCCAGAGCGTTAACCAGTAGAAGTGAAGTGAGATTTTTATTCTGCTCAGAAAATTAGTCATACCTTCAGCTATTTTCAAGAGACGTTATTTTACAAGCTCTTGTTTTAAAAGATGCAGAAGATGCAAATTCTTCCGCTTCTAAAGAAAGCCCGTGCTTTCCCCATTCCTGCAGGAAGTCAGCAACTCTCTGTCGTAAAGACAGAAATCCTTTCACTTTGTGGATCTAAAATAAAACGTTTTTTGGGGGGGTTTTCTTCTTCTGAGAGGCGCCTTCAACTTTCCTTCAGCCATCTCCCTAAGATCCCTCCATGATGCATTTCCTTCCTCATTGCTTCTTGCCCAAGGAAAATTTTTACCTTTCAGACAAAACAGCTGCCCTGCCTGCTCTCTTGGCTGAACGAAACATTTCCTACGCCTGTGATTTAATTCCGGGAATGCACACCCCAGCTCAGGTGGCCTTCTTGCCTACAAATAAACTTACTCCCTTGTTTTTCAGCAAATGGGTAAGTCTCCCCCCCCCCCGTATCGCAATGCTTCTCCGTTCCTTAAAAAACAAGACAAGGGGCCACGCATTTTGGTCAAAATTAAATCAGCTTCTATCAAACCTGAGTAGAGTTAGGCTGAAGAAACCTTCAAGCTCATAATTGCTTCAGAATTGATCCAATAAAAAAGATGTTGAGACTCTAGAAAGACTGCGGAGAAGAGCAACGAAGATAATTAGGGGACTGGAGGCTCAAACATATGAAGAATAACCGAGTTGGAAGGGGCCTGGAGGTCTTCTAGTATCTAGTCCAACCCTCTGCTCAGGCAGGAGACCCTATACTGGATTTATTTTTATAATTTTTATAACGTTTAATTTCTTTTTATAAATTAACCCGATTAATGTAATAGGTTGAATTTAATTCGTCAGAACGGTTCCAGGAATTGGGCAGGGCTAGTCTAGTGAAAAGAAGGACCAGGAACGACAGGATAGCAGTCTTCCAATATTTGAGGGTCTGCCACAAAGACCCTTTGGGGGGGGGGCTCAACCTACTCTCCAAAACACCTGAAGGCAGGACAAGAAGCAATGAGTCGTAAAATGGGGCCCAACTCACTTAACAACGGTCTTCCTTAGCGATGGAATTTTGGGGCTCAATTACGGTCGTACGCCGAGGACGAGCTGTATACAATTTGGCTCCTTGGGTTTGTCTCCTTTGCTCCCCCAAAACAGAAATGTTGGTCTCAAGTCGTGGTCGTAAATCGAGGATTACCTGCATAAGTATGCATCAAAGGATGTAGTACTTCTTTTATTCAGGATCTTGTTTGTATCTCGCTTCGGAGCTGTGATCAATAAATCTGAATTTAAGAGTCCTTCTGAACTGCAGTTGTGGAATTATTTGAGGTCTCTAAGCTTTGAAAAAGGGAGAGGTGGCACCCTTCAGCCAGAAAGGGACCCTCTGTGGTCTCCTGTTAGCTCTCCCTCCACGCAATTAGAAACAGTTTTTTGTTTTTTTTTATCCTTCTGATCTAATGAAGAGGCTCCAAATTTGGATAAGATTTTGAAGATGCCCAGCAGGCATCTTCCGGGGCTGATTTGCGAAGGCAACAGATCCCCGGCGAAGCACTGCAGAATTTCTTGGCACTTTTTAGTGCTGGCGTCATGTTATTTATTATTTATCGTGCCTTAGCAGCAGGAGCTCAAAGGGCCCGGGGTGAGTTATTCTCTTTTTTTTTGCCTTGTGCAGAGTGGGTGGCAGAGAGGCAGAAACAGACAGAAACACATTTCTTCCCAAACCTACTTGGTTTGATTTTAAGACAGCTCCGGGATAATATATATATATATACAGTATATTATCCATATATTGTCCAACTATGAAACCCAGGTAGCAGAATCTTCCTCTCAAGCCTTAATCAGGGGCCTCCGACCTGCAGATCTCTGTGCTTAATTTCCTTGCTTAGAATAGGAAAAAAAATAATTAAAAAAAAAAAAGCTGCTAGATCAAACCAGGATCCAACCAGGAATTTGGTGCCACCAAGTGGCCCAAATAGGTACATTTAGGAAGTTTGCAAGTACAGGAAGTAGCACTCCTTCATCATCCTGTCTTGGAAGTGACTTTTTCCCTGTTCAGAAGCTAAGCCTTTGACAGCCTGTTTCTTACGCTTGTGAAACCTGCAAGGCGGGGTTTGTGTAAGACCTTAATCCATCGATGATTTAACCATGGTGAAAGAAATAAAACTACCGTGGCCTGTTGTTTTTTTAAGGCAACATATTGGCTTTGCCTGCCGGATGCGCTCAGCCATTCTCCTGTTTTAGGAAAGCAGGGAATAAAGGCATCAGCCAGGATGGTGGGAAAGAGCCTTCCTTTCCCCTTTTCACCATCAAATCATGTTTAATGTCTGGTTTCGCCCCCAGCCGGTCTGCTTCAACGCAGGCTGTTTGGGGCCCGCCCTTCAGCAGCTGCAGATGTGAAGGCAGCTGTTTTGGCCTCCATGGCGATGGATGGTATAGCTGTGGCAATCCTAGCACGGGGTCCTTTAGGGGCAGAGGGGCTTCTACTGAATGGGACCAGTGTGGCTAGCTGGGAGTAAGAAACTGGAGGGAGAGGAAGGGGAAGGGCAAAGGGAAGGGAGTGGAGGCAAGATAAGAGAAGGGACGGGACGGAAAGAAGAGAGAGAAGAGGAAGGGAAAAAGAGAAAAGAGGAAAGGAAAGGAAAGGAAAGGAAAGGAAAGGAAAGGAAAGGAAAGGAAAGGAAAGGGACAATGGATATCCATACTAATACCTAGCCTTCTCATGCCATCAAGGTCAAGGATACAGAAAGTTTGGGTGGTGCACAGAAAAACTGGAAGCAGCCTACCTAGAAGCACCTTTTCCAACCCACAAATTTTATTCAAAGAGAGGGGCTTTCGTGCGAAAGGGGTCTTGACTCACAAGCCTTTTCTCCTACAGAAAAAAAACACAAAAACAAATGTAAACCTAAGCGTCGCCTCGGCCAGATGGGCGGCACAGAGGTTGGATAATAAATAAAAAAAATGCAAAATGACACTAGCCTTGCCCGAGGCCATGAGAAACCTTTTTTTTTTTTCTCCCCTCCAGCAGCTTCTGCAAGCCTGCTTAGAATCAGGGACGCCTCTTTGCATCTTCTGGGCTAAGGTGGAGAGGCTGTCCCTGGCCACGCCGATTATGAATTCTCTCTCTCTCTCTCTCTGGCTTCCTCCTGAAGGCTCAGAAAAGCAGATTTAACGCTCTAGCCAGCATTGCAATATCCCTGCGTGGCAATAAACAAATAAATAGATCCTCTGGTAAGATGCTGCAGAGTGAAACTAGCTGCTGGTGCAATGGGGTGGGAGGGTGGGGTGCGCAGTCTGATGGTTTTCCGGCGGCATTTTTTTATTTTTTGGCCGTAAACGGGATTTATTACCTTCCCTGCCCTGTTCCCGAGGGGAGTGCCTGCCTGCCTGCCTGCCTGCCTGCCTGCCTGCTGTGGCATCCGTTTGATTATTTTGCTGCGCTCGACAAAAAAAACGAGGCGAAGGTTTCTGTTGCATCAGACAGGGAGGGAGAAAAGCCCCAAAGCCCCTCAAGGCGATGGTGCGATGCAGATCGGAAAGGGATTTTCAAGCAAGCATCTCTGGTCCACCAGGGGTCAAGGGGAACAACTGCAGGCAAGGAAGCATCAAGGCATCAAAATACGCTTTTGTAGCTTTCTCAAAAGACTAACTCTCCAACTTTGAGGACGACGAACCAAGGCAAGTCGCAAGAGATCAACCTCTTCTCCAAAGCCCCAAATGTAACAAACCCAGGGGAATTGCAGCCAGAAGAGAAAGCTTTTAAGCCGGAGCGTTTAGACCGCCTCCAACTTTGCTTGCAAAACGCCCTGAAAGCGGAGATCTGATTTTTTCGAAGGACAAATGTTGCTTGGGAAATGTAAACCTCCCAAATAATAAGAGATGGAGAAGAACCAATCACCAGGAGGCTGCGAGTTCTAGTTCTACCTTAGGCACCAACGCCGGCTGAGGAGCTTTGGCCCGGCCCCCTCACCCTGAGCCCAACCCACCTCACAGGGCTGTTGTGGTGGGGAAGATAGGAGGAAGGAATATTAGGCATGTTGGTCGCCGTGAGTTATTGATAGAAAGAAAATAATACAGGCGGGATTAAAAATAAATACACAGATGAACATGGAGGGGTTTGGCTGTATCTAAAAGACGGGGGGAGAGCGTAGTCCTCAGTCTGAGGGGTCCTTGGTGCTCTCTTGAGCTTGGTTGCTTTCTTGCAGGATGTTTCTTGCAGCACTGATGATGCTCCCTAGCTGGGTCGTGAGACGTCTTCAAGGAAACAGCACCAAGGATCTCTCATTTCAACCCCGATAATTCTCCTTTATTGGACTCCTCAATCTGTTTGCTAGCATTATTTTATTTTCTCCGCCATGCAACCCCTCTCCGGAGGGGACAGAAGAGAGAAGATGAAACCAAAGAGAGCAATCTGGGGCTGTTGGGTGCTCCCTCCCTCCCTCCCTCGCCATTAACTGAGCCCGCCTGCCTGTTTGCCAGGCCTCCCGGCCACCCGAAAGGGAGCATCGCCAACTAGCTAGAGGAGGGGGGAGACCACAGATGTGGAAAATCAGAGCCAGCACAAGAGCTATTTTTAGACCCCGGCATATCAGCCGAGTGCACACGTGCCTCCCCCCCTTGGGCCAGCCGACGCAATTGGGCTCAGCCCCTCCCTCGGCAGAGTGAGCCACAGGGAAGAGCCTTAGGGAGGAGGTAGGGTGGCCTAAGGGACGGAGCTGAGGGTGGGGGTCCCCAAAGCACTGAAAAGGAAGGAGCTGAATGCCTTTATCCAAGAGCAGCTGGAAGACAGAGCGAGCTGGAAAATACATCGGTAAGAGCGCAATCCAGCGTGCCTGCACACAAACACACCTACACCCACACATATGCTGGGCGGGCTGTAGCTTAGAGGAGCCCTGTTCCTTTTTCTTCTTTTACTCAATTTTTTTTATTTTATTCAGGTGATGAAAAAAGACAAAATCCCAAAGGAAAAATAAGTTAAAGGGACAAAACGAAAGCGGACAAGCTCATTGAACAAAAACTGGACGAGAACATTTTTAAAATGCCAATTAAAAAGGAGCAACGGACAAAAGCATGTATTATCCCCGCCAGTTTGAAAAACAGACAAATCTATTGCAAGGGTAATAGCTTCCTTCCCTTGCAAAGCAGGTCCAAAATTTCTAAGAGTCGACGTCTCTTTGCACCCCACCTGCCCTGTCCTTACGTAGAGGAAAGAAAAAAATAGTTAACAGGTTAAAGAAAAAACAACAACACAGCAAACACGTTAAAGGAGCCACATTCCTTCTTGTAGGAGGAAGTAAAAAAGCCTCACAAGGGAACATCAGCCAAGACATTAGAAGCAACTCGGGATTTCGATATCATTTGGTAATTTCTCACTCCATCCATGCAAAAAATTGGTTGTTAATATAGAGTCCTCGGCTTACGACCAGTTGAGCCCAAAGTTTCTGTTGCGAAGTGAGACGGACAGTTGTTCAGTTAATGCCCCATTTTACGACCTTAAGTAAATCCCTCGAAAAAGAAACCGACCATTCATTTAGCAACCGTTCAAAGTTACGACGGCGCTAAAAAGTGACTTACACCTGGACCTCGTACTCACGACCGTCACAGCATCCCCTGCGGTCACGTGATCAAAAATTCAACCGACATGTATTTACGACGGTTGCGGTGTCCCAGGGTCACGTGATTCCCGTTTGCGGCCTTCCCAGCCGGCGTCCAGCAAGCAAAGTCAGGGGGGGAAAGCTGGATTTGCTTAAGGACCGTGTGGCAGAAAAGGTGGTAAATTTTTATTTATTTAATTAAGAAATTTAATGGCTGCCTCTCTCTGGGCAGCTTAAATTTGGATACGACTCACTGTACCATCTTGCCTAGCAATGAAATTTCTGGTCGTAAGTTGAGGCTTAGCTATATATATATATATTAGCCTAGCCTCCAAGGGATACATGCCTTTTTTTTGCCTCTACAGATGTCTACAACATCTGCTGGCAGGCTATGAACACCACCACAACTAGCATTTTTAAGCACACCTGAGACATTTTTCAAGGCTGCCGACTTCCCCAGGACATTTGAAAGAAATCAAGCCATTTGCTTTCCAGATTACCGCTCTGGAAGCATCCTTAATTGCTGCGATTATGTGTTTTGTTTTTTTTGTCCAGGGCTTCCGGCCCCTGGGGTGGGTATTCAAAATACGCTTGCCCCAAAGAGATATCCTTATTTGGTGCCCAACTTCTGAAGTCTGGGGCTCCAGGGAGCTTCTCGCCATTCGGCGTGGGGGATTGCAGCTCACCCCTGTTTAAAGACAAGAACAGGTGGCCAGCTCTCGGCCACCCCGTCGTTTCGTGTTTTTTTTTTTGCTTCAGCCGTTAAAAGAAGCGTCCTTCCCCGGAGATTTTGGCAAATCGGTTTGGGGGTCTCGGTGGCAGGCGTTCAAAACCAAATCAGTGCTCTGCTTCATTTGGCCTCCCATGGCTATGGGGGTCTCAGCACCACCCAGGATCAAATCTCCCCACCTTTGGAGCAATTCCACCTGGGCAGACAGACCCTAGTTGTGTGAGAGCTCTTCCAAGCTCTCCTCCGCTTGAGGACTTTGACAAAGGCCCACCGACTGCTTCTTTCTCCATGTTGCCCAGGACTAACCCCATGTCAACTTTTGATTGATTGATACCCTTGTCAACGTCTCCTTGCTCATGGTTTTGCCTTTTCCTGATTACCTTTCAGCTATTCTTCTCCTGACAGGCAGCATCGTTCTCGGGGGCTGGGGGACAGGGGCAGGCCTATTAGCGGTGGCAAAGCTTGCAGTTTATATTTTGGAGAAGGGAGAGAAATGGAAATGGAAATGGAAATGGGAAGGAAGGAAGGAAGGAAGGAAGGAAGGAAGGAAGGAAGGAAGGAAGGAAGGAAGGAAGGAAGGAAGGAAGGAAGGAAGGAAGGAAGGAAGGAAATGAGAAGGTGGGAAGGGAGGGAGGGAAAAAGGAAGGAAATGGAAATGTAGGAAAGAAGGAAGGAAGGAAGGAAGGAAGGAAAGAAGGAAATGAAAATGAGAAGGTGGGGAAGGGAAGGAGGGAAGAAGAAATGGAAATGGAAATGAAGGAAATGGAAATGAGAAGGTGGGAAGGGAGGGAGGGAGGAAGGAAATGGAAATGAGAAGGAAGGAAATGGAAATGAGAAGGTGGGAAGGGAGGGAGGGAAGAAGGAAATGGAAATGAGAAGGAAGGAAATGGAAATGAGAAGGTGGGAAGGGAGGGAGGGAAGAAGGAAATGAGAAGGAAGGAAGGAAATGGAAATGAGAAGGTGGGAAGGGAGGGAGGGAAGAAGGAAATGGAAATGAGAAGGAAGGAAGGAAATGGAAATGAGAAGGTGGGAAGGGAGGGAGGGAAGAAGGAAATGAGAAGGAAGGAAATGGAAATGAGAAGGTGGGAAGGGAGGGAGGGAGGGAAGGCGGCATTTCGACAGCTGCCCAGAGAGCTCCAGTTCTCTCCCCAAGCAAAGCAGATGCGCCATTTCATTGCGAGACCCTCCACCTTCTTCAAGGCTCAACAGAAGCATTAAGACAAATTCTTCTTCCCCCAGAAATAGGATCCTCCACCTTCCATTCCCATAAAAGGCTACCCATATCCTTCCTCCCCTGGGGTTGGAGGCTCCTGCACTCTCTCCTTGACTGTACAAAGGAGTAGCTTCCCCACCAGTCCTGCCCGCATGTCCTACCCCATCACCAGTTCGCTGAAGGGTGCCATCCCAGGCTGAAAATACCAAGGAAATGGTGAGTTTTGAACCAAGAATAAATTTAAAAAAACTTATTTCTGGAGAGGAATCTCCGGCTACTCTGCTTAGTGGGAGATTTGTGGGTCTTTTGCCGTCTTATTTCCAATCAGTTGGCAGGTTTTTTTTTTTTTTTAATGAGATTTGGCCCCTAACTGCAACATTCTGAAACAGCTGGAAGAGAAACCTCTGTAAAAAATATTTCCCTTCATCCTTGGCTGGACGGCTGAGTGGAGTTCTTTTGCCATATCATCCTCTTTCGTGGCCATCTCTATAAGAGAATCCCAGATAAGTTTTGTTTATCCTCTGCAGAAAAAATCCCTGGTTTTTAAGCGTTGCTTCTTCTCCTGACTGATGAGGTTGTACCATTCTGTGCCTCTGTATGGAAGTTCCTCCAGGCCAGGGGGCTGAAAACCTGTTTGAGTTTGCTTCACTTTATAGGTTTCTACAATGACTCCATGACCACAGTAAAGGTTTGATTCAATTCGACACTACAAAAAAGTGGCTAGTAAGGGAAACGGCGCAGGAAAGAAGGGGTAAAAGGGAAAAGCGGGTAAAAAAAAATTGCAGTCGTTTGGAAAATTTCTGAACATCAGCATGAATCAAAAACGTCTGTGTTCGAATTCTAAATGAAAAAAACCCGCAATCATTTAGTAAAAGGGGATAAAGTGATAGTTTTGCTGATTCCAAATTTCAAAATATATTTCCCCTGCATTTTTAGTAAAGGGCATATTTTGGTGTGTGCTATATGAAGCACACATTTTTCATTTTGTTTTGAGAGCTGAATGCAACAAAATTTCATTTTAATGTATGCTGATTAGCGTACAATTGAAGTGGTAATAAAGATTCTATTCTATTCTATTCAATTCTATTTCTATTTCCTATTCTATTTCTATTTCCTATTTTATTCTATTCTATTCTATTCTATTTCCTATTCTATTCTATTCTACTCTACTCTACTCTACTCTATTCATTCTACCCAACTCTACTCTACTCTACTCTACTCTACTCTACTCTGTTCTATTCTATTCTATTCTATTCTATTCTATTCTATTCTATTCTATTCATTCTACCCAACTCTACTCTACTCTACTCTACTCTACTCTACTCTACTCTACTCTTCAAAAATGCAGGGAACCTGCAACACTTCAGCAGCCGTCCTTGAGTCAGTAAAATAAGCAGAGAAGGAGATTTTATTTTCCCTTTTCTCATAATCCTAGAAACTGGGTTTCTTCAAGTGAGTGGGACTGGCAGTAGGCTGTGAGTCTATTGTCTACTGCTGACAATTGAAAATGATTCATTTTCTACTGTTTACCAAAATAAAGTCTCTCGGTATGTGTATGCAGGGGGTAGGGGTGGGGGTGGGGGTGGGGAAACGATCATATACACATTATGAGACATAAATGAGGCTTAATTGCCTATCTAAAATATTGCACACCCGTTTTGCCTTGTTCCCTCTCCGGACTTTTGATCTCTCTTTTACTTCCCCCAGATGAGACATTCCAGGCACGGCTGGGAATTAAATTTCAGGGTCACCTTGTGATGTTTTTAAGTAGATCAGGGATCACAATAGTCACCCCTGCCTTAGTCGAGGCCCTTTTGGATGACTGCAATGTGCGTGGGACTGCCCTTGAAGACCACCCAGGAGTTGTAGTTGGGTGCCCTGCAGTTCACCTGACTAACATCACTGGTGTGTGGGAACTGCACTGGCTTCCAGTTGCTGTCCAGGTGCAATTCAAGGTGCCGGTTATCACCTTGAAAGCCCTACATGGCACAGGGCTGGGTTTCTTGTGGGACCACCTCTCCTTGAGGGCATCTGCCCATCTTTACTAAGTCTGATAGGTCAGGTGTGCTCCTCTCTGCTAAGTGTTGCCATCTGACGGGACCGCTCCTTTGGAACAGCCTCCCACTGGAGATCAGAGAGACCCCCTATCTTTCTAGCCTTCTGGAGGGCTCTTTCTTCTTTAAATCTTCTTTTTTCCTCAACTCCCAAGGGCCACAGCTGGCCACCTGGGAGAAGCAGCGTCTCGGTCAACCCACCGTCTACCTTGTCCCCGTCTAACGTTCACACAGGCTTCCTTCCCCACCGCAGGCAGGAACGCTAACACCGGAGCAGATCACCGAATACAAAGGCATCTTTGAGATGTTTGATGAAGAAGGGAACGGCTTGGCGAAGACGGATGATTTAGAAAGCCTCATGAGCTTGATCGGGATCAACCCCACCAAGCGGGACCTGGTCAACATGGCCAAGGATGTCGACAAAGACAGTAAGATGGCGGCCTTCCCAAGGGGTTGCCTTGGGTTCCTAAAAATTTCTGGCCTGGCACTCTTTGGTGTCCTCCAGAATTTCAAGTTTTCTTGATCCATGTCTAATAATCTGGCTGTTACAGCTTCTTTGGTAGGATTGTCAGGAGTGTCATATGCAAAGACCCATCTTCCTGAGCCCTGCATATCCTTCCCATGTGCTTTCTTTAGCCCTCCCACCAGGAAAGACCTTCCTTCCTATTTTCAGAAAATAAGATTGTTTCTTTGGCTGATCTCCTTCCATTCCTGATCACCTGACTTGCATTTATAGCTAGACACAACAGCACGGCTGTAAATGAATGATTATGCAAACGCTCTGTTTCTTTGGGAAGGGGAAAAAGTTTTTTTTTCCCCCACTGAGGATAAATTGTGACTTCTTTGAAGAGGTTTATGCAAATTTCACCCAATGCAGAAGTTGCTGGAAACTGTAGACAGCCTGAGCCCCTTCCACGTTTTGAGCAAAACCAGCCAAAGCGTAATTTCCCAGAAGGCAAAATAAGCCTCCCTATTGATGAAGGATTACCAAAAAAAAAATAGATGGGCATCTTGCTTAAAAGTGTTAAAGAAAATGGGAACTTTTGATTTTAATATTAAAATACTTTTTTAACAGAACAAATCACATTGGAAATAGGGCCCAAAGCCTTGCAAACATGAGTTTGGCTGCAGTTCTGCTGAAAGATTAATCAAACTAAGCTCCGGGATGTTTTGCAGTATTCATGTTTAAAATCTCCTTTGAGCAAAGCTCAATTTGTGATCTTTTTTTGACACACCCCTGTGGTTTGCTATTGCTGTTTTCTGAGGTTTTCATTCTCTTTCGCTGCCCAGCTGACCATTCAAACTTTCCTGGTGGTCTCCCGTCCTCCTGACTTCTTAGCTTCCTAAGATGAGCCACAATTGAGATCAATCATTAACAGCCTTAAAGTAGGCTTAATATTCCTCTCTGTTCCATCTAGGGACCTCGTGACATTGCTGCTTACCGTCCTTCCGGGTCCCCAAACCTTTGTGGGAAGAATCCATCTCTGCAAAAAGATGCCAGCCACCCAAAAATAAAATTGATCAGAAGCAAGTCTAGGCAGATTTGACCTCAGTAATCTCTTTTTCCTCCAGAAAAAGGCACCTTCAACTGTGATGGGTTTCTGGTGTTGATGGGCATTTACCACGAGAAAGCCAAAAATCAGGATGAGGAACTCAGAGCTGCCTTTAAAGTCTTCGACAAAGAACATAAGGGCTACATTGAGTGGGACACGCTCAAGTAAGCAGCCAAAGGCATGAAGTGGAGCCTTCTGAGTTCAGACGCGGTGGCCCAAGGAGAGAACGTAAGTGGTACTTCAAAGCCTTCTCATCTTCTCTGCCATTTTAGGTACGTGTTGATGAACGCCGGAGAACCCCTGAACGAACAGGAAGCTGAACTCATGATGAAGGAAGCAGACAAGGACGGGGATGGGACCATTGACTACGAAGGTACTGGAAGCACAATCCTGCACATCATCCAGGGATGTCAGCCAAAAGGTTGCATTGAAAAATATACAGTTTAGAGTCGCCTCTACATAAATCGAGACTGTGTGGATATTTTAATTTATTGAAAGGTCCTGGAATGGATTAGACAATTCCTGGCCTGCAGGTCAACAGTCTTAAAATGTCTCGACACTAAAGGAAAGAGGACGGGGAGGGGAAAAAGAGAAGTGCTCATTCTTAACATTGAAAAGGTAACACAGTGCTGGTAAACAGCGATGGAGACTCTATGGATACATGTGTGCAGTTTTCATAACAATCATATGACAATACTGTGAGAAATACTGGCAACCTTTCCAATTCCCCAGTTAACAGTAGTTTAGAATGAAAAGCTCTTACTTCTCTCCAAGCTGCCTGTCAGAATATCTTCCTCTGGAAGAATTTAGATGCTGGCTTGTTGTGCTGCTGAGATACTGTTAATGCTGCACATCTGTTCCTCCATTTTAAACTCAGCGCTGTCTTCCAGCTCCATCTTTGCAGTTAGCTAGACTGGTAAGACTTTACTTTTAAAAATAAGAGCCAGAAATGAAACCAAGTTACAACAGCTGCCTAGGTTGGCTATAAACAAGTTGCTTAACTGCCCTGTTTCATCTTATGCAAAGATACAAACAGTCTCCCCCCACGAGATGTCTTGGGAGGTCAAAAGCCAGAATTCTGGTTAAAAGCTGAGAATAAAAGATCAATTGGGAAATTACAGGGAAAAGCAGGCAAGCAAACAGGCTGGCAATTCCTCCGATTGTCCACTAGACGGCGCCATCTGGATAGAAACGGATTTATTCCACAGCAAAATACATTTTGCAATAAACAGGTTGTGGCTTGAATTTCCAGGGACTTTCTTAGGTTTATTCTTGAAGATTTCAAATTGTGGGGGATTTTGACTTCTTTACCATTTGATTTCGTGCTGCTTTTAACTTTGAGTGGGTTAACGTGGGTGTGGAACAGGGGTTGATTTCGCAGGATAAATGACAACATACCCACCTTAGACTGACTGGGAAAAATGTGTTTCTCATGGCTGGCTGGGAGAATTCTGGGAATTGAAGTCCACATATCTTAAAATTACCACGGCTGGGAAACCCTGGCCCAGGGGTAGGCAACCTTGGCTCTTTTATGACTCGTGGACTTCAACTCCCAGAATTCCTGAGCCAGCATGGCTGGCTCAGGAATTCTGGGAGTTGAAGTCCACGAGTCATAAAAGAGCCAAGGTTGCCTACCCCTGCCCTGGCCTAACCCATCATCTAATGACAGCATTGTAACAGACCCTGGCGGCTATCTATTCTGCCTCTCTGCGTATACAGGTAGTCCTCAACTTATGACCACAAAATTTCCTTGCTTAGCCAGACAGTTGTTCAGTGAGTTTTGCCCCATTTTATGACCTTTCTTGCCGTAGTCATTAAGGGAATCACTGTTGCTTAGTAACACGGTCGTTAAGCGAAGCTGGCCTCCCCTTTGCTTGTCAGTAGGTCTCAAAAGGGGGATCACGTGACACCCCCCCAGGACGCTGCGACCGTCATAAATATGAGTCAGCTGCCAAGCATCTGAATTTTGATCACATGACCTGGGGGATGCTGCAATGGCTGTGAAGTATGGAAAACGGTCCTAAGTCATTTGTTTTTCCAGTGCTGGTGTAACTTTGAGCGGTCACTAAACGAACCCTTGTAAACCGAGGACTATCTATACAATCCTATCACCATCCCATGGAAACGAAGCGAGGTAGCCTGGGGATCTGGGCCACCTTCGGTTCAGAACGGCGTCCTCCAAGACCTTACTCGCTGGTCCACCAAACGAGCCACATGTTGTGTCATTTTGCCCAACAGAAGAAGGGCTAGTCCTGGGTGGAAAAATTACCCAGTCTGCCAAAGTTCAGCATCCTGTCCACATATTTGGGGGGCGGGGGGGGGGAAGGCAAGGAAGGACAGGGGTTTTAAAAAAAGGACATTTCTACCTTCTTGCTCTACGTTTTTTTTTCCTTCCTAGAATTTGTGGCCATGATGACGGGCGAGTCCTTCAAACTGACTCAATAGGAAACTTTTCGGTTCGTCTCTCCCTTCCTTTGATGATGCCAAGGGGGTAACCGTGACGGAACCTGGACGCCAAACAGCGGCACGCAGTCCCAGCCCTGGTACGCCGCAAGAGTCTTTTAAGCTGAGGACGATACAAAAAACCTCCTTGAGCTGAGACTACGCGATTTCAACCTTTAGTAGACCCACAGAATTTGTCCTCGCCGAGTTTTGTCAATAAAAGCCCGGGTCAAATTTAACACGCGGGGTTTTGGAAATAAATGGGTGACCTTGGTACTTTGCATGCACCCCTGTGTGTTCTTCAAAACTCCCCAGGAGTTGGTTGAGCAAAGGGGTCATCGTGTCTTCCGCTAAGCTGTAACCTGGTTTGTTAAGTCTTAGTCCAATGGATTGGGTGAAGCTGCCATTTTGGTATTAAACCAGAATGATGGTATCCACCCAGCCACTTAAAATCTATACAGGTAGTTCTCGACTTACAACAGTTCGTTTAGTGACCGCTGAAAGTCATGATGATGCTGAAAAACATGTGACCATTACAGCATGCCGGTGGTCATACGATCAAAATTCAGACGCGTGACAACTGACTCACAAATTTATGACAGCTGCAGTGTCCCGGGGTCATGTGATCCCCTTTTGCGACCTTCTGACACGCAAAGTCAAGGGGGGAAGGCCGGATTCACTTTACAACTGTGTCACTAATTTAGCAAACTTCAGTGATTCGCTTAACAACTCTTGACAAGAAAGGTCATAAAATGGGGCAAAATTCACTTTTAACAAATGTCTTGGTTAACAACAGAAATCTTGGGCTCAGCTGTGGCCGCTAAGTTGAGGACTACCTGTACTGTGAAACAATCTCCAGAGGCTTGAACGATTCAAGTGGAAAGAAACAACACAAACACACAAGTTCCTTAAAGGTTACGAGTAGTAGAAACTATTTCAGATTTGTTCCAAAATTTTCTGCCAGGAATTAGATCAATGGGGAAAAACTGATCAGGGGAGTTTTTATATAAGCCTTCTCCCAATAGGTTGATCTATATACAACACATATACACAGAGAGAGAGATATAAACATAAACATTTTTTAAGACGAATACCTAAAATACAAAACGCTTCGTGACCCAGCAGAATCCTGCTGGACGCAAAATAGGAAATCAACGGTTTCTTGGCAAAAAGACAGCGTCGTTCTGTAAATCCACGGCAGGAATGCAAATATCCCAACGCAGAGCTGACATCCCAACTGGACCCAGAAATATGTCCTTGGAGGAGACGAAGGAATCAGGACCGCAGGAGGCGAGAAACCATATTCCGGTTTTGTTTTGAGATAAAACAAAAGGACTTTGGTTTTTCCGAAAGAGTTTCCACCTTGGTACCGTGACAAAATTGCCCGGTTTATCGAAAGAAGAAGCAGGAAAAATTTAAAAAAAAAAAAAAAAAACAGGCTCTGGGTCCAAGCTTGGCCGTTACACAGCAACGAATCCCATATTTCAGCAATTTGCTAGAAAATCCAGTCTTCCCACAAGAAAGAGAGATTAATCTGTATTTGCTCTCATTTTTTTTCCTCCCCCCAACGGCAGGGTGCGGGATAGAGATCCTTCGGCCCCCTTTAAGTCCATCAGCCAGCCGTTTTCTGCTAATCCAATGCGCTCAAGGCAGCTAGCCTCTAAGGGGGTGGTCTTGTGACCCCCAAAGCTTTATTTTTCACCTTGGATAATTCAGACACGGACAGCAAGCATCTTGTTTCAGTCCTCTCAAAATGTCCAATGGCACCTTCTCAGAAGTGGCAGGAGATACCGATGGTGGTAGAGGTCCCTCAAAGCGAAGGCAGATGATCCAATGTCCCTTCTCCGTCCATATTCTCCTCTTCTCCTATCTAAGGGACCACTATGATTGCTCAGGGGAGGAAGTAGATGCATCCCCTGGGTTCCCCTGCACATCCATGGGGCAGCCTTCGGATGTTTCGGGCAACGTGGGAGCTTCGTGCTGCTCCCTCGGCGGGGCTGCTGGTTCGCAGGCACCGCTGTCCGGTTTCTGGCCCACTGAAGGAGTCTCGGCCTGGGACTTGGACATTCGGACGGCCTCGTCGTAGGAGGGGGGCATTTCTATGGCGTAGAGGCTGTAGGCTGGAGGACACGCCATATTCCTGTCCGGGTCTCCGTAAGGCAGCGAGAGCGAGACGTTGGGTGGGTACTGGAGAGAGCTGTAGGCTGTAAAAACAACGAAGCAGAAAGATAGATTAGGTCGTCCTGCAATGTTTGTTTGTTTTTTTAAGAACATTTATATGGCTGCCCAACTCACTCTTAGCGACTTTGAGCAGCTCACAAAAAGAATCATTCTGGAGTTTGGAGGTTTCTAAATCTAAATACTAGTAATAATAATAATAATAATAATAATAATAATAATAATTCACTCTCTCCCTGCAAGAGTCGGAAGAACAGGAAACTCCAATGTCAACAAGGACTTAGATAAGACTGCTTAGTTAGCCACAGCAACTTTTCCTGCTGTATAAATACTCTGAAGATTATCAGATGCTTTTTCAAACAGCTGGTAACCAAAGCAATGAAAGGAAGGGAGTATGGTCCCCACAAGTCAGGCCCCAAACTCTGGAGTTTGAGAGAACGTCAGAAAAAGAGAGGGCCGGTGGGGTTTACTTACAGGTAACGGTGCTGTGGGCGGTGCTGTCATGCTCCATGGGGATGACGGTGAGGTCGTGCGCGTGGGGCGGGAAGCTTTGGCGCAGTGGCTGCTTGGAGCGGCAGCAGAATTTGGCACAGCTGGCTCCGATCCCGCACATCAGGAGCACGAACACCGTGAGCAGGATAACCCTGCGGGGAGAAAATGGGAAGAGATGGATTTCCCATCTGTAAGTGGGGTTGGAGGGAGGGAGAGAAGGTAGGTAGGTAGGTAGGTAGGTAGGTAGGTAGGTAGGTAGGAAGGAAGGAAGGAAGGAAGGAAGGAAGGAAGGAAGGAAGGAAGGAAGGAAGGAAGGAAGGAAGGAAGGAAGGAAGGAAGGAAGGAAGGAAGGAAGGAAGGAAATTGAAAGCTGTAAGAGAGGAATTCTGGCTGAGGAATTCTGGGAGTTGAAGCCCACAAGTCATAAAAGGGCCAAGTTGGAAGACCCCTGCTTTATGAAGCCATTTTTTCCCCTATGCATGGGGAAGTTTGAAGTCACCCACATATTATTCCTTCTCTTGAATAATCACTGAGACTGTGGGTTGCAAGGCCCAGAAATGTGCAAACTTCCATAGGCAAAGAGGTTTTCAAAAAAGGCAAGTGTAATTGTGCATTTATATATGTGTGTGTGTGTGTGTGCGCACGCATGTCTCCTCCCCCCACCAATTATAGTCCTGACTGCCTGCTTGGGGGAAAAAAAATCTCATAAAACATTTGCACTACGATTAAGCAATCTGTGCACAGGGCACTAAGGCAGATCGCCAGAAGATGAAAAAAAAGGAAACAGGCACCCAGAAAGTTAGCGATTTAACATTTCTGGGTAAAACATTGCCTAAATTCTTCCTTAATGATTCACAAAAGAACTACCCTTTGTCATTTTATCATCTGATTCCTCTTCTTAGGTCAAGGAATATATATATATATATATATATATTAATCCAGCAAGGATGTTTTCTCTCATAATAAGAAAAAATGGTGATTGTCCAGCAAGGACTTATCAGTCACAGCAATGAAGGAAGCTGTAACTCAGGGATGGACAACTAAGACAACTTTACAACCTGTAGACTTCAACTCCCAGAATTCCTGAGCCCGCATGGGAATCTTTTTTTTTGTTGTTGTTTTTGGTCCTGGTTGCAAACTCTTTTGAGGGCAGCTGTTAGAAAGCTCCTAAAACAGCATCACCCACCCCAGCAAGGCCAAAATTGTAGAAGACTTACACAATGCGTTAAACCTGGGTTGGCAAGACACCATTTCTGCCTTCACACCGTCTTGTGCGGCAAAGCGCCTCGCAGCTTAATGGAAGGTCATGATTTAACCTTCCTATGAAGGTTCCCTACGACACTGGGAACCCAATGGCTGCTTCACTTAGGGGGCTCTTCTGCAAATTAAAGAGGCTGGGTGCAAACAAGCAGTTGCACCCCATCGGCTTTTAAACAATGCCCGTTTGGTTATTTTATTCTCAAGGCTTCCCCGGGAGCCGAGAGAAGTAGGCGGAAACCTGACCTCATCCTCAAACATGCCAAACATCCCCCAAAGCTAAGTCAGAATGAGCAGAAGGGCCCGGCTTCACTGCCACCACCCAGCCCTCTGAATCACCGCAAGGAGGGAAAACCACCCACTGCTTCTAGGTGAGGCAACTTCTCCAGTTTCTGATACGCTCAGCCCAGGATGTTGACCCACTAACGTGGTGTGTTTCTGAGTCACGCCCGCCCGCAGCAGGCAAGAATGTTGGCCAGCTGAGAAGAGAACCGATTAATTTATCCAAAGAACAAAGGCCGAGGAGGGCGGGCCCTAGGACCCAACCTTGTTTGCCTCTCTGGGGCAGGTGGGATGAGCCAGGATGAACCCTTAATTGTGCACCTCTGGATCTTCCAAACTACCAGAGAGGGTTGGAAACTCATCAAGGAGAGAAGCAACCTAGAACTAAGGAGAAACTTCCTGACAGTTAGAACAATTAACCGGCGGAACAACCTGCCTCCAGAAGCGGTGAATGCTCCAACCCTGGAAGTTTTTAAGAAGAGACTGGACAGCCATTTGTCTGAAATGGTGTAGGTTTTCCTGCTTGAGCAGGGGGCTGGACTAGAAGACCTCCAAGGTCCCTTCCAACTTTATTATTATTATTATTAGTCCCTGCTCCTGCCTAGGGTGAGGAATTACAAATCCCAGGGTTCCCAGCCATTACTGTAGGGAACTGGAATCCCACAATGAATCAATTGGTAAGTTTTCTCTGAATCTGTATACGTAGGGATACATCTACACAAACATAAACCCAGAAATATAACTTTTTCTACTCTGGTACAGGTTGTCCTCGACTTACAACCATTTCTTTAGTGTATGAATTTACAGGGGTGCAAGAAGTTAAATACATTTTTTTTTAAAAAAAAAGCAGCCTTTTTTCGGTGCAAATCGCCGTTTCGTAGCATCCTCTTTTGATTCTTTAAATAGCGGGAGGCACCTTTGAGTCCCAACTAATTGAATGTTTTGACACAAGAACCGTAGTGGGTAAAATCCTTTTTTTTTTGCATTCGTGCTAAAACTTTCAAAAACCGCAGAAGAGAACATCTGCAGCTCAAGGTTGAACTGTGGGGTCCTGGGTGCTCTCTGAGTTGGCGGTTTTCCCGCAGACGTTTCACGACCCAGCTAGACAACCTCATCAGTGCTAGAAGGGAGTGGGGCTTGCAGAGTGGAAGAGGAGAAGCACTGAGCGATCCCTCGGGCTCTCCGAGTTTGCAGTTTTCTTGCAGACCCAACTAAGCCACATTCACTTAACACTTACTAACACTTACTAACTTAACAGCTGCAGTGATTCATTTAACATCTGTAGCAAGAAAGGTCATAAGATGGAGCAAAGCTCACGTCTAACGGAACAACAGAAATTTTGGGCTCAACTGTAGTCATAAGTCAAGGACTACCTGTATTGTGCAGGTATCCCCTCTCCAAATACAGAAAGGAAAAGAATGTTTTGCTGGCTAAGTCTCCTTCTTGAGACTCTGGGTTCAAACCTTGATTTATCCCCTAAAGGCGTGGTTAAAACAAACCACATTTTAGCGCCCTCTTGAGAGACATCGAGGTCTCTCCGGTCTGGATTTGCATTTGGACGAGCTGTTGCTAAAAAGAAAGAGAGTTTCAGGAACGACAAAACTAAAACTTACCAAACGTACCACAAGCTCGTCCAGCTGGTCCCTTGTTCGGAACATCTGCAAGAGAAGGAAGCCGCCAGTCACTACTCAAATCACTTGATCCAACTCACTCACACAACCAGACAACAACCTGATCACCAGGGAGGTTCAACAGCACCCTTTAAAGAATTTGAAAGGCATATATACATGTCGTCCTCGACTTACAGCCATTCATTTAGTGGCCATTCAAAGTTCCAACGGCACTGAAAAGCATGACTTATGACCGTTTTTCACACTTACGACCGTTGCAGCATCCCCATGGTCACGTGATCAAAATTCAGACGCTGGGCACCTGGTATTTACCACGGTTGCAATGCCCCAGGGCAGGGGTAGGCCACCTTGGCTCTTTGATGACTCGTGAACTTCAACTCCCAGAATTCCTGAGCCAGCCTGGCTGAGCTTGGAAACCTCTCCCTTTCCCCTCAGCGTGGCTGGCTCAGGAATTCTGGGAGTTGAAGTCCACGAGTCATAAAAGAGCCAAGGTGGCCTACCCCTGCCCCAGGGTCTAGGTAGGAACTACAGGCACAATTCGCTTAGTGACTGTTTGAAGTTATAACAGCCCTGAAAAAAGTGACTTATGACCGTTTTTCACACTTAGGACTGTTGCAGCCTCCCCCATTGGCCAGGTGATTAAAATTTGGACACTTGGCAAGTGGCTCATGTTGATGATGGCTGCAGTGTCCCAGGAACCCGTGATCCCCTTTTGCGACCTTCCGACAAGCAAAGTCCAGATTCACTTCACAACTATGTGACCGACTTAACAATTGCAATGGTTCACTTAACAAGCGTGGCAAGAAAGGCCGTAAAATGGGGCAAAACTCGCTTTTAACAAATTTTGGGCTCGGCTGTGGTCGTAAGTCCAGGATTACTTGTACTTACTCCAAGGAGATACTTAAAATTTACTTACTCTTGATGGCTGGTACAGATGATCCCGCAAAAGGCAGGCACAGCCTGGTGGAGAGGAGAAAGATGGGACGTTTAGCACAAGAACAGGAAGACAAGAGAACGAATCCTGCATCTAGTTTGGTGGCTCTTAAAAGAGACAGCAGCTAAAACTCTGTTAATCTGATGCATCTGAGAACCGGAGTCAAGTACTACAATACTACTAATCCACAACTCGGATCTCCCCGAGAGGTTCCCAAAACCATACCCCGATATTCAAAGATTTGCTGCCTTGAGTTCTTAAATTAATTACTTTCTGGATCACTTTCTGTACTCTGAATCATAGAGTAACCCAAGGCGAGTTCAATCACAATCCAAACCTCTAAAACAAGCCAAAGTTAAGCGAGCATCGTTCACAGCATAAATGCAGATGCAAGCCTAATTTTTTTCAACCCTGATTGCTTGAAGGTGTGTGGACTTCAACCTGCCTGGGGAATTCTGGGAGTTGGAAGTCCACACCACCTGCCAGCAACCAAGGTTGAGAAACCCTGCATTGGCCTGAGGACAAACTCAACAATGTTGTGTGAACACAACGTATGCGCACTCCTGGACTTTTAATTCAAAACATCGGAAAGCAGGCTTGTTCTGGACTCCAAGCCCTGTTCATTCTGCCTTGAAGTTCTTTCCTAACCAGAGATTGGCTTGATTACAAAGAAAAATCTGCTGTGATTCACTCAACCTGAAATGCACATTCTTCACAGTTCTACAAAAAAATAAGAATAAAGAGACGGACTATTGAACACATTTATTCAGTTTGGACTATAAACTAACTTTACGCACCAAGGGTGGTGGAGGGGGGAATGCTTTAGGATTGTCAAGCAAACACACACACAGCACAGCTAAAAGAACAGCACTTTTTCCAGCGTTTTTTTAAGGTTTTAAAGGTTTTTTAAGGTTTTCATCAAGCCCTAGTAAAACCTAGTAAAACCTGCAAAATCTAATTTTTTATTTTTTTTTAGTTTTTGTCCGAGGCCAAACCACCCGCCGATTTACAAACTACAAGGGGGTGGATCAGCCAACTGCGAATGATTCCCAAAGTCGGAATTAAATATCGGTTCGGATTTAATCAATGGGGAGACAGGCTGGAGAAGGAGAAGAAGGAAAAAGGAGAATTTACCAGGCTGGATGACAGATTTAAGCCCGCTCTCCCTCCCAATTTTTCGGGTACTCTAAACCAATTTGCTTACAGGCCGGATTTCTGGACACGCTAGCAAAGGGGCGCCGGTTCACAAGAGACGCAAACCCGAAGGCAGGCCACGGGTGTTTCACGGGTCGTGCGAACCCAGCTTCCACCACCACCACCAGCAGCATCCTCCGGCGGGCGCAGAGCCACACTCACCTGTGCCCCGATCGCGGCTACCACGAGGAGGGAAGAGAGCGGGCGGGCTCGGCGGGCTGAAGCCATGGGCAGCGCGGGAGGAAGCGGCCCGGCTCGGCTCGGCCCGGCTCACCCTTCTCCAGGGCCGCCGAGGCAGCCTTTGTCTCCGCCACGAGCGAGGAGCGCCGCCGACCGCCCTCCGCGCAGGAGATCCAGCCAGAAAGAGGCGAGGAGGCGCCCGCTTGGCCAAGGGTACTGCTCGGCCGCAGGCCACGCCCCCTCCCGGCCCGGCCACGCCCCCTCCCCGCCGGCTTTGTTCTGCGAAGGAGCCGGCCGGCTTCTCCAAGCGGGCGCCCGCCGTTCAAAACGGGCTAGCTCCACGGGCGCTCCCTCTCTTAATCGGGGAGGGGGCGGAGGCTGGACCCATCTATCGGGAAGGTGGGGGATCAGGATGATGGTTTGGGATTGAAGGATGGCCGGATCTCTCTCTCTCTCTCTCTCTCTCACACACACACACACACACAGACAGACACAGACACACACAAGACACACACAAGACACAGACACACAGACACAGAAGACACAGACACACAGACACACACACGCCCGGGCTAAGTCTCTTGTGTCCAGTCTGAAGCTGGTGATGCCTTTTAATAACATTATGTGCGGCCAGATTCCTCCTGATTTGGGGCAACGTAGCCTCAATCGATCAATCGATCAATCAATCAATCAGTCTCCTCCTCCTCCTCCTCCTCCTCCTCCTCCAGGAAGCCCACCCCCCTGGTGTCCAGAACCATCAATAAAGAGCACAGCGTCTCCCTCCAAGCCCTGGGTCTCTTCCCCCGCTGGCCTTCCCCAGAGAGGCTGGGCCTTAGCTGTACTTATTAGCTATACTTATTCATTTCAAATATCTATATATAGCCACCCATCTTACATCAAAGCCTGGGCAGCTCCCAGCTGACAGTTAAAACAACAGTAATATATCCTCAGTTCCTTTTTTTGTAAAACAAAAAGGTGCCGGAACTCACACACGTCATACAACCTGCCTTGCCTACCCTACAAGGTTCCATCCCAAAAAGGTGCCGGAACTCCGTTCTGGGTGTTCTATGACAAAAAAAGCCCTGTATATCCTTAACACATACCCTGGATCAGGGGTCTTCCAACCTGGCCCTTTGATGACTTGTGGACTTCAACTCCCAGAATTCCTCAGCCAGGGAGTTGAAGTCCACAAGTGATAAAAGGGCCAAGTTGGAAGACCCCTGATCCAGAGTATGTGTTAAGGATATATTACTGTTGTTTTAACTGTCAGCTCTTCTCCATTACTTTTCCTTTCCTTTCCTTTCCTTTCCTTTCCTTTTTTGTATTTTTACTGAGACCACAGTTGGGCCAGGCAACAAAAGCATCCAGAGCGAAAGTTATTTTTTGATAAGGAGAAGAACAACGTTGTCCATTTTTCTAACAGGCAGGCAGAAACTGTCCTACCAGCCTCACCCTGTTATCTTTCGTTTATTAGCTCACCTGCCTCCCAGCTAGCTCAGCCCTGATATCTTTTCCTCCTTGCCTGTGGATATGAAATCCTAGCAAATACCGCCCCCCCCCCTTCGCCCTTGAGGCGGCAGAGAGTGAAAGTGAGAGAGAACGACTGTGCCAAAGTTGCTGCCTCCAATACTGGCAGTTGGGGGGCTACAACAGTCTCACTAGATGTGGTGAAACGACAATGCTTGGAAATGTGATTATTATAGTTGGAAAGCACAAGGCAGACCCCACAGCTGCCTTATTTCAATTCCTGAACCTTGTACTATATTTAGGACCTTACCGCCGCCCTCAGGTTTCAGTGGCTTTCCGCCTCTGGACGACGGTATCAAGTTCAATCTTGATTAGCTTTTGGAGCTCAACCACGGTTGGCTAGCTAGATCTTGTCACCAGCAGGTTGTCACCAACGGCCCAGCACATTTTTTTTTAAGCCTGTGTTGGAACTGCCCAAATGCCCTTTGAAAACTTGCTCTTTCATTTCCCTAAAACTACTACCCTTTTTGTTTCTGGCTCCCTGTTTCGGGGAAAAAAAACAACAACCCAGTGCTTGTGTGTTTCATAAAGTATGTGCTTGTTATTGTAGACTTCCCTGCCCCAGAACTGTGTATTTTATATCTGGTTGTGCTTTTCAAGAGCGACACAGATCTGATTGTGGGTTGGGGCGGACAGGAAGGCGGGAGCACACTAAAACGCAATGGAAAAACACGTGGTGATAAACTATTTTCCCCAGGTTTCAATATTCCCCTGAACTTGTTTGGCTGCTCAGGAGTCCCTTCAAAAGGGAGGAAATGGGGAAACTGAGGCCTGGCAGGCACGTGCCAGATCTGGGCAGAATGACATCCCTTTGTGACCGAACAGGAACTGGGATTTGCATATGTTCAAATCTGCAGGGACCTTTCAAAGGGAATTCCATTAAAACTTCAACCTACCCAGTCACGCTATTGGCGAGGTTAAGCAGCTTCTCAGACACTCCAGCAGGGAGTTGCAAAAATGCAGATGATCATAAATCACATTGTAGATCTAAAGAGAGATGACTGGCATTCCTGTTTGCCTTATCTCCCCCTTCAGGATCTTGACAGAGAAAAAGAAATGTAAGATATGCAAGAAGCCTCTATTAAACAAGGAAAAAGGGGTGTGCTGACATCATTCCTAGCCCTCTGCCTTAATTTATTATTTTTTACCCAGCCTTTATTACTCTGTAAGTAACTCAAAGAAGCAGACATACATAATACTCTTTCCTCCTCTAATTTTTTAATGTAGGTATCTATACTTGTGCCTGACTTTTGGGGGGGCGGGGGCAGCTAAGCTTGGTCCCATCTGCAATTCAAGCCTGAAACCCAAATTCTGCAGAGTTGAAAAAATGCAAGTCAAATTCTGCAAAGCTTAAGTTAAGTTCTGCACGAGCCTAATTTCTGCACAGAGAGCCAGTTTGATCTGGCCGTGAAGAAACCAAGTTAGAAAGTGGGAGATCATGAGTTCAAGTCCCCACCTGAGCCATGAAAGCTGGCGGAGTGACTTTGGGCAAGTCCCCCTCCCTCCCTCCCTCCCTCCCAGCTCAGCCAACCTCACAGGGTTGTGATTGTGGGGAAAACAGGAGGGGGAAGGTGTCTTGGACACGTTCACTGCCTTGAATTATTTGTAAAAAAATAATAATAAAGGCAGGATACAAATGAATAAAGAGATAAAATGACAAGCTCTTCAAATTTCTGTTTTGTTTCTGTTCTAAGCGCCCTGATTCTATTTTGTGTTTTGTCTGGCTGTTGTTTTGAGCTCCTAAATGGCAGGTCTGCTGGCTTAGTACAGGGTGAATCACATATAGATGGAGCTTCTAATCTTGGTTCATTGGGCAGCAAGTTTCTTCCGGAGAGATTTCCGCGAGATCATGAGATAGGCGAGGGGACTTTTTAAGAGACTGATGCGAAAGTTAATGGCTTATGAAAAAGTACACACAAGAGAGAATATTAATGAGCTGTTACCAGGAGCGACGCAAAAGCCAAGAGCATGTTATATCTAAAATAAACACGACTGGGAAGATGTGGACTCTTTTTTTTCCTCGCCAGGGTTCCAGATGGTGGGTTGTTTTGGTTGTTTTTTTTTATGCAGTCTTATTTGATTTCAATGGATTTGATTCTCAGCTAGCTACTTCTAGGACTGCAATGAGGTCCCAAGGTTTTTTCTTTCCAGTATTTCATTGGGGAGTTCAACTCTCAACTGTATTTTTAAACAGAGTACTAACAACTTTGCGAGTAACAAAATGTAGAGTTTTTTATTGGAGGGGTGGCCAAATTTTTTCTGAGGATAATTATTCCCTATGCTTCAGCATTTCCCAAGGCATCAACCACAGCCTGCATTCACTGAGAGTAGGGGTCTTCAAACTGGGCTCTTTTATGACTTGTGGACTTCAACTCCCAGAATCCCTCAGCCAGAATTCCTCAGACCCCTGAGTGAGAGATTCCAGAAGGGTCCTCTGCATATGCTCAGAAGCCGGTTGCTCTTATCCCAAGGCACAGTGGTGGCATAAAAAGCCCCAGAATTCAATAGGAATTATTGCAAAACGTGGCATCTGCTTTAAGATCATATGAGAGTAAGAAAAAAAAAAAAAAAGGGGGTCTTTTGACCAAACAGTGGATTTAGCATGAATCATTTATTTGTGTTTCCAAAACGTGAAAGCCTGCGATGCCAAAGGAAATGCTGAATAAAAATCCTGGTGATATGTACATATATATTTTAATGGGCAAGATGTTTGATCAACAGAAACTACAATAGGCTGAAAAGCAGCCAATCGCTATAGGTAAACATTATTTAGGTTATGTCATTAAAGAGAGCTGATTCACATCTATCCATATGGGTACAAGGTGTTGACTATGCCTCCTCTTATGAAACTGGAGATGACCTGAATTTCTTAGCTAATAGAAATTCTTCCTAGCTCCTATTATCAGCCTGCTCCAGGTTCCCACGAGTTTTATCTCAATCCTGTTTCTGTTCTTTAAATGTGTATTTTATCAGATTTTTCCGAGGGGAAAAGGGGAAAGCTTGAATTTCTTCCAGCATTCCTTCCACTTTCAGTTAGAAAAATACGAAAATGTTTCTAGTCCTCATGAAACATGCATTTCTGGGAAATGTCAAATGAAATTGCTGGTGCCAAATTGCAGACAAGCAGGTGATGAGTGAGTAAGTAAGGAAGGTATGTGTCTTCTTCTCTGTCCCAGATCGCAGCCTCTCCGTTGGGAAAAAAAAAATACCGTGAAGGGTTAATAATGTTGGCTTAGTGAATTAAGGGAGCCATTAACCATTTGGAACAGGAGAGACATTTCCCAACTGAAGTATGTAACAGAGATCATGCCTACAGATAACTGAATCTAATCAGAAGCACTGATGATGTTACCTAGTTTGGTAATGAAACGTCTGCAAAAAAAACCCAGTTAAGCTCAGAGAGCACCAAGGACCCCACAGAAAAACACTTACCACTTTCATAAGAAATTGCAGGAAATTTACTCTTCATCGTTTTGATTGCCGGCTGCTTGTGCTATTCATTCTCTGGAGCAGTTTTTTTTTCCCCCCATTTTTAAAAATCCCCACAATGTAGCATTTTTGTCAAAAGGAAAAAAAAAAGGAAAAAAGAAGTTACTTTAACCAAATAAACCGTCGTTTTTTTTTTTTTTGAAAACTAAAGGCAAAAGCAAAGACTACGGAAAGGAGCAGAGCCCAAAGACATTTTTGGCCAAGCTGATACCTACGAAGGAAGATTCTTGCAACACAAGAAACTGGCAAAAAGTCAAGAGCTGTTTATCTCACCGTTTTTTGTTTTCAACTGACAATGAGCAACCCAGGGCAAAGCATGTCCAGATCTCCTTGACAGACAACTGGAATGGATTATTCCTCTCCCGTTTCATTCGCTCCTAGTTGTCGAGAAATTGGACGTGTGAGATATTCACGAGATGAGGAAAATGAGAACGAGAGAAGAGGCAGCTGCGTTGACTTAATGCTATTAATTTTAATGCTGATTAAGGCAGTTTATTTTACACCCAGGTTCTGCCACCTCTCGATGAGAAGGGCTTAACCTAAATCTAATAAGATTCCAGAATAACCAAGTTGGGAGGGACCTTGGAGGTCATCTAGTCCAACCCCCTTGCTTAAGCAGGAGACCCTATACCATTTCAGACAGGTGGCTGTCCAGTCTCTTCTTAAAAGCCCCAGTGATGGATCTCTGGTGGCAAGCCGTTCCACAGATTAATTGTCCTCGCTGTTAGGAAGTTTCTCCTTAGTTCTAGGTTGCTTCTCTCCTTGGTTAGTTCCCACCCGTTGCTTCTCGTCCCGCCTTCTGGTGGAGAATAGCTTGACCCCTTTGCAGTTTCCTTCTTCTGCAAAAAATAGCCCGGAATGTGCACCTGATGTGGATGAAGGCAGGCCCGGTGTCGGAAGAAGAGAGGAAAGAAATGCAGCGTTATTCAGCTTGAAACAACGTTAAGACGATCAAACGGACCCTTAGGGGAGAAAAGGTGAGAGGCTTGCCTTTTCCGAGATGTTTCAAATATTTGTGACTTTCTACTGCTCTGGGGGTTGTTGTTTTTTTTGGTGTTTTTTTTCCCCCCCAGAACTGTCCGTGGCGGTAGAGGGAAATGATCTTTATCAGTGAGTTCTTGAATGGAAACGGAATTTAAGCAATTTTGCAAGATCAGGGGGCACGTGTCATCTACCGGATGCCCTGCGTGGATGCCCCTGTGACTATGTAGGGCAGATGGGGAGGGCAGCTGACCGCCAGGTTGCAAGAACACACAAGCCAGCGGTCAGAAGGACCCTATTGTAGGTAGCCCTCGAGCCCCAAATTTCTGTTGCCGTGGATTGCCCCTCCCAACCTGGAGAATCATACCTGGGGAGAGAAAAAAAAAAAAAAAGGTTAGGAGTCTTCTGTGCTTGGAGATCTGCAGATCTCTGCCACGTGGCCTCCACGCTTCCCTGCTCAAAACCAAAGGAAGATCTCAAATTGTTGTGAGAAGCTTTTTCAGAGTGGAGGGGGAAACCATCGTCCTCAATTACCCAGCAGGGACGGAGGGAAGCTGAAAGACACTACAAAGAGAAAGATGAAACAACGTTCTCCAGCATCTCAAGAAGAAAGAAAGAAAGAAAGAAAGAAAGAAAGAAAGAAAGAAAGAAAGAAAGAAAGAAAGAAAGAAAGAAAGAAAGAAAGAAAGAAAGAAAGAAAGAAAGAAAGAAAGAAAGAAAGAAAGAAAAACAGAAACCTCTTTTGGAGCGGAGGAAAACATTGGAGACACTGCCGGATGGATTTCCACACGACGTTTGTTTGCTTAACGTGACCTAGCAACAATTTATCGGGTTTTATGTAACACGCACAACCTTTTTAGCCCAGCCGTGCTGGATGCCAGTCATGGTGACCTAAGAACTTATTCGAATCTGAAAATATCTAAAGGACATCTACGTATAGGAGGAAAGGAGTTGGCTTGGCGCAAGTGGGCTGGGCTGGTTATGACCAAGAAAGCCTGCAAATCTTTTGCCTTTGAAAAAAAAAAAAAAGCACATTTTGCTTATTAATTGTAATAACAGCCTGCCGGGGTTATTTGTATGCAGAAGCCATGTCACTGACGGTAGAGGCTGTTCCAACTATATAATTAGGATCTTTTATAGCCTCAGCCAAAGTCTGCAATTATTCCCTGGAGCTAATCTCATTGGTCCAGTCTCTGGGATGAAATGCCCGAGCAGACCAGCCAGCAAAGTTAAACAATCATTAGTTGCTTTTTGGTATGATGGACATCTGTCTGCAAAAAGCCTGGAACAATTTGAAGAAAGGAACTCTTGTCAAAGCAATGCACAAGGCTGTTTCTGCTGGAGGACGTTGGTTGGTTGCTACACGATTCTGCATCCTGACGAAAAGGAGCCAACGTGGTTTGCAAACCCATGGTCTACGGCAGCGTTTCTCAACTTTGCCAACTTTGAGATGGGTGGACTACAACTCTCAGAACGGTGGCTGGGGAATTCTGGGAGTTGAAGTCCGTCCACCTGAAAGCCGACGAAGTTGAGAAATATTGCTTTATGAAGCCAACTAGGATCCAGGACTCTATGATCTGTAATTCAGATTGCCAATATTACACACACACAAGCAAGATCTTATATGGCATTTCTCCTCCTTTCAGCCCATTCTCAACCCCCAAAGATAACAAATTCAAGCATGCTAAGGTGGCCAATTTTATTTACCGACAAGATCAAGAAACAGAAATGAATGAACGGAAAAGCAATTTCTCCAATCCATCTGGAAGCCTTCTCTGCATGTTCGGGGGGGAAAAAAGGGAGCAACAGATACTGTTTGGCCTCAAAGCGTTCTAGAGGTATAAAACCGGAATTCTATTGGGGGTTTAAAACCTCCCATGTTCCAGATGGCTTTTTTCATAATGGTCTCAAGACGCACAGCTTCAGCTGGAGCTTCCTCCTGGGAAGATTTTCAGGTTGGAGTCTCTTTGGTCACGATCCGGCCCATGAAATAGACGCCGTAAACTTCCTTGACGTCACCTTTCACAATCAGTGTGGCCGATCCGGTTATAGGTTGATTGGGCTGTGGGACAACACAAAGGAGGGCCTGAATTGGGGGGGCTTCTGAAGGTTAAATCCTCCCCCCCGGACTCTTTAAAACAGTGCGTTGTCAACCTTGACAAGTTTTAAGATAGGTGGACTTCAACTCCCAAGAATTCCCCAAGGTGGAAATTGAAATCCACCCGCCTGAAGCTTGCCAAGGTTGAGAATGGCATGCCAAGACTTTAAAGTATTTAAAGCAGTATTCCAGTATTTGAAAGGCTGCCACAAAGAGGAAGGTCGACTTGTTTTCCAAAAGCACCCAAAGGCAGGACAAGAAGCAACGGGTGGAAACTAATCAAGGAGAGAAGCAACCTGAAATGAAGGAGAAACTTCCTAACAGGGAGGACAATAGCCACCAGAAGTTATGGGTTCTCCATTACTGGAGGTTTTTAAGAAGAGACTGGACAGCCATTTGTCCGAAATGGTATAGGGTTTCCTGCCTGAGCAGGGGGTTGGACTAGACCAGGGCTTTTCAACCTGTGGTACATTAATGAGTGGCAGGTGGTACGCAGCCCTGCCTAGCCAAGTGTAGTGGGGAAGGGAAAGAGCCAGCACAGGCAAGGACTTACAGTGAGAGAGTCCTCTGGAGCTGCAGATTTTACTTATGAATGGAGCCATTTGGGGAGGCTGCCTTAGCCGGCAGCCAGTACTTACATTTTTTCTTCTTCTTTAAGTGCCGGCTGGGCTCCTTACTTTCCTTTCTAGCCAGTAGCTAATTCTTAAAGGGGAAGTGCCTTTTTAACGTAGTTCACTCAGCAGCTTGTCTTTTGTCTCTGGAGGCCTTTCCTTGTTTGATCAATATATGGAAGAGGGAAAATATGGGGGGGGTTCAAATTCTTCCTTCAGAAGGAGATGGGAATGAGAAAAAGGGAGGCAGGGAAGGGAGGGAGGGAAAGAAGTCCCGCCTTAGCACTTGGCCACCAGCAGCTCTGCCATTGACTTTGCTTGTCAAAAAGTTGCAGAAGGGGATCACATGACCCTGGGACACTGTGACCATCATAAATATGAATCAGTTGCCAAGCATCCAAATATAAATCACATGACCCTGTTGCTGCAATGGTCATAAGTGTGAAAAATGGTCGTAAGTCATTTCAGTGCAATTGCAACTTTGAACAGGGGTTTTTTTTTGTCACCAAGTTTTTGACACCTTGCTAGGTGGTACTCGAATACTGCCATATCCTAAAAGTGGTACAATCGGTAAAAAGGTTGAAAAGCCCTGGGCTAGAAGACCTCCAAGGTCCCTTCCAGCTCTATTCTGATTGAAGGGAACGAGAACGCCAGCAATTAACCTCACTCAAGTCGACTTTGAAGGGTGTCAACCTACATCTGAGCCAGCAGGGGGCACCCAGGAAACAAGGATGGATTTTGTCTGCCCACGTTCCACCATGCCTTTGACCGGGTCCAGGCTGAATCCTTTCAGCTGCAAAACCTGTAAACCTTCCCAGGTGAATTCAACGTTCTGGGGAAAAAAAGAAAAGAAAAGAAAAGAAAAGAAAAGAAAAGAAAAGAAAAGAAAAGAAAAGAAAAGAAAAGAAAAGAAAAGAAAAGAAAAGAAAAGAAAAGGTTCCAATGGGTGAAAACCTCAATCAACCAAATCCCTGAAATAGACCGGCATAAAAAGACAAGCCAGCAAGCCAGTACTACAGGTAGTACTCGATTTACGACCTCAATGGAGCCCAAATGTTCTGTTGCTAAGCGAGATGTTTATTAAGCAGGTTTTGCCCCATTTTACAACCTCCCTTGCCACAATCGTTAAGTGAATCGCTGCAGTTGTTATTAGTCACACGCTTGTCAGAAGGTCGCAAAAGGGGGAATCACGTGACCCCCCCCCCGGCATGCTACGACCGTCATAAATATGAGTCGGTTGCCTGGCGTCCGAATTTTGATCGCGTGACCCCGGGGGGGACGCTGCGATGGTCGTTCAAGTCTGAAAAACGGTCACAAGTCGCTTTTGCCTTTATAACTTCGGTCACTAAACAAACTGTTACAAGTCGAGGACTAGCTGTAACGCCGTACGTAATAAAGGATCCTTAATCTGAAACGGGAAAATTAAGGGTTTCCCCCCCTCCCCCCCCAGGATGTCATTATCCCAGGATGCTGCCACTGTTGTAAACGCAGGCCGGTTTCCAAGAGGCTGAATTTTGATCACCTGACTGTGGGGATGTTGCGACGGTTGTAAGTATGAGGACCGATCCTAAGTCCCCCCCCCCTTTTTTAAACCCTGTTGTAAGTTCAAATGCTCAAATGTTGAGGACCAACCTGTATTGCATCCAAACCTTTAAGGTGGAAGACGGCAAAGGATTTCCCCCCCCCATCCTCTTTTATTTCTGACCAAGTCCCCTCCTGAACCCCACAATTAGCTTTGATAAATGCTTGCCCCCCCCCCCAAGACTGCCGCACCTTCTTTGATGCAAACTGAGCGGTCCGAATGGCTCCGACTTTTAATTCCCGCACTGCTGAGATAAACAAAGTCTCCGACTGTACACACTTCAGGCTGACCAGGATGAAGTTGGTAGCTTTCTCAGCTTCTGCAGAGATGCAATTTTGTCCATCAGTGATGGGAGGAGGAGGAGGAGGAGGAGGAGGAGGAGGAGGAGGAACAGGTCAGATTAAAAAAAAAAAGAGATACCTCGGAAAAGATCTCTTTGGGTATCCTTGGTATTCCTTCCCATCCAACTGCCTGCCGGACCCCAAACTTTCCCCCCTGCAGTTTCTAAGCCAAACATGAACTGAGTTTAGCCCTCTTCAGGCTGCATCACCTGCTTTGGAGGCCTCTTCGCTGATGGGGGTCAGCACAGCCAGCGATTCAAAGGGGACGTCCAACGGCTCGCCACCTTCCACGTACATGATGTGGTTCCTTGCTGCCCCCTTCAGCTGTATCACCCGGATAATCTCCTGCAAACAGCTTGAGGTTTCTAAAATGCCTCTCCGTCACCTTCCTATATTATCCCAATCACCTTTCCCAGCTGAAGGAGTCTTTGAAGGAAAAGAAGGCTTACGAGAGCCTACTCCCTTTAAAATAACATTTTTCCACCTTGGGGAATTGGAAGATGCGTGGACTGAGGAATTCTGAGAGATGAAGCTCACACATTTTAAAGTTCCCGAGGTTGAGAACAGGTATAGAGGGTCAGAAAGCCTTGAAAACACACCTATATATCTCATTGCTCAGCCCCTGGGTCACTTGGAGGTCATCTAAAGCAGGGCTTTTCAACCTTTTTACCTATTGTACCACTTTTAGGATATGGCAATATTCGAGTACCACCTAGCAAGGTGCCAAAAACTTGGTGACAAAAAAAAAACACTGTTCGAAGTTGCAATTGCACTGAAATGACTTATGACCATTTTTCACACTTATGACCATTGCAGCAACAGGGTCATGTGATTTATATTTGGATGCTTGGCAACTGATTCATATTTATGATGGTCACAGGGTCCCAGGGTCATGTGATCCCCTTCTGCAACCTTTTGACAAGCAAAGTCAATGGCAGAGCTGCTGGTGGCCAAGTGCTAAGGCGGGACTTCCTTCCCTCCCTCCCTTCCCTGCCTCCCTTTTTCTCATTCCCATCTCCTTCTGAAGGAAGAATTTGAAAAAAAAAACCCATATTTTCCCTCTTCCATATATTGATCAAACAAGGAAAGGCCTCCAGAGACAGAAAAGACAAGCTGCTGAGTGAACTAGCTTAAAAAGGCACTTCACCTTTAAGAATTAGCTACTGGCTAGAAAGGAAAGTAAGGAGCCCAGCCGGCACTTAAGGAAGAAAAAAAATGTAAGTACTGGCTGCCGGCTAAGGCAGCTTCCCCAAATGGCTCCATTCATAAGTAAAATCTGCAGCTCCAGAGGACTCTCTCACTGTAAGTCTTTGCCTGTGCTGGCTCTTTCCCTTCCCCACTACACATGGCTAGGCAGGGCTGCGTACCACCTGCTACTCATTAATGTACCACAAGTGATTCGCGTACCATAGGTTGAAAAGCCCTGATCTAAAGAGAGAGTCTGAGCACTTTCATCCAACCTAACTAGAAAACACCAGGCTAGGAAAAAACCAATCTCATCACTCTGAAATTGGAAAGTCTGAGGATCCTAAGGAGAATGTTTTCCTCTGTCCACCTCATCAGCTTTCCTTTTATGTCACATCGTCTTCATTACCTTTCTGAACGCAGGGACACTGCTCTGATTAAGCCCACTCCCCGGGGGAAGGGGGCGGGGGAGAAATTCAGGGATAATGCAGCCGACCCTAACCTGAGCTCACCTTATCAAAAAGCAAGATTTGGATGCGGTCGGAATAATACAAGCTTTCGTGATCGGGGCTGAAGGTGACGGTGAACTCTTGAGACTTTCCAACCCCGATAATGCCTTGCATTGGGAAGACACTGAAGACACTGAGGCCACTGTAATTTTGCGTACCTGGGAAAGGGATTGGTTAAAAAAAAAGTCAGCAGGAAAGAGACTGTCCTTCCCAGAGCAGTGCTGAAAATACAAGAACAAATAGAAAAACCAGGATATTAACCAGTTGAGCCCAAGGAAAAACACTTAGGACTCAACCAATCAGGAAACTAAACCCATCCCTCTTAAGTATCCGAGTCATTATTCATTTGCATTGTTCGTTATTTCAGACGGATAGATAGATAGATAGATGATAGATAGATAGATAAATAGATAGATAGATAGATAGATAGATAGATAGATAGATAGATAGATAGATAGATAGATAGACAGACAGACAGACAGACAGACAGACAGACAGACAGACAGACAGATAGATAGATAGATAGATAGATAGATAGAAGAGAGAGGATAGATAGATAGATAGATAGATAGATAGATAGATAGATAGATAGATAGATAGATAGATAGATAGATAGATAGATAGATAGATAGATAGATAGATAGATAGATAGATAGATAGATAGATAGATAGATAGATAGATAGATAGATAGATAGATAGATAGATAGATAGATAGATAGATAGATAGATAGATAGATAGATAGATAGATAGATAGATAGATAGATAGATAGATAGATAGATAGATAGATAGATAGATAGATAGATAGATAGATAGATAGATAGATAGATAGATAGATAGATAGATAGATAGATAGATAGATAGATAGATAGATAGATAGATAGATAGATAGATAGATAGATAGATAGATAGATAGATAGATAGATAGATAGATAGATAGATAGATAGATAGATAGATAGATAGATAGATAGATAGATAGATAGATAGATAGATAGATAGATAGATAGATAGATAGATAGATAGATAGATAGATATAGATAGATAGAAGAGAGGATAGATAGATAGATAGATAGATAGATAGATAGATAGATAGATAGATAGATAGATAGATAGATAGATAGATAGATAGATAGATAGATAATTATTGCCATATTTTTTTCCATGAAATTTCTCCTGCCACCCCAAAAAGAGCTGTAATAAAAATAATCTACCATGATACTCCATGTAACTGGAACATGTATCCCTCTGGAGAATTTGTTGAAATATGAACCGTAACCATGCCACAACGTAACCCACACCTAGCACAAAATAGCCCTCAAAATGGGGCCCTTCTCTTACCAACTACGTGCGTTTCTCTTGGAATGCTCAGGAACGGGGGAAACGTCTGCAGCTCTTGGTATCTGTCCGGAGAAAGAGAATCCAAGACGATAGAATATTTCAAGGCCAAAGGAGAAATGTTCTCGATCTGTAAAAGAATCCATAAAATTACCCCAAATTTTAAGCTATTTTTTTTTTCTAGGTAAAGAGTGCAGATGCTGTTGGCCTTTGGTAAAAACGTGGTATTTTCTTTTTTGGGGAATTCAGAAAGAAAACAGTGATGGGAAAGCTAACTTAACCCAGGATCTAGAAATTTTTGCCAGCTGTCATGGATGAGAAGTTAGAACGAGTTAGAACAATTAACCAGTGGAACAACCTGCCTCCAGAAGCGGTGAATGCTCCAACACTGGAAGTTTTTAAGAAGAGACTGGACAGCCACATGTCCGAAATGGTATAGGGTTTCCTGCCTGAGCAGGGGGTTGGACTCGATGACCTCCAAGGTCCCTTCCAACTTTATTATTATTATTATTATTATTATTATTATTATTATTATTATTATTATTATTATTATTATTATTATTATTATTATTATTATTATTATTATTATTATTATTATTATTATTATTATTATTAGAACAGTAATATGGTTTAGATCAGGGGTCTCCAACCTTGGCAATTTTAAGACTTGTGAACTTCAACTCCCAGAATTCCCCAGCCAGCATGGACACCCCTGGGTTCAGAGGTTAAATATTTCAGAGAATCTTTGTTCCCAAAAATGGACCATCTCTAATCCGGGGAAACTTCCCACCATAAAAAAGCTTCAGAAGTTTATCACTCATAAAAGATGTAGGTTGTTTGATGAACCAGACAGTGTTGTTTCGTTGCTATTGTTATTTTTGTTACTTTTATGAAAATCTGCCAAGGGAAATTATTTTGCTTTGTAGTCTAGATTGATCTTGAGGTTGCTTGTATCATGTCATTTTTTTTCCCCAATTTTGATTTTAAAGATGACCCTGCAAACTTTTAATAGGATTTGCTTGAAATCCCCCAAAGATTAACTAACTTATTTGATCAAAAATTGCTAGATCACAACGGATGGCATCAGCAGGCTGACCTCAGCTTACGTCCAGAGGCTTAAGTAGGTTTAAAGGGGGTGACGGTGGCTAGAAGAAATCTGAACAACAACAACAACAACAACAACAACAACAACAACAATAATAATAATAATAATAATAATAATAATAATAATAATAATAATAATAATAATAATGTAGCAATTGTACTGGGAAGGGAAACTACCTGAAAATCCCAAGGGCAGATTTGAGAAGCTAATAAAAAAATATCCTGGATAACAGCAATGACAAATTTCTTCATAGCCTTGCTAAGAAAATAACACAGGTATCTCCACAAAAATAGCAGTTGAGCAGGCGCCCCAGAATCACAACACTGAAAATGGTGTTTTGAAAGCACTGGGGAGCTTCGAGATGTCATCATACATATTTGCCAGCTGCACCACAAGAATTCTGCAAAATGAATCATGGTTGTCCTTCCGAGAAGACTCGACTTAGTGGAAGAAGGATGACTGGGTTTTCCCGCCTGACACTTCGCCTTAATGGGTTGTGTAAAGTTTGGCGTTGTTCAATCACCGTTTGTGGCTCAGCATCTTAATAAGGGGTATATTCATGGCTTAAAAAACAACAGGGTGAACCCCAAGAGTCGCCGATTTTACAGGTGATCCTCGTCTTACGGCCACCATTGAGCCCAAAGTTTTTGCTGTAAATCAAGGACGACCTGCATTTAGAGACCCTAGCTAATCTGATGAGAAAAATGGAATTTCTCTATTCGGTTTCTTAGCCACTCATTAAAAGTTGGCTTACCAAGTGGTGCCATTTCCCTGCCGCTTGCAAACAATCACGGGTAACTTCCCCCACTGATTTGGCCTGGCTTGCCAAACAGCGACAGGACAACGTTCTGACTTCCTTGGAAAGGAGCCTTTTAAGGCGGTACCTTGAAGACAGAGGTGGTGGTTTCCTTGGAGACTACATAGCCCATATTCAAGACATCTTCTTCCAGCGAACATGCAATGGACGTGATGACTCCCCGGCCGGTCAAGGTGAGAGTCAGGGTGGCTTTGTCGGTTCGTATATCAAGGATTTCAAAATACTGGGAAGAGAAATTTCAGGGGAAGAGTGGGGAATGGAGGAAATGGTCAGTGAAACTCAGTGTTTCTCAAGCTTCTCCACTTTAAGAGGTGTAGGTGTAGAGGCTGTGCCGGCTGGGGAATTCTGGGAGTTGAAGTCCACGCCTCTTAAAGTGGAGAAGCTTGAGAAACACCGCTGTAAAACATTAAAAGTGTGACATGGGAACGAAGAAACTCACCGACTTACTCTCCTCGGGACAAAAGGAAAGGACTAGCTCCCGGGATTCCCCTTCTCCGAGTGAACAAATCGGATTGGCCAGCAGAAAGGGTCCGAAGGGATCGAGTAGGGAATACCCCAGCTGAAAAATTTAGTTCAAAGAACCCACAGCACAAAGAGAAACAGCTAATTCCTGACCTCGGACCACGTACACAAAAAAGCCTCTGAATGCTTCTCCTCCAAGTTGATGCTAACGGGTTTTAGGAACCGAAAGCTGAGTTTGCATCTTTCCTTTTTTTTTTTTCCTCCTCCCTCCCCATCCTCTTTCCTTGCGTGATGTGGCTTTTGAACTGTAAGCCTATAGGTAAAGGTTTTTTGTTTTTTTCTTCACTGTTACTGTTTCTAAATCTTTCTGGTTAAAAAAAATAAATAACTCAACAAATTATTCTTTTTTTTAAAAAAAGAAAAAGAAAAGCCATCTAGTGGGAAAGATGGCGGAGCATCAGAGACGATAGTTCAATTAAAAGGATACCACCAAGTGTTCGTTGGAGATATTCTGGATCTCCACTTCTTTCTTGATTCTGTGCCCTGTGTGAAGGTAATAAAGCCAAGAGAGGACAATTTTAAAAGGAGGACAAGGTCAAGGAGCCATTTTTACATGGGTCTACAAAAAATATAAACTATAAAGAATTTTTTTTTACTGTGCATGTACCAAAGCAAGCAAGCCACCAAACCAACTTTGGGAAACCTGCAGCCTACCGGATGCTGCTGATCTACAATTCAAAGCTTTTGCTATTGGTATTTCTAGAAATTACTAAGTGTGTATGTGTGTGTGTTTGTGTTTCTGTCTCTGGATCTGTGGATCACAGATTCCTTTGCAGTAGGATCAGAGATCAGCACGGCCTGATTTAGGCTGTAGGCTTGTTTCGTTTTCTTCACTGCCATTGTCCCAGGAGTCACACAATCCCCTTTTGTGACTTTCTGACAAGCAAAGTCAACGGGGAAGCTGGACTTACTGAACAACCGTGTGACTAACTTAACAGCTGCAGTGATTCCCTTAACAACTGGGGCAAGAAAGGTTGTAAAATGGGGCAAAACTCTCTTAACAACTGTGTCGCTCAGCTGTGGTGGTAAGTCAGGGACTACTTATATACTGTACCTTTGGCCTGCCCTATACAAACTCTTGTGTTGCTCCAATATTCCAAAATGAGAGATTTTGGTTTTTTTGTTAAAATACATGCTTATAAGGCCATTGACAAGACTTGTGGCTCTCCACCAGGAAGCATCAAGGTTTATGAATTAAATTCTGCCAAGGAGAGGGGGGGTGGGGAAAGAGAATCCAAAACGAGGATTTCGTACCGACTGCAATGTCCCCAAAGTTGAAAAAAGTTCTCCCGTTGTTTGAAGTTACCACCACGACTGGGGCGACAGAGGGACAATGCAGCTCCAAGTACAAAGTATTGTAAGGACTGTGGAGAGAAAATACATTTCAGTTCAAAAAATGCAACAGGAAGGATAACGGCTCACAAACACCACAAGATCGTCAGAAGGTTTATTAATTCAGCAAAAATAGCTGATCAAAAGGCCAACTCTGGTCTTGAGAGAAGATTCTGAACTCAAGAGAAAATTAAAAACATGCTTCTGCGGCCTCATATGGGGTGTGTGTGGCACAGAGGAGCACTCAGTCGTGGGGCTGCTCGGTGCCCGGAGAGCCCACCCTTTGCCTTTTAATTAACGGCACTCAATTATCCGTGTGCCCTTTTAAAGTTTTAATTTTTACACTCTTTCGTGTAAAAATTCTTTACTGCACACCACCTAAGATGGGCAGTTCAAACACCTGAGATATAGATAATATACATATATATATATATATATATATATATATTAGCCAACCAGAAAGCGGCACGATCTCGTTGAGGAATGAAGCCAGGCGAAAGGAAAATTCACCCCTACTAAATCTGAAACCCGGTTTAAATCGGAGCAAAGCAAGCCGGGTCCCTTCATTACATGGGGATGCAAATGGAAGGGAGTGTCCATTGCAAAGAAGAGGCAGGCGGTGTGCGAGTTTCATCAGCCAGGGATGTAGCCAAAGCAGCAGACTTTCAAACTCAGCACCTCCCGCGCTAGTGCAGTGGTGAAGCATCCCTCGGCCCGCGGTGGGTCTTCGCATTCTGCGCACGGCTTACCTGAAGTTCATGTTTTCGGCCGCTCTCTTCTCGTCGATGTCTCCGCTCGCCACGAGGCAGGGTATGATGTACTTATCAAAACGGCTGGAATAGCTGCGGACTAGGTTCAAATGGGCCGCAATGTACTCTTCGGAGCTGGAGGGGGGAGAAGCCAAGCAACAGCTGGTCAGCCCCAAAGGAGACCCACGTAGCACAGCCAACTCCTTGGGGGGGGGGGTCAAGGCAAGTCCTTAGCAGAGTAAATGTCCCTTAGATGTTCTCTGCTACAGGGGTTGCCGAGCTTCCATGTCCAGGGGCAGCCTATCTCTAAATATCAACGGCAGGGTAGGGCGTGGGGGAGAGGGCCAGATGCAAGAGACGGTTAAGGCTTCACCTCTTCGGCATCAAATCCTTTTTTGTCCTTTAAGAGAATTTTTGGAAATAATTTCCTGATCGTGGATCTGAAGAAGAACGGAGAAGGAAGGGAGGGAGGGAGGTACAGATTAAAAAGGGCGATCTGAAGGGATCCGGTTCATCTTGTGGCCAGATAAGGGGAGGAGGAGGAGGTCACCTGGGAGGGGACCGTCTTGGGTTTGCATGTCTAAAGGGGGACCAAACTGAAGCCCCGAGGCCGGTCAAAGAGGACGGAGTGTTGGCCAGGAAGCAGGTTTTGCATCCTCACTCTGTGGAGACGTCTTCTGGGTTGGGGGCTTCGAAGGGCTTGATGGGGCTCTTGTCCTTGGAGGGCTCAGCCAGGAAGGAGATGCTGGCTGTCTTCTTCCCATCTTTCCGTCCCAACATGGCCACCTCCTCCTTCTTCTTCTGCCACCGAAAGAAGAGCAGACGGGAACGTCAAGGCCTCCTGTCCCCATGGCAGCAAACCACGTAGAGCAACTAGAGCTCCCCCTGGTTCCTAGTCTTGCTTCTGGAGATGAAACCGAGCAACTGGGACCACCAGGTTTTTTTTCAGGGTAGATTGAGAAACGTTCCCTCCATCTCCTCCAATTCCATCTCCTTCCCTCCCTCCCTCTCTCTTCCCTCTCTCCTTCCTTGCCTTCCCTTCCTTCTCTCCCTCCTTTCCTTCCCTCCCTCCCCTCCCCTTCCTCTCCCTTCCCTCTCTCCTTCCTTGCCTTCCTTTCCTTTCCCTTCCCTCTCTCCCTCCTTTCCTTCCCTTCCTCCCTCCCCTCCCCCTCCCTTCCCTCTCTCCTTCCTTGCCTTCCTCCCTCCCCTCCCCTCCCTCTCTCCTCCTTTCCTTCCCTTCCTCCCTCCCCTCCCCTTCCTCTCCCTTCCCTCTCTCCTTCCTTGCCTTCCTCCCTCCCCTCCCCTCCCTCCCTCTCTCCCTCCTTTCCTCCCTCCCCTCCCCTTCCTCTCCCTTCCCTCTCTCCTTCCTTGCCTTCCCTTCCTTTCCCTTCCCTCTCTCCCTCCTTCCCTTCCCTCCTTCCTTCCCCTCTCTTTCTTTCCCTTCCCTTCTGTTCTCTCCTTCCTCCCTCCTTTTTCCTTGTTTTCCTCTCCTCTCTTCTCCTCTCCTTCCTTTCCATTGGGGCCATTCTGTGACTCTCTTAATTATACTATTGGACTTTATTACTTTTACTGGGGGGGGGTTAAATGAAATAAGTATTACACTACTGTGACGAATTGCTGGTCGCTAATCTTTGCACAAGATCCCCTTCCTCACTGTTCAAATCCAGCTCACCTGATATCCCCACCAGCTAGATCTGTGTGTGTGTGTGTGTGTGTGTGTGTGTGTGTGTGTGTTTGCACCTTTGCCGTTGTGGCCATTTCCTCGGCCAGGAGGAACTAACAGGAAGCGATCTGCACCACTCTTCTGTTGTTTACCTGCATTTCCAATTCTCGGGCTCTTTTCTCCATCTGAGCTTTGATTTCGGCATTCTGACACAATATGTTGACTGCCTCTTCCCTGATCAATTGATCGGGCAGTGCTGGGTGGAAGGAGACATCAAGCAGGCATTTCTGGACGTCGGAAGTGGACAGAAGGGAAAGAAATAAGGAGGGGAAAAACAACTCACAAAAAGCAGAAATGACCAAGAGACATAAAACCGATAAACCAGGCAGGAAATGAAACGGCTGCAGCCCACAAAAACATGTCATTCTCCTCTTAGCTCCCAACGAGATTTGTAAAAGCCCCAACGAAGAGGGAAGAAATACATCTGTCTGCTAATTTTTAGGCTGACTTGATGGCAAAGTCCCTTCAGACACGGCGTTTAGTTTTCAGAGGGTGGTTTTCATCGGCAGGAATTACAGCCCAAAGCAAAAAGCTCCCCGAGCTGGTTGGGATGCTGGGGGTGGGTGATATCTTATTTAAACATGTTCAGAGTTTACCTTCCCAGGCAGGACAGTCCCCACGCATGGGATGATGATGATGGGAGAGTCTTCGGGCACGAGGAACTGGAAGGAAGTGGGTCCAACCGGGGCGATTTCCCCCTCGCCGATTCGCGGCATGGTGTGAGTGAAGTGGCTGATCCTCTCGTGAGGGTTGATGATGAAGAGGGTGGCGGCCGACACGTCGTCCAGGGCCGTGGCCGGAAACTGGACGAAGGAGTGGGAAAGCACAAGGGGCGGGTGGACGCCGACAGCCTTGCAGGACAGCTTGAACTCCCTAAAATTGGCAAACAGGACTGAAATGTTTCCGGGTCACCGTCGTACTCTTTTCGAAGAAGCGGCGTGACAAAGTGGGCAGTTTGTCACCCCCTTCTGCAAACGAAGAGAACTCCCCACTGCTTTGTGGCATCTGCCTGGGGTAGAACTGGACTTAAAACAGGAGGTCTTCGTGTTGCCTTTGAGGGAAAAAGAAAACTCCTAAGGGTGGCTAAGAAAATTTAAACCCAGTAAGATAAATAAGATAAGATAAATAACCTTTATTGTCATTTTTATATTGTGGGCACAATGGCACACATAAAAAATGAAATTTAGTTGCCCGCTCTCAGAGTGAAACACATACATGACACACACCTAAACATACTATGTACAACATATATATAGACCCACATCCCTACATATGCATAGCAAATAAATATTAAATACTGTCCATCTTGAATATATAACGCAAGGAGGAAGCTTGAGAGTTTGCAAGGTTAATGCTGTATGGAATGAAACTATGGCTGAATCTGGATGTTCTGCTACGGATACCACGAAGCCCCCTCCTCCCAGAAGGTAACAAGGAAAACAGGTCGTGAAGAGGATGTGTAGTGTCATTAAAAACAGCAAATCTTCTAAAGGTTGGATCGATCCACACAAAACGTGTTAACAAGTGATGGAATTATCCGGCAGGTACATTTGCAGGCTATGTTTCGTTCGTTTTTAATCTGGGTTTATTTTGGCTTTAGCATGATAAGCAAAGCTAGCCTCTTGGTGTGGATTGTGGTTCACCCTTTTGGAAAAACCCAGAAAAGAGGTTACTTTGCTGATGTGATGTGAGATCCTACTGGTTCATGCTGGACTACAGTTCCCAACACTCCCAGCCAAAGGGGGCGGGGGAACTGTAGTTGAACCCCCCCCTAGAGAATGTCCTTGGTGAGCTAAAAGTGTCAAGTATGAGTTCAGTATCCCTTTACAGGCCTGGAATAGACAGGATTTGGGCGTCTCTGGCTGGCAAATGTTTTTCGTAATTGTTTTGTTTTAAAATATTATTCCCCGAATAAGGCAGCATCGCTTTTGAAAATGATCGACAGTAATTGGCAGTTGTTTGGCCTGTTCTTGGTTTGTTTCCCCCTGTTTCAACACTGTTTTTTCCTTCCTTGTCTGCGGAGTGATTAATGGCTCGGATGGGTTGTGTAAAAACCAACCAGGAATTGTCTCCAAACAACACACAGATCCCTATTTGGATGTTGTTCTAGAGTTTAAACTAGAGGTGTAAAAACCAAGCCAGCAACAAATTACGGTTTCAAACTGGGACTTCGCCTCCTACAACAAACTTGCATTTCAATCTCGTGGGAAGCCAACAAAATCAAACTAGAATAGAATAGGAATAGGAATAGGAATAGGAATAGGAATAGGAATAGAATAAGGAATAGAATGGAATAGAATAGAATAGAATAGCATAGAATAGAATAGAATAGAATAGAATAGAATAGAATAGAATAGAATAGAATAGAATAGAATAGAATAAGAAATAGATTAGAATAGATTAGGATAGAATAGAATAGAATAGAATAGAATAGAATAGAATAGAATAGAATAGAATAGAATAGAATAACAGAATTGGAAGGGACCTTGGAGGTCTTCTAGTCCAACCCCCTGCTCAGGCAGGAAACCCTATACCATTTTAGACTACTTCCTTAGGTTTTATGGTTTTGATTGCCACGTTTTATGGGAAACCATTTTATTGTCGAATGGTGTGATCAACAGATATTCTTATCTGTAGAAGCTTCTGGGCTTTTGGAGAGGAAGGGCCATCTACTGATAAAATAAGGCAAATAAGAATAACTTAGCACAACGTGAGACTTGAGCCACTGAAAGTCAAAAACCTGCTGGTAGTGAGGTCAGTGTCTTCAAAGACCCTGAATCCAGGTTAACAAAAGTGCTGCATTTGCATCATATTCAAATAAATAATCGTAGAATGGAAGGGCAGGAAATGATAGCAGAGGTCATTTAGCCCAAACCCCGACCCAATGCCAGAAGCTAAACAGGGAGTCCTCTGCTCTAGCCAGGGCTAGCTGAACCTCAAGTGGACCTCATTCCAATTCAGGGATCCCCCAAAATCGTTTTGCCCAGCGACATCACAGACTCGGCAACTGAAGCACACACATACCTGTTGATCTCGGTCTTGCAAATCAGTTCAAAACTGTAAACTTTAGCCTTCTTGGCTTTGAAGATGACATCCAGACTCAAGCTTTCCAGAGGCAGGAGTATTCCAAACCCATCGTTGGGCTGAACCTCTACAAACTTTCCAAATTAGGAGAGAGAGAAAAAATGACCAAAGGAAAAGTATTAGAAAATGGACAATCTTTTTTTTTTTTTTTTTAAAGGAACATCCTATCGTTTCCAAGGTATAAATTATAGACATTTTACCCTATCAAAAGGGTTGTTTTAAAACTTGGTTCTCAGAATTCTTATACATTTAGTGAGATTACAAAGCAAAAAAGGAAACGGCTTGACCATTGTATTGACTATGGACATCTGCTGCCCCCCCCCCATTCTACATAAGCCAAGCTGTTAGTCCTCATGGCTCCTTTATATTTGCTTTAAAGCTCCTTCCCACGAGAAGTTAAAAACACCAGAAGTTATGACGGATCAGACTAAGAATGCCATCCTGGGACAAGAAGCAGTATTTTTTTACCTTTGGCAGCTCGACGAAGCCAAACTCCTGGGGCAGAATTGCTTTGTTGGTGAGGGTGATTGTTGTCCGAACGGCTTCGTAGATAGAGCAGTATCCAAAATCCACTTCGGCTGGGCTGATCTCCAGATCCGAAGTGGTCAGGATGGCGTGCATGGTGAATTCAACCGGCTTGCTCTAAAAACCAGGAAATGAGGCCGAACGGCGAAATGATCAGAATATTACATTTGAACAGGGGGAAAGAATCCTGGTTTGTCCAGAAAGAGACAGGAGCTGGCTTGTGCTTACAGAGCAAAAAGCCAAGTTTGGCCTGGCTGACCTGTTCGGAGACAATGATAGTCATGGGGGCTTCCAGAACTCGGGTCCTCTCGTCAAAGTACTTCTTGGCATCTTTTGAAAGGGAGAGTCTGAAAGAGAAAGGAATGGGGTGTGTGTGTGTGTCCAGGCTGAAGGAAGTTGCTAAAGCAGAGGGTGGGCAACTATGGCCCTGTGGACCTGAGTTCCTGAGCCACACGCATGCTCCATGAATCCCACATTGTGGTTTGATTTCACAGCCCATCCAAAGTGATTTGCCTAGCAGAGCCTCCCACTTGTGGAATTAAGAGAACTAGCAATCCTGGTTTATTCAACATCCCACAGCCAAGCAGGGCTTAGTGCAAAGAGTCATGTGACAGAAAAAGGGGCAAGCGTATCACCGGAATAAATAGAAGTAAAGAAATAAACGGAGGAATGGAACCTTCCATTTTACAACCTGCAAATAATTCGGGGTTACGTGTTTTCAGGTAACCGCTTCCCATCCAAACAACTACGACACGGGAGATTTCTCTCTTTCTTTTGTCTTTTTTTGCAGCACAAATTATTAAGTCTGACGGAGTGGCAAAGCAGATCTTTTAAGCCTCGATTCCGCCCGGGGGATTTCAAGACAATGCTTTCACTGCTTTTTCTCTGCTTTTAAACAGCCAGGAAATCCTTCTGCCAGCTTGTGATATTAAACAGGAGCCGACGATAAGCCGATGCTGTATTTACTGCTCTTTTTTTTAAAAGACCAAGAGATTGCTCTGCTTTCAGGACAGTATTTTTGGCTATAAATAGAACTTAAACTTGCACAGTAAATCAGTATGTGAGCTTCCGAGGTCCCAGCTGTAGTTAGCTAAGAAGGCACCCATCTCGGGCAATCTGTTCCTTTTGACGTTGATGTGAATTAATTAGCAGCCATTCTGAGTCACCTTCGGTGGGAGCGCGGTGCCGCACGGATGAAGCCGTGTTGGGCCCCCCCCCAATGTCTTGGCACCTCCACTCACCCCTCAACTGTTCCCACTCAAGTGGACAGTAAAGGATTTGCTGCTCAAATCCACACGCCTTCTAACCGCTCTCCAAAACGAGAGTTTCACTCAGCCAAAGGAATAAAAAAGGACCTCAACGGTGGAAAAGCCCGAAATTTCTCTTGCTAAGCCAGGCAGCTGTTAAGTAAACTTTGTCCCATTTTTACGACCTTTCTCGCCACAAGATGCGAATCCGCTCCGGCTGTTAACGTTAGTAAGGCGGTTGCTAAGTGTTAAGCTTCCCCACTGACTTTTGTTTGTTCAATGGTGTGGCAAAACCGACTGACTTAGCGACTGTGCCGCTATAACTTAACAGCCGAAGTGATTCCCTTAACAAGGGTGGCAAGAAAGGGGGTAAGACGGGGCAAAATTCACTTCGCAGCTGTCTCACTTAGCGAGGGAAAGTTTGGGCTCAGTTGTGGTCCGCAAACCGAGGACGACCCATATCCTTTCGGCCTTTCCGTGGCGTTGCAACTCCAAGCCTCCCAAACTGGTGAAAGGAAGAAGCTGGGTTTCGAACACAGGCCCTCCTCAAAGAGAACAGTGGCTGAGAAAAGAAAGGCACTGGGAAGTTAAAGCGGGACGTGCCGAAAGGAGCCGGTGCATTCCTTACCTTGGCAGGAACTTCAACTGGACGCTGAAGGAAGACTGGGCTTGGATATAGCCCGTTTTGGGCAGCAGTTCCACGTAGCTAGCCAGCTCCTTGCAAACTTCAAACTTCAAGCGCAAGGCGCTGGTCGCTCTGCAGAGAGGACGGCAAGAGAGCAGAGAGGACGTGTGGTCCTTGACTTACCACCACAATCGAGGCCAAAAATCTATGTTGCTGAGTGAGACATTGGTGCAGTGAAGCTGAATTTCAGACCCTCGGAATCCAGGGTGAGATGAACCCAGAAACAATTACTCTGTATTTGTAATCTTATCTTTCGTCCCGGGGAGGGTGGAAAGACAGAAACACTCCAGCAAGATCTGTCTCATAACTCAGCTATTTGTCACCTTCGGAACCTGAATTTTGGAGATAACATCTTCATTCCCTTCCAACTGTGGGGAGAAAAAAAATCTTGGCAGGGTTTAAGGTCTAGTAAGGAACTGAGAATATGTACGGCTTCCAAGAGACATTGTTTAAAAACACACACACACACACACACAAAGGAAACAAAGGAGAAGAGGATAATCTAGCATACGTTTTTAAAAAGCCAATCCTATTTGCTCGCGTTCAGAATAGAACGTCAAACGGCGAGGATGAAAAGGAAATTAAAAATAGCAGGGCTCAGAACGTCTTGCTAGCTGAAGCTGCAGACGGAGAGAAAGGTGGGAATTGCTGCGTGCCGGCAAAGACAGCAACACTTTTCGGAAAAAGCCAACACTGCGGGCGCACGGGGTCTTGTCTTCGGAAAGCCAGCCCCGTTTGTAACTTTACAATTCCTTGCAGTTCCATTAAAAGTTTGCTTCTTTCAAGCAGCCTAAGATTGCACACCTGTCCTTCAAAATTTAAAAAAAACAAATGGCACAGTGTTGGGCTAGAACTATATTAAACACTGCTCACCTGCTCTTGACCATGATGCAGTCCTGGTAAAGTCGATCATACATGCAGATTTTCAGGTCAACTGTGGGATTGCACACCTGGACCGGCACGGCCATTGAGACGGCGACGACCCCAATCTGCAACTAAAGGTAAATCTGTGAAACCTCAAAAAGGGTCCAGAAACGTCGACTCTGGCACGTTTTTTATAAAAAGCACCATCCCAATTTTCGTGCTTGCCATTGTTCTTACCAATAAACAACTTTCTCGTTTTTCTTTCACAGCCTGCTTGTGGATAATTAGCTCCCAGGGCTAACACCATCTTGTAGTTTGTTTTAAGTTCTTTTCCTTAGCTTAAGGAAACGTGGATGCTCTTTTCCTTAGCATCACTCTACACTGTAGTGCAAGTTCGGATTCTCACTGATATATTTATGATTTTGTAAGATGCGTTTAATCCGACCTTCACCACTTTGTAAGTAAGGTGGAGAATGTCTGTGGAGATTCTCAATCGTCCAGGCCGTCGCTGTCTCAAAGGGGCTTTTTTTCTTCAAAAGGCAACTCACCTAATTTGTTGGCTCTGTTCTGAACGTATCTGCAGCAGGGGAGGGGGAGAGAAATTAATCCCACCACTTACTGGTTTGCAATCTGGGTTCTCAAAGACAATCTCCAAGTCAGCCTGGACGGTCCCGGGAACCACAGGTGTGAAAATAATCTGAAGTTTGACAGAGCTGAAGGGCCCAATATCGCCCTCAGTTACCTGCAGGTAAGCAAAAGGAAACAATCCTCAAAGACGGTTGCTGGACGTTAAGTAGTTCTGTTTATTGATAACTTTCAGCAAGGGCTCTTTTTTTCAGATTCTTAAAAGATGTTTTAAGCGGTTTTATTCTACCATTTTCTTATTGTGGACTCAAGAGTGGAAAAATAGAATAACAGAGTTGGAAGGGAGTTTAGAGGTCCTCTAGTCCAGGGCTTTTCAACCTGTGGTACGCGTACCACTTGTGGTACATTAATGAGTGGCAGGTGGTACGCAGCCCTGCCTAGCCAAGTGTAGTGGAGCAGGGAAAGAGCCAGCGCAGGCAAAGACTTACAGTGAGAGAGTCCTCTGGAGCTGCAGATTTTACTTATGAATGGAGCCATTTGGGGAGGCTGCCTTAGCAGGCAGCCAGTACTTACATTTTTCTTCTTCTTTAAGTGCCAGCTGGGCTCCTTACTTTCCTTTCTAGCCAGTAGCTAATTCTTAAAGGGGAAGTGCCTTTTTAAGCTAGTTCACTCAGCAGCTTGTCTTTTCTGTCTCTGGAGGCCTTTCCTTGTTTGAGCAATATATGGAAGAGGAAAATATGGGGGGGGGTTTCAAATTCTTCCTTCAGAAGGAGATGGGAATGAGAAAGAGGGAGGCAGGGAAGGGAGGGAGGGAAGGAAGTCCCGCCTTAGCACTTGGCCACCAGCAGCTCTGCCATTGACTTTGCTTGTCAAAAGGTTGCAGAAGGGGATCACATGGCCCTGGGACACTGTGACCACCATAAATATGAATCAGTTGCCAAGCATCCAAATATAAATCACATGACCCTGTTGCTGCAATGGTCATAAGTGTGAAAAATGGTCATAAGTCATTTCAGTGCAATTGCAACTTTGAACAGGTTTTTTTTTGTCACCAAGTTTTTGACACCTTGCTAGGTGGTACTCGAATATTGCCATATCCTAAAAGTGGTACAATCGGTGAAAAGGTTGAAAAGCCCTGTTCTAGTCTAACCCACTGCTTGAGCAGAAGACCTTATACAGGGATGGGAAACTATGGCTGGCTTAGGAATTCTGGGAGTTGAAGTCCACAGGCCGTAAAGGGGCCACCCCTGCCCTAGACCATTCCAGTCAAAGGGCTGCCCAATCTCTTCTTGAAAACCTCCAGTGTTGGGGCAGGCACAGCTTCTGGAGGAAAACTGTTCCACCAGTTAATTGTTCTCACTGTCAGGAAATTTCTCCTTCGTTCTAGGCTGGGTCTCTCTTTGATAATCCGCTCTTGTGACTGCCCACTTGGAAACCACACAACCTGGGTCCATCCACGCGTGCCACCTTCGCCCAAGGCAGACCGAACAAGTTCTCCATCGTTTTTGTTACCTTGCCCAATTTTAGTTCGCAGATCTCTTCCGGGGGGTCTTCCAGGGGGCTGGCATCTGGAGAAACGGGTGGGATTTCCCCAGCAGTCTCCATCTCAGACGCTGCCTGCGGCTCTTGAAAAAGGAAACGGAGGAGAATCAGAGACATTATATCCACCACAGGGCTCTGCCTAGCATAAAAATGCTTGCACGGCCCAGTGGTCCATACACTTACTTCTTGTAATAGATATGCATGTAGACCTCAACTTACAACAGTTCATTTATCAAACCAAGTCAGGGTTTAAATTAAACTGTGAGCTGTGAAGTCTTTTCAGAAAGCCCCACCCGTACCTAACACTTGCTCACTTGCAACCGTTTTTCCTACGTTTTAGCCTCTAGTCCTTTGGCTGGTAAATGGCTTTGCTTAATGCCTCCTCAACTCTGTGCTACCCCAGTTGTGTATTTGTAATGTGTGTGCATGTCAGTCATGACTCCTGGCAACTGCCTAGAGCAGGGGTAGGCAACCTCGGCTCTTTCATGACTCGTGGACTTCAACTCCCAGAATTCCTGAGCCAGCCACGCTGAGGGGAAAGGGAGAGGTTTCCAAGCTGAGCCATGCTGGCTCAGGAATTCTGGGAGTTGAAGTCCACGAGTCATGAGGGGGCCAAGTTTGAAGACCCCTGGTTTAAATATTTAAATATTTTTTCCTCACGGTCACGTGATCAAAATTCAGGCATTTGGGCAGAGGTAGGCAACCGTGGCTCTTTTATGACTGGTGGACTTCACCTCCCAGAATTCCTGAGCCAGCATGGCTCAGCTTGGAAACCTCTCCCTTTCCCCTCAGCATGGCTGGCTCAGGAATTCTGGGAGTTGAAGTCCACGAGTCATAAAAGTGCCGAGGTTGCCTCCCCCTGGCCTAGTCCATTGTTTCTCCACCTCAGCAACTTTAAGACTCAGAATTCCTGAGCCAGCCATGCTGAGGGGAAAGGGAGAGGTTTCCAAGCTGAGCCATGCTGGCTCAGGAATTCTGGGAGTTGAAGTCCACCAGTCATAAAAGAGCCCCTGGCTAGAGAAATCCCTGCAATTTCCTTGGCTTTTCAGAACTGCTTTGCCAACTGTCGCCTCCGTCCCAGAGCCGACACAGAGCGACTGGCCCAAGGTCACCCAACTGGCTTCGTGCCTAAGGCAGGACTAGAACTCAGGGTCCTCCGGTTTCTAGCCTGATGCTTTGACCACTGCAGCAAACTCTCCCAGGTGTGAATGGAGGAAAGGAAGCCCCATACCATTTGTGGTGGCCACAGTGACATCACTATGTAGTTTCTCCAAGAGGGCAGCGTTTGGAGTAACTTCTTCCGAGTGGGACAGACACACGGCGTCAGTTCCTATACTGTAGCTGCTTTTCTCTGCGCCGAATAATTCACCCGCAGCAGGGTTGACCTAATCGGAATATGGGAAGGACGGGCGGCTTTGTTGAAAACAGTCCAGTTCCAATTATTTCCCCAGATGGACCCTCAACGTTTGAGGCTATGCATCTCCAGACCGAATTGCACTTCCCATCGTGATGACAGAAGACGAGATCCACCAGCATCGGCTAAATGTTTCGTGTCCCAGAACGGACATTTTTAGTGGGGGGGTCAAAAAAAAACCCCACCACACGCCAGAATATCTCCTTACCTCGGCGATATTTGCCAGCTGGTTAGGAAACGGCACGTGGTAAAAAAAATAGATGGGGAAAAAAAAAATAGGATGCAGTTCATAAGCCGTACCAAGCCATCACTTAGTTATTTACGGTTTATTAAGAAGCCACAAGTGCCTGGATGTGCAAATAAGACTAAGCTAAACCCAACAAGCCAAATTACGGTTGAGCAGGTTGCATAAACCAAGCAAAAAAACTGCATGGACTGAAGGGGAGGAAAAATATATGAAAAAAATTGGGATTTCACATCACTTCAAACTTTCAAGCATCTTCTCTTACTGCCTAGATCCATGAATCTTAACAAAGAAACCGTAGCAAAACATTTGCTGCTTCTGATTCCAACGTTCAGGAAAGAGACCGCCTCAGGAAATCTGTTTCGCTATTTCTATCCTAAATTATTTCCGTTCTTCTCTTCCCACCGATCCCTTCAGACTTCGGCTTCACTGCAAGCGATCAGGATGGGGATGTTCCATTTAAGGAGCTGAGGGTGGCACCCTTTCTGGTCAAATTCATAAAATTAAAGACACCTTTATTTAGTTGGAGCAAAGTTGTGCAAGGACTGACTTTTTGGAAAGGGCTCCCGAGCAGGCCAAAAGGACCTTGAAATTGGTCCTTTCGGGGTGGGGCGGAGAAGGAAAACGGCTACTGCTGGCTATTTTTAGATGGACTGATGAACGGAAGAGGTTAATGCAGATTTACCGGCTTCTCGGTGGAAGGTAGTGGCACTGTGCGCGGAGCCTTGGTGTCACCTAATTTTCGGAGCCGGAACCGTGTCCCCAAGGCCCCGTCATTCATCAAGGTGATGGTCCGTGAAATGGTCTCCCCAACCACATGCATGCCAAAATATATGAGCTCTTTATCTAGGGACAGCTGAAAAAAAAGAGAAAGTGGAAGGCGTGGACAGGGAAATAATTTAATTTAACGCCACAGGGGCAATCAGGAGCACAAGTGCTTCTGCCTCGCTACAGGAAGTCCTCGAGTTACATCCATTTGCTTAGCAGCTATTAAAAGTTACGACGTGACTAATCACCGGCCCTCACACTTACGACCCACAGCGTCCCCATGGTCCTGTGATCAAAATTTGGGCATTTGGCTATAGATATATATTTATGATAGTTGCGATGTTCCAGGGTCCTGTGATCACCTTTTGCGACTTTCTTGGTCGACTTTTGACTAGCAAAGTCAATGGGGGGAAGTCGGATTTGCTTAGTGACTGCAGGATTCACTTAACAACTGCAAGGGATTCGCTTAATAACCCTGGCAAAAAAAAGGTCGTAACGTCAGGCTGTAACAACCACCTTGCGTAGCAATGGAAATTCTTATCCCAATGGTCATAAGCTGAGGATTACTGGACTGCCTCTTCAAAATGCCACGTAAGTTCATGGCTTGGAGTCCACAATCACAACTTATTGGATGGGACGAGAAGAGCCAGTAAGATCGAACGCTTCCATTTAAAAAAAAAGAAAAAAGAACAAAATCTTAAATGGCAACTTAAGAGAACAGTCCCTTGACTTGACCATCTGTAAACGCCACAACTCAAAAGCTTTGCAACCTGACAATGACCAAAATAATGTACTTCCTGAGGGTGGGAAGTTATGTCTGCAGATGTGTGTGGGAGACACACAGATGCACACAGACACACACCTCTCATGGGGAAATGGTTAAGGTGCTGGACTTGGAGAGGACAAATGGGCTTGCTGAATCAAACTCTGCCAGTGGTTCTACCTCAGCCCCAGTCCACCTCGCAGGGTGCTGTGGGTTCAAAACTGGAGGAGAGAGGATCTCACCCCGAGTCCCTGAGGGAAAGGCCAGATAAAAATCTAACAAAGAAATAAAATAACACTGACACAGAGAGAAAACTAAGCTCCTGCCCGTTCTCTGTATTCATTTATTCTTTCGCTCGCCTTCACTTTTAAATATATTAAAAGGGAATTTCCTGCCATGTGTGACAAAGGATTTAAACGTCTCTGGGTTTATTTAGCACAATGCTTGCCATCCTCTATGTAGTGTACCAAAGCAGATAAAATTTTCCTCTCCTGATCCTAAGGCAAAATCTGGACCTACCACGCATTTCTTGGTTGAGCTCTTCAGGGGAATGGAAAAGGATCCAGTCTGGGATAAAAAGGTGACTTCTCCTTCAAGATCTTCATTTATCTGAAAGAAAACCAGCAGATACTTTTATCAGCCTGAGAAATTCACCTCACCAATAGCATAACATTTCTCCACAACTCCACGGCCACAAGTGAGCCCAAAATTTCTGTTGCTCAGCAAGAAGGGGGGGGTCAAGTGAATTTTGCCCCGTTTTACGCCCTTCCTTGCGGCTGTTAAGCGAATCCCTGCGGTGGTTGTGAAGAGTTGTCCAGAGTTGGACCTGGCCTCCCCGTTGACTTTGCTTGTCGGAAGGCGGCAAAAGGGGATTGTGTGACGCAACCGTCATAAATGACATGCCAGTTGCCAAGTGTCACCCTGCAATGGCCGTCGAGTGTGACAAACGGTCACAAGTTCCTTTCTCCAATGCTGTTGTAACTTTGAACGGTCACCAAGTTGGATGGTTTTGTAGGTGGAGGACTACCTGCGACTGGCTGAAACGCAGCAGCGAGAAATGCTTCTCCAGACTTAAAATAGTTCAAATGGGTATATTTATAGCACTGCGGGGGATCTAGGCTACCGCCCCTTGAGAGCCCCCAGAGTGGCTATCAGATTGCCCTTAGTCCTAGAGAACTAATGAGATCCTGGGCTGAAAAGCAATCACCGGACAAGCCCATCAACCGAAGAAAACCTCGGGATCTTTGCCACGGTTTTAAATAGAAACGCTGGGGAACAACCTGCCACAGCCCTTTCCGTGGAGAAGCTAAACTTTGTTTGAAACAATTTAAAATAAAATAAAATTGCAAAGGATGGAAAACGCTTTTCTGGACCTGAAAAACCGCAGTTAAAAGAAAATAAACGACCCTGGGTCAAAATGGAGGAACTGTCTCTGGGTGGCCTACAATTCCTTCCATTCGCTCCTCTCTCCACAAAGAGGCCTTTCCAAAAAATCTGGACGTCAAGGCCGGGGCCGTCACACAGCCGGGCCGTGGACTTTCATGGCTCCATCGCCCTGTCAACCAAGCGTGACTCGGCCTTCAAGCTTCCGGGGCTGTTGGGAAGTTCCCAAACTGCCGCCCGTTTCATCAGGCGGACTGTGCATTTCTCCTACCATAGGTTTAAAGGTCACCCCAACTTCACAAGACATTCCTGAAGACATTGGACCCGGAGGATCAAAGCTGCGAATGGAAAAGAAAAGAGAGGATCACTGGATCACGGCAGTATTTCTAAGGAAAGCAGGGAGAAAATTAAAAACACATTTTTCACCGTTGCTGGTTGGACATTCACGGAGTTGAAAACCAATTTTACTTCAGACCAGAAAGACACGATTCATTCAATGTTTTTCCATGTGTGTAGCGAGGAGCAACAGGGAAGCATCCCTTTCGTCACGATTATTCCCTGCACTATGAAGAATGCCTGGATTTCACAACTATTCCCCAGTACATAACAGAATAACCGGGTTGGAAGGGACCTTGGAGGTCTTCTAGTCCAACCCCCTCCTCAAGCAGGAAACCTTATAGCATTTCAGACAAATGGCTGTCTAATCTCTTCTTGAAAACCTCCAGTGTTGGAGCACCCACAACGTCTGGAGGCAAAAGCCATTCCGCTGATTAATTGTTCTAACAGTCAGGAAATTCCTCCTTAGTTCCAGGTTGCTTCTCTCCTTGATGAGTTTCCATCTATTCCTTCTTGTCCTGCCTTCAGGTGTTTTGGAGAATAAGCTGATCACCTCTTCCTTGTGGCAGCCCCCCAAATATTGGAAGACTGCTATCATGTCACCCCCCAGTCCTTCTTTTCATTAAACTAGACATACTCAATTCCTGCAACCGTTCTTCATATGTTTTAGCTTCCAGTCCCCTAATCATCTTTTTCTTCTTCTACTGTTTACTCTGGCAAAGCAATTGCCCATTTCAACATGCATTACTAAGAGTTCTTAACTTTTCAAAAAGTTAAAATGTCGGCATGCTGACAGCCCCCTTATCATTATCTTACAGAGAACTTTCTTTCTCCCTCGTATGTGTCCAGAATGCCCAAGAAGCCATACAAATCCACAAATCCTGATTAAATGATTAACATATCTTGACTTACAGCACAGTGAAAAAATCTTTCAAATGTTCGCTGACGCCATCCAACTTGCAGTAGTTGATACTATAGAAGGCATTGATCAAAGTCACCTTCTTTTTATAGGTTTTTCCAACATCAAAGTCCTAGAAATATTTTTTTTTTTAAAAGATTATATTAGCTCTACTTTTTTTTTTTTTAAAAAGTGCAATAAAGAGTGTCATGAAAAGCCAACACAACTGCTAAACTGGAGAACATTCGATTAGAGTTAGACAGAATGTATTTATTGGGTCAGAAGTAAGATTGTAAAGTTTAATTGATTAAAAAACATTTTTAAAAGTCATAACGTATTAAAATACAGTTGAGATTGTTTGGGGTTTTTTTTGTGTGTTTGTGTCTACCATTTGGAAAAAGGCATTTCTTCAGAATGGAAAAAAAAAAGGAATTGCTACTTTTAATTCTGATTAACCATTTTTTAAAGAAATAATAAAAAAATTAGAGAGCCTGGTGCCCAGTGAATTGGAAGAACATTTTTAAAAGCCAATCAGAAAGTAATTTAAATGTATTTAATCAATTAAATACACACCAGTCAGGATCGAACTTCTGGCAGTGAGCAGTAAATTAGCCTACAATACTGCATTCTAACCACTGCGCCCCTAGGACTCACGAATGAATTGCAAATTCATTTCCTAGCTTTGCACAATGGACTAAACCAGGGGTAGGCCACCTTGGCTCTTTTATGACTCGTGGACTTCAACTCCCAGACGCCGCGTGTCTGTCCCACTCGGGAGAAGTTACTCCAAACGCTGCCCTCTTGGAGAAACTACATAGTGATGTCACTGTGGTCACCACAAATGGTATGGGGCTTCCTTTCCTCCATTCACACCTGGGAGAGTTTGCTGCAGTGGTCAAAGCATCAGGCTAGAAACCGGAAGACCCCGAGTTCTACTCCTGCCTTAGGCACGAAGCCAGTTGGGTGACGTTGGGCCAGTCGCTCTGTGTCAGCTCTGGGAAGGAGGAGACAATTGGCAAAGCAGTTCTGAAAAGCCAAGGAAATTGCAGGGATTTCTCTAGCCAGAGGCTCTTTTATGACTCGTGGACTTCAACTCCCAGAATTCCTGAGCCAGCATGGCTCAGCTTGGAAACCTCTCCCTTTCCCCTCAGCGTGGCTGGCTCAGGAATTCTGGGAGTTGAAGTCCACGAGTCATAAAAGAGCCGAGGTTGCCTACTTCTGGCCTAGGCCTAGGCCGCTTTATGACTCGTGGACTTCAACTCCCAGAATTCCTGAGCCAGCATGGCTCAGCTTGGAAACCTCTCCCTTTCCCCTCAGCGTGGCTGGCTCAGGAATTCTGGGAGTTGAAGTCTACGAGTCATAAAAGAGCCGAGGTTGCCTACCCCTGGACTAAACCACCAACTAATCAAACAGTTTGGGTTTGCACATCACAAGAACAAAGAGACCAAGCCTGGTCCAGATTAAAACCATCCAACTTCGGCCCGCTTTGTGAATGCAGTTGATCAAGTCATATCTCACCTTGAAATGAATGAGGCTCGGCTTGCTGTAAAATGGACACCCTTTAAACTCACGCCCACAAACACGGTGTTTGCGAATGACTCCAGCATGCAGCTTCTCCAAGTTCCGGGTAAAAATGTCCTTTTCAAGTTTCGACACGCCGAGGGGTTTGGAATCAATTTTGTCATCCAGTTCCTGAGAAGTGGGCAATGCTGGTTTACAAAGGACTTTATAAAATAAAACGGCTTGATAAAGACAGCATTTGATTCAAAAAGGCTGGAACCTGCAAATTTGCGGGAAAATGGTGGCTTTCTCCATTTACTTCCTGCGTTCCTTATAAATGGGGAACTCTCCAACTAAAGTAGGGGTTGGCAACCTGGTGTCTTTTGACGCCTACCAGCTCTTTGCTCCAACTGACTTAATAAAAAGTGTGTGTTTAAATCTAGAACCCAGAACATAGAATAATAGGGTTGAAAGGGACCTTGGTGGCCTTCTAGTCTAACCCATACTCAAGCAGGAGACCCTATACCATCATCTGGTTTAATGAAAAGAAGGATGCTAGCTCTCTGTTGAGTTTAAAACTGGAGTCGCATGGGGTCTTGACTTCAGTAGGACTGGGACACGTTGACAAAAGAGGACAAGGTTAAGAGTCAACATTAATGGGACAGCCCAAGGTTGAGAGATTAACGCTGCAGAACAGCTGAGGTCAGATGCGCAAAGGTTAACCATCTGATTTTTTAACTGAACAAAACAGCGGGGTTTAAAAAAAAAAGAAAAGAAAGGAAGAGAGAAAAAAACAAGAAGCCTCCACCCCACTTGGGAGAATGGACCTCGCGTTCAACCCAATGAGAAAAGGCCGGGAATAAATAAATGGAAAAGCCAGAAAGATGGATCTGAACCTGCGATGAGTTATATTCTTGGTCCCAAATCCCAACAAATTCCGGCTCCGCAAGAATATTGTCGGCATCTTCCTCTTCGCCTTCGGTTTTGCTTTCGGGGACGAACTCACAAGAGGCGTTACAACTTTTGTCATCCAGCGAGGGGGAAACTGAAGGGCTGCGCCGAGGTTTCTGCCGCAGAACAGAGACGCTCATGAGTGGCAAAAAGTCAAAGGGCGATTTGGACAGGTGAATTAATCACAAAATCTTGGAAAAATTACGAGAAAAAACACCTCAAATTCGTCATAAGCTCCCAGAAACTGAACAATGCAAAATTCAATAATCTGGTGCAAACTCACTGCTACTTCCAAATAAATTGTTTTCTTGCCAATGGAAACTGAACGGTGCAAAATTCAGTAATTTGGAGCAGATCCATTACCACTTCCAAATAAATGGCTTTCTGGCCAAGAACACCCTTTGAAGACAAACCAAGACGGCACTAAGTCACTATGTCTTTGCTTTTGGACCAGTATATCTCATCTTTATTGCTGAGGTCAGCAAACCCAGAAAGGTCCACATGGATTCATCCCATTTAAATCTGCTATTTATGAAAAAAAGAAAAATTAAGATAATTTAAACATCCAGGCTGATGTTTGTGGCAATGAAATTCCACATGACTTAGATTCAGATTTGGAGATTTTCAGTTCTGGGCCATTACAAGGTGCTAACTGAAGGAAGGAAGTAGAAAGATTTTGATCTAATCCAACAGTCCCTCCCTGCTTTCTCTCACCTGTGCGACAGGTGCTACCTTATCGCTACACGTTTCCTCAACGTAACGCCATGTTTTCATGCGCCACTTAACAGCGTCGGAGAGTTTGTCCGGGTCTTTAGATTCCTGGAGATGAGGTTCTGCTTTTATTTTCTCCACCTGGCCTTCTTCTTTCAAAATCCGAGCGACTATTTCAATTTTTCTTGCTTTCTGTTGCTCCAGAAACTCCCTGTGGGTGAAGCAATGGCAGACAATGGAGACAAACTGGAAACAAGACACCAGGGAAACAGAGGGAGCAACCTCTGACCTCTGAGCCCAAACGCATTAATCCTCTTATCCTTTTAAAAAATATATATTAAAAAGGGAGTCTGTGCTTTATTTTGTGAGCTGCGTTCTTATTGCATTTGCAAATATCCTCCTTTGAAACAGACTGTCGAGGATGCTAGCAAAAGAACTCAAGAGAGCTGGTGGCTACTAGCTGCTAAAATTCAGATCTCCTCTCACCTGTTTGAAAAAAGTACTGCTGATTGACTAGAATTAACTAAGGAAGAAGAATTTCCATGTTTTTAACAAGAAATGACAAGCTATCAGGAAGGGGGGTTGGGTTGGAGAGGGCTTAATGGTTCTATTCTCCAGATCTACTGCTCTAAATTTGAGGTTCTGACTTCTAGGCAATATTTTCTGGAGCTTAATTTTTTTTTTAAAAAAAAAATACCATACAGAAAGGGAAAAATAACTGTATGCACACATAGGTATATCGGTACTTTTAAAATGATACTTCAGCTATTGAAAAAATAGGAATCGTTTCAAGCACACCCCAGCAGAAAATTGAGCTGAAACGTTAGGAAGACTTAATTCTTAATTAATGGCAAGGAATTCTAGTCCAAATGTTTTTTTAAAAAAACTTTCCCCCCCCCCTGCATAATTGACCCTTTCCAACCTATAAAGGACTTAGATGGAAAATAACCCATAAAGCTGTTAATTTATCAGCCCGCCACCATTAACGTGATATTTCTGAAAATTAGCAGCTCACTTTTTCCGCTTTTCAAACTCGATTTGTCGCTTCTGGCCAAAAAACTCCCGGGTCACATTGTGTCCTTTAGCCTGAATGGTTTCCTTTATTTTCTGGTCTTGCTCTTCAGCATCAAGTGCAATCAATTTGCCCAGGACTTGACGGGTTCGAAGATTTTCCTAGACAAGAGTATTAAAATTAAAATTAAACCTTTGTTTTGGGAATTGCAAGGAAAGCAGTTCATGAGGGCAGAAATCACCAGATTTCAATTGCTTTCAAAAGTTACATGTGGTCCTCGGCTTATGGGCACAACTGAGCTCCATTTATGTTGCCAAGCGAGACGGTTGTGAAGTGGATTTTGCCCCGTTTTATGACCCTTTCTTGTCACGGTTGTTAACTGAATCACTGGAGTTAAGTTAGTCACACGGTTCTTGAATGAGTCTGGACTCCCCATTGACTTTGCGGGCCAGAAGGTCACAAAAAGTGATCCCATGACTCTGGAACATTGCAACCGTCGTAAATATGAGTCAGTTGCCAAGTGTCTGAATTCTGGTTACGTGACATGGCGATGCTGCAATGGTCTTGAGTGTGAAAACCGGTCCTACGTCACTATTTTCAGTGCCACTGTAACTTCAAATGGTCATTAAATGAACTGCTGTAACTCAAGAACCACGTGTATTTCTTTTTTCCCCCCCTCCAAAATAAATCCTATCAATTATATTCAAAGTCATAACCTAACATGGTTTGATTGATCTGGAAACTGGCACAGGGCCAGTTTGTGGCTTAGTCAGAAACGCAGAGTTAAAATCGTGGCTTCGATAGATCTAAGAATGAAGCCTCCTTACGGATGAGACTTCTGCTGTTTGACTTTATTCTGAACATTGTTTGGCCAACGTGTCCCATTTTTTCCCTGCAAAACGGCAGTTGCAAACTATAGCTAGTGGTGTTGCGTTACCGATACAAATTCCTCCATCCCTTTACAAACTCCTTCTTTGCAGGCTAAAAGAAAAAAAAAAGACTAGGGTAGGGTAGGATTCTTCCCACACCAGTGGAGTTTAATTGAGACTGGAAGGCCCAATTTTGATAGCTTTATTGTAAAAACAGGGGCGTGGTCTCCTTCTCAGGCAGTTAGCTGTTACCCGGTTCGAACTGATGCTGTTTTTCAGAGACAGAACCGTTTCCATCCTTTTTTGCAAGTGTTCCTGGCGGTTCTGTTCCTCCGCCAACTCCTTCTCACGAACCCTGTCGGAAAAGCACAGAGTCAAACCCGATCCATACCGGTGAAGGTGAAGCCATTTTGACTGATGCCCATCAAGGGGAAGGGTGCCATGGGAGCCCAGCTGCTTAATGCACTCAACAAACCAGGGTTAGCCAGCCATGGCTCACCTGGTTTGTTAAGCTCCACCTCTCCTGTCCTTCTTTTCCAATGGGACCTAGAGGAGCAGGCAGCCTTGATCTCATAGGACCTCATACTATTATATAAATTATACACAAGTGTATCATATATTGATCTCATAGGTCTAGCCCAGGGGTAGGCCACCTTGGCTCTTTGATGACTCGTGGACTTCAACTCCCAGAATTCCTGAGCCAGCATGGCTCAGCTTGGAAACCTCTCCCTGTCCCCTCAGCATGGCTGGCTCAGGAATTCTGGGAGTTGAAGTCCACGAGTCATAAAAGAGCCAAGGTTGCCTACCCCTGGGCTAGCCTAACGAAGAGACGGATTAGGGATGGCACGATAGCTGTCTTCCAATATTTGAGGGGCTGTCCCAGAGAAGGAGGGGCTCTAGCTCTTCTCCAAAGCACCAGAGGGCAGGACAAGAAGCAATGGATGGAAGCTTATCAAAGAGAGATCCAACTTAGGAGAAATTTCCTGACCGTGGGAACAGTTAATCAGTGGAACAGCCTGCCTCCCGCAGTTGTGGGTGCTCCAACACTGGAGGCTTTCAAGAAAAGATTGGTCATCCATTTGTCCAGGATGGTATAAGGACCCCTAGAACACCTCCATGGTCCCTTCCAGCCCTATGACTCTATGATTCATTCAGGAGCTGAAACACAGCAGCGTAACACAGTAGCACAGCTCATACCTCCAACCGCAGGTTGGAGAAGGAAATCCCAAAAGTTAATGGACCAGACCTCTTCCACTCTTTGAAAGGAGAAACAGAGGAGGGGAAAGTAAACGACATACTTTCCTAAACTCTCCTTCAGAAACCGGATGGCCTTTGCGTGGTTCCTCTGAGAATCTTCCAGCACTTTGGCCAGGTTTTCTTCGTAAGCCTTGCTAGCTACCTGGATTTTTCTATAGAGAGAGAGAAAAAAAAAGAAGGAATCTTTCAAAGGGGGCTGCCGAACCCCAACGTATAATAGACAGAAAAGATCTTCCCAATAGATTCTTTTTCATCAGTCATCCTGTCAGGGTGCCTGAAGCTGTTTTCTCCCAGGTTGAGGTCTGAGGCTCAAATTTGCCATTTTCCTCCTCCCTCCCCACCCCTTTTCCTTTGTACACCATACTCTCTGGATTGTAGACTGACCTCCTGATTTTCCTGGTGCTCTAATGGAAATGTCCAAGAGGGGTTTGAAATCCAGCCTACCTTTCGGTGTTCTGCCACCTCTGGCTCAAGAGCTGGGACAGCTCATCCTGTTTCTGGAGCCTTTCCTCCGCCTGGTCTCGGCGCTGCTGGTCCAGCTCTGCCTCGTCTATCTTGAGCTGCTTGCGAAGTCTGGCGAAATTCCCTTCCTCTATTTCAATCTTCCACATTTCAAACCTTGGCAAAGGGAGACCTTATCAGTATCCAGCCTGCTCGGGTGGTCATCCATCCACATTATGCTTGGAAGCAGCCTCTGTTGGCCCCAGAACCCTCACCCTCGCGTCACTTAGCGGCAGAAATTGGGTCCCAGAAATTCATCCAGGAAAATACACAAGGTGGTTTCAAGCTAGGCTGGCCTCCCTTACGAGGTTTCATTATGGGGGGAAAAAGAAGCAACCTGGAACTGAGGAGAAACTTCCTGACAGTTAGAACAATTAACCAGTGGAACAACCTGCCTCCAGAAGCGGTGAATGCTCCAACACTGGAGGTTTTTAAGAAGAGACCGGACAGCCATTTGTCCGAAATGGTATAGGGTTTCCTGCCTGAGCAGGGGGTTGGACTCGACGACCTCCAAGGTCCCTTCCAACTTTATTATTATTATTATTATTATTATAAGGGGAGCAGATATGAATGTGACCTCTTGAATGACTAAAGAAATGTCAGCAATATAGGAATATTGAGGCATTTCAGTTTGGCAGAAGTCTTAAGAGTTAGAAGGGGGGGGGGAAGCTTCCTTAATGAAGCCCAAACATTCCTAACAAAGCTGCTGCCAGCTTGAAAATCAGAATGCTTTTTGCATATTTGTAGATCCATTCCCCTTCACCCTATAAAACATTCAGGAGATATTTCTCCCCCCCCCCCCCCCGCCGAAGTCGGGACAAGCCGCTAAACTGCATTAAGCGAAAAGCGCAAGGATCAATTGGCCCAGGGTCCCCTCCCTGTCTTTTTCCACTTACACGTTTTCATTTAGGGCTGTGCTGATTTTGGATTCAAGGTCCTTTTCATTTCCCAGTTCAGCACACAGGCGCCGACGCAATGCCTGTAGGCGGAACACGGCCGCGCTGAGCCATTAAAAGCAGGGGAGGGGAGGAGAGGAGAGGAAAAAAGAAAGAAAGAAAGGAAAGGGGAATAAAATTAGAAATAATGAATTGTTAAAAGTCAGCACATAAACAAAGCTGAAACAACCCTGCAGCCTGGAGGGGTACAGGCGGTTGTTTTTTCGGAACTTCTGGCGGTTTATAGTAATGGAACGTTTCTCAATTATGCTCTAAAAGGATCTGTTCCCTTTTCAGTCTCTTTCAAAACCTCTACACCAGTTGACAGGCAGAAGCTTCTTTATATCCCCCCTGCAGATATCAGAGCCCACTCCTGCATTTAAAATAATAATCACGACAGCCCCAGTAACTGGCGTGACCCAAGCACAAAGGATATGGGTTCTTCACTGGACACAGAGCCCTAGCTCTGTCCAGGAAGAAGGCACCGCCTTGGAGACATTAAAAATTCACGTCTTCATTTCAGTTTAATTTTAATAGATCCAGCCTAGAACAAAGCAGGAATTTCCTGACAATGGGAACAATTAACCAGTGGAATGCCTTCGGAAGTTGTGGGTGCTCCTTCACTGGAGGTTTTTAAGAAGAGGTTTATCCGGAATGGTGTAGGGTCTCCTGCTTGAGCAGGCAGGCGGTTGGACTACCAACCTTTTGCTTTGAAGAGAGGGGAAGGAAACGAACCATAGCAATTTCTTTGCGATTAAACTGAACGAAAAAAGGCAGCCGGGGGGGGGGGGGGGGGACACAACTGTTTGTCCCCAGCACTGGTTCTAACTCTTCTGGGTGAATTCTTGCCTCTGAGATAGAAGCAAAATTTGAAAGCAACTGCATGGACCTAGATTCGCTGGAGAAAAGCCCACTTTTACGCACTAATAACTTGTGGGACAGATAAAAGATGGCATCAGAAATAGACTTGGGTTGTTGTTTTTTTCCCCTGCACCCAGCAAAAGGTTAACTCCTCCTGTAGCTGGCTCTGGTCTCTGGAGATAACTCTGTTTTATTTATCAAAGACCTTAATCACCAACTCATTAAATACCTTTAAACAGAAGAAATCAAAGAGGTGGCAGATAGAGATTCTTCAGCTACCAAACAGAGCCAAATTCAGCCAATTTTACCCCCTTGGAAACATCCTGAGAACAAACTGGCCAAACTACATACGTGTTCCCATCCTTCTTCTCGTTCTCAATTTCTTCCTCCACGTCTTTTTGCTGGCTGGTGAGCAGGTCCAGCCGAGCACGGCAAGTCTCCAACTCTTCTCTGAAAATAGGAGAACAGGATTCAGCCAGAGCAATTGGCACAGTCCGTTTCTTTTTGGACATCTGTGGCATCACTCACCCTCCCGTGGGTGTAAAGCACCTAAGGGTTCTACATGCTGTGCATGGATTCAAAGGAAAAACTAGCTCAAAGGACCGCCAGGGAAGAGGTGCTGCACAAAAGGAAAAGAGAGGCGGAGGGGAAAAGGAAAAAGAAGTACTAATCTCCCCTTAACAGGAACATTTCCAGGTCACCCTTTAGATCTGCTGGCTCCCAGGCAAAGGAGCATGAGGACTAGTCATCTACATATAATTTTCATTCATCCAACAAGGGAGAAATATCAAGGTGGAAGCACTTCCACTAAAGTGGGCCGGCTACACGGTCAGTCTAGCTTTGCTTTCTTGAACTTGTCTCCCAGATGTCCTGAACAACACTTCCCATTATCCTGGCCAGCTGGATGATTGGCCGTGGTGGCTGGGGATGATGGAGCTTATGTGTGTGATGTATATCTTACTTCTTCTGAGAGTCCCACTTGCGCTCCACGCTCCAACGCTGCGCCCAGAGATGCCACACTAGGTGGACACCCTGAAACAGCAATACTTGATTTATGGCCGGTGGCTTAATAACCGTTCCAAGTTATGATGAACTCAAAAAAGTTAGTTAAGACCCGTCCTCAAAGTTATGGCTGAAGCAGCACTTCCACAGTCATGAGATCACATTTTGAGCACTTGGCAACTGGCTTGCATTTATGACGGGCAGCGCCGTGGGATTACACTTTGCAACTTTTTTTTGCTGTTTTCTGACAAAAAAAGGCCCATTAGATCTTTCCAGAACCATGTGGTCTCCTTAAGGACACACGCAACGCGCTGAACAACTGTCGTATAAACGGTCGTAAAATTCGAGTCCGGTCATGTGGTGTTGTGACTTACAACCCCGACGCGACCAAAATTACGGTCATAAACGAGGACTGCCTGCAAAATGAATAAATGTGCTGATTTTGATTTGCTGCTTTGTACATCTTTGGATTGCTTGGTAATGAAAGTTAATTTGGTTATTTCCTTCTGAGCATCCACGTCATCTTCCAAAGGGAGCCGAAATAAATCTCTGAGCTACGCGTGGCAGAAAATGGCGAGAAGACTGACCTCATTTTTTGAATGAGCAGCTCTTTTGTTTGGTGAGACTGTCAAGTTGATTCAGGTTTCGACGCAAGTTGAGGACACGAACCCGATCGGTGTAGTTCATGGTCCGCCTTGGCTCGGCACGGGAATTCTTCCGAACTTTTCCTATTGGTAAGAAAAGCACGTCTCAAATAAAGGAACGCCACCTTGAGACCGATAGGGAGAGTCTATAAATTATTTAAACAAATACGTCGAGGGATGCCTTAAGCTAGGATGTAGGTCCGGGAGATCACGGGCCCCTTTCCTGGTTCTCCTTTATGCAGCTTCTCAGCTTGGGTGAAGTCCCAGAATTTAGCCCAGCTTTTAAGAAGCATCGTTTCCAAATCTTGCTTTGGAACTTTCTCTTTTTTAAAAAATAAAATAAAATAAAATAAAATACCCCATTAGACATATTGATTTTATTGATTTTATTTAAGTCAATTGAATGGTTCATAATAAAGATATATAGGTAATCCTTCACTTACGACCAAAACTGACCCCAAAATTTCCGCCGTTAAGCGAGACATTTGTTAAGTGAGTTGTGTCCCATTTTACGACCTTTCTTGCCACCCTTGTTAAGCTGAATCGCTGGAGTTGTTAAGTTAGTGACATGGCTGCTAAGTGAATCTGGCTTCCCCCATTTGCTGGTGAGAAGGTCGCAAAAGGGGATCACGTGACACACACACACACAACACACCCCGGACGCTGCAGCTGTCCACAATTATGAACCAGTTGCCAAACGTCTGAATTTTGATCACGTGATCTTGGGGATGCTGTAATGGTTGTGTGAAAAAACGGTCACAAGTCACTTTTTTCAGTGCCGTTATAACTCTGAACGGTCACTAAACAAAGTGTTGTAAGTCGAGGACGACCTGTACAGACTCACTTGCTAATCTCCGTAGCCTCTTCGGCTCCTTCCAAAGAATCTTCTTCAGCTGGGTGGGCTTCCACCTCCTCATCTTCTTCAAGTCCTAGAGGGAAAGGAGAGGTTTTTCTTTGCTAAAAGGCCTAAAGGTTCGGTCCCTCTGCTTGACAAAAACCTTTCAAGACCAGAGGCTCAGGGACGCAACGTGCTAAAAGGTCACTGCTCCGTGAAAACTGGCAGAGAAAAAAAAGGGTATTGTGTCAAAAAAAAAAAAAAAATAGACACAGGGACAATTTCCCAGTATGTGAACGGGTGATCTCCTAGCCAAGCATTAACTAGGTCTGACCCCATTTTGCTTTTCTAAGATCAGTGATGACTGCTAGTCTCCCCATCCTGGAAAGACACGATACAGATCTTCTTCTTCTTCTTGTGCCATATCCGTTATCGGACGTTGGCGATCAGTTGGCGATCCTGTTTTTATCAGCAGCCGCACGAAAAAGTGCTGCTGAGTTTTGTCCCAAACCAGTCCCTTAGATTTTGAAGCCATGATGTTTCTTCTGCCTGGACCTCGTTTGCCTTCCATCTTTCCCTGGAGGATTAAATGGAGTATGCCGTATTTTTCTGGGTGTCGCATCACATGTCCGAAATATTCTAACTTCGTTTTTTAATTTGTTTTGATGATTCCCTTGGCTTCCCAGGCGGCTTAAAACCTCCTCATTTCTGATCTTGTCAACCCAGCTTATACGTAACAGCCGCCTGTAAATCCACATTTCAAATGCTTCTAGTCTCTCAGGTGGCCTTCTGTCAGAGACCAACTCTCTACTCCATAGAGCAGGATAGAAAAAATATAGCATCTGACAAACCTGATTTTCAGTTTAGGCTTATTTTCAGATTACAGATTAGCTTTGCAAATTAAAATACAAAATAAACAAATAGACAAAGAATAAAAAGACACCTTTCCAACTTCCACATCTTGCTCAAGTTCTTCGGATGTATTTGTTTCTTCTTCCTTTGTTTTTCTCTACGATGGGATATAAATCAGGAAACAGGTCCCCTTCCAAAGCAGTATGGCTCTCCATCTTGCTAAATTGGGGAAGCTCTCCTCTTCTCAAAAGGCATCTAGCTGCAAATAATATTAATAACTTGGAACAGAAAATGTGAAAGGGTTCCTTCTTGATCAGCGATAAGCCCTATTAGTCTATCTTTTACTCTTAAGAATTGGGAATAAAATCTCCCAATTCATCAGCTTGAACCAAGATCTGCAATGGCTGGAATCACCCTAACGTTTATTTTTTACTTAGTGTAAAAAATGACAATAAAGGTTATCCTGTCTTATCTAAACAAGCCCCGTCTAGGCTTAATGCAGAGGCTAGCACTCACCTAATAGTCAGTTACAATATTAGCAATTACATTTGCCCAACTGTGTAATCAGTCCCACTTTTTTGGGGGGGGAGGGTGTTATTGCACGTTGGATTCATTTATAAAACCTAAGCAAATTCAGTAACCAGGTTGTGCCAACTCAGCCAGCTTCTGTTTTATGCCTGTTTTTTTTAAGCCAGGTAAGATTTTCAAGGCATCCGTTCAACGTCAGGGACATCATTACCAACCAAGGGCTTCTACAATAAGCAATAATACTAATTACAGGGCAATGCAAGCTTTGGGAAGATGGGGACCCCACTCCGTCCGCTTACGTTACGGTATCAACTCGCGAAGTCTCCGAGCACAGTCGCCCCGCAACTTTTTTTTCTTTTTTTAAACCACCAGCCGTCCGTTTGGGAAAGCTCCCAAGGCAACGGAGACAACCAACTGGAAAGACAAGCGGAGTGTGTGTGGTGGGGGGGGGACTCCAACTTTCTCGGAAGGAGGAGAATAAGGTTGTGGAAGTTGAAGTCTGCAGAGCAGAAAGCGTTTGCTCGCGCAGTTTGGGTATCCCGGGGAGCGGAGAGTTTTGGCTCCCCCTTTCCAGAGACGAATGGTACATTCCAAGCGGTTGCGTTTTGTCTCTCGGAGGGAGGCGCACGAGAAGCGGCCGCCGCTCCGATCCGCCGGCCAGGTAACTCTTAAAGGAGCCTCGTCGCTTCTTTGCGAGCTGGTGTCCAAATCCTGCAGGCAAAGCAAAATTGCAGTGGGAAACAAACGGAATCCACCAACGTTTAAAACTTCCACCCAGCACCAAGCCTCGACGGCGTTGATACCGCCCTGCCAATGTCCGCCCTACTGTACGGGTAGTCCTCGACTTACGACCACAAATTGACCAAAAACAAACCCCAGCTTTTCTGTTGCTAAGCAAGGCAGTGCGAAGTGAGTTTTGCCCCATTTTTACGACCGTTCTTGCCACAGTTCTTAAGTGAATCACTGTGGTTAAATGAATCTTAGGGTTGCTAAGTGAACTGGGCTTCCCTACTGGTAGAATAGAATAGAGCTGGAAGGGACCTTGGAGGTCTTCTAGTCCAGCCCCTGCTCAAGCAGGAAAAACCTAGACCAGTGGTGGCGAACCTATGGCACGGGTGCAGAGGCGGCACTCAGAGCCCTCTCTGTGGGCACACGCGCTGTTGCCCCAGTCCTAGGCCTTCAGCTGGGTTTTATAAAACCTTTTTCGCTTTAGGCCTCCGCCGCGTGTGCAAAAAAAAAAAAAAGGTTCAATCAATCAGTCAATTTCAACTTCTCGCAGGGAAAAAAAAGATCTTGCAAAGTTGAATTGATTGATTGAACTTTTTAGTCCCACCCAGTCTGCCGTTACCACACACAGCCACCGCCACACCCACCCAATGGGCACACCACCCAGCACCCGACGATGCATAAGTGGGTTTTGGGTTGCAGTTTGGGCACTCGGTCTCTAAAAGGTTCGCCATCACTGACCTAGACCATTTCAGACAAATCACTGTCTAATCCAGAGGTGTCAAACTGCTGGCCCATGGGCTGGTTGCATCATATGGAGGCCGCGCCCACCAGCTCTGGCAGTGCAAAAAAAAGTCGCAATACATCGTGACACGTCACGTGACGTGGCAAGTTTGACACCGTGGTCTAGTCTTTCTTAAAAACCTCCAGTGATGGAGCGCCCACGATTGCTTGGTGGCAAGCTGTTCCACTGGTTAATGTCTCGCTGTTAAGAAGTTTCTCCTTAATTCCAGGTTGCTTCTCTCTTTGATTAGCTCCCAACCTAGCTTGAATCAGTTGCCACGCCTCCATTTTTGATCACATGAGGGATGCTACAGTGGTCGTAAGTATCAAACAAATGGCCATCAAGTCACTTTTTCAGTGCTGTTGTAACTTCAAATGGTCACTAAATGAATAGTGGTAAGTCCAGGACTATCTGTAGCCCTTACTACTAGCTATCTAAGGGGAGGGGGGGATGTAAAAATCAGCATCTATCAGGCATACCTTGAGGGGGGGGTTTCCACCATCCAGAGTGACACAGTATTCTCCAAGCATTTCCTCCAGTGCCACAAGTTGAGTATCTTAGCTGCAGGGAAGCCGGCAGAAGACTCGCAGCAAGGAGGCCCTTTAGGCTAAAATAAGATTATTTAACTTTTAGGCCTAAAATAAGCTGTAGCCGAAGAGTTCTGGCCGTCAAAGTTACAATTCCTGATGGTTGTTGCTAACAAATATCTGTGACAGTCTGCCATCTTCGGCGCCTCGCTGGCATCCTGTCATCAAAGACTGGGGGAGGGAGCAGTAGAAATTTTGGACTCGATAAGTCAAGGGCTACCTGTATTGCATAGATGTTTTGGACCTCCACTCCCATCAGCATCAGCCAGTGGGACCAGTGACAAAGGAGTATGGGAGTGGTAGTCCAAAGCCAATAGAAGGCGCCAGTTTTCTTTCATTTTCCCTTGCGCGTTAGCACAAAGTGACTCCTTAGTTCTCCCTAATTCTAGGCCTTCAGAGCTTTGACTGACAGCAACGTGATTTAATTTTGCTCAAGCTGGAATGTTTTAAGGAGAATGAAATCTGTACAGTATGGCAGGAATAAGGAAATAACCTGGTCACCAGTAATTTTTTCTCAACAGTATGAAGACATTTTTAATTCGTCTGCCAAGCGGCTGGCAAGGAACTGCCTGCCAATTACAAAAATAAATAAATAAATAAAAAAAGCCCGATTCAAAACATTCAGATACATTCTTATTTAGAGGACTCCAGTTGCTCTAATTCTCTAAGCTGTTCCTTTTGGCTCCCTCTACCCCCCTTTTTTTTATTTTTAGAGTTGGCAGCTCCTCTAAAAATTAATTCTTGTGTTTCATTTGAATGACAGCTCTTTTGTGCTGGTTTTAAGTTGGATTTCACACTCCCTATACCTCCGCCCACACAAGCACGGGGCAAAAACATTTTCCCTGCCGTTCTACTGAACTGAATGAGTTATTTCATTCCTTTCCTAGTATAGGATCAGTTCTGAAAGACCACCTGCTCCAGGTAAACAAAGGGCTTCTTCAAACGCGACCATCATTTTATTTACCTTCTAGGATGTTATTACATTAATGGTATATGAACACAATAATGTAATATTACACTGATGCTACATTAATATATTAATGCTAATATTGAGATTTATGGTATCACCACTGTATTGTATAAGTATCTTTTATAGCTCAGCTTGATGACAACAGTTGATTATCCTAAAAATTGCAGTTTTAGCCTTAACTGACACAGAGCAAGGAGGTTTTTGGTTCAATCCTGCTCAAAGAGGAATAATTCAGAGGATCTGAAGACTTTTAACATACATCTAAACATTAAATCTACATGTACCATCTGGAAGAGGTCATCTTCCTTCCCTGGAGAACCTCCATGGCAAGGAGAAGACCAGCCTGGCATATTCTTCACTGCTTGCAGTTTTCACTTCCTACCAGAAGAAACTATTCTGTTTTAAATGCTTTTAATAAGAAGACAATACACTGGTTCGGCCTTGCCATTTTGAAGAAGGGAATTTGATTCAATTAACCCTCAAATAAAAGATCTTTTGCAATGTGTAATGGTAACATTTTCCTAAGCACACAGAGATCCTCAAAAGGCAAGGCTGTCCTTGTGAATGCTCCTGGGCCTACGCAACTGACCTGGCATTCAGCTTTATTTTACTTTTCTTGTGCTGTGTTCATTGTGCTTACCGGCCCCGTTCACACATTTTGCAACCAGCTGTGGAAAGAGGGGAGGGGGGGAAGGCTTGGAAGAGAAAACAGACTTTGGGAAATGTAGAAAAAACAGGGCAGGCAACTTAAAAAAAAAAAAAAAAAAAGATGGGGAACTCTGCAAAAGCTTACAGATGTCTTGCTAGAAGTATCACAGTTTTGCCAGAAGTGCCGAGAGCAAAGCAGCTATTAAAAGGATTACTGGGAGGTGGGTGTGGGGTGGGAATAATTGAAATAATTGGAACTGTCATAAAGGATGGCTTTCTGCTTTGTGGAGGAGGAGGTAAGTATTGCATAAAAGAAATGTTATGTAAAGGCCTAGCCGGGAAAAAGAGCAAGAACTCCACTTACAAGCTTCTAAGCAGTGCTAGGAGAGACCCAATCCTGAGATCCATGGTTGGGTAAATGATTGAGTAAACCACTGCTGGCTGGAATTGCATAAGACACAAAGCCATAAACCATGGTTTAAAACCAACAATGTGCCAGTGGTATGGTGAAATCTGATTTCCCACATTAGCCACGATTGACTGGGTTTGCTCAATGTGCTACACCAGACTGTGCTTTGTTTGCTTTCGGCTTAAGTTAGGTGGGCTCAGCCAATTCTGGTTTATATGATAACCACGACTCAACAAACTGGCTTAATCCACACAAGGCCAAAACAAATCACGTCCTGGTGGGGAGAAAGGAGGAAAAAATTGACGCAAGGGTGGGTCATCTACAAATGATATCTTTTCTTCCCCCCCCCCTCCCACATTGCGTGTTTCACAATGTATTTTAAATCTGGAATCTGGGATCTGTGAGTGGGAATTTGGAGATCACTTCATAACACCTTAGTAGAATTGCCTGAAAAAGTGTTAATCAAGCTTTATTGTTGTTTTGTTTTAAGGACCTGCTCTGCTCCTCTCTTTCATTTCAGGTCTCAAGTTTTAACAAGGGATGTCATGGCCACAGGCCTGTTCTGATTAAGGGCAAAAGAGGTTAACCTCCCGTTGAAGACAACTCACCCCGGACCGGAGGAACAAAAAAAATACTAGTTAGATCTTTATTACGCCCCCTTCTTTTCTGCCAGGGATAGAAATTTTTAGCTTATTTGAGTAGTTGTCACCTTGGAAACACTGAAAGGAAGAGAGAACATATATCTGTAAACAGTGGTACCATATATACAGCTATATACGGTACCATCACAAACTCAGAAGACGGTGGTCCGACTTTTTATTCCTTTTAATTCTAGTATGCTTGCCCTTTGGTGCTCCTTAGGGGAAAAAAGTCACTTTCGGGTTTTTGCATCCACACAGCAACCTTGTGAGGGAGGTCGATACTATTCAATGCCCTTACAAATATGGAATACGGTGACCTGCTGTCTGCTTTCTTAGAATGGGGGGAAAAATGTTCCTTGGCAGTTTAGGAAGGAATGTTGCAACATCTTTGCAAGAATTGGATTTTTCACAAGGCAGGTAGAGTGTCTCAAGGTTCATTTGAGTTATTTGTGGATGCGCTCGGTGTAAAGTCAGAGTCCCTTCTGCCCTGTGCTAAGCTATGATGCGATTGGGGCTCACTGACTAAACCATTATTGCCTCCATTTACTCAACTGAGTAAACCACGTAGTCCTCAACTTACAACAGTTCATTTAGTGACCGTTCAAAGTGACGTATTGAAAAAAGTGATTTATGACCGTTTTGTGCACTTGTGACTGTTGCAGCACCCCCACGCTCATGTAATCAACATTCGGATGCTGATCAACTGGTTCATATTTAGGATGCTTGCAGTGTCTCCCGGGATCATGTGATCAGTTTTTGTGATCTTTCTGACAAGCAAAGTCAACGGGGAATCCACATTCACTTAACAACTGTGTTACTAACTTAACTTCAGTGATCACTTAACGGTAACAAGAAAGGTCGTAAAATGGGACCAAACTCACTTATCAACTGTCTTGCTTAGCGACATACCTGCATTACAAAGCAGAGGGCTAAAACTGTGCTTATAATTAACAAAAAGTGCACACACTAAGCTATAAAGTGGTTGGTTTGCTTTGGGTGAACATGCCCAATTATGATGTATTCAGAAGGCCATTAAGCAAATAATGGCTTAATGCAAGGTGAGAACTCGCCTAACCATGAATATGCATTCATCAAGTCCTAGAATTCTTGTCAGGCACTGTTATAACTAGAAAGCACAGCCATTTCTTTGCCATAATTAGACATTATATTCACACAATGCCTTCAACAATCACTTTGACCAACAATTCCACATTTTGACTTTGCTCTTAATTTTTACAGTTTTATGAGTTGTCTTAAAAATAGCCAAGGTACTTTGTACATGTATGAGCCTCAAGTATCTATCAAGTATTTGCATTCTTTTCCCACCCTCGATATCCTACTTTTGTCTCCGTTCCTCTTGACATTCCTGATCATGATTAAAAGGACAAGTTCACAGAAATATTCTTCAAGGGATGCTGACCCCAAATGTAAAATTGGAGGCAATTTCTCTCCTCAAGAGGATCTAATTCCTCTGGCCGGGAGAGAAAGTGTTGTTGACCCCTCCAGTTTAAAAATAGGCATGGGTATTCAACGTTCACAGACATTTGGAGACACAGCCACACGACAATCACCCATTTGGGTGTCCATAGAAAAGAACAGTAATTATTGATGATCTGCATGGAGTGGGCAGAAGGAGGTACTTCATTGATTGCCTCATTGGATTGGCTATTAGGATATCAAGAGGAAGACCTTTGGAAAACCATCCATTAGCAAAAGCTAAAAGCAGTTCACCTTTACTTTTAAATAAATAAAAAAAGAGGCAAAACCCTCCGAAATCTGTCTCAGAAATCTCAACATCTTCTCAGATGAAGAAAGAATATTTCCTGCAATGAAACGTAAGTCTACCAGACTTGGCCTATAATTAGGAACTAAATTGCATGTTGCCCAGCTAAATGTCAGCCCATCGATTTGAAAGAGGAAAAAAAAAGCTAATCTGGGCCAGATGTGGCTAATAGTTGGATAAGAAACCACCAGAAATTCTGGAATTGTCAACTGGACTGCAAATCTGGAAAATATCCTAAAAATGAATACAGTGGCAAACCATCACTGCCTTGTTCCCAGCAAAACGGCAGGCATGTATCCATGTAACCTCCCAGCGCTGGCCGTTCCCATCCTTCTTCTGGTCATCCTGAAGACTTCAAAAAAGCTAACACTGTACTTGTACAAATTAGTTGGAAACCCAACAGCTGCAGTGTGCTGACTTTGGACAGAGGGGTGGAGGAGGAGGAGAAGGAGGCGGCTTAGTATTTTGGGCAAAGCCAGCCCATTTGCTTTGTCTGGAGGTCAATGTGTTCTTTGAACCCAGAAAATGGGTTCATTCGGTAGTCAAGCTAAATGCGTTATGCAAGGCCAGCCGCAGGACAGACAACGCGCCAAGACGTTTAGGCTGGGGCCGTTTCAGGACCCTGGAGAGCTCGCCATGCTCCGTCCCAAAAGCTACTACAGCAGGGTTTGTGAGCATAGAATCCATAGGGCCGGAAGGGACCTTGAAGGTCTTCTAATCTAATCCAACCTCCTGCTCAAGGCAGGAGGAGCTTTATACCATCCCAGTCAAGTAGTTGTCCAGTCTGTTTTTGAAAATCTCCAGTGATGGAGCGCTCACCGCTCTGGGAGGCAAGCTATTCCATTGCCTTAATGACCCTGAAAGTTGGTTCTTGACTTCTACCTCGATTGCAATTAATCCTACACGCCATCAACTGCCCTTGGGCATGTCTGATATGGCTGACTCATGTGTGGCCGGGAAGAATCATTGTCTGAACTCTCCAAAGGGCACTTAAAGAAGAGAACCCGCCATTCATCATATCCTCCGTCTTGCTGTCAATTTTTTTTCTCTAAAGCTATGACGCCAAGCCCTCCAGATGGCCTCCGCTGTGCCAGTTCAGTCTTTTGAAGGGAGAGGGGACGGGGGGCATGCTTTCACACTAAGCACTAGACGCTATTTTTATGTTCTCAAAAGATTAATGGCCCAGGGGTGTTCCTCAGAAATCAAGATGATGGTTAGGCAAAGATGCTCGGCTTTGCAGAATTCTGCTTCCTGTTAACGGTATCTTAGTTTAACAGTTTTAGTTTGGTCAGGCAGGCTAGGAAGACTGGCTACAAGGAAAGTATTTTCAATGGCACCCCGAGCAACTTTGAAAGGGAAGTTGACCGATAAAAGGAAGAAATGAAATTTTCAGGCATTGGCTTAATCATACATGCATTCAGAGGGGCAGGTTTTATCCTGCAACTGTTGGTCCTGAAGGCAACTATCCCGATGGCTTCTTAAAGATTTAGAAGACAATGAACTGAAATAGATTTGACTCTAGCGCCCAAAAATGACTTATGAGGTGTGACTCCGGTTTATTTGGCTGAAACAAAGGACCCCCCCAGGGGCCAATGAGTTCTTTCCAGCGTCTGCAACTCATCCCCCTTATTAATTTCTTTTATCGAGTGAGCTCACATCTGCTCTAACTTTCCCAACACTCGCATGAAATCCTCAGCTGAGGCAACAATTCCTCCCATTATAAAAGCTGGATTAAAAAAAACACTGGAATAATATTGGTCAAGCGACCTTCTTAAAACAAAAGAAAGTGGACAGCTCAGTCTCCTGTCTGTTTAGGTTTTATTTGCCCTAAAGCTACGTTTGGATGACACCATTAACCAGCATGGCTTAATCTAACTGTTTTTTTCCTGCTTTCTGTGGCCCATTGAACCATATGCTAATCGGTTCAGTGGGCCACTGAACCTAAAATTAGGGATGGAAACCTTTTCTTTGAAGAGGCTAAGATTCTCTCATTAGGGGTTACACGTGGGTGAGTTCAAACGAAGTGGAGGATGGGATATCTCATGCAATTCACACATGCTAAGCTGTTACAGGTAGTCCTTGACTTACAACAGTTCATTTAATGACTGTTCAAAGTGACTTATGGCCATTTTTCACACTGATGACCATTCAAGCATTCCCCATGGTCACATGATCAAAATTCAGATTCTTGGCAACTGGCTCATATTTATGACGGTGTCATTTGATCAACTTTTGCGACTTTCTGACAAGCAAAGTCAACGGGGAAGTCAGATTCACTTAACAACCACGTTACTAACTTAACAATTGCAAAGATTCGCTTAACTGTGGCAAGAAAGGTCGTAAAATGGGGCAGAGCTCACTTAACAACTGTCTCACGTAGCGATGGAAATTTTGGATTCAGCTGTGGTCGTAAGTCGTAACTTGTGTTTGGTCAAGTTTTGGATTACTGCAAGGCAGTTTATGCCATTTGCAAACCAAGGTTTATGGCTTGATGTAATGTGTGAACGGAGGTCCTCATGGCTAACTCAAAGCATGATTGGTTTTGATATTTGGGTTTCTGATACTGCCTTCTTATACACCCAACATTTTTTTTTTTTTAAAAAGACACAGAATGCACTGCAACAATTCCTGAAACTATGCCAAAAGGCGCAGCATATACAATGCTCCTTCTATTTTTCCTGACAACAACAGTCCTACGAAGTAGTTTGCGATGAAAGTGATTGTCCCATTGAATCTTTCCAGCATTATTAAAAACAAATCAAACACAATCATTTGCAAAGGTTATCGCAGTTCCAAGACTTTGGCAGAAATCTCTTAAGTCCTGTCCCTTTTCCTTAGCATTCAGACTGACAAGTGTGCAACTCAGCTGCCTTGCCTCAAAGCTACAAGCTAACCGATCACAACTTAGCCCTAGATGTCGTGGGAACCTGGTCCAGAAAGTCAGTTTTAGTTCAGGGTGTTGCTGGGCACCCAGGAAATTAGACTCTATTAAGCCTGGCTCAGCAGTTCACTGAACTGCAGCCACCAAAGGTTACCTTAAGAGATTTGGCAGAAATCTCTTAAATTCTCATCCCCACAGCGATTGGGCCTTCTGGGTTATTCCTGCCCCCCTCCCCAGCCCAATTGGGAAGATGATAGGAAACGGGGATGGGGAGGAGAGAGGAGGGGAAGGGAAGCCGTTGCATTTAACCTCCAAGCCTGCCAGATGCCTAAAACGGAGAGCTTGCCATCTTCCGGGAAAGAAGGAAGAACTGATCTTGAGCTTTCTCTGCTCATCCTCAGCCCTGGACTTGTCTTTTGGTTTCTCTCTGTGTTCCAGAAATGCTGCCCACCCTTCTCCATTCTCCTTTCCTCCGCGATTCATCTCCACAGGCTGACCTTCCTCCCTTCTTATGCGCTTCGCCTGCCTGCCTTCCTTTGTAGCCTTTCCATCGGTCCTCCCCTTTTCTTCTCTTCTCCTCTCTCTCCTTCCCTCTGTCTCTCCATCTCCCTTTCTAAATCTAGGCTCTCAGGGAACACGTGTAAACGTGCTTCCTCCTCCTCCTCCTCCTCCTCCTCCAGCTGTTGCGCTGCTCTGGTAACACTCAGAATCTGTAATTTCCGAAGGGGTTTATTTTCGGCCAGCAGCTTTGTATATATATATATATATATTTAAAGTGGCAGTCGTCGTCTCGTTTTTCTAGTGGACGTGCCAGCGAGGGAAGGATGGGGAGCTAGGTAAAAGAGAACAATTACCCTCGAATTTTACTTGAGTGCCCTGGGCAGGCACGCAGGAGGGAGAGGAGGCCACCCGGAGTAGCACCGGGCTCTTCTCTCCTTCTGCCTTCCCTACTCCACTTCGCTTCATTTGCCATCGTGCGCGCCTCTGGTTGCTGCGGTGCCACGTCGCTTGGAGAGGCAACGGAGCCTCCAACTTCTCTTCCCCCCCCCAAACACACACTATTTCTCCCCCCCTCCTCTTTCTTTCCACTGTGCGGAGCAGGACCGACCTTGGTGCCGCGTTGCCCTCGGGGGGGGCTGCCTACGTCGCCCCGCGCCCGAAGGGACTTTGGAGAAAACTCCCTGCCCTGCACCCCTTTCTCTCGCCCCTTTGGCCGGTGTCCCTGCCTCTCGGCCAGAGATGGAATCGCTCACCTGGGTTTTCCCCTCCTTGCTGCTGCTCTGCGCCCAACAGCACACCTGGACCAGGTAAGAGCGAGCGAGCGAGCGAGCGAGCGGAGCCTCCCGGGCTAGGCTAGCTGCGCCCGGCCGCTTTCTCCGCGCCTGCCTGGAGCGCGTGGGTCGCTGCCGTGCCGTCCTGCCTGCGCGCCCCGTTTTAGTTGGCCGGTGGAAGGAAGAGCGGGAGCGGGGCCGCTGCAACCCCGCCGTAGGTTGGAGCCGGGCACTCTCTCGAGGGACGGGGACTGGGCGAGAAAAGGAAGGCGTCCCTTTGCGCGCCACCCTGCGCTTTCGGGGGGAAATTACATTGGGGGGGGGACTGGTTACTGGTCCTCGAATCCCACCCGCCTCGGGAGGAAGCCACCCGGCGCTGGAGAAGAGGATAAGTCGGGCTGCGCGGCGCTTCTGGCGCAATCGGAAGCCGTCGGGAAACGTTAACCCGGGTCAATTATTCCAGTTTCGCGGAGCAGCCGGCTTTCCCGAGCCGCTTTGGAAGAGAGGGACGCTCGTTTGTGGGAAAGGAGCTCAGCGAAGAAAGGAGGGAAATCTTGTTTATGGGAGATGAGGTTCATCCCCCCCCCCAAAAAAAAAAAACAGCCACGCATCTGCCCTGAAATCCGCCGGATTGTGTGTGTGTGTTTTTGTTTTTTTTTACTTTTGGCACAAGAGAATAGCTGGGCAAGGGGCAAGGCTTACTAGGGGTACAAAATCCGAACTAATCTAAGCCCTGGGTTCCCCAAATTTGCCTCTAGAGCATGCACAAAGGGCAGCCAAATCAGAGTGCCCCCCTTCTTTAGAGTTTTGTTGACCTCCCTACTTGCATCCCAACTACTCTAGGGTTTTTTTTTGCTGGGTGTATAGGGCTTTTGATGGAACTTTTTCACATAGAAAGAATGGGGGGGGGAGAGAGAGAGAGAAAAAGAGGAAGAGGGAGAGAGAGGGGGGAGGGAGAGGGAGGGAGAGGGAGAGAGAGAGAGGGAGGGAGGGAGAGAGAGAGGGAGAGACTATGAGTGGCTCTGAACACACACAGAATTATCCCCTATTGGCCTGGAAAAAGAGGAAAAGTTGTTTTATTGACATTTGACGTTTTAAAATGGCTCTAAAGTGAAATTTGAACCCGGCTCCGCAGTTGTGCGGCCTTTGCCCCGAAGCTTCACTTGGAAGGGAGATAAATTAAGACCACCCCCTAAAGCTGGATCAGGCCAAGGGTCCATCCAGTTGCCGACCAGGGGCTGTGGGCATCCAAGGCAGGGGGGGGTCTCTGTGATTGAAACCATCAGTGCTGCCAGAGTTTGATTGCTCAGGGATTGGTCCAGCCCCCTTTTAAAGCCATCTAAACTGGCGGTCATCGCCACCTCTTCCGACAGCCAAATGCCCTGGTTTTCACTCTGCCTGATCTGCAGAATGTGGGTTATGCCGATGAAGGCCGAGGCAGAAGAGGACCAAAATATAGGATGCCCTATTTGCTAGCCCAGAGGGACCCCTGGAGAGCGAGCGGAGCATCCTTAGGGAAGGGTTTCAAATGAGGCAGCTGTGCCCTGCCTTTCTCTGCATCTGGTTTGGAGCACCAAATGGGGCAGTGAGACAGGACACTTCCTTCAACTAAACAGGGTTCCCCCCCCCCAACCCGGGAAGGGGCTATATAGGATCCCTTTCCCAATTTACTTCTGAGTAAACTGGCACACGTTCGGTTCCCGGCACCGAAGGCGTCGTTTCAACTTCAGTCAAGTGAGGATGAAATAGGAACTACAGGCACGATTCGTTTAGCGACCGTTTGAAGTTACAGCAGCACTGAAAAAAAGTGACTGATGACCTGTTCTTCACACTTACGACCGTTGCTGCAGCCCCACGGTCAGGTGATTAAAATCTGGACACTTGGGCAAGTGGCTCATGTGGATGATGGCTGCAGTGTCCTGGGATCCCGTGATCTCCTTTTGCGACCTTCCGACAAGCAAAGTCCATGGGGCAGCCAGATTCACTTCACAACCAACTTCACAACTGCGGCGATTCTCTTAACAACTGTGGCGAGAAAGGTCGTAAGATGGAGCAAAACCTACCTAACGACCGTCTTGCTTGACAACAGAAATTTCGCGCTCAGTTGCGGTCGTAAGTTGAGGACTACCTGTATGGTCGGCCAGAATTTAGTTTTACCTACCAACTGGTTGCATTGCTCAAATTGAATGGACCACTGGACACTAGAGTGAGGCCAGGTTTGCACCTGAGGAAACGAGAGATTCCCCCAGATTTTTAAAAAGAGAAAAATACAACACAGAAGGGGGAAAAAAAACCAAAATAAAACCTGGGGGTGCTGGCAGCTTCTCTGCATTCTCTCTTTTCCTCCTCCTAGCACCCCCCACCCCGCCATGACTCCTTGATTTCTGGCAGCTCTCCATGCAGTGACTTATTAAACCCTGGTACAGTAATTGAGTAGAGATGAGTCATTTTCCCTCAGACACAGTTTCAACTTACGCTTGCAATATGTGTTTGGTGAAAAGAGGTGGGCTGCAAATCTTGTTTTCCCTTCTCTCTCCACCACCCCATTTAGCGTGGTTATAGATGTTGTAATTTTACATCAAAAAATCCCAGACTGATCTCTGCCCCAAGGAGGTTCCAGTCCGGAAAAGGGAGGGAGGTTGGAGAAGTGAGAGTAACTAGGAATAAAAAAAGGTGAAAAAATGGAACCGTCCTGCTTGAATGTGAGGGTAAAGGGGGATGTTAGGCTGTGTGAGAATAAAATCTATACTTAACTATAATGATGTACTATCAGGAAATAGGACTGCTTACTATATATTTATTAATCAGCCCCTTTTCATTAGGTTAAAATTATAATTTAATGGGGCCTATAGCTATAGATACCTACAACAGGCACTCAACATTTCAAACATTCTCCCAGCTCAAAAAGGTGATTTGGTTCTGCTTTAAGCTGTTCCCAGAATAATCTTTGACAATACCCAGAATCCCCCAGCCATAATTCTAATTTAGGACCTTTGTCAAAGGCTGACAAATGTCTCTTGTCTCCCTTCAGTTCAAACATAAATTGAAATTAAGATTATAAGATTCTTTGGGCAGAGACCTTGTGTTCTTGCCTTGCTTTTGAGCATCTTGTTCATCAATTTAATGTTTTCTCAACTTCCTCTGGTCTTCCTCATCAGCTGCAATTCCAACTAGTCAGTTAACAGTAATTTTTAAATATGCAGCAAAATTTGAATCTTTATACGTAATAGAAAACTGCTCTTTTGAAATCTGCTACCACTAAATAAAGGGTTTGTTTGGTTTTCTTCCCTTTTGTCTCTTTCGTTCTTTCAACGGAGAGCCCTGAATGACATTGGAGATTATATGGGGTCAAACATAGAAATATCCTGGTTGCCCAATCTGGATGACTTGATTAAAGGATACGCCCGGAATTTTAGGCCAGGAATTGGAGGTAAGGCTCTTTAGCACAGAGTAATTAAAAGATGTACTATTTACATATTGTAGATCAATATAGGGTTACACCTTTTAGCTACTTGCTATTATCCACGATTGTCAGGGAAGAGTTGTAAAAATTGTGTTGGGATGCAAATTTAATAAATAAAATTTATACATTAAAAGCACATTAAAATAAGCCCACGGAGATGAGCTACAGTGCTAATCTGGTCTCATCTGGTTCAGGGCCTCAGCATAACTTTTTGTACTCATTCATGCATTACACTAATTCAGGTAGGACAGAGAAATAGACTGACTTAAGATGAACATGAATTTCGGTGTCTCTGTTTTAATCTCTCTCTTTTGTCATTTCTATAAAGGGCCTCCTGTTAATGTGGCTTTGGCTATCGAGGTGGCTAGCATTGACCACATCTCTGAAGCCAACATGGTAAGTGAGCACCAGAGCTAAACCAGACATGGTGACACCACGTTTGTTCTCCTGATGGTGAAAATGGCAGTTGTTTTTAGACTGCATAGAAATGTTGTTGAATATGGCTATCTAGTTCACAAATCTTTAGCTGTGACAAATAGGCTGCACTTCTAATTTAATAAGCTGTTAGGAATATGACAGCTAATTAAATTAGAAATGCAGCCCATTTGTTAGGAATATGACAAAATGGGGGAAAAAATGGAAAATGCTCCTTTTTGGCCCAGAGAAGTTGTCACAGCTATCCTTTTTGATTGATTTTTTTTTAAAAAAAATTCTGCTCTGTTAATTCTTGTCTTTAGGAATATACGATGACTGTCTTTCTGCATCAAAGTTGGCGGGACCACCGGCTGTCGTACAACCGGACCAATGAAACGCTGGGCTTGGATAGCCGTTTTGTGGACAAACTCTGGCTGCCGGATACGTTTATAGTCAATGCCAAGTCAGCCTGGTTTCATGATGTAACTGTGGAGAACAAGCTTATAAGGCTGCAGCCCGATGGAGTCATTCTTTACAGCATCAGGTAAATGACAATTTTGTGGCCAGAGGTAAACAGCTGTATTTATTGGGTAGTGAAATGGCAGGAAGTTCCTCTAAGCCAGCATTTCCCAATCCCGGGAATATCCAGAGGTTGGGGCTTCAGCTCCTGTAATTCTCATCAATGGCCACGTGACTGTGGAATTCTGGGATTTGAAGTCCACCTCCCTAGAAATGGCCAAGGCTGGGAAACTCTAGCCTAAGTGTGCAGGGTAAGCAGGGAGTTGCTTGAATGTAAGTGTTGTGTTCTGCTCTCTCTTCATTTGGTGTAGGGTTACCTCCACGGTGGCCTGTGACATGGATCTCACCAAGTATCCAATGGATGAGCAGGAATGCATGCTGGACCTGGAGAGTTGTGAGTTTAACACACAAATCGATCCCAAGCTGGAGGAAAGGAAAGGATATGACTTCATATGCTTTTGCTGTGTTGTTTGAATCAAGTTTCCTTGGAAAATCAAGAAAAAGGAAAACAAAACAGGGCCAGGTTGACATATTATGCTGAAATCTATGGTAGTTGGTTAATTTGGTGAAACTTTATTTTCACTTGCAAAAATTTATTTAAAACAAATCAGGTTTAGCCTATTATGTGAACCCTGTTTTCACCTCCCTCTTTATGCACCTGTATTTTATTCAGTTGTTTTTTTAAAATAGATGGTTACTCCTCCGAGGACATTGTCTACCACTGGTCTGAGAACCAAGAGCAAATTCACGGGTTGGATAAGCTGCAGCTTGCTCAGTTCACCATTATCAATTATCGATTCACTACTGAACTTATGAACTTCAAATCTGGTAATTAGTTATTTAATAGTTGGTTGGTTATTGACCAGCATATTTTCTAAGGAGACGGGAAACTAGCTGGATTGAACAAGATGGTAAAATGGCATTTTAAAATGGGCTTTTAAACACAGGGCTCATTCATTATGATAAATAAGTTTTATCATGATTTGCTCTTTATATGGCTAAATTCACTTAGCTATAAGCAACCGTTTACAAAGTGCAAAACTGGGGTTTCACACCGTAAGCAGAAATCTAACTATGAGATGGCTTGAGGTGCCCTAATTTTTTTCTACCCTGGATTGTAATCCACAGTTCGTGGGGACAAGTGTTGGTGACCCCAACTGATTATTGTAACAAACCATGATTCAGTATGACATTTGAGTTCTCTGTTTAAAAGTGAAGAATTAAACAAGACCAAGGAGCTATGGAAACTTCTCCAGAAGTCTTATTTTTCTGCTAACAGATAGGGAAGGGAGCGCGAGGGCAAAGAAATTGGGTGGAAAAAAAATTCAGGGGTGGGGAAAGGGAATGGTGGCAGCCATTCTGAGGGCAGGATAAAAGGACAACCAAAAAAGTTTTTTTAAAAATAAAAATAAAAATCCCCATTTTGCAGCTGGCCAGTTCCCCCGCCTGAGTCTCCATTTCCACCTGCGGAGGAACCGAGGGGTCTACATCATCCAGTCCTATGTCCCTTCAATCCTCTTGGTGGCCATGTCATGGGTCTCGTTCTGGATCAGCCAGTCAGCTGTGCCGGCACGGGTCTCCCTAGGTAAAAGAGGACTTTGCCTGATTTTTACAAAAGCCTTTGGAGCTGGGGTGTCACAGTGAACAGAGTGCCAGATAAAGATTGTGTAGGCTATAATTCGCGGGTGTCAAACTCGCCGCGTCACGTGACGTGTCGTGACTTTTTTCGCATTGCCTCCGCATGATGCAACCGGCCCGCAAGCCGGCAGTTTGACACCCCTGCACTGAACTCTTCACTCAAGCATGAAGTTCTGAGCCCACCTGCCTCACAGCTTTGTCGTGAGGAAAGTATGATGTATGTGTAACCTTAAGAATCCAAGGTTGGAAAAGCAATTAAGTAATCTTCTCCTTTGGGCTAGAGTTAGTCAGCCCAGTAGATCAGAGAGGGGGGTTTACAAAGATATCCTGAACCAACTGCAAATTGGTTAAATAAATCATGGTGGTTGAACCCAGACAAAACATCTTGGCACAAGTCTGGATCCTTAGTCCATCTAGATCAGCAGGCAAGCCAGTTGCTTCTACCCATTTTGAGGAACTGACATAAAATAAAATTCTTACCACTCTAAGTGGAAAGATCTCCAGGTTACTTTTTATGGGGATGTACTCCCTCCAGGTGCTAATTTTTTTTCTTTGTTTCTTACAGGCATAACCACAGTTCTTACCATGACAACCCTGATGGTGAGTGCTCGTTCTTCCCTTCCTAGGGCTTCGGCCATAAAAGCATTGGATGTCTACTTCTGGATCTGTTATGTCTTTGTCTTTGCTGCACTGGTGGAATATGCCTTTGCCCATTTCAATGCTGACTATATGAAAAAGCAGAAAGACAAATTGAAGACCAACAGGCAGGCAGAAGAGGTCAGTATAGGCTTCTGTAGGCTCTGAGATTCATTTTTTATCTTGGAAGGGGCCGAAAGATAAATGTTCTAGTTTTTGATGGCATTCACATGTTATATACAGTTAGCCATAAACAATATGACTCATTGAACTAATACATACGTCCACAGGTCTTAAAGTGACCAAGGTTGGACAGCCCTGCATTAATACCTAGTTGTGTAACACGCACAAACTCTAGACAAAGCTTGACAAGCCCTAATGGCCAGGTTCACACAACACACCAAGCCAAAGTAACCACTGGTTTCAAGTCACTTTAAGTGATGTGTGAAGCCAGGCAAGTTGTGTTACAGCAAAAGTTGCCTTGAGGCGAGACGGGCGGAAAACAAATATAGTAAGTAATAAATAAAAGGCATGGTTTAATTTGACAGAAAGAAGATTAGCTTGAATTTCACTGTAGGCCTGTAGTGTTGTCCAGAAAGCATGTTTAATTTCTTCTAGTCTGACACACCCAACTAAAAAATGTCATAGTTTGTTCAGTTTGGCTTAATGTGGTATGTGTTGTGTGGGGCAAACCATTGGTAAAATAAAGCTTGGTTAGGGTTTATAAATCCAGCCATCGTGGGTTATGAAACAAACCACAGCATAAGGCAGTGTGTGAACTCGGCCTCTCTTTCTCTTTCTGTAACAGTCTGCTAAGCTATTCAGGCCACCATGTTATTCCAGGTCTACTTTTGTAGGCCAGGATGTCTGGATTAGCTAGTTTGGGGGGAGCTGTATCTCCAGTTCACCCAATTCCCAATTCTATCTGCTCTCTTTCTCCTTTCAGGTCAATGTGAAAAACGCCATTGTTATGTTCTCCCTTTCGATTGCGGGAGTCAACCAGAAGCTGGCCACGTCCAGCAGGCACCGCCGAAGGCCCCAAAAACCGTCTGGCTTGTATGGCTCAGCTGAAGTAGAAACGGGGGACACCAAGAAAGGAGGGGCACCAAAGCCCAAAACTGGTCTCAAGTCTCTTTTCAAACCCATTGATGCCGATACCATTGACGTCTACGCAAGGGCAGTTTTCCCAGCTGCCTTTGCTGCAGTCAACGTCATCTATTGGGTGGCCTACACGATGTGAGGATCCCAAACAGCAGCCGGTTCCTTTGCCATTCCCTGAAGGAGCTTGAGGACAATTGAGAGAACATCCCATGAGCCAAGCTTGGGAGCACTTTTTCAGCACAGCTGTTCCAAAGCCAAACTGTTCTTTTGCAGGCGCAAATGTTTGTTTTATTGCCTCTTCCGGTCCCCAAGGGGAAGAAGTTGCGTTGACAATGAAGGCAAAAGGAAGAGTGGCTCCACTTTATAATTTGATTTTGTTGAAGTTAAACAGCTCTGCCAAGATTTTACTAGCACCTAAGCAAAGTCTTTTGCTTCTCCGTTAACTATGCCAATTTCTGAATTAAGGCAAATGCCTTTGGAGCGTCTGATATATCAGGAATATATCTGAAATAATTTGTTGTGAAAGTAGGACACAATTTCTTTAGAGGTTTATTGTCTGGGCAACAATTCAGGTGGGACATCATGCATGGGATGAAATGAAATGAGCAAATTTTCGAGATGAACGGACGAGTTTGAAGTGGCTGCTCTAGATTTTGCCTGATTTTTAAGCCTTGATCATTTACAGGCTCAACTACTCAAAGATGGGCTGGTTGAGATTTTACAGAATTTCTCTTTATTTATTTTGATCTGCAGCATTGCCATGCTCCTTGCCCTCCTTGAGCTGCAAAGTTGCCATACCAGTAATGGCATGATAATTTATATTTCGCAATTTTGAAATGGTTTCCTCATCCTTAATTATTTTATCAGTTCTATACTGCTTTTAAATTTGGACAGTGAAGATAATGTTCTGATTTGAGGCTTTGTAATTTTTAATGTACCTTTTGTTTAGCATAAAGGGTTTAGAACAAACCTAGCTGAGAATAAGAAACAAGAGCCTGCAGCAAAGAATTTTGCTGAAATATAGTTCACTGCAATAATCAAAACCCTCACAATTCTTTTAAAAATGTAAAACCTTGTGTTGCTCATTTTTAAATATACCATGCTAATAAGTCATTTGAATCTTAATAACACAAGTAATAATTTTTTCCCTGGAGACATGTAAGGATGTCTTGAGTTTTCCAGCCTGAATGCCTTACCTAATATGCAGAAATACCAACGTTGTTTCAAAAGCATTTGCTTTGCAATTGGGAGTCCTGTAAGCTTACTACTATTATCGTTGTTGATTTGCAAAACTTTGCACACATTTTCCTTTAATAGCAAAGAGATGGAGTTGACACAGAAATGCACACATTATAGGTTATATAATACCATATACACATGCACAAACACCATATATATGGGAATAGATATAGATATATATGGTACAATGGCTAAGTGTGTATGCACGGGAAGGGCTGTATAAAAATGAGGATGTCAAGAGAGGGAGGAAGCATACATGAATATTTTTGCAATATTTTTACCATTTCAGGCAAGTCTGCAGAACTTCCTTTTCTGCTTCTGGTAAAAGAACAGAAACAGGATCGATGTTTGTAATGAAGGGGACGGTGGTAGAATTGAATTACATCGTTGGATCTGGGAGAGAAAAAATATGATAAGGGGGGGGAGAGTGGGTTCAGAGAAGTTGCTGCAGATGGTCCTAAAAAAGAGCCCCTCTTTGGTTCTTAAAGAGAATTGTTTTCCACTAGCAGATAATGAACTTAAAAAAATATTAGTGCCGATCCAGTAAGTCTCCTTCTATCAGGACCAACCAACTCTACTCAGTGCTTGAACTGCTTACAGCTAATAGCTTCTGTTGTTAGGCAGAGGAATTGAAAGACTTTTTACTGTGTGTTAGAAGCAAGAGCTGACACCCACCCCCTCGTTTGCCTTTCCTCTGTGCCAGCACAATTAAATAGAGTTGGGAGGGAATTAATGGACCCTCCCCACAGATTGCACAGAAGATGCATTTTGGGGCCAGCCAGCCATGCTCTGATTGTCTATTCTGCTCTTCCCCCCCTTTTTTTTCTGTTGCATTTTCTTCTCTCTTGCAATCAGATACTGCTGATCACTGAACCAGTTTTATTGAATTAGGTTATTTACCTAACCCTGGTTAGTGAACCAGCCATCTTAACTTTTTCTTAACCTCCCCCTTGAAAGGCCCTAGGAGGATCAGAGATATTGCCAGTCAACTTCTCCTAAGAATCATTAATTCTAGGGATTTCCAATGTCCTATTTTTTTTTTTGTTGCTTCCCCATTTTTGTTCTCTGGGTTGTGTGTGTGTTTTTTCCCCCAAATTAACATTTGTTCAAAGGCTGTTCTGAAAACCTTAGGTCTCTCCTAGATTCTAGGATAAGTAACAATTGTACAGATATCCACACTCTTTTAAAACCCCATTCTGGCTTAGATGTGTGAACCCAATCAACAAATGGGTAGGGAGCACCACTGCTAAGCAACAACGTGGCTTGATCTGATTTGAGTTTCGCATGAGGCATAAGAGGTCTCATGTTACATTTTGCAACACTGTGCATGGAGCACGTCTCTGAATTTTCCTGAGAGTTAGAACAATTAATCCAGAAGTTGTGGATGCTCCAACACTGGCTCTTAAGAAGAGATTGGACAACCATCTGTCTGAAATGGTATGGAGTTTCCTGCTTCAGCAGGAGGTTGGACTAGAAGTCTTCCAGGGTCCCTCCCAACTCTATTATTCTATTATTCTCCTTGCTTTCAATGTCATTATTTGCCTTGTGTTATCGGCCTGCCTCTTTAACTGAAACCCAGATATTGAAGGACTATTACAGGTGGCAGAAAAGTCTGCTAGATTGCGAATACACGCCAAAGAGTGTAATTTACGTATTGTACTGAAAGTGTTTGGTAATTCCTCACCCACATTCCATTCTTGAAAAGAATTTAAAAGCAAGCTAATAGGAATGCATGACAGCACATATACTGTGCATCTCCAGGATTGTAAAAAACAAACACGGGAGCCCTTTCTGTCTTAGGTGGTTCCCTTTTCTTTCCCCACCTCAAAAGAAGCCTACCTTGGATTTTGTGACATCAAATCTTTATTTAGTTGCAAGGAAATCGCCTTGTTTTGACTCTGCCTGAATGGATCCTGAATAACTGCTGAAAGGACGGGCAAGTCTGTTGATGCTAAATGGAGGAAAGACAATTTTCTTCCCTCACTCGCACACCATCTGTTGTAGATATTGTGGGAGGTGGAGAAAACTGTATTTTGTGGTATTTGTAAGAGGCCCAACAGCCAGTGAGATTAAGCAAAGACAGTTGGCCAACTGAGAACAATCTGTAAGACATCTGCTGTGGTAGCTTGCTTCAGATCAGCCTTTTTCCTCTCGTGGAGAGTGAGAAAAGCAAGGAAGATTCTTCTCCACCAGAACCATGCTACCAGATGTACGCAAGTGCCCTCCATCTGCTCTAGAACACCCTACATTTTAATACATTTTAAAATGCTCAGGAGTAGCACTGAACGACTCATGTTAAAGATCCCATTTGCTGGCTTAATTCTCCTCTTAGTTTTTCAAGGTTGCCAAATTTTTGTCAAGTTCAGGAGGAGTTTTAGCACCTTTTCTGAAGCTTTCCTGAACACTTATCCCTTTTAATAAAATGTGTTAATCAGAAAAGATACTCCTAGGCTCCTGCTGATGTTTTGCTATCGTAGAGTAACACGGCTCTCCCCCCCCCCCCCAAAGCTGATTTTAGTTTCTCAAGTCTTTCAGTTATAAATTTGGTCACCCACAGAACTTGGTTTGCTAGCAGTCTATACTAAAATCCATCCATATTTTTATATATGTTCCTTCAAACGCATATATTTTTGTATGCAGCTCTGCCTAACCTAATTTTTTTCAACTGTTGCATTTTGTGCAGCAGTCCTCGCTCCAATATAGGTTGCTTTTTTGTAGAGAATTGCGTTATAAATCTAAAAAACCTGAATTTTGGAGAGTATCTTTGATTTGTGTGTTATTTCAAATTTTGAAAATAATTAAGCTCATCCTGAAATCTGAGCATATCTTCCAAAGGCAATTAAACAAATAAATAACTACCCTGTCCTTATTTTAAGAGACCAAATTCTAGTTTGGTGGAAGCTGTGAAGACATTTGCTGGATTCAATAATTCCTGCAAATGAGACATTTTTTCCATCAATGCATTAAATGATTGTAGCTTGCCTGAGTTTCTAATATATACAGGTTATGGAACTGACAATACTTTAACCTTTCTCTAATTGGAGAAAAAATAGTTTTCTTCCTGTAAGTGTTAAACATAGATGTGGTCTATATTAAGAAGCAGCTAAATAATATCTGTGTGCCATCTATCATGCTTAGTTGCAATGGAATTACCATGGAGATCAGAATTTTTTCATACATCGTTAGTTTGTGGTCTCTATGCCTGACTGGCTCACATCCAATTTTTGGTACACTAAGTGAGAACCTGTTCTTTGTACTTTCTGTCCACAGTAGCATTGACCTTCAAACTTGCAAAAACATAAATCTTTCTCTGTTTAAAAAAAATCCAGGACATCTTTTCCCCCAAAATACTAAAATGCTAAATAATTAATCATATAACCAATCACATCCCTTCTACCTAGAAAAAGGAATCCAACCAAATATATGGGTAAAAATATAACATTCAAGATAAAATGCTCAGAAATAATGTATATATTTAAAAGAACAAATAAGCCTGAAGCTTTTTTATAACATATTGACCATAAACCAAAATATTCCATATCAAATAGTTCTGTCCATTAAAATATACATACATAAAAAATAGTCTTTTAGTTAGGACAAAGAACTATAAGTATGTTTGGAGATATGTCAGAGCTGACCATACTGTTACACACAACTGATTCCCTTAGCCATGAGAAAGTAGCAAATAATTAATATGCTATTATTGTAATACACAGGTAGTCCTTCAAAATCTGAAGAACGTGTTCATCACAAAGAAAGTGGCATGGGCAGACAGGATAGCAAGTACAGGGAATTATATTTCACTTAACTTCAGGACAAACCAAATATAGTGGTTAATAAAATTTTGTTTGTGCCTTTGAAGTCAATGTTGACTCCTGGTACTTGACCAGACTAATCCCTGCTGTTTTCATGGTAAGATTTTGTAAGTGGTTTGCCTGCTCCCTAGGACTGAGAAAAAGCGACTGGCCCAAGGTCACCAGACTGGCTCTGTGCCTAAAATGAAATTAGAACTCAGGTTCTCCTGATTTCTAGTCTTATGCCTTAATATTACACTGTCTGGTTAATAAAATACTGGGTTTAAATCCATTATTTGTTTTAACCTAAATAAATAAAAATAAGATAATAAAATAAATAAAAAGAAAAACAAACAAACCAACACCTCAAAGGGCAGATTCCAGGGACCACTGGGACTTTTTCTGCCATCATTTTTCTATATTTCTAACCTCTTTTTTTTTTCACAATAGGGTTAACTGGCATGCTTGTGCTTTTTCAGTAACAGTACCACCACATATTTTCACTAGGACAAAATTGGACTCAAAGCCCTGCTACTATGAAGGCTTATTGTCTATTATTTACAAATAAAGAGATATTCTCTGAGAGAATCACGAATACTCTATTGCCCAAAGGCCACTTACATTTCTCTTGTCTTTTGCTCTTTTCATAAAAGCCTCTGAAAGTCAAAAACAGAATTGAATCAGATGATTGGCTGGAACACTTTTCCCAGTAACATCTAGCTAATGTTCTCTTGCCCTCTGCTGGAAAAAACAATACCATATAATAGGTTCCTTGTATGCAGAAACCTGAGATTGTGTTTGGCCTACAATAAAGTAGCAGACTACGTTCGTGTAGCTCATACCATAGATCTTTACTTTTGAAGGTGCCTTAAGACGATTTTCTGTTATTGTAAGAATATGAACAGACTTGCACACTGTGCTAAACCATGGTTTGCTTATAAGCCACATTTATTGTGTTGACATGACTAAGGAAATCATATGATGGCTGGGATTAAAGAATGCAGTGCTAAATTGCAATTGGCTGCTTTATGGCCCAAGGTGAGGTGCAAATTCAGATACCATAGTTCATTTCTTTATATCTGTTGTACCAACCTGGCTGGCTGGAGTCACTGAAGCAGTAGGCGTGAGCTTAAATGGACTCCAGAAGATGGTAGAGGACAGGAAGGCCTGGAGGAACGTTGTCCATGGGGTCGCGATGGGTCGGACACGACTTCGCAACTAACAACAACCACCAACCTTTACATATGACTAAAGAGAAAGAGAAAATAGAGAAGCTTTTATTTCACATTGTTATATTTTTGTATCTCCAATTCTCTTATAAGAGTACAAAGAAAACAAAGAAGTTAACCCTGACCCCGCAACTTTATGGAGGAAAAGAAAATATAAAATACATTCATAGAGATTCCTGTGTTGTTGTTTTTTTTAAAAGTCAAACTTTAGAATTACAGGCTGTCCTCGATTTACAATTCGTTTAGTGACTATTCAAAGTTAAAACAGCACTGACTTATAAGCGTTTTTCACACCCACGACCGTGATCAAAATTCAGACACTTAGAAACCAATTCATATTTACGACGGTCACAGTGTCCTGGGGGTCACGTGATCCCCTTTTGCGACCTTCTGACAGGCAAAGTCAATGGGGGCAGCCCGACTCACTTAACAACCATGTGACCAACTTAACAACTGCAGTGATTCACTTAACAACCGCGACAAGAAAGGTCGTCAAATGGGGCGAAACTCACTTAACAGCTGCCTTTTGCTTAGCAATGGAAATGCTGGGCTCAATCGTGGTCATAAGTCGAGGACTACCTGCATATTTCTTTTTTTTCCTCTTCCCTCCCCTGGCTGGCTGAGGAATTCTGGGAGTTGAAGTCCACAAGTCATAAAAGGGCCAAGTTTGAAGACCTTTTAAAAACTCCACCCTTCTTTATAAGAGGCTTAATACATAATTTTGAGGCAGAAGCGTCACATAAAAGCTGCTTCCGCCAACCTGGGGAGTCGGACTTCGACTCTTCGCCCGCGCTTCTTTTTACCTCAGCCCCTCTTCGCCTGGTTGCTAGGCGAATCAGCCCTCTTCGCGATCCCTATTGGTGGACAGGTGAGTCTCCTCCTCCCCTTTCTCGGGTTCCGCTCCGCCCATTGGCGCCAGGTAAGGACATCTTGACGAGCTCTGATTGGCTAGGTCCCTGCTCCGAGGGGAGGGCGATGGCTCCAGGTGAAGTGCCAGCCCAGCCCTGGCTTCCTATAGGCCGGCAGGTGCGGAGAGGCGGGAGCTGGAAAGCGGGCCATTGGCTGGGAGGCGGGCGCGCGCGTGCGGAGGGGGCGGAGGCGGCCGGGGCTGAGAGGGACGCTTCCCGCGGTGAGGCGGGACCGCCATGTTGGGAGGCGGGAGAGCGGCTGCGCGGAGGACAGCTGGGGGGGGTCGCTGAGAGGTGAGCGAGGCGGCGGGAGCGCGCCGTCACTACCTGCCCGCGCACTCGGGAGCGCGCCTCCTCTTCCTCCTCCTCCTCCTCCTCCTCGGGGGAGAAGAAGAAAAAAAAAACCCGAAGCGAAACGAAAATAATAATAACCCTAATAATAATAATCCTGTCAGGAAGGGGCGGACGCGAAGGACGACTTTGAGCCCTTCCCTCTTGTCTCCTCCTCCGGGAAGTTGGAGCCAAACTTCCGCGGAGCGCGAGCCTTTCCCGGTGCGAGGCGGGAAGTGCGGGAAGTGCCGAGCCCGACACTGGGGGTGGTGGTGAAAATACCTGTAAGAAGGGGAGACCCCGCCCAAAGCAGGTGAGTTTTGGTGGGGGAGACTAGGAGGCTGGGGGGGGAGGAGTGGAGGGAGGGAAAGGGGGCAAACAGGTGAAGCCGGGAATAAAGGGGGGGTGAGAGGGGGGGGCAAGCAGAAAAGATACTCCCAAGCATCCCCCTCCCCCATCATCCAAGGCAGGAAGCTAAACTAGTGGGGACTCCAAAGACAGGGCTGGCCGGGCTATTGCTGCTTTTTATTATTAATTTATTAATATTAATCTTTCTCTCCAAATAGGACCAATTGTTTTACTGTCTTAAGAGCCGGTTGGCGGGAAGGAGCTGGATTCCAAGCTGAAAGAGGTGAGTTCTAATCTTGCCTCAGACCGAAAGCCAACCGGGCAATTTCTGGCTAGTGGCTCCCTTTTTTTCCCCTCTGGGGGAAGGAAGGAAGATATTGGCAAGCCACTTCCGAAAAATGTTTGCAAGAGAGCAACGTGCGTTTGTTCTCGTCGTCTCCAGGAGTCGGGGTTGACTCAAAACCCCTAACGACAGCAGTCACAACAACATTGTGTTGTTAGAGTCCACAGAGAAGTTTAGGAAGGGCCTTTCCCTTATTACTAATATTCATAGTATTCTCTCTCTCTCGCCACATATCTAACTAGAATCATATTCTTTAGCTGAATATAGATGCATTTGACATTCAGGAGAAGTTCAGATGGGACAAAGCCAACTGAGGATAGGAGAGAATGTAGCCTCTATTACAGCTACAATTAGAATTCTCTCTGTAAATTAAGTATTGATTTGTTTTTAATTTTATTTCGGTTACTTTGTAAGCTGCTTGGAGTCTATTTCTACTTCATCTCTGTAGTGGTATATAAATTGCAGTGATTATTGTGTATATTGTGGGTAAATATGTATTGTATATAATTAGATCATATTCTGTAGCTTAGATTAGTGTGGCAGAGAACTGGTGGAAAGGATGCAAACATTGTGGGTGCTATTTTGCTTTTTGTTATTATCATCAAACACTCTATTATATATAAACTCCTTCAGTCTTACTGGATTCCAAGGAGTGTAGGAACAGCAACAATAGCAAATATTGGCCACAAAGTGTACATAAATGTATTGTGTTACAGTGTATACACACAAACCTCTCACAATATAAAGAGAATCATTCAGTACTCTCCACAGCAGATGTTAGAATCTAGCTCACCCCGTCTAGTCTCAAAAGGCTAAAATTTGGAGCCAGTTACTAGTGGGATAGGAGACCACCTGGAAATGACAGGGCTTTAGGCAAATGTCCCAGAAAGGGGCATCAAATTATTTCCATACTGTTGTGTGGAAAAACAAGCTGCATGTGTGGGGAATTACTATATGATTCTGCATTTAAATAGAGGGGTGTTAAGGTGATGGAAAGCCTATGATACACAATAAGTATACTGCCATGCATATGCCATTTATGATGAATGTTAATATTGTATATACTATTACCTTTGTGTGTATGAACTTTATTAACATTATATAGCCATTTATATGTTTATTGGATCTGTTTACTGTTAGATTATATTAATAATTCATATAATTAAGTATTCCACAGTGAAAGGCATAAATGTTAGTTGTTAATACTTCCTGCATTGCTTTCCTTTGTCACAACACCTTGCAATCCACCAGCCGCAATCAAACCTTTGTACCAAGCGGGGTTGGGGGAGATGTGTCATAAGAAAGACCCACCAGTATCCCTGCAGTAGACACACACACACACACACAAAGTGTCAAGGAATAGGCTTGAGAGAGGAGCGTTTTATCACTGTTATACATAATAGTGTGTTGTAATTGCTTCTTATCTGCTAGAGGTAAGATAGATCCCTTTTGTGAGGGATTGATAATGTCGGTGGAAAATATTTATTAGGTCTACTTTGCTAGGAAGGAGTAGAAGGAAAGAAAAATTGAGATGTTTGTGATTTGTGTCCCATCTTTGGCTTAGATGGTGGTCCCTCCTGCCATCTTCTCCCACAATAACAGTGGGCTTCCCTGGCTGAATGCGAACTTCAATCTGAGATTCTGCTTTTGTCAGGCTGCCTGGGGTTGGTCATACCTATTGTATGAATCAAAAGTAGTTCGATCAAAGGGAGGAAAAGGGTAAGCCGATGTTATTTAATACAGTATAAAGAGGTTTTTTTGCAAGAGAGGAGTTTTTGTCCCACCATGAGCAATACAGCTAAGTAAACAAAAGAGTTGGTGCCAGGATAATAAAAAAAGGAGATGCAAGAATTCTAATTAAGTATAATTGGGCTAAATTATAGTGATGGGATATTCAGCCAGGAGGTAAACTTGGTGCTGAAGGAACAGGAATTCGCCTTGAGAAGGTGAGCATGTGTGGTAAGCGGGTGGGGCACTGTGAGTGGAAGGTGAAAAGGGTGTGTTTTGCCTTGTCTTAAATTATAATGTGAAGAGGGCACTGGTGGTATGTGAGGAATGCATGTCTGTCTGGCAGCCCAGAAGTTACAGCAGGGGTGGGGAACGATGGCCCTTTTACGGCCTGTGGACTTCAACTCCCAGAATTCCTGAGCCAGCCATGCTAGATCTGGAATTCTGGGAGTTGAAGTCCACAGGCCGTAAAGGGGCCATAGTTCCCCACCTCTAAATTACAGGATAGCTGAAGTTAGAGGCTGTCCGCAGAAAATGGGAGGGGTTGCAATCCTTTGCATACTTAAAAATCAGAGGCTTTGAACAGAAAGGAGCTAATTCCTAAATAAATAAATATAAATATATATATACTACTTTGGGATATCCAGGGACAGAACAGTATGCTTTTAAAGGAGGAGATAATTTCTGGGGAAACTGGGCTGACTCTTTTTCTTTGTGTGTGAAATGAAGACCTTTTTAATGTAATTCAGTGACAGGTAGCCAAATGCATCTTCAGCCCCTAACGGCCCCCTAGAACACCTAGCTTTAGAGTTGCATTTGCCCAGAAATATAATGTACAAATTACTTACATGTTCACAAGATTTAAAATGTGATTTGCGAATTTGACAAGTTTCTTAAAAGCCACAGTTGTGAGAGCTGGGTCTGTCGAACTGCTAATCTTTTTATTAAAGGTATTTGCTTTTCAGCTTTTCTAACTAAATGCGAGGAAGTTATAATTTGTTCTATACTTCGAGGCTGTGATTAAGAGAAAAACAAAACGTAATCTTTCCAATTTTTAAGACTTCCTTGAGTCAAACCCTACTGGTGATTATATGGGCATATCATGTAGTTTTCTCAACAGTAATTCTCTGCTGGGATAATTGTTTGACTTTATGTTTGCCTAGCATCCTGGTTTTTCTCTTGGATCACTAATCTAAGTATTGAACTGGTCTGACTTTGCTTCTTCTTCTTTTTTCAAAATCGCCCATGGATAACTTTTTCTTTTTATCTTTGGTTGTGAACTTCTTAAGAAAAATTCCCTTTGAACAGATTATATCACACATTTTGTAGTTTTTGTGCTTGGAAAGGAAAGGGTTTGGAATCAAGCCAAATTTGTTTGCTAAAAAAATCATTCAGTTTTCAAACAGGGATAACTAATGTTATTGGCCAAAATGTTACCTGGTTTGTTTTAGCAGAGGCAACTTCTATTCTAGAATGTATACAATTTACGTGTAATGGCGCCTAAAGTTACAAAGTTGTTTTTTCTTCTTACGGGGTAATCTTAAGCAGCAGTATAAAACTTTATTGTAGCAAGAAAAGGAACATAAACTACATAGCTGATTTGTTTGACTGTGCATGTCTTTTTAGGTTTAATTCAGTATTTATTATGTTTTCCATTCACTTGTTTTCTTTTTTTTTGTCTATACTTTTGTATGCATGCAGTCTAATGAAGTTTTTCCTGGGAAGAAGCATAAAAATGTTGCCTGTTCATTTATTGCAACCCCTCGTCATTCTTTGAATGATTTGGAAGACCAACCTATAAAACCAGGACATTGTTTCCCCCATTTGAATGTTGCATAGTATCATGCCTAGCAGAATGGGATCCAAAATGAACACGAAGAAAGACTTCATTAGAGTAAAAACTCATTATAATGGGTAAGTTACATTAAGGGTGTTTATGCACTGTATTCTTCACTCATGTCGTTCAAGCCGTACACGTAGTCCTCAACTTACAACGATTCATTTAGAGACCTTTAGGAGTTACTGAAAAAAGTGACTTACAACCCGTCCTTGCACTTATGATCATCACAGCATCTCCATGGTCACATGATCAAAATTCAGATGCTTGGCAACTGGCATGTACTTAGTACAGTTGCAGAATTCCAGGTCTCGTAATGACCGTTTGTGACCTTTCCAGCTGGCTTCCAACAAATGAAATCAATGGGGGAAGGCAGACTTGCTTTACTCAACAACAACTGCAGGGATTCACTTAAAAAGGTCATAAAATTGTGACTCGCTTAACAACTGCCTTGCATAGCGACGGAAATTCTGGTCCTCTTAGCTTCATTTCAGACCTTCTTTTATTTTCACATATTGTAAAATGGATTTGGTGGAAAACCTTACCCAGCACCACATGCTCTGTTTCCCATCACCGTCAGTGGGAAAGAGTTTAAACTGACACAATGTAGAATTCTTTAATTACTCAGTCTGGGTTTATTGATCACACATACAGGGTGGTATAAATAATTTTACCAAAGCTTGCCACCATGCAAAGGATTTCTATTTTTATATGATCTGACGTGTGACACATTGTGAAGGTGCCGAAATCAAGACACAAAATTAGTGTCAAGAATTATTCGGGAAGGTGTTAAATTATTTACGATGTCTATTTCGGGCACAGAACACCTTTGATAGTATGACTAAATTGAAATCTTGCAAGCATGAGGAAGTTGTACTATTCATGTTTGCTAATGTGCCTCCTTGAATGCTTAAAAGATGGATATTTATACATTTTGGGTGTGACCAATTCATTACTTAAAGTGGTATAAGTGTTCATCCTGAATAGCTAAAATACAGGTTGCGGTAACATAATCTTCCTTCAGGAATGAAATCTGTTGAGGAATGTATTTTCATTGAAATTTCCCAGGACTGTGCTTCATGCTGACATTTTGAATAAAGGACAGTTCTCCTGAGTAGGAAATCTTCTATCTCCTGCAACATTTCAAATCTTATTTAACCGTTCTTCACTTCCATAAGTTGAAAATTATCTACCTGTCCTTTTTGCACCCTACACTGGAACTAGCTTGTTGCCATTTAATGCTAATTTTTTTTTTTAAACTGCTTTGTTGTAGTTGCTTGGTTATGTTTGCTTATTCTTGATGTACTGTTTACAAACTGAATATTTCCACGTACCCAGCTTATGCTATCTTAACCCAAAATGGGAACGGGAGTTTCCGTTTCACGGTTTGCACCTGAAAATAAGGGTGGTGTTTTTTTCCACCAGAAATTTGATGGCTCTTGAGATACACCGGTAAATGTCAACAAACAGAATCGCAAGCAGGGTGACCTGGCTGCAAAACATCCAATATTATTATTTACCAGTAAGAGGCAGAAATTAGTGCAATCTTGGATAATATTTTTTTCTTTGAGATGATAATGATAAATGTTACCATTTTCTGAGATATCCAATAGCCATCTAAAATATAATCCTTTCGCAAAGAGCCTAAAAATATGGCTGTTAATTGGCCTGGGGACCCAATAGGGGAGGACCACACTGGAGGTGGAACTAATAGATTTTAACAAACAAATATGTAGCTAATTGCCATATAGTGATTTGTTTGCCTAGACATTTCTGGAACTATATCGGACTTTTGAGTATCCTAGCGTGTTTCTGCGCTTACTCCCTTAAGACCTTTTATAGCCTTTGAAATAAAAAAAAAAATAGGTGGCTACAAAGTTCTGGTGCTTTGGCTGTCCAGCTGGCTGGATGTAAAATGAGACTCTTTTACAGCCTCCCAGGACATTTGGTCACACTGTATGTTGGTAGCATATAATCCTATGCCACTGCTGATTGAAGGAGTAAGTAAATGTGTAGAATAAGGAACCTTTGCATTGTAGTACAGATAGTCCTCGACTTATGACCACAGTTGCACATTTCTGTTGCTAAGTGAGACATTTGCTAAGTGAATTTTGCCCCATTTTATGACCTTTCTTGCCACAGTTAACTGAATCAATGCAGCTGTTGAGTTGGTCACACACGGTTGTTAAGTGAATCTGCCTTCCCCATTGAATTTGCTTCTCAGAAGGTCGCAAAAGCTGGTCACATGACCCCAGGACACTGCCACAGTCATAAGTATGAATCAGTTGCCAAGCATCCTCATTTTAATCAAGCGACCTTAGGAATGCTGCAGTCGGTCATAAGTCACTTTTTCCAGTGCCGTTGTAACTTCAAACAGTCTCTAAATGAACTAAATGAAGGACTACCTGTGAGGGCATTAGAAAAATGCACGTATCTTGCTCTCAAATCTTTTCGTGGGTTCAGTACATTTATTCGGTGTAGCTACCCAATTACGTTCTGCGGGATCATTCCTTTTTGAAAGCCACACATTTATTTACTTATATTTATTTACCTGTGCACAGATGTTGCATAGTTTCAAAACATATTTCCAATTTCTTGGAACTTGCCAAGGATCTAGACTGAGCTAATCTGCCTTTACAAACACCAGGCACTCTAAGCACCCTATCTTACTTAATTTGTGAATTCATCTCTTTCAGAGACATCCTTATCACCCACTTGGGTGCCTCAATGAACTATGATGAACTTTGTAATGAAGTGAGAGAAATGTGCAATTTGTCACAGGAACAACCAATTACCCTGAAGTGGATTGATAATGAAGGTATTTCAGGCTTTTGTAACTGTGGTTTTGGGGGGGGGGAAATATTTTTTTTCCTAAAGCACTTTATGATCCAGTTAATTATCCGGCCGAAAAAGAAGATATTAAACGGATAACTTTTTATTTCGAAAGCTTTTTCGAACTGTCACTCAATTGGCAGCTTCCGATTAGAGAAATAAAACTGAAGCCATTAGGGGCATATTACATCTCACTTTATTTTGAATTAATAGCCTCAGATATTCAAACTAGCCATAATTTCCCTTTAGACATTACGTCATGAATTGACTGCATCTTATGATGGTTTTGCTGAAAATTGAAAGTTAACTTTGGAGTTCAGGAAAACGGTGCCTTAACAAAGAATGGCTTTGCTTAATGTCTGCAGCCATAATGGTTGCCACAGAAAAAAATTCCACTTGGTCCTGTAATTGACTGGATTGACAACACTCATGATATATGACCATTATAGGCAGGCTTTATTATAGTCAGTTGTATTTCAAGGACTTCTTGTATAGATCTCCTTTTTTTTTGTACCAGCTAGAGAGAGAAAGGAAGAATTTGGTTTCTTCTATACACAGGTGATCCTCAACTTTACAACAGTTGTCATAAGTCGAGGACTACCTGAAAAATTCCAGCTGTTTCAAGATAAGAAGGCCTGGCTGGCTGGAATTGGGGCAGTGGGACCCCCCCTAAGACCCTTCACTCTTCCTATCAATTTGTGGGTACCACAAACCTTGGAGATCCTCACTTAAAATTTGAAAGCATCAAGGAGCCTTCTTAAAATTTCTTAAAAATAATCAAAGAGAGAAGCAACCTGGAATTAAGGAGGAGTTTCCTGACAGTGAGGACAACTAACCAGTGGAACAGCTTGCCACCAGAAGTTGTGGGTGCTCCATCACTGGAGGTTTTTAAGAAGAGACTGGACAGCCATTTGTCTGAAATAGTATAGGGTCTCCTGCCTGAGCAGGGGATTGGACTAGATGACCTCCAAGGTCCCTTCCAACTCTGTTATTCTGTTAACTTGTAGAGAAGGATTAGACTTTTAGGAACTTAACCTATGTTTAGCTAATGTCACTTATTAACTATGGTTTTTAACTTAATACATTGTGTACACCTAGCCAGCTGTGGTTCCTTAGTAAACTATGATTAAACCTTGATTAATAACCCATGACCAGTATGTAACCTAGAGCTATATTGGATATTGTTTTCTACAGAGGGCAGTTTATCTGATTTACATAAAAAGTACTGCAGTTTGGGTACAATTTGTACTTATTATATTGTTTCCTTAAAGCATAGTTAGCTAGTTCTTCAGTCAGCATAAACAATAATATAGAGGGACTGGTATATTCAAATTCTGGTGCTTTCTAACTTGAGTTGTTTCACGCTATTCTTTGAGACCTCACTTCATGCTTTTCTCAGAATAAGTGACATTAAATTCCGTGACCTTTTCTGTGTAAACACAGACAGGATCCCATCAATTGTCTGTTGAGAATTTGCTTTACGAAAAGGGTGTTTGCCAACTAAGGAAGACATAATAACACACTAAATGATCCTGCAGAATGATTGCCATCCTTTTAAATGTTTGCTCGGCTAATTAGAGGGGGGGGGAAATTGTGATTGATGGGATGAATAGCCAGTTATACTCTGTACGATCCTGATTTTCAGTGTTTTATCTTCATGCCAGGATGAAACAAAGGCTTATCATTTTCCCCGTAGCCCTTCCAGTGAGTAACTACTACGAGACAGAGCTACACTCACATTTATGAAGGGAAGGGTCTCTGGGTCCCAGAACAATTGTTTTTCAACCGCTCAGTGTCCCTTCTCCCCTGTTCTGAAATGTATAAATGAATTCCCATGATCTCCAAATTGCACTGTTTGAAAATAAGAAGAAAAAAAAACCTATTTTAAATGAGAGAGTTGCATACATGGATTGCTTCCATAAAGGACATTATTTCTTTGCTTTCTCTTTTTTTAAAACAGGTGATCCCTGTACCATTTCATCTCAGATGGAGCTGGAGGAAGCATTCCGTTTGTATTGTCGGTACCGAGATGAAGGGCTTATTATTCATGGCAAGTTTTGAGACGTGTAGTTTAGCAAACAAACATTTGGAATGATATCTTCTCAGATCAGAAATCCTGCTTTTGTTCTCCCGCTCTGTCTTCTTTCTCAAAGCAAACTCAAAATGCAAGTGTTGGGGCATCGACCGGCCTCTTCTTTGGATTGATGCTGAACCAGAAGATCTGATCCTTAACCCGCTTTACACTTATAACACAATCCTGCCTGCCTACCGCAACAAATAACCCAGAAGATCTGCTTTGTTGTTTCTTTGGTATCCGAGCCGTTGGTGAAATTTCTTTTCTCTGTTTGAGCTGTGGAACATTTTTCCTAAGAGGACCGTTCTCGCTATTAAAACCTCTTTTTGAGGTGAAGATTGTCACCTTTGGGGGAGGGCCTTTAGGAGTTCCTTGCCTGTCTTAATCAAATCACTCTTTCACGGGCTTTAATTGTCACTGGCGTGTTTCATTGCTTGTTTTCTTGTCTCACAACTTTGCGTTTTGATCTCGGGAGCCACAGTTTGATCAAGCAGAACTGGTGTATAAATGTCTTAAATGATAAAATAAATGAGACGTGGTTATAATTATAAGCTGTTTGTTCAACACCCCCCCACACACAAAAATAGGAATTTGTCTTCTGCAGCTTCTTCCTCCTAAGTGTATTGTTCTGATTTGCAAGTTCGCCTGAATCTTTTTGCATTTCTTCTCTTGAGTTTATGCTTCTTGTATGAGAGCACTCCTTTGCACATCCTTTCCTTTTTTTGAGCTTTATTCGTACTGCCAATATCTCTTTTGTGTGTGTTGCTTAGCCTGGCTTTGATTTCGGTAACTGGGGTGCCTTCAACGAAGTCTGCATATTTTTAAGAGTCCCAGTTTTGTGACTGGGGAAGTAGTCTGTCACTGGCGATTTTTTCAAAAGACTGAGTAGCTAGGAAAGACTGCTCTTTAGGAAATATATATATATTTATGATGCGTATTTTATGTTTTGATGCAGTCTTCCCAAGCATTCCAGAACAACCCGGCTTGCCGTGTCCTGGAGAAGATCGTAAGTATCGAGGCCCAGAATGTGGGGTTTTTAAAAAGTTTTAGCGCATCGCTTCCCCTTTTGATTTTCCTTCAAAATATTTCTGGCCTGCAAAAGAAAACGGCAATGTAATTGTGATGCATTGCCAGGCAGAAATTTTCTCCCATGTAAATAATGTTTAAATAGTATGTTGTTTTATTCAAATTACCTCAAGGCATTCATGTAGCCATTGTCTGCATTTCTTTTAAGCAGCTTTTTTAATTTCACCCTGGAGTGTATGGCTGCTTTATACCATGATAGCAAGATTTCAGGAAAAACTACGGAGAGTTGCATTATTGTATCTGCATTCTCTGAAGCACCTTTTTGCTCTAAGGAACTGCACACTCTTATTCTAAATCAGTGTTAACACAATGCTTTCCTCTTTATTGGGAAGCCTTATTTTCCCAACTGGATTTATCTCAAATGGAGCAGAATACCAACAGCCTCAAACAAGGAGAAACAAACAGGCAGTTATACTCATTTTAGAGTCTTTTGCTCCTGATGTAATTAGAAGAAGAAAATTGGGTATATAGTGGCATCTCTGGGAAGGGCCAGAAAAATAAAGATGTTGGTCGTGACTGCATGATCAATAAGCCATGTCCCTTTCTACATACATGTGATGTTGATCTGTGTACAGGTAGTCCTTGACTTATGAGCACAACTGAACCTCAAATCTCTGTTGCAAACGAGAGTTGTTAAATGAATTTTGCCCCATTTTACAGTCTTTCTTGCCACTGTCGTAAATGCGAGTCAGTTCCAAAGCATCTGAATTTTGATCACGTGACCATGGGGATGCTGCAACGGCCATGTGCAAAACGATCATAAGTCACTTTTTTTAGTGCTGTTGTAACTTTCAACTGTCACTAAATGAGCTGTCAAGGGCTACCTGTATCAAGGAGACAGGGCTTCAGTTTCATGGTCACTAATATTAGCTTGACACCCTGTTTACATGTCATTCAAATTAAGAGACAGGGCTTATGGCCCCCCTCATCAAGATTGCAAGTTTGACTCCTCAACTGTTCCCCAAGCTATGGTTCCCGAATTAAACCACACTTTCTTACTTTCAGCTTTCTTAGTGAACCAGACAGTAAACTGAATTTACTTACTACAACTCGCCTTGTTCAAACATGGCCTTTAATTTCACTTGAGAATTGATTCAAATTTAATCCGGACTGCCTTATCCATTTTATCTGCATCGTACTGACTGCAACGAAATGGGTTTTTGTTTCTGGGCCTATATTTTGTTTGTGTGATAAATATATACGACGAAAGAACATGGTTTAGTTGCAACAGATACTCCAAACACAGTATAGCGTGTCAGGACCTGTCAAAAATTTGGCCTGGATCAGAATAACTGCTTTGATATATTTCTAAAAGAACAGATCCAACTGCCCTATGACAAATTTTAAAGCCAAGGGGAGTTTTTTTTAAAACTATTTGTCACAATCCTTATAGTGGAGTCCACTGCTGTGAGTGAATAAATAAACTTTCAAGTTATATTATTCTGCAGTGTTTTCCACAGAAACGGTCTAGTTCAGCAGTAATAACATACTCGGTGCGATCTATTGTGCACTGTTGTGAGTTGTGCAGAGCTGTTGTCAATCTTCAAGATCAACTTGTTTGAGTAGATACTACGTAGGGATCTGATGGAAGATGCTCTAACCTATTTTGTAAATAGCTAGCCGCACCCACCTATATTAATAAATTATGGATTAAAAGGAGGAAAAATAATCCAATTTATGTAAATCTTCCCTCTCTGGAGGTAATTCCTGTGAGAGAATACTTGACAAGATTTTGCTTGTAGCTCTGTCCTAATTTCCATTTGCTTTTCATTAGGGACAGCATGGAAATAAATACGTTAAAAAATAATAATAGAGAAACCAAGTAATTTTTGCTGAAATAAAACAGTTCAGAGTTGCATGCGCTGATTTTATATTGTTTGAGAGTATTAGTCAGTTCAACTGTCAATGCAACGTTATTGTTTCAAGCACAACTTACACTAGAGAGGAAGGAAAGAGGGTTACCATAGCTTATAAAAGGACTAAAGGATTCTATATATATATATAAAAAAGTATCCACAATACTTTAATCCTATTTAATTTGTTAATATATTGGGACTCTAATAATTTAGCCCAGGCTAACAGGACAAAGTTGATCACTGCCAGTAAGATCACTGCCAGTACTCTGGCTATCAGAGCGGTTAGTTTGCCCTTAAGGACCTAAATCTAAAACTTGGATCCTGTGTCAGAAAAAAAGTCAGTGAAAACTGTTAACACGGCATACCTGCCTTCCTTCAGTCACGGACAATTAGATAGAGTCCCAAGTAGTGTGGTAGTTTCTTGAATCGGTTTTCCAAAATTGCTGCTGGGCTTTGCAGCTGCTTTAGTCAAGCTAAACAAGTTCTAAGAGTGTAAATATTCCAATAATATTTGCATTCAGATGTGATTTTGCGCCTTGCAATGATCGATGGTATAACATATAAGTGTTATACCATCTGGCCCAAAAACGGGAGGTGCACCCCTTCAGAGGCTATCTTGGTATGATTTTCTCTTAACATATCCCTGTCTTATGAGAAGTTTGTAAGAGAAAGCCCTAAGGTCCATATTTTGCAACAAATGCACGGCAGAATTTCTTGTCTCAATAGCTCTTTATTGTCAGGGTTATATAATAATAAATACCTTTTACTGCTTTGTCCTTGTAGAACATACTATATACTTTGAATCTTTACAGCATTGATGCTAGTAGCTGGAGAAATGTTTCTGTGCTCAACTCAGAAATAAAAGAAAGGAAGCACTCCCAGCAGCTAAATGTAAAATGTAAAATAGGCTTCTATAAATCCACAGCTACATTGATTTAAAACACTGGCCCCTACGGCTTTGTAGTTTGTTACAAGCCATTGTTTCCACCGTGGAGTCAAAGCCAACGAAATTCGGCATCTTCACACAGACACAGGTAGTCTTCAACTTAACGACCACGATGGAACATTCCTGTTACTAAGCGCGATCTACATTGTTAAGTGAGTTATGTTCCATTTTGTGACCTTTCTTGCCCAGGTTGTTAAAATGAGTCAACGTCGTGGTTAAGTAACACGGTTCTTAAGCGAATCTGACTTTGCTTGTTGGAACGTCATAAAAAGGGATCACATGACCCCAGGACACCACGCGTCATAAATACGAGTCAGTTGCCAAGCGTCTGAATTTAGATCACGTGACCATGGGGATGTTGCAACCGTTGTACCACTGAAAAACGGTCATAAGTCACTTTTTCAGTGCCGCTGCAAACGGTCACTAAGCAAAACTGTGGTAAGTCAGGACTACTTGTAGTCGCACCAGCCTCAGTTTTAGAATAATTTCAGCATATCAGTAGTTTAAAAGACTCGTCTAGCAGGCCTAAATGACCTTTGGGGACACATTTAATATATTTAGCAATCCAAAGGAAGTGGCTTGATTTTTGAGAAGAGCTGGGGTTTTAAACCTCTAGTAAGCCTGTTGTAGCTACTGCGCTACAGGTTGGATGCGTGTCTTGCCACAGAAGGGTGAGGAATGGTGACACCAGCTCTCAGTAGCAATGGTGGAAAAGAAGATTCAGATCTGGAAAGAGGGACATCACAGCCACAGGTTGACGCACCTGGTCCAGAGCTGAACCTGCGGCCATCACAGCCGATCAGCTACACTTATTAAAGATATCTCCATGGCATTAACACCTAAAGTCTCTTGATTTGACAGTCCCATTATAAATTATGGATTTGTATAGATTAGTGTAACTCGCTTGACCTAATTCTTCACCGATATGTGTAGGAAGCCTGCTCTCCTGCTGCTTCAGTGGTCAGGCTGCATTACACATGGACTACTTGAAAAGACCGCTCTGGAGAAGACAGTTGATAAATGTCTCGGAGATGCATTAAAATAATCCCATATATTTCATCGTCCTCTGCTTCTTCAAAAAGGTGTCTATACTCAGGAATCAACATTAATTAATGGCATTAATTTCAGGCTATTAGCAGCTAATATCTGCAGTGGTGGTGTATAAATCAGTTTGTTTCAATTAATGTGTAGTCATTAGAGGCTTTTAAACCTCCAAATAATTTCCTTCTGTATGCCCTGTCTATAGAATAGTTTGTGTTCCCTCATACTGTTATAATTCTCACTAAAAATAACTCGTGGCTTTGAAAAACAATCCTCGGGTGAAGCTTGTTTTAATTGATCCTAAATTTCTCACTCATTCCCCCTGTCTGGTGTTTACAGTGAGCCATATTTAAATTTCCATGCCTGGAAATTATTTGCAGAGAGCAGAGTGAGAAATTTAAATTCTCCCTTTCCCTCAAAAATAGGCTGCCACTTAAATTAGCAATCTGTTAGAAGGTGCTAATTTTCTACAGTTGCGCAAAAAAGGTGGACATTGTGGAATGAATCGCATAGACAGACAGTGGGTGGTTAATTGTCCCTCCCCTCTTTATCAGGAAAGCAGATCTTGTTTGTATTGGGCTGTAACACAACGTTTAATTTACTGCTTTGTGAAGTCAACACTGTTGGGGGGGTTGCGTTTTTAAGGGTCACTTCCTCCAAATTTCTTGCAGACCTTTGAATGCACCGAAACATCATTTCCTAGTGTGATTTTTGTTGTTGTTGCTGAATTCAGACTAGTAATTTTCTTTCGATCGGACGGCATGGCAAAAGATAAAACTCATTTTTTTTATCTACAGGGGGTCCTCGACTTACGACCGCAATCGAGCCCCAAATTTCGGCTGCTAAGCCAGACGGTCGTTAAGCGAGCTTTGCCCCATTTGACGACCTTCCTCGCCCCGGTTGTTAAGTGAGTCACTGCAGCGGTTAAATTAGTAGCACGGTCGTTAAACAAACCTGGCTCCCCCCCATTGACTTTGCTCGTCAGAAGATCGCAAAAGGGGAATCACGTGACCCCGGGACGCTGCGACCCGTCATAAATACGAGTCAATTGCTAAGCATCTGAATTTTGATCACCTGACCGTGGGGATGCTGCGATGATTGTAAGGGTGAAAAATGGTCGTAAGTCCCATTTTTTCATTGCTGTTGTAACTTTGAGCGGTCACTAAACAAACTGTTGTAAGTCAAGGACTCCCTGTACGTTTGCAGCGATGTTATTTTCAAGTAAAGCAGATTTCCCATTTGCTCATCCCCCAAAACTCTCTCTCTCTCTCTCTCTCTCTCTCTCTCTCTCTCTCTCTCTCTCTCTCTCTCCCCTCCCTTCCACTTCCTGTTTGTCTTCTCAAGTATGTGCAGATGCTTCCCCCTCCAAGATTTTGTGGTACACAACCACAAGTTTCCTTAATTGGAGCCGCTGATGATAAGGATGCAGAGGGAAATACACCTTCTGATTTTTTAAAGATAAGAGTGGAGTGGCGTGGGGGGGGGGAGGGCTTCCTGGGGAATGGGCTCATGGCCGCTGTCGGCTTCTGTGGATCAAAGGCAGAAGGGTCTTCCTTAGGCAGGCCCAGGGTCCCCTGCTTAGCTCTGGAGGCCCAGGAGCCGTGGATTTAGGCTGAAAATGTGGAACTCTGCATCCCCCGGCGTTTAAAAGCGTGTGTGCGTTGTTTTATCTGGTTTTGTTTTTATGGCAAACGCCGGTGATGTTTCCCATTGTGCACTGGAGAGAAAGAGTGCTCCTTACAGTCTGCTTCCAAATGCAATCCTGCTCTCCTTAGAACCCAGTCGGTTCTCCTCTCTCCTCCCCTCCTTCCCAGCCCTTGTCAACGGTTACCCCTTCCTCAGCAACCTGTCTTGTAATATTTGGGGAAACCGAGTCGTGCTTTTCTCTCCTCACCTCCCCCCGGCATCCATGCCATGTTTTAGTTCGTGCCTGGGCTGCGAGGGAGAGCCTCCCAAGAGAGGAGCCAGTCCAACCCGTGCCTGGATACATGAGGCAGAGATGTGAAAGGAGAGAGAACAGGATAACCAGCCTTCCATTAAATATTGGCTCTTAATATTCCGGCTTCTTCTTCTTCTGCCTGTCGTCCCTTTTTTTTGGGGGGGGGGGGGTGTCTAGCAGCAGCCACCGCCTGCCAAACGGCAGCAGCAGCACCAGCAGCAGCAATGAATTAGCCGGCCAGCAAATCCTGACAGCATCCTTGCTGCATTGTAAAGCAGAACGAATTACATGCGGAGGAAGGAAAGGACTCAAACCCAGTGAGTAACGCTTCCCCCCCCCCTTTCCCTCGATTTCCTGTGTTTTTTTTACTGCAATTGTTAGGGCGATGCAGTCGGTCTGGGCATGTATCGGGGTGGACCAGTCCACCTTGCAAGCCACGCCAGTCTCTCGCTGCTCCCTCTTGCAGGCGTCCTGGGATGTGGCTGAGACAGCTCTGAGAAAGACAGGGAGGGGGTGGCGGGGAGGATTTGCCCTGAAAAGACGTGCTCTCGCCAGGTGACGGGCTTTGGGGAGGGGAGGGGGGGGAGAGAGACCAGACAGAGGCGTCTGCGGAGGGAGGGATGCTGCTCGCCAGGACCGATGAAGGAGATGTACCCAAAAAAACCTGACGGTATGTCTGCGTCCGCGGCCTTGTTTTATGGCCAGGAGCAGGGGGATTGTCGCGACCCGCTTTTGGATTTCTGACATATTTCCGAGGCAGCCTCGGAAAAGAGCCGGGTGCGTTCCGCCGTCAGCATCCAGGAGAATAAGATGGTACTGCATTGCTACATCAGGCGACATCGATCCCTTGAAATGGGCAGATTGGATTTTGTGCAGGAGCCGGGGCTCAACCCTCCATCACTTTTTAATCCGGCTTTTATTTTTATTTTTCCAGCCGAGACCCCGAAAGAGAAGAGGCTTTCGGTTGTGGTGGTTGTCGTGTAGCAGGGCTTTGCTTATTTGTGCCCTTTTTAGACGTGGGTTCCTTGGATGTGATCAGGGCATCTAACTGGATTTGTTGGCCAGGAGCCTTGGGCCTGTTTATTTATTTTATTTTCGAGTCTGACTTGCTTTGTCAGACACAGGTTTGACGCTTGATGTTTGTCTCCGGTGGCAATGTCAGCGATCTGTGTCCCTTTTGCTCTTGAGTGCAAAGGAAATTGTGGCTCCTTGCATGCTTTTCTGGTGTTCAGACATTATTTTCCCGAGGGACCACCGTTGGTCGTATTTTACGCATTGTTATCTCAAGGAAGAGAGTAACGGTACAGTCTAGTACCTGAATTTGTCTCTCCGTCCCTGGCCTGTAAAATACTATTGGACTCAGAGCTTTTCCTTTCAATTGTTGCCGTATTAGCAGCCATGCTGAGGGTTATTCAGAGCACGTGAATGAAACCCGTCCTCCTGCAAAGAAAGGAAGGAGCGTGAGAGATGATGAGGCAACTCTGGTGATAACAGCTCTGCTTGCAGAGAGAGTAAATCTTTTGTACTACAACTAGCAAGGCAAAAAAAGGTGGGGATCGGTCTGTGTGGGTGTGCAAGGGAAATTGAACCGGCGCCGCCGTTGTGAAAATAAAATAAAATGCCTATTTACCAGCTGTACTGCAGCTATTCAGGGCTTTTAATTCCAAGTCTGCTTTCCCCTCTCATTTAAACAGACTCCTTATTTTGGAAAAGAAACTCAGGCCTTTAATACGATCATTTTCTTTCATCCAGTGTTCGTGGTTACCTAGTTGGAGGTGTTTATGTTTGGGGCAACAGAGGAAAAAACTGTCGTTCTTCTTTCTTTCCCCTCCCCAAACAACAGGATTTTTTTCCCTCCCAAGGAAATCTGCTTTGGAAACCCCCAGGGCTTTTAGAAGTATTATTTATTTATTTTATTTCATTTCATTTCATTTATATGATCTTGGCGTGAGATTGCTACTTAAAGAAGGAAAAACAAAATAGCCCAGGTCAAGCACAACTTTTCTGGACTCTGGAATGCGTGCGGTTGGTTCTTGAAAGTACCTCTGTTGCTTTTGAATTCTCAGGCTGTAACATCTATCCCAATTTTTTTTTACACTTTGAACTTAGAGCAATGATATGGAGTGGAGTAGGGTTATTTCTACTAGCATTGGGGTGCAGTTTGCATAATCACCACTGCATACAATTAGGTGTTAAGGCTGTGTAATTGTGTTTTGTTTTGTTTTTTAAATTCCAAGCGTGTTAGTTCTGTCTTTTAAGGTCCAAGATATAACTTAACTTCTTCTGATTTGTAAATATTGTAACTTCAATCAGCAGAGGATGGTTTCCAAGTCTGGTTAGTGTGAAATATTGGTTATGCTAACCATGGTCAACTTTGCCGCTGATGGTAAGGTAGAGGAATTGCTTTCCTTAGGAAATTTCAGTTCCACTTTTCATTGATGAGCAGGTCACTGAGATCTCCATGAATGGCAGTCCTCACAGGCGTCTAACACTCTCCTTCTTTTGAATCCCAGTTAAGCAAACAGGATTATTACATCCGTGTGGTGTGGTGTGGTGACTCTTGTGTTCCCATCTAGCCTTCTAAGCCAGCTCCGTTAAAGATTATACAGCTCTCTCGTGTTTATGTTGCCATTGTTTCTCGAATGCTCTTTTGTCAAGCTGGATCACAACTTGCTGGAGTGCCAGTTATTTCAAATGGCAGCTATGCTGAATCTGCTTTTTTTGGAAGTACTTTTTCCTTTACATGCAGAAGAATCATGAACCAAATGGGAATCTCAAGGTTACTTGCCTTCATTGTGAAAGAATGACTAGGTCACATCTGATGGCTGGATTCTACTTCAACTTACATGGTTTTGGGAGATTTGTGAGATTGCCAGGAGAATCGAAGGCAATGGGGTCTGTGCTTCTGGAGTGGAAGAAACAGATGTGAAAATCTGTTGTTCAAAAGTCTGACCTTCCCACCTCCCCATCTCTAATTGTTGCTTCTTTAGAATGCCCCGTGAGTCAATGTCTAATCCAGTTGGGTGATATAACAACTAAGATGCATAGCATGGCTGCAGATATGTTGGTATAAGTGATTAAGAGATATTACTTTGGGATAATATTTTGGTCTTGTGTTACCCCAAGAAGAAGGAACTTGGCAATTCAACAGGCTTCCCTGCATGAGGTGATTGTGCCTTCAGATGAGCAAACAAGAATTGTGCAACAAAAGTGTTGTGTATAGCTATTAACATCTGTATTTCTTGTTCTTATACATATGTACTCGTGATCAAAGCAGACTTTGAATATTCCAGGGAGATCTGATGCACTTGTGAATTAGTCAAGGGGAGATACCATGTTCTGAGGAGCCAGGGTTGACATGATTAAACAAAGGCAACTGTTGTGATAGAAAAAAAAATTAAGAGTGTAGATGTGCGCGAAAGATTTGATCTATAGGACATACATTCAAAATATAAGGTCCCCATAAGAAACCGATTCATCACCCATAGCTTATGTGAGAGAGAAACTGGGAAACTAAGAAAGAGATAACAGGCATGAAGTCCAAATTGGGGGGAGGGGGAAATCCTAAAATTTCCAAGAGGAAAAGATCAGATCATAATTGCTGAAGAAAGATAGATGGTAGGTCTTGAATGATAGAAAAATTACACAATGACTAAATGCAGACTTCTGGTGTCAAGCCAGGAGAAGACACAACAGCTCATTCAAGAATGTAATCAGGAAAGGAAAGTGGAAATAAGAGATTAGAAAAATCACTGAAAATGTATGGTGAAGCTAGCAAAACTCGAGAATAATCAGGAGATGTAACTGTAGCAGATAGGTTTAAAGGAAAACGGAGTGTCTGAAACGCAGAGGATAAAATCTGCATGAGCTTTGGCCTGGTTCTCATGACGAACATGTCTGTGTATCTTTCTCTGACTTTCCTAAGGAATATCCACATGGCTTTGAGGCCTTTCTGTTTGTTCCTGAACATTATTATCTACTGTCGTCACTCCTGTTTGATATACAGACATAACACAGATAAGGTTTTGCTCCTAAGTAGAATTAAGTGCTGGTTTTAGTCTCACTGGGAGTGAATCCTGGCTTAATCTATAGGCAAGTGAAAAAAGGGCTGGGATGAATGCCTTCCCATGATCTTGAACAGGGATCTCCAAGCTTGGCAATTTTAAGACTTGTGGACTTCAACTCCCAGAATTCCCCAGCCAGCACAGGCTGGGAAATTCTGGGAGTTGAAGTCCACAAGTCTTAAAGTTGTCAAGTTTGGAGATCCCTGATCTTAAATAAGAAAAAAAATATATCCCTGTAAACTGAGAAGATTGTTAAAAATAACCACACGTGGGACTTCAGGTTAATAGCCACGGTAATAAAGCTGCCTTTATTAGTTCAGTTCTTTCTAGGAAGTCTCTTAATTCACCATGTAAACTTTTTCCACTTGAAAACAAGTGACAATTTCTCCTGCTGTTTACCTAAGGTACAAAATGGGATGGTTAACTTGTTTGATTGAGACTGCGGACGTGAATGTGGAAAGACTGAGTCATCCACGCAGAGTTTCAGAAAACTCACAAAAGTACTTCTAAATTGAATATTGAAATTTGCTAGCCAACAAATGCATTACAAAGTCCATTTGTTGTGAGTACTGTAGTAAAGGCCAAACTGTGTGTCATATGACGAGCAAATTTGATATGAATGTACATCCTACTTGGCTGTTTCTTGAGGTGGGGCGAATTGTAACCTGCAGTTATATCAAAAAATGCCAAGTTGATGAGTCGGCCATGCGAAACTTATAGATAAGAGTGCTAATTTGTCAACTACGATATGGTGTGTACATTTAACTAAGGTATGTTGGGAAATACCAAGCATAGGTCCCGCTGGGTGTCCCACTGGGTGTCAAACTTTGTGCTTTGATTAGGGAATGTGGTGGCCTTCAGGATAAGTCCTTAACTTATGACACATAAGCTCAAAAAAAAAATGAGCTCAAAATTTCCATGGCTAAGCCAGACAGTTGTTAAGTGAGTTTTGCCCCATTTTATGACCTTTCTTCATGCAGTTGTTGAGTAAATCACTGCAGATGTTAAGTTATTAACACAGTTGTTAAGTGAATCTAGCTTCCCCGTAGATTTTGCTTGTCAGAAGGTCGCACAAAGGGATCACGTGACCCCGGGGGACACTGCAGATGTCATAAAAATGAGTCAGTTGCCAAGCATCTGAATTTTGATCACAGGACCATGGGGAGGCTGCAACGGTTGTAGATGTGAAAAACAGTCACAGGTCACTTTTTTCAGTGCCGTTGTAACTTCAAACGGTCACTAAATGAACTGTTGTAAGTCAAGGCCTGCCTGTACAAGAACTGCAGAGAACCAAAATGGTCGCCCTGATGATTAGCAATAGAGAGATCTAGCTATGAAGACCGGCTGCGACTCCATTAAGGGCGTATAATTAATTCCTTTCAACTGTGAATTTTCTAATATTTCCTTCCTGGATAATGAAGCATCATCATCGTTTTGGTACAGTTGGTAACGTTTTCTCCGAAGAACGTTAGAACTCATTTTTATCGCCAACATCTGCGGTTATTCCTTGATCAGTATATAAGACAGAGGGATATAAATGTAAGAAATGGGCAATGATGGTCATTTCAGAGAAGAAGGTGGTTTGTCTAGCTCAGGGGTAGGCAACCTTGGCTCTTTTATGACTCATGGACTTCAACTCCCAGAATTCCTGAGCCAGCCATGCTGAGGGGAAAGGGAGAGGTTTCCAAGCTGAGCCATGCCGGCTCAGGAATTCTGGGAGTTGAAGTCCACGAATCATAAAGCGGCCTACGCCTAGGCCAGAGGTAGGCAACCTTGGCTCTTTTATGACTCATGGACTTCAACTCCCAGAATTCCTGAGCCAGCCACGCTGAGGGGAAAGGGAGAGGTTTCCAAGCTGAGCCATGCCTGGCTCAGGAATTCTGGGAGTCGAAGTCCACGAGTCATAAAAGAGCCAAGGTTGCCTACCCCTGGTCTAGCTAATCCCTTGTTTGAAGGCAAAGCACCCATGTTGCAGTTAAGACAGTTCCTTGACAAATGATTTTCTGGAAGGAAGAGATTCTCTCGCATTTCCTCGTGTCCAACTTAATTGGGATTTTAGCCTTTTAACAAAGTTCGCTATTTTTGACCACTTCAGAACCTAAAAAATGACTTTTCCAAAGCTCTGGTACCCAAACATAATTTTCCACTTATGATTTCAGCTTTCATTCCCCCTCTGGGCCAAGACGAGACATTGTCCGGCCTGAGATGAAGAACGAAATGCCTATTGCGGTTGGTTGTGTCTGTTACTTCAGCACTGTCAAGAGAACAATTCAACAATTCATGAGCAATGTGGGCCAGCTCAGACGGTGTAGTGGGCACATTGCGCCTTCCCATGCATTGACCCCTCATCCCATCACATGAGGATGTAGCAGGAGATTGACTTGAAATGGTCACCTCGTTCTGGCTGCAAAATTAGGTGTGATTGCCGTGCCCTGTTTTCCAGATGGGTGTGTTTAGAAAGAAATTGTCAAGCAAGACTGGCTACCATCCCCCATGGATATTTCAAGACCTGTCATCCTCGCAATTTTTGAAACTCTCTTGAAAAACATTTCTGATCTTCATCCGTCTTAGTATCATTTCAGATCCCCCCAAAACTCTTCTGGTCAATATTTTAATGCTGAAAGTTGCCATACAAATTTAAGAGTTATTGATTGCAGTGCGTATTCATTGGAGCTGGAAGTATGGGATGGTATGTGTTCTTCAAACACTGCGCAGTTTGTGAGCTTCTGTTTTAGTTTCAATCATATTTAGAGTTTATATTTAGCCTACAAATTTTCAATACTCCTAAAGGGAATTTCAGCTAGTGGTCTGGCAGCCAGCGACTTTGGGTTGACTCCCAGATGAATGTTTTGAGTTTCATAGTACTATAAATCTCTGACTACTTCTAAGGCAGCGCATCATATACACAGAAACACAGTTGTGACATTATATTCTTAGTATTCACAGTAATTGAGCAAAAAGGACACTTTTTAAAAATAAATTGATGATGTTTTCACAATGCTGTTGGAGATGAAACATTTCATGGATCACCTCCAATCTAGAAAATAGGGGTTACCTTTTCCTTGCTTTGTACTTAGAATTATGTTTTGATCTGTCGGCCCTGTTGCAAATCATGGGAATAGTATCTGACTGATCTTGCTGGACCTTTCCGGCTTTTTACGATCAAGTCATCAAGTGATGCTAATAAAACAGAAGCCTGAGATTGTGAATCTTTGCAGATATCTAAGAAGTCTCTTCAGTGGGAGGTGGAATGATCCAGTCAGGATCCTGTATGGCTTTACAATATAATGCAGTCTCTGAATGAAATCCTGGAAAGATTATGTTTATAATACAATAGTCCTCAACTTAAAATCATTTGTTCAGTGACCATTCGAAGCAACAACGGCACTCATAAAATTGACTTATGACCGATTCATGGTTACATGATCAAAATTTGGATGCTTGGCAACTGACTCCTATTTATGACGGTCGCAGCGTCCCGATGGGTCACGTGATCCCCTTTTGCAACCTTCTGATAAGCAAAGCCAATGGGGAAATCCAGATTCACTTAACAACCGTGTTACTAACTTGGCAACTGCAGCAATTCGCTTAACAGCTGCGGCAAGAAAAGTGGTAAAATGGGGGCAAAAGTTACTTAACAAACGTCTGGCTTAGCAACAGAAAAGCTGGACTCAATTGTGGGCGTAAGTTGAAGACTACCTGTACAATTATTATTTTTTTTGCACCTCCTTTACTTTTGGAACTTGCTCATAGCTCTTCCAATTATTGTGTGTATTCAGGTTTTGAAATATGAAGGATAATGAGAGAAAACAGCAGGGAAATGTCAAGAAGTAAACAGAAATAAAATAGTAAATTATGAAACAGCGTCTTCAAAGCGGTCCCAGGAAAATCAGTTGCATAAGGCCAAAAAAAATATTAAAAAATCCATTGATGGGTAAAAGGCATAAGATCCGTCTTGCATAAATATTATCTTAGCCATCAGTATAGGGGATGATATATGAAACAGAGAGATATTTCTCCTTGGAAGTCTTCATTTTCGGTGGTTGATTATACTTGGGCTCCTGAGCACATCCTAAACTGTAATGATGGCTGGTCCTTCTGAAGATCCAGATGTGTGTTTGGTAGGACTTCAGGTACCTCCATCATGGATGCAGGAGAAAGATACTTTTGAGACAGTGTTGAAATTTCAGATGGATGCTTAGGGGGCTGGAGGCTAAAAACGTGAAGAACGGTTGCAGGAAATGGGTTTACTTTTACATAATAATATATACTAGCTATTTCTGTAACAACAAACCTATCTAATCGTCAAAACCCAAAATCAAAGTTTCATTTTTTTCCCACCTCGAGCACAAAGTCCCCAAGTGGTTTCCAAAGAGAAACGAGATTGTGTTTTTTTCCTTAATCAAGGCAGTCAATTTAGCCATCTCTGCTAACTCCAGAAATGAGTAAAAGAATTGATGAGACAGTAAATGTATGTCTTGCCTTGCCATTATTTTTCCTTACAGAAATCTGACAGCAGGATTTCCTACCATAGCTGGACTGGTTTTTACTTAGCCTGTAAACAACAGTTTAACGAACAGCATTTAGCAATTTCTGTCTTTTGGTGATTGGAGTAACACTTACTAGTTTTGGCTTACTCGAGAGAAAACGTGCCCCAGATCCCCATTCAGTCAGCTTCCTTCCTGGTTCTCCCTAGCTAGAATAAACCAATTTTGTTTACCGAAAATACAGTTCCATCAAGAGACGTTAAGAGCAGTTTTATGGTGGTGTTTTGCTAGAAGGAGAAAGAACTAAATTAAAATATTTTAACAACGGTGTCTGTGCCTCAAAGTGGTTCTGAAGCTGATTTTTCCTCTCTAGGTGCCTCTTTTCTAATTTGTTCTCTGTTGCTTGTGATGATGTTGTTTAAGCAGTACATTGCTTGTGGGAAGATGTCGTTTTTTTAAAAAAAAACTTGCAGGTTGGCATACTGCTAAGCACTGACAATTGTCAAGCATTTAACAAGAAGGTTAAGAATTAATGTCTTACGGCCCATTCCAAGTTGTATTGGCCAGTGTTTTATTGATTGCGAGAAGAAGGTGTTTAGTTGTTGAACTCCACTGATATAATTCTGGACAGCTAAACTTCTCAACATTTTTGAATACTTGTACAGTAACTCTCTCATAAGACCCTCCCAGCACAGATAAGTATCCTCTTTTCCTTAATGTAATGATTTCAAGGATGGAATAGGAAACTACAGGTACAAAAATCCGTTTAGTGACTGTTCAAAGTTACATAGGCACTGAAAAAAGTGACTTATGACTGTTTTTCTAAACTTAATGACTAAATTATAGTCCGAAAAAACTTGGAGAAAAACTGCTTGGGTATGCCTTCCTCCTCTTCTTTGAGAACCCACCCCACCCCTTTTTTGATTATTTCTTAAAGCAATCTTTAAGAAGATTTGAACCGCATATAAGGGGACGGCAGAGAATGAGGTGGCTGGATGGAGTCACTGAAGCAGTAGGCGTGAGCTTAAATGGACTCCAGAAGATGGTAGAGGACAGGAAGGCCTGGAGGAACGTTGTCCACGGGGTCGCGATGGGTCGGACACGACTTCGCAACTAACAACACATATATTTTAAGAGATATTCAGCTTTTAATAAGAAGATTGCAGTTATGATTGAGACAGACAAATTCCTCCTTATGAACCCTCATCTTGCTGGGTTTGCAGTTCTTTTCCTGGTGCTGTTGTCATCCGGAAGGACCTCGCCATGGTCTCCTTTCCCCAACACAGGGATATTGGGGTGCTCTGTTTGAGCTCAGCACTCTGTAGCAGATCCTGGGTGAGGCAATCCCTGTTTCTCTGGAAGCCAAGCTGCTATTCTCTGTTGTGCATCCTTAATGGTTTTGTTCTAAGCCAGCAGAGCCAGGAAACACACGTGAGTCTTTGCACCAGAATGTGGAAGCGCATTCGCATATCTGCTTAGCAAAGCAACAGTGTATGACTACGTTGGAGCAAGGTTACATTTCCCCAGAAGAGACACCTTTTTCTGTCCCGTAACATGGCCCCCTTGTGAAGCATTTCACACCTTTTCACAAAGTGGTGTGAAACCGCATCCCATTCCACTGGGAACTGGGTGAAAAGTTCAGGATGCAACTCCATCCTCATTTTTTTGACCCTCTTTCAGCCCAGCATTAACCTTGCGAACTCTCAAGCTTCCTCCTTCCGTTATATATTCAAGATGGACAGTATTTAATATCTATTTGCTATGTATATGTAGGGGTGTGGGTTTATACATATGTTGTACATAGTATGTTTTAGGTGTGCGTCATGTATGTGTTTCACTTTGAGAGCGGGCAACTAAATTTCATTTTTGATGTGTGCCGTTGTGCCCACAGTAAAAAAAATGACAGTAAAGGTTATCTTATCTTATCTGTTAGGGCTGTGCAGTCCTCTGCATTTGGTTAAGCAAAACTCTTCGTCATTCACCGGTCTTGCAACTCTTGAAGGCAGCCACCACTTCTCCCAAAGTTCTGTTCCGGGCTGACTCCCAAGAAAAGACGTGGCTGCCTTAAAAAGTTGTGGGCCATATTTGCCTACCTGTGTGATTCCTGAGAACTTTTCTTTCTAAAAACACCAGGTGTTACTGTCAGCTGTAGCTTTGGAAGCCAGCTCTGCCCTTCTCCGCATAAAGATCAGATCTATTCCTGCTCTAAGGAAGAAGGCATCTGAAAGGGAAGATCCGATGGGGCTCTGCTGCAATCTTTGCTTAAAAGCACGGCAGGGCATAAACAGTGCTGGAAGACAAGGCCTTATGCAACGCATTGGGAATTCCCTGCAGGTTCATAAATTCACAACCAGCAGGAGAACGTTTGATCAGTAAATGTCCCATTTTTAGAAGAGGTTAGGAAACACCTCTGGGTTCCGTGGCAGGAAAAGCCTTTCGCTTGGTAGCAACATTAACAGATTGCCACTGGTCTCAGATGTTGCCTGAAGCGGAGCCGTTAACTGGCAATGGATCGGCTATGGGAGGATTAAAGAGCAATTGATTAGTTCTTAAAGCGGAACCTTTTTTATGGCTGAATCCTACGACTCCTGATTTGCACCTGCAGCTTGTGGTTTTCCATTATGGGGCAGCCAGAAGTAAAGCTGGGAACTCTTGCGCTGTCATCCCAGGACAGATCCTGCATCAGTGTAGCTCCCTCTTCCTCAACGTTGGCCATTTTAAGACTCGGCGGACTACAACTTCCAGAATTCCCCAGCCAGCGAGCTTCAGAAACACTGGGCTAGCCACTGTTTGCATCTGAGGAACGGAGTTGCAGCTCACAAAGGCTGCTGCCTTTGAATAAAATTTAGGCGTTGGAAAAGGGCCACTTTCTGACCATCAGCTCCCGGGGACTAATCCAGCTTTCCTTCTGCACTATCACCAAACCTTGCAGTTGACTTAAGAGGCCATCTTCATATTCGCTTCTCAGATGTTTCCCCAGTGCAAAGTTTTGGATTTATTTGTGTACAGGAGGTTAAAGTTATCAGGGCTATTGTACTGATTTCCTTCCTTCCTTCCTTCCTTCCTTCCTTCCTTCCTTCCTTCCTTCCTTCCTTCCTTCCTTCCTTCCTTCTTTCTCTTTCTTTCTTTCTTTCTTTCTTTCTTTCTTTCTTTCTTTCTTTCTTTCTTTCTTTCTTTCTTTCTTTCTTTCTTTCTTTCTTTCTTTCTCTCTCTCTCTCTTTCCTTTCTCCCTCCCTCCCTCCCTCCTTTCTTTCTTTCTTTCTTTCTTTCTTTCTTTCTTTCTTTCTTTCTTTCTTTCTTTCTTTCTTTCTTTCTCTTTCTTTCTTTCTTTCTTTCTCTCTCTCTCTCTCTCTCTCTCTCTCTCTCCCTCTCTCCCTTCCTTCCTTCCATCCATCCATCCATCCATTTCATTCTAGCTCCACATTTATTCAGCTTGCTTTGAAGGCAGACTGCTACTGCTTGGGGCCAACCTCCATGGGGAGTGATGACTCAGCAGGTATTTTAGAGTAGAAGGTTTAATTGTAGGAGGGGTGAGATCTATTGAGCGTGAGTCAGATCTTTCATCTAAAACTCAGTGGAAAGCTTGTTTTAGTCTCGGCTTTTGAGCACAACGGCATCTGTTTTGTGGTACTCTCCTCATGAATGCGACTCCTCATGCAGTCTTCTAACCTGGCGCTTCTAGCTAGTCCTCAAGTTGCTTGGCAACTGTTCGAACTCACGATGGACCCCCATTCCAAAGTTCCAGTGCCCCCCCCCTCCATGCAGCCATGTCACCACTGCCTTTCAGTTAGTCAATACTTGACTTGCCTTGATGGCCGTTTGCCGCATCCCGCAGTCACATGACTCCAATTTAATGACGTTTTGCAAAAAAACCCACCAAAACAAAGCGGCCTTCCCTTCTGATGTTCAACAAAAATGCCCCACAGCAAGCATGGCTTCTCTTAACGACCACAGCATTCACTTTATGACCACCGCAAAAAAAAAGGCTTTAAAGTTAGATTGGTCACTTGGGTGACCCGCTTTATGACTGCAATGGATAGGCTCCATTCAGTCGTAAGTCCAGGACTACCTATATTTCCTTTCAGGGGTGACCTTTTAGCACCGACAGGCCCGTTAATGGATTAATCTGATCTATAGAGAAAGTCCAATAAAGCCAATATGATTGCTGCAGTTAGCATCAACTGATGGAGAACTCGGGGCCAAAATCTTACCCTTCACTACTGCTCTTAACCACCTCTACTCTTAAAGCAGATCCCTCAAGTGTCAAAATCGATCCACTTCCTTTGCAGGAAGCGGCATTACCGTGTATACAATCACATTCCCAGTTCTGGAGAGCTCGCCGGACTAAGTCTCAAATTTCAAGATCAGATTCCAGGATCTCCAAAAGCATCGCTGTATAAATTGCTCAAATCTTTCTTGCTACTCCGAGGCCGAAGTGGATTTAATCTTCTTTTCCCCTTTCAACGATTAACAAGTTCATTTCTAGCCTGTGTAAATAGCGAACGGTTATCCCAGAGAAGTTTGCTTTCAAAGAATTAAGGCCGCTGAAGATAATTAAAGAGAACACGGTATTGAATTAATGAATTAACAATTAACCACCGCAAACAGCTTGCCGTCAGAAGTTGTGGGTGCTCCATCACTGGAGGTTTTTAAGAAGAGACTGGACAGCCACTTGTCTGAAATAATATATAGGGTCTCCTTCTTGAGCAGAGGGCTGGACTAGAAGATCCCTTCCAGCTCTAGTCTGGTTTTGATTCTCCCAGGTGTTCTCCATAGATATGTGTTTGTGTGTACGTCTCACATCCTGTGTTTATTTCAAACCCGGAATGTGTGTTGGCTGTCGAGTTGTCATAGAAACAGTTACATTCCTTTCCATGTTCTCTAATAAAAACCACTGAAATAAAAAGTCTACCTCAAGATCTTTTGGTCTGGGCGAAACCGTCGGCTTCTGACAGGCTAAGGTTGACTTGGCTGCTGGGCGTGAATGCAGAAAAAGGGCTTATTTCTATAAAGGACGAGTGGTTTTTCACCAATGGAGAAGTCTTCTCAACCCACACTTTTATAATTAATGCTTCAGTGTGGAGAGATAAAATATCTGGAGGACATTTTCTTGGGTTATGATCCTTGAGCAAAAGGTCTGTTGAACTCTTCGTTTGGTACCTTGAAGGTGGTTGACTTGGTTGACTTCCATTTAGATGTGAGTTTAGAGGATATGTCTGCAATGTGATGGATATGAATTGTTGGACCTTTAGATATTTTAGCTTCAAACCTCATTGATAGGAAGCCCTCTTTGGTTTCTACCTGTGGCCCTTAGAACTCACCTCCAGGTCATACATCATATCATTTATAAATTGAGTAACCATCATTGATTGTTATAAAAGACCAGAATCCAGTTCCTATAAGAATCCAATCCCTAAATAGTGCAAAACCCTTAATCTGCTTTGGTTTATAGCATTGATGTGGGTTTTCCCCCTCCCTTTCAGATCTTTCATTCTTCTTCTAATTTAATCTTTTATTGATCTTTATTCTGTCTTTCTCTTTTCAACTCCCCTGGGAGATTTCTAGGCTGAAATAATGGCGTGTGTTTAAAATAAGGCTTGGTATACTTTGGGCTTGATTTTTTTTTATTTTTTTTTTTTTTAAAAAAAACACCCTTTTCTCCACTGCATACATTGAAATTCTTAAGAGCCCAAAGATCACACAATGAGTGCTTTGGACCCAAGGCAACGTAGGACGTTTTACATGTCGAATAGTGAAGCTTGCGTGACTGAACAAGACGACATTGCGATGGGAGGAGGGATGTTTTCAAGGCAAAGCGGTTGCGTGGATCAGGTCGAAAGATCTCAGCCATTTTTTTTGGGGGGGGGGATTCTTTTGATTCCAGATCCACATTGGGATAGAGGAGCATGTTTCCCAAACGCCGTTTGATGATGCCTGCATCAGTTTGATCTGTTTCTGCTTCTTTTTAAAATTTGGATTCCCCCTATTTTATCCTCTCCCCTTCAGAGAGGGAGAAAATTGGTTCTGCAAAAGGCAACTCTCGTGTTACACTCCCCACCTGCAGCTGAGCCTGCTCTGAAAAGGACTCCTTTTAAGAAAGCTACAAGGCTGGTATTAAAATAGCTTGAGGGCAGGCTTTGAAAATTCCGGTGAAATGATTTATTTATTTTTTTTAAATGAATTTGGTCCCCATACTGCCCCAAACAGCCTGGAAGGATTCTTAACCTGAATCTGAATTCCATTTGGACAAAGTTCCTGAATGGAATATTGGTCATTTCTTGATGGATACTGAAACACACACACGCACACGCGCACACACACATTTTACCCCCTTGATCCTAGCGACATCATCTTCCAGGAGGGAGAACAGGAAAATGGGAGCCACCATTGGACAACTGTGTATTGTCCTTGGGGTTTCCCCGGCTAACTTGCCTGGTTGGCATTGGCTTAAAAGACTGAGCCTCTTCTTTGAGATCTGTCATCTTCTCGCCATCTCACCTTGCGCCTGCAGTCCTAGAACTGTAATAAGACCATGATCATGTGAAGGGGACTCTGGGGGGGGGGAGGGAGATGGAGAGGGGGGGAGGGAGAGGCCGGAGCGACAGGGGAGACGTGTTCTTCAGATGCCTTTTGACAGCGCAGCTTTTCGGCGATGCTGCTGCTGCCTTGGGACGCTGGGAAAAGCCCTCTCCAGACGCCAGCGGCTGGCCCTAGAGAGGCCTCGGGATTAATATGCTCCTGCTTTACACCTTTTTCATCTCCTTCTCAGAATCAATCTATCGGCGGGGCGCCAGAAGATGGAGGAAGCTGTACCGAGTGAATGGCCATTTGTTTCAAGCCAAACGCTTTAACAGAGTGAGTACTGTGGTCGGAGGAGACGCCGGGGTGGGGGCGGAGGCAGGGGTGGGAGGGTGGGGGGGGGGAGAATAAGGGAATGGGTGGGGAAGAGCGAAAATTAGGGGCTGCTTTTCCCCCCCCAGGTGATCCTTCTCCTAGCCTGGAAAGGCAAAAAAGAAAGAATCAATTCAGCTTAGGCTGCAGACAGTGATTGAATAACCAGCTTTCAGTCCTGCGTTCTGGAGAGAGAAAATCCCAGCGCAATTTCCCCCTCGAGTGTGTGTGTGCTGTGCGTGTGTTGGTGTGTTCAGAGGAATTTTTTATTTTTTTTTAATTCTGGCTTTCCAGCTCATCTCCCTGATGATACACATGGATTTTCTTCCCCGTTTTCCTTCTCCCCCCCCCCTTATTGTTTCTCTGGATTAGCCCCAAGATGCTTAGAATGCTCTTAAAATGCACGGGGAGCTAAATAGATGTGACCTAATTAATGACACCATAAATATTTCTATCTTTGGAGCGGCTGTGTGTGTGTGTGTCGGAGACACAGCTGTGTTAAAGATCTGACTTCATCTATAAAGCAAATCACCCCCCCCCTTAACCCAGCCCTTTAATGCTGCAGAATGTAATCAGTATCTAATCCTTTTTTGGGGGTGTGTGAAGATTTGTGCATGTTGATAAATGATTGGATGAAAGGTTTATTTAACTGTCAGGATGATATGGCTGTCACTACTTCTTGATACTGTACAAGAGGAGTCTGGTGTGCTAGTGTGGGTGCCCTCACACAAACACACACTTGTTATCTCTATTGCAAGATTCCATCAGTTGAAGGGGTTCGGAGCAAAATGAGATTTTTTTTAATGGCAGCTCACATTTTTAACCTCCTTCCTGGTGATTGAAATCTTTCCTGATTCTGGTCTTGATATAGACAGCTGGATCGTGTCCAGGTTCCTCAGGACTGTCCTATGTTAATATGTCTTTATTTTAATATTAAAATTGTATTTTAGGAAGCAATTAAGGCAGAAGGTTTGAATCGGCAATCTTTGATAGTTTCACGAACCACGATTTGGTTAAAACGCATGGATTTTAACAGCGTTTTCAACAGTTAATGGGTATTTAATTAAAACGGTCAAGAAAAAGCTATTCCCGATTTATCCTGCATTATATTTATTGGGATTCATGGCTCTTGTTATTCCTTAGGTTCAAATGTCCAATTTCTCTTTAAAAAATGTCCTCCGTTTTGCAAACCTCTCCATATCAGATTGCTAGGTGTAAAGATGTCTTAAAAATGTGTTTCTTTAATAATATGGGTTGGCTTTAAAATGCAGCTAATGTGTGCCTAAGGAAACTAATCTAGAGCATTAGGTCAAGCATTAATCCCACTGGGACAAGTCAAAATGCACATCTCAGAAAAACAAAAGTTTCTGTATCAAGTGTGTACATTTACAAACATTTTCCCCTACAGAGCAAACACATACCTGTGGGTTCATCTCCCTAATTCATTTTAATAAGCCCTGGGATGGCAATGTAGGGCACGTTTGATTCCAAGATCTGCTACAGTAGCAATTAAGGAATTAAATCAGCATCACAACAGTGTCATAATTAAATTTCAGAAAGATTGGGCCTCTGCAGCCTGCTTACATCATGTTTAAACCTGCCCACATCTGGCAGTTAAGGTCTTCTGTCTCAGTCTGTTCTTCTCTATTTAATCAGATTTAAGGGCTGTTTAAAAAACGGATTTAAGGGCTGTTTAAAAAACAAAAACACACCCACCCACCCACCTCTTTTCTATTTGAATGTTGAAAACAAGATTTGGAAAAGAATACGAAAGGATTATTTTGTTGCCGCAAAACAGTCTCATAGTACTTAAAAAAAAAAAACTAAAAATTCTTAGGGCTGAAATATTACTCTGAAGTTTTTTGGCCAGGAGTTGCAAACAATTTTGGGGGGGTTGACAGTTTTTTAAAACAAGCGAATAGGCTTGTGGGGGCAGAGCAGATATACTGTCAAAGCTCCCTCTGTGTCAGGCTTCTCTTGTATGTTTCAAATCCCCCCCCCCCAAAATAACATAGAAATAGAAACATCATCATTGGAAGTCAGTGGGGCATCTTCCAACCCTCACCCCAGTGAAATCACAACTTCCTTTATCAATGGAGGGGAACCCTGCACGATTCTGTATTAGGTCCCCTTGATCAACTACGGCATGTTCATTTCATTTATTCCACAAATAAATTTGTATGCCTCCCATCTCAATATTAAAGCACCTCGGGTGGCAAAATCAAAACATGGCAAAATTAAGCCCCATCTAGTGATGGACATCTGGACTGGCGAGACGTTCTGCTGATGTAAAATCTAACGCATTGACTTTAGCCCTCAGAAGCACCCCATATCATTCGGGCATGTTTTTTATTTATTTATTTATTTTCAGTGGGAGCATTTGGCTAGCTTTTCACGATCCGAGTTCTTGATGCAGAACCACTTTCCGCAAAGCCTGGGCGACTTGAGGGAGCTGCAGGGGCACTGATGGCGTGGGCCAGACCCCCACGCATGCAGCAGTTTGCTGAAAACACTTGCTTCCCCTCGGTTCCATTTCAAGAGGCTTCCCACAGGCCGGCGTGGAGAATCTGTGAACTGGGCCATAGTAACTTGTGCGAAGAGGTTGAGGGTCACTCAGCCAGGCGCTTCCGTTCCTCCGATTGCTCTCACCGCCTGAAAAATTAAGTTGTTGTTTTTTTCCTTCTGCAAAGGAACAAAAGCACGTTTTATGCTGGGGAGCTTAGCTGCAATTCGACAATGGCCTCAGTTATGTATAATTTTCCATTCTGTCAGTTGGCCCTCATTCTCATCTTGAAGGGGTTCAAAAATAATGACATTTGGGATACTCTAAACTTCTTTATCCATCAGCCTTCCAAATACCAAGCTGAAATTCTTAATAATCTACCTGTCGTTTTCAGTGGTCATTTTACTGGAGCAAATCTTATCACTGAGAACCGTTTTTTGAATCTCACTTTCCAATCTGTTCGCCCCCCCCCCCCCCCGTCCCAGACACTGTGGGTATGTTATTTTGTTTGGGAAAAGAGCCAGAAAAGTCCTGATCCCATTAGCTCATAGTTTAAGATGGAAACGTGGGCATATCATTCAGTTAAAATTCAGCAAGAATTACAGAATTCATTAATGGGCCCTTATTTCTTTGCCCGCAATTTAAGCGTTGGATGGGTTAGGGTTTATAAATCCAAAGTCATAGTGTAATGCCATTCACACCCATCAATAAACAATCTGACTGGAGCTTTAGAAAAATAGATATAAAATGAAGCTAGATTCACAAGGGGAAAGTTGTAAGCGAAGTCAAATCGGGTCCAGTAGATTTAAACACTACTCTCTTTCAGAGTTAGTTACAATGGAGAATTCAGTTCTGCCTCGCCTTGTGGACAAAGCAAAGTAGGATGACTCCACTGGTAAATTAAAAAAGAGGTCCAGTCTTGAGGTGGTGGTAGGGAGAAGAATTGAAAAAAATAATAAATTTTTCACTTTCTGACACGGTACAAAGATTCTTACATCCCCGTCAGAAACTGCTGGATTTGAATTTAAAAACATCTCAAAAATTTTGCAAGATTTATCTGTCAGGGAAATGGGGGTGTTATTTTTTCCTTAATGCTTTCCTCTAGGATAAAAAGTTAGATTATTATAACCAAACTTTTAGCCACAAATCTACCTATTTATATTGATCTGGGATTATATCTAAGAAAGAAACCAGCCAAGCTCAGAGAGCACCAAGGACTCCACAGATCATAACTAAATAAAGTTTGTCTTTATATGTGAAACATATCCAGGTCATAGCAGTTTAGTTTCCATAATCTTTTATTTCCAAGTCATTCCATGTGCCTATTTTAAAGGATGAGAATATTTTGCTCTAAAACCAAAAGCTGTTATATTTAATTATGTCAGTTACTGTAATGCAGTTCTGTAGCCAGGTTCCCTTGCAATCCATGCCCAAGAAATGATTGGAAGAAAATAAAATTTAACTCTATGATTATAGGTGGCTTGGTAGTATTAGCTCATGCCAGCCAGCCTGTTTGGACAGCTGTTTTTGAAATGCTTGTCTGTCTCTTTGTTTTTTTGTTGTGGTTTTGTTTTTTCGCAGAAAGCCTCGAAGTGGATGTATTTCTAATTGCATGACTGGGGAAAATGTGTTAATGTTTTGGTTTCCAAAAGCAACGGACAGTTTAGGCTTGAAAACAATCAGAACCCTGACAGTAATAGTTGCAAAGTGATGATTTAAAAAAAAAAAAGTTTGTTCTCCCATTTGAAAAAAGAATTGTGGGTGCCATTTTTTGCATGCCCTGCTAAAGGCAAACAGCAATTAAGCTTCTCTTTGAGCCTTGCCTCTGACAAGTTGACTTGGGTTTGAAAGTATCCGATCAGTTCTAAGCAATAAAAGATTAGAGACTGATGCTTCCCCAAACTCCTTAAAAAAAATAATTCCAGGATTAATGAGTGTATGTTTTTTCTGGACCTAACACCCTCAGCCTAGTGCTGAGCTCCCTCTGCAATCTCTTGCCTTATAAAAGTGCCCCTGCTAAGTTAAAAAATCTCTACATTAATCAGATCCTTTTGATTCTTAATGCACCTCAGTGGGAATTCTTCAGCATTTGATGTGCAAGAATCTGTTTGCCTTTTTAAAAAAAATAAAAAAAAATTCTTCAGCTCTAGTTTGCAAAACTGTAGTTTTCAGTTAGGATGTAAAAGCTCTGTTGCCAGAGGAATCGTCATCATGGCCCTTCTCGATGGCTCGTAATATCTTATCAAGGAGTTGTTTTCATGACTTCCCAGAGGGGATAGCTGTGTGAGTCTACAAAACTTGAAAAAGGGTCATCCTTTTTTTTTTTCCCCACCTCAGTGCATATTCTACAAATTAAAGCAAGGGATATTTTCATGGAGCAGCTCAAAAGTCAGTGTACATGGGTGGTGGGGGGGATGCTTCTATATTGATTGATTTACTGGGGTCTGTTTGCCACTCCTATCCAACAGGATTTTAAGGGACAGACGAAAGCAGAAATGACATTATCTGCTTTAAAAGCTAATAACCCTCTTCATAGTCTGCCAGGACACTTCTGTCAAGAGGCACATTTTTCTTAAGCCTCTCACAATCTTAACAGTGGCAAGGCATTTACTTCGACCAGTGACCTGAAAGGAAAAAAAAAAAACCCATCTCCCCTTCAGGGAAAAAAGGTTCTCTGTGATTACAATTTGATCTAATGCACGTCTCCATTCTCAGGGTGACCTACTCCTTCCTTTCCCATTGCAAACTGTCCTTTGCCTTTTGCAACTGCTTGGCAGAGCGATTTCTGTTTGCTAATGCAGAACTTGTTAAAGAGGTTTTTTTTATCTCTGGGCCTGGCAAAGGAAAATAAATGAACTCCTTCCCTCACTGTAACTCTAGCGTCCGTGCAGGGAAACTAAGATTTGGTGCACTGAAGAATTCATTTTTAATGACCACTTTTCAGCTGGCATTGCAAATGGATATAATGCTGGGTAACCAAAATTAAAAGGAGTCCAGAGTCACTTGGCTGAGCTGGGTGGCTAGAGAAAGGAAGGGAGGGAGGGAAGAAGGAAGGAAGGAAGGAAGGAAGGAAGGAAGGAAGGAAGGAAGGAAGGAAGGAAGGAAGGAAGGAAGGAAGGAAGGAAGGAAGGAAGGAAGGAAGGAAGGAAGGAAGTAAGTTGGTTGATTTTACAAGCCAGGTGGATTAAAAAAAAAAAGCAGAAAGGCGGGTCACCATGTGGCTGTACCTCTCCACTCAAAAATATTTGTCCTGAATTCTCATATTCAAGGTACTACAGCAGTAAAAATGGAAGGGTCGCCTTCAGTTTGTTGAAGATTAGAATGAATGAAGACAAAACCTTTTGGAGCAGACCTATTATTCATTGCTATTGTATCTGCTTCCTATACAAAAGCTGCTAGATTTGGTGTTGGTATTTCTAGTTCAAAGGTTTAAGTAGGAGATGATGGGGAAATCCTTCTCTGTCGTTCACAGACAAAATGGCGCTAGAACATGTTCCTCAAACCTTTTAAGAGGAATGGACTTCAACTCCCAGAATTCCACAGCCAGTTGAAGTCGATGTTCACCCCTTTTATAGTTGCTGAGGTTGAGAAACACTGTGCTAGATTAACAAACGATCCAGCTTGAAATTGAGATGCTGTCTTGACTATCAGAGAGACCCCCCATAGATACCAGGGAAGCCTTGTATCCATCCTACAACGAAGCCTTTGGCTGTTTTTCACCATTTCACTTTTGAAATGTAGTTTTGTTTATTTGGAGGGCCTGGGTGTCACTTCCAAGTGCTTCCATTTGTGTTCCAGAGAGCATACTGTGGCCAATGCACTGAAAGGATATGGGGTCTGGGAAGACAAGGTTACAAGTGCATCAACTGCAAGTTGTTGGTCCATAAACGCTGTCACGTTCTTGTCCCACTGACCTGCAAAAGGCATATGGTAAGTTGGGTCCTTGCGCAAAGCTGTGACTGGATTGTGTGAAAATGAGAGCATAACAAGATGAGGTTTGCAGCTTTCAAAGCTCGGTGGGTCAGCTGATTTGTGTGGGATAAAATCACACCTTAATTCATCTTTACTGGTGAGGGAAAAAGATAATACGTATTTTAATTCTGAGGTAAGAGAAAATGGATTGCAGCCATTTTTGTCTTAAAAGCTCTTTCCATGTACACACTCCAGCTTTATATGCTTTTTATTGCTCTATGTGGTGACTCCTTGCCCCAAAGAGCCTTAGAAAGAAATTCCTTTCGGCTTGCACATATATGTGAAATACAGCAAAAGGTGCTGATTTTACCTTTGCGTGGTAATTCATCAACGGAAAATTGGTTCATGCTGGAGCTGTGTTGTACAGTGTTTGCCACCGTCTAGTTGGCAAGGCAATTCTTGGTGAATTTCCTGTTTGGTCTTCAAGAGGACCAGCCATTTATGCAAAACTTGCCTTTTTTGAGCCTTCACGGATCGATATTCTTACAGGATTCTGTGATGCCTTCCCAGGAACCTCAATTAGACGACAAGAATGACGAAGCTGACGTCCCTCCAGAAGACACAGATGGAAGTGAGTGTGACTTCCCTCTCAATCTAGACTTCTGAAAGTCTAGATCCATTTCAGGGATCCCCCGTTTGGCATTCTTAAACTTCAAACATCCCCAAGGACCGTGACTGATTGATAGGCTTCTCAAGGGGGCCTTGCAGAAGAAGGAAGAACAGCTGTGGAACCACTCGCAAACCCAGTGGAAAAACCAATTCTTTGTAATAAAGGTTTATTCCTGAATTTATTCAAGGACTGTTGATCAGTGTGGTATGGTAGTTAAAGTGTAAGATTTAAGAATGGGGAGATCCAAAGGTCTAGTCCAGGGGTAGGCAACCTTGGCTCTTTTATGACTCGTGGACTTCAACTCCCAGAATTCCTGAGCCAGCCATGCTGAGGGGAAAGGGAGAGGTTTCCAAGCTGAGCCATGCTGGCTCAGGAATTCTGGGAGTTGAAGTCCACGAGTCATAAAAGAGCCAAGGTTGCCTACCCCTGGTCTAGTCCATCCTCAGCCACAGACAGTTTTGGTCAAGGAGGCCGATGGGGAGATAGGTGAAATAATATAATACACTGCCTTCAGCTGGGTTATCGATCAAATGGAGAAATTAACATCGACCGGTTACTTTAACAGGAGCTCTTTGATCCCTAAGTTCAGTGAAATACAGGTAGCTCTCGCCTTAATGATCGTAAGTGAGCCCAAAATTTCTGTTGCTAAGTGAAAGTCGCCATTTTATGATTGTTCTTGCCACCGTTGTTAAGTGAATCACCATATCTTTGCTATTTGATATAAAAAAATGCCGATGGGTTTGTTTTACAGTTCTGTTTTCTATGTTTTCTCCTGCAGTATCTTATATTTCTTCGACTCGGAAACACGACAATATTAAAGATGATTCTGAGGTGGGTCTCATTTTTCATCATAACATTAATAGAGCCCTCTATTTAGATCCATTAGACAAAGCATGTTTTAGATTCTCCTCGCTGTTACACGTGGGCTTCCAAAGCATTACACTCATCGTGATGTTCATTAGGTTGAGAAACACTGGTTTAGAGCCCATGGTCTCCATTCTTCCTCTATATTTGTATTTTTCTCCGAATTTCAACACGTCTCACTGAAAAAAAAACCCTTGAATGGCTGTACAGTCTGGAAGACATAATTGTAAAAAGCCTGGCATTGAGCCGTACAAATACTAATTCTTGCTTACAAAGTTCTTAAAGTGATGAACTGGAGGTGAAAGAGTTCAGGTGGATGAAAAGCCAGAAGGGTGAGCCCACTTCCCATCTGTGTGAGACATTACTTCAAGATGACCATCGCAAAGTGACAATTGATAATTGCTGGAAGGACTTGATTGCGATGATGGCTGGATGAGGTTGACCTTCCTTTCCAGCTTCATCAAATCTTTTCTGCCTCCAAAGGGCCACACCTGATAATTACATAATTGCACTTTTTAACTGGCCTCATTTATTGTGAGCATAAAGTTTGTACTTTCTGTCCCTGGGTCAGGCATTATTTCTGGAAGAATATTTGATCTCTAGGAAGTGAGAAGGAGCTCCACCTCAACCCTAGTACAGTTCCATTAAAAAAATCTTTCTAACAAGATTCTAGAAGTATGTGTGTTCTCCCCAAGAGTCATTCATTCAGATAGTAAACCTTTATGAATGAATGTGCCGTAAGTTGACTCTCTAATTTAGTGTCTTGCGAGATCAAGGACACCATATTTTTCTTTTAGAATACAATGATTTCATTTATATGTAGGGTAGTCATTGACTATTGCTGTAGAAATAGGAATTTTGGACTGTTGTACATCTGTTTCTTTCACCTGCCCAATGCTGGACAATTTAAATTCTTAGGATTCGGTACTCTGTTCCATTTATTTGGGGATCAACACCCCTGTATTCAATGGGATTTGGTCATGTGAACAGTCACAGGGCTGTCCTATTTGCTTGTTTTCTCTAACCGGTGGCGTTCGAGTTTATGTAAATTTTCCTCATGTAAATAAATGCTATAACCTCAATTGTTTTGGCCCCCAAGGAAATAACCGTAATAAATTGCTCTTTCACAGAGGCCATTGCAGCAAACCAAGCAGTTCCTCTTTCTCTCCGGCATTGGCTTGCTCAGCTTCCCAATGATCCAAAAGAGTTTCCCCAAAACAATTATTTTAAAGGTGCTCAAAGAATCTTGCAAGCCTACAGGAAGTGACATCTTAACGTTCCTTCTCTCTTTGTGGACAGCTCTAATATGGCAAGGACAGTTACTCCATATCAGAAATGGGTCACAAATAAGTTTGATATATTACTATTAATAATAATGGTGTGTTTTTCCATTAAGAATTATAATCGAACTCAACTTCAAGCCTCTCATATACTTTAAGCATGTTTGTGAGAAAACAAATAGAACAGGGCATTCAGTGATGAAAACTTTTTTTTTTAAAGAAATGTGTCTTTAATGGGCACCTGAAAGCTAAGACAAGATAGCCAGGGGATTTCTCCAGGCCAGGGGTCCTGGTGTGTGGGTTTTGTGATGGAAAAGGTCCTATTTTTAGCTGTGTAGTGATAATAGAACAGGAAACCAGACCATAAAGCTAATAGTAGCAATCAAGCATGATTTTTGAATAAGGACATCCTGAGATTCTGATACTAAAACGCTCAATTATTTAAAGGTCATCTCCACCCCTGTAAATCAAGCTAGAAAATTATGAATCCTACCGTCTCGGTATCACAGTTACATGATTGGATGGGGTGATGTTGGTATTGAACTGGTATTGAATTCCATTTTCACTACACGCTTCCCATCCCATTACACTTTGTAATGCGGTGGGTTTTGCCAGATCCATTGATTTTTTTTTTTTTTTTTTTTAGAAAAGTAATTATACCTAAGAAGGCAGTGTGGTGGGCTTCAGTGATAGGAGGTGTGCAAGGCATTCAGTCACATATTATACGGTTCTTGAAATGGGTTGTGCCAGGTTTGAAGAAGCCCACCCTCAAAACAGGACAATGCCTAAAGGGATTCCAAGATCAGTTTTATTTCTGGAAAAAGTAGAACAGATGTGTTTCATAATTGGATCACAAAACCTTCAGGGTACCATAACAGAATGCCTTGCACACTCCCCATTTAACCATACAGATGTCATAGCTACTTGGAAGGTGACAGAAAGCAGATCTCCATAGATTCAGTGGCTGTGGTTATAGTTGCTGACCTATAGAAGAGAATCTTTCTAGCTCAGGGTTGAACTGTTTTCTCCTTGGTGCTCCCTGAGCTTGGTTGTTTTCTTTTGGATGTTTCATTACCAAACTAGGTAAAATCATCAGTGCTAGCATGATGTTACCTAATTTGGAAAGAGTTTGGTAATGAAACATAGAAAAAGAAAGAAAGAAAGAAAGAAAGAAAGAAAGAAAGAAAGAAAGAAAGAAAGAAAGAAAGAAAGAAAGAAAGAAAGAAAGAAAGAAAGAAAAAGAAAGAAAGAAAGAAAGCAATCTAGTTCAGAGAGCACCAAGGACCCTGTAGTTGCTGACCTGTTAGGCCAGGGGTCTTCAAACTTGGCCCTTTTACGACTGGTGGACTTCAACTCCCAGAATTCAGGCATGCTGGCTGAGGAATTCTGGGAGTTGAAGTCCACCAGTCGTAAAAGGGCCAAGTTTGAAGACCCCTGGACTAGAAGACCTCCAGGCTCCCTCCCAGCTCCATTATTCTATGTTCTATGTTCCCTTTCTGATTGCCAAGAGGGTTTTTGGGGGGGAACTTCATAATGTGCTTTCTTCCATACTTCTTCCTACAGGAACTCAAGCCAGTTATTGACGGGATGGATGGGATCAAGATCTCTCAGGGGCTTGGCCTACAGGACTTTGATATGATCAGAGTCATTGGACGAGGAAGCTATGCCAAAGTTCTTTTAGTCCGGTTAAAAAAGAATGATCAAATTTATGCAATGAAGGTTGTCAAGAAGGAATTAGTTCATGACGATGAGGTAAGAAGCTGCTTCAACACATCACAAGCCTCATCTGGTCGAGCTTCCTGGATTCTACAGGGTGGGGGGGAGGGGGGCGGTATCTATATTAATATGATTAAAACTTCCAGCCTTTGCCAAAAACCCAACATGAAACCGTTTCTATTTTGACAAGTCCCCCCCCAAAAAAAGCAAAATAATATATGGGAAGATTAAAAAAAAGATTACAGGAGGAATGAGCAACCTATGACTGGACTTTATGAATGTGTATTGAAATTTTTGAGCGTGTGCGTGTGTTAATGTGTGGCTTTCGGCGTTCGATTGTCCGCAGCCTGTTTTACAGCATCCCTTTGGATTCTCCAATTACTCTCTTTCAGGATATTGATTGGGTGCAAACCGAAAAGCATGTCTTTGAGCAGGCATCCAGTAACCCTTTTCTAGTTGGCTTACATTCCTGCTTTCAAACAACAAGCCGGTAAGTAAGCAGATCCTCCACTTTTAAAAAAACAAAAACAAAACTCAAATACTCCTTGCCTGGATCTTAATGGACCTGCGTGTCGGGGCCTGGAAGCCTCTGAAGAATGCATGGCGTTCTCTTTTGTTGACGTGTCTACAACCCTCTTGCTTTGAGCTTAGAATCAGGGAATCGTAGCATGCTAGGTTTGAAAGGAACCTTGGTAGCAATAGCACTTAAGACTTATAGAAAGAGTGCAGAGAAGAGCAACAAAGATGATTAGGGGACTGGAGGCTAAAGCATATAAGGAACGGCTGCTGGAATTGGGTATGTCTGGTTTAATGAAGAGAAGGACGAGGGGGGACATGATAGCAGTGTTCCAGTATCTCAGGGGCTGCCCCAAAGAAGAGGGAGTCAAGCTATTCTCCAAAGCGCCTGAAGGCAGGACAAGAAGCAACGGATGGAAACTAATCAAGGAGAGAAGCAACCTAGAACTGAGGAGAAACTTCCTGACAGTGAGAACAATTAACCAGTGGAACAACCTGCCTCCAGAAGCGGTGAATGCTCCAACACTGGAAGTTTTTAAGAAGAGACTGGACAGCCATTTGTCCGAAATGGTGTAGGGTTTCCTGCCTGAGCAGGGGGTTGGACTAGATGACCTCCAAGGTCCCTTCCAACTTTAATATTATTATTATATGCCGCTGCACCGTGCTTTACAGCCCTCTCTAAGCGGGTTACAGAGTCAGCCTATTGCCCCTTAACCATCTGGGTCCTCATTTTACTGACCTCAGAAGGGTGGAAGGCTGAGTCAACCTGGAGCCGGTGAGGATCGAATATTCCTGGCAGTCGGCAGCGTTAGCCTGCAAGACTCCATTCTTATCTACTGCGCCACCATGGCTCTTAAGCATCTTGTCCAATTCTTGCCCAGTGTGGAAATCCACCCATGAAACAACCAGGGTAGATGGCCTACTCATCCTCCCTTTAAACATCTCCAGTCGGCACCTCCTAAGACCGGGCAGTTCAGTATAGCACCGCTCTTATGGTTAAGAAATTATTCCTGATTAGTCTTAAGCCCTAGTTTGTTGCCTTGTCTTCGTGAGCTATCCCTGGTCAGGAAGGCTGGTAGGTCCAAAAAGAATGGGGTAATGTTTTTTCTTCTGGAAAACAGTGTTTATGTCTGGCATGAAAGCACCTTCAAGAGCTTCTGGCTCTGCTTCTGTCCTGGAGATGATCCAAGAATGAGCTACGGCTCTCGGTCGCTTTGGAGGCAGAATTATCTGAAGGATTTCCTGCACAGTGTCTTCTAGACTCTTCGTAGCTAGGGTTGAACTATGGGGGTCCTTGGTGCTCTCTGAGCTTGGCTGTTTTCTTACAGACAAGTGTCATCACCAATAATGTGGCCTAGTTGGGTAATGAAACACACCGAGGGCCCCATAGCGGCGGGAAGAGCCCACACTGAATTAATCCTATGTAAGAGAGGTGAGGAGGTCCCCTTCCAGTCCGTCTCAGTTTTTGGTGCTCTTCCATTCCAAGGACTAACCCTCCTTTTCTTGGTGATAAGCAGTCAAGGTCAACTAGACTTCCCGATTAAGGAGCAAAAACACACTAGAAGTAGCTGGCAGGACTATATCTCTCTCCACGAAGCTCAAGGTCATCCTGCATTGCTTTGTCTCCAGAAGCCAGTGGAGGGGGGGGGAGGGTGTCAACAGCCCCCAACCTGTTTAGAAAGAGAAGGAGGATATTTAGAATTGCAGAGTTTCCCCTACCAGCCTGAGGGAGGCTAGCCGTAAACTTGATTGATCTGTTGATCCCAAAACAAAGACTTTTTAAAAACCCATTGCGCACATTTAACAAATCACCAAAGAGGCCAGTAATGCAGACAATTAAAAGGCTCTTAGTTATTTCTCTTTTTAGAGGCTGCATTGGCATGCCGTGTGAGAGTGTTTACTTATTAATGGGGGCTTCTATTACACCAGGGTAGCCTCCGTTGCACACCATTTAGATGGGGAAACAATTTTGGCTCTTTTAGGAGCAGAGTAAATTTGAACTGCTTTTATGCTCTAATGGATTTTCCCCCTTGTCTGCGCTAGCTGAAAACTTCAGGGTTGGTTGTTTTTTTTTTTAAACCGTATAATCAAAACATTCCAAGCGACATTTCTTGTTAGTTAAAAAAGAAAAATAGGAATGCTCTTAGTTATCTCCCATTGTATCGTTTCTGAAGTTTAGAAAATCCTTCCCTAAATAGCTAATTTGCAAACAGCTTTGAGATTGGTCTAAGTAAGAGTTAAAGAGCTAAAGAGCACCTGGTAACTTGATTGTTATTTTGAATGTTGACGTTTCAACAAGCATCCTTCTCAACTGGGCTTGGCCCTTTGGGTGTATGTGTGTGCGTGTGTCTGATGACACAATATTTCATGCTCCAATTCAAAAGTAATACAATTTTGGGGAGGGGGGGAATCTCCATCTTTCTAATGACCATTGACAAAGATTCAGTGACAAACATATGTGTAGTATTGCCAGATTGTTTTTTTTTTTAAATTATGTATTTTGCGTTTCTTTCTGCTGGGGGGGGGGCAGCACCATTATCCCACTTGAATTTGTGCGTCCCTCAAATTTCATTGTCAGTTTGCTAAGATAGGTAATCCTCGCCTTACGATGACAATTGAGCCCAACATTTCTGTGGCTAAGTGAGGCATTTATTAAGTTGAGTTTTTTGTCCGATTTTACGACTCTCTTTGCCGCATTTGTTAAGGGAATCCCTGCAGTTGTTACGTTAGTCACCCGGTTGTTAAGTGAATCTGGCTTTCCCCTGTTGACTTCGCTTGTCAGAAGGTCACAAAAGTGGACCTTCAAATGTCGCGAATATGAATCAGTTGCCAAGTGTGCCAATTTCGGTCATGAAACCACGGGAGATGCTGCAACGGTCGTAAGTATGAAAACTGGTCCTCGGTCCCTTTTTTCCAGGGCTGTTGCAACTTTGAATTGTCACTCAAGAAATAGTTGTAAGCTGAGGACCTCCTGTACTACTTACCAATTTAATTTGGTATATTTAGTGTTTCCCTGCGGGAAAAATGCTAGAACAGTGGTGGCGAACCTATGGCACGGGTGCCAGAGGCAGCACTCAGAGCCTTCTCTGTGGGCACGCGTGCCGTCGCCCCAGTCCTAGGCCTTCAGCTGGGTTTTATAAAACCTTTTCGCTTTAGGCCTCCGCCGCCATGTGCAAAAAAAAAAAAAGGTTCAATCAGTCAATTTCAACTTCTCGCGGGGAAAAAAAGATCTTGCACAGTTGGAATTGATTGATTGAACTTTTTAGTCCCACCCAGTCTGCCGTTACCACCGCAGCCACGCCCACCCAATTGGCCACACCCAGCCAATGGGCCACACCCACCCGGCACTCGACGATGCATAAGTGGGTTTTGGGTTGCAGTTTGGGCACTCAGTCTTTAAAAGGTTTGTCATCACTGTGCTAGAATGAGGATGAGTGTTTCCCTCGGAATTTTTTTGGGGGAGGCATAATATAATTCTGGACTGAGGTCCCCAGTGGACTTTTTTCTTATTTAGAGAAAGGATAATCTTGACTCCGTGAATGGGAAAAATAAAAAACCCCAAAAATCCTTTTGCTGTTCCTCTCCCTCCCACCATCCTTCCAACCGCGGATGTCCTGGGGAAAAAAGTGATCATGACAACTTGAGGGGTGTTTGGCGCAGAAGCATCTCCAGGACCCAGCCCTTTTTCTCAAAACGACAAAAGCAACATTGCAGTATCATCTCGCAAACTCCACCTCATTTAGAGTGTGCAGTATTATGAGGCGCGCACACACACACACACACAAAGCAAGGGTGGCATTTACAGCTTGTTAACAGCGACGCAATAATTTTGTCTGTTTGCTCCCACCCTCACTCTGCAGGCAATCTGCTGACTAACAGAAATTGTGTGTTCTATTTCCAGGTTGTTTCTTGTCATAGAATATGTGAATGGGGGTGACCTCATGTTTCATATGCAACGGCAAAGGAAGCTTCCAGAGGAACACACAAGGTAGTGTGAATCTATTTTTCCTTCCTTCCTTCCTTCCTTCCTTCCTTCCTTCCTTCCTTCCTTCCTTCCTTCCTTCCTTCCTTCCTTCCTTCCTTCCTTCCTTCCTTCCTTCCTTCCTTCCTCCTGTCTGTCTGTCTGTCTGTCTGTCTCTCTCTCTCTCTCTCTCTCTCTCCAGCTCTGCCAAAAGTGTGTGAATGCCAGCCAAAACAATTTATAATTTCCTTAGGTTTTTTTCTTCTTGCTAATCTCTCAATAGCAGAGGCAAGATTGCAGTCCTTTGTGCTCTGCTACTTTATCTAAGATGTGATTCCTTGCTGCGGCATGTTGACTTTTATTTATTTTAAATACAGCCCAGTGATTGCAGTGAGGACATCTGAAGAAGTTTCTTAGCGTATATAGGCTGTGTGTAAGAAGATACCAAGAGATTGCCATGTCGTGTTTTAAAGTGAGAGCTAGCTACTACCCAAACGTACTATCTCACCCTAGCATAAAAGAACGAGGCAGGTTTGCTGTACAGGGGTACCTTGGTACTCAACTGCTTTGAAACTCATCGAATTTGGTACTCCACGCATTTTGATGCGAAAACGTTCTCCCAATACTCATCATTTGTTTGGTACTCAACGCACAAGCTACAACTTGCCAGTGTCAGCTGCCTGGTGACTCACTACATTATTCCTTAAGGGAAATATTTATTTGGTACTCATCCCTTTTGTATTCATTGTACCCATTTAACGGTGAGTACCGAAGCACCACTGTACTTGGAGAACATCTGCAGGGTAGCTGGACTAGAAGATGTGATGGTATTTATGAGTACGCATGCTCTCCAGAGAAAGTGGCTTATACGTGGGAGCGTGGAAAGCTTGGCAATCCACGGAATGAATAGCAACTCTTCAATGGCTGCCAGAGGAGTGAAATTACGTTTTCCTTTTAGGTTTTATGCTGCTGAAATCTGTATTGCTCTCAACTTCCTCCACGAGAGAGGCATCATATACAGAGATTTAAAACTGGATAACGTGCTCCTGGATACAGAGGGCCACATCAAGCTAACAGATTATGGCATGTGTAAGGTAAGTTGGCTTTCCAGATTAAGGGAGTCTCTTGACCGGCCTCCCCAAGGATCGGGATCCGATTGTGCAAGGTGGGCAAGATCAAAGACGGGTTTCTTCCTTTGCTGAGATCTAAAAGAGCCTTCTTCCGGTCACTGAAGAGATTTTCACTCGGGGTCTGGAAAGGGATTCTTTGTGTTGGGGAGCCAGACAGCCAAATTGGCCCACACAGGGAGGGAAGTATCTAGAACAGGGGTAGGCAACCTTGGCTCTTTTATGACTTGTGGACTTCAACTCCCAGAGTTCCTGAGCCAGCATGGGGGGAACTATGGCCCCCTCATGACTCGTGGACTTCAACTCCCAGAGTTCCTGAGCCAGCTTGGAAACCTCTCCCTTTCCCCTCAGCATGGCTGGCTCAGGAATTCTGGGAGTTGAAGTCCATGAGTCATAAAAGAGCCAAGGTGGCCTACCCCTGATGTAGAACAATTGATGAGGACAAGCGTAAGGTAGTCCTTGACTTACGACAACAATTGTGCCCAAAATGTCTGTCGCTAAGCAAGACAGATATTCAGCGAGTTTTGCCCCATTTTACAACCTTTCTTGCCACAGCTGTTTTAAGTGAATCACCACAGTTGATAACGTTAGTAACACGGTTGTTAAATGAATCTGGCTTCCCCCATCGACTTGGCTTGTCCGAAGGGGATCACATGACCCCGGGACACCGTCGCCGTCATAAATTGGAGTCCGTTGCCAAGCGTCTGAATTTGGATTATGTGACGCACAGCAGTCTTTCATTTTTATTTTTTTTGTAGGAAGGATTGGGCCCCGGTGACACTACGAGCACTTTCTGCGGAACGCCAAATTACATTGCCCCGGAGATTCTCCGAGGAGAAGAATACGGTGAGTTGCTATATAGAGCGTGTAATTATGTAGTGACTGCAAAGTGTTCGCCTTCTCATCTGGAGTGATTACAGACGCGCTTGTTTATGTTAGTGTCTTTACGCCATTAAGCAGAGGTCAGACTCAACGGAAGTTCCTTCTTATGATCTGGAGCAGAAAAAAGTGGAGCACTGTTCAAAATGGAGAAGGATGGAGAAACTGGCCTGCATCCCTACTTTGTGATGGAGGTTAAGTGAAGGCACCCCTGAATTATTTTTGAGGGAACCTCAGATAATGAACTTTAGAAGGCTGGTCAACGTGGCATGCCCTTGGCCAATAAATTATTGCTAAGCCTAATGGTGTTTTATGGAACTTCATACCATTGCTACCATGTTTTCATTGTAAAAGACTATAACTGTGTTAGTCCTTAATTCCGTTGTATGGAGCACATCGCCTCCCCTTTTGTTATTTATCCTTTTGGGACATTCTGATTACACAAACCAAAGTTGAATGTCGGAAAATAGGATTAAGACACCGGGTTGGAGATATTTCTGATAGCCACAATACTTACGGAATTGACACTGGTCATTGGCTTTGAATTTTAAAGCAGTTCCAAAAACCCTTTAATTTTATCCTGTTGCTTTGAACCAATCGTTCATGATATTGTTGCAAAGGGCATCTGAATTAATTTTTTGTTCTGGTTGTTTTTATTTTATTACACACACACACACACACACACACACACACAACCCTTACACCACTAAAATCTTCTCTGGAGAGTCCCTAATTTCATTAATTAATTAATTAATTAATCAATTCATTCATTCATTTTCTATAGCCACCTATCTCAATCAATGACTCTGTCTAATCCTTAAAACCTGTTCTGTATGTTAAATCAGAAAGTGTCAGCTCTGTTAACCTGAAATCTTTTATTGAAAGCATCATTTTTCTAATATTTTTTACAGGATTCAGTGTGGATTGGTGGGCCCTCGGTGTCCTCATGTTTGAAATGATGGCAGGAAGATCCCCTTTCGATATTATTACCGACAATCCAGATATGAACACTGAAGATTATCTCTTCCAAGGTATTTTTCTACATGACGACACTGACAGATTAGTATCTCAACACTTGCCAGAGTGTTAAGATTCAGAATCGAGTTTCACTCAAGAGCAGAGTAAAAATTGCAGGATCCAACCTGGGTCAGTCGCCGGGACCCACCGGAGCCCATCCTCAGGGGACTTCTCTCTAGCAGAGTATGTGCTGTTCTGTGTGTGGTATTTATATGGTGCCTGTTGTATGTGGCTTTTCAGATGGGGGTGTGTTGATGGATGCAGCATATAAACAACACACACTCTGCTAAAGAGAAGTTCCTTGAGGATGGGCTCCAGCATCTTCCAAAAGCTCGGAAGACTAAGCCTCTGGTCCCAGTGACCGACCCAGATTGGATCTTGCAATTATCCTGGCCCAGGCACCATATAAACACCACGCAGGAAGTTTTCCTGGGACGTGTATATTTGCCTTCATTTGTGAGAATAAAAATTTCCAAAATTTGAGTAATTACGCAATTGACATAAATGGTGTCATTTGCAGCAACCTCAATATAACAGGCAAATCTCTCCCTTTAATAGTCTGTTAAACAGGGGTGGAGAGGAAATTGTGCTGTATTTTACGTCTGCTAAACCAAGGCTTTACTATATTGATGTATTGGGGAGCATAACATTTTCTCTTTCTAAAACTCCTTTTAACAGTTATCCTTGAAAAACCGATCCGAATTCCGAGATTCCTTTCTGTTAAGGCCTCCCATGTTTTGAAGGGATTTTTAAATAAGGTAGGTTTACAATATTTTGTCTTTGGAGTTTATTTTCACCCGTTAAGTACAAAAGCAATTTTGGACTGGGTGCCTTTCGTTAACCCTGGGTTGACTGTGGTTTATTCATTAAACCTTATTTTGAACAGTGTGCAAACCAGGGCAATACAAATACACTGAGAAGACTTCTTCTGTTATTTTGTTCTATAACTTGGTAAAGTGTAAAAATAGGGATTTAGCGGCTTCTTTTATAAAGGAAAATTTGTTTTTAAAGAATTTTGCCTTCAGACTTCGGCCTCACAAACCTACAACCGTGGGGAAATTCATTTTAATTTCTTCCTCCTAGGATCCCAAAGAGAGGCTCGGATGCCAACACCAAACAGGATTTTCCGAAATCAAGTCACACACATTTTTTCGCAGCATAGACTGGGATCTGGTAAAGCATTTAACTTCCCCCCCCCCCCTTCGGTTTTGTGCCTGTGTATCTGAGCCGTTCTTTTGCACCTGCCAACTGATCTTGGTAGAAGTCACTTCCGCAAAGGGGCAGCTTAATGGGTGGGGCAAGTTGTATCCCATGTATCGTGACACCATCATCACTGTTTACATCCTTTGTGTGAGAACATCAAGAAGCCAAAGGCAGAACCACCTAGCAGAATGAGTGAGGAACTCTAGCTTGAAAGGCTTGGTTCAGACACCATTCCAAAGCAGGTTTACCATGGCCATTTCCAAACAAACCAGCACACCATAATAAAGAACGGCCAATCTGGGTTTTATCATTATGGTTGCCCAGTTAGACCCACAACGAACCAACCTTGACCTTTGCATACCCATACAATCAGCTCCCATATGAGACAAGCCTATTTCTACTTGCTTTTGTGGGAGTTTCTCGTTCCCTTATTCTCTGTCCTTCCACACTCCCCTTAGATCTGCTTTGGGATGGCACCTGACCTTCTAAGACAGCTGGAGAAGTCGGTGTTCCAGCAAGATCTAAGCTGGTGCAGAATCAGAATTATAGTGTGCCTCTATTTTGTTGGCTGATGTCTAGAAGCCTCCTGAGATGTGACATCAAGCCACTGTTAAGCTATTCCCTCCTGACCTGATACACTTGCTTGTGTTGAGTCCAACAATAAGGAGGATCCGAATTCCCCTGTCTTCCTTCAAAGCCACTTTTGACAGGAAGAGGTCAACGAGGAGCCATAGTCATGTGCCTAGATAGGCTTAGAAGAAAGCCATGGTTTCAGATCCTCACTCAGCTGCGTGACTCCTTGGATGACCCTGAATCTACCACTGTATTTCAAGGATAAAACAGGACAGCCACGGGAGACGGACAGAGACAGCAGGTGCTAAATGACAAACAGTCGTGAAGGCTTTCTCACTTGCTCAAATTGACAGATTCGCAACCTTAATTCCAAGCCTGCCCAAACACTTTCAATGCTGATTTCTGACTCTTTGACAGACACAACTTGTTTCTGGCTCTCCTCCATTCTTGATCAGGAAGGGTCCTCAGAAGACAAGGACAAACATAGAAAACTCCCAACCCTGGTCTTGGAAATGCCTCTTTTGTTGACTACATGATGGTTAACTAACGGGGGGGGGGGTGAATTTAGGGTCTTTTGGACAACACATCACCTCCTCTCTTCTGTCTCTCTCTTCCCCCCCCCCCCCCGCTCTCAATTCAGCTGGAAAAGAAGCAGGCCACCCCACCGTTTCAGCCCCAGATCACGGACGATTATGGCTTGGATAACTTTGATACCCAGTTCACCAGTGAACCTGTGCAGTTAACTCCAGATGATGAGTATGGCTAATGGTTAAATACATTGTTTAGCATTAAATCATAGTACAGTGTTTCTCAACCTTAGCAATTTTAAACGGCGTGGACTTCAACTCCCAGAATTCCCCAGCCAGCACAGCATTCCCCATGGCCACATGATTAGAATTCAGATACTTGGCAACTGGTTCATATTTATGACCGTTGCAGTGTCCCGGGGTCATGTGATTCGCTTTTGTGACCTTCTAACAAACAAAGTCCATGTGTCAGCCACATTCACTTAACAACTGTGGCATTTTTAAATGGTAAAATGCTCGCTTTAGCAACAGAAATTGTGGTCGTTGAGACTACCTCTATTTTCCGCCAGTCTCACTGCACGGCCACAAAATTGAAAGCACACAGACCCACAAACGTTCGTTATTGCAAAGAAAATGTGATTTTCCTGTTCGTTTTGATCGTGCTTGCCCATTCGGTTTGCCGGCCTTCGATAAAACATCAGAGACGAGCGTTAAATTCTTTTTCTTTCTTTCTTTCTTTCTTTCTCTCTCCAGAGATGTAATAAAAAGAATAGACCAGTCGGAGTTTGAAGGATTTGAATATATTAATCCACTGATGCTATCGAACGAGGAAACGGTATGAGAAACAGGCGCAGAGGGAAAAACAAAATGAACGCACTTGGACATTTAATCCTGAACTACAGTATATGCATGCAAGGCTGGGGCGGGGTCACCATAAGGTTTTGAATGGAGACCAAATGGTAAAATGGCCGCTGAGAAAAATCAAGATACGTGATTTGGGTGGGTGGCTTCCTCTCTTTTTTTTAAGTCCGGGGGAACTGGCAGAGCTGACTTCGTGGATTTTGCACTCCGTGCCTGCTTCAACAAAGGGGTCAGTGATGGTTTGTTGCGTCCTTGGGAAGAGATTCCAGACCACTTTGAAAAGTAGCCCACTTCTATCGGACTTTTCCATGCAACAGCCTCCTAAAACAGTCGAACATCCAGAATACAATTGCTTGTGGTGTTGAAGCTTAACTTTAGATGCCTTTTCTCACAAGTGGTACCTATCCTACATGTGTGCGCGTGGGTCTGTATGTGTGTGTGTGTACATTCACATCTATGTAGGCACACATGTATACGCACACTTGCTAAATAAATAGAAAGGAGTTGTGTTTTATTAGCAATGTTAACAAATTTGGGTACAGTATTTTAAGTGCCTAAATGGATAATCTGCGTTAAATTATTCCATTTTTTTGGAACAATTGATGAACCCTGTAAGTTCTGGTTATTTAAAACGAAAAGTATTTTACACATGGAACCTGCAAATAACAGCTGCTATCTAATATTAATCACAGTCTCAGAATGGACAGGAATCTTAGCAATAACAGTTCCAAAATTAGAATTTTGCATCTAAACATTCTGGATTACGCTGAATGTGGGAGAGAAAAAAAATACCACCAAAATTCTCATGAGAAAATTTAAATTTGCACATGGTGGATTTATGAAAATATTTGAGCAGTGCCTACAATGATTTATGTTGTATACTAGATTTTTGAATAATATTTTTATCAATGCAATATTCAAAAGGAACAATGGGAACGTAATAGATCTTAGCCTTAAAAATTTTTGGGGAAAAAAAAGAATTCTAGGATATCCATTAACATACTACATTTTTTTTTCTGATAAAGCACACCTCCTACTTAAAAAATGACTGCTTTGAAATGTTTAGTTCTCCCAGAGGTTGTTTTGGTAAATGAAACACTATCAAAACAGCCACTTGGGGATGGGAAAGGCGACCACAGATAAAAATATTACTGGGATATAAAAATGTCTTTATTATTTTCTCTTTGGAGAACGGTGATGTGTTTCATCGGGATAATTGCTTGTCAATTTTTGGAATTTAAAGAAAATTCAGTGCATTTCAGATTGAGCTAGTGCATATTGCTAATCTAATACCGTAACCCTTTCCGAAGTCTCTTTGGGTCGATTGCAGTTTTGGAGAATGAGGTTAAAAAATATATATATATAAAAAATCAGATTTGACTCTACGGGGTCAATTGCAATGGCAGATAGAAAAATCCCATTATGTCGTGACTTGGTAGATATCAAATGACTCGGTCTAGGCTTCTCAGGATATAACGTTGCATTGGTTGCTGTACAGGAAATCTTACTTGCATTTGCAGCCATCAGATGCTAGCTAGGATATGGCCAGATTTGAAAGGTGGGTAAATCTGGCCAAGAACCATTGGTTAAATTTCATTTTGGATTCTTCCTTTAGCTTGGCCAATAATTAAAGCACATATATGATAACAAAACGTTAGCACTCCCATGCCGGGTTCTTGAAAGTGGGCTGTTTTGTTTTTGAGCAAGATTCTTAAGTCTGTTCTAACCAGCACTTAGTAATTCAGCTAGAACTATTTTTTTTTTTCCCCTCCAGTGCTCGGGATTTAAATAACCAAGCTACTTTGCTTTTAAGCAAAGCTGGAAAATGAATATCCTACTTTCTCCCTCCCCCCCCTTCCTCCTCAGCGACAAATTCAGTATTTCCTTCACTGCTGTGTCTCTCTTCCCCTTCGATTTGCAGCTGAGCAGTTGGTTCTTGTATACTGTCCAAACATCAAAGCAGGACTAGATACACACTTGATCCCAGGCATCAAAAAAACAAGTCCTTGATTTATTTACAATTTAAGGCATTTACAATGTTGCTGTGTTGCCAAATAAGTTACTGGTTACAAGTCGGTTGCTGCTCTTGTGCAATGTATAATGTTCTGTCCATGATGAAGGGGAAATTTTTTTATATAAAGTTCTTGTTTTATAAATTAAAGAAAAATGAAGGATGTAATTAAATGTGTGGTTTAAAAAAAAATCCTTAATATATTGCAAATGGAGCTGGTAATGATATCATTGTCTTAGTATGTAAATGAAATGTAAATGAAAACACTCTCTAGCTAATTTAATGATTGTAAAACAGTAAATATGTTCTTGTAGTTTTGTATAATTAACTAGTTGAGATCTTTGGCCAGTTTTATTTGTGCAAAAGATGGTATCCTAACCAGTTAAAACAGCTAAAATCATTTATATTCTTGCACATCTATTAAAGACTTTAATGAAAATATTACGACTGTTTCATTATGCAAAAATAATATAGTTTCTTCAGATGGATTACCATGTTTTATTAATATGTTTCAGTTCTATACGTTCTGCACACCAAATGGTTTTGTTTGCATTTGATCTCTTCAGAGTTAATCTCTTCAAACTGTCTGGAAACAACTATTATAATAAAAGCAGAGTTCAAACACGAACTCTTAGTTACCGTTCAGGAATTTGTATTTTTCTGTAACTGTGTAAAGGTGGTTAAATTCAGTCTGCATGAAATTAGAGCTCTTAATGTAGTTGTGTTTAGTTTGCTAAGGTGGAGCTATGCTTTAAACCTGTTTTGACTTTTGACACTTATTTAAATCCCAACAAGCTGATTGATTATGTAAACTCAATTCCTCCAAAGTAAAAAAACATTTCTTTCTCCTTTGCAGGGCTACATAACCAAATACCCATCAACAAACTTACAGGTTTGTTTAGTGACCGTTTGAGGTTACAACATCAATGAAAAAAGTGACTTATGACCGTTATGCACACTTAACGGCCGTTGCAGCATCCCCAGGGTCACGTGATCAAAATTTGGATGCTTGGCAACTGGTTCATATTTATGAGTTTGGTTAACATCTCATCATCTTTGTTTTCAAATAAACTTTTAGCACAATTATTACCATGTTCCAGTTTGGAGTATCTATGAACTGGAAACAATTGAGATAATTTGATCTGCAGATAAAATCACTATCTACTAATACACAACTCTTTATTATATTTCTAGGTAACTACTAATTCTTCTACCACATTCGTCATCTAGTTTAACACAAAAGAGGGGAAAAAATCTTACTATCTTGTTCAATTTTTAATGGGGCTACATGGTAAATGGAGTTAACTAATTTCTGAATCTGTTATTGGATATAAAACTTTGGCTGGATATAAAATTTTGGCTATTTTTTTTTTTTTTACCTAGTTCCTAACCATTAACATTTCAAAAATTTGAGTGTTTCAATTTATTCCCTTGCAAAAATTATTGCAAACTATGAGTCAGCTCCTCCCGCTGCTTTTAAAGCTGGCACTTAATGCCAACCTATTTACTTATATAAATTCTTTGCAGGTTTTCTATTTATCTGGTTGGTGATTCATTCACATTTATGCCCTTCACATTTAAAAAACCTCTTGAGTACATAGCCATGTTTCACGCTAATGAAAAGCTCCTAAAGTTAAAAAAATAATAATTCCAAGACATTTTAATATTAGGTGCGTTTTGTCAGGGGAAACTTCTGGTTTTCTATTTATCACCTACCAGTAACACCCTGCTTTCTAACATTCATTTTATTCCTACCCCTTTCCCAAATGTATTCATGATGCGCTTAGCCCCCACTTATTTCTTAAAATCAGATTCCACTGAAAGAATAACTGCTGTAATATTACACACATTGGATATACCACTCTGATCCTCACGGCTGCCAATGGGAGAAATAGCAGGCATCTCTTGCAGAGATGAGTTGTTAAGTAATCTTGTATCATACTACTTCACCATTCACTCTGCAAAGGAGTCCTTTCCCATAACTTTGAAATTCAAACTTTTGGGGACAGTTCAGAACATTGGTTAGTGAAGAACGTCTGGGCAAACTTGGCGAGTGGCTTAAGACAGCTCAAATGCTTCATCTTCCAGCACAACAGGACGTCTGATGCCACCCTTTGGGTTTTCAACCGTATTTTCCTTGGCTGTTTTGAGATTTCTGCTCAGGAGCCAGCGAAATGGCTCGGTGTGTCTCATCTTGGTCATTTTCTCCTGCGGAAATGGATTTTTTTCTTTCTTCAGGCGTACAGTTTTGACGCCTTCCTGAACCGGTGGCTTCTCAGTCTCTGTGATAAACTGGGAACGGAACCCATTCAAACGTCTTGGTTCCGCAATTAAATGTTTCGATACGGGGTTGAGGATTCGCAATTTGAGAATTCTGCAACGGAAAACAAAAGGGTCAGGATTTAACAGCAATGGCTACAAGAATTTAAATTTTCCTTTCCCATTTGGTACAGCGAACATTAAATATTCTGATCCTTGGCCAACCTGCACCAATGAAATTAACAGGCAATTCATATTCTGGAATGTTTGATTATGACTATTTTGATTTGTAAAGATCTGGTTTTTAAACTCTGGCAATGTCTGTTGGCTGATTTAGTTCTGTCTAGACTGTCTGAAACTTTATTAATTTCCTATTGTCCCTGCCCTGTTTTTCTCTACCTGCGGTAAAGCATTTGATATTTTAATTTTCAACTTTTACCTCTCTGGAAATTTAAACATGACCATATTCAGCAAAGGGAAGACTTAATTTTATAAATATCCTCTTGGAGACAGCGTCAACTGCCGCCTTCTGCTACCTTCGGATGAAATTCCGGGAAGTTGACAATTTTTTCTAAATTTGATTGATTCAGATGTGGATCCACAGCCCTCAGCAACGTAATCCATAAAGCTTCAGCCTCACTTAGCTCTTGATTTTCAAACCAGGAAGCGTTGGTGGAAAACGTTCTATGGAAGGAAAAGGCACAATTTTAACAGTTCCAGCTTGTCAGAACAAAGTGATTTATCATTTAAAATGCTTGTGAAAAGAGAGTTCTTTGTTTTCCTTGTTTGTGGAATTCTAATTGTACGGCAAGAGGTTTAGCTCTTCTAGGAATTCCAGAATCAAAAATAACCAAAATATTGAAGAAAGGTGAAAGAGGAAGGAAGGGAAAAGAAGGGAAGGAAGGAGGGAATGACTGAAGGAAGGAAAAGAAATAGAGAAGGCAAAAGGAATACGGTGAAAGAAAAAGTGGAGAGGGAAACTAACCAAGGAGAGAAGCAACCTAGAACTAAGGAGAAACTTCCTGAGAGTTAGAACAATTAACCAGCGGAACAACCTGCCTCCAGAAGCGGTGAATGCTCCAACACTGGAAGCTTTTAAGAAGAGACTGGACAGCCATTTGTCTGAAATGGTATAGGGTTTCCTGCCTGAGCAGGGGGTTGGACTAGATGGCCTCCAAGGTCCCTTCCAACTTTATTATTATTATTAATCACAAGTGGAAGAGAAAGAATGGCGAGAAAGAGAAAGGAAAAGAGAAATAGAAAGGGTGTGAAAGGAAAGCAGTGAGTGGAAGGAAGGAAGGAAGGAAGGAGAGAAAAAGAGAAAGAAAAGAATGGAGAATGGAGGGAAGAAATAACAAAAGGAAGAGAGGTGCCCAACCGAGGGAAAGGCGGGATAAGCAAGCTATGGAAGCAGCCGGGTGACTTTGGGTCGGTCCCTCTCTGCTTCAGCCCCAGCCCACCTCGCAGGGTTGTTGTGGGGGGAAAGAGGAGGGATTGGATTGGTTGGTTGGTTGCCCTGAGTTACTTGCAAAAGTAAAATGCAAATGAAGCAAATGAACCCAGGACGACCCTCCCCTCCCGCGCGCCCAGGCGCCGCCTCACCCAGGGACGCCCCCGCGGTCCTCCCGCCGCCGCTTCAGGCTCAGCTTCCCGCCGATGCCACCGCCGCCGCCGCCGCCGCCGCCGCGCACAGTCAGCCCGGCCATTCCCTCTGCCCGGCCACGCCCCCTCCCGCCCCGTTCGCGGGAAGAGAGGACGCGCGCGCACGTGGGAGGAGGCGGGGCCTGCCGAGGGCGCTGGGCGGGGCCTCTTGGAGGTGGAGGGGGGAAATTTACCTCAGGCTTTTCTTCCGCTTTACTACTTTTTAATGGTATATATATATATATATATTATATTGTATTCTGTTAATTGTACAGTACAGAGCAGCATTTTTATTTTATGTGGTATATATTATAGTATTATGTATATTTTATATTTATTTTGTAGGGTTTGCATTGTATTATAGTATGTTGTATTATATAAATAATATAACAATAATATATGATATAATATATATATATATAAAACTACATAATGTAATATGTATAATACAATACAAAATAATTATATAGTATATAGTACTACAATATGGTATACTGTACACAGTACTATATAAAATAAAAATCCTATGCTCTTTATATTTGTTATAAATATATTACATTAAATAGTTATTTTATACTTTATATTGTTACTTGTGTTTATTATACAGTATAGTATAGTATATAGTTACCTTAGGTGTGGTTATGATGTGATATGCGATATGATACGATGCTATGAATTTATTAGACTTTTACCCTGTTGTAGTTTAACATTTTCTGGGTTAGAACAAAAAATACAAACATGGAACTACTGTACAATAGGAGCTAAGCAACAATCGAATCTTTGATTTTATTTGAATTTATTATTCATTTTTTTTACCCCACTGCTGTCCAACAGGCTCTTGGTGACTGACAGGTACAATAAAAATAGAAAAATAAAAATAGAAAAACACACAAGCCCCAGACTAAATTCGTAGATTTGTACCCTTCCACGTTTGGCCATTTAAAAGTACAACAAAACAAAAGATCAATAAAAGCAAAAATGCAAAAAAAAGACTAAACCCATAAAATGTCGTTATATATAATGAGCAGAGGCCAAATCATTTTGATTTTGCAGCTCTGGACTTAAAAGGTTGGTCTACTCATGCTTAAAAATTATATTAATAATTGTAGTAATAATTTAGGCCATGCTTAAACCTGTACTGGGAGTTTTATTTGAAATAAACATTGGACGTACAAAATTTTTCTACATTTGCAACAACAGCTTTTAACAGTTTTTTAAATAATTAAACATATGCAAAAACATAGTGGAATTTACTTTCAAGTTAATGTGTAGCTTTTATTGCTACCAGTCTCATTTGTTCCTGTCCCTAATGATAATGACAATTGTTATTACTCTATTAATTCTTGATCACAATGTGCCAAACCCATGTATTGGACCCAGGTGTAAGATTTATATCATTATTACAATGGGTGTTCTGCTTGTTCATTAGAATAGCAACACAGAAGCGGCAATAACAATATTTACTTTTCTGGTCTTGCAGGCAGCATGCAAATTTATAGCATAATTTATTTCTAAGTAAACCAGTGTAGGACTGTGGTGCTAGGGTGTGTTTTCCCCTGATTTTTTTCCTGTGGTTTGTTCAATCCAGTTTGTTTTTCCACTAGATTCATTGCATCAGGAACTAACCCTGGCAACATGCCAGGCTAAAATCTGATTGTGGTTCAGTTTGCCCTTGAACCCAGCCATAGTTACACTCGTAGTCTTTCAAGAAATAAAACCTCTGGAGACTTAATATGCTTTAGGAATGTTCAATTTTTTTTAAACATTGCAATTAACATGGTATGTGACAAATTAACAAGATACTGAAAAGTTGCTTTTATGAATTTAAAAAAAAAACCCTGCCTCTTGCCATTTTAAAAAATTTGTAGCTCTTCACTTTAGTAAGTAAACCAAACCACAGGGAGTAGTAAAGGTTGCTAGGATTTTAAGTTTGACTTTTATAGCTGAAAAGCACTATCTTGTACACAAGGCTAGAGGAAAAGATGTAGTGAAATCTAGGCACAGTAAGAAGAAAAAGAAAGCACAGAAGGAAAACTTGGCATCAGAACATAATTGTTTCATGGCCTTAAAGCTGTGAAAACCAAAAGAAACCTTTCATTTCTAACTCCCAGACTTTTTCCACAGTAGATCCCTTTAAGTTGAGATGTTACTCCTTGCCACTTGGGGGCACCAGAAATACATTTAAAACTTTATTATTATTATTATTATTATTCCAGTTTTTAACTGGGAGTCGAACATCTGGAGGCTTTTCCCTGTGTACAATCATATATGATCATGATTAGTAACAGTTATGTTTGCCTGAATTGTAAATAGTTCTTTAGAATATTTTGTGACAGTGTTGCAGAAAACTGAATCATTGCAGTATGTGTTTATGGAACCATATGCGACATGTGGGCGAATGAGTCCCTTTAGAAAGATTGCAAAAATGAAAAGATTTCTTTTTAACTTTCTGTTATTACAATATACGTTTACAGTAATAATGAGCACATCACTTTTATGTATATAACACATTGCATAGTGTGTGTGTGTGTGTCAATCAGAATAGAGCTGGAAGGGACTTTGGAGGAGACCCCTATACATTTCAGACAAGTGACATGACAAAAGACTGTCTAGTTTTTTCTAAAAAACCTCCAGTGATGAAGCACCCACAACTTCTGAAGGCAAGTCATTCCACTGGTTAAAAGTCTTCATTGTTAGAGAGTTCCTCCTTAATTCCAGGTTGTTTCTCTCCTTGATTAGTTTCCATCCATTGCTTCTTGTCCTGCCTTCTGGTGCTTTGGAGAAGAGGCAGCCCCTCAAATATTGGAATACTGCTATCATATCCCCCCTAGTCCTTCTTTTCTCTAAACTAGCCATACCCAATTCCTGCAACTGTTCTTCATGTGTGTGTGTGTGTGTGTGTGTATCTGATGTTAAGGGTGGGGGAAACTACCCTGGTAAAATGCTTCTGTTTAAAGATTGTAAAATTCAAAAAATGAGTGATAGATTCCAGCCATGCCCTTTGCCTGTATAAACAATCATTTTTCTTTCTTGTCAAGGTAAACGGAAAAGCAATTTTATATCTACAGATGGCACAAAAATGAAGAAAGCACCAATGGAAGTGCTAACAATAGAAGGTAAGAAGTATATTTTTCATAATGGAAAAAATATTGAAGTGTCTAATTGGAACCATGTCCACCCGAAAGATGATGATTTGACTAAAAGTACACTTTGCTCATTACAAAGGTTGGGGGGGTTGGATTTTATTTTTTTAAATACATATGCCAAAGTATTATTTTTTTTTCTATTCTGGAAGTGTCTGAGAGGGCAAGGGTTCGGTTTTATGATGACAGAAAACGGCACGTAACATCTCTCTCAAGTTTTGCTGGACTTGAATGACATCACTGATGGAGCCAGGGAAATTTTTCTTTTTGAAACAGCATGGAAGTAGTTTAACTTAGTCTTTTTGTGGGGTGTTTTGAGACACCCACTCTAGTCTACAATGCTGGTATTTGCTGGAGGCCTCCCATCCAGAAACATTGGCCAGATACTTTCACCTAATAAGGCCATAATGTCATTTGGCCTTCCTGTGTGTGGCTTATTCAAAAAAATCATACACAAGATATGAACATGCCCACAGCTACTGTCCTTGTAGCTCAGAAGAAAGCAGGAAGGCTAAAAATTGAGCTTACCCTAAAGAAAGCATGCAAAGAATTTTCTCATTTACATTTAGCATGTAGACCTGTGGTTGGCTTGCCTCTATGGCTGGAAAGGGGGACATCATAGAGTAGTGTTGTGTAATTCTATTTACCAGAATAAGCTCTTTGACAGGGTCAAGTTTATTTCAATTGAAGACAGATGCCTTCAACACCATTGCTGACATTATACTCAAACTGGAAAAAGAAATACCTGGAGATAAACATTAGGAGAGTGACTTCAACGCTGCCCTGAAGTCTGAAGCAGCGATAACTACAATATTGCCAGTAAAGTTAAATATGACCATCTTGCAATGAAGCTGAATGAAAGCATTAGAGGGGACCATTCGTTTTTTTTAAAATGTCAGCCTGATTCTGTTTTTTGACTCATTTACCCATCAAAAAAAGCAGCTTGCACTACGTCAAAGATCACACACGCAAGAAGTTAAATTCAAGTTGCTGATTCAAATTGCCCCTATGTTGCTTTAAAAACAAATATCTACGTAGTTGATCTCCACCAAGCCCCTGACCTGTTGTGTAGAAACTTTTAAAATCTGAGAAAGCAGACTTGTTGTTGTTGTTGTTTCTGTCCACTAAGTTGCTGTTAGGAGTCTCGCCTTAATAACCACCCCTAGAAATTGAGCAACCTTCAGGGTGGTCCAGAATCCTCCAGACAGCTGAGCAAAAACTAAATGCAAGTTTAGCGTTGCAACTGCTGAAGAGGAATTAAAATGGCATGAACATGTTCTGAGCAAATCTGCTTGGTATGAGTGGCTGAGTCATAGATAGTCTCAAGAGCTACAAATATTCTGAACCTCCAGCTGAAGTTCTCTGGCTGCACATAAACCAGTTGTGGGATGCTCCAGTCAACCCATCTGTTTCCACATTCCTTTGCTGACTGTCAAGGGAACTTGAGAGTCTTCCCCGAAGGCCATCCATTTACCATTGTTTCGCATTCTCTCTCTCTCTCTCTCTCTCTCTCTCTCTCTCTCTCTCTCTCTCTCTCTTCTTCAGACTTGTTCTTTTTCAAGATGGGGGAATTGCGTGATTTGTCATGCTTTCTCCTGGCTAGTAACGGGTATCAGCGGGCGATAGCAAAGAAAACACAATCTGAAAAAAACACACACAAAAAAACTGTGCCTTGGCACCGCAACGCTGTTCCTAATGGCAAACATACACCCAGCTACATGTGGCTTTCACCTTCCATCTGTGAGAATGGCCATCTAATGGATTCTGCATGTGTTAGCAGTAATATCAGTCTCATAAATCATCTTGTCTGATTCGGATTGAAAAAATTCCAGAGACTGGCTTGTGTATCCGTCTCTTTTTGACATGGCTAACTGGGCTTCCTTCTTTCTCCCAGGCTTCTTGGAATGCAAATTTCTCGAAGCATTTTTTAAGAAGCTGCCTTCCAAAGCAGAATGTTTCCTCAATGGCACATAAAACCTTTAAAAAAAAAAAAAAAAAAAACAATCATCCATCTCAGAAAGAATAAACTAGGAGTCAAATTTTTAAAAAAGTACAGATTGCATTATTGCAAGTCAGCCCATTCCATCAGGTTGTTTCCCCCCCAAATAGTAAAATCACTAATCTGGCACCCTTATAATTAAAATCTCTGTCTCACCTAGCTGGTTTCTGGCAGACAAATTAGCATTAGGTTTGGAAGAAAGTGGAGGTAAAGCGCCCAAAGTTTTGAGGGTTTGGATTAGATAAGATACAACTTGGTGTAATTTTCTGCAGAAATAATAAATGCATATATTGCTGATAATAATTAACACCCACAAGCTAAAAATAGCTCATTTTTTTTTCTCCTCCTCCTGGATTCCCTTATCTGTTTTCTTTTAAACTCCTGGAACCATTCATCCTATTTAAAATCCCAGAAGTAATCTATGCTGCAACACTTTTGGGATCGTGGATTACATTATTCTTTATCTCCCGGTTGTCAGATTGAAACTACTCATTCTGGGGGGGAGAGATGAAGGCCAAACACACTGACTACATATATTTTGCAACAAATACTACTTTTTGTTATTTTGTGTGCTGAATACAAACAGTGCTGCTTCGGAGTCCCAAATAATTTTATCTGGTTGAGAATGCCTGGACGTGACTAGTGGTAATTAACTCTGTGGACTGTAATACTCTAATTCTGCCTAAGCCAGTTCAGCACAGAGTTACTGATCTTTTTATGCCCTTTAATGATTTGTGATCGGGTTATTTAAAGCCCTCTCTACATCCATGTGAAGTTTCTGGAATGTTAAGCTGGCTGATTTCCCTTTTGTGATCAGTTCAGTAACTTTTTGGTGGCTGCGTTTGCATACCCCGAGTTACTCAATTAGTTCCGTTTTCTAGGTCTGCCCGTTCTAAATTGTAGTCCATGTGGCCTGTAGTCCATTAAAATCTAGTTACCTATTTTGTGATTTGTTTGACAGGTGAATCCATAATGTGGCTTTACACTGATTCTAAATATGAATTTCACGGTTCTTTTATCTATCAGCCCTCTAGCATGTCTGAGCTTTTGGGATCTTCAGAATAATGAGGATACATTTTCCGTCGTCACATCCCTTGAATTTGATATGGAACAATATTGCTTAGCTCTTAGTTTGAATAAGATCTTTGCACCTGTTTCAAAACATCACCCTTGTAAGCTAGGAAATGAACTTGTTTAATTTTACAGCTAATGGACACATAAATGCAAAATGACTGCTAATTGCTAAATGCAACAACTTCACATTAGCAACTCTCAAGAGTTGTTAACGAACAACTGTTAAGATTTATAGCATGTTTCCCAACCTATTAAAAGGCACCTTTGTCCAGTCTGCAGGGGAAAATAGGGTCATGTTGTTAACAAAGAGCACAACTGATGGAAATGGGAAAGAATTTCTCACCTCGAATTCAAAAAAAGGCATCCTTAACGTGAGTGAAGTTGAATAGAAAAGGGCAAATAGCAAATTTTGAATGCACCAGCTCAGTAGAGTCTGTCTCTTATTTTCAGGAAAGATATCAATCTGCAAAGTTGCAGCCAGTAAAATTGATCAAGAGCGCAAGCAAAAATCATAGCTACTTCCTTATATTCGCCTAGAAGCTTCCATCTATGTTTTCAGATCCAAAAAGGCAGCATAAGAAGAGCTGATCAAAGGACTAACCATCAATTAAATCTGTATTACGATCATAGACCAGCATAATGAGGGTAGGACACCGCCAATTAAAAAGCTATAGACAATACATCATCCTCTTTAAAAATATGAAAAGCTAGCAGACATAAAAACACATGTGTGAAAAACAAAGTATATATTTAGAAAGAGTCCAAAAGAATCTAAAAGGAGGGGTGGGAGCATTAGATAGGAGCATAAAGGTTAGTATGGGGAAGACTATATCAAATTACAGAGCATTCTAGTATGGTGAACTAGATGCTCATTAAGTCTTGTTTATGGGTCAGGTCATCATCCAAGGAATTTTTAAGTACTGCTGTGTAGAACCTGGCAACACTGCATGTTGTAGCAGCGTTGTTTGCTATCTGAAAGCAGCTGGGAGGTGTAGAATTGTCCAGTTCAACCTGGATGGGTAGGCTGCAATGGTGAGATAAAGCTAGTACAAATGTCTCATAGAATAGTAATAACAAAGTTGAAAGGGACCGTGGAGGTCTTCTAGTCCACCCTCCTGCTCGAGCAGGAGATCTTATGCCATTTCAGTTAGATGGTTGTCCAGTCTCTTCTTAAAAACCTCCAGTGATGGAGCACCCACAACTTCTGGTGGCAAGCCGTTCCACTGGTTAATTGTTCTCACTGTCAGGAAATTTCTCCTTAATTCCAAGTTGCTTCTCTCCTTGGTTAGTTTCCATCCCTTGTTTCTTGTCTTGCCTTTTGGTGCTTTAGAAAATAGATCGACGCCTTTGTCTTTGTAGGAGCCCCTCAAATATTAGAAATATTAGATTAGAAAAGGGGGGGGGAATCTTAAGGGGATGCAGTGGAGAAGCACTTCTATTTGGCAAAAAAATTATACAGAAGGTTGACTTGAAAGAAACCTCATTTTTTATATGAAAACTGAAGAAAAGAAAAAAAAAACCCACCTGATTTTCCTCGTGTTATTTCTAAAAATGAAACCCACACAGTTTGGTGATCACTTATCAGTGGGAAACTGATTTGAAGAGACAGTGACGTGCTTGCCATATGACCTGCCTCAGGAATGATTTGAAAGCTGATCTAATCCCATCACAGAGACGGAATGCAATTCTCAGCCAATGCTGTGAATGTATTTTAAGCAAATGTCCTTTACTCTACACTCTCACAAACAACTGGGGATATATTGCTGCATTAAGAAGGGAGAGAACAAGACAAGAAGAACAAGCGCTCAATCCTTATTTATTTAAAAAATATAGTTGTATTTTCTTTAAAAAGTAGGCCTTTGCGCAAGCAAAAAAAACAACAACCCCAACATCTATAACAGAGCAATAAATCCATTAGGACTGACCCAAATGAATTGTAACGACGCCGTGTGAAGAGAGTGGTTTTTCCCCCCATCACTTTATCTGAAAAAAAAAAAGAGAGAGAGAGAGAAAATAAGTGGGTGTGAGAACAGGAAACTGCAAAAACCTAGCTTCCTGTTTGAAAATGGGGCTTAAGGAAGGGACAGGGTGAATGTAAATTGGCACTCGTCCTTCTTCATCCTTCTTGGAAGGGATACGTCAGCCCAGGTTGAGCTCTGACTTTCACCTTCCCTGTTGTACGCAGCAGCCCATGAAAAATAAAATCAGCACCCTTTGCAACACTAGTTGGAAAAGTGACACTCCTTGCCAAGTCTTCTTTTCAGGAGCACTGACCCTGTTTCAGATTCACTTCTGGAAGCAACGGATAACAAAACCAGGCCCGTGTTTGCTTCATTAACCCTAGGAAATAAGAGAAATCCCGCAAAACAGTGTGGCCTTCCCAGTTCGATGCTCTTAGGGCACCCTCTCTGAGGATTAGATAACTGCTTCAACAGAGTAAATTTCGGTAATTATGTCAGTTTTCTCCCTATGAGGTGGGCATCCAGATGATATTAATCACCGAAAGCAAATGTGACACACAGACACCCACACCGCCCCCCCCCCCAACCAGCTTACAAACTCTTTCGGCCAAAATTAGGGTGAAAAAAAATCTATTCTTAGTTTGTGTCATAGTAAGATCACTCTGTTTTCAGGCGGGGAGTTTTTGTCTGAATCAGACTGACTAATTAGTCGTTAGGTACTTTTTATACAATGTTTTGGTTCTGAAATCTGTCCTTGGCTTCCGCCATAAGAAGCGGGCAGCCCACATGCCGCAACGAGGCCATTTTTGCGGTTGCTGGAACATATTACAGTTCAGTGGCATATTTTTTTTTTTTTTTTTTTTTTTAGGATAAGAAATAGTCATTGTGTTAGACATCCTAAATGCCAAGAAAGAAAGAAAATGCCAAAAAATATAAGCCAGCCCCAGTGATAGTGTTGGGCTTGTATCGTAACTTCTGCAACCTTTGGAAGACAAAATCTTATTTATTTTTTTTAAGTGCTAATTTTTACTGGACTGATCCTGATTTCTTTTTAATTTGGGCAAGAAAAAAGCTTCTGGGCCTCATAGGTGGGTTTGCACTGAAGCCCTAGCCCTTTCTTTAATGATATTTTTCATGTTCTTGGCTCACTTTGGTAAGATCTCTTTCTTCCCTTTCTACCAACATTTTCTGGCCCTGGCTGACTTGAAGCAATTGAAGCTGGTTGTTCCTTGCTGCCTTGCAGTTGTCACTTATCTTTTCCAACTAAAACACTGCAGATGGAAATTAGAGCATGCTTGGCGCTGGCTTTTGGCTGAAGGTGAAAAAGAGAGAGAGGGAGGGAGGGAGGGAGGGAGGGAGACGTCCATTAAGGCTTGATGGTCCTGACCAAATGTGAGGACTAGAGAGATCCAGCTGGTGGTGGTTTGTGCTGTATTTTCACAGTGTGTTTGTTTAGCCAGACCTGAAAAAAACAACGCTGGGTTGAGCAGTTTTGGCAAGGCAGAAAGGCATGGAGTTCTCAGCCTACGTGAGACAATGCTTTGAGGTCACCAAAATTGCTGACAGCTTAAAATGTGAATGCACACCATCTTTTTTTTAATTAATTAATTTATTTTTTAAAAAAAACACCATCTCTGCGTGAGACACTTAGGTGTTTCCTAGAAATGAATCGACCGGACCTTGTGAGCTTTCTGCCAATGTTGTGGTTGGTAACAAAATAGGAACAGCAGATTCTGTTCAGTACAGTACTCAACGAGCTTTGTGGATGAGCAGAGGCGAGCCAATAGGAGTTCAGAATCTGAGCTGTCTTTTCCACCTCCAGCGTCCTCATTGCTATGCTATATCTGTGTAGGAGAACTTGTGTAAGAGTCGGCAACCGGAGCCAATTTGAGACGCTTAAGGAGGGAAACGTAGGCTACTCCCGACCACCATCAAGAATGACAACGACACACTGAGAGAGAGCCTGGCAAAGAGCCTCTGTGCCAGGCTGTTCCTCTTGGGACCAGCTACAGACACTTACCACTGCATCTCACAACTCTGTGAAGTATCCGAGATAGAAAACCACAATATTTGGTCAACCAAATGCATATGGCATAACGTACGTTTTGTTGCTGAAGAATTCAACCTGCCTCCAGAAGCGGTGAATGCTCCAACACTGGAAGTTTTTAAGAAGAGACTGGACAGCCATTTGTCTGAAATGGTATAGGGTCTCCTGCTTGAGCAGGGGACTGGACTAGAAGACCTCCAAGGTCCCTTCCAGCTCTATTCCTATTCTATTCTATTCTATTCTATTCTACTCTACTCTACTCTACTCTACTCTACTCTACTCTACTCTACTCTACTCTACTCTACATTCTATTCTATTCTATTCTATTCTATTCTATTCTATTCTATTCTATTCTATTCTATTCTATTCTATAACAAAGGTGAGAAGCAACCTAGAACTAAGGAGAAACTTCCTGACAGTGAGAACAATTAACCAGTGGAATAACCTGCCTCCAGAAGCGGTGAATGCTCCAACACTGGAAGTTTTTAAGAAGAGACTGGACAGCCATTTGTCTGAAATGGTATAGGGTTTCCTGCCTGAGCAGGGGGTTGGACTAGATGACCTCCAAGGTCCCTTCCAACTTTATTATCATTATTATTATTATTAATTCGTCTGTCTCAGTCTCACAACCCATGATCAACACACTCTATGATTGTGTTGACTCTATGAGACGTCTTTCTACCTTCCTTGTGAACTGGTAAAGATGAGATCATGATTTTCCATAGCTTCAGGGATGTCCTCCCTGCTGCACAAGCACTGGGAGCTGCACAACGTTTTGCAATGGAATGCCTGCTGGTGAGGGAGAATTGACCCTGTTTATCAGGATCGTGACATTTCTACACACCCTACGGGACACTTTTTCCCATTTGGCCTACCTGGTTTTTGAAAAGTAGGATTGTGCGGGAATGGGAACTATATCCCAGCGGCGTTGCAAACCGAGCAAAAAAATTTAAAAATTAAACGAGGCAGGAAAACGTGGTACTGAAACCTTGGAGAGTAAGTGGGAAATTGAGCGCAAGAAGGAAAACAGGACAATTACGTCATTAAGAACTGAAATCCAATGTTATGATGAAACTCCATGGAAACAGAAAGGCACAGGGTGGGTACAGAGCTTACCACATTTGGGCTTTTTCGTTTTAGAAGAAGGGAGAGGCGTGCTAGAACACGCCAAAATCTGACACAATGAGAAGAATTTTCTCCCCTCTCCAAATTTCTCAAATCAGTCTTACAAAGCTCCTCTGTGGGATTTTCAGACCACAGAAAAGGAAGAATTGAGAGAACAGAGCTGTAGAATTTACTGCCCTAAGATGTAGTGATGGTCCCTGACTTGGGTGGCTTAGAATCTGGATTAGGCCCAGCCACAAAAATCTTTAGTGGTTACTCATCAAGATCAGCATATTGGGAGAGAGCAACTCACTGGCCATAATGAGAAATGAGATGATATATTAGGCTGGTCTTTGGCTGATCTGAGCAGGCCTTACATTCTTAAGTCTTACTTGAGTTGATATTTCATAGATACTTATAATATTGATATACATCAACATACATAGATATAAGGTTTGCAGTGATAACAATACCGTTTCCTCCTTCTGTGATCTCTCCTTCATCCCTATTAATTTCCTGAAAGTCTCCTTTCCAGATGCTTATTTGGACTGATCTTGCTTGGCTTTTCAGTCCAAATGAGAGAGCTTATTGTAGGGGAAAAAAACAGCAGAAAAGTCACTCTCCCCTGGCATTTTTTTTTTAAAATAAAGAAAAGGGCAGAGGCTGCAGAAATTAAAAAAAAATAAAAATGCTATGCTTGTGAATGTGTTTGGGAATATCTGCTTTGCCGTGCACAAGGATGGTAGTGAGATGGAACGACTGCTGCTTTTATTTTTTATTTCCTCCAAATAAAACATGGGAGAAGTAAATTTATTGCAGTGAACGTGCTATCTGACTAGTTAATGGCTTGCTTCCTAAAAAGAGAAAAATAATGCAGATTTGGTCGTATCATCACAGCTCAAAACACTTTGCAACTTTGCAAATCCTTTGGCAATAGCTCAGATCCACTTTTTGAAAGCTTCCTTCATGCTTTTCCTTCTCTTGTCTGGATCAATGAAAGGAATGTATTTTTCCCCCCAAATAATATAATTTCTCCTTTTTCAACGTTGGGCATGTCAGTGGAGAAAAAAAGGACCTCTTTGTATTCTATACTTCCAGTCTACTCGCTCACACTTCATATATAAACCAAGAAAGCTTTTATACCACAATAATTTAAACTGTCTACGTATGTGTGTTTTTGTGTGTGTGTGTGCAACAGATGGTAACGTATCATCATGGGTGTTATTAAAAAATTCCATTTTTAAATTTTTGCTCAGCAATCTACTCCTTCTAGAGCAAAACCACCCTTTGTGAGTTCTGGAATATGCCAAGGTAGAATTTGCACGGATTTTCAATTACAGATCTGTTTCCATTAAAGTTTGATGGTGTCAGAAACCAGTATTTCCAAATGCACCCTAGCTGTGTGATTCAAGGGCATCAGGCAGTATGAGAGGCCGGTTTTATTGGGTTCTACTAATCTAGATTAAATATTTATATTGCAAGTCCATTTATAATATGCCATCAATCAGAATAGAGCTGGAAGGGACCTTGGAGGTCTTCTAGTCCAACCCCCTGCTCAAGCAGAAGATCCTATACAATTTGAGACAAGTGGCTGTCCAGTCTCTTCTTAAAAGCCTCCAGTGATGAAGCACCCACAACTTCTGGAGGCAAGCTGTTCCATTGTTTAATTGTTCTCACTGTCAGGAAGTTTCTCCTTAGTTCTAGGTTGCTCCTCTCCTTGATTCTATTTTCCACCCATTGTTTCTTGTCTTGGCTTCTGGTGTTTTGGAAAACCAGTTTACCCCCTCTTCTTTGTGGCAGCCCCTCAGATACTGGAAGACTCTTATCATCTCCCTCCTAGTCCTTCTTCCTCTAGACTAGCCAAACCCAGTTTCTGCAGCCGTTCTTCATATGTTTTAGTCTCCAAGTCTTTAATCATCCTAGTTGCTCTTCTCTGCCCTTTTTCCAAAGTCTCATGAGTGCATGCCTGACACATTTCGGCAGAAAACACAATCCTCTCGGTAAGAGACAGAATTCAGGGCTCCTTTGTTGGTCTTGAAAAGCTAAACAGGGTCTTGTTAGCATTTGAATGGAAAACCACTAGCAAACCCTAGGCTTGGACACTGCTGACCAACCCAAAAGTGGGCAACAAAACTACAAGAATTGCTCATAAAATCACCAAGAATTAAGCTGCAGCGGTCGTAAGTATGAAAAACGGTCATTTTTTCATTGCTGTTTAACTTTGAATAGTCACTAAACGAACGTTATAAGTCGAGGATGGGAGACTTCCCTTTTTTTTTAATGCCAGCTTCCCATTGTTGAAGATACCTTATAAAAAAACTCAATTAGAAATGGATTATTTTGCGTTTTCTTCCTTTGCCTGCAGCAATGGTATCCAGATAGTAAACATCACTGGCAATTGGGGATTTTTGTTTGCACAATCCACTTATGCCTGCTTAACCATGACACGCTAAAGCTAAAATGTAGTTTCTGCTTTGTGGCCAAGAGTCTCCTGGAAACTTAAGCCTTAAAAATCACTGTTAATCCATAAAAGGTTCACCAGCTCCATTGTGGAATTCAAACCCTACCTTTAAAAGGAAAAATACACCTCTGTTCAGGCTAGTTTTAACCAATACAGTCTGTTTCAAAAGATAGTATGCAGCAAGCACTTTTAGAGAGAAAGAGAACAACACAACAGAGCTTTTGTCATAGGTAAAAATCTCAGCTGGAGGAGACATGTGGTCAGACAGTATGAGAATAGGCGTGTTAAAAGGACACAGAAATCTCTCCCTTTCTGGATGGCTGGTCTGCTGTGTATCCCAAAGTAGAGGCTAAAATGCTTACATATCCTTTTTTAAACAAATGAGCTTATTTTGTTGGGCTTGGCCAGAAACAATAAACATTTTTTTTTTGTAATTTCATTGTGATTTAAATAAAGAGTTATGCAGATTTGTAGTGAGAAATGGGAAATACTGGCTTCACAAAAAGGCTACATCCATCAGAACAGGTTGCATTCATTAGCAAGTAGTTGAAGACTAGTCCCACAGGGTTTTCTACTAGCCAACCAGAGAAAGCAGAGGTGGGGGAGGGGGAAAAACAGAAGACCCAAGCTGGTTCCCCTAACCTAGTTAGATTGCTCTTGCAATTGTTAAGGCTAATTCTGCAGTGTGCAATCCATCAAATCTTTAACATGCATTTTTTTTTCCATGTAAGAAAGGCTCTTGTTCAAAGATTTTCCCCAAAATGTTTTGGAAAAGAAAATAGTTGTCTCCATGATAAGGAGAGATAGCTTGAGAAGGGAGAGATTAGATCTTCTCCTACCATACTCCTGCATGGTGATTGAATATTCTCCACGTCATGTACTGTGATTTATATCTCCAATTTAGAGCTTTCTGTTACTGCTCTTAGGGTCTTGCAGTATATGGAAATCAAATGGAACCAGAAAAACCCCAACCCAATATCACTAAGGTTGCAGCTGATAAGGTCCAAAGGACGATATTTTTTTCCTCTAAGGAATTCCCTCCTCCCTCTTAAACTCTAGGCCAGAATAAAAAAACAAACTGCAGCCTAACAGATGTTAACCATCTCCTAATGTTTCACGTAGGATGGGATTGCAGTGGAATTTATATAGTTCTTCTGCATAGTGGAGAGCTGAAGATTTCCTGCCACCGCTAACTTAATATTAATTCAACAATATGAAATTCATTTAAGGCAGGTTTTAAAAGAAGAGCTAACTTTCCAGTTGTAAACAGGAGCCTCCCCTTTTCAGTTATCTCAGTCTCTTCAGAGACCCTGTTTTAGGGCTCCAAAAGTCCTTTGGGGTGACTTTGAGCGAAGGAATCCTTTTGCAGATAAAAGGGCCTTCTAAGAAAAAGGGGTTGCAGACATAGGTGGAGCCAAGGCTTAAAAACGAAACATCGCCCACTTTAAAGCTCCAAGCGCAAGACAGAGAAAAATTTAGGTTATTGGAATCTCAATTTAGATCTAATTTTGCCCAAGGCTGACTGTTTGGGGTTAGGAGAACGTGAATATTGACAAATGTCCAGACTGACAGTTTTGGTCACGATCTTCGAAAACCTGGGTTATTTCATTGGTTAGACTCAGTCCCTCTGCTTAACTTAGAGCTGTATTTATGATGTGAATCCAGGTTGAGGAACTCAGGGTTTGGTCCACCACGGTTAAGCATATCACACAAGATGCCTGTAAAACACAACCTATTTCCTTGTGACACACATGCTCAAAGGCACACTGAGCACAGAGTGGGGTGGGTCCCGAGGTAGAAAAGGTGCAGTGGGTCAGTCTCTGGAAAGATGGCAGCCAAATGAGACGGTTCCTAAGCAGCGATAAGAGGGCTCCATTCGCAAAAACCTCCCTGGAGGAAAAGCTGTCCTTGAGCTTCCTTCTGCCTCCTCCTCTCTCTCTCCAAAATTGAGAGCCCCAGGCAGGGCCAGTCGTCCCTCTGGAAGCTGCTGGATGGGTGATCTGGGAGGTGTTTTTTTTTTTTTAAAAAAAAATTCTAAAAAGCAGAGCAAAAATGCTCCGCATCACTCAATAACTCAAGCCTCCAGGTGAACTGTGACCACAGCTGTCTGCACGTTGCAGACACCTTTTGGAAATTCTAAATTTGGTCCTTTCAGCAGCAGCTGTATGTTTCTAACCACCGAGAAGAACCAAATGGCCGCGCACTTTTTTTGTCCCCCCCCCCCCCGGCATTGTTCAAAGAAAGGGCCAGCTGCTCAGAGATGTAGACAAGACAGGCTGGGAAAAAAAAAAGTCTCCTCCATCAGGGGTTACTAAGCGTCTTGGATTGGGAAACTCTGAGACCGTAACAGCTGCTTTAGGGGCTGTAGCCACAACAGGAAGGCCCTTTAGACCAGATCAGATCCTTTTTCTTTGTAGCTATCTAATCCAATGTTTCTTGTTTTGATTTGGAACCATTCTCAGTGCCTGAGTCATAACTTTTTCCCATCTTCTCCTGCCCCCCCCCCCTTTTTTTTTTAAAGCCAGGAAGCGGGTGGCAAGATCTAGTCAACTTTATCTGGGCTTAAAAACTTAAGTAAGGTTAGTTCTAAGAGGAGAGACTGACCTGGAAAATCCAGGCCTGTAGGCTAGGCTGAATGCTCAAATCAAAATCACTTATTACAGCCATAAGGCCAGAAAACTGGTTAATTAAAAAAAGAACGTAATGGATGAAGTTAATGGCAAACTACTTCTGTAAAACTGCATGGATGTTTCTATGAAGTCACAACAGTCAAAATTTGGCTCAAGGCACTTTTTGCCTTTTAATGATAGGGGAAATTATAGAGTTAGGCTATTCTTGTTAGGCACCTTAAGATCTTGATAATTAGTCAAAGACTATTACACAAGGCTTTGTTGTGGCACCCATACTTACTTTCTAATTAAAGTGTGTGTTTATTTATTTGTTTATTCATTTAATCAATTCATATAGCCACCTGTCCCAACACATTACTCTGGGCGGTGAACAGTGGTAAAAAGTAAAAACTGACACATATAGAAAAATTAAAACACAACAATCATCCTCACAGGCAGGAGAGGGGTCCCTTCACACATTCTGAGACAGAACCCAGTCTTTAGGGTCTTCTGAAAGTCCAGCAGGGTTGGGTCTAACCTGAATGTTTCTCCCAATTGGGAACCCTATTCTGTATGGTTTCTTTTTTTAAATATTGTTGCCCCCCTGATCCAAATGTCCAAAAATCACAAAATGACCAGCAGAGGGCTTGGGAATAAATAAAGCTCACCTTATCAGCAGTAAAACTCTCCTTTGAATCAAATCCCACCTTTTAAGCAGTAAATCACATGCGACTTATTTCTCCTTACCTCCAGAAATACTTTTAAGATGAAAAATGGACGCATGTTTGAAAAACAAACGTTGACAGTGCCCCTGGTCTCGTCGGCTAGAAAGCCAGCAGCCCAAGGTTTGAGACCTGAGCACCAGGCGATGGGGTGAGCTCCCGTCCTTGCCTCAGCTCCTGCCAGCCTAGCAATCCGAAAGCATGCAAATGCGAGTAGATAAATAGGTACCACTTTGGTGGGAAGGTAACTGCGTGCAGTGGTGTCATGCTGGCCACTGGACCGCGGAAACGCCTTCGGACAACGTTGGCTCAATGGCCTTAAAGTGGGGATGAGCGCCACCCCCGGCAACGACTAGTAGAGTAAAATCTGCAGGGACTCCTTTACTAATCTATCCGCTGGTTTTTCACACCTATTTCCACACATCACACATACGGGTTAAGATCTTTCTTTAAATGGAGGGCTGGCAGAGTGTTGCCTCTTAAGTTTCCCAGACACTTCCCCTGCCTCCCTCTGTCCTGTGGGGGTCATTGCAAAAAGCAGCCCAATCATCTGGTCAACCCTTCTCGTCCCTTTGAACATCTGGTAGAGCAGGAGGTCAGCTCCAGCGAACGCTCCCCCCGCCCTTCCCCACCCCACGGCGGCCTTTAAACAAGAGGAGGCTGGTAGAAATATGTTCGTTTTCCTCCACGGGCAAGGGATGGCAGGCGGTGTCAAGGGCAGCCAACGAGGGAAAGGAAGAACCGAAGAAACCAACAGCTTGTTAGATATGGGGGGGGAAATGAATCCTTCTGCTTTGGTTTTTGTTCTGGGCTTTTAGGAATCTGTGGGTGGACTGGAGCTGGCAGGCAGAGAAAGAGCACCCACCAACCACAGGGTTGAACAGTTCAGAAGTTTACTAGACTGTTTGTGTGCCAGAAGTGGCTGGCTCTGGAGCCAAGAAGGAAGAAAGAGAATAACAGTAGGGGGCTAGAGCCTCCAAGGCCCCCTTCCTTCCTTCCTTCTTTCCTTCCTTCCTCTCCTTCCTTCCTCCCCTTCTTTCCTTCCTTCCTTCCTCTTCTTCCTTCCTTCTTTCCTCTCCTTCCTTCCTCCCCTTCTTTCCTCTCCTTCCTTCCCTTTTCTTCCTTCCTTCCTCCCCTTCCTTCCTTCCTTTCTCCCCTTCTTTCCTTCCTCTTCTTCCTTCCTTCTTTCCTCTTCCTTCCTCCCCTTCTTTCCTTCCTTCCTTCCTTCTTTCCTCTCCTTCCTTCCCTTCTTTTCTTCCTTCCTTCCTTCTTCCTTCCTTCCTTCCTCTTTCTAGTTCAAGATAAATGAATAATAACCAGGATAAAGTGGTACATCCTGTTAACCAGGTTAGATGTCATGAGATTTATGAGATTGTTGATCCCACAGAAGGGGTCCTTTTGAGAAATGGGTCTCTCTCTCTCTCTCCCCCTCTCTCCCTCTCTCTCTTCCATCTGTTTATGGCATAGAAATAGAGAAGTGAAGCTTGTTTATTTGTCTGCTGTTCTGCTGTGGGCAGCCATTCCCTCATTCTTGTCCTAACCAGCCATAATTGCAGCTTTAATCATTTGTACTGTCTCGTCTCCTTCTTCCTCGCCTTCACTATTTCCTCCTGTGTCATCGTTTTTAGATTTTAAGGCTGAAAGCAGAAGCCACTTCCTGGGGTATGTTTGTGAGCAGTTTTGTGTCAAAAAGAAGGGGGGGGGGAAGCCTACACCTATCCACCTGTTGTGTTTGAGTTTGTGCAGAAAGTATACACAGGTAGTCCTCGATTTATGACCACAACCGAGCCCAAAATTTCTGTTGCTAAGTGACACATTTGTTAAATGAATTTTGCTTCATTTTATGACCTTTTTGCCGGTTCTTAAGTGAATCACTGCAGCTGTTAAGTTACTAACATGGTTATTAAGTGAATCTGGCTTCCCCCCCGTTGACTTTGTCAGGTCGCAAAAGGGGATCACAGAACCCCGGCACACTGCAACCGTCATAAACACGAGTCAGTTGCCAAGTGTCTGAATTTTGATCACGTGACCCTGGGGATGCTGTCACAGTGGTAAGTGTGACAAACGATCCTAAGTCACTTTTTTCAGTGCCATTGCAACTTTGAACAGTCACTAAATGAAGTGTTGTAAGTTAAGGACTACCTGTACATTGAACCTAGTTGAGAGTGCTGGAAATGGAAGATCAACTTTTTTAATAAGAGGAACTGAGTGTGAAGACACTTAAATACAGCTGCAGTTGTGGCTGTCTCCCTAAAACCTCACTTGGAGGTTGCTGCCTCCAGTCATTGAAATCTGAATAATATACTGAGAGTAAACTTCCCCAAATGTGGGGCAAATACATTCCTGATTTTGAGCAAAGTTTTAAAACCGCTTGGACGGGCCCCGTTTGCTCAGTGACCTCAACTGAGATGCCCTTTCTAAAATTCTAGGCTACAAATAATCTTTTCCTTCAATTGCTGCCATTTGTTCTGGGCGTTAAATTTGTGTTGGTTAAAAAATGAAATAAAAAAAATCTGTTGTTTTCTTCCTGGACCTCGTTTTGGGATTGTTATCAAAACAAAGGCTGCATTGTGGCATCTTGTGAGTTCAGATGCTTTGTGTTCTCAAGTCCAGTGAATGCCACTGGATTCAGCCACCACAGAAAACCTTCATCCCTTTTTCTTCTGATCCAGAGAGTCTTTTCTTAAACCCAACAGCTGGATTTTGTAGATCCAGACACTGGGTCGGAGTGATAGAACGGCTGGAGGCTTATCTCACCCGTAGTTTGTCTATTTGTGGTTTCTCGGCACGCCAGATGTTGAAAGTCAGGGTTTAGGTGACAAAATGGAAATTGGGTTGCAGTCGTGGATGTTCAGTAACTGATAAAATGGAATTATGCCAAACCCAAGCTGGTTAGGTGGTCATTTAAAGCAGTTTCTCTGTTGCCCTTTTCATTTGCTTTCTACATTGGCGATGTTTTTTAAGATTTGAAGATTTCAAAAACAAGCATCACGTCTTTTCCTGGGACATGAACCTTTAACAAAGGTTAAAAACTCCACTGGATGATTAAAATATTTAGAAATACAGGTAGTCCTCGACTTACAACAGTTCATTTAGCGACCGTTCAAAGTTACAAACGCACTGGAAAAAAATGACTTAGGACTGTTTTTCACAATTGTGACCTGTGGCCATGTGATCAAAATTCAAACGCTTGGCAACTGACTCCTATTTATGATGGTTGCAGTGTTTCCCTTTTGCGACCGTCTGAGAAGCAAAGCCAGTGGGGGAAGCCGGATTTACTTAACAACCGTGCGACTAATTTAACAACTGCGCTGATTCATTTAACAACCGTGGCAAGAAAGGTCGTACAATGGGGCAAAATTCACTGAGCAAATTTTCACTTGGCAACAGAAATTGTGGGCTCCGTTGTGGAGGACCAGCTGTAGCATCTGCACGAAATAACTATGTCATGTCACAACTGACTGTGTGGTGCAGGAAGAGGAAGGAAAGGTTCACACTCACAATCTCACAGTTTGAAATCCACACCAGTAGGGGGTGATCTTTCCCATGAGTCTCACATAAATTGGGATAAGAAAGGTGAGCATCCTCTATATTAAATATTAGGAAGACGGGCAAATTAATTCCGTCATCTTAAAAAAGAATGTTCGGTTTACTGCCTCTTCCCCTAGGGCAGATTTAATCTCTGCACGTTTTGCCTCGCCTTTAAAATACAAGGGAACCTTTGCCTTTTTTGTTTTGTTTTTTTACAGCGCCGTAATAGTGTAACATTTAAAAAGAATATAGAGAGTTTGCTTACCTGGGACCAAGAGAAAGCGGCTACAAAATATAAAACGCTGCTGCTTTGGTGAGACAAGTTATGGACGGTAGAACTCCTATAATATCCTGCTGAAAATGTGGGGCTTTTTTTGAGGCTGCAGTTGACGACCTTTAATTGCAGGTATAAACTAATGAATTAAAATATGAGGATGCTGCAACGGTCGTAAGTGAGAAAAACAGTTCCAATGCCTTTGTAACTTCAAGCTGTCACTAAGCGAACAGTTCTAAGTCAAGGACTACCTATATTAGGGTGTATCTGAGCTGGAGGGAGATCAGAGGTTTTAACTACAGATTATCTTTGTCACATTCCACTTCCTGAATTCGGCTGTATGCCTTTTGCAGTGGGGCTGGCAATATATTTCTCCTGGGTTAACTCAGGCTCCATTGTATATATATCCCTCAATTTGCTCCTCCGTTGAGGTTTAATTTTTGGCTCGCTTTTTCTTCAGGCACTCCAGGCGATGCTCGTGAGACGACTCGTCAACGACGGCCCTGTGAGGTAGGTCGAAAAGAGTCAAACCTCCCTCCTCCCCCAGTGAGTTTTCTTTGACCGAGCCCATGCCAAACCACTAGGCCTCGCTACCCCCAGGTACCGTTTAGCTGGCCTCGACTAGATCTTTCGAATAATCGATTCGCCTTCCTCTTTGCCCGCCCTCTCCTTCCCCTCCCCCCTCCAGCCACCTTTTTGCAAAGGACACTTCAGAGGTGAACCCTCCTGACATGCGTGCCGGTTGCAGAACCGGCTCTACCACACGGTAGCTGCTTTGGCATCCATCACGGAAGAGCCACGTGGATCGGTGTGTCTTCCTCCCGCATTTATCCTTCCCGACCGACCACCGGAGGTTTTGTGTCAGAGCCAGGATGAATCCCTGCCAAAGCGGCTTGTGTAAGGGACGGTTGGTAGGCAGCTCTGTACGCCTGGCTAGCCCTAGAGGCCTGGGGTGACCCACACCTGTCCCCCTTTACACCTGGGCTGTGGGCGGTCCTCCGTGCCTGCATGCCTGAGCATCCCACGTGCTTCCACCTGCAAACCTCCCCCCCCCTTTTTTTTTCCTTTCAAGGAAGCCAAGCGCAAAAAGGCTGCCCTGCCGCTCGCCTTTCTGCGCAGGCCCGAGGTCTGGCAACCGCACGCTTTATCCTCCTCCTCCCTCCCTCCCTCCCTCCCACCCTCTGGCAGGCAGCTTTTCGCCGTCCAGCCGGGCTGCTCTTCTGCTTCCCCCCTCCCCCCTCCCTTTTTGCGCTCTGTCTGGTCCGCGCGCCCGCGCGCATGTGCGTGGCTTCGCTCGCCTTTTGCGGAACGAGGAGGCGGAGGCGGAGGAGGAGAAGCAGCAGCAGCGAGGCGGGGGGAGGCGGCGCCGGTTCCTGGAAGAGCCCAGCCTGGGGAGTTGGTCACATTCTTGGCTGGCATTCAAGAGCTGAGCAGACACCAACAAACAGAGGGGAGGAGGCGGCGGCGGCGGCGGCGGCGGACGGAGAGGAGGAGGAGCAGAAGCAGCAGCAGCAGCAGCGCCCAGCCCGCCCGCCCGCCTGAGCGTCCTCAGTCCGGGCTGGAGCGGGCAGACGAGCGAAGGTGAGCAGGGCCGGGCGCCGAGACAGAGGGGCGGAAGGCGCAGCCGCGATCAAAGGCCACCCGGTCCGCGCCAGACAGCAGCAGCCCCAGCAGCGGCAGCGGCAGCGCTTCCCCGGGTTCGGAGGCGGCCAGCGGAGGAAGCCCTCGCGGCTGGCGAAGGGGACGGTCCGGGACCCCGCTGCCTCCCCCTCTCTCTGCCCGCTCTGCGAAGGGGGCCATGGACAGAAAGGCAGCCGCTTCCCCGCCGCCAGGAGTTGCTGCTTGGACCTCGGACGACGCGCCCCGGGGTTGCTAACAGCCTCCCCCCCACCCAGCCTTTTTTTTTTTTTTTGACTCCCCCTCCCTCCTCCAGATCGGTCTGCGGTTATATCCCCCCCCCGGTGGCTATTTTTGGGGGGTGGGGGGAGAGGGCTTTTTTTTCTTCTTTTTTTCCCGCGGGGGCAGCGGGAGCGAGTGCGCGTCTTCACCCCCCCCCCCCCCAGCGTCGGGCGGACCTCGCTGGCTCGGCCGGGAGCGCTTTCTCTCTCGCCCCTTCTTTTTATAACTTTTCCCTCTCCCCCCGCCCCTTCCCCGAAGATCTAGTTTTCTCTCTCTCTCTCCCTCTCTCGCTTTCCCCTCCCCTGTTTTTGGCTCTTTGGCTGGTTTGGCTCCGGGGGCCGAGAGAGAGAGAGAGAGAGAGAAATTCCTTTTTCCCCCCTGAAAGTTGGGAGGCCAGGGGCGTTGGGGAAGAGCGGAGCCAAAGAAGAAGAAGAAGCAGCCGCGCATCCCGGGGAAGAAAGACGGGAAATGTGAGATTTGGTGGCGCTCGCCCCTCCGGCCTTCGAGGACAGCAGCGTCCCATCGGAACGAAGAAGGGCGGCTTGGGGGGGGGCTGTGGTTTTTTTTGCCCCCCACCCTCCCCCGCCTGCCTTGCGCTCGCCTTTCCTCCCCTCTTGGAAGAGCCCGCCCCGCCAGAGAGAGAGAGAGAGAGAGAGAGAGGACGCCTCTTCTTCCCCGAGGCTGGAATTGGGGCGCGTTTTCCGGGGGGCCCCCCAGGCCCAAGGAAAAATTCGGCGCCGCAGGAACCAGGGACGCGGGGGGGCCGGCAAGCCGCCGAAGATGGAGACGGTCCCTCGGAGCGGCTTCCAGCCTCACCCCGGCCTGCAGAAGACCCTGGAGCAGTTTCATCTCAGCTCCATGAGCTCGCTGGGCGGGCCGGCCGCCTTCTCGGCCCGCTGGGCGCAGGAGCTGTACAAGCGCGAGAGCGCCAAGGAGGCGGCGGTGGCGGCTTCCTCCGTGGCCCCCGAGCCGCCCCTGCCGCCGCTGCCCCCCATCCCGCCGCCCCCGCCGCCGGTGATGCCGGGCCCCTTCTTCATGCCGTCGGACCGCTCGACGGAGCGCTGCGAGACCGTCCTGGAAGGCGAGACCATCTCCTGCTTCGTGGTGGGCGGCGAGAAGCGGCTCTGCCTGCCCCAGATCCTCAACTCGGTCCTGCGCGACTTCTCGCTCCAGCAGATCAACTCGGTCTGCGACGAGCTGCACGTCTACTGCTCCCGCTGCACCGCCGACCAGCTGGAGATCCTCAAAGTCATGGGCATCCTGCCCTTCTCGGCGCCCTCCTGCGGCCTCATCACCAAGACGGACGCCGAGCGCCTCTGCAACGCCTTACTCTACGGGGGCGCCTTCCCGCCTGGCCGCTGCAAGAAGGAGCTGGCCGGCGGCGGCGGCGGCGCCCTGGAGCTGGAGCTGGAGCTGACCGAGCGCAGCTTCAAAGTCTACCACGAGTGCTTTGGCAAGTGTAAGGGCCTGCTGGTGCCGGAGCTCTACAGCAGCCCCAGCGCCCCCTGCATCCAGTGCCTGGACTGCCGGCTCATGTACCCGCCGCACAAGTTTGTCATCCATTCCCACAAAGCCCTGGAGAACCGAACTTGCCACTGGGGCTTCGACTCGGCCAACTGGCGAGCCTACATCCTCCTCAGCCAGGATTACGCCGGCAAGGAGGAGAAAGCCAGGCTGAGCCAGTGCCTGGACCAGATGAAGGAGAAGTTCGACTACAGCCATCGGTACAAGAGGAAGGCACCCAGGGTGAGCCAGGGCCTGGGGGAGGAGAGAGAGATCTCTATTTTTTGGGGTGGGGGTGGGGGGAACGGACTTGGGGCCAGGTGGTTCCTTGGAGAGAAGGAGGCCAACTTTGCTGATAACTGGAGACTCCAGGTGGTGTCAGGATAATGCCGGGCAATTGGGACTTCAGCGGACCTGGTGTGGTTGGTGTCAAAGAGAGATTCGAACTGCAGGCCCAAAGTCCTGCAAGGGGCGAGGTTGCTTGTGCTTGGCACATTCACGTTGGATATAGCCAATCCATCAAACTCCCTTATCACGCGTGGGTCAGTTTTTCTACCCTGCTCCCTGGTTGGGGCTTATGGGATTCCGACCTTTCTGGAGTTAACATGACTTATGTGTGAGTGAATGTTGTTCTTGGATCTGCTTAAGGCAGTTGTGCTGTGCCAGGTGGTCTTTTTTTCCATTTTGGAAGCAAGTTGTCTCCAGTATTTGCTTGGGTAAAAAGATGGAGTGTAAATCCAAGCTACGTGCCTTTCCTCAGGATGGGGAGGACTGGTTTTTAAGTAAGCGTGTAGCTGTACTTCTGGCTGTTGTGTCTGTGTCTGTGTGTGAATCTCAGAAATTGGCTTTGTGCACACAGCGGAGGCTTATGTTGTGCCAAAACTCAGCTTGCAGTAATGTGGGTGAAGCAAAACCCTTGGTGTGTAAATGAGGTTTACAGATGTGCAAAAAAAAAAAAAAAGGATACATCAGAACTCTGGATGAGGTTTGCAAGTAAAAATTAAGTGGAAAGATACAGATTTGGGAGACTCTGCATAAAGTGTTTTTTGTCCATCTTTGGGAACCAGCTGAATGCAGTGACTTTTTCTATCAAAATAAATCCTTTTGTCTTTTTAATTTGGGGAATATAGCGGGAGTCTCAAAATTGGAATCAGTTGTGCCTGCGTCCTTGGGTCAAAGATGTGACATTAGCCATTGTGTCTTTCTCTGCATTCTTATATGCCCTTGCCTTTCTGGTTTCTGGTCTGTCCTCTATGTTGTATTTTATGGTTAAATTTACATAGGGCACACAGAAAAGGTTTGCTTTGCTGCAGGGGCATTTCTTAAAAATGGAGAATTATATTGCGTGGTGTGTTCTGTCTGTAGTTTTCATCGATCTGCAGTAAATCTCAGGACTCTATATAAAGTGCATGAACTTTAAAAGAAAGAAGGAGTTAATTAATCTCTCGCCCTTCCAATTTACCAAACAGGGGAGAGAGTTGCCATATTATCCATTATTGCTGATTTGAAGAAATCCAAGGTGGTTTTTTTCCCCTCCTCTCCAGCAGTCTGTCTCTTTAGCATAGGGAGAAATTTTAACCCATCACTAAAACGCGCAATCCGAGTGATTCTGATTGTACTAATTCAACGCACTTATAAACACAATTGGGGTTTAGGAGGTGTGCACAGACTGTTGTATTTTTGATGCTCAGCATTGTCTGCTTGTGGCTGTCTTGCCAACAATTTTTGTGCATGGGTTAAATATACACTCCGGAAATCAATGTGTCCTAGTCTGGGCTGCTACAGTTGCTTTTCAACCATGCCAGCCAGGCAACTGGGGAGTCTGCCCAGCCAGACAGCTTGAGAGTACATTGGTACAATATCCTCTTTATTTCATCTGCAACCGTGTTCAGTTCCCAGAATCCCTGGGGTTGGCGGTTGGGTGAGAAGCTGGTGCGCTGTGGAAGCCCTGCCTTGGCACCAGGCCTGGGGAATAAAGTAGAAAGGTTGTGGGTCTCTTGAAAAGAAAAAAGAAAAATTGTGGATGGTCCAGCAATTTAGTCTGCCTCCCCACTGCCTTAAAAAACAATAGTAAAATGTAACGCAAAAGGGAAGAAATTTTCAATTAGCTCTTTAACTGTGCAGGATGGCCAAATTGCCTCTGAACCGTGGGGATTTACAGATCTATAAATCTGAAGAAAAATCGCTTGATTGCTGGCAGGTGGAGGTGGGGACCCGCTGAGTAAAGGCTTTTTCTATTTAAATTCCTGTGCATCTATTTTAGAGAACCACCCCCCCCACTCACCCACAACTTTGAGGCCACTAGTCTGCCGAAAGCATGCACCACAAAGGAGCCCAATAAATTAAAAAAAATAATAATTAAAAGGAGCAGAACAAAGGGACAAATTTTAAAAAAATCCTCACTTCCTCCTTATGGTTGCTCTTTAGTTTCCACTTTTTGAAGAAGAGGAAGCCATTTTCTGGGGACTTCCCCCCCCTTCTTTTCCTTTCCCTCCACCCTCATCTCCCAGAGCGTCAATGGGAGAGCTATTGTCAGAACATTGGAGTCTAAAGGCTGCACATTATCTCTCATAGACCAGGCTGGATGCAGCGTTAATAGCTTCTCTCTCTTTGGCTAATCATGTGCTAAAAGTAGCCATTGCCGAGTGCCAGTCCTGGGTTATGAATAGGAAGAGGAAGAACAGTGAAAACTGGTATATTTGGGGGGGTGGGGATACTTTCCATTGTAAGTCCTAGCATTTTTTTTTGGGGGGGGGTTATCAAAAATTTCTTTGGTGACCCAGGAGTATAAACTAGAATGTACCTTATGTAGCATCATATGAATCCTTGCTCTGCCACATAAAGCATCACTTTGGGAGACTACCTAGCCTTTTAACGAAGCTTTTGAGCTGCGAAATAATCCCCAAATGGTGGGAATGAGTTGGACTTTGGAAATGAACAAATATCCCTGGAAGAACCCATGAGGGTCATCTAGTCCAACACATGTACTCTTATTCCAGACAATGAGCGAGCATTGTGTCTGGAGAGTGTTTCTGTGATTCACTTTCTCATATTTTTTCCCCACTGTACCGTAAAGCTTGTGGATGTTCCTCTTTTAGGAAATGTCCATGAATGCTGGTAGAAATATTTTTCCTCCCGTGGTTCTAAAATTGATACCATTTGCTTTGGTTTAAAGGAGAGAAAACGAGAGACAGGTAGACCCCCCACAGTTTAAACTATCTTGTGATAATAGAATGGACTTAAAGGTTAGCTTTAGCTTCTTCCTCTTGTAGAGCTGGGCATTGTGTGAAGGCTTGAATTTGACTCTAAACACTTGCATTTTGGGGAGGCCTTGACCTCTGCCTCTCTGTTTACCGTACCGTCTTCCACGCTTTTTCTCCTTCTGCTCATCAGATCCTGTTTCCATTCAAACACACAGCCAAGAGAATATCGGTTAGGGTTTTTCTTGCATCAGGAGAATAAACCTGCGTGTAAGGTTGTGGCTGGAGACAAATGACATTGAAATAAAGTTGAGATCTGTGAGGGAGGAAATGCTGGTGGGTAAGGCAGGGGGGAAAATCCCACTTAAATCTTGCACTGGGCTTGCCTGAATTTTGGCTCAGCTAACTTCTGTTTTACCCTTAGCTAGGTGCTGTTGTGTTGCTTGCCACAGCCTGCAAACCTATACGTGCTTCTTGGAGTGTGTATGTGTGTGGGGGTGGTGGTTGTGGAGTGTGAGTTTGCGTTGTGCTGGGGCTTCCCCTTGAAGCAAATCTTAACTCTTCAATATGAAGAACAACATGTTTGGAGGCCAAAGTGGAAAGTTGGTAGAGTCCAGTTCCTATCAGTCTCGGCCATTTTGGCCAGCCATCAAGAACGAAGGGACTAGCAGCTTAGATACATCTGGTTTCCTTCTCTACCCTCCTTCATTTAGTGGTATGGGTAGTCCTTGACTTATGTCCACAATTGAGGGGAAAATTTCTTTCGCTAAGCGAGTCCCATTTTATGACCTTTCTTCCCACGGTTGTTAAGCGAGTCACTGCAGTTGTTAAGTCAGTAACAGGGTTGTTAAGTGAACCTGGCTTTCCCCATTGTCTTTGCTTGTCAGAAGGTCGCAAAAGCTGATCACATGACCCTGGGAGGCTGCGACCGTCATAAATATGAGTCAAGGTGCCAAGCGTCTTAATTTTGGTCATGTGACCACCGGGATTCTGCAGTGGTCGTTAAGCGTGAAAAATGGTCATAAGTCACTTTTTTCACTGCCATTGTAACTCTGAATGGCCACTAAACGAAGAGTTGTAAGTTGAGGACTGCCTGTACTTAGTAGTACTGACTGGGGAATTCTGGGAGTTGAAGTCCACACATCTAAAAAGTTGTGAAGGTTGAGAAACACTGATCTATATTTTATTTATTATTTACTGCTGGAGTTCAGTCTTATTTCTTTTGGCACTTCCTGACCGTTTTAATTTTTCTTGTCTTTATTTTTCTTGGGATTAAATCTTTCCCATATGGACTTTGAAATCTTTGAAAGCCACTTCTGGACTTTGTTCTTCTATGTTTCCCCCACCTCCTAAAGTGTGGTATGTTTCTTTTGCCTGTGTTTCTTTTTCTTGGGTTTTCTCCCTTTTCCATGATATGCTTACTTTTTGAACAACTGCAGACAAGAGCTGGCTGGTTCCTATTTTGTGTTTGTTTGATGTGTCTGGAAAAAAAAGAACCCTTTCTCTTGGGGAACACTCAATTTCTGGGTATTTTGAAGTGCTTTTGCTTTACAGCTTTTTTGTCATTGGCATGCTGGTTAAAGGAGCTTAAAGTAGATGCCTACGATAACAGAAAGATACCAGGTTGCCTACTTTTGAACTAATCTGTCTGTGCTTTCCTGTAATTTACATTAACACAAGAATTCTGAAGCTTTATGGCTGCTGAAATCACCAGGCTGTATTGAATCTGCATCTAGTACTGAACCAAGACACTATTTATTTTGCACTGAGCTAGATCAAGCTTTGGCTTAGTGTATTGTGCAGACTTAGTCCTTACCTTTTGTAAGCCATGATTTATAGCTTAGTTTTGCATCAGCCAGGCTTATTTGGACTTCATGGAATAGGTGACTCTGGCTGGGTTTACTCTGTTAAACTGTAATGGCGTGCCATTGTGTTAAACTAAATTTCCTCTTGTGGCGTTGCACGTATGCAGTAAGGAGCATCCTGTTGGAATTCCCTCATTTGCCAGTTGATTTTTCTTTTTGCCTCACCTTTTCTCAGAATGTGCCTGCTTAGCAAACCTTTCTGAATTCAAGAAGTCTCTTTTTACGTGTTTTCATCGGCCTGCAGCTGGTAGAGAGTACTGTCTGAAGATCACGGTCAGATTAGTGTTATATGCATGTATAGTTGTTTCTTAACTTGGCACATTTCAGGCCTGTTGGGACTTCAGTTCCCAGAATTCCCATGCCATGATTGAGAATTATGGGAAATGCAATGGCCACACCTCTAAAGGCGGGCAGGTGGGCAATACTGATGTTCTTCTTAAAAATGCATTGCCCTCTAGGTCAGGGGTAGGCAACCTTGGCTCTTTTATGACTCGTGGACTTCAACTCCCAGAATTCCTGAGCCAGCATGGCTGGCTCAGGAATTCTGGGAGTTGAAGTCCACGAGTCATAAAAGAGCCAAGGTTGCCTACCCCTGCTCTAGGTCATGTTGTATGATAAAGCAGTTAAACCTTTCCCTGTGGGGAAGAGATGCAGATGTGCACATTCACAGGTAGTACTTATAACCACAGTTGAGCCCAACATTTGTGTTGCTAAGCGAGACAGTTGTTAAGTGGGTTTTGCCCCATTTTATGACTTTCCTCGCCACGGTTGTAAAGTGAATCACTGCAGTTGTTCAATAAATCACACACTTGTGAAGTGAATCTGGCTTCCCCCCACACTGACTTTGCTTGTCAGAAGGTTGCGAAAGGGCATCAGGTGGCCTTGGGACACTGCAACCGTCATAAGTACATGCCAGTTGCCAAGTGTCCGATTTTGATCACGTGACTGTGGGGCTGCAATGGTCGTAAGTATGAAAAAATGGTCATAAGTCACAGTTGTCACTTTGAACGGTCACTATATGTGAATGGCTGTAATTGAGGGGAAGGTGTCAGTATAGAGAAGGCCCGTTTATACTATATGGAATAAATAAATATATAGGAAAAATTAGTACTTGCCTATCAGGATAGTCTATTTTACTTTCAAGGATCCTGCTCAGGGAATATTATAGAATGCAAGCATTTTGTTTTAATAGAAATAAGTGAAACACAACTTCCTTTCCAAAGGTTTCAAGGAAATACATAGAGAGACCTCTTGAATCTTTGTGGCTGAGGTGTGGAAACATGCCCAGAGAGAATAACAGAATTTTATTTATTTTTTGCTCGTGGCTTTAGAGTTGAATAACAGTATCAGTCACCAATAAATAATAATAAAATAACAGTTAAGCAGACGCAAGGAAAAAAAAGCCTGATTGGATTCCCGTGGAATTGTATTGTGTGCCTCGATCAATACAAAAGACATTTTTGCATCCTTCTTTTCTTCCTCCTTTTATCTTTTTGGTTTGTTCTGCAAAGTTCTGCTCAAGTCAGTGGTATCACCTTAAAAGGATAAGGTCACGGACTCTTAATTGCCTCTTGGTTTCCCAATCCCTTTTTTTTTTGGCTAGCCAGTTTGTGTAATGTCTGTCTCAAAACAGTTGAGTAAGGGCATTGAAGCAGCAGACAGGATGTTAAGTGTTGGGAAGTCTGGGTGAAATATAACAGAAGCTGCAGTATGTTGAAGGATGCAGACAGTAACCCTTCCAGCTTCAGGTACTAGCTGCTTTGGAATTTTGCAGAAACCATCTTTTGAATTTTGATTTCTGGGGTTTCTATCACACTTTTATCCTCCCTTCTGTTTCCCCTCTTCTGCTCACTCAAACGGTTGCACCAGCCATCACAACCTTCTCATTTTCTTAAGGCTTGCATCATTTGCTTCCTTCCACCCCTTTCGTTGTTAAATGATGCAAACTTCAAGCCGAAATAAATAGTACGCTGCTTTGGGGCGTTTTGTGGATGTCGTGAGTTGAAGCTGTGAAGCTGAAACTGCATCTTGACTTTGCAAGCAGCAGAAGGTTTAAAAAAAACTGCATCACTTCTGTCCTGCTTACTAAATTCACCTCTCTTCATGTAATTTTATAAGGAATAGGTTGATTATCGCCAGTGAATTAAGGAAATAGTATTCTTTAACTGTGGTTTTATCGTGGTAGCTAGGATTTCACATTAGACTGCAATCAACCAACTGCTGTATTTTGTAAACTAGAGTTATGGTTCCTGTTGTGAATCTCAGCTAGTTGGTTTGAAATTCAGAAGAGCATCCAAAGTATTTGTAAGCAGAGCACTATAGGGATCTGCAATGAGCAAGGTTGGCAAATTTCTGGCAATAATTCTTGTATCCCAGGTTACCGTATTATTATTATTATTATTTTTTGAACAGCTGACAAAACTTCCAGCTACAGACATGGCCTGCAGTCATTCCGTATTTTTATGTTTTATGGATGCCCAGAGGCCTTTGGGGAAGTGAAATGATGCCACTTCCTTTTTAAGGTACAATTTTTCTGAAAGTCGGTCAAAGCAAAGTCTAGCACCCTGGGCAGTGTTTCAGATACACTGATACCCAAATGTAACACATTGTGGGTTCTGAGAGTCTTCAGAGATCAAACACACACTCTCTGCTAGAGGGATTACTTTTCAGAAGCTAGACTTTCAGTGGCGAGCAAACAGCCATGAAAATATATATGCCTCTTTAGTCTTACCTGTGTGTTTGTTTATTCCTCACCCACAGCTCTCTGCTCTGATCTTCAATAATCTATGATCACTGGAGAACAGTGAGTTAGAATTTTTTTCTGTACAGTATTTTGTTCCCTGCCTTCTAACAGCCATGTGGATTTTTGGAAGCCACGTCTGATAGCCCTACATTATTCACCTTCAGAAGTGAATTTCTCAGCATGTATGGTTCAACAAGAAAAGCACCAGTGGCAAATGCTGTCGTGGCATTTTCAGAATCCCCTTTATAACCATGAAATATATCCTTAATTAATAGACTGTAGCAATAAGATACACTCCACCTCCCTCTTGCTTTTCGTCTTTGTGGCCTCCCTCTAAGCAAGGGCCTGTTAGGGAGAACATTTGTACAATGTGGTAGAACCAGCAAGCGTGAAGCTTGAGTTTTCCCCCCTCGTGGGAGTAAATCTTTGGGGGAAAAAACCCCCAGTTTGAAGCCCAATAACTATTCAATTGAGTTGTGGGCAAGCCCATTTCCTGTGTCTGGTGTAACTATTAGAAACCCTTTTTTCCCCTGGTGATTTGTTGTGTGTTGGGTTTCCCTTTCATGCTCTTTGGAGGCAAAAAAAAATGGATTTTAAAAAAAGCAGGAAAGAGCATTAACACCTTTGCATTTGGGTGTTTCAGAATACCATGGATAGCCAGGAAAACATACAGCTAGAACAAATATATCCAGGTTCCAGCTTGAAGGATGAACGACCAGGCACAGGCTACGGGTCGCCCTCGACTTACGGCCACAGTTGAGCCTAACAGTCCTGTCGTTAAGTGAGACACTTGTGAGTTTTGCCCCATTTTGCGTCCTTTCTTGCCACGGTTGTTAAGTTAGTAACCCGGTTGTTAAAGAATCCGGCTTCCCCTCCATTGACATTGCTTGTCAGAAGGTTGCAAAAGGGGGATCATGTGACCCCCGGGGGACACCGCGACCGTCGTAAATACGAAGCGGCTGAATTTTGATCACAGGACCACGGGGGACGCTGCAACGGTCGTAAGTGTGAAAAATGGTCGTGCGTCCCTTTTTCCAGTGCCGTTGTGACTTTGAAGGGTTACTAAGCAAACTAGTATAAGTTGAGGACTATCTGTATTATATTTGGACACCTGGGGAAACCCGTTTTCCATAACGCTGGGCAAAGTAGGAAGAAGAGGACAACCAGCCTCAAGGAGGATACATTCAATTACAGCAGCAGTGAATGCTTCATTGAGAGTCCTAAAGGATGAGGACAGATCCTCTTGGAGAAAGTCCTCCCGTTGGTTGCTAAGAGTGGACACCAAGACAATGGCACTTAATCAATCAAGCCACAATCTGCCTCCAGCAAGCTTCATAGAATCCTTTTTTTCCTTTGGTTACTTACAGGACTTCCTTTGGGCTATTGATAAAAGTGTGCGCGCATTTTCAGAATAGAGAAAGCTTTTCTTTGAAGGCTTAGTTTTTTGCCCGACTTTCAGACAGGAACTGAAATCTGTCCTCCAACTTCCTGGATGTTGTTTCCTGTTGAGAAAGAAAGTTTTGTCGAGTGGGGCTTGAGTTGAGGCATTGCTGTTTTTTTTCTTTCTTTCTCCCTCAGTTTGCAACCGTAGGGGCTAACCCTTGCTTTCTGATCTGGGGGTGGGGGGGGGGAGAAAGAAAAACCCACCTACCAGAGACATTTCCACGATCTTTGATAGGTTTAGTGGAAGGAGGAGAAGCTACTTCACAAGAAGCTGCAGAGCCCAAGGAAACAGGATTTTTTTTCTTCCTTCAGCAAAACAAAGGATGTTCTTAGTCACTTAATGGCTGAAGCAATTAGAGGAATGACACACCCTAATAATGGGATTGTCAGCACTTTGAGCAAAAAATTGAAGCTACTTCTTTTCCAAGAAGTCAAACATTTTTTTTTTTTAAAAAAAAAACTTAATGCGAACACACAGCTAAACAGGAATCTGTCTTATGGAATCAGCATTCAGAGTTTCAGGATATTCTCCCCCCCCCCCAGCCCTGTGCTAAAAAAACCCAGATTAAATCTGAGACTATTGATGTGCAGAGTGGATGCTTTGCTTCTGAATGACACCCCCCACCCTTTTTGGGGGGGGGGCAGCTTCAACTGATGTCAGTTTTGCTGTCTTTCCAGTGCTTTTCCATTGAATCCCCCAGAGGTTTAGTTACAAGTGCTTATTTTGTGTTGTTCTGCCTTTTACACATGATGGAGCATTTTAAGCAATATGGGAAAATGCTCCATTGCCCATAAAAACATTTACCAGAGAGAACTCCTGGTTCTGAAACGAGTGCTAATCTCGGGGTTAAGCTTGCCTTCGGTGAAATTATTGTGAATGAAATACATTGCTTGCTTTTTTTCTTCTTCTGGAAAATGTCACGTTTGTCTGCAGTGGGTGATTTTTAGAGTGTTGTGAACTGGTTTTGAAGAGCAGCATGCAAATAATACCAGACTTGAGTTTACCGCATAGAGTCCCCCTGGTGTGGTTTGCAATTGTAGAAGATGTAGTTTAGGCTTTGTTTAAAAAAATAAATAAATAAATAAATAAAACCCAAGGAAGACAAAACTTAAGACATTTACCCCAGTTAGGTTAGAAAAGAAAAGAGAACATGACTCGTGGACTTCAACTCCCAGAATTCCTGAGCCAGGCATGGCTCAGCTTGGAAACTCTTTCCCCTCAGCATGGCTGGCTCAGGAATTCTGGGAGTTGAAGTCCACGAATCATAAAAGAGCCAAGGTGGCCTATCCCTGGCTTATACTTTATAGACTAGAAATTGGACAACAACAACAAAACTCCTGACACAAAGCATTAGCAAAAGCATTTCACTATTTGGCCCAATAAAATTACATTGATGGGCCTCGGTGGCAACTGGAGTGTCTTAAAGGAGATTCTCCTTGTATGCTATTTCCAGAAAGACAAGAGTCTGCATCTTAAGTTGGCACACACACCATTTCGATTTTCTGCAAACTACATTTCTGCTTGCTGTCACAATTCAGCTTGAAATTTAAGTTCCCTTTCTGGAAACCTCCTCTTTTCCTCTTTCGTTTGGGTCGATGAGAAGTTTGGCAGGAAATGTCTGGGGCTAACCAATATATTGTAGCCAACTTGGGTGCTTCTTGCCTTTTGATTTTTAGGCCATTGTTGCAAAGCTTTAACTTCCATTTTCAGGGGTTTGGTAAGAAAGCTTTATATAAAAATTGCGAGTCTCTTGGAATCCAACTTGTGGGGGTATGTTTTGAGTTTCAAAAGTCTTTTCAATTTGAAGATTATCTCCGTAGTGGCATTGCCCGGCCATCCACACATTTACGAAAACAAGCAAGCCCTGAACGGCCACAATGGTTAGCCCAAAACTTCTGTTGCTAAGTGAGACATTTGTTAAGGGAGTTGTGCCCCATTTTACCACTTCTCCTGCTCCCTTTGCTAAGTGAACGCCTGCAGCTGTTAAATTAGTAGCGTGGTTCTTAAGCGAATATGGCTCTCCCCCCCCCCCCCGTTGACAAAAGGTCGCAAAAGGGGGAATCACGTGGGGACGCTGCAACCGTCATAAATGTGAATCGGTTGCCGAGCGCCTGAATTTTGATCAGGTGCCCACGGGGAGCGCTGCAATGGTCCTAAGTGGGACAAACAGCCCTAAGTCCCTTTTTCCCCCCAGTGCCGTTGCAACTTTGAACGGACACTAAAGGAATTGTTGTAAGCCGAGGACTTACAACAGTGCCTTGGCACGTGGGGGGGGGGGCTGAAGACAACTTTCTTGTCAACATACATCAGAGGCCTCCCAAGGCGGTCCAGAGAATAGACAAGGGTCCATTGCTTTAGAACAGCAGGAAGGGGGGGGGTGAGCAGAAAATTGAAAACGTGGAGCACAGGCCTGTAGTAAAACGTGGAGCATAGGCCTGTAGTAAAAGCTTTGATTTCCCAGTGCTACAGTTTGCAAGCCTTCTGTGAATATGATGTCATCCCTGTCTTCACCCAGGCAGCTAATCTTGCTGAATTGTGTCTGGGAGCCTTCCACCAAGTCAGCCAATTTCTGATAAGGCTTTTTAAGTGTTTGGAGAGTTGATTTACAACCCCCCCCCGTCTGGTGTGAAGCTTGACAGTATCTCTTTTTTTCAAACACGTCCCCCTTTTTCCCCGGTGTTCCCCGTCCAATCGCCACCGCCGTTTGTGTCTTGCCCCCCCCCTTAAGGATTGGGCTGGGAATCTAGGGATACCCCCCAAAAAAAGAAGACACAAAGGGGAAAGTGGTATTCCACACGGGGGGGGGGAATGCAAATGACCAACTTGACTGCAAGGAATATAAACCCTTCCATTCCCCACCATCTAGTCAGAGCTGAAGAAGCTTCTTGGAGGAGAAGCAAAACATCTTCAAAGGAAAACAAAAGTCCAGTTGCTGCCTGAAAAAGCACCTTTGGGACATATTGGGGGGGGGGGGAGAAACGACTGAGAAGCGCTCTCTTGAGAATTCACGACAGGAAAAGCTTTTCACACAAAGAGGGCTGTGGTTTCCTACCAGGACTTTTGGAGAGTTGTACATTTCACTGGCCTGTCTCTTCAGGGGCCATTCGTGCCTGTCATTCACAGGCCCTGAAAAGAGAAGCTTCTGGTGTTTTGTGCAGGGCGATTTGCATGAAAACAGCCCCTTTTTGTTTCACACCCCCCCCCCAAGACCCTCTGGATCTCCCTGAAGCATAATCCTCTGTGACATCACAATTAGTTCCCTCAGAAACCCATTGTGATGTCACAGGGCAAGGAGAAAGAGGGGGATTGAATGGCAAAAAAAAGAGGGGCTTTTCCCAGTATAGTAGGTCATCCCCCCTTATCTGGATGTCATTGTAAATAGAAAGCAAGGAGGAGAGAATTCAGCTCCCCCCCACCACCAATACTTTGTTTTCTCCTTTCCCCAGGAGGTGCCAGTGGGGGGGGGGGGAGGAGGGAGAAATTCCTTGTGTTGGATTTTTGTGATGATCTGCCACAACAGACTGTGGCTTGCCAAATTTGGTCTGCTCGTTACAATGGGAGACGCTTTTTTTAGGGTCTGTTTCAGCTCTGGCACCATTTGCCACGGAGAGAGGCCGCTTGCTAAATATTTTGTGGTCAGTCACAAACCCGAATTTGGAAAGCTTTTTCTCTCTCCCCAGCCACCAGCATTTCTCCACTTTTTTTTTTCTTTTTAGCTCCACAACAACCACCCTCTGAAAACGGTGAGGCTGGGATGCCAATTTCAGCTGTCTCCTCTCTTCTCTTCCTTCTCTTTTGGACTCGGCCTCAGAGTCTGCCTCCCCCCCCCTCCCACCCAGACGCTGCACAGGGCTTGGTTGCATCCTGGAACGTCCCGTCTACTGAATGAGCTGTTTGTAAAAAAGGACTGGAAGCAAAGTCTGTTGGAGAGGAACTAGGGGAGAGGAGGGCAGGGATCATGTGACCCCTCCCGGGACACCGCGACCGTCATAAATATGAGTCAGTTTACCAAGCGTCTGAATTTCGTTCACGTGACCCTGGGGACGCTGAGTGGTCGTGTGAAAAATGGCCCTCAGTCACTTTCCCTCCCCCCCCCGGTTGTCATTGTACCTTCAAATTGGTCACTAAACCGTTGTAAGTCGAGGACTATCTGTATGGCGTGCATGGCACACACATTTGATTTCTAATTTCCAATTGACCTCATGCAGGCCGGACAGAGACAGCCAAAGGGCCAGATGTGGCCCCAGCTCTGCCTTAGAGGGTGTTCTTCCTCTGCTGCAAAGGCTTCTGTTTTTCCTCTTAATTCTGAGGGGGGAATTCCTTTCAGGGCTGACTTTATTGTGTCAAACTGACCAAATGGCTGTTGCATTTATTTTTTTCCTTTGGCGAGCGACTCTTGATTGTCCGTGCATCTGGAGCTTAAATAACTCCACAGGAAGAATTCCCCGTTAGGCCCGTCTTTGGCATTAAATAGACGCCGAGGGTAGAATATCAGACAAGCATATGGTGTGTTTCTTCGTCATCTCGTACCCAAGATAATAAGAGTTAGAAGGGACCTTGGAGGTCTTCTAATCCAACCCCCTGCACAAGCAGGAGACCCCTATACTGTTCTGGACAAGTGGCTGTCCGGTCTCTTCTTAAAAGCCTCCAGTGATGGAGCACCCACAACTTCTGAAGGCAACTCCTGTTCCGCTGGTTAATTGTTCTAACTGTCAAGAAATTCCTCCTTAGTTCCAGGTTGCTTCTCTCCTTGATTAGTTTCCCTCCGTTGCTTCTTGTCCTGCCTTCTGTTGCTTTGGAGAAGAGGCGGACCGACCCCCTCAGATACTGGAATACCGCTGTCATGTCACCCCTGGTCCTCCTTTTCACTAGACTAGACGTACCCAGCTCCTGCAACCGTTCTTCATATGTTTTAGCCTCCAGATCCATGGGAGAATTTCATTTTTCCTTCGTGGGAAATCTTTTCCCCATCTCCCTGGTGGAAAACAAACCCTGGCTTGGTTTCTTTTAATGCCCCAACATTTTGGGGCTAAACACTACTGGTAACCGCTACTCTTGGGTGCCCCAAAGCTGGTTCATTAGTAGTTGCTGCAAAACTAGTTGCACCTAGCATACTCGCAAGAGAAGGCGTGTTTGCGCCTGTTGAGAGACGAAAAGCCAGAACGTTAAAATTGGAAGACACAGACCCAAACTCCAGTCTTCAGAAAGTTTGATCTGGGATGGAGCAATGCTTCAAACGCTCCACTGTTGGTACTATGTCTGAATCAGGGCTGGAGATGCAATCTTGCCCTTTTCATGTGGATGGTTTCCCCCTGTTCCTTTGCTCCAGCTGAGACAATTAGAAACCATTTATGCAACCCGCGAAGGTAAATTGCACAATAGCGCGGTTCGTTTTTTTTTGTTGTTGTTGGTTTGGCAGAATCCTGGGCCTCCTCAACTGTAGACGTTTACGTGGTATTCGTCACAGGGTGAGGACATCCTGTGAGTGACAGCACATTGCTAAATTATTTTAAAGGATGAGGAAGAAAGCCCAGGGCTATCTAGACTTAGAAAGGGAGGCAGTAGCAAACTATTATTCACGGTTGCCAAAACCCGCCTGGATGTTGAAGTGAACTTGAAGATTTTTATCTTTTTGCCTGTCTCTCCAGCACATAATGCTCTGGCGAAAACCTACAGGGAGTCCTCGACTTAACGACCGCAATTTAGTCCAATATCTCTGTTGTTCAGTCAGTTTTGCCCCGTTTTACGACTTCTTTTGCCACGGTTGTTAAATGAATCGCTGCAGTTGATGAGTTAGTAACCCGGTTGTTAAGTGACTCTTGACTCTCCCCGTTGGCTTTGCTTGTCAGAAGGTTGCAAAAGGGCCTCCCTCACGTGACCTTGGGACACGGCAAGGGTCAGAAAGTATAAGCATGGGATTTGTAGTCCATCCTGTGCAGGCTAGCTGTGGGAGGGAAGGAAAAATAAACCTTCCTGGTAGAAAAACATTTTATGATGACAAAAGGATGTTGTGACTGGGTGTACACAGCTGCTACGCTGGTGGCTTTAGTGGCTTTTCATTTATGTTTATTCCACTGAGGTTTTGTTTGTTGTTTGTTTTTCAAAAGCAGCCTTCCCCACGTCTTAACGTTAGGGCCTTCCCTCTTGCCTGTTGAAGAAAAAAAAAATTATGAATATACAATATTACAACACCTACTTTTCCCTTGGGAAGTTTTTCATCTTGCCCCATGCCTCCTGTTTGTTTGTTTGTTTTTTTGGTGTGGTTTTTGTCTTTTCTTTTTTTTTTTTTTTTAAACCTGCAGTCTTAACTCTGATGCTGGGAGGCATATCAAGTGTTACCCAAGCCATTTATGCATTTTCAGTTGAACGCGATGCAAATGCAGGCAATTAAGCAAGGGGTTTTTAATTAGCAGTTAAAGTTCATGTGCAAAGTATCTTGCCTTAATTGCTTGACAGTTTTGTTGTAAATTTGTGAAGTCCCCCTCCAACTCAACTAGCAAAACTGTGATTTTTTTTTTTTTTTTTTTTAGTAACATTGTTAAATTCCTTGAGAATCGCTCTGTGCAGTTGACCTCCTTGCTTCTGTTTCTCCGTTCATAAAGCTCTTTTCACAAACTGTGCCGAAGAGGTAAATTGTGCCTGTTAATTGCCTCTAATTAAAATATTGCTTTCATTCTCTTTTTTAGAATTAATGGAGGGCTTAGGTGTATTGAATTCCTCCCCCCCCCCACGGTTTTTATACTACAGAATTGCCTTGCTTTCGCTCCCTTTGACCCGTCTTTTGAGGCACCAATGTCCAGTGTAACTTGGTTTGGATTGACTTTCTGGGGCGGTAAACGCCATTTGATAAACTTGGCAGTGCTACAGATTTTTGTTTATATTTATGCGTTTGTTGGAATTACAGATCACTTTTTCTTCGCAAGCTCGGTTGGCCATACAGAGTAAAACAATCCTGCGAGGTAGGCTGAGCCGAGAGAAACGGACTGGCTCAAATGTCTGCTTGGTGAGTTTCTAAGATGGACTTTGGGCTTGGAGAACGCCTGGATTTCTCTGGCCCTACTCAAACTCTACCCATTATATTATGATAGCTTAATAACAGTGATTGGTGATGGCAGTGAAACCAGCATTCCCAGGACAGGCAAAAAATTAGGTAGCATTAACTAAAGAAATGCACTGTTGGCTAAATTATCACGTATTAATGAAATTAGCTCTAACCTTCTCAACATTCTGCAAATCCCATGAGACCTGGCTGTATTATCAGGCCTGGGGGCTGCAGGGCACCAGGGAAAATTTCATTAGCTCCCTTATTATATACCATCCACTTCTGTTTTGTGTGCCTTTTTACAGTTATTTTTTAATTGTCACTGCTTTTATGTATTCATTGATTTTTTTTTTTTAATTAAGTGCTGTATGCTGTCTAGAGTCACTTTCATGCAAGGTGGGTGGCTATACAAATATGATAGATAGATAGATAGATAGATAGATAGATAGATAGATAGATAGATAGATAGATAGATGGATGGATGGATGGATGGATGGATGGATGGGGAAGGAAGGAAGGAAGGAAGGAAGGAAGGAAGGAAGGATACATAGATACATACTTTAGTTCTTAACGTAACTGAGGCAAACTTCCCATCAGGATAGTCATCCAGCTCTCCAACATTTCCAATGGGAATCTTCTGTGTGCTATACAACTTTGGAATGTGCTTTTAGGATATGTACTCCTTATTTAATTCTGCAGCTCAGTAACCCGCAATTGAGCATTGCCAAATGGCCTTGAAGCAGAAATCAGATTAAGCCATTACACCCCAATTAAAAGAGACATAAAGGTCCTCAGTATATTAAAGGTGAGGAGGGTGATGCATTCCTTCTAGCACAGAAGTGAGAGGGGCTGTCATAGAGGAGAAGCAGGAGTCAAGCTATTCTCCAAAGCCCCTGAAGGCAGGACAAGAAGCAGCGGATGAAAACTAATCAGGGAGAGAAGCAACCTAGAACTAAGGAGGAATTTCCTGGCAGTGAGAACAATTAATCGATAGAATAGCTCATCTCACTGAGTTATGGGTGCTCCAAAAATAGATTGGACAACCATTTGACCGGGATAGTATAAGGCTCTGCCTTGAGCCAGGGGTTTGGACTAGAAGACCTCCAAGGTCCCTTCCAGACCGGTGATTGTATGTTCTGCGTTTCCAAATCACACTCGGATGTGTCCAAAATGTCAAACTGTCTGTTAGATATCTTATCTTTTTCCCCCCCTGGAAGTCAGGAGCTTCCCCCATCGTTTCAAGACCTCTCTTGCTATGATCAGAAGCTATCTTTTCCAGATCGTTGTAGCTTCAAGCCGTCATTAAAATGGTGTCCAGCAGCTTAATTATAGTTAAAGCTCAGTTGCTTTTTCCATTAAGAAACAAAGGGAAACACAGCTGTGTCCCCCTCCCCCCCCCTTTAGAAGGGCTTTATCTTCCCATCTGTTTTATTTTGCTTTGGGTTGAAGACTCATGGAAGAAGAGATGCCCCAGCTTCTTTCCCTTCTTACTTCTCGAGAAATAGGGAAATGAAGCATTCTTCCATTTAGGATACCTGGGCAGAAAATACTTCTTAGCTCAAAGGTAATTAATTGATCGGAGAGATGGATTTTGGAAAAGTGCTGTGTCCTGCTTCAAACTGATAACCCTTCATTGAGGGGAAAATGCCTCCTGTAATCCCCCCCCCTTTTTTTTTTTTAAAAAAATTGCATTTACAGTGGGACTTCCCCTTATTTTGTTTTTGGAGAGGCTTTATTATTAATAATAAAAAGTTGGAAGGGGCCTTGGAGGTCATCTAGTCCAACCCCCTGCTCAGGCAGGTAACCCTATACCATTTCGGACAAATGGCTGTTCAGTCTCTTCTTAAAAACTTCCAGTGTTGGAGCATTCACCGCTTCTGGAGGCAGGTAGTTCCACTGGTTAATTGTTCTCACTGTCAGGAAGTTTCTCCTCAGTTCCAGGTTGCTTCTTTCCTTGACTAGTTTCCATCCATTACTTCTTGTCCTGCCCTCAGGCGCCTTGGAGAATAGCTTGACTCCTGCTGCTGGATTTGATCTTCCATAGGTCTCTTCTATATAAAAAAAAATGACATATTTTATTCTACCTCCTCCCGTTTTGAATGCTCCTTATAAAAACCAGAGGACCTCTCTGCCAGTTCTATTTAGCCACAACTTGCAATTAATCTCTGTGCAAATGGTCAGGTTTCCTGATTTGTGCCATGTAACACAGGAGTAAAATCGGAGCAATTCCACCGAAATTGCTGCAGAAACGGAGCCCTTAAGAAGACATTGGGAATCCCAAAGATGCTTCTTCAGAGCTGAGCAGGCTTCTTGGACGAGAAGCGAAACGTCTTCAAAGGAAAACAAGGAAGTCCAGTTGCCTCCTGAAAAATCATCTTTGGGATAACTATGACCTGGATGACTGAGAATCTCCATAGACATTTGGGAAGACATATGGAAATAATATATGTCCACATGCTGTCTAGCTCACCAATCAGACTTTGTTCTTGCCATGACTCTCCTTCCCCAAAGGAAAAGGGGATTTATGAAGGAAGTCCTTATGTTTACCTGAAAGTTGGACCTTAAAAACAGCAAGACAGGAAGAAAATAGACTTGCTTGAGCTGTGGTGCTGGAGAAGGCTCCTGCCTGTTTTTTGGACAGCAAAGGTGACTAACAAGCAACAGACAGGTCACTAGAAGGCAAAATCACAAAATTGCATCTCACTTATTTTGGCCCTGTCATGCGGGGGAATTCACTGGAGAAAGCAATTATATTTTAGCGGTAAAAGGAAACCAGGCCACCAAAGAAGACGGTGGCTGGACATCATCAAAGCTGACACCGGCCAGAGCACAGAACAACTCAAGGGAAGTAATGCAGAATTGGAAGATATGGAGAGACCTGGCCCGTAGAATCGCCAAGAGTCGGACATGACGGAATGGATAACACCACCATCATGTTTATCTGCTGAAGCTGACAGGCCAAGAATGAAGTTCTTGGTTTCTCCAAGGTTTCTCCAGGGTGATGCCCTGTCCCACAGAGCACCTTCCAAGTCCAATTCTGAATTTTGCCCTTGTTTTTATGACACCTTGCCTGGTGGAGCGTTCTGGTACTGTAGACGCGAAAGCACGTACATTTCCTTCTGTGTCATCTAGGATGGATAGTGTCACCAGTTTCCTATATAGGCTACACATATATAAAATGAGATACATTAATGTCTGCCATTCCCAAGATTCTCAGCCAGCCTTCAGTTCTCTAGCCACTTTTTGCAAATGAGTTCATTTGTTGGTTTTCATTCCGTGCAGGCTTCTACTGATGGCTTACGTTGTGTTTGATCTCCCCAAATGAATAAAATGAAATCAATGTTCTCATTGTTTATAAAGGCATCACTTTTTAGCGGCTTGCTCTTGGTTGAACAAAGTCGTGCGAGTTGCTGTTTACAAGTGAACATAAAAGCTAATATTGGTTTTTTTTAGACAACACTTGAAGCCTTCCTTTGCTGATTCCACGGTGGTTAGAATAAAGAATACAACGGCTTTGTAGAGATTTGCAAACACATAGGAAGTGTATAAACATGCAGATCGCAAATTCAGTTTTGGAGAGAGAGAAATATTTGGGATATTTCTGATGCTGTGCTGGAGTTGTGGTAATTACTGTTAGGCAACTTCCAGAAGGGTTGAGTTATCCTTCCATCCAAATTTATGGTTTGAATGAATCTTGCACACTTTAAAAAAAGTGGTAAGGTTAAAAATTTAAAGAGCTGACAAATTAATAGTATTGCTGTCAAGTTAGACTTCATCCCTGCCCAATTCATACTCTTCAAACAAATTTGCCACATGTATTTTATCAAACTTTTATCAAAGAATGTAGAGACATCAAATGCCAAGAGATCTCTTATTAGATAAATGGTTTTTTTTAACAATCTCTCTTTGCTTTTTAGATATCCTAATTGCTAATCATGCCCCCTCCCCATGTCAATAATAATAATAATAATAATAATGGGCAAGGGGCAGATGGTGGAGAAGAGAACAATGTTTTGAATGCCTTATATCTCCATGCTGTGGAGGAAAAATGTAAATACCCTCTTTATTCAAATGTTGTCCCAGGACAGGTTTAATTGTGTGACCTGACCTCACCCTGGTCTCCTACAGCAGATGGCCTCACAAAACTCTTTTATTTTCTTCCATGCCTTGCTGAGTATTATTCCAAATATGGGGGAGGGGAAGGGGCTCCTTTTGGTATATGTGTTACAGTGACAATACATCAAATATCCTTGCTGGTGTGTTCCTGACTTTAACAAGCATCAGCTTTCATTTTATGCCAAGAAATAATGGGAGAGACTGGATTTTTTAACAGTTCAGAAACACGGAACCCGCTCACCAACTTGGGGAGAACAAAGCAAACTTGGGTTCCTACGTTACATCGTGCCACCATTAGGGCACCCTGGGTTTGAGAAATAAACCCCGGGTGGTTCTGCGCACTCATTGCCCTGAGCCATAAAGCGTGGTGTGCAAAACCACAACTTTGTTTGCTGCACCGCAGTGAAGCCAATTGTCATCAGCGAGTTGCGTAAAACTGTCAGATCTGTTTTCTCTCAAAAGTTCACTGTTTTAGCTGATTTGGTTGTTAACTACCAGGAAGATTGTTTTATACTGCAAGAAAACGGCAACACCGCACTGGTGAGACTTGACACTTGGAATCCTGCATCCAGTTCTGGTCAACACAATACAGAAAAGTTGTTGAGACTCTAGAAAGAGTGCAGAGAAGAGCAACAAATATGATTTGGGCTCTGGAGGCTAAAACATGAAGAACGATTGCAGGAATTGGGTATGTCTAGTTTAATGAAAAGAAGGGCTGGACTAGAAGACCTCCAAGGTCCCTTCTAGCTCTGCTCTATTATTCTATTCTATTCTATTCTATTCTATTCTATTCTATTCTATTCTATTCTATTCTATTCTATTCTATTCTATTCTATTAACTAGGAGTGACAAGATAATAGTCTTCCATTATCTAAGGCCATGCCACAAAGAAGAGGGAGTCAACTTATTCTTCAAAGCACCAGAGGGCAGGACTTGAAGTAACAGGTGGAAGATCTTTAAAGAAAGATCTAGTCTAGAACTAAGGAGAAATTTCCTGACCGTGAGAACAATTAATCAGTGGAACGGCTTTTGCCTCCAGAAATTGTGAGTGCTCCATCACTGGAGGTTTTCAAGAAGAGATTAGACAGCCATTTGTCCGGAATGGAATAGAGTCTCCTGTTTGAGCCAGGGGGCTGGACTAGAAGACCTCCCAGGTCCCTTCCATCCCTGTTATTCTATGTTCTGTGAAATGTGTGCCAAGTTGAATCTTGCCAGGAGGCAAAAATGATTTGAATTGGAGTCAGCCTCCACAACGTTCGCCACGACTCCTGAAAAACGTCATCTGTCAACTCTCTTCTGTATGCAAAACCTCCATTAACTTTCACTGCATTGGATAGGTATGCCAATAATTTTCAAAAAAAAAGAAAGAAAGAAAGAAAGCTTTTAGTCTGAATGAAGTTGGCTTCCGTGAGCAGTGGGCTTGAGGGAACATGTGGATAAAAAAAAAAGAAAGAAAAGAAAAGAAAGAAAGAAAAAAAGGCAAGAGTGGAAGAGCTAAGGGGAAGAGATAATCTTGGCATTCGTTCTGCCAGCAACTCCCTCCCCTCTCCCCCACGCTCCCCGCCCCTCGCAGCACAGTTGCACAGCTATGGATTTTAAATAATTTAACCAATGCAGAGAGTGGTGTCTGCAGCAGCCGAGAGCAGGAAACGCTCAAACCAGCAGACAGACAGTCTGGCCAAAAGAATGACAGGCTCGCATTCAATCTCCCTTCATGTCATTTGGGCGAAGGGATCCTGTTTAAGAGCGTTCCAGTAGCTCTCTCCACAGCGGGGGAGAGTTCTCCAGGAGGCCATCTAAGAAGGAAAAAGAAATGGGAACTTCTTCAAAACCTTGCTTGATACAGTAATTGAGTTGGGTTTCCCCCCCCCGCCGCCCAGCCCCACTATTTTTCTGTCTCTCTCTCTGTTGCAGCCATTAGTGCTCAGTCTCATCCTGGGAAATCATGAGAGGCGTTGAAAAAAGCCTTGAGAAGCTCCAGTGGAAATCAGGGCCCTGCAAGGTCCCCTTTCCCAGTAGAAGGAGAACGGCAGATGGGAGATTTTGGCGATCATGGTCCTTTCCTTGCTAAGCTGTGATTAATTTTAGTGCGGTTGGTTTGACCAAGGTTCTGGTTATTTATGCGAAGTCAGGACCAAATTCCAGAGCTGCTCGGCCTGACTCTTTCAGAGCATATTTGGAAATCCCACAAGGGAAATTGAAAAGGAACTGAGGGAAAAACCACTAGGTCAGATGGGCAGTTGCCCAAAAAACCAGAATTTCTGGCTTACTGTAAAAGAATCAGCCTCGTCGCTGATTTCCCAACGTGGTGGCTCTCCAAATGCAACGGACCTCAATGTAATTGTCAATGCTCCGGTACTTTCTCTTTGAAATCTGAAGTTTTCTTCATCCCGTTTTGGGTAGATTGCTTCGTGGTGATTTTTTTTTTTTTAACTTTTTTCCTGACTGCTTTTTGTTCTTGTCTGGTTTTCTTGAAAAGAATTAAATGATCCAAATTGGCATTTAAGTGGGTCTCTCTCTCTCTCTCTCTCTGGTTTGCAATAGCAGAGGCAATTGAGTTCCAGTCCTGAAAGATCTCTGGGTGTGGTGTGGCTTCATGCGTGGGTCCCTCTGATGAAAGGCATGAACTGATTGTGTGGCCATTGTTGCCGTCCTGTGGAGATGATGCAAAGGAGGCCGTAGTGTCCTGAGAGATCCTTAAGTTGTATAGGCCTGTATGTATATCTGCCTGGCTTGCTTCACACAATCTCCTAAAACCCAGGTTTATTTAAAAAAAACAACACATAAGTTTGCCCATCTCTAAATAAATCTCTTTCCGTTGTCAAGTCAAAGCAGAGGGGTTACCCATTCAGATTCCCCCCAAAACTACACACAGCTTGTGAACATTTCCCCGAGATTTATTTATTTTTTAAATGGCCAGCCGATGGCAAATTTGTAACGTGAGGAGGGACTCTTAACCGTTAATCATAACCCTTTCTGACGATGTTGATTAATGTTGGTGAAGTTAAATATAGTTTTTTTTCCCCTCTTGGCTCCGCCCCCGCTCATTTTGGTCGGGTGTATGATGCCAAGCCAAGTTGCGGTGGTTGGCTCTAAAACCTTAATTATCCCTTGAAGGAAAAAGTTGCATTTCTAATCTCTTCCCCCCCCCCCAACTTGAATTCCTCCCCCCCCCACACCCAACTTAACTGAAGTTGAGAGGCTGGGCTGGTGGTATTTAGAAAGATGAATGCAGCTGCTGGGAACTGGGGTAGCCCGGTCTTTGTATCTAGCGTTGTGTCAGACTGCTGAATATTATTAATATTGGCCTGGTGGTAGGAATGAGAATATGCTGATCAGGATGCAAGTTTTGCATCTCGCTCTCCAACACCGGAAGCTTTTCTTTTCTTTTCTTTTTATCAATGGAGCTCTTTCTTGGATCCAAGCCCTGGTAACTGCTTAAAAGTAAATAAAATAAAATAAAATAAAAATAAAAATGAAGCATCATAGAAAAATATCGGGCTTCCAAAGAGAGGGGAAAGTGCTAAAGGCAAACAGCCCCAAAGTTTCAGTTTGGTTTGAGGGGCTGCCCCAGATAAGGGGGGGGGGGGTTTCAACTTATTTTCCAAAGCACCCGAAGGCAGGACAAGAAGCAAGGGATGAAAACTAACCAAGGAGAGAAGCAACTTGGAATTAAGGAGAGATTTCCTGACAGTGAGAACAATTAACCAGTGGAACGGCTTTTGCCTCCAGAAGTTGTGGGTGCTGGACAACCATTTATCTGAAATGGTATAAGGTCTCCTGCTCGAGCAGGGGGTTGGCTAGCGGACCTCCGAGGTCCCTTCCAACTCTATTATTCTATGTGTGCAGAGCAGAGAGCTTACCCTTTCAAATTATCCCCCCCCCCATTAAAGCAGCTGACATTGTTGGCCTTTGGAGATAGGAAGAACTCTTTGTCAAATTGGCTTTTGGAACAAAAATGGCCTGTTTTTTTTTTTACCTGCCCCAATGTTTTCAAATTGGCAGATTTGTTTCTTGGTGTCAGGACTGGCTGACCCATGATCCCCTTTAGCAACCTTCTGACAAGCAAGGTCAATGGGGAAACCAGATTCACTTAACAACCGAGTGACCTAAGTTAACAGCTTCGGTGACTCACTTAACGACAAGTGTGGCAAGAAGAGTCGTCCAATGGGGCAAAACTGACTCAAAAAGCTAGAAAAGAGACACCAGTCTTCCCTCTTGGTACCCGTTTTCTAACTCTTAAAAATCCTTGGACCGAGATACGCTGGGAGAGAGTCGTCGAAATACTGGTTGTAGCCCTAATGTTAACGAATTCTCTCTGGGAATGTCAGGCACGTTCTAAACTCAACCTTTCGGGAAAGAACCGACCGACATTTAGACCAGCTATTTCTGAGAAAAATCTTAGTTGGTCTTGGTGGATTTAGCAGTTGACAAGTTGGTAAGACTGGAGCCCAGTAAAGTTGTCGGCAGAGATGTGAGGTTGGATTGTGTTTTGGGGGGCCAGGACTGTGTGATTTTTTATTATTATTTTTATTATTATTATTATTATTATTATTATTATTATTATTATTATTATTATTATTATTTATTTTACAATGCTTTTACTGTTTTTATTGTTGTGGGTGATGTTGCATCAGATGGGCGGTTGTATACCTTTCCCCCATAAATGAATGAATGAATGAATGAATGAATGAATGAATAAAGATATAGATATAGATATAGATATATATGTGGGTGGTTGGGGAGAGTTTGATCTTTGCTGGCAGAGACTGTGTGAAGTTGAATTGAGCAAGGGAAGAAGATGCATTTGAACTTCAGGGAGAATTTTATTTTTTTATATTCCCAAAGGGAGCAGGGCCGGTGTGGCCGGTTGCAGGAGAGGACTGGGCCGCTGATCTTTCAGAGTGATTCAGAGAGAGATGCCAAGGGTACTTCTCGGTCTGAGAAGCAGAGTCAAGCGTTCAGACTTGTTGGCAAGAAATTATAAGGGGGGGGGCGTGTGGGGTCCCAGTATCGGAGACTCATTGGAAAGTATGCATATATTATTATTTTTTTGTAAAACGCCCTCATTTTTTTTAGCTGCAAAAATCCCCCACTTTGAATTTTTTTTTTTTACAGATTGTGCTTGCAAAGGCTCGGAAAAGGGCGAAAACTAAAAAAAAAAAAAAAAAAAAAAGTTGCTTGTTGCTTCTTGCTTGTTGTGTAGCTTTTGGGCATGACTCTCTGGAGTTCTTTGCTACAATACAGGATTTGAAGAGCATGCATGTCTCTTCAGAGGCAGCTCAGTTTTTCTAGGAACAAGGATTTAAAAAAAAAAAAAAAAAAAACCCACAAAAAACCCACACACCACAACATTCAGTTTGCATGTGCATGCAGGCAACTGGACTAAAACGCAAGAATTCCTTTGCTGACTTTCAAGTCTAGGCAGGATCAAAGTCAGTCGCTTAGTTAAATTCCCTCACTCCCATCTTGAAATTTGACCTGGCATAAAAAGGGGGCATCCCTGTTCCCCTGTTACATTTAAGAAAACTCGTTGTTTTGAGACCACCTCGACAAGTCATTGCAGCTCAAAGCGAGTGTTTTTGAAGGACCAAACCATAACGCTTAGCTTTGGGAGAAATAATGTCGAAGCAACAAACACATATACTCAAACAGAAGATGTTGAAGAAACAGCCTTTTCTCCAGAATATATTACAAGCTCAGACCATCCATTGGCTTGTCTTAAGGCTGCATCATTTAGGCTTAGTCTGCATCGTTCTCTGCATTTATATTAGCACAGGTTGACTTTCAACAGTTCATTTAGCGACCGTTCTGTTAGAGGAATCCCTGGTCAGTTTCCAAGTATAACTGGAAACTGGGAAGCCTTCAGGGTTAAGCCCTGATCCTCCATCAGCTTCCTCTCCAGCCTTTAATTTGATCTTGATTTCTGCTGCAGGAGAGAGAAATGGGACAGCGATAGACTGCAAGATCACCTTGCAGAAAGCTTTGGTGGATTTGTTTTGATCCTTTGACGAATTGGGATGGCAGATGTTTATGCTCCACCTGGGTTGCACCTGGCAAAGGTGCGCTCGGCTTTTAACCACACGGGAATCCAGTTCCTCTACTTCTGTGAAAACTACCAATCAAGGCAAGAATGGAGAAACTAGCCCGTGCCAAACGCTTGTTACTTTGGAATTGTCTGCTCCGATTGAGGCGGCCTCCGTCATTTGCTAAACACAGATAGTCCTCAACTTGCCACGTTTCGTTTAGCGACCGTCCAAAGTCACAACACTACTGTAAAAAGGACCATTTTTCACACTTTTTTCACCGTTGCAGCATCCCCACGGTCATGGGATCAAAATTCAGATGCTTGGCAGCTGACTCTTATTTATGACGGTCGCAGTGTCCCCGGGGGGTGTGTGTCATGTGTTCCCCCTTTGCCACCTTCAGACAAGCAAAATCAATGGGGCGGCCAGATTCACTTAACAACTGTGGTGAGAAAAGCCGTCAAATGGAGCCCCCAAAAAATCACTTAACCAATGTCTCGCTTAGCAGCATAAATTTGGGGCTCAATCGTGACCGTAAGGCGAGGACTACCTGTAAAGATCCTGGTTCCTCTAAAAGTGGGAATACCGTAGCTTGAACCCACAACTCTCTCTGCGCAGGGCGTCTGCCTGATGGCTGAGCATTCGCGCCTGTGAAGTATGGCTAATATAGAAACCCAGTATTTTCTGTTCCTTGGTGCCCTGGCAGGAGACAAATTGGCTAGAAGAACTGAAAACAGGGCCACGCAGTGCTTGTACAGCAATTGCCTCCGAGGCGCCAGAGGAAAAACTTCCCTCTTTTAAAATAAAAAGTAAAAAAGCAAGTGAAGAGTGACAGGGAAAAAAAAAAAAGCCTGCTTGGGACACATGCCTCTTGCAACAGGGCTGAGCTAGGTGGCTAGCTAACTTTTGCAGAATTCTTTTCGCCCTGCCTGGTTAGTTGCTAATGCGTGAACCACAGCCACAAAAGTGCTGCTGACTCAGCTGAGCTTGGTTGAAATTTACAGCTTTCAATGTATTGTCTGGGCCAGCCTTTTCCAGCTCAGTGCCTTCCCCCACACCCTGGGTGTGTGTGTGTGTGTGTGTGTGTGTGTGTGTTTGTTTTTACATTTCAGCATCTTTTTTTTTTTTGTCCCTAGCCAAAGCGGCCAAAGGACATAAGAGGTGCATTTCATTAACACGAGCAGAAAACATCCCCTTTAATGATGCGCCTGGCGTATTTTAGTCCCCTCCTTCATCCCGGCTCCCTTCCAAAATGCACCAGGCATCTCAAAAGAAAGGGGATGAAAGATTAAATTATGACATCTTTTACCTCTCTTCTCCACCTTCTCAGGTGTGGCTCTCCCTGGCGTTTGCTTCCAAGAATTTTCTTGACACAAAAGAATTGCTCAGAGGGAAACGAGGTGGTAATTGTTCCCAGGGTGGTTTTCTGAAGCTGTCAGGAATGGGGTTCAGCCTTGCACTGGCGGGAAGGCTGAGTAAGGAACGTTGGCCAGCCAGGATAAAGCAGGCATTATAAGAACTGAACTCCTGACATCAGATTAAGTGGGTCATTGAGCCTCGGAAGTGGGTCATCTGCCTCTCGAGTGTGAGCTGGGCCTGCTGCTTCCTCGCCAGGAGTAACAACTTGCTGCAAAGGTTACAAACCCCAGAAGACTCTGGGTGTGGATAAGACAGCCTTGCTCTGTACCGTAACTATTTTTTTAACCCCCTGCAAGCAGTTTGCAAGGAGCTGTGCCTTCTAAGTTGGCTGCTATGATGGGGATAATCATATCCATGTCTAAAATTGGTGAGAAGGTGCAGTTGCTTCTCTTTGGCTGTGGCCTTGGAAGTAGGAGAGAATTCTTTCTTTTGAAACATCCCACCGTAAGTCAAGAATGCAGGGTTGCCTAGAGCTTCTATAGACCTTCGTGATGCAGATGTTATTTTAAAAGCCACTCCTTTTATTAGTATATTATATTTCCAAGGCCACCCAACCCTTTGAGAACTCTGGATGAAGGTAGTCTCGGAATAACTTGGAGCAGGTTCTGTACCAGGAGTGGGCAGCTATGGCCCCTTTACGACCCATGGACTTCAGCTCCCAGAATTCCTGAGCCAACATGACCGGTTCAGGAATTCTGGGAGTTGAAGTCCACAGGTTATTTGGCCCGCCCTTGTTCTATACCTCAGGTAGAAGTAAAACCTATAGATCAGGGGTCTTCAAACATGGCCCTTTTATGACTGGTGGACTTCAACTCCCAGAATTCCTCAGCCAGGCATGCCTGGCTGAGGAATTCTGGGAGTTGAAGTCCACCAGTCATAAAGGGGCCAAGTTTGAAGACCCCTGCCATAGATAGCTCATGGGTTGGCAAAATGTTCCAAATTCACCCTTAGCACTTCCGTATAATAAGTAACAAGTGTTTTGCTGTAAATTTCCTTGGTTTTTCTCGCCCTCCTTTCCCTGAATATTACAATACAATGTTCATGAATAGTGGCAGTGCTGTTGCCTAGATGTCCACAATACACGATGCTACAGCCTAGGCGTGTGTGTAAGCACCCTTGGTTCCCCTCTTATTTGTCCCTCTCTTTGAAAGGTCCGGCTGAGACCTGGACTTCGAATTTGCATCCGTCTCAGTGGTCAAGGCAGGAGGGTGATGACAGCCTGGCGCTAGCTTGGAATAGCCGCAGCTTCCATCCTTGCGGTTGGGCCAAAAAACCAAAAAACAACAACAAAGTCTCCTCCTCCTTTTCTTTGAGGAGGCAAAATCAAGTGCATAGCATGACGGGGTGTCTCCCTCCTGGTTTCTAGGGCATCCTGCCTGCCTCAACAGCCTTCTCCCCCCCCCCCAAAAAAAGCTTCTGCTTTGTACGTTGTGGGTTTACTTTTAGCCAAGCCATTAAGCTTTCTGCAAGGAGACGGTGGCTCTGGATCCAGCTGGAGGTTTCAGTATTAATACCGCATTAGGCAGATGGAAATGAGGTTGAAGTGTGTTTTGTGTGTGTGTGTGTGTGTGTGAGAGAGAGAGAGAGAGAGAGAGAGAGAGAGAGAGAGAAGGGAAGACCGTCTTCTCTTTAAATGTCTCTTTAAAGTGAACCGAAAGCTGCGTAATTACACATGGCAGCTTTTCTTTGAGGTTGGAAAACAGCAGGACCAACTTTTGGCCTGGCTTTCCAAATGCAGAACAGTTCAAAAATCCATATATCAAACCCCCCCTGATGCACAGGAAATGCTGCATAGGCAGTGGAGTCTTTATAATACCAGCGTGGGGAAGTATCGATAGAAGAGAATATCCATAGCTGCGGGCTGAACTGTGGGGTCCTTGGTGCTCTCTGAGCTTGGTTGTTTCCTTGCAGATGTTTCCCGACCAAACTAGGTAACTTCATCAGTGCACTGGGACGTATGGTGTAATTATTCGCCTAATAGAGAAGGCCAGGGGACCAACCCACTAGGAAAGCCCTTCTTGGCTTCCCCATTAGTAGCTTAGCTTGTCGTCTTGTGCAGAGCATCCAGCAGAAGTCTTTCTCCAGATGTGGGTTTGAGCACCAATGTGGCTTTTACACCTACGTGTTAATAACGTAACACCATTTTTACAGCATCTGCTGTTATCTTGACAGGGACACCCAACCTGGAATATTTGACACATTTTTCTGTTGAGGAATCGTGTCTCTCCATTATGAGATGAAGCCAAAAGCCAGTGCTGGGGGGGGGGGGATTTTTTATTTTTTTTATTTTTAGTATTGTCAGATAAGTGGCTGACGGTCAGCATCCGACAATTCCTGGTGCTGAATCAGACCTTCTGCGTTTTTCCCCTTTTTGCCAATCCTAAAGGCTAAAGAGAGATTTTGGCTGCTGGTCAGAAAGCCTCAACCACGTTGTTCCTGCAAACAGAACAGTGACTTTTCTTGTTCATCATTTAATCTGAAGGACCCCGGGACTTGTCCTCTTTTGGTCCCTGATATAAATATATGTCTATATTTCCTGTAGACGCCCTCGGTGTTTAGTAGAGCTTTCCATGCACCCTCCGAGAATCTCTGCAAGATTGAAATACCATCTGGATCAAGAGGCTTTCTCTATGTGTGTGTGTGTATGTGTGTGTGTGTGTGTTTTGCAGTCCCTTAAGTGGAGCTAACTTCTTGAAAGCAGTGTCCTATTTTTAACGTCTTATTGGCACCTAAATTATCACTGGGAGAATAAGTGCGGTAGCATTATATGTTGTCTTAAGATCAAGAGCTCAGGCTGCTGCATCTGGTTTTGTTTTGTGTGGTTTTGCTATTGTGGGGAGGGGCAAATGGAGGCTTAAACATGCCTGTTTCTGACCTTGCCTACAGATAGGGGCAATAAACAGTGGGTGCAGATTCTTTTTCCCTCATCTCCTCCTCCTCCTCCTCCTCCTCCTCCCCCCCCCCCGGATTTCTGCAAAGTCTGAACCTGACGGGAGGAAAGAATTAAAACATCACATTGGAGGCTAAACCATTAATTTAATTACCCACAGAGCAGTGCTTGTATCCTGTCATTCTCTCTCTCTCTCTCTCTCTCTCCCTCCCTCCCTCTTCTCCCCCCCCCCTCAAAATCCTTAAAAAGGCACTTCCTCCCATCTGTGTCCCAGCATCTTCTGGAAGTAGCTTGCAATTAAGGTCAAGCTTTTTGTGGGCCACTCTGGCGTGCAGGGGCTTGAGACTCGGGCCCGGGGTGTGTATGTGTGTTGGGATTTACTCCCAGCGTGTCCCTGTGAATCCTAACCCTCGCTTTGAACCTCTCCTGGCTTTTAACAGCGCCACACACTCCATAAAACACGGCAGGCAGGCTCTTGCTTCTTCGCAGCCTCTTGTTTCTTCGGCTGGGCTGGTTGGAGAAGGTGGAGCAGTAGAGGAAGACTTTTTTTTCCTTCAACCTAGGGCCAAAATCCTGCCCCCTTGCCACTTCAGATAGGACAGGAAGGCTGTGTTTTCTTGGAGCATCTCCCAAGATGGCTGCCAGGTGGTTGAATTGGCGTCCAGGTGTCCCCACCTTCCAAAGGTGGGAGGAATGGACTGGACTGGACTGGACTGGACTGGACTAGACTAGACTAGACTAGACTAGACTAGACTAGGATAGGATAGGATAGGATAGGATAGGATAGGATAGGATAGGATAGGATAGGATAGGATAGACTCAGACTAGACTAGACTAGACTCAGAATAGAATAGACTCAGACTAGAATAGAATAGAATCAGAACAGAACAGAACAGACTAGACTAGAATATAGAATAGACTAGACTAGAATATAAAATAGACTAGAATAGAATAGAATAGACTCAGACTAGACTAGTCTAGAATAGAATAGAATCAGAACAAACTAGAATATAGAATAGACTCAGACTAGACTAGTCTAGAATAGAATAGAATCAGAACAAACTAGAATATAGAATAGACTAGACTAGACTATAAAATAGACTAGACTAGACTAGACTAGACTAGACTAGACTAGACTAGACTAGAATAGAATAGAATAGAATAGAATAGAATAGAATAATTCCAATTCAGTTCAATTCTTTATTGGCCAAGTGTGATTGGACACACAAGGAATTTGTCTCCAGTGCAGAACCTCTCAGTGTACATACAAGCAAGAAGAGATAAATCATGATCATAATCATAAAATACAATCTTCATAAACCATAAGATACAATGCTCAGTGATGGTGATAGGATACTAAATAAGCAATCAACATATAAATCATCATAGGATACCAAATAAAAGCAATCAACATAAACCACATAAACTTTCAACTCGTGTGAAAGGAGCCTTAGTTTTGCTGCCTTGGCCCTTGATGTCTTGCAGAGACTTGCACAATGGCCTCTGAAACCGAGGAAAGTTCATCTCGGGCAACGGGCGATGAGTTGCTGCTTGTGTTGCGTCTCCTCCCTTGACGAGGGTGTCTGGGAAGGCTTGTGAGGAGTTTCTGTTCGAGGCCGGAGGCCAAGCTCACAACTGCTGCGTCCGTTCTGCAGGCAGCGCATGTTGTGTGCATTTTTTCCCTTCCGTGTTCCGACCCATCTGAAGCCCTTGGTGATGCCTGAGTTGAGGGCCTGGCCATGTCCACATACAAGAGAAGGGCTGATGTAACTAACCTCTGGTGGCTGACTTGGATGGATTTTAATGGACTGATGGATTACTCTGCTGTAGTCACTCCCAACTTAATGTGAGTGGAGGGATAGTGGTATATGTAGAGTAGGGTAGGATAGAGTAGGGTAGGGTAGAGTAAAGCAGAGCGAATAGAAATAGAATAGGAATAGAATATAGAGTAAAGTAGAGTAGAGTAGAATAGAATATAGAATAGAATATAGAATAGAATATAGAATATAGAATAGAATATAGAATAGAATATAGAACAGAATATAGAACAGAATATAGAATAGAATAGAATAGAATACAGAATAGAATACAGAATAGAATAGAATAGAATATAAAATAGAATATAAAATAGAATAGAATATAGAATAGAATATAGAATAGAATATAGAATAGAATAGAATATAGAATAGAATATAAAATAGAATAGAATAGAATAGAATAGAATATAAAATAGAATAGAATAGAATATAGAATAGAATAGAATAGAATATAAAATATAATAGAATATAGAATATACAATATACAATATACAATATACAATATAGAATAGGAGAGGAGAGGAGAATTTTTTAGACCCACAAGGAATTTGTCTCGGGTATCTCTCTGTACACGCAAAGCAACAGAGTAATGATAATCATAATAATGATACCAATAAGAGGGGGTAGTAAAGAAGATTAGAGGGATAATTATAATAATACTGTGGCCACACAGCCTGGGTAAATATACTTCGACATAAGACAGTACTGTGAGAATTGGGTGTTCAAATTGTATTCAAATTAGGTGCTCAATGTGTCAAGACACAGAAACGTCCAGATGTAGCCTACCAATCTTCCCCATCTCTTCATCCTCTTCTGAAGCTCCGCCCACTCTCTCTACAGCTCTGCTTCCATGGCTTCCCAGCTCTTCCCACGCTCCCTTCGCTGATCCACCCCCTTTTTCCCAGTGCATTTAACCCAACTGCCATAAGCCTATGATGTGGGATGACTTTTACAGTCTTTTCCTGCATGGCTCTGCTAGCACTGCCTCTCTTGCAGTGCTTTCCTCCAGTTTCCTTAGACGTTTCTGCCATGGGGTGGGTGGGGAACGGCGGCTCAAGAGAGCCTGAAGAGGCAAGGAAAGCAGGGATGGCTAGCAAGGCCCAGCCTCGCTCTGAAAATTTGCTCCGGGATCAGAGCAAAATCTTTTAACAATAGATAAAACTTTTGCTCAGAGCCAGTGCTGAGCCTCTCCGTAGATCGATGTTTACCAGTTGGTTAATCATGGTTCAGCCGCCTCAAGCTGGAAACCCCGAAGGGATTTGCTCCCATGCGCAGCTTTGCTACTGCTGGGTGCAGATTCAAGTCCTTACCTGTGCCAGGTTAATTCGGACTTAGTGAAAATCAGGAAGGAAGCTTTTGGCATGTCGGATTGTAATTAAAAAGGAAATACTTGAGGGATTAGCGTCGGGGGTGTTGAACAGAGGAATAGAGAAGAGTTGTGCTCACACCTGCTTACTGTGGAACCAAAGCTGGGAAAGACCCACAGATGCATGTACAGCGGCCTGCTCAACTTGGGTCAGGGAGAATCTGATTGGATATTGCCGAGTCAAGTAGTTAGACAAATGTGGCAGTTGAAAAGATCTCAAAGGCAGGTGGTTCCGAAGACTTCTTGGGTTTGCCTTCAAAGGGAAGTGACAACTTCTCTGTTCTTTGCTCCCCAGTTCTTAAATTAAAAATCATAAAAGACTTCAGTTCATTCTTACATCCAAGTTAAAAACCTATCAGCCGGGTAGGTAGGCCAGTCAGGAAACAGACTCCGCTAGGATGACCGGGAATGTATTTTAATACTCCAGGTATAACAATAAAATAAATAAAATAAATTGAAAGTCTTGTAGAATCTTTCCCCCCCAGCCTTGATTTTTTTCACTCCCTGCTTCCTTCACGGGCAAAGCTGGTATTTACTTAAGAACCCGTGAATCGTCTTCAAGGCCATTTCTATATTCCTGTACACCCACAAGTCAGTACGTAAGGCAGGGTTTATACATTTTATAGCAGTGGCCCCCAACCTTTTGGGCACCAGGGACCGGTTCCGGGGGGAGAGAGGTTTTTCCGCGGACGGGAGGGGGCCTGGTTTCGCGTGCTGCCTGCATCCCACGGATGGGGCTTCGCTCGTTTGCACAGATCGGTTTCTGGCATGTTTTGGTTGCCACAGTGTAAAAAAGATCTAGAGACTCTAGAAAGAGTGCAGAGAAGAACAACAAACTTGATTGGGGGACTGGAGGCTAAAACACATAAAGAACATTTCTGGAATTGGGTATGTCTAGTTTAATAAAAAAGAAGGACCAGGGGTGACATGATAGCAGTCTTCCGGTATCTCAGGGGCTGCCCCAAAGAAGAGGGAGTCAAGCTATTCTCCAAAGCAGCAGAAGACCAGACAAGGAACAACGGATGGAAATTAATCAAGGAGAGGAGAAGCAACCTAGAAGAACTAAGGAGAAATTTCCTTACAGTGAGAACAATCAACCAGTGGAATGACTTGCCTCCAGAAGTTGTGGGTGCTGGAAGTTTTTAAGAAGAGATTAGGCAGCCATTTGTCTGAAATGGTCTAGGGCCTTCTGCCTGAGCAGGGGGTTGGACTAGAAGACCTCCAAGGTCCCTTCCGATTCTGTCATTCTGTCCTGTTCTGTACTTAAGTGGAAAAGGCAAGACTTTCTGCATGAGAAATCAGCTGTTCAGGATCTTGGTCTTTCGTAGAGCAGATCTTCCACACATTCAGAATTTCCAAATTATGAATAACAAAGAGAATGGGATGTTGCTTTTAGGCATATTTAAAAAAAAAAAAAAACAAACCCAATTGCTTGCAGTCTCTGGGGAAAGTGAAATCTTGCTCATCATGAGTTTTCTTTCCAGGATGTGGCAGGTTGTCATTTTTTCCTCCCCCACTTCTGTGAGTCAGTACATGCATAAATATATAGTTTTAGTCTTAGCTGCGACCTCTCTCTCTCCTTTCTTTCTAGACACGGTTCCTAATTTCACTCCCATCTGTTACATCTCTTTTTATATGTACTTGTTAGTTTTAGCTGGCTTCATTAGATCCCAATACTACCATTCCTTTAGTGACGGTTTAAAGTTACAACGGCACTGGAAAAAGCGATTGATGACAAGTTTTCACACTTAAGACCGTTGCAGCATCCCCGTGGTCACGTGATCAAAATTCAGACGCTTGGCAACTGACTCGTATTTATGACGGTTGCAGTGTCCTGGGGTCACGTGATCCCCTTTTGCCACCTTCTGACCAGCAAAATCAATGGGGAAGCCAGATTCACTTAACGTCCGTGTGACTAACTTCAGCACTGCAGTGATTCACTTAACAACTGTGGAAAGAAAGGTCATAAAACGGGACAAGACTCCTTTAACAACTGTCTCGCTTAGCAACATAAATCCTGGGCTCCATTGCGGTCATAAGTTGAGGACTACCTGCAATCAGTTGGATGTGTCTCCATGAGTTTGTCTAATCAACCTTTGAGACCATCCAAGTTCATGGCTAGCAGTACATCTTAAGGCATATTTTCTTGACTTTGGTCCTTGCCAAATGCATTAGACTATTAGTCCCATCAACCCCAGAAGAACATTGCAATAAGAGGCAACCAAGAGCTATGAGGATTTATTGGAAAAAAAATAAAACTTCGGAAGTAAAATGTAACGTCCACGCAACAGTCCTAATTTCTGTGCCCTTTGCAGACCTGTTTACTTCCCTGTCCTTACCTCACGGTTGATTCCCTAATCTCTTGCCCTCTTTCTTTTTTTTCTTTTTCTTCCTCCTGTGTAAGCACTTGGGATTGCGGGAGAAGAAAGAGGGGGAAAAAACCCAACAGATTGTTTTCTTGGTTTTGGTTCAGGATTACACCACGCAAATGTTGCACAGTTGATGCGGTTGACATTCCCTTTTTGCAAACAGTTTTCCTCCGGGCAACGTTTTGCAATTCCAAGTTGTGGGATTTTGTTTTCTCTGTAGCCCTTCTGAGAGGATTGCATGGGAACCTGTCCACACGTGACAGGCCTGCGTGTGTCGGTAATCCTGCATGCATGCCACAGGGTGTTTTATGCCGAGTCTTAGGCAGAAGGTGAAGATGAAGAGGGGCAGGTAGGTGGAAAGGAAAAAAAGGACATAATTAGAAATTGTGGCAGCTACCAGGCAGCCTTTTTAAGAAGACGAAAAGAGAGAAGAATAGACACTCCCAACAATCACCAAGCCGCAAAACCCTTGCTTTGTTTGTCCCAAAGATAAAACTGCTTCTGAAGCCTTGACTTAAAAGGCAGAGAAACAATCCACATTGTTTGAACAAGGGATAACTAGGAATTGTAAATAAATTACAACCTAGAAGATCTTTCCTTGTTCCCTATCAGCTCTTTGGTTATTTTTAAGCTCTAATTCCCAGACCCATTTAGCTTAGTGTAAGCCACCCGTCACGCTCAGAAGGACTTAATTCAGGTAGGCCGCCCTCAACTTACCACACTTCATTTAGTGACCGTTTGAACGGCACTGAAAAAAGGGACTTAGCACCTGTTTTCACACTTACGACCGTTGCAGCCTCCCCAGGGTGTCACGTGATCAAAATTCAAACGCTTGACGACTGACTCGTATTTAGGACGGTCGCAGTGTCCCAGGGTCTTGTGATCCCGTTTTGGGACCTTCTGACAAGCAGAGCCAATGTAGGGAATCCAGATTCACTTAACAACCGTGTTACTAACTGCAGTGATTCACTTAACAACTGCGGCCAGGAAGGTCGTAAAATGGGGCAAAACTCACTTAACAAATATCTCACTTAGCAACAGAAATGTTGGACTCAATTGTGGCCATATGTCGAGGACTACCTGTAGGACTGTCTGACTCCTTTCTTAGTTCTCCACTCAGAATATGTCTCCCTGCTGCTTCTCCAAAATCAGGTTGAAAGAGAGGGGCATCAAGGCCAGCTTGGTTGAATATATTTAAATTTCAGCTTGGAGCAATTAAGAACCATTTCTTGCCCTTTTTTCTTGCAGCTGCAAGATGGGTGCCCCATCCCTGGAGGTTTTCAAGAAGAGAAGAGACTAGACAGCCTTTATTTAGGTCTCCTGCTCGAGCAGTGGGTTGGACTAGAAGACCTCTAAGGTCCCTTCCAACCCTGTTATTCTATGTTCTTAAATGAAGCTGCGGGTGAGGTAAAGGGGTTGAACTGGCAGTTAGCCCACTGAGAATTACTAAACTCTTTTGGCTCCCTCCCCGAATGGATTTCTGGCAAGAGGAATTAAAGCCAGAACTTTTCAGCAGGCAGTTCCTAATCTTATCAAAAAGTAAAGTCTTGGCAAGGAAGCTACATTTTTCACCTGGTCAACATTAGGGCGACTTATGTTCTGGAGGAACTAAAGAGGAAGAGGACAGAAATACCACTTGAAAACCAAATATTGGCTGCGGGCAGAAATTAAAATGAATCTGGCAAGCGCCCTCTTAAAATGTCCTGGAGACTTTGTCCAACCGTCTTCAGAAAAGATTGCCCGCGAAGCTTTAATTAACAAGGTGTCCCTGTTGTGCCCCCCCTCCCCGTTAAACTTATTTATTATGCTGACCTGCGTATTAAAATCAGTAAACAATTTCCTGTGTTTTTAATAAGAATCTTGAAGGGTATTAGGCCCTTTGGCACTCTCTTGATTTAGTGCGAGGACCTGAAATTATATAAGCTTGGCCAGGAAAGTGGTCCTACAGCCAGCCCTTCTGTTAACCAGATGTTGGATGATGTCAAGAAAGAAAAACAAACAAGCTACAGAAAGAAATGGAGGGGAGGGAGGGAAGGAAGGACCCTGTCTTCAGTTACATAAGTAGCAATCTGTAAAACTCAACCTTTCCGGGGAAAAAAAAAAAAAAGACCCTTTTCGGATATTAATTTTCTGAACCAGAAGCCGTTTCAAACATGGTGTTCTGGGTGAAATTTAGCTTGCTCTGAAGATGGTCCGTGCCTGGGACATGATGAACCATTTTGAGAGCTGAGCTTCCAGAAAACGTAACTGCTGGACTAACTGCAATTATTTCATTTTAGGAGAATAAAAGGTACCGGAACGTATATCTGTTAAAAAAGGACCCGTTTGGGTAAAGCTATTTTGCCTGGTCTCTGGAGTTACTGCTCAGCTTACCCCATATAACCATATAGGCCTCTGCTTATAATTTTGTTGGAAGCCATTGGTCCTACGTTCTTTCTCTTGGAACATAGACTGACGTTGGAAGGGACCTTGGAGGTCACCTAGTCCAACTCCCTGAACAAGCAGGAGAGTCTCTATACCATTTCAGACAAGTGACTGTCCAGTCTCTCCTTGAAAACCTCCAGTGATGGAGCACCCACAACTTCTGGAGGCAAGGCGTCCCACTGGTTGATTGTTCTCACTATTAAGAAATGTCTCCTTAGTTCTAGGTCAGGGCTAGGCAACCTTGGCTCTTTTATGACTCGTGGACTTCAACTCCCAGAATTCCTGAGCCAGCCATGCTGAGGGGAAAGGGAGAGGTTTCCAAGCTGAGCCATGCTGGCTCAGGAATTCTGGGAGTTGAAGTCCACGAGTCATAAAAGAGCCAAGGTTGCCTACCCCTGTTCTAGGTTGTTTCTTAGTTTCCATCCATCAGTTCTTGTCTTGCCTTCTGGTGCTTTGGTAAATAGTTTGTCCCCTTCATCTTTGTGACAGCCCTTCAAATACCCAAACACTGCTATCATCTCACCCCTTAGTCCTCCTAATCCTGACTTGGGTGACTGAGAATCTCCATAGACACATCACCACCCCCTAGTCCTTCTTTTCACTAGACTAGACATGCCCAGTTCTTGCAACCGTTCTTCATAAGTCTTCATCTCCAAGCCCCCCCTGATCATCTTTGTTGCTCTTTTCTGCACTCTTTTCCAAAAGTCTCAACGTCTTTTTTTTTATATATATATATTGTGAGCAAAACTGGATGCGGTTTTTGGTCACCACCACCGCCATGTCCTCCCGCTTACAAGCAGAGTCAGTTAATGAATGCCGTGCCAGCTGGATTCACGGGGGCGCTTTGCAACTCCAGAGCCCTCACCCAAATTTGGTTGGGTTGCAAGTTGAGCAAAAGACAGAAATATGGGGGGTTTTTTTCTGTAAGGGATGTGCGAAGGCCATCCGTAGCTCAGTGGGTGACTCTCGGGAGAATTTGTTACCTAGTCCCTGGCTGGTAATTGAGGCCCAAACCTTTCTATGCTTCAAGGACCTGAGACGTTTTAGTCAACCCATATATATAAATTGACCCAGTACAATTTAATCAGGCAGGGAGCTCTATTGAAGGAGAGGAGGGGGTGGCACAACCTCATACTATTTTCACGGTCATTTTGGAAACTCTAGTTTAAATCTCCAGGACCCTCTTTGGAAAGGCGGAGTCAAGTCTGCCGCCTTCTCTGCCCCCTTTTTGCCGTAGGCTTTACCCCTTCTTTCCCTTCCCCACAAGCACCCATGAAAAAGACAAGGGAGGGGGCAGCATTAGGGAAGGGCCCAAAGCAGTTGGGTGTAACTGCCCTCCTTGACTGCTGCTCAGGACAGAAGCTGGGACCTGTTTGGGCTGTAAACATCCCCCTTCCCCCCTTCCTCCCCTGCAGAGGGGAAGAGGGCAGCCGAAGCTTTGTGGCTTGTTGGTATCTTTGTGCTGGGAGGAAGAAAGAGGGGAGACACACCATTAAACCCAGCTGTAAATCACCCCTCTGTCTCTAGTGCCTCTGGAGAGAGAAAAAAGCAAAAAAAAAAAAAAAGCGGGGAGGGGCCTTCATCCTGGGTGGGAGAAGAATAGGTCATTAACTTTCATTTACACCCCCCCCCAAAAAAGGGCTGCTTCAAGGAGAGAGAGAAGGAAGCCAAAGTAGGACACGGAATGAATGGGGACTGGCTGATTTTGCCCTGACCCAGAAGCATTCAAGGGAAAGGAATGCACGCTGGCAAAGGAGGGTTAGTTAGTTGGTTTGCCTGCGCTCTGAACTGAGATGACACATTGGAAAGCCGTTTGGTTTATAAAAAAAAGAAAAAAGTTCTTACAAATGAAAATCTGCACAGTGGAAGGAAGTTGAGAGCAGGGGTTTAGAGAGGGGTCTGGATCGTTTCGGGGGAGTTAATTTTCGGCATCCTTCCCTCGACCTGCTGTTCTCCAGATGCCTCCTCGCCTTTCAACTCCTCTCCACTTCCCAACCGAGAAAACTAATCGTTGGCCATGTTGGCTTATGGGAAGCTAAAAGCCGGCGCAGCTGGCGGAGCCCCAGTTCGGAGGAGAGTGGAGTTGATCAGGTGCCTTCTTGGGTGTCTGAACGCGAGCTTCCCTAATTTTAAATGGCGGTGAGAATTGATTTCCAGCAGGGTGGCGTCTTTGAGCGAATCTCCTCTGGGAAACGAAAGCAGGCGTCCATCCGAAGAGACTTTTAAGGTTCAAAAAGCCGATGCTATGGGCTCACCGTGATTTATGGTGCAAAATGGCCCCAGGTGAATTGCTTTTGCAGGAAGAGCGGATCGTATTAGGGTTAACTTTTCGGACTCTTTACGTGACTAAAAGACCGGCCTATCTTTGGGGGCTGAGCTGTGTTTATCTGGGCCGCGCTTTGTGTCAGTTGAAACAATGCAGCTTTGGGAGGGTTAGCAAGTCAATAAATAACCAACAAATTAGCAACCCTCTTAGTAAACCTGCTCATCTAGCTTTATAGATCATTTGGCTCGTCTTCGTCAAGGTGGGCTTCCCCACTTACGAGCCGCGCGCAAACTTAAAACCTTCCCACTGTCTCCGGAAAGAGGGGGGGGAGACTCTCCCCCTCCACATGTGGCTGCCGTTCAACTTCACAACGTTCCCCCCCCCCCAACCAGGGATGGATGAGGCTGGTGATTGTAATCCAGGGCTGTTTGCAAGGAGTCCAGTATCTTCCTTGTGTAGCTCCTGGGAAGGGCTTCAGGGGAAGCCGCTACCGAGGACACAAAAGATGGGGGTGCTTTGATTGCAAGCTCAAGGTGGAGACGCCTTTCCATTTTTGGCCAGCCCTATCTCAGCTATTGCTTTGGGGTGCTTAGATGAGAATGGGAGGCTGGATGGGGAGCCAGAGCAAGGTCCTCGTTTTTATGGTGGGAAGGTCAAACGGTCAGCAGAGATGATAGGAGGGTTGCAGTGGAGCAGGAGGAGGAGGAGGAGGAGGAGGCCAGACCATCTGGCCGTTGTAAAAGTGGCAATCCACATTTTAAAGAGCAGGAATGGTGAGGAGAGCACTCCAGACACTGGGCTTTCCCCCCCCCTCTCTCTCCCCCCTGGCTGGGATGTCTTATAATGGGGGGGCGGTCAAAAGTTCACCCTGTCCAGCTAAATCCTTCCATTTTTTTTTTTATTTTTTTTTGTAAACCCCTCTCCAAAAGCAAACAAACAAACAAAAAAAAGGAGATCTGATTTGGATCCATGTGTCTGCGGGGTGGGAGGCGGCAGAATTCAAAACCAGTCTGATTTCACTCCCCTCCTTTGACTCGCTTTTCCTTCACACATGAGTGGAAGCCAGAGGCAGGAAAAGGTCTGGCGGTTCAAAAACCTGGGAGAACAAAGCTCTGTTTATACAATCACACCCATTCAGGCACACCGACACCCCTGAACGTTTGAAATCAGGGCTCCCGTTGGCCACAGTTGCCAACTCATCCTTTTATTAAAAAATAACCAGTTAGCAAGTTCAATGTTGTTGTTTTTTTCCCCCCTACCAGCTCTGTGCACAACTGCTAATGGAGAACAAGGCAGTCCGGCTCTTGACAATGTGTCTGGGGGCCCTGCCCTCTCCAAATAAATTCCAGAAATCGGCTTCCCTGGGAAAACTCTGGAAAGTGCCCGTCCTTGCAAATGTTTAGCTTTTTTCCCTTCAGCTTGGTAATTTGATTTTTCATTAAAGGAAACTTTATCAAAGGAATATCAGGTTTTGTCAGGAATTGCATTGCTATTCTGTAGTGAAAAAAGGGGGGTGTTTGCAACAGTGGGGGACATAAATCTGGAGATTTATCTGCTTTATTTCCACAGCCCCCAGCAGCCTCAGTCAAGATAGCCAGTGATGTGGGATGCAGGGAGTTCCACAATCCGTATTTTTCAGTAAGCAACCCAGAGTTTGGATCTCCCTGAAAACCCCTTTGTCGCATTTTCTTGTCTAAATCCCTTCCCATAGCTGGCTGTTTGTAACAGTGGCCACTGCGTTTCTTTGACGAAACGTCAGATCAGGGTTGAGAAGATCAGTCACAAGCAGCATGGAGTTTTCAAAAATCCAGATTTGATGCAAAAACAAATAAATAAATCCCCCTGCAGAACCTGGCAAGGATAAACTCTTTCTTCCCAGCGAATCAAAAGTTTTTGCAAATCAAAGTCAGTCAACAATCTCTATTTTCTGTGCTTGGAGCCCATTGGTTTATTATTAACTGTTTGTCGCAGAATCAGCCACATGTTCAGACTGGGTTTGGCACTTTTATGCAGTTGTGGAGTATTACTGTTTATTGTTATTAATGATAAATCGTTATTAATGATTACAGATAGTCCAACAATTCATTTAGTGATCAAAGTTACAACGGCGCTGGAAAAAGCGACTTATGAACGATTGTCACACTTATGACCGTTGCGACATCGCCACGCTCACGTGATCAAAATTCGGACACTGGGCAACTGACTCATATTTATGACGATTGCAGTGTCCCGTGATCCCCTTTTGCGACCTTCCGACAAGCTGGATTCACTTTACAACCATGTGACTAACTTAATAACTGGAGCAGTCCACTTAACAACTATGGCCAGAAAGGTCATAAAATGAGGCAAAACTCACTTAACAACCGTTTTGCTTAGCAACAGAAGCTTGGCTCCATTGTAGTCCAAAGTAGAGGACCACCCGTATTTATATAAATAGCCCTTTTATTCTCCAGCTATGTTGGCTATACAACAGCCGCTGTTCCTAGATAGTATTCCCAGGCTGGCTGGGAATCCTGGGAACTGTAGTCTCAGCCCTCTGAAATCAAAACCAAATAAATGATGTGCATAGTTTCCCTAAGACTGCCTAGAGCCAACCCAGCCTCAGTCCATTGGCGGCACAAAGGTGGGCAACCATTTCTGTTTGCAGAGGCAGGTTTTACAGTGTGTCTTTTCTGGAATGCACAGCTGCACATCTGGACTTCATTATTGCAAGCCTCCCTCACCATTGCCTAGAGAGCCACCTTGGATTTGCATCCTGAAATGTTTGCAATACACACAAAGTCCCGTTGCCAGGCAATCTTTATTAAAAGAGACTGTTTATGCTTTGTGCCTTATAAAGAGTCTCTTGGAAGGCCAAGCTGAAGACGGGACGAGTCTCCAGTCTCTAAGAATGGAGTTGGAAGCAGCAGCAGATAACCCGTTGCGCTCGACTTTAAATTAATCTTTCCAGCACCACACCTTTTTCGCGATTTCAGTCCTTTTGCAAGGAAAGGACTGGAAAGGGTTGAGGACATGCCTTAAATTTCACACAAAAAGGGGCTTTAAAAATATGTCCCGTTGCCCTGCTTCCTTGCCACCCTTTGTCTTCTTTTGAATCTTTGCGCAAATTGCCTGGAGAGACTTTTTTTTATTTGGCAGAATCAAAATCCTTTTTGCTAAAGCAAAGACAAACCTGTATCTTTTGCTGCAGTTGTTTTTGTTTTTTTTTAAAGGAAAAAAAAAAAAATCGCAAATACGGGCAGTCCTCAACTTACGACCACAGTTGAGCCCAAAATTTCTGTTGTTAAGCGAGACGGTTGTTAAAGTGAGTTGCCCCGTTTTACGACCTACCTTGCCATAGTTGTTAAGTGAATCGCTGCAGTTGCAAAGTTAGCAACACGGTCGTTAAGCGAGTCTGGCTTTCCCATTGACTTTGCTTGTCGGAAGGTGGCAAAAGGAGATCACGTGACCTCGGGACACAGCCACCGTCATAAGTATGAGTCAGTTGTCAAGCGTTTTTGAATTTTGGTCATGTGATCACGGGGATGCTACAACGGTCGTAAGTGCGAAAAAGGGCCGTAGGTCACTTTTTTCAGGGCCGTTGTAACTTTGAATGGTCACTAAACAAACCGTTATAACTTGAGGACTATCTGTAAATGTGACTGGCTTTAAATAAGAGGGAAGTAAACTGCTGAAGTTTTCTTTCCTGTGGTTCTGAATTAAGCGGCAGAAACTTAAGACAGATTTCATTCAAAGTTAGACACTCCGGGACCTAGAGGATTACAAATTTCTGATTTTTCCCCCCTTTTTCTTTTTGCAAAAGAACCGATAAGAACAATTCTACAATAATCTCAGTCTGGTTTCCCTACCCCCATCACGAGAGAGCACCGGGGGTGGAAACCTGCTTGTTCCTAGCAGTGGGGCCTATAACTTTGGTTCGTTTTTAAAATATAAATGATTGCATCAACTCTGGAAATGGATAGTTTTATTTTGTCTACTGCTATTTATTCCACTAACTGATCCCCCACCTTCCCCCCCCCCAACGGGCTAAGATACCTGACTTTAGGCACGTTTTCCAAGCTGACATTTTAATCCTGTTAATCTTTAGCAGCACAAAAGGTAGTCCAGGTACAAGCGGGGGGGGGGGGGGGAGAGAAAAAGGGTGTGTATTGCAGTTCAACATCCACACCAGGCTTTCCAGATGTGTTGGATTCAGAGCTCAGGCCTCAACTGGAGGAATCAGGAGGAATCCAATCCAAAGGACCAGGCAGATTTTCCAGGCTTTTTTTTTTGATGTGAGTAGACAGCAAGTGATTTTTACTGTAGAGGAAAACAAACACTTTCTGTGAAAGGATCTTTTTTCGGCTTCTGCCCCTAGCATTGCCAAGCAGGCCTTTCCATTCCTGCTGTGGCTAGGACATTTTTGCACACTTCCAGCTGGTGAGGATTTTAGCGCAAGCAGGTAGAAAGGCAGCTGTGACGCTCCCACCCCAAGAGGAAAAAAAAAAAAAAAAAACCCCACGCAAGCTTCCCCTGTGAAACGTGCCTTTATTTCCCTTCTTTCCGGCGCCTTTGGATCCTGGTTCCCTTCCCGCTGGCTGGCGTTTTTTGGAGAAGCCACCTTTCCAGGCTGGCGGCCCAAAGTCGAAGCGGGCATGTTTTTATTCCCCTCCCGCCTTCTCTTTTTTAAGCAGGGCACTTTCCCCACCCTGCCTCAGAAAACTGAGCAAAGCAGGAAAAGGAAGAGAGGGCTGGCTGGCTCTCTTTGCATTGTGTCAGTCACAACTGTCTGCCGGAAACCACAGAAACCCCTGCCTTAATCTCTCCATTTAGACCTCCAGTCACAACATGGGCCTCCTCGAGAGCTTCCCCCCCGTCCGACGGTTTCCTTCCGTCTTTGCCGACGGCCACTTTCCTTTCTGGTTGGTTGCCCCCCCCCCCCACCCCTCGCGTGCTTGGCCGGAGGAGTCGGGACTGGAGAACCTTGGCAAAAGTCCTTTGCTTGCAGAAGGAGGAAGAGGTCCTTTCAGGTCACGGCAGAAGAAGTACATTAGCATGGGCTTGGCTAGGCGGGGGAAACATGAAGGCATCAAGCCCATGTTGGCATCGGGCCTCCTGGCCTCCGTTTAATGAGAAACTCCCTTCTGCGGTTTTGCTTCTCAGGGTAACTTGTGGGAAACGTTTCCTCCAGGTTCCAACTGCCCCGGCTTTTCGTTTTGTTTTGTTTGCTCCAGGTGTGCGCTCTTGCTTCTCCAGACACCAGGTGAGCCCAGGTGGGGAAGGAGTGTGGGCTTCCAGGTGTGCCTATCTTTGGCCCCCCTCCCAGAAGAGGGCACGGCTGGGCAGAGAGTCTGGGTGTGGCCCTGACTGAGAGCGAGAACACCTGAACAATGAAAGTCTCCAGCCTGTGGTTACATAGCCTAGATGCAAGCCAGGATGAAGCAAGGGGACGCATTTGGGCAACGTCTCTGCTGCTGGGGTTGTCAGCTCTCCGACGTTTTAGCAGGGCAAAAGGCACCCCAAAGGAGCAGGGGGTCTCCAACCTTGCTACTTTTACGACTTGTGGACTTCAACTCCCAGAATTCCTCAGCCATCATGGAAGTTGGAAGTCCACAAATCTTAAAGTTGCCAATTTGGAGACCTCCTGTCAAAGAGGGATGGTGGAGAGACTGTCCTCGAACCCCAAAATTCTTTTTTTTTTTTTAAAGGAAAAAAAGCCTCTAAGAGAGTGTGAATTGATTGATACCTTACCGTTGAGTGTCTTGGCACAGCTCTTAACCTCCATGGTGACTCTTGATTTGTGGAGAGGCTCTTGAACAAAATTGTTATTATTTAATGATTTGTGGCACATAATAAGGAGCTTTCCAGAGTACTAATGGATGGGTCCCTGCCCCCTCCCCCACTTCCCAATTGGGTACAATCTAGAGTTTCACACAAAGGAGACAACACCATTGGATAAGGTGAGAATGAAACATACAGAGTGGAATAAATGGGTTTGGGATGTTCCTAATCATTGCTCTCTTACATGCATAAGAGGAAAAAGAATAGCTGGCATCTCCTAGAGATTACCAGTGGCCCTCTAGGTGCACTAGGTGCCAACCTTTATAGCATACAAACACACACACACACACACACACACACACACCTTTCATGTTCATGCGTCCTTCCCAACTCTGTTCCTTCCATTCATTTTAAGACCTAGACATTCATAAAGTCCTGTCCTCAAAAAGGACATTGGGGTAGAGATGCCAGGAGAACAGGCTAGGACCGATGACCTCTCTGAACCTGGATCCAGGGATCCAAGGAAAGCATTTGACATATCCCACCTCCTCCAAACCATCCCCCCTTCCCCACATGACAAAAACCAAACAGCTTTCAAGACTTCCAGTATAATTCTACAAATGCTTTATTTTATTTTTTTGAGCATGTTCCTCCCCCCCCTCCTACATACTCAGCAGTGCATCTGGCAACGAGTCTCACCAGCAGATTGCAATGGACTAGAGAGCAGAATGAAGCCTCTGTGGATTGCAATTCCCAGAATTCTGGCTGGGGAATTCTGGGAGTTGTAATCCACGCGGCGTAAAAAAAAGTTGCTGAGATTGGGAAACACCAAAAGGGAGACCTAAAAGAGGCAGATGAGAATTTCCTTGGGGCGAGAGGGTGCAGTTTCTGTTCATTTCACCCAACATCTCCATCTGTTGCCTCGTCTGCTTCTGTAAGGGCTGTGCAGGTTTTCTCTTCTTTCCAAACAGCCCGATAACTTGAACAGCCCCAGCAGCAGTAAGAGGCTCAAGCTCTTTAATGGCTCAAGCAAGGACATTTCCTGGAAAGAGGCAGTCCGAGAAGCCGTGTCAGGACCTTCCCACGTGGTTGGGGCCTGAGAGACAGCTTTTGACCCGGGGAGGAATGTCAAAGTCACTCGTGATGCCAGTATTTGTTTTGCTGGGGGCGGGAGGGATGCTTTTATGATTGTATGGATTTTTTATGGGCAAGACAGTCGCCAGGAGTCTGTATGACGTCTGCAGTATAGAGATATTGCAAAGAATTAAGGGAGTTATGATGCAAGTGGCCCTCTTTCTATGGCCAAGCTGGATTGCATTGGCTTCTGGGCAACTTAGTGATCTACTCAGGAGTAACAGACTGCCAAGGAGCATTTCTCTGCTTCTCGGCCTGCTCTCCAAGGCTTGGAAGATACACTTGCACAAATTGGAATCCTAACCTGGACTTGTTGGGTTGTTCTTCAAGTCCTGTTGGCTTCTAGGCTCCGAGATCTCCCTTTGGAAGCATGGAAAATGGGTCCTTTTCACCCTCTAGTACTAGAGTGGCTCCTGTTTTGATGCATCACAATGATGGGGCTCCAGAGAATGCATAAAATTGAAGAACAATAATCTGGTGTAAGCCTCAAAAGAATTAAACGAATCCCACTTTGGTTCACACGCTTTTACAGGCTGATAACGTACAGATTTCTCTATTTGTGCATCCTTTGGCACGTCAGAAAACCACCAGTTCTGTAACCACCTGGATGACCACCAGAGGGCAGCGAAGAGTAAAGAATACACCATCTCTTGGCTGCCCTCTAGCCCCGTTGCCCTTATTAGCTATGGTGAATCCCTTGTGTTTAAAAGAATTTATATATAAATAACTCCATATAGTTTAAAGTTGCTGAGATTGAGGAACACTGAAATATTTGTATATTTACATATGTGCAGGTGTATGTGTGTGTATGTATGCATATATGCATTTGGCCATTTTCATTTGCATTTATGTATGACATGTACTGTAGGTGAGAAATTGTTGCCCAAAGTTTTGCAGATTTCCATTCATTTGGGGCCATTTCCCCAAAGCACCCCTCCTCCCAGGTGTGAGACGGAATTAAGGTTGGGTCTTAAGGCATCTTGTTCCTTTCCCTCAACCCTGAAGCACTTCTAAAGCCACTTGAGCTTTTGGTTGCTGATGACCAATGAATTCTACTTGGGGGGGCGCCCTATTTATATTCAGCCCTATTTATATTCAAAGTTATGCGGCTCCATCTGAACCATCTAGCTGAAGACTGTGCTAATGGTTCTTCTTGGACCTTCCTGCACTCCATCCCCCACCCCGCCCCACCCCACCTCCCCAGGTACACAAAACTCAGCTGGTGACTTACCTGGTAGGAATTTTGCCTGGGCTAGTTTCCAAGAGAACAGGCCTACGGGTCCTATATGATCTGTAGAACACCTCAAACCATGCAACTCCCTGCTTAATACACATAATTAAAAGGCCTTGACAGCCAGGGGACTGGGTGATTTCCTCTCCCTTGTCTTTATTGTGGCGGGTTTGTTTGTTGTTAATAAAATCTTGAAAGGAGCAGGCAATCCTTTGCTGACTAAAGGTGCTGTCTCAGAGAGCCACGAACAGAACAAAGTTCACCAGCCTGTTTTTTTTTTTTTTTGTTGCTTTCAGAGAAGTCTGGCGTTATCTCGCTTGGCTAACAACAGGCAAACATGGGATTCCCCAAGGCCAGCCTGGTTTCCAAGTGTGATAGTGACGCTCTTTCTCTTTTCAGCAGCGTAGTAGAATTTTTTAAAAAAAGGTTCAAGGGGAATGCAACCAGGGATGATTAAAAATAGGTCAGGATGGTGTGGCCAAAATGGAAAGGGTCTATTCGAGGCTAAAGATACGAAACTGGGTATAATGAAGAGAAGGACCAGGGCTGACGTGATAGCAGTCTTCCAGTACTTGAGTGGCTGTGACAGAGAAGAGGGGGTCCACCTGTTCTCCAAAGCACACGAGGGCAGGACAAGGAGTAATGGGTTTGGAAGGACATTAAGAGTTCCAATCTAGACTAAAGCAGAAATTTCCTGACCTGAGAGCAATCAGCCAGTGGAACGGTTTGCCTCCAGAAGTTGTGGGTGCTCCATCACTGGAGGTTTTTAAGAAGAGATTGGGTAGCCATTTGTCTGAAACGGTATAGGCCGGGTCTCCTGCTGGAGCAGGGGGTTGGACTAGAAGACCTCCAAGGTCCCTTCCAACTCTGTGATTCTGTTCTTCTGTATGTAACAACGAAACACACCTCGACGAGCATTTACCTTCTTAATCTGCTTTCGATGCAGAAGTCCCAGCGCCTGGTTGTCATTGATAATCTTTTCCTGAGGATTTGGTGCCACCTTTTTTTTCAAAGGCAGCTCAGTGAGAGAGCACTACTTAATGGGCTTGCCCCCCAGTTGGGCATCTGGTGGTGGGCCACTAGTGAGAACAGATTGCTGAGCTGGGTAGGCCTTTGTTCTGATCCAGCAGGATCCTTGCTTCTAGGGTCCTAGGGTTCAGGGAATGTGATCCGTTCCAAACATGTGAATTGTGGCGCCCAAACTCTCAGGTGCTACTTCCGGCTCCTAGTTTGAACGGGTGTGAGCGAGCTTCGGCTGTCTTAATTAGTGGAGAGACTTTCTCCCCCTGCCTCCATAAAATCCCAGCATCGGTTTTGCCAAGAGGGAAGGAAAAAAAAAACTCCCTCCAAACTAAACACTCCCTTAGGTTTGTAGTCCTCATGGTGCAGGCTAAAGTCCGACAAACTGTCATTCAGATCAGCATTATCACAGTGTCCGATCCTGCGCAGCCCTTAGGATAAGAAAAAAGTGCTGTCCAAAGCCTCCAGTTGGTTTGCTCATAGGCTGGGTGTCCTCTTTGCCTCTCGTGATCGACAGCCAGGCGCAAGAACCATATTTCTCTGGCTGAGAGTAGAAAAAGCCGAAAGCCGTCAAGCTGGCGTTTCGGTTTGACAAGCCCAAATCAAGATCTCAAAATGACAGCAAGTCCTTCGCCTCCCCAAAGGATTTTTCCTCTCGTCTTCATGGGCAAAATCCCCCCCCCTCTCAAAATGCTGATTTTCCCCTCCCTCTCTCTTATTTTTTTTTTTTTAAACCCAGAGCCCCTGAAAGAAGCCTTTTCAATACCCAACGAAGCACCCCTTCCTTGATGCATGGCCCAGAAACATCAAAAGTCTGAAGGGGGGGTGGGTGGGAGGTGACAGAAGCGGCCCCCAACGCCTGTTTGAACGCCGGGAGTTTCCCATCCATTCGCCAGGCGTCCCCCTTTCACGCCGAGCCTCCCCCTTTGCCCATCAGATGCTCTTGTCCAGCTTCTGCCATTGTAAGATGATCCCCCCCCCCAAAGTTCAGGAGGTCACAGCCTTTGCATCCCCCCCCTTCTACTTTTATGGCTTTCTGTGGGTTTTTTTTTTTTCCCCCCCCAGATCTCGCATTTCATTATCATCCTCCAGACGGGTCAGAGATGGGCCCTGTGATTTCTCTCTCTCTCTCTGTCTCTGTCTCTGTCTCTCTCTCTCTCTCTCTCTTTACCACCCTCTCTCGTACGGTTAAATAGCTCTCGGCCTTTGACATGTTTGTTGGTTACTTAAGCAAGAGTGCGGCTTGTTTGCCCAAGTGCTTCAGAACTGAGACGATAGGAAAGAAGGAAAAGGAGAGAGAGAGAGAGAGAGAGAGAGAGAGAGAGAGAGAGAGAAAATAGAGGGTTACAGTCTCCTGAAACCCATTGTTCAGGGATTTTAAGCCTCCCTTTTCTTAAAAGGAGAAAGAGCGGATGAGAAGGGGACAAGGAGCTCCCGTCCTCCCCCAAAAAAACTTCCAAACAGAATGGAAACCAAATCTTCTGTCCCAATAATTTGCAAATTTTTCTAACGCAGCCGCCTTGTCGTTAAGCTTGGTTCCCTTTGCAGCGTGGAGGTGTCTTTATTTTATTTAATATGTGGCTTCAGATCTTTGGAATGGGCAATGTAGAAATTATTCTCAAGGAAGAAGTGTTAACTTCTCAAAAGCTGAATAACGTTAAAACACTGGCATGCTTCAGTAGCATCAACTCTGGCCCTCTTAGCTTCCAAGCCCCAAGCCTGATTTTTCAATTACTTTTTAATTTCAAAAGGGAAGGAAAAGCAAGAACATCCTGCCTCGTGGGGAAAAAAAAAAAATTATTGCAAAAAGGACTTGGGGTTTGTGCCGAGTATTTTTGCATCTCGCCCATCCAATGGACTGAAGCCATTTGATGTCCCGGTTTTTTTTTTTTTTTTTTAAGTATTAAAAGAGAGTAGGCAGTATGGAGGCTGGCCAAAGCAATCGTGAGAAACTGAGGTAACTAGGGTTGAAATAAACTGCAATAGCAGGAGTTTCTAAGAACTCGTTGTTGCTTAATTAATTCCTGGGAATTCCTCACATTTGCCTGGGATTTGGCCACCTTCTGTGGGTCTAAAATTGCTGTAACATGGGCTACGTTTTTAAAACGATGTCCTTGAGAGAACCCAAGTAACTCATTTTTTTTTCCTTTCTCTTCTTTCTTTTTTTGGCTCCATCTGATGTTTTCCCTCTCTTTGGACTGCTGGATCTCACGCAGGTAAGTGTCATTATATTACTTTCTAAGCCTGCACTGTGTTTATTTGACTCCTGTCTTTCCTGATCAGCATCTTTTCGTTTTTCCATTGGCTAATGCCTTTTGGCAGGTTGCAATCTCATTGGTCCCTACCAGTGCTTATCCTGGTGGGTGCCATCGACTTGCTCGTTACTAAAAACCATCCCTGTGTTTTTTTGTGACAGTTAATCTGAGCAATTCGGCTCAAAATTGGACAGTCCTGATGAATAAATTGGGATTCAAGTCATCGAATTGCCAATTTCTGTTTGTAAACTGACACGGCTGATATTTGCCAGATCATGGAAAGCAAAGCGTATTATTGCATATGTATCTGCGAGTATATCTAATGTTAGTCATTCTTTTATACGCAGCCACAGTGGATGGTACCCTAGTTTTAGCATCATTTGCATAATGTGCGTTTTCCCTGGCTTCACAGTGATAAAACATACGTCGTGTGGTCCAAGCAGCCATTTTTAGTCATATAATTTTAAAATATTTATTCATTTGGTTTTGTGAACCCCGCAAGGCCAAACCACTTTGACAAAATCACTGCCCTGGAGAATAAAAAAAAACAAAACACAAATTGTCTGGATTGTCATCACCAATGTGTGCACTTTGGCAAAAAAAAAAAAAGAGTTAGATTTCCTTTAATGACTAGAGACTAGTCTGCAGTTCACACATGAGGTGTTTGTAGTGCTGGTGAAGACGCGGTGCCCTTAACGATTGGAGTTCCTGAACTTAATGGTGTCTGCAAGGAAGGTGTAACTGGCTAAAATAATTTGGGGCTGCATTCCCATGCCAGATATGCACCCACACCTGGCCTAGGCATTTGCTTACCCTTGTGAACGTGAGCACAATTGTGCAGGCTGAAGCCTGCAGAGGTCTCAGGGTTTTTGAAAAGGCAGGTTAGCCAAAGACGGTCCTATCATGGCGTATGTGGGGGACTTTAGTGGACGAAATGAAGAGGATGGTCTGATGGAAAACAATCAGAGAAGGGAGGAAGGAAGCTTCAGTGGCTTAAGGGTCAGAGGAAGAAACGTAGGAAGGACTCACTGTAGTGGATCAGCTGGCTAAAATGGAGCTTGAAAATGTTGTCAGTGTCGTCTCACAATACAGCAGAATTAGTTCATCTCGTCGTGTTTCCTGTCTGGGTTGCCTGGGAGGGCCGACACATTCTTAGCAAGTTGGGTTTGTCAGCCATTCCTCCATTTACCATTTCAGAAATGGTAGTTTTTCAACTGCGCTGCACATGTGCCTTGGGGGAAGGGGATGTGCCAAGCTAACAAGGGAGTGCAATGTCTAGTGTGCATTGAGTGAGAGCGTGTCATTTGCCACCAAATCCCACTTGAGTGGTAGAAAGAGAATTATAAATATAATCGTGATTTGAAATTGAAACCTATACAAATGCCAGAGTTATTTGAGCTAACCAAGAAGACGCCTGTTTGGACAATGTGACTTGATGGGCTGCCTTCAGCCATTGTGGTCTAGTCCAGCTTTCTTCTAGGGCAGGGGTCCCCAACCCCTGGTCCGTGGACCAGTACCGGGCTGTAGCATGCCAGCAACTGGTCCGCACAAACAAGCAAAGTCCCATCCATGGGATGCAGGCAGCACACAAAACCACGCACCCCCCCCACCCCAGTCCGTGGAAAAACCTTTCTCCATGGAACCGGTCCCTAGTGCCCAAAAGGTTTTAGGGTCTCCAAACTTGGCAACTTTAAGACTTGTGGACTTCAGCTTCCAGAATTCTGCAGCCAGCCAGCTATGCACCATGCTGGCTGAGGAATTCTGGGAGTTGAAGTCCACAAGTCTTAAAGTTGCCAAGTTTCGGGAGCCCTGTTCTAGATCGGTCTTTCTCAACCTTTGTAACTTTAGGATGTCCGGACTGTTAACTTCTCAGCCAGCATAGGAAGTCCCCATCAGTTTTGGGAGTTCGGCTTGTCGGAAGGTCACAAAAGGGGATCACATGACCCTGGGACAGTGCAACCGTCATAAATAGGACTCAGTTGCCAGCCGTCTGAATTTTGATCAGGTCACCATGGCGATGCTGCAACGGTCATAAGTGTGAAAAAACATTCATAAGTCCCTTTTTCAGTGCCGTTGGGACTTTGAACACACACTAATGAACTGTTGTAAGAGGAGGACTCGTAAGCAGGCAGGCTGAGTTTTGAATATCTGATAAAACCCTGAAAAAGCCCCCTAATTTAACAGTAGCCTGGTGTCACACAGTAGGCAATTACAGCTGCTGGGTTGTTAAGTAATGGGGTTAAGTGTGTTGCAGATTAAACCGAGGTCCTTTTTCTCATAACGTATCACAGCTTAACAGTGGAAACTGCCCAGATTTGTAAATGGGGAGATAAACTTTTGTAATTTATCCCTGCGTGATTCTATTTTTGGATACTCTCTCCCTGAGCTTACAGTACAGTTGTACTGTCAGGCAATGCGCCGCTCGGATCCCACATGGTTCCCTGGGGACCTGGGAACACGGCAGTGAGACTGTGAAGCCTGCAACGTGCACATCGGGGTTAAAGACAAAGCGCTGGGATCTCAAGGGAGAGAGCTTTCCATGGGGGGAGACGCGTTTTGTGGTCTTTTAGCGAGATCATCTCTGCCAGCAGTGCCAGCCTTTTGCAGCTCGTTTTGGTCTTCCAAGCCAGGATGGGAAAAAGCAGCTACAAAACCCATTCTTTGCCTCCAAAAGGCCCCGGATTAGCTGGTGCTGTGCTGCCTCCAGGCATGTTGGAGCAACACCCTTCCCCACCACCCCTGTCTCTGAGGAAAAAGCAATTGAAAGCCCCCCACCCAGCCAAAAACAAGACAGCGGGAAGCTTGTTCCGCAAAGTGGCACAAAACGGACACTTTGACCCGGTGATTTTGGCAGGTCAAGGCACGCTGGGTCCAGGAGGGTTGCAGAGATGGGGAGCCTGAAAAAAAACTCCCAGATGTAGTTTAATTCCACCTTCCACATTCCTTCACCCTCTGGCTAACCTACCTGGGGGCCGGTGGGAGTTGCCTTGACCTGCCCCAAATCACTGGGGTCAAAGTGTGCATTATGTGCCACCTTGCAAACCCAGCTTCCTGCCGCCTGTGGGATACTTGGAGAAGAAGGACCTCGTTTTAATCTGCAGCATACTGTGTTTTCACACACTTAAAACCCCTTTATTTAAAAACCCAGCAGCTGAACTACAACTCCCAGCAGCCCCCAGATAAACTTAGCCAGAGGTGAAGGAATGTGGAAGATGGCATTAAACTACATCCGGGAGGTTGGTTTCAGGCTCCCCATCTCTACAACATCCATACAAATGGTGTGGTTTACAACCCCTACAAGCCTTTACATACCACGTTCTATAAGATTTGCAGACGAAAATATCTAAATGGAATCTATGATACGCTAGATGGGAAATCGGAAAAAGAAAAAGCAGTTTCTTTTTGTAAAACTAGGTCCAGAATTGATCGGGCGTAGGAAATCCTCGGCAGGGTTGAACCCACGGCTTCAGATGTGGTCAAAGTCTTCCTCTTGGGATTTGGTGGGTGGGAGAGAGAGATGAGAATTTTACAGATGGTTAAATAAAATGTGGAGCTTGTCTTCAGCAGAGCAGCGTGCGTCTCTTGTGTGTGTGAATAAAGAAATGGTTGAAGAAAGAGGTTCTGCAAAATCTTATTAAAAGTCACAGATGGGATTGCATTTTATAGTTCCTCTGAGTGTAAAATCTCAAGTTAGGGCAGCAAACCTGAGCACCATGAATCAGACACAATGCCACAATGGCCCACACTGGAAGAGGAGACTAAATTTTCCTGTATTTGCTTTCTGGGTGCAGGAGTTGTGTGTCTTTAAAATCTAAAGAAAAGAAAAAAAAAGAGAGAGAGAGAGAGAGAGAGAGAGAGAAAAGAAATAAATTGGCTGTTGAAATCCTTGAAAAACAATCGAATATTTCTAAGTGGCACGAAGTAATTAAGTGGCAATAAACAATTAAGCTGAGTTCACGTTTGAAGTAGAAAGTGTGTTTGACTTAATTTAGCAAAATGTGCCTTTTTGGAACATTTACACCAGCCGAGCGGTGAAACAATACCGCTTGAAGCAGTTCTTGAAACTTCTTTGGCAAGACCACTTGAATATTTTCCGGAGGGTTTAGAGGCCCACTTGATCAACAATCGCTCTTTTGCAAATCAAAACACTTTTCAGTGGCTTTTTCTGGGATCAACATTAACACCTGTACCGTATAACGGAAAAAAGAACACTCAAGCTATTAAAAAGAGCCCTATTTGTGAACAGTTTTTCCCCCCCTGAAAATATAACTGCCTTGGCCAGCTTTGAAAATAACCCCAATTCTTATTCCAGAATTGTATCTGTCCGGTCATTATCGAGATCCAATTGAAATGACTTGTCTGCCAAATTCCCTGCATGACTTTGAGCCAGTCACATTTTCCCAGCCATGCCTACCTCGCAGGGTTATTTGGGGGGGGGGGGGAAAGGGAGCACTGTGTATGCCCCGGTGAGCTCCTGAACAAAACACCGGGTTGAAAATCAAACCAATCAAACAAAACAAAACAAAACAAAATCTGTGGATTGAAATCATCATTTACCATGAACTTTGTCAGGGGGAGGAAGAAAAAACAACAACCACAGATCAATTTTCGCAGATAGACTCTTTGTGCAGAAGAAAATGGTTTATGTCCACTAAAAAAAGAATTAGGAAGTCGGGGAAATTGCCAGCTAGAGCTGAGGAAGTGACGTGAAGCCAAATGTAGAAAAACTGAACAGCCTGCTCCATTGCAATAGCTTATATATTCTCTGAACGATGGCACTAAATTCTCTCTTTTGTACAGGGGAAAAACCGTGCACGCAGCCTGTCTGGAGCTAAAAGAAAGGTACAAAATGCGTGTGTGGTTTAAGCTTAACTTGGGAAACCCCGATGAGGCTGCTGGAATCCCCAGCCTGTACGTTACTTTAGGGTTCCCTGTGCAGCGAGAAGCCAGAAAATTGGATTAATGGAATAATCCATGCTTAAGCAAACCATGGATAAGGACAGAGATTGAAGCAGTCTAAAAACGTCACAAACACATCGGAAATCAAAACGCAGCCTTTGTGTTGAAGGGGGGGGGAGCAGGAGGTTATCGGAGATTGGATTTAAGAACATTTGCGAGATGCTTTTTAAAAAGGATTTGCGCCCTGTTCCATATCGCCCAATAAGATGGTCGGCAATATTTTTCTGCAGGCTAAAATATTCCAGGTAGGTAGAAGCAGAATTAAGTATATGATAGTGAGATCTGCCAAGGTAAGCAAAGGTAACCTTGAAGGGAATTTTTGCACATGTAAGAATTGGGCAGTTGCCAGTTGTTTTTTAATTCTTCTTTTCCTGAGCACCTCTAAAACTTTCTGCTGGGGCTGAACCACCCCCCCAAGCCCCTTCTTCTTCTTCTTCTTCTTCTTCTTCTTCTTCTTCTTCTTCTTCTTCTTCTTCTTCTTCTTCTTCTTCTTCTTCTTCTTCTTCTTCTTCTTCTTCTTCTTCTTCTTCTTCCCCTTCTTCTTCTTCTTCTTCTTCTTCTTCTTCTTCTTCTTCCCTTCTTCTTCTCTTCTTCTTCTTTCTTCTTTTCTTCTTCTTCTTCTTCTTCTTCTCTTCTTCTTCCCTTCTTCTTCTTCTTCTTCTTCTTCTTTTTCTTCTTCTTCTTCTTCTTCTTCTTCTTCTTCTTCTTCTTCTTCTTCTTCTTCTTCTTCTTCTTCTTCTTCTTCTTCTTCTTCTTCTTCTTCTTCTCCTTCTCCTTCTCCTTCTCCTTCTCCTTCTCCTTCTCCTTCTCCTTCTCCTTCTCCTCCTCCTCCTCCTCCTTTAAACATGGAGAATCCCATCTGCACTTCTCCACAATGGAGCCGGCCCCCAGCCTCTTGGCAATTTTATTACCCGCCAGGCTACGCAGCCCCATAAAATATTGGAAGAGGGGGGCTTGCTGGAGGGATTTGAGGGGGCAAAGGTCAGAGGTCAAGACCTTTCTGCAGGCCGAACAGAAGCGGCTTTGACTCGTTAGGGAAATGACTGTAATGGATGATGGTTTTCTTTTTTTTTAAAAAAAAGGCCCCTTGGGGGAGGAGACAGGCGAAAGGGAGGTGGCGAGGAATCCCCCAACGCTAGGGACATTTTAAGAAGTCTTGTTTCTTTTTAAATTTTAAAGGAAGACACAAAAGTGCAAGGCTTTGGGGGCATGGTATCTTGCCTAGAGGGTGTGGCGCAGTGTCTGTGGTTAACCTTAGATTAGTCATCTTTCAGCTTAAGTGACCCTAATGCAAGTTAGAAGGGCAAAAAAGAAAAAAGAAAAGAAAAGAAGAAGAAGAAATTTCTTAGCACCCAAGATCAAGTTGAGAATCATTTCACAATCACTGGTTTGGGGTGAAAAACGATCTTGCAACATGGCCCCAGTGAGGTCCAATTGCTAATTACCCAGAAGGAAAAGAGATGAGAAAAGAAAAGAATAGAAAAGCAAACCGCTTGTTGTTGTTGTTGTTGTTATATAGAAACCATAGTAACATTTGCTACCCCGGTTTTTTGTTTTCCATTTCAGAGTGTGAATATTGAGGTTAAGCGATAAGCATTGTGTGTTTGGGCTCCCCTCCTGACTGGGTTTTGGGCATCCTGCTAAGCACAGTTTTGTCGAAGGCCCGGCGTAATTGGCTGGCTGCACAAAACCCTACACACAAAACAAAGTTTACAAACCACAGCGGCTACATTTGCAGAGCTCGGCTGTGCCTAAACCCTGTGTGGGTTGCTTGTCCTCATCTTTGCTTAGCTGGATGTACAGATATTAATACCTTAAAAAAAATGCAGGTAAAGTCAATGAGAAATGCCCCCGGATAGGTACAGAATGAAAGGGATGTGTGGGTGGGTGGTTCCAGCCACCGAAGCTCTTAAACCTCAGATGTTTGAAGCAGAGAGAGAGAGAAAGAGAGAGAGAGGGAGAGAGAGAGAGAGAGAGAGAGAAAGAAAGAGGGGGAGAGAGAGAGGGAGGGAGGAGAGCTGGGCACGGTCATTGTTAATGCTTTATTACCACAGAATTAGCTGCATTGAAGAAAAGGAGCTGGGGGGGGGGGAGAAAGAGAGGCTATACAACCTTTCTTTTCATTTGTTCCAAGGTCTCCTTCCCACTTTCCCTGCTGGGTCTCTGCACCCCAGCTGCCCCGCCAGCAAAGGGAAAAACCTTGAGACTTGTAGCTTTCTTTTCAGGGGGGCTTTAATGATGGATTTCGGATAATTGAGTGGGAAAAAAAAGGTCAGGGTTAGAGGAAGAAATGAGCTATAAAGAAGGATTGGATTCTAGATGGGCCTCTCCCCCCCCTCCCTTCCCCCCCCACCACACATTTGACCAGTATAATTGTTAAGCTCTTTTTCAAGGTCCAGTGTCTGTAATCGGCACCCCTAACTCTGAACCTGGAAGGGAATAAATAACAGAACGACCAGGTTGGAAGGGACCTTGGAGGTCTCCTAGTCTAACTCTCTTCTCCAGCAGAAAATCCTATATCATTCCGGACAAATGGCTGTCCAGTCTCTTCTTAAAAACCTCCAGTGTTGGAGCATTCACAACTTCTGGAGTCAAGTCGTTCCACTGCCTTATTGTCCTCACTCTCGTCAGAAAATTCCTCCTGAGTTCTAGGTTGCTTCTCTCCTTGAATTACTTTCCATCCATTGCTTCTTATCCTGCCCTCAGGTGCTTTGGAGAATAGGTTGACACCCCCCCTCTTCTTGGTGGCAGCCCCTCAAATATTGGAAGACTGCTATGTCACCCTTAGTCCTTCTCTTAGTTAAACTAGACATTCCCAATTCCTGCAACCGTTCCTCGTATGTTTTAGCCTCCAGTCCCCTCATCATCTCTGTTGCTCTTCTCTGCACTTTCCCAAAGTCTCAAACTTCCTTTTTTTATAACGTGGTGACCAAATCCCAACCACCCTTTTAAAGTTGGGTAGGGGGGCTTGCTTCTTGCCTCCAGCCCTTTAACTGGGGAAAGGAAGGCCCAGGGCTGTGGGCTTGGAGAACAGGGTGGGTGGGGGGACGATCCCCCCCCTCAGTTGCCTTCCATGAGATCGGTGTGGTGAGGGGAGAAGGTGAGATTCATTTACAAAACTGAAGTTGAATGTCTTGCTCGACAGTTACACCCTTCCAGCTTTCTATATCTCGGAGCTTGCTTTAATTTTTAATCACTTCCTCCGGCTGGCATGGCAGCGTTTTTCTCTAACGTGGTTTTCTACACTGGCAGCAGAAGCAGCTGCCTTTTCTTTTTTCTTGGGGTTTTTTGTTTTGTTTTTGCCCACAAGCTTATCAACCCTGAGGCCCTAAAATTGAAATCGGAGATGCGTTTGGGGGTGCAACTGTGGTTTTAGGAGGCCAGAGTAAAATCCCATATTTTTATGGATGGGTGAGCGAGTGTAAGTCTTTGTTTCTTAGACAGGATCCCCAAGCTGTAGCCCACCGTGATCCTGCAGCCAGTCCTCACATCTGGATTACAGGTGCAGAGAAAAGGACGTTGTGGATTTAATCCTGCAGTTTTCTTGTAGGGGAATTGCATACCAGTAAATAGCCCAGGTCAGGTTTTTTTTTATGTCCTTAGCCATTCTATCAGCGACCAGGGCCACCCTCGGAAAACGTGCAGCGTGTATTCAGTTTTCCCATCGCACGTGGACTTTGAGCCAAGGACTGCATTGCAAAATCCCACCGAGAATGTTTTCCTATTTTACGTGCTCTAGAAGAATTAGTTGCCATAGTTCACCTGAAAATACAGGCTGGGCAAAACTCCCCAACAACTTTAGTGCTCACAGGCTTTTGAGGCCACGGTTTCGTGGGAATGACTTGATTTTAGATTTTTGGAGACTCCCAAGTGAAAAACAAAACCAAACTGGACCATAATATTCTTTTCTGAGCTTTGAGACACTACGTTGATGCGTTCCTTTCTCATTTGGTATAAAGGTTGATTTTCATATTTGGTATAAATTCAGTTGTTCTAAATGGGTTTTCCAAGCCAGTTTGTTTAGAAAAGTCAGATATCGAAAATTCCCACCGTTATTAATCTTGCTGGAGTTAAAAGTACTTTATTCCTCTTATGTTTTTGTGCTTCTGTGTCGATTGTTAGGCTTGACACAACCTGACACACTCCAGATCTCTGGACTTCTAACACTCATCAACTTCAGCCAAATGCTCCCATTCGTCGGTGATATTTCTCTAGTTATATTTCTCAATCAGTGTTCCTGGCAGCTGGGCGTGCTAGTCTTTTAAAAGCCATGTGCTATAAAATGAAACTGCTGTATATTAAAACAATCAAAATAGCTGCGTAGCAGAGATAAAAAAGGAAAAGCACGAAGCAGTTGTGATAATAAATGCAGCAACAAAAGAAGCACAGTAAACTCGCTGGCTCTGCCTTACAGCCAGTAATTTGTAAAATATTTAGGAAGCTGAAAAACGCCTTCGCCGGGAATTGAAAATCTGCAAGATAAGCACCAAACTGCCAAACTGCCCTTTTCTCTTCTGGTGACTTGCCTTGGAGAAAGTGGCAAAAAGGCCTCTGAAGTCCGTAGGGTCCAGCTAAATAAATGTGGGAGGCTGTCAAGGTGGCAAGGGTTTATGGGACTTGTAGTTATGACTGGCATCAGGATGCTGCATTATTTTTACTTGCTATTTTCTGAGCCACCCAGAATTGGTCTTTGGCCTTGATTCATTTCGATTTAGAATAGGATAGAGCTGGAGGAAGGGGCCCTGGAGGTCTTCCAGTCCAGCCCCCTGCTCAAGCAGGAGAACCTATTTCACTGTGCCATTTTTTGTTCAAATGAGGCCATGTGTGTGCAACATGATCCACGAACTGCCCGTGTGGCTTTTCTCCCAAAATGTCTCCTTGTGACTTTAAGAGCGCTGTAAAATGAGTCAATGCGAGGCGTCAGACGGGCCAGGAAGCTGGCAGCAGCAGCGGCTGCAAGGAAGAGGAGGGAGGGGAAGCCCTGAAGACGGAAGAGCTAGTCTGCGCTTTTCACCTCCTGACTAGACTTTAAAACTTCTAGCTTCTCCGCCTTCTCCTCCCACCCCCTGCAGCGAGTTAGGAAAGGGTGTGTGTGGAGGGAGAAGGTACAAGGAGGGTTTGGGTTTTTTAAAAAAAAAAATGCTCTTCCACTTGCCTGCAAGTGGCCCACCAAGAATCCCCCTCCCCCAAAGGCATCTTGCGTTGGCAGACCTGGTGCAGATGGAAGCAGAATTGGGGCGTGTGTGGCTGCCTGGGGTCGGTATTGTCCATCAAATTTAAGAGAGAGGAATCTTTCCTGCCTGGTTAGTTTAAGATTTATTTTTTAAAAAACACATAAAGTGTGGGTTTGGGATTGTTTTCAGTGTGTAGGGTGGAGGATGTCAACTTCCAGATTTTGGCAACACCTCCCCACTTGTCTAATATCAAGGAAACGTATGATTTTAAAGTGGACAGGAGAAGACATAGTCCCGTTTTTTGCCCAGCCATATTTTTTATTTTTTTTTGGCTATTGGGCTTTCTTCAATGTATTACAGGGCTGGCTGTGCAAAACACACACAACTCTGAATCTGGATGAACAAACCACAACATCCAGTTTCTCGGATCAGTGAAAACACAGGCGCGCTTCACGCAACACCCTAAGGCAGACAACAGCCTTAACCCAGTCTAGCATATTGTACAAATCCAATGCACGCTTCCTTTTTCATTCTTTTTTAAAAGAAGAATATTTTATTTGGAATGGGGCTTATCGAATTCCAAACTTTACACACGCTTCAGGGTCCCCAAGGAAGACACACTGGAACTGTCCTTTAAGCAAAATTGTGAAGAAAACAAAAGGTTGTGGGAAGATTACGAAAAGAAGAGGAACTGATGTTAGCCTCTGTGATGATCTGCAGTTATTTATAATGTTGCTTATTTAGGTTCCTCCTAATAGCTGATCTGTTTGTTTGTTTGTTTGTTTTGTCTGGGCATTGTAACTTGTCTACTTTCTTTTTTTTTTTCTACCTTCAGCTATGTTTCTTCCTTTTCAATAATAAACTTACCCTCCAGCACATACTTCCTATGTGGGAGTGGAGATCGTTTGTTTCTTTCTTTCCCAAAGGAAAACCTCGAGATTCCACCTTTGTGGAGGTGTGCAGGGTTGCCGACCCTGTTTTTCCTCCCCAGTTTGCGTAGCGCCCTACTCAAGACTGCAGAAGTGCATTAGAAATGGTGTCGATGAGCAGAAAAGGGAAAATTGATTACGCCGAAGTGGCTTTCATTAAAACTTGCTTTTCTCGTCTGCTCCCCTTTGTTTACGTCTGTGTGGCAAGGCAACACCACTCCCTGCAGTGGGAACTTCTCCGGAGAAGAAGTTCAGCAGCCGCTGGTGCAATCAAAGGTAATTTTGTTTGTGCAAGATATTTATCTGGAAAGGGATGGCCCAGAATGGGGTTAGGAAGAGGACAAGCAGGCAGAAAGTGCCCTCCTCGTCTCTGATGGCTTTTTAATGGCTTCCTAATGGTGCATTGTGCCTTCGCCCTGAAATCCTTTTTAAATTTGGGGTGGGTTCCCGGCAGCTCATCCCGACAGGCCTGCTTTGGCTTCGAGAATGAATGAATGAAGGAGCCCTGGCCCAAATTGGCAAGGCCTTAATTGCATTTTTATCGTTCTCCTCTACAGACTGTCTGGCACAACGTTCCCCGTCTGAGTTGTGTTTCCGCATACTTTCCACCCAGCATCACTGCTGACGTGGAGATCGTTGGGATAGCACCCTTAGCACCGTTCACACGTGACCTTGGCAAAGGAGTGGACGCGCTTCTGGGGCTGGGGTTGCGCAAAGCCCTTCAGCCCAGGCTAAAGCGGGGATTGGATCGTCTCTTGGGGAAACAGCTGTTGTCTTCACGTAGTGTGGGAAGCACACAATTGTTTTAAGACACAATTTCCATTCTGTGAACATAGCAGGAGCATGTTGCCTAGAATCAACCACCTTAGAAGGACACATTTGCCCTTACAGGGAATCCTCCAGTTATGACCACAGTTGAGCCCAACATTGATGTTGCTAAGTGAGAAATTTGCTAAGTGAGTTTTGCCCCGTTTTACGACTTTTCTCGCCACATTTGTTAAGTGAATCACTGTGGTTCTTATATTAGTGACACGGTTGTTAACTGGATCTGGTTTCCCTACTGACTTTCCTTGTCAGAGGCTCACAAAGGGGGATCACGTGATTCGTGGTAAATGTGAGTCAGTTGTCAAGCATCTGAATGTAAATCACGTGACCCTGGGGATGCTGCAACAGTTGTATTTCCCTGCAACTTGTGTCAAACATTTGTGGCTGGTGTGGATTCCAAGATGGATGCATGGATGTAAAGTGATTAAACTGGATTTTGAGCCTTAGAGCTTAACTTGGAACGTGTGTGTTGCTCTTTTCCCTTTTCTCCTAAATCACAGTAAATTTAAAAGCAGAGCGAGAAAGAGGTAAACAAGTACCTTTGTGATAGCCCAGCTGCAGTTGCTGGGATAATGCTTTGGGTGGGTGAGGGCAGAAAGAAATGAAAGCAGTTCAATTTATTTCAGGGTGTTTTTAAATATGACTAGCTTGGCAGGTGCTTAAGAAATTGCTCTCCTTACAATACGGAAGTGTATAATGTGTCTATCTACCTCAGGGGTCTTCAAACGTGGCCCTTTGATGACTTGTGGACTTCAACTCCCAGAATTCCTCAGCCAGCGTGCACGCTGGCTGAGGAATTCTGGGAGTTGAAATCCACAAGTCATCAAAGGGCCACGTTTGAAGACCCCTGAGCTAGGTTATTCAGTCTACTTCTGATCCACAGGGGTTGACCATTGGCTTGTCTGTAGTATAAGCTACTTCTTTGACTGATTGGTTTGGTTCGGGCTTCTTGTGGTTAAAACAAATCCAGCCCTTATTTGCAAACCAAGATGCCGATGTGGCCACATATGAACTAAACCCAAGGATTTTTATTCCAGGCATCAGAGTCGGCGGTTCATTGCGGTAAATCTAGCCACTGTTTGAAGGAACCCGCATTTGAGTTCCTTAGGAAAATATGGCACGTAAAAGATTTCATTGTCCAGTAACAGAGCCTCTTGGTGCCTGGTACTTTCCAGATGTTTCGGGTGACTGTTGCAACATCTGGGCAACCTCAGGTCAGGGAAGACTGCTTTGTGGTGACTGAGGCCATTTCAGGTCTCAAAACAGGCCAGAAACTAAATTAAATGAAACCTGAATTTATTCTTAACAGGGGAAAAAACACACAGCTTGAATAAAATCTCTCGGAGCAGTGGAGGTGGTGATAATGGTATAATTCTTAGATAGTTTATGCAATTTGGATTATTATTTTTTTTAATTGCAACTTGCTTTGAGACATGATTTGGACGAGCGGTGGTGCGTATATTTATTCAAGAAGGAACATAAATAATGAAATCATGTACAGGCTCACAAGCCTGTTGAAACAGTCTCATTTCAGACTTCTGGGGAGGGGAGGGGTTTGAAGAGAGAGAAGACCCCTTCTGTTGCTTTCTCTACCGCCAAATCAGATGGTGACTCAAAATGTTTGAAGAGTTTCCCCAATTTTTCCTTCCATCTGTTGCTGTTTTCTTGAGCCCGGGACTTTTGTGTAAGCAAAAAATGTGCTCTTATGGCCCAGATGGAACTGGATGCTCTTGGTGGAGCATATAGAAATGGCGGTTTTGGCCCCTTTCTCCATCCTTCCACAAACATTTCAGCTGCTTTCCATCACAGCACAGCATCCCCTCACGGGGAGGGATGAAAGGACAAAATTACAAGCCGCAGACAAACTGGGTCACATACCTGCATTCAGAGCTGCCTGCCTTGTCTGCCTCTTCTATGCTGCTCCTCTGTCAGCTGTCTCCAAAAAGCATTAAGAGTGTGTGACCAAGAAAAGAAACATCTTGGCCCTTCCAATGTTTTTTCTTCTTCTCCTCCTCCTCTATATATGCTTTTTAAATCCCCCCCCCAGGAGTGGAAAAGTGGGACGACCATATTAGGATGATTAATAAGCCCGTTGACAGGGCTAAATTTCTCTTTAATTTTCAGAGCTGAAAACCCCCAAAGCAAGTGAAAAAAACGTGCAGTTCTACTTCAGCTTTGTCGCACACACTGGTTGTATATTATTTATATGACACTGCAGGTCCACAACCTGATTCCCTTCCCTTCCCTTCCCACGGTGGGGGGCTGCATTTCCTCAAATTCTCAGCCCCCAGGGAGGGGAAAAAAAAAAAAAGCAAGGAAATTTGATATGGCTATGACTTTGGTCTGTAGTTGGGTGGATGAGTTCTTGAGTTTCTCTCCCTCCCACTCCCCAGTTTTTATGGAAGGTTTCTTTTATTACTTTAATTGCATCTTGATAAGGGCAAGCAAAGTAGTTCACCCCCCTCCCGGCATTTTGCCACCTTCTGGATCTTTCTGCCTTCTTTCTCTCCTTCCCTTCACTGTTTGAATTTCAAGGGCCTGCTTGGCTAAGATTCGCTGTTTGGTCGGTTTCTATGGAAGAAAGAAAACACACGTCTGCCAGGCCTGGAATAATATTTTTTTTTTCTTTGAAAAAAAAATGAAAGCAGAGAGGAGGAGGAGAAGGGGGAAGGGAAGGAAGGAAGGAAAAAAAAAAAAGGAGAAATACGATCCTGCTGTACTCTGGAAGGCAAAATAGGGTTTATTGGATGGACTGCAGGAAAAAAGTTTCAGCAGCCGTTGTCGGCCAGTTTTCAAGTGACTCCCTAACTTACCCTGGCAGCCGTGTGCTGGAAGGTGGGAGATAGACCTACATTTAATGAAAACGACTTTTCCTTTGTTGTTGTTGTTTTAAATAGCCTTCTGTGAATCAGTTTAATAGAAAGAACATGGGAAGTTAACGGAAACCTTCCTTCTAAGACAGAATCTGAAAATCTGGGGAGAGATGTAGTAATAATAATAATAATAATAAAGTTGGAAGGGACCTTGGAGGTCATCTAGTCCAACCCCCTGCTCTGGCAGGAAACCCTATCCCATTTCGGACAAATGGCTGTCCAGTCTCTTCTTAAAAACTTCCAGTATTGGAGCATTCACCGCTTCTGGAGGCAGGTGGTTCCACTGGTTAATTGTTCTCACTGTCAGAAAACTTCTCCTTAGTTCTAGGTTGCTTCTCTCCTTGATGAGTTTCCACCCGTTGCTTCTTGTCCTGCCTTCAGGGGCTTTGGAGAATAGCTTGACTGCCTCTTCTTTGGGGCAGCCCCTGAGATACTGGAACACTGCTATCATGTCCCTCCTCGTCCTTCTCTTCATTAAACTAGACATACATATGATTGTATGGGAGAGAAGCTTGACTCCCTCTTCTTTGGGGCAGCCCCTGAGATACTGGAAGACTGCTATCATGTCCCCCCTCGTCCTTCTCTTCATTAAACTAGACAGGCCCAATTCCAGCAACCGTTCCTTCTATGTTTTAGCCTCCAGCCTCTTAAATCATCTTTGCTGCTCTTCTCTGCACTCTTTCCAGAGTCTCAACATCTTTTTTACATCGTGGTGACCAAAACTGGATGCGGCGTTCCAAGTGTAGCTACTAAGTCCACTGCTCTTCAAAAGGTTCCTTTTTAATTCTTCCTGAGCTTGGCTGGCATCCAGCCCTCGGCCGCCTCCTCTTGTTCTTTCGGGCCGCTGTCCAACAGGATATCAGCTCTCCACGCCCTTGTTTTGCTTACAACTCCGAACTTGAAGCACTTCTGTTCGAAGCCAGGACTTTTACATCCCTCCTTGAAACCCTTCAGAGGTTTGATGCAAGAAAAGAAAAAGAAAAGAAGTTGAATATAACTGGAACAAAAGGCTAAAAAACCAGAAATGCATTGCCAGATATAAGATTTCGTTCTAATTCCAAAAACCTTGGCTGACGGGTCCATTCTCTTTTTTTCTTCAATTGAGCTTGCAGTCTGGGATTTTGTAATGATTCTCTCTGGGTAGACACCGGGGGAAATTCTGAGGCAAAAGGCTGTTTTTATAAGTTTTTTTTTTCTTCCCTCTCCCCTTCCTTTCGGCTAGTAAAACCAGGAAGCTGTTTCCTATTCTCCCTCATTTTAATTAATTCACTCCCTTTGGAAAGAGATGTCAGTCCCATGAGTCGCAGGTCCCCAGTCTTTAAGGAATGCCAGGTTAACTTCTTTCTAAAAGCCCTTCCACAGCCATTCCCTTTAGGAGGTTGTTGTTGTTTTTTTAAATTCAGAAAAATGCCATCCAAAGAAAGGATGCCTTCTATTTTTAAGCAAAGGTTAAAAGTTCACTTTTCATCACTAGGCGTCCGTCTTTAGGCCGCCTCCATTAAGCTCGTACACCTTTACCTACTATTCTGTGCCCTGGAGTCAAAATACCAAAAACCCAGATGCAGAAACTTTTTTTTTTTTTTTAAATCCCCTGAGCCTCCTAAAACGGAGGCCGAGATGCTCTGTTGCCTGAAGCAGATTCAAATATATTTGGAATTAACACACATTCTCCTTCCCAATGCCCTTTGTCTTTATTTCTTTGTTGTTACTGTCATCAATAATAAATCGGCGCACTTCTATACATTCTGTCTTTTAACAGTCCCATCTAGCTTCCATTTCATATACATTTGATTAATGACAGAATCCAAAGGTTTTTCTCAGGTAGGTGGGAACAGAGTTTCCAAAATTGTTCTTATGTTTTTCTTGCTTTTTTTCTTTTTTTCAATAACATACTATATTACTCCCGGTGCAAATGGGAACGACGTGTCAAATGTTGCATATAGGTGTACAGCTCTTGAGTTCCCCGTTGAATTATGGTGAAGCCCCTGCCTTCCAGAAAGAATAAACCACGGTAGCAATTATGATAATGAACAATTACGGGGAAAGGTTGGTATTCTGTAGCTGCTGAAGAAGATATTGCTGCTCTGGCTGGTAATTAATTTATAGCCATTCTTAACAGCCGACAGCAGCTGAGGGCCCAAAACTGTGACAATACAGGAAAATTTGATTCTCTGCCTTCGCCTGTTGGATCTGGACCTTTGATTTATTGCCATGCTGGGCCTTTTTCATCACTTTCACAGAGGTGACAGCAAAGGCCGTCGTAACTTCAAACAGTCACTAAATAAACGGTTGTAAGTCCGAGGAGTACCGCTAAAGACTTCAAATTGTGCCCAATTGTTCATATCCAGTTGGGTTGATCAACTTGTGAGATTCTTTTTTCTTTCTTTCTCCCTTTGGCTCAGAAATTACTCGCAGTAGTAAAAAGCAAATCAGGGAAGGGTGGAGCCTGGAGTGGAGAGGACTGGGCAAGGAGAGAGAGAGAGAGAGAGAGAGAGAGAGAGAGAGAGAGAGAGGAGTTTTGTGAAGTAGTCGCTGTTCCACAACATTTCCACCCCAAAAGTTCTCCCTGATCCTTCACTGGCCTCAGTTGGCAGTGAAATAGGACACAAGTTTATTATTATTTTTTTATTTCTCGGAATTCAGTAGAAATGGCTGTTAAATGTTAACTTGCGAAAGGCACCTCCATCAGCATTCTTAGTTGCCGGGAGGTGGGAGGAATTGGGGAATTGGAAGGGTCAAAGAGTGGCCGTGAATTAGGAACCAAGGAAATGTTGGTTTCTGACCTAATTGCTGCTCTTCTGCCAGCTGATTGTGGGCCATCCTTGTTTGCACCCTTTTGGTCCGGAGTGTACGAATGCAGTTGTTTGTGTTTTATTGAAAGCGTCGTGACTTCGGTAAAAAGGAAATGTTTCCTTCCATTCGAACTGGACTCTGATTTCACAGGTCTGTTTCCGCGCTTGCTTGTTTATTGGAAAGCATTATGAAGGTGGTTTCCTAGAGCCTTTTTTTTCTAGGATCAGCTGACCGTGGACTCCTGGGTGTCAAAGTCCACCCATCTTCAGGTTTCCAAGCTTGAAAAACATTGGTCTAAAGATTGCACCGCTTCCCAAGAAATCTTCTGAAGGCCTTCTTTAAACGAATGGCATGGAACGGAGGACTCCCAATTCCGGCTTGCGTAGACTAACCTTCTCCAATTTTGGTGAAGATCCTGGGATTTCTAGTCCTCGGGGCCATTGCTGACTTTTGGAGGGGAATTCTCACCACCAGGAGATGCCTAAGTGGCCAGACCTTACTAAGCCTCCGAACGACACTCAAAAGTAAGGAAGTGAGCTCCAAAATGGCACTCCTGTTTCGTGCCGCAATGCATTGTAAGCATTATAAGGGGGGCGGGGGGAGAGAGAAACGCCCTTGTCATCATTTCAAATTATGGACAATTCTTGAAAATACTTGAACTTGCAAATATACTCACTCACTTTCTAACAGTCTCCTAACCAAATGACAGAGTGAAAACCAGCCTTTTATAGCCGGCCTGTCTTTTCTTATCCAGACTCTGCCCATAGGGGAACCATGCCAGTTAAATTTTCCTTTTATTGTCTTTTAGGGACGTTTGGGCTTTCCAGAAATATTACAGAACAAGAATTCTTTCCCTTGCTCTCCCTTCCTTCCCTCTATGCCACAGTGCGGGCAGCAGGAACAAAGGCAGGCATTTAAAATTCAGCTCAGTCCAGCCCAGATATTATTATTTTTTTTGATGCAGCATTGGCCGCGTTTCCTATAGCAGGAAACTCTTTCTTTCTTTTCCTAATTCCAGGCTTCCAACGTTTGAGGCCTGATTCCTGCGATACGGTTGACCTGAATATTACCTTCCTTTTTATTTTATTTTTTTGAGCCTCTAAGGAAGTTGCCTGATCAGGGAGCTATTTGAATCCTAACAGGGGCTGACTAAATCTGAACCCTCTGGATTTCTGGAAACTGTCCAGCTGATGTCCCCATATCCCAGGCTACCAGTTTTGGGGGGTGGGGTGGGATCCTTTCAGAGACCCCCCCCTCCCTAAACCAGACCAGCCGCTTCAAGCCTAACCCTTCCCAAAGGTGCTTTTCAAAAGACAACGGAGCTTCCTCAATTTTGTTTGCTCTTGAAAACGTTTCGCTTCTCATCCGAGAAGCTTCATCAGTTTCTGAAGAACGTTTTCAAGGAGAAAAAGAAAAAAAAAAAACCCAAAAACTATTGACAGTCTGGTTGCCTTTTGAAAAGTCCCTTTGGGATGCTTTTCATGATGGAGAATCTCCATAGACATTGCCCGCCTATGTGTCCATCGGTTGGTCATCCCATTTCAGAAAATACAGGCTCTCCCGCTCACTCTCCCCCTTGGGAGCAAAGCCAGCCCACCATCCTAAGGCCTTTGGCTCTGGGGAAAGAGATCATTGCCCCACAGAAAAGGGGATCCGCTCCCTGCGTGGCCCTGTTCCCCGTTTTCCAAGCGTGGCTTCCCAACAGCCAGTGGCTGTCTCAATACATGGAAGCCAGGAGGATGACCCTAACTTTGCCTTCTGCTTGAGAGTCTTGAGACGTCTCTGCTGTCTTTGCGTGGCACCCTTTGCTCTTTCTCCACAGGAAGCAGGGATATATTCTTGGTTTCTTAGTGCAAGATGCCTCTCTGGATGGATGGAGGAAGCTGTATTGCCTTAGGGAGTAGGCTGTTCTTTAAAAAAAAATTAAAAAAAAAGGGCCAAGCAAACAAATTCTCTTTTGAGATATGAATCAGTAAAGCGAGATAAAAGGGAAGGAGAGCAGAGAGCTAGTAAGTTGACAGTGGCTACAAAGGTCACGGTTGGGCAACTGGGAAGGTACTAAATATTTGGAACTAAAGAACGTGCGACTTGATTTTTTGTTTTGTTTTGTTTTTAAACCTCTGCCTAATTATACCGACTCCGCCGAAGAGCCAGGGTTTTGGTTTTTGGCTTGGGAGATCAAAGAGGCTTTGGCCTGCCTCGGAGAACCGGAAGGGAGGCCGGAGGGACAGTTTATTCTCTGCCCTATAAAGTAAATAAGCCGATAGAATGAATGGATGTGGGGAGTTGGTGCCCTTTAGCCGTTATTTGTTCAGAGAAAGTTAAGGCCTTTAAAAAAGAGGAATGTGAAAGGGCTCCATAGGTCAGGGGTGTCCAACCTTGGCCACGTTAAGTCGTGGCTGGCTGGGGAATTCTGGGAGTTGAAGTCCACAAGTCTGAAATATTGGCCAAAGTTGGCCACCCCTGCCCTAGACCATCTGTAAAGACAGGCAGAGAGAGAGCGAGAGAAAGAGAGGGAAGGAGGGAGAAAGAGAGAGAGAGAGAGGTGGCACCCTCCCTCCACGACTGTTCCAGCGACATGGCATTATAATTAAGAGTTTTGTGGTACGCCACTCGATCACTCTCTTGTGAGCTGGGCGGCTGTATAAATTAAGAGGAATAAATAAGATGCCAGCCTGGGACTGTGGAAGACCCACTTTGAGGTCCACCTTAAGCCACAGACCTGCCTTGACTGTCTTGGGGCCAGCTGCTCTCTTTCAACCCACCTTGACAAACAATAAGGGGAATATGGTCTACAGTGCCTTGAGCGCTTTCAGGAAAAGCAACACACACACACACACACACATATATATATATATATATCCCGGTGGATCTGGAACCGAGGAGATGTTACCGTTGCTTTCCCCAGTTGACGTAAGGGTTGCGTTCTTCCCATCGCCATGTTGGCACACCAGGAAGGAACATGGCTGAGATAGGAGAGCATGGCTGGATGTTGCTTAATTTAAAGTCGTCTGTGCTTTTGGAAGCGACAGAGGTGGGATGACCATTGTGGAATACTGCTTTTCCAGAGTTGGCAACCGAAATGGCAGGAGGAGGAGACGGGACTTTTCCCCCCAAAACCTCCTCCGGGTCTCAAATTAGGCCGCTTATCCCAGGGAGATGTTTGAGGTGGATTTCCTGTCAAATGCCCCCAGCCAGACAGAGACGGATGACTCGAAATTGTTTTGTCTACTTGCCTACTTCCCAAATTCCTAACTGAAACATCAAGTTTTGAAAACTGGCTGTTGTGTTTCCCGGCTGAAGGAAGCGGCTAAAAACAACAACCCGGGACTTGGCTCAGCTCCTGGATGGGTTTTGTGGTGAGCGGCCTCAACATTAGCCCCCCCCCCCAAACAAAAAACAAAAACTGTGCACCATGGTTCAGGGTCCCTGCAATATTTTTATTTTTTTTTACCAGCGAGAGGTCCCTAGGAAAGGCTTTCTGGAGACCACAGACGACAAAGCTGCTTCGTCTGGCTTCGCTCTCTTTTTTCCAAAGTTGTTTCTTCCTTGGCTCCCTCTCCCGTTGCCAAGCCCCTTTGGAATGATCAACAATTTAGTCTAATTGTGTCAAATGTTTGGGCGGCAAGGTTTAGTTTATTTTGTCTCTGCGTCTGGAATATCCACTCTTTTTTCAAGGTCTTAAGCCCTCGCGGCAGACGGCACGTAGTCTGGGAAAGTGGGTTAATCAGTGGAGAGAGAGAGAAGGAGGGAGGGAGGGAGGGAGAGAGAGAGAGAGAGAGAGAGAGAGAGAGAGAGAGAAACTTTATATAAAATGTGTTTTTTTTTCTTCCCTAGCTCAATTCTTTGGCTTTGATACTCTGAACTTGACCAGTGACCTGGTTCAAATTGAGCAACTTGGTGCTCTTCAGACTTTTTCCCCTTTTGTGTAACTTGTCCCTGGAAGTAGCCCTGGGTTTCTTGATACTGTAAAAAGAAAAAAAGAAAAAAGGGGTGGGGGGAAATATTCTGTTGCCTCTGCAATGCTTCGCCTTAAATGGCTCTGGAACTGAGGGCGAATTCTTCCTTGCGTTTATTGGGACAGCAGAGGCCAATCCCAGGCACCAGAGCCATCTGGCCCAACCCTGGCAATGCAGGAACGGCTTCTGATGTGATGTTATGGGTGTGTTTCCTAGTACTTCTGTTTGGTCTAATAGATATTCCAGAGAATTCCTTCCCCTCCCCTCTGGAAAATGCATTTGGTGGGGAGTGGGGGGAAAACTGAGGCAGAGAATCCTGGAATCCTCCACCAGGTGAATTCTTACTTGCTTGCCATCAGAAAACGGAATAACAAGAGTTGGAAGGGACCTTGGAGGTCTTCTAGCCCAACCCCCCGCCTGAGTAGGAGACCCTATACCGTTTCACACAAATGATTGTCCATCTCTTCTTAAAAAAAAAAACTCCCACAGCTTCTGAAAGCTCCTTTGTCTTCAGCGTTTAACTTGGGTTTTGCATTGGCAAAAATAAAAGCTTTCTTTTCTCTCCTGGCTAATGATTTTAAGATCCATCTTGTCCTCCAGTGTGGCATCGTACCTGCTGTGGTAGGAAAAATCCTGATTCTTGGCTGTTCTGGAGGGTATTTTATCTTAGCAGCAGAATGAATTTCAACTTCCTGGTCTAGCTTCCCACCCTGGGATTTTCTCTTGGCATCTACGAACCAGACCCAGCCCTGCTTTTATTTTTGGAAATCACCAAAAGGTTACCCCTTCGGCTGGGGGAAGCGTTGATGGCGTTTTGCAGTAGTTCAGTTCCTGTTGTGTTCGAAAACAATGCCGGACCCGGTGCACTTAACTGAAGGAGCGAAAATATATAGCAGCGCACAGCAGAACAAGTTCATTCAAGTCTTTAAAAAGTTAGTAAATTATAGAGGGACTAAAGGCAGATTTGAAACAATTGCCGAGGGAAACCAAGGTTCTAAGGGATTAATTGTTATCTTAGCACATACCTTGGCAAGCCTTGGGATAAAACTCTGAAAAGATGCCGGATATCGAACAGAAGTCTTTAAAACCTTTTGTTCCTTTTGCAAGTATAGAAATTAAGTCCGGGGGGGGGGGAGATTTCTGCTCCTTCGCTCACCTAGGAGATGTATAGTGTCTAGGCAGGAATTATTAGATTGATGTGTCAATGTCTTAGTATCATGGTGGGCGCAGTTTCCTAAAATGCAATTGACTGCTTGAGAAACGGAAGGGGTGCCGTGCTTCTCTCCCTCAAGACTTGGCCAAGCTCTCCTCTCATTCCAGCATTAACTGTGTGTATAATAAAGGCCAACACTTAAAAGCCAGGTTGTCCAAGCTTGGCAACTTTAAGGGTTGTGGATTTCAACAAGCCTGACTGGGGAACTCTGGAAGCCCAGGCCCCACAACTCTTAAAGTTGAGAAGCTCGGACACCCCTGACTTAAGATAAGTTAACCTTCTCTCTCTCTCTCTCTCACACACACACACGTCACTGTCCATTTTGAACACATAGCGGAAGGAGGAAGCTTGAGAGTTGCCAAGGTTGATGCTATATGGAACAAACCTGTGATCGAATCTGGATGTTCTGCTTCGGATGCCACGAAGCCCCCTCCCCCTCCCGGAAGGTAACAAGGAAAACAGGTTGTGGAAAGGATGTGTAGCATCCCAGACAATCCTGAGGGCCTTGCACAAGCGTCGCTTATGTGCCGTGTCCTGGGTGGAGGGAAGCGAACTGCCAATAAATCTTTTCTGCCCTCCTCACCACTCTCTGCACCGCCTTCCTGTACGGGAGCAGCCCTCCTGTGGCTGCCATATTGGATTTGGTGTTGAGGGTTTAGTACCCTCCGTTTGATGACTGGCAGCCTGCTTTGGCTGTCCAGTTTTCCATCCATGTGCCCCGAGTTCAAAGTCTGCGCTCCTGGGCCCCTGAAGGCAGCTGCTGGCTTGGCTTTTGTTTTTTGATCGATACTTCCTTATCCGCAGAGACCGAAGGCACCCTCCCTCTTGGTATCTCCTTGGCGGTGCGCCCGTGCGCCTGCTAATTGCTCAATCCAGCCTTATCGAGGAAGCCAATCTAGTCATAGCCATAATCCTTTCTAGTCGGTGTCACAATAAGGATAAAACCCTGGGCGGCCTCATTTGCCCTCGCGCGAGGGCGGTGGATTGTCGTCTGAGGCCTGCTCTCAGCCCAGAAATAAAACAGAAGCAACATTGTCCATGCCTTTGGTTTCGCCGTTGTTGTTGCGCATTCTCCCAACGCTTCCACCTTCTTGTCTGTACTTGAGTCCTTCTTCCCACCCCCACGCCGTGCGCTTTTGATTCTGCTTTCCTTCCCAGCTCATTTCATCCCCGATCGAAGCTGTAATGTATAATTCATCAAATTGCGTTGCACGATGAAGCCGCTGAGAAGCAGAGAAGTTGAAATGAACGGGCTCCGTTTTGGAGGTAAACATGCTTTGCTTGGACTGAAGTTAAACCAGTCATCATTTCTGAACCGCACGGTGTTTAGATCTCCTCAAGCTAACATTTTCCCAGGAGGCAAAAAATATCTTTCTTTTTCTGATCCAAGCGGTTGGTCACGGTGGAGGAACTGTGAGCTGTGTGTAGCAATGAAATCCTTTGGGTCAAAACAGGGCTAAAATGCCGTGCATTTGTCTCATTCCTACGCATTTAATGTACATTTCGCCTTTCTAGGGGATAGAATGCTCAGAGTGACACATACACAAAACCACACACAGTTTAAAAAAAAAAAGATTAAAACACGATGTTTTAACCAAACCATAACATCCACATTTAGATCTGCCTCTTGGCTCATTCTAAGAATGATACGTTTCCAATTGCAAACTTCACAATTACGTGCTGTTCCAAAATTCATTTATGAGATAAAAGAAAGACACAACAACTTCCTCCTCAGTTGACTTTTTTTTTAATTTTAATTTTGCAGAAGCTCTCCAGGTAGGAACCGAGTAGCTGCCTCTGTAGCCTTTCCCTCCTGTGAAACAAAAATCAAGCATTCCTTTTTAATTAACTCAGATTCCTTAGTAAATATACTTTGCAAAGACCATCACGACATCCTGTCTTTGTGTGCATGAGTGTGCGTGGGGCGGGAGGGAGGAGATAATTGTGAAAACTTTTATATTTCTCCCTCCCAGCTGCCCAGAATTCATTTCCTCTCCATTTAGGACAGAAAAGTTTGCTCCCGCTGTATCGATCCACTGTAATAACAGGCAAAAAAAAAACCCCAGAGCGCGTAACTCATGCGTGACACCCAATATCTGGCTAGTCATAGCGCTGGAATATTTCACATCGGTCTATCAGGTTCCAGAGATTCCCCCACTCAGGATTTCTCGAGAAAGCAAATCTGCAAGATAACTTCGAGAGTCCAGGATATTTGGATTTGGGAAATAAAATAACCTCTTCCTAGATCCTTCTCACAGTGTTCCAATATCTCAGGGGCTGCCCCAAAGAAGAGGGAGTCAAGCTATTCTCCAAAGCCCCTGAAGGCAGGACAAGAAGCAACGGATGGAAACTGATCAAGGAGAGAAGCAACCTGGAACTAAGGAGAAACTTCCTGACAGTTAGAACAATTAACCAGTGGAACCACCTGCCTCCAGAAGCGGTGAATGCTCCAACACTGGAAGTTTTTAAGAAAAGAGTGGACAGCCATTTGTCTGAAATGGTATAGGGTTTTCTGCCTGAGTAGGGGGTTAGACTAGATGACCTCCAAGGTCCCTTCCAACTTTATTATTATTATTATTAAAAGGCCGCCCTGGGCTCTGAAGCTGAGCAGGGTCAGTTCTTCAATGGAAGGCCACCAAGATAGGACCCGGATGGAGAAGTTGAGAGGGACAATTTGGAAGAAGGAGGAGAGGCAGTCATTCCACCCCGTTGACAAGAAGGGCAGGGAACTCCAGGAGACTTCACCTGTTGGTTTTTCGTCATGGAACGAAGGAATGTATGAAAGGATGAATCAGTCAATGGGTGACTGAGAGAACATCGGTACACAAACAGACACACGCCATCTCACTGAAAGAGAAAGGTGATGGGGATGGGGCAGGTGCGTGCTTCTCAGTCAAGTGTCGAACGTGGGCACGGGTTCAAGTTGCAGCCAACTATGAAGCAAGTGGAGTTGGCTTGGGTGCAAGGTGTTCTACTTTTGCATGACTCACCGAGCTACTCTGAGGACACAATGCGAGGAGGCTACGCGTTAATCGCCCTCCCGTGTTACGGAAGGCTTGCAGCCCGATGCTTTGCGTGCCGAGGGCTCCTTGGGTAGAGCCGAGAAAGAATCTTGCCCGATACTTGGGGGAGAATTGTGTCGTCATCCAGGGTGGATGAGTCTTCCTGACCTGGTTTCTCCAGCGCTGGCTGGGGTGGGGTAGGACATCAGGTTGCGAAAGCTGGCCTGCTTCGTTCCCAGGAAATGCCTCGGGGCGCAGGAGAACATTGGGGTCTCCTTGAAAAGAGAGGGCGGTATTACTATTACATTATGGCTCTTACAAACACAACAGTGGGACATCACAGCTGCCGGTTCTTTAGCTGGCGTTGGCCTTCATTCTCATCAGATTCTTCTCAAGAACTTAGGATGTTGTAATGCGTCCCAGATCTTTTGCTGCGTAAGCACTGGGACCACCCCCGCAGCCGGTTTAGGGCACATTTCGATTTTCAGGTCTTGATGCTTTGTGTTCTCTCTCCTCCAGTTCTTGGCTTCTATTCTACTGGCCCTTTGCTATTGCCGCATCAATAATATTATTATTCTGTTTCCCTTTTCCTGCCCACCGCCTGTTTATCAGGCACAGGACTGGTGGGACAGAGGCTGCCATCAGCCCCCAGCCCCAGTCTTGAAGAGGGCAGGAAAATGAGGGGTTACTTAGCAAAGGGACTCTCACCTAAAAATACTGCAGTGTTACAAATATCTGTATCTGTCTTATCTCTCTTTTTAATCTCTCTCTTCCTCTCTCTCTCACACACACACACACACACACACTCTGAGCCAACTTTGTTTAACTGATTGCAAGTCTATTGACTATCCCGTGGACCGGAGAGTGTGTGGTTTTGTGTGATGCCTGCATCCCACAGATGGGGCTTTGCTTGTTTGTGCGGACCGGTTGCTGGCATGTCCACGGATCGGGGGGGAGGGGTTGGGGACCCCTGGTATAGACTCTTGGTACATATTAGAAACCTTTTCTTCCTTCCTTCCTTTCTTTTCTTCTCTCCAAATTGTTTCAAGGAATGATTGCAGACCTCACTTCTCCCCCCCCCCCTTCTCTCTCTCTCTCGCAAAGTAGGTGGAATTACTTTAGTGCTTTGGTTTAATTGTTCTGAGTCCTTTCTTGCCTTCGATGAGAAAATGCAAAAAAAAAAAAAAAAAGTGATCTACAGCAGCGCCAAATGTGATGGAAAGGTATAATTTGACCACCTACCACTAGTTGCTTAAAAAGTAATTTTAAGGACCGGGCTGCCATTCAGGATTAATTACCCATTTCTTAATTGCTTCTACACACCTTCCTTGCCTTTCACAAGAGAAACGGGACCAGCTCCTGTTCGGATGGTACGAAGTCTGTTGAATTATTATATCCTGTTCCTTTTGAGGTTTCTCCTAGAAGGAGTCACTTAGGAGAAAATTAGCTGGTGCCGAAGCGACAGAAACCCATTTAATATTTTAATATTTGCCCATTTTCCTCGGCTACAAAGAGCTTGCTTATTTACCTCCATTTGAAATAAACAAATTCTTCATAGGAGGAGGAGGGAAAAAAAAAAAACGACTCTCATTGAAATAAGCTGGACTTTTTATCAAACCCTGCTCTTATTGTGATGCCTTTGGATTTTAGCTTTCTTTCTTTTTTTCTTCTTCTGAATCACAACTTTCTACCCTGTTTCCCAGGGAATTAACAAAAGATTATTTCCCCGGTTGGTCTAATTCTACGTTTGCACCGAGGCTGTGGTTCCCCTAGTTCTCTCTCACCTTTTGTCTGAACCTGAGTTTAGAAATAAATAAATAAAGTGAGCTCTCTGTTTGTTATTTTTATTATTTTCCTAGAGAGTTTTTTTTCTCTAACGGAAGTCAGCAAAGGTTTAGCCTTCTCATATAATTGGAGCTCAGATGTGGAAGAATAGTCTTCTATCTATCTATCTATCTATCTATCTATCTATCTATCTATCTATCTATCTATCTATCTATCTATCTATCTATCTATCTATCTATCTATCTATCTATCTATCTATCTATCCTCTCTCTTCTATCTATCTATCTATCTATCTATCTATCTATCTATCTATCTATCTATCTATCTATCTATCTATCTATCTATCTATCCATCCATCCATCCATCTCTATCCATCCATCTCTATCTATCCATATTATCTATCCATCCATCCATCCATCCATCCATCCATCCATCCATCCATCCATCCATCCATCCATCCATCTATCTATCCATCTATCTATCCATCTATCTATCTATCTATCTATCTATCTATCTATCTATCTATCTATCTATCAGGTTGCCCCCTACTCCAGCCCATTCCTACATGCCTGGGAGGGGGGGCAGTTCCTAGTTGCTCCAGCCAGGAAGGGTAAAAATCACTTTGGGGATTTTTTTCTACCTTCACCCACCTTCTTCCCTTGCCAATGACCTCGCCCCCCCCTCCCTCCCTCCCGTGCTCTTGAGACAGCCGGCCCCTGCCAGGATCTCTCTCCCCTTCCAGCCTCCCCTCCCCACTTTCCTCCCCTTCCAGCCTCCCCTCCCCACTTTCCTTGAAGGAGCGCTGCCCAAGGAGCCATTGTTGAGAGAAGAATGCCTCCGTGTGAAAGAGAGCAGCGAGGGAGGCCAGTCAGGAAGAAATCCAGCACCCCACAGCTCTAAAGGGGGGGGAAACCCAATTGGCCACCCAGATAGTGGCCGGTCAGCCTGAATTGGCAGGTTGAGTCTCAGTTTCTGGGTTGTGGTGACACGTCGTGGCTTGGCTTGGACAAAGCCCTGTGCTGCTTTGCCAAACGGTCGCTCTCCTACAAACGCTGAACTTGGGATGCTTCGAAACAGGCGATTTATTCTTAGAGCTAAATGGGGTCCCCTTCCCCAGTAACCCGGACTGGGAGGAGGTCTCTGGGAAACCAGCCCAAACCAATTTGACCAGCAGGGAAGGTGACTCTTGTCGCCCACACTGGGGTGAAGCTCGAAATAGGAACCGAGTTGAGGATGCACTCGAGTTGCCGGTTGAATTAACCACCGAGTTTGGGAATGTGGGATTGACCTTCTCGGGCAACCTGGTTACGCATCCATTGCAGCGACAGGATGTTAAAACCGACTGGGCTGATCCCGTTTGGGGACCACCAGGCCCATCCCGGGGCCCGGGAAATGAATCCGGTTGAAAACTTTTCAGCTACACCTGCGGGCCAGCTCAGAAATCCAAGGTGGGGCAGGGAGAGATTTATTGCAGAAAGTGAGCTGCAGCATGAAGTGGTTCCGTCAGGCTTCTTGACTCCTCTGCGTGGCGGGTGGTTTGAAGGCCTCTCCAGGCAAAGTGGGAGAAAGGGTCTCTTTGCCCTCCTTTGCTGTGGAGAAGGAGACCCTTAAAACCAAGGATTGCAACTTGTGTGTGTGTGTGTGTGGGGGAGTTGTTGGTACCCCCTGCCCCAGAGTGGCTGGGTAAGCGTGGGAGGTGCCAGGTCAGGTGGAAAGAAGGAGGGATTTTGTAATCTGCTTATTTATTTGATTTTTACTCTGCCCGTATTACTTTATAAGTAACTCAAGGCGGGGAACGTACCTCATGCGCCTTCCTCCTCCCGTTTCCCCCACCACGACGACCCTGTGAGGTGGGTTGGGCTTTTCTCTGAAGATGCAGCCCCCGCTCAGATGTTCCGTCTCAGCCTGACGCCTTCTGACAACCTGGAGGAAAAGCAGATTGGCAGAGATTAAGGGCAGGTGATTTCAGGTGGCTACAGGCACGCCCTAAAGCCAGATTGCCGGCTTTTGGCCTGGCCCAGAAACAGAACAACCCAGACATTCCTGGAAATTCCTGCAATAGTTTCAGATCCTGCAAAGGGGGGGGGGTTGGGAGGGGGGTGGAAATGCTCTGGAAGTGGATCTATCTATCTATCTATCTATCTATCTATCTATCTATCTATCTATCTATCTATCTATCCATTTCTCTCTTCTATCTATCTATCTATCTATCTATCTATCTATCTATCTATCTATCTATCTATCTATCTATCTATCTCCATTTCTCTCTTCTATCTATCTATCTATCTATCTATCTATCTATCTATCTATCTATCTATCTATCTATCTATCTATCTATCTATATCCATTTCTCCTATCTATCTATCTATCTATCTATCTATCTATCTATCTATCTATCTATCTATCTATCTATCTATCTATCTCCATTTCTCTCTTCTCTCTATCTCTCTATATCCATTTCTCTCTTCTATCTATCTATCTATCTATCTATCTATCTATCTATCTATCTATCTATCTATCTATCTATCTATCTATCTATCTATCTATCTATCTATCTATCTATCTATCTATCTATCTATCTATCTATCTATCTATCTATCTATAGAGATAGAGATAGATTGATATTGATCTCTCTCTCTCTCTCTCTCTCTCTCTCTCTCTCACTCACTCTCCCTGGCATTTCCTGGTCTTGTTTGACGTGATTGTAGGGACAGTGGTGCGAAGTCACAGCAACCAGAAGGGGTTGGGGGCCGTGCTCCCCACCTCCCCTGGGAATGGCTGGACAAAGGGCAGTTGGAAGAAAACGGCCCTCCCCAAAGCTGGTCCTGGGGTCGAGGGAGGTCAGTTATTTTGCCCTTGTGATTGGAGAACAGAGGCCTCTCGCAGCCCAGCCTGTCAATGGAGAGTCTCGCGGAGGGACTCAGAGAGAGAGAGATCAGATTGGGGGGGGGTGACATTTGGGGTGAAAGGCTCCCCGACCCCCACCCACCCGGCCCTCCCCGACTCCCTTGGCCTGGTGCAGATGATGGGGGAGAGACGGGGAGGGTTAACCAGGGCTCCTGGGCTATTGTGTCGGTCCTGCGGGCTAAACAGCCATGACTCCCATTGTCATCGGCCGGCCAGCGGAGGCTGGGGGACACCTGCCACCCCAACAGCTGAGAGCCACCCCCAAAGCATCTCAGGCCTCCTCCCCCCCCCAAGAGACAGCAAAGCTTTCCATTGTCAAATCCGCCCCCTTCCTCCACCACCCTGATTGATGGCTCCTGCCTTTATTGGAGAAGGTCCCCCATCTGCTTGGAAACTGATTGTGTCGCTGGGGGGGGGGGACGGGGCTAAAATCTTGCCTGGATGGGCCAGGGTGTCCCCCCCCCCCCCAAAAAAAAAAAATACTGGTCAAAAAGACTCTTCGAATGCAGGATTCTTTCCATGCCCAGCGTTTTGTTCTTTCGACCTCGACTCTGACGGGGGAATTTCAAACCGGCTGGGACCCTGGAAGAAAATGTTCTCCCCCCCCCCCGATCTGAATTGGTGGCTTCTTTTGGGCTCTGCTGCTTGGCTTAGTTGACTTCACTTCCATGGGTTGACCTGTGGCTTCGGGCGTGGTGCAAACCCAAGTTTCACGGCGGCCGAGAGCAATCTCAAACCGCGACTCCGATCCGGTAACCAGGTTGAGTGGCGGACATTTCTAAGGGATGGTGAAGATGTTCTAAAAGGGGACACCGGGTTGGCTGCTTCCAAACAAGGCCAGCCATGCCAGTCTGAAAGGGACACGGCTATTCCGGGTGGTTTTGAACCTGGGTCTTCTCACCCTCCTGGCTCCAGCACGCGAATCTCCTTAACCGCAGATGTGATTTACGAGACTGGCATTTCTTTCTCGACGGCAACCGACGCGGTTATTGTCGCGAGAGCGGGCCTCCGTCCCCACGCGGATTGTACTCCAGCCTGTGTTGCGAACGACGCCAGGCTGAGCTTCGTGGCATACGAAATAAGTCTTAACGCTACGAATTGGATCTTTTTTGGTCCTGTTCTAAACTCTCGCTCCGCCCGGCTCTCTGGTTATTTTTTGTGTGTGTTGGGGGGGGGGGGAGTCGCCCTTGCGACCTTTGCCCCCTTGATGGACATCCCAGGAAGACCCGTCTGCCCCGAGGTGAGCAGGCTGGGCCAGCTACTGTCGGTTTAGCAGATCTGGTGTCAAGGAGGGGCAGCTCAAGCAAACAGAATGGAAAGTGTCTCTGAGCTACTGAAATGGGGGAAGGAATGTCACCGAGGCTCTTTTTCTCTGCAAGGGTTTTTAAAATGTCCTTTTCTTAGCTGGAAGGCCAGCAGGGTGGATTTTCAAGACCCGTTTCTGCCACGAAGGGCAAACTTTCTGGCTGGCGTGAGATGTACAGGCAGGGATTTCTTGAGAAGGGCCAAAGATGGATGCCCCAATGATAGGAGGAGGAGAATAAGTAAAGCTATTTACAGAATTAAACGAAAAGCGATGAAAGGTTAAATGTGAATGGGTCCCCTTCTCCCCCCACCCCATTAATCAACACACACACACACGTGGGAAATTGGTAATGAAAGGTTGAAGGTGAGATTGAATCTAATCTTTCGTGGAATCCAGATTAGATTATCTCCATTTATGGGAAGGAGGAGAGAGACAAGGTGATCATTTGAAACAGATTAGCAAGGAGGGTCCTGAAGCGTCGATGGCGAAATGCAGTTTGTATCATCTCCCGTGACTCGAACCGCGAAGGGAAGGAGGGGGACGGTCCTGCTCGCTTCCAGACTAACCAAAACTCACGGCGGCTGTATAAACTTGTTTAATAAACCAATCTTCTTTCTGAGCCCACATAAAGCATAGAAGGAACCCCAATCTGGCAGCCCCACGGGATCCAGTGGAATCTGTTCCCATCGTGGGACACCTTTGGTTCAGGAGGTTTGGGAGCAGACCCATGTCTTTGCAGGGAGACCCCAAAGGAAAAAAAAGAGTCCTTTCATTTTTTTTTAAAAAAAAGCAGAACCTAAATTTTAAAATAAAGGCCAATGTGAATTTTGCAGACGCTTAAAAAAAAAATGGAGAGAGACTGCCAAACCCGCCGAGGTCATATCATTTTAAGCATTTCTCCCCCCCCAGATATTTTTTGAAAAACTTTGCACGAGACAGGGGGGAGAGAGAGAGAGAGAGAAAGGTTTTCACACACAATAGTGACAGGATCCCTGTTGCTAGAGGTTGTGGCTGGAGGCCAGGGGAACAAGTAGCAGGGATAATGCGATGGGGGCAACAGCCTTAAGAGGTGGGCATCAAACGAAGATTTTTCATTCTCCGGTGACCTCAAGGTCTTGCTGGCTTGAGAGCTTGGGCTACACGGTGGCCCATCCCAGACAGCTGCCATTTTCGTTGCTACTGAACGGACAGCCACGTCGCCCGTCAAGAACAGGCCTAAAAATGGAGCCCCTTTTGTCACTTGCACAGCCGCAATAATGCCGAGATGAGTTGCAACCGTTCCTCAACCAGTAGGAAGACCCTTGAAATGGGCTCTGAACCAAGCAAGGCAAAGGGACAGCAGTTTGGGACTGGTTTCTGTCCACACACACACACCCACCCACCCTCCCTCCTTCTGGGACCCCCAACTCTGGTTGCTATCAGACGGTCACTTTTAAGACGAGGGACAGACACACCGAACCACAGTGAGGCTGTTGCGTTTGGCTTCAACCCAGCTTTTGCGCAATTTGGGGAGAGGGGGCTTTTTTTCCTCCATTGCCAGTGTCTCCCCCCCCCCCAGCCCTCCCGCCAGCTGAGCGTGGCCCGTCCCCTGGTATTGTAGTCCCCTGGGTGGAACATCTAAACTCTTGCTTGCCCCTGGATGTGACAGCTTGGGGAGGGGGCTCTGAAATTCCTTGTCCCTCTCAGCCAGACGGCCTTTTCTTTCTGGACTCGGTTTGATCCTATTAATAGAGCAGGAACAGACTCCATGTGGCTGTTTAGTCACGCTGCATGGAAGCTCGCCCGTTCTCTTCCCCCCCCCAACTTTTAATCCATCACGTTACAGCAGAACTTGAAAGATGGGGCCCAGATTCTTCCTGACATGCCCGTCTCCTCTCTTCTCCCCCCCCCCACAAGCTTAAAAACAATTCAGATTATTATTTAAAGCCCCTCAAAAGGAGAACACATGCATTCCGGAGGTTGGAACAGCCAGCTGTAAAATCTTCGGCTTCCCCTATTATTATTTTTGTAAAAATATGGGCAGGCTGCCTGGTGAGAAAATGGGAGGATGGAAGCTCAGAATTTAGGGTGCTTTTAAAAAAAAAGAAAAAGAAATTATGGCTGAAGAAAGGAAGAATAGGATACGGGGGTGGTGGGATGGCTGCCCCCCCCTCTTCCCCTAATAGATTGTCCCTGTTTGGCCATTTGGCTCAGGCAAATGGGCGGCTTTCCAGGGACGCTGAAAATAGGCCGACGTTGTGCTCCAGGAGGGGCTGGTCTTGGGGACAGGATCTGTTCTGATCCGGGGACTTTGGCCTAGTTCTGTAATGCAAAATTGTAGTGCTGGCTGGGGAATTCTGGGAGTTGAAGTCCACCCGTCTTAAAAGTCGTCAAGCTTGAGGAGACGCTGCCCTAAAGTCTTCAGACGATGTTTTTGTAAAGTAAAAACTAAATAAAAATAAACCCAGAAAGCCGCCTCCCACAGTTTCAAACTAAATTTTTGAAAAGGGTTCTGCCCTGCCCTGTGTGCACCAGGCTGCAACCATTATTCATCAGAACCCGTTATTCCAACCACGCTTTCCTGAATCCCTGTCTCCTCACTCGATGGAATCCAGTCTCAATAAACATGAAAACTTCTCTTAAGAGACTCAGGAGTGCTATAACGCAGAGGTCCCCAACCCACGGTCCGTGGACCAGCACCGATCCGTGGCATGCCAGACAACCGGTCCACGCAACCGAGCGAAGCCCGAGCCGTGGGATGCAGGCAGCACGTGAAACCAGGCCCCCTCCGGTCCACGGAAAAACCTCTCTCCACGGAACCGGTCCCTGGTGCCCAAAAGGTTGGGGGGGGGGGCGCTGCTAGAAAGCACTAATGAGGAACTTCCTTCTTTCCCCCTCCCCTCAAGTCAGTCTTCTGGCCAACCTCCTCATAACAAGAAGGGGTTTTTTTATCCCCCACCCTGCTTTCAAAACCCTTAAATCAAGCATGTTGATGTTTGCAATGGAAGGTGGGCTGGCTCTGCCTCTTCTCTGCCCTGCCCCTCCCTCTCCAGATGTTCCTGCGGTTGCAAAGAGCACCGCCTTGATTTTTTGAAGGCAGTGCAGACAAGACTTGGCTGATGGGCTTTTTCCCAGGACCCCTGAAAGAAGTCTGAGAGAGAGAGAGAGAGAGAGAGAGAAACCCATTGGGAATTTTCATTTCAAAAGAGTCCTTCCTTGATATTTTTCTTTTGTTGTTTGGCAGCAAGATTTCAAAGCCGGTCTCACGCCTGATTTCGGTCTGCTGATGCCTTCTGGATTCCCAAGTCAGGGAGATGCTGATGGTTTTCAGAAGGAAAAGTTGGAAGGGGGGGAGGGGGAGTCAGCCAAGCCCCCTTGGTTTCTGCTCTGAGCAGAGTTTGCAGAGTCGGCCTTTCAGCTGGAGAGGATGCCAAGATCCACCCGAGTGGACTGGACCTCTTAAAAGGTCTCCTTCTGCTCCTTGCTGTCTTTCAGCTCTTGAATGTAAAACTCAGTGTTGTTGGGACTCTCACATCAGTAGCTGGGAATTATGGGTGTAAAATGATGCCGAGGTAGGACTGGTTTCTGTCAAGGCCCTGCTCCCCGGCCCCCCCTTGACCTTGGGAGACCTTGAAGAAAAGCACCTTGTGATAGCAGCCGGGGCAACGGGTATCTTTTCCCATGGCGCTTTCAAGAGTTTGGGGGGCATTTAAGAGACCCCAGCTTGTTTTGCAGGAATGGTTCAATTTTAGTATCTTCAACCAGGACATTCGAGATCAGCAGGGCTGAGTGAGACATATCCTGTAGTCAGACAACACCAGATAATGCCATTCCTGTGGCTTCTGGAGAAAGGCCTTTGTGGGTTGTGTCATTTTCACTAACAGGACCTACAAGATGATTCAGCATTGAGTGTGTCGGTCAGGGAAGCAACCAGCCACCCGTGTCCTCCTTTAGCGTGTCTCACAGTATGTTCTACGCCAGCCAGCCAGAGGCAGAGGCCTCACCCGCACGCAGGTTCTGCTGTTAGGATCCTGGATTCAGTTCTGTCCCTACAAACTTGGGGACCGTCCATCATCCTTCTTGTGAACGGATGGTGTTACTTGACCTATCCAGGTTGGACACTGGCTGCTGTCCATTGCTGAGGAAGGAAGGAGCTGCCGTGCTGGAATTCAGCTGCTCTCATCCAGGTGGGCACCTCCCTCCCCACCTGTTTAGCTCAGCCGAATTAAAACAGCTCCCAGCCTCTTCAGCCATCTGGAGCGTGTAAGGCCACATTTGAGAAGAAAGAAAGATCTCAAAATTAGGTTGGTCGCTGGCTTCGAAGTTTGAGCATCTCTTTTCCGACTTAATTCCTTTTCTGGAATACAGTTCTTCCTTCTGGGTCTGCAGAGACACAATTGCTGGTGATTTATAAACCAGAATTGCCTTTTTCTTTTATTTAAACAAAATCTTGCAAGATTGGCTAATGTTATGGCTAGTTTGTGGGTCCATGTTAGAGTGAGCGGAACGTGTTGATGTTCCACTGTATTCAGCCATTCTGGATTGGAAGCCGTGTTTGTGTGTGTGTTTCATGCTCAAAAGATTTTTTTAAAGAGGTCCACAACCAACCAAATGAGTTGGGCAGTCTGAACCCTCCTCAAATAAACTTACAATGATCGTGCAAAGGACTCGCCAATTTTCATAAGCCCTTGGAAAGTGAACAGGAGGGGAAGTGTCCATTGGCATCCTATTGTGCAAAGGATCCCGGGGTGTCAAGGGTCTCTTTTGCGCCCCTTCAAGAGGGTCTCCAGGCGCTGCCCTGCTCCAAACAGCCCCCCTCCCTCGCTTGCCCCGCAGCGTCCCCCATTCAACAGAGTTCCCACACAACGGTTGCCAAAGATAATTGCCAAAGGGGAACTTTTCCCCCCCCTGGCTGGGGCCTTTTGCTTCCGAGTAGCTGTGCTCCCTGGCTGCCCGCCCACCAGCATTGGTGGGGTGGGGGGGGGCAGCGAAGCCTGATGGAGGAGGGCGTTGGAAAGACAGAGAGGAAAGGAACTGAGCTGTTTTCCCTTCTTCACGAGCGAGCGTGGCTTAATAAGACTCCCCCGGGACAACAAGAGAAAGTTGGAGAAAGGGCGCCTGGTTGTAGGAGGATCTAGGAATCTCTCCGTGCGATGGATCACCTCTTGCAGAGATTCGAGGGTGCGGCCGTGCTGGGAACCGAGGTTGTGTTGCCGTTGACACTGGACTGCAAGAAGCTGGTCTTAGTAAACCCCTGGACCAGGGGAGATGTGCTTCTCCCACTGTCAGTCAATGGGGGGGGGGGAGGGAGGATGACAGCCAATAGCAGAGGAACTTGAGGGCGGAGGGAGAAGTTCTGAGTTTTTACACTGACAACACCTCACCTCACCTCAACAACTCGGGGTACTTAGAAGCCTCAGGACTGGCTGAGTTGGTTGCAATAAATATATTTCCCCCTTTCCTGCAGCAAATGAAAGCCATTTGGTGTCTTAGATTCGGTTTCCTAGCGATTGCAAGGTTTCCGCTTCCCTTTTTTTTTTTTCTTAAAAAAAAAAAAACCCTCTTTAAAATAGACAAAAGCGCTTTTCACAGAAGCAGAAAGAAGAAAATAGCCTGTTTTCATGTTGAGACTTTTTAGTAGCAGGGCGACCTGGAATATATTTTCCTGGAAGCGTCATCGTCGGGGGGGAAGGAAAGGTATTGTCGAAAAGGACAGATTTGCGAAGTTAATAGCGTGGGAAATCATTAAAATATAATGCCTAAATACTCCTCCGCTGTGAGCTTGCAGTCCACCTAGCCAAAATAAAATGTTGCAGTCAGGCAGAGAACAAAAAAAAACCAAAAAAAAAAACACAACAACCCAGAAGTTTCCTCCAGGTTCGGAATTTGGAGCCGCAGCTGTGATTTTTTTTTCTTTCATTTTTTTTTCCCCCCAGCGAAGCAGATGAATTTTGCTTCGTTGTGCAGACTTCACAGAAAACATTTTGCAGAGGAAATGAGATTAGGACGTCTGAGAGCAGAGAGCGTTTCAAAGCAGCTCGGTAAATATAGCAACCCAAAGCTTGCGCAATGCAACCCCTCTGTTCCTACTCTGCGGTTCGTCGTGTCCTTTCCATCGTAACTCGTCAATAAAGATACCACCTCGGCGTCATTTCTGAAGAACTTTAAACACACACACACACACACACACACCCCATCGCTGTAATATTGATAATTTGGGGCAGCCTGTTCCTGAGATGGTCATGCGGAGGACTGATATTGGAGGAGACGGGTCAAAAGTCCTGCCAAGGCCTCCAGAAGACACCGTTTGATCCTTGGGTCCAACCGAGGTTGGCGTTGGCTGACAGTGGTGTAGGACGGGGGTCTTCAAACGTGGCCCTTTTATGACTTGGGGACTTCAACTCCCAGAATTCCTGAGCCAGCCCACAAGTCATAAAAGGGCCAAGTTTGAAGACCCCTGGTGTGGGAGAAGTTGTGTTCTGGGTTTTAGCAGTGTGTGGGGCAGGGCTGTGTAGGCCTAGTGGATCAAGGGGAAGCCGGTAAATCCTCTTCGGCACAACTTGAGCAGAACCTCCTAGTCCATCATGAGCAAGGCCTACTTTGGTTTACCCGTTGAGGTCATCCAATAGGCTGTGCTGGTTGTAGGCTACACAACTATCAAGAGATCTGTGGGGTGGGACACGGGCTGCGTGTGTGTGTGTGTGTGAGAGAGAGAGAGACGGTAAAGTCTTCGGCGAATGGCACCACCAGCATTTGGGAATGTCAGTCTATGATTTGTCAAGCCTTGGCTTTTCTGGCTGTTTCCATTGCTCAGTGGCGACTTTCTCTGCCACCCTGGAGTTCCCCATTCTGTGGAACTCAAGATTGGAGAAAGGGAGGCTGATGGGAGGCCCAGAGTCTGAATTACAGGCGGTAAAATGCTCGTCCCCTTTCCAAACACACCTTGGATCGGTGCAACGGGCTTTCAAAAATGCGTTCCGTTGCCCTTTTTAAGCAATACGCAGAATTGGATTTACAGGAGAAATCCTGCTTTTTAAAATTTTATTTCCTGCAAGCCTACCTGAATGAGTGGCCCACTCACATGCCCTCTTGTGTTTCCCATTTGCTCGGTTGAAGCTGCCCTTTCCGGGGACTGGAAAGGCAGCATCAGGACACACCTCGGCCAGGGGGGTTGGACTAGAAGACCTCCAAGGCCCCTTCCAACTCTTTTATTCTGTCATGTTGCTCGTAGGCTGGGCCTCTCTTTCCAGCCACACGTAGCAGGGCTGAAATTGGTCAGCGAGTAACCCCAAGGCAGCTTCTGGCCCTCTTTGCCTTGTTGCCTTCCTCTGCAGGAATCATTACAAAACAAACGTTGGTTTGGAAGGCTGGCATTCCTTGTCCCATTATCCCAAACCAGAGAGTGGTGGAAGCCGTACATGGCGTGCCTATTCCCATAAAACGGTGGGGCTTGAACCACCCTTGTAGATTTGCGAGGAGCAGGGCGGAAGGTTTCTGCTTTTCAGAACCGGAGGGAAATTTGACTTTTTGTTTTGGAGAAATAAGGGACTGCCACAATCCACCAATACCAGTTCTTTCCCCAAAGCAGATCCCCATCTATAACCAAACGCATCTCGCGTCTTCCTAGCAGCTTAGCCATGTTGGTGGGCTGTTCCTGGGGAAAGAAACGTGCCCTCAGCCACACAACTTGTGGACTTTCCCAGCTTTGGTCAAAAAAACTTCGGCCCAAAACTTTGGCTGGGAAAGTGCTGGGGTTTTGCACTGCGCTTGTGTGTTTTGCTTCACTCGGACCGCCCCGGTTGCTACGGAAAAGTTGAGCTAATAAAGTCTCGTGTGTTTGTGGCTGCTACACCTGCTTTGGTTGCTCAGATGTTTTCAAAAGCACAAGTGTGGGCAGCTTCTCTCTCTCTCTCTCTGCGGCGTCTCTCTCTCTCTCTCTCTCTCTCTCCTGTCCTCTTTGCCAGCTTGCCGAAGTCACTTTCCCACTGGGAAATCCATATTCTCAGCCAGACAGAAACGGCAGAAAGTGTGAGTTGTTTGCAAAGTAATTACTCCGTGCTTCCATGGATTGGGAAATACTTGAGAGAGGTCAGGTGCGTTTTGGGCAGCCCTGGAGTCTCTCCAGTTGGACAATAATGGAGGTTTGTTGGTTTACCTGTCTGGACCTTCACAGTCTTGTCACGCGGGAAAGGTGTTTTTCAGAAAATGAGAGAGGGACAGAGGCCAGTTCTCTACCTGACCCTTGTAGCCTCTTGTGCCCTAAGGAAGATGCATCAAGATGGCCTGAAATTAAGCAGCCGGACGGTCCTGTAGCCAATACCCAGATTTACCTGCACAATGGAACACCTACCTGGACCCCTCATTTTTAAGGAACGTGAGCGCCCGGGATACGAATATCTGGCACTGTAGTCCTTCCAGGGAGAGGGTTGGGGTTTGGGTAAGTGAAAAGAGCTTTCCGCAGCGGGCTGCTTGGTGAGAGGCCATCTGGCAGCGGAGTCCCCCGAGTGTGGAAACGTCTCCCAGGCCTTGACACTTTTGCTGATGTATTCCCAGCTCATGCCAACTGTGCTATCACCTTGCCTGTCGATTTAACGATTATGACTTGGCCTGAAGATGGGGGGGGGGTGTGTTGTCCTCTGAAGCAGAGAGGGGGGAAAAGCCTCCTCTTTCGCCTTCAACCACGCTCGGCTTTGCCACGGCCACACGGGACCAGCCTTGAGCCCCAGGTCCTCTCCCTGTAACCCTTTGGGGTTCCAAGGTGGCTTCACCTGCAGCCAAGGTGGCTGTGGGCACCCTGGGAGCCTGCCAAGGGGGTTGAAGCTTTTGATGGATGGAACATCTGTGGGATGGGAGGTGCCTACGTCCTTTTGGGAGGTGCACAGTGGGGACCGCAGCGCGCTGGATAGTAGCACCGTTGATCTCGTGTGGTTGGTTGGAAACTCACCTGCCTGCTTGCTTCAGGCATGTGGCCAGCGGTCCGGCCCCTCTGACGGTGAGGCGGGTGAGCGATGCGGCTTCTCCCAAAAGGGCCTCCGACATCCTTTCTGGCTGTCCGGTTATTTCCCCAAAGAATCGGGCGGCCTGTTTATTGGTAGCCTGACTTTCCCACCAATTCCACTTGGTTACGGAACGTAACAACCTGGAAAGAAACCACACAGAGGCTGGTTATTACCTGCAAAGGCTGGTTGACGTTCAAGGGGCAAAGAAATTGACTTTAGCTCTTAATTTAAGTCTTTCTTAATTTTCCACCTTTTCAAAAACCAAAACAAAACAACAACAACGCTGTTTTGTTGCCCACCCAGAATCGCCTTATGGATGAGACGGGGGCGGCAGAGAAGTTTAATAAATAAATAAATAAATAACCCGTCCGTCCCAGGAGGAGCCGATCTGCTCTTTTGCCTAAATTATGAGATTGTCATCTAAAATTCCCCCACTCCTAAAAAAAACCCCACCCCTCCCATCTGCACAAAATCTCCTTCCTGCAGAACAGAAGTGGGGGGGGGAAGAGGGGGAGCATCAAACCCCCCCACCCACCCAAAAGGGGATGGGAGGAAAGAACAGGCCCCTGTTCCCAGCTCCGCCACCTGCTTCTCCGCCTCCTGCTCCCCCCTCTCCCCCCCAGACCGGGCTGGGATCTGCGGCACTTGGCAAATATCATTGGGATGTTGTCACCGTTTCCTTTTTCCTATGCAGCAGCGGCAGCAGCTCCTCAAAGTGATCCCCATCGGCCCTCTGGGGTGTGTGTGTGTGTGTGTGTGTGTGTGTGTGTGTGTGTCTGTGTGTGTGTGTGTGTGTGCGCGTGCGCAAGACCAGGGCAAACCCAAACCACGTTTGTCGGTTGAATCAAAGCCCTGTTTAAAAAAAGGTGGTCCACGCAGGTCTGGAACCTAGACCTGCCCTCCTGGGTGCAGAGGGCAAGTTTGGGAGGCCAAGGTGGGGAAAGGGAACCCCCTCCTGGCACTCTTCCTTGGCCCGATCGGAATCCAGTGGCTTCTTCGTTGGTGACCAGATCCAGTTCAGAATCCAGAAAAGCCAGCAGACTGTCTTGAAAGGGGAAAAGGGGCAGGGGGGATTTTATTCCTGCCCCAGGAGCCTCCCAAGTCAAAGGGGGGGAGGGGCTCGTCCTGGCGCCCCTGGAAAAGGCCCGGAGCTGGTGGGCCCAAACCGGCCTTTCTTCTCCCGGTGGGTGATTTATAGGCCGAGCGGAGCGACTCCTGGAAGCGGCAAAGCAGAATCTCTCTCGGCAAGCGGCCAGCAGAATCTGCTGCAGCTGCGGCATTGTGAAGTCATTGCCCTAACAACTGCTGCAAACAGAATAACAAAGTCTGGGCTGTTTGCATCGCGAAGGGGGAGACGCGTTCCAGTTCCAGGACCGGCCAGCCGCCGTTTTCCAGGCTTGCCTTTTTTTCCTCTTCCAATTTAGCCAGGCAGAGTTTGCAAAATTCTTCGGCTGGGTCGTGGTTTTCTTTCCTTTTCCTTCCCCCACCCCATCCCATCTCATCCTTTAAAAATGGCCTCCTCCTCCTTCTTTTTTTAATGCATCTTCTGTAAAATCCTTCACTTTCATATAACCACGACGATGGCTTTCTTACTCTATCGTGGCGAAGGGTTTAGTTTTGGGAAAGTCTGATGTGGGTCTGTGTGTTTTTAACGGTGCCGAATACCTCCCAATCAATGTAATAGATTTCCTCATACTTGAGAGGACCCAAACACCCCCCCCCCACCAAGCTGGTACAAATTTCTGCTGAAAAGTCATTCAGTAAATCATGTTCTCTTCTCTGAGCTGGATACAGTTCCAGGGGACTTGACAGCGGATTCCTTTTGGCAGAGACTTGCGTTTGCCACTGTTTACCGCAATATACGGAGTTGAGATTTATTCACCATTTAAAAATACATTCTTTCAAAGGTTGGGCTCTTCTGCATTGCAGCGTTATGTGGACTTGAACCGACTGAATGTGTTTGAGGCCTCTACGGTGCTCAAAAGTGGATTTTTGTAGGCCAGAGACAGGGGAGGGAAAAAAAAATATCTCTGTATTGCAGCATCAATACAAGTTCAGGCTTTAAAAGTCTTGACTGAGCATTTTGCACTGACTGCAGATTTTCAGTTACAAATCTTTGGAAGCGTACCGGTCTGTTCAACACCCTGCAGGGACTCATGAAGTCTGCCATTTTAGGATGCTCGCCTTTGGGTAATCACCGGAGTTTTCACCCCAGGCCCGATTTTCTCTTCCTTGTTCCCCGTTTTTTTTTAAGTGGAGGAGAAAGATGGCTTCCTTATTAATCAGGAAAGAGCAGCTTTAATGCAGTTGTGGAGGAAGCTGCAACTGGATCCCGTGGCTGTAATATCGACCCACCTTTGATGGACGTTTGTTCTTTTTTTAAAAAAAATGCAGTGGAAAATATCCAATTTTCTTTCTTTCTTTTTTTTAAAAAAGCCCTCTTTTCCCTTTCAGGTCCCGTCCGATCCTCCTGTCCCCAAGAAACCCAAAACGGACGATGTCCTGCAGTCTCCCCTACTTGGTGATAAAGAGAAACAGTCCAGTTGGTTACGATCCTTGTCCAATTCATCCAGTAAGGTGAGTTTTGGAGGCTGCAACCCCCAGAACCCCCAAATTCTTCCTTGTCTGACCAAGCTGGGTGGACGGAGCCCAGGATAGCCCTCGGTTGGATCTGAGAGTTCGGCTAGTTTTGTGTTGGCTTCAAACGGCGTGTGACGTTCGTCCAGTAGGCTCTACATCCCGGCTTCTGCGTGGTACGCCACACAAAACTTCTGCAGCACTTACCCCAGAGATTCAGAAGCTCGGATCTACGAAACTCCAGTCTCCCTCCAGATCTTTGCTTTATCCATTTGTCTCTTACTGTTTTTTTTTTTCCTTCCCCTCTTTTGTTTTTTTTAATTCAGAATATTGGGTGTCTCCATCCCCAGCAGCGTCTTTCCGCATTCCGGCCCTGGTCCCCCGCCGTTTCAGCCTGCGAGAAGGAGGTCTCCAACCACATCCCTCGGTTGATCAGAGACAGGTAAGGAGAATCCGAGTTTCCCCGGCCGAGATTCCAAGGCCGTTAAATTGAATAAGTCGGCCAGATGTGTAACTTGAACGCAAGTGCTCTGAAAAGTATCCCACAGGATGCATCAGCACCCCGAGGCCTTAATATCTGAGCCAAATAAGACACGGCAGACAGAAGCAGGGTATAAAATTAAGCCTTTGGAGCATAGAAAAGGGTGGTTAATCACACGGTTGGGCTGGAGAGTGGGTGGATCGGATGAATGAACTGTGCCTTTGGTTTAGACCTATGATTGATTGATCTATCTATCAATCATCTATCTATCATCTACCTACCTACCTATATATCTATCAATCATCTATCTATCATCTACCTACCTACCTACCTACCAACCATCTATCTATATCTATCAATCATCTATCATCTACCTACCTACCTATCATCTATCTACCTATCATCTATTTATCATCTACCTACCTACCTACCTATCATCTATCTACCTATCATCTATTTATCATCTACCTACCTACCTACCTATCATCTACCTACCTATCTATCATCTATCATCTACCTACCTACCTACCTATCATCTATCTATATCTATCATCTATCATCTACCTACCTATCAGCTATCTATCTATCCACCTACCTACCTACCTATCATCTATCTACCTACCTACTTACCTACCTACCTATCATCTAGTTGCTTTGCCTCTTTAAAATTCAGAGCAGCAAAATAAGACTACTTTGCCCAGTGCAGAAGTGAACTTTTCAAAGCTGGCAATTAAGCCTTTAGATGATTCATTGCGTTAATGAGAAACGGCACGGAAACCCACCCAAGGAGCTCTCTCCTATCTCCAGCCCCCTCCGGAGGGAGCGGGTGAGTCACCCCAAAATAGCTTTGTGGGGGCTGCGAGGTAACCCGGCGTTCTTCTCGCCCTTCCCTTTGCCAGTTTCTATTCGTATAAAAGTTTTGAGAACTCCGTCGCACCCAACGTGGCGCTGGCCCCCCCTCCTCAGCCAAAGATCGTGAGCAACCCTCTGTGCCCCCCGGCTGCCTTGCGGAACGGCGAGCCCCTGAACAGCCCTCCCCAGCTCCGGAAAAGGAAACACGTCTCCGAACAGCCCGCGGTGGTGCCCGAACCGACGCCCACCACCGCTGCCGTGCCCACCGTCGCTGCTCCCGCCCCTGCCACGGAAGAAGACAAGGAATCCGAAGCTGAGATAGAAGTAGAAACACGAGAAGAATGTAAGTGTGACTTTTTTTGGGGGGGGGGTAAGCCGGTGGAGGAAAACCCTCGACCTCCTTTGCTCAGAAAAGTCGATTCGATGGGTCAAATAATTCTCGAGCACCAGGAGGAGATCCAGGCAGCTCAAATGTGTATAAAATGTATTGTAAGCTTAAGCTCTCTCTACAAGAATCTGAGCGACTAACGGTCGAGGGAAATGAGCGGGAGATAAGAATGGGAAGGAATTCAAGGTGGGCTGGACGTAGGTCTCTTGTGGGTGCGAAGGGACTCATGGCTGATGACGCGTTTGACCCTTCCCTCCCTCAGGCTCAGCCTGGTCATCTCCTACAATAATTTCCCGTTAAAGCCATCTTTCCAATAGGTTGAACCTTTTTTAAGCAAGCCGCCTTTGAGAGGAGATCCTGGGGCTTCAGACCTCCCTGTCCTTCAGAAGGTGGCCAAAACCGAGAACGGCACTTCCTTTTTGAGTGTTGCTAAATGCCACAATTCTGTAAGGTTAAAGGGATGCTGGTCTTAGCTTCCCACAGTGAAAATACACCCAGGGACAGATGTGCAGGATCCGGTTCTCACAAACGCTGTGTTTCTTTGCACCCACGCTCCCTACCTTTATTGCATATGAAACCACGTTTTACTTATGGACCCCCGCCATCCCCAAAGGCTGCCTGGGGGAGGCAGCGGGTGGCCTGACTGCCACGGCTTCTCTCCTTCTCTTTGCAGTCACTTCCTCCCTGTCCTCGCTCTCCTCCCCATCCTTCACCTCTTCGAGTTCAGCCAAGGATGTGAACTCCCCCAGCCTGCAAGTCCAGCCTGCCGTCCCCGCCAGCAGCAGCAGCAGCAGCAGCAGCAGCACCGTCTTCGAAGGCTCGGGTCACGCCGAGCCTCCCAACGGCCCCAACGGGCTGGAAGCCGAGCTGGAGCATCTGAGGCAGGCCTTGGATGGCGGTCTGGATACGAAAGAAGCCAAAGAGAAATTCCTCCACGAGGTGGTGAAGATGAGGGTGAAGCAGGAAGAGAAGCTCAACGCTGCCTTGCAAGCCAAGCGCAGTCTCCACCAGGTAATGGGGTGCCCCCCCGGGGCCTGGGGCACAAAGGGGACCCTGGGGCACTATTTGGGGGGAACAATCTCTGGGTGGCGCTCGGATTCACCTCTTCTAATGATCCGCCTAGATCTTGGAAGCTCAGGTGTGTGTGTGTGTGTTGCGTTATCACCGTTAGTAGGTTGGTTAATGTTTCCCAACCTCAGCAACTTAAAAGATGGGTGGACTTCAAAGACGTGTGAAGTGGGCTTGCTGGCTGGGGAATTCTGGGATTTGAAGTCCACCCCATCTTAAAATGGCTACAGTTCAGCAACACTGGTCTAAATCATCCTGGCTGGTTAACTACCTGGTTTAATTTGAGAACGGAAGGGGATATTGATGTGGATTTTATTCCATTAGCGGGCTGGGGAATTCTGGGAGTTGAACTCCACACATCTTAAAAGTTGCCAAGATTGGAGACCCCTGAGGTTATCCAACCGACCCCTTGCCTAGCCGATCGGCCTAGCCCTAGCCTTTATTTGCCAGCTCCCTCTCCCTTTCCAGATTCCATGTTCCCTTAATGCCACTTGCACAGGAGCATGGGCTGGGGTGTGGGTTGGCCTAAGGAGCGTTCCCCCCTCCTCCCCCCTTGGGCCCTTCCGCTGTTAAGCCGCCCTCTTGTCCCAGGAGCTGGAGTTCCTCCGCGTGGCCAAGAAGGAGAAGCTGAGGGAGGCGACGGAAGCCAAGCGCAACCTGAGGAAGGAGATTGAGCGCCTCCGGGCAGAGAATGAGAAGAAAATGAAAGAGGCCAACGAGTCCCGGATACGGCTCAAGCGGGAACTGGAGCAGGCCCGACAGGTCCGGGTGTGCGACAAGGGCTGTGAGGCCGGCCGTCTACGAGCCAAGTACTCGGCCCAGGTGAGTGTGGAAGCAACCGTGCCCTCTTCCCATCCCAGAGCTTGGCTTGTGATGCTCCCCCAAAAGTTAAAGATTCAAGGAAGCATCAAGCAGCATCGCTTGCCAGACCTTTTCAGGAGAAAGCTGGGGGGAAGAACACTCCGGGTGGCTCTGAGCATCTCAAATTTCTCTCCCCCCCCCCCCGAGTCTGAGAACTTTTCGTTTTGGGTTCAGGTTCATGTTCTCGGCTTGAGTCAGACTGGGCTTGCTGGTGAAAACATCCCTTTGAGAGGCCTCCGTCCCGGGCTGCGGGAAAGGCCTGGGGAGACGGAGCCAAGGGAATGGGAAGATAAGAGACAGCAGAGCCCACCACTGTATAACGGGTGGAAAAAGAGGCTCGGAAGGGATCCTGTCTAGATTTTTTGGGCCGTAAAAGGGAGGGAAGGAAAAACTGTACTTGTCAGATTCTGTTCATGTAGGCTTTACAATGAGGTAGAACGAGCGTAGCTGGTCGTTGTTTCCTGTCTGGTCTACCTGGTCAGGCTGACCCCTGCCAGCTTCAGGAGAGCCGAGGCAGGAAATGATGCAAACCTGATCTCCGCCACATTAGTAGATGGGAACGGGGCGGGCCAGGTGTGGCCTCCCACTTGCACATCTGGGAGTCCCAAATGGCATGGGCTGGCTTTTTCCTGCTGAGGCTCAGCTGCCTCTTCGGGGCTTTTGCAGGTGGCCTCTGCCCATTTTCACGGTTGCCGGGAAGAGAGGAGGGGCCCGGTGTGCGAGCTGCACAGATAATGCGCTGAGCCTTTCCTGCCGAGGAAGTCTGGGCTTAAATACGACTAGGGAGACGCTGCCTTCTCCTCCCCCAGTTGCTAACCAAGGCTTGTCTGTTCCTGTTAAGAAAAAGGAACCCAGAAGGACAAGGGTCCAAAAGCCATAGGGAAGGGAAGGACCCACTTTCCCCCCACAAATGCAGGCCGATCGCTCTAAGCAGCCCTGTGGTTTGGAAACCCCGCTCACTCACTCTGCTGCTCTCCTCCCAGATCGAAGATCTGCAGGTGAAGCTCCAGCACGCGGAGGCCGACCGGGAACAGCTGCGGGCTGACCTCTTGCTCGAGCGCGAAGCACGCGAGAACTTGGAAAAAGCCGTCAAGGAACTGCAAGAGCAACTATGGTCGAAGCATAACGACCTGCCCAGCGGCGCGCACCCCCCGAAAGACCCCGAGAACTGAGGCTCCCCCCCCGGCCCCGAGACCGGTGGAATCGATGCGCTGCCTGTGGCCCCAGGGCCGATCTGTGCATAAGTAAGCGAGAATGCGCGGAAGAGGCGTTTTCCCCCCCATCCCTGCATGTGGCTAAAAAAAACCATGGATCTGGTTCTTAATCGGAGGGCAAATGTTACTCTTTATAACGAAAGCACTGAATTCTGCCTCTTTTTTTAAAAAAAAATCCGTATAGCACAACGTTTTCCTGTGCCTATAACGTGAAAAGTGTTTATAAATCTACTCTTTTGAGTCTGCAGCAAAAAAAGAAAAAAGGAAAAAAAATTAAAATGTATTTTTTCTTTTCTACTGGGGAAAAAAAAAAATTGTCCGGTCAGCAGCGTTTGTGGAAATAAGGGACAAGCTTCGAGGGCTGCTACAAATATATATAGAGATATGTGTGTGTGTGTGTCTGTGTACACACACTCACACACATATACGTACACCAACAAACCCCAACGAGCCCTTTTGTTATAAGCTATTTCGAAATGCAAATCATTTAGTCAAGACGACGTATTAAAACCATTGAGATTTTTTTTAAAAAAATAAAAATAAAAATAAAATATGAAATATATTATATATAAATGTGGGGCCGGGGGTGGGATACTTTTGATGCCTATTGTGTAAATTGGTACAGGTGTTGGAAAGTGTTTCAGGAAAGAAAATAGCCATGAATGATTTCAAATCAAGGGATTTTTTATGAGAATTTCTGATTTTAGGATTCTCCCCCCCCCTTTCTCCAGGTTTCAGCCTCTTTGTTTTTCCTATGTTTGATCATAAAAAAGAGAGAAAGTTAGTGGGGGGGGGGGGAAGAAAGGATGTTTGTACATTTAGGAATAAGTCTCTGTCCTAAATAAAACCCAGCCTTATACAATTCAGTGTCCGCTCCTCACAAAGACTCGCTTTGACTCCAAAGCACTTCGGACTTTAGCAAACAACAAGCTGAACACGTCGAAAAAGAACGAGAGGAAAGGAAGAAGTTTAACCTGAAAGAAACAGCTGGATCGATTCCCTCCCCCCTCCCCGTTGCGCGTGTGTGTTTTTTGGGGAAAAGGAAAACAAAAACAAACAAAAACCGCCTTCCGTTTTGCTCAGCGAATTCATTCCACTTTTTTTGATCCGCCACGTGGCGCCTCCGAAATTTGCAGCGTTTGACGGACTCCTCCGGAAACTGGCAACGCTGCGGCAGCCAGAGAGCGTTGGGTGCCCTCTGAACGAACGAGACTCGCCTTTGTATTAAAAGAGACAAAAAGACTTTTTGCTGCTGTGAATAAGCCAACTTTTGTTTATTCTTTCGGGATCTTGTTTTTTTTTTTGTTGTTGTTGTTGGTCACGGGGTGATTTTGTTTGTTTGTTTGTTTCTCATGTGACAAAAATGCTTTAATCTTGGGATCTTGAAGGCGCCGGCAGTGCCCGCTTCCTAGCAGTGTGCAGCCAAAAGATGCTCAGGGGATGCTTTGCAAAGTCCCCCTCTTAAGACACACATATGCGCGCGCGCACACGCAAACACACACGCAAGTTTTTCTGGGGGTGGTGGGGTTAATTTGAAGTCCCTCCGTCCGTTAGCTCCCGTGGCTCCTTTTCTATCCATCTTGTAAAAAGCAGGGCTGGCTGGGGAATTCTGGGAGTTGAAGTCCATCTTAAAAGGCCAGCAAGGTTGAGGCACGCTGTCACACAAAGCACCAGCTGCAAGTTCGCAATGCTTTGTCGGCCTCTGGGGTGCCAGGAACGTGGCCGGCTCGCCCTCCCAAGGGATTGGTGTGCGCCTTGGCTGCGATACTGCAGAATTGTCACGGTGAGTTTGGAGCTGCCAAGGGCCTCTTCACGACACCTGAAAGATCGGTGGCTCTAAAGGTGGAGACGGGGATGTCGGAAGCCAGCCACTGATCATAGTTTGCCCTTAAGCCAGAATCCTTTCTGCCCTATTTAACCAGCTTCTTTTGCTAGGCTCAGTTCTGAGAAGCGAGAGCTGTTTTGTAAAGACCAGCCTGAAGGAACCGCATTCACACATCTCAGGCAGCCTAAAGCAAGAATAAGCCTTGGCTTGTTCAATTTGCTTCCCCTCCTTTATGGCTTGTTTTGGTCCGGTGTGATCGCAGACATGGGCTGGATGGAGAAACACACCAGGATGAAGCCAGAAAAGCCAAAACAAGAGTTTGTATTCTCCTTTGCACGTTGCATAAAAGCCATATCTGCAGCTGAGAAGCTGTCAACAAACTGGGTTTCAAACTGAAGTTTATTGGCCTAAACCAAACCTTGGTTTGTTTGTTTTTCCCCCCCACTGCTTGAACATTTTTAACGATGCCAAAACCAAATCAAAGCAACCACCTTCCAATTTACCCAAGAACTGCAAATTCTCCTTCCCATTTTACTGTTCTTAAACACGGAAGGAAAACGTGTTTTTCCTCCCTCTGGTCTATTCACACTGCGGCAGCCTGTCCTAAAATTAAAGTATTAATTTGCAGTACACTAAAGGAAAAAAAAAATGTATTAATTTTTTTTTTTTAAAAAAAAGCTGTTATTATCCATTCTAATAGCCATTGTAAGCATGAATGTTGAAAAAAGGAGGAAAGTACATTTAGGGGAGCGGGTGGGAGACTGGTTAAGCAAACCATATAAATACAAAGGAAGATTTATTAGAAAAAAGGAATCAGGTTACTTAGGCAAAAAAAAAAGAAAACAAAAAACAAAAACGAAAAGCACGAAACCGCTCAGCGCACTAGCTTGCATGATACAACTTTGTCTAAGTTTGAGATCTCTGCCCTTCTTCATTTGCAACGAATGGGGTTCAGCTCTAAAGTGCAATGCAAAAAAAAAAAAAAAAAAAAAAAAGGAATATTGATTGTGTTTATGCAGTTATTTTTTTAATGTGAGGTTTTTTTTTAAAAAAAAAATTGCTTCTTTGTATGTTTCTTTTCTGCAGTTATTAAAAGAACATATGCATGAAATTAAATTTTTTACCATACCTATATTAATTAACGGGCATTATTAGTGTCTTATGTAACAGTCCATAAAGGTGTGTTTCTCTCCCCACCCCTCCGCCACCCGAAGACCCCCTCAGCTGTCTGAATGTTCATCTTCAGCGTCGCTTTTCTGCGAATGGCACAGAAAACCTGCAAAACCACCAAGATGGAAGACTCCCTCTTAGCGCCACAACCTGGGCTGGTTAGATCAATGCGGAGTTCATCCCCTTTCCTGCGGTGGGGGCGGGAGGGGAAAGGAAATCCCCACCCACCCAAGACTGAAAAAGAAATGGATACTCAGGGCAAAAGAGGAGAAAGCATTTCGCCGGTAAATCCCTCGATGCCAGTGTTGTTATTAGCAGCTCCCGAGAGTGAGCGGTGGGCACGTTTGACAGTATTTCTCCCCCCCCCCCAGGTTCTCCTTGGCACACAGCTATTCCTGAAACATTTCCTATCTATCGCATCAAAATGCAAGGTGGTGCATGCAGCCTTTAAATTTAGCCTTTCATTGGGAGGGGGAGATTAAAATTGAAAGCAAAAAAAACAACAACCCCAAAACCCGGGTTTGGTCTCCCAAAGCAATTTAGCCTGGAGGAAAGAGAAAGGTTTCTGCAATTTCAACCACGCAGGTCATACCCCACTTTCTCTGTTAATTTGGTTCTGCGCCCCCCCCCCCACTCCCAATTTTCTCTCAAAAATTCCAGGAAAAAAATAAAATTGCAGGTGTCCGGGCCCCCACCTGTGTACTTTGGATGGGCCTTTCCGTTTTGCAGCATCGCTTCCCTCCCCCCCCCATTTCCCAAGCAGCCAGGGATCCTGTGTGGAAGGTGCTGCTTTCTAAATTGTGTGTGTGTGTGTTTTGTGTCCGGGTGCATTTGGGGGAGACGTGCCCTCCGAGACGGCTTGAAAACCAGCATCCTGGGCTGGCTCGCTCGCTGGCACCGAAAGGGGCTGTCTAGGGGAGCCCAACCAGCCTTTCGGAGGAGACCGCAAGGCCAGCCAGGGTTGAGGCTACGATCCGGTTGAAAGTGCCGCCGTTTTGGGTCCCGCAACCTCAGCCTGAGCTGCCACCATCGAGATGGGGAAGAGCTGGAGAGAAGCAGAGGGAAATGGGTCCCCCTTGAGCCCTGTTTCTCAGCCGTGGCCCTTTTAAGATGGGTGGACTTCAACTCCCAGAATTCCCCAGCCAGCAAAGCTGGGATTTGAAGTCCGCCCATCTTAAAATGGCTACGGTTGAGAAACACTGGTCTTAAACCATCCTGGTTTGCTCTCTTAGCTACCTGGTTTAATCTGGGGAGGGGGGGGATATCAGTATATATCGGTATATAAACTATATATACCTATACATAAATATAAATACATATATACATATCTAAATACATTGTATATGCAGTTTAATTCAACTTTCAAAGAAATGCCCAGCTACATTTTAACAAGGGCGGGGATGAAAAAAAAGAAATGCCAACAGCAATAAGATATTGGTGTCTACGGAGCAGCTAAGAATGATTTAAAAAAAATAATTGCTTTTTCAAATGGAACTACCCAATGTAAAAAAATAAAACACAAAACACTGTAAATACTTTTCGTTTTATAGCTGTATAATAAGTGTATATGGTGTTTTACTTTTTGAGGTCTTTTTTTTTCTTCTTCTTCTTTTCTTACTGAGCTGTTTGGTTTTACAATTTATGCTTTGAAATGAAGACAGGTTGAAATTTGTTAAGGAATAAAAAGGCCCCACCACGAAATGACAAATTTGTTTTGGAATCTCAATGTCGGTTTAAACCTGTGGTCCCATTATTTGCGCCATATATTCGTGTTTCATTGTATTTGATGGTTAAAAAAATAAAAATAAAATGGACATTTCCTTCTCTAATTCAAGGCAGTTCGTGTGTGAGAGGGGGAGAGGCTTTTTTTAGAAGGAACAAAATAATTCAGTTTTCAACAGGGACTCAAACTGCAATTTTTTTTGAATAGATTAAAAAAAAAAAAAAATCTTTTGAGCGCATTTTTCTTTAGGTCCCACCACTGCTGCTAACAATTCAATGGCTTCCCTATTTTAGAATTATTTTTATGTGGTTAAATGTGCTTGCTTGTTTACAAATGCCTGAGTGAGAAAAAAAAAAAAAAAAAGGGGGGGGGGGAGAAGAGAATGATAACCCTTTGCCCTCTCTCCCTTTTTTCCCCAACCTGGAAACAGATAATATTGTAATATAAAGGACTTTTATCAAAGTATGTATAAAAAAAAATAGCTATGCTTATAAATACATCTCAGTGACTGAATGTACAGTGTATAGACTCATTATCGCTAATAAAATTGTCCGGAAAAATAAGTCCAAAACCAGTAAAAGTATCTTATTTTACTATTAAAAGAAAATTTACATAATCTCACCAATTGAATATCCATGGGATTAAGAAAAAACAATTTGGGGGCATAAGTTGGGGGGGGGGTCAACAATAAATGGGTGTATCTTGAACTTGACTTAAAAACAGTTCATTTAGTGACCAAAGTTACAACATTACTGCTAAGAGGCACCCTTACTAAACCCACGCCAATCTTTTCCTTGAATTTCCAAAGGCTTGTTTGAATTCCGTATTATTTCTATGTCGTCTTCTTGTTTGAAGATACCAAGGCAGGACCCACTAACTAAACTAACCCCATCAATCAAATCAATATCATAGGACAAACTTTTTATAACACCTGCTAAGTCCCTGCTCAGCTTTTTTCAGCCTTCCTTGCTGCTTTGAAGCCTTAGTGAAAGTTTCCCTTAAACTCTAGTTTAAATCAAAATAAACTGAGTGGGTGATCCCCAAAGTTCCACTCTTCAGAGAAAAGATGACGCTTTCCAATCAATGAAGTGTCTTTAACTGATGGACGAGGACTCAGCTCCGCATCCATGGAAACCCCATTTTCCTGTATTTATTTTGAGGGGAGAGGAGGAAGGCTGTGGAAGGAGAGGTATCCCTTTTACTTAACGTTGCATGAATTAGCCCAAATCAAGTGGGGAAAAAACCCCTTGATCTGGTGGAAGTTCAGAGTGTGGAGTATTCGGGGTTTTCCCAGGAAATAAATAAGCGAATGACTTGATATTGTCTCAAGATACAGGAATCGAACCGCAACATAATAAGAGCGAAAAATAAACATACTTCTCTGCACTAGGAGAAATGTGAAATCTGAATTAGGAGCCAGTTTTGGGGGGGATTGTTGACAGAGGAATTGGAACACCAGCCTTTGGAGAAATGGACCTGTACTTGCTGAAGGCAGATGTTTTTTTTAATATATGAAATTTGAATGCGGTGAGCCTCTAATTCTTTTTGGTGGGAAGAAAAAGGCAGTGTCTTGTACTCCTTGCCCCAAAATGAGACTCAACAGAAGTTCAAACGCCCACCTAGCCAGGACATGTTCTAATCTGCAAATACATTTTTTTTTAATTGCTAAACCGCACTGCGAAATCGATTTTACCGCTTCCTAAGCTAGGAAGATATTTTGTGGTTCAAAGAAAATGAACTTAATATAGTTCAGGAAAAAAAAAGAACCACGAATCTCACTCAAAACGCTTGGGGATTTTACTCCTTACTCAGAAAATGGAAAGGGAAATAAAAAGTATTGAGCGTCTTGTTTTTTCTCATTAAGCCTTTTTCCGAAAACGATTCTGCGGAGAAGCCCCCATGGATAGAAGCGAGCAAAATTCCACATAATCCAGCAATCTCTTAAGTCAGCCATGTAAATCTGACAAGGGCCTTTAGCGTTTTGATCGCACCGCATTACAAAATTATTCCCACAGAGTTTTTTCGTCTATCCTGCCGGGCGTACGTGGATTGGCCCGGTCCTTTTGAAAAATCTGGTGGCGGAGAATTCCGTTAAGTCAAATACGCTTTGTTTAAATAAGCGCTCAGTTCTGTCATCCTGGATGAAAACTTACCAAGGAGTTTTGGGAACTGAGAGAAGCGGTGCAAATCTTCCCCATCTAATGGCAGGAAGTAGAATTTGGGAGTTGCTGCAAGGCCAGAGTATCATTTTGGTGGGGGTGACAAAAGGCTCGAGAGGCAGAAGATTCGGCTGTTTGGGTTGGGAAGCTGTAAAAAAAGAGCATTTTGAATCCACGAAGCATCTCTGGGAGGTGCTGTGAGAAGCTCCTGGCTGGTTTTTGTCTGATTTAAACTCCCAGGACTGGCAACCCCAAAAAGACTTGGCAACTGTTCGTTTGCCTCCGCTTTCTGCTCTGAAAGATGCACGCAGCCTTGTGCAGACAGTCTAACATCTGTTTAGCAGACACCTTTACGACATCCAGGCTCCCCCAGCAAATGTGCTAGGATTTATGCCAACTCTTGCCTAGGTGTGAACCAAAATACACAAGAGAGGCAGCTTCTCACGCTCTTTCCAGCACTCTGGAGGCTGGGTGAATTTATCAACTTCTAAAACAAATAAAACAGCCGTCCTTAAATCGTCTCGGCCGTTCTTCCTCCTGGAGCAGATTCAATCAAATAAAAATCGCCCTGAATCTCAAGGCTCTCCCCGTTTCACACCCATTTTAACCTGCCCCAAAAGTGATGGGGGGGGGGGACGCAGAGAAGATTGACAGGGAACTTGGAGACAGCAGAGGGGGACACCTAAGGAGTGTGTAGATTTCTGTTCCTGATTCAGCTAAATAGTGGGGAGAACTAGTCACTATCTTTATTAAACTAAAGTGGTGTTTCTCCACCTTGTTGACAACTTCAAGATGTGTGGACTGCAACTCCCAGAATTCCCCAGTCAGCTGGGGATCTTTTCCCTAAAGACTGGGCGGCCTGCGTGGGCTGGTTCTTCCAAAATTGTGGCCTTTTCTTTTTCTTCATGTGGAATATACATGTCTGCACGTTGGACTTGGTAAATCAATTAGCTAAAGCTTTACTGGATGGTAAAGAGAGAGGGAAAATGGGTTTACTTACTGAAAGCTAAGGACTTCCTTCCTTCCTTCCTTCCTTCCTAGTTCAACTGCTAGAGAAAAAAAGAAGAAGAATCTTATTGATATTTCTGCAAACAAATGGCAACTTCTGCTTATAAAACTCTACATTTCCTGCTATCCCAATCAGACCTGTATAAGGGGTTTTTTTTTGTTTCATTTTGGCACAAAACCAGACATTCCTTGCAAAAAGGCGATTTTGAGGGTAAAAGATTGTCCTGTATGAATCCGTAACTCAGGGGTGTCAACCTGGACAGCTTTATGACTTCTGGACTTCAACATGCTGGCTGGGGAATTCTGGGAGTTGAAGTCCAGAAGTCTTAAAAGTTGCCACGGTTGGACACCCCTGGTCTGACTCTAACCAAAAGGCTGGCTCCCTCTTTGCTTCCTTTGCGCCTTAGAGATGAGAACTTAGTTTGATCACTTGAAGAAAGGATGGCAAATGTTTTAACCTGGATGTATGCTGGTTTTCTCTTTGCTTTCATTCTTCTTCATCTTTTTTCTTTCTTTTTTTAATCTGTAACCTCCTAACTGACTTTCAGATAATTTTAAATCTCACATACTTCCCCTCCCCCCCCTTTTCCAGTAACAAATCTCTTTAACCATAAAGGCTGGTCCAGAACTGTAATAAAAGAATATTTCATTTGAATCTTGCGTGCCCTTTTAAGTTATGCTGGAGGTTAGATAAGACGTAGGCCTGCCTGCGACAAATTCGCTGGCAGTTGTTCCAAGGTTGGGGACAGCTGGTGAAACAGCTCCCCAAAGCTTCTGCAAGGAAGCCAACAGCCTCTCGGCTGCTTCAAATGTCCGAGGACTTCTAAGTGTCCTTAAGATACGCCATTCTCCAGTCGTAAAACCAGCCAGCCTCTCTGCCCCAAAGGGTCTTTGGGATTAAACAAGGGGTTAACCTCATACGAGCTGCCATATTTTGATAAATGCCTCCACGGCTCCATTTGTAAACCAGATTCCAAATTTACAATGAGGGGATAAGAACAAGCTGCCCGGACAGTCTCTCCTGAGAGTGAGATGGATGGCTTATAAATGTAATATAATACATAAATAAAATATTTCACTCCCCCTTCCCTAATCATTCCTCTCTGGAACATTTAAATACTGTTTGGGTATCATTATAAATCAATTTCTCTCTCTTCCTTACCCCTTTTCCAGTTCTTGCCTCCTGCTAGTGAGCGAGGGTTTGCATCTGTAGATTGTTCTCTGTGTGTGTCTGTGCAGTGTGTGTGTGTATGTGTGTGTGTGTACAATTTTGACCGACTGGTTCTAATCTCCACCTGCATATACCTCCTAGGGACAAGCCACAAATATTTCAGCTATTTGATTTATGAAAACCCCAGCAACATTTTGCCGGGGGAGATATCCTGTAAGTACCGTGATTGATGGCTTCTTGCAAACATCACAGTTTTTAACACTGCTGCTCATGTGGGTCTCTGGAGTGAGGAGAATTATGGGGGAAGGGAGGAAGGAAGGAAGAAAAGGAGAAAAGGAAGGGAGGGAGGAAGGAAGGAAGGGAGAAAAGAAGGAAGGAAGGTGTCAAAGCAAAAACATCCGATGTGATTTAAGATTATAATTTGGCCTAAGAAAGTAAATAAGTACATAAGGAGCAAACTTTGGTTGAAATTCTGCCTTTTGTCCCTGAAGGCTATTCAAAGCAGCAGCTTTGCCTCTCATTGGAGGAGAGGCCCAGTAGGTGTGGCTTTGCCCCTGCAGCCAATCAGTGTTGGAAGGAGGCAGCCAATAAGGGGAGAGGGTGACTTTTTGAAACTCTCTTTCCTTCCAGCTCTTTTTCCTGGAGGGCTAAACTGATCAAAGGGGGGGGGGGAGAGAAAATGGATGGGTTTAGATTAGTGTTCCTTATAGTAGGCAACTTGAAGAGGAACGGACTTCAACTCCCAGAATTCCCCGGTCTGCAAACCAGAAGGGAATTCTGGGAGTTGGAGTTCACGGATCTTCACCCCTGACCCAATGAATTATGATGGGGATGTGACCCGAGTCTCTTTGCCACTCGCTTTGAAACAGTTCAGACGACCAATTTCAACCACGCATCCCACAACAGCGACCGAGGCATCCCTTGCCCCCCAAATGCACCCTAAAGAGGGCCTTTAGATAGCCCCTGGACCCTCTCTTCTGACGTCACTCCGAAGCCCATCTGTCCTCCCCCCGAGGGCACAAATTCTCAGGAGGGAGGGGGAAGGTTAGCCGACTTCAGACTTGCGAGCTGGATGGAAGCACCCGTGTTTTGGTTCTGCCTGCCCTAAGGAAGCCTGCCAGATGGCAGCAGCCGGGAAAGAGGCTGCAACTTTAGGGAGGTTTTTTCCGCTGGTTCTGACCTACTTTCCACAAAAGGCACCGGAGGAAGCCAGCCGGCAGAAAGAGGAGGGAAGGAGGGGAAGAGGAAGGGAACGCCGGCCGGCTGAGAGGAAGGGCTGCTCCAGGCTCTTGGTCCCGCTTGGGGGGCTCCTGGAGGAAGCCCCCTGCTCCCAGCCGCAGGGTTTTAAGTGAGCCCCCGAGTTGCAGAATGGAGAGGGGACGTACTATCCAGATTGCTACTCGCTGGGCCTGGAAAAACAGACACAAAGGCAGGGCGAGATGATGCCCAAAGCTCCCTCTGGTTTTCCTTCTTTGGGATCCTCTCCAGAGTCCGGGAAAGGAAGCTGGCGGGCTCGTGCGTGTGCCGCAAGCGGGGTTTTCCAGAGGAGAGGCTGCAAGCCACAACTCCCGGCGCATCGGCTGTGACCATGGGGAGCTGGGTGGGAGGAAGGGAGGGAAGGCCAGGTCGGTTTCCCTTCGGTTTTCTGGGCGGCTGTTTTGCCTTTTGGGATGCCAGGCGTTGCCCCCAATCTCGCCCTGCCCGGGGAAGGATGAACTAAGGTGATGCAAAACGCTGGAAATCAGAAGAGTCTAATAATGCAATGTTTCTCCAGCTGGGCAACTTTCAAACGGGTGGACTACAACTCCCAGAATGCCCCTTTGATCTGGCACAAGGGTCGCCTCTTTTTCCTATAGAAAATTACAGGTTGTCCTCAACTTACAACAGTTTGGTTAGTGACTGCTCAAAGCTACAACAACACTGAAAGAAAAAGGGACTTTGGACCGTTTTTCACACTTATGACCACGGCAGCACCCCCACAGTCGTCGACGTGATCAAAATTCAGATCCTCGGCCACTGGTTCTTATTTATGACGGTTGCAGTGTCATAAAATGACACACACACCCCTTTTGCGACCTTCTGAGAAGCAAAATCCATTGGGGAAGCCAGATTCATTTAGCGACCGTATTACTAACTTATCCCCTGCGGTGACTCACTTAACCGCCGGGGCAAGAAAAGTCGTAAAACGGGGCAACCTTCGCTTAGCGACCCAAATTCGCTTAGCAACAGAAACGTTGGGCCGTAAATCAAGAACTATCTGTATTCTTTTTGGGGGGGGGCCGGCTTGCAATGTGCCACGTGGAGGCTGGATTCTCTTCTGCTTCCCTTTCCTCTTTGGGAAAAAAATAATAATAATAATAAAAAAAAAATCACTTAGAAATTGCAGGTTTGAATCGCCTCGTCTCGTCTGACAGCCGGCTGGATAATTTGTCTCTCGGCTCCGGGAGGGGATGATGGAAGTCAGCTTGACAGCTGCACAACTCCCCGAGGATCCTGGACCCGGCAGCGTGCAGAGCAGCGACAGACACAGCAGCGACGCGGAATACCAATGAAGCGTCTGACGGCCAGGCCTGGCGAAATGAATCACCGCGCAGCCGGCTGGGGGGGGGGCGATGATGGTTATTGCACAAGGGCATGGAGGGGCCGTGGGGGGGGGAAGGTGGCACTTAAGGGGGGAAAACACCCCAACTTTAACTAGAGGAAACCGAAAGATATCGGCCACACTTCACCCAGAGTGGCCCAGAAAATTTGACCCAGATTTGGCTGGGTTTTGCCTCTGGCGTTGGAAATGAGACTTCGCCAATCTGGCGCTCCCCTTGAACGAGTTGGAGGCTGATCCCTGAATGTCCAGCAGTCTTGCGATATTTGAGGGGCTGCCCCAAAGAAGAGGAGGGGTCCCACCTATTCTCCAAAGCCCCTGAAGGCAGGACAAGAAGCAAAAGATGGGAACTGATCGAGGAGAGAAGCCACCTGGAATTAAGGAGGAATTTCCTGACAGTGAGTGCAATCCAGACTGGCAATCCAGCCTAGTGGGGGGATGAAGCTGAGAAGGAGACCGAAGCGGCCTGTCACCTGAAGCCCGAAACGACAACGTTATTGTGCGACGGACGGACAGACGGAGAGTCAAAAACCAAAAAAAGGCACAATTTCCCCTGCTGAAAAAGGGAGAAATCTAATCGGACCAGATGTGCTTAGTTGGCAAAACACCTCCCAGCTGAAAAGAAGGAAAGCTGGTGGAAAAATCATCAGTTAGGTCATTAAAAAAAGAAAAGTGGGGTGGAAACACACACACATGGACACCAACACACACACACACACACGTGCAACGGAGTGTTTGTTTGAATGAACGCTACGGTAACCATAGACAACCCCGCTCGATTAATTCATCCCGCTCGTGAATCTGCTATCACCATAGTAACGCCATCGGGGCAAACATGCCGAAATATAGTAAAACATCCACATCTGGCGAGCATCTGCACAGCGCCTTCCCCGAGTTAAGAGAGCTGGAGCAGAGAGAGAGGCCCAGGAGAAGAAACGAGAGGAAGGCCCAGATTTCAGGAGCACCGTATATCAAAAAGCCGCGGGGGTCCTGGGAGGGGAGGGGGGAAGCATCCAACATCTGGGATTGTCATCTGAAAAACGACGGGGGGGGAGGGCAGGGGGGTAGGCAGCCTTTGGGGGGTCATTGGGCCACAGGGCTGGTGGCAGAGCGTCGCTGGATTAGAGGCCGGCTTTGCCAAGCACGACCCTCAAAAAAAAATAAAAAATGGAATTGCACTTCTGAATGTTTGCCCGGCTCGGTTTAAAATTCCAGCAGTGACTAGTCAAGCTGGATGTGAAGGGGGGAAAAAAACAGGTCCAAGAGTGACAAAAAAAACAGGCAACGCTTCTCTTTGCCCTGCACTGGCCTTCTTAACCCCCCACCCCCACCCCCAATTTCCAGCACGATGCACTGGTGGCTAAATTTGATCCCAGGTAATGGATCGTGCAGCCCCCCCCTGCTCCCGAGAATCAAGGCTAAGATAAACCAGGGTTAGCCTGTGCCAAGGAGGCAAGGTCTACCTTTCTAGATCCTTTGAGGGAAGACCCAAAAAATGAAACGATGTTGAAACTCTAGAAAGGGTGCAGAGAAGAGCCACAGAAATGATTCGGGGGCTGGAGGCGAAACCGTGCAATGAATGGCTGTGGGAACCGGGTATGTGCCCAGTCTAATGAAGGGAAGGATTAGAGGTGACAGGATAGCATTCTTTCAATATCTGAGCAGCTGTGACAGAGAAGAGGGGATTGCTGTATCCCCCAAAGTTCCTGGGCGCAGGACAAGAAGCGACGGAGGGGAAACCAATCAAGGAGAGAAGCAACCTAGAAATAAGGAGAAACTTCCTGAAAGTGGGAACAATTAATCATTGCCTCCAGAAGTTGTGGGTGCTCCAACACTGGAGGCTTTCAAGAAGGGGCTGGACAGCCAGTTGTCTGGAATGGTGTAGGATCTCCTGCTTGAGCAGGGGGTTGGACTAGAAGACCTCCAAGGTCCCTTCCATCTCTGTTATTCTGTTAACTGATCAGCGCCACAGCTTGCCTCCTGAAGTTGTGGGTGCTCCATCACTGGAGGCTTTTAAGAAGGGGCTGGATAGCCATTTGTCTGGAATGGCGTAGGGTCTCCTGCTTGAGCAGGGGGTTGGACTAGAAGATCTCCGAGGTCCCTTCCAGCCCTGTGATTCTATGATTCCGAGACAGATAAGCTGCAGGACAGATGTTCCTCCCAACCCTGTCGTTCTGCAATTCCTCGTCTTGAAAGAAATGAAACCAAGGAAAAACACCTTCCCTCAGCAGATGAGCAGCTATGGAAATGGCATCCGGGCACCGCCTGCATTTAAAGCGCATCCGCTTTAGTTAAATACAAGCTCTTACCTGGCATCTGTGAGCAATCAAATCAGGTGCGTGCGTGTGGCGTCTTTGGCGGCGTTTGCTTTGCTCAAATAAAAACACAGTTGGGCATAAACAGGCGTGCGGCACCGAATAAATATGTAAGCCAGCTCCCTGCCTTAGACACACAGACATCTCTGCGGAGTTGAAGCAGGCCTCCCAGGGGGCGGTGGGAAATTCTTCCACACCCCCCCCCAGAATTCAGAATAGCAGAAGAGGCGCGATCTGGTTTTTGTGGACACTGGACACTGACGTATGTAGGGCTGGACATTAAAAGGCACAGGTGAAATATCAAGGTTTAGAATAGAATAGAATAGAATAGTATAGAATAGAATAGAATAGAATAGAATAGAATAGAATAGAATAGAATAGAATAGAAAATAGGAATAGAATAGAATTACAGAATAGAATAGAATAGAATAGAATAGAAAATATGGAATAGAATAGAATAGAAAATAGGAATAGAATAGAATTACAGAATAGAATAGAATAGAATAGAATAGAATAGAAAATATGGAATAGAATAGAATAGAATAGAAAATAGGAATAGAATAGAATTACAGAATAGAATAGAATAGAAAATAGGAATAGAATAGAAAATAGGAATAGAATAGAATTACAGAATAGAATAGAATAGAATAGAATAGAATAGAATAGAATAGAATAGAATAGAATAGAATAGAATGGAATGGAATAGAATAGAATAAGGAATAGAATAGAATAGAATAGAGCTGGAAGGAACCTTGGAGGTCTTCTAGTCCAGCCCCCTGCTCAAGCAGGAGAACTTATGCCATCTCAGACAAGGGACTGTCTAGATGAAGATAAGATAAATGAAGATAAATAACGATAATGGTAAGAGCCTGGACAGGTAGAATTAATCACAGCAGCTCCCAGAAAAAGTTTTGGCCAGCCCCAAAACTGGCTGGAAAAGGTTATAAAATCAGGACCACCCAGGCCTCACGCCCCACGCCCCTTTTCCTTCTCTGGGCTCAGCTGCCTCTTATCTGACCGATGCCTAGTCTGTGGCTCTTCCCCCTGTCTCCCACAGTCATTCCCACAGACCCTCAGAAGTGACACAGATCTTTGGGCAACCTTGTGGTGGCACATCTCAGCTAAAACAGCAGAAACACACTTGTTGGCACTCATGAGAGTGCAAGGGAGGTGGATCGAGAAAGGCAAATGAAGCAGGTAGACAACCCCGTTCACACCTATATAGGTCACCTAGCTAATATTCCTGTACTTGATTTCGGAGAATATTTCCAGCGACGGATGGAATGAAACCTTTAGGGACACACACACACACACACACACACACACACACACACACACGCCTTGACAATCTGAGCTGCAGCTGTTGTAGCTGCCACCCCAGCCTTTCCGAGTCCCCATACAACGCAGGGAGCTCTCCTTCCTTTCCTTTCCTACCATCTGTGGCCCACTTTGGGTGTTTTCCAGGGTGTGCGTACCACCTGTGGTCCTCCCGATGACAACAAGGCTGGAGACACCCTCGGATCCATGAAACGCGCAGCTGCGCGCTGACTTCAGCCTTCCAGAAACACTGCGTCAGCTTACATTCCACATTTCACACTGTGCCTCTCTCAAAAGTTTTTGGCACCCGCCGGCCCCAACCGGCGTGCCACTTCGCCAGCTGCGCCAGCTTTGATTGTGGGATAGACCCGGGCCTTGTTTTCACTTCCTACGAATTTGCTTTTCTCCCGTCGCACCCTCTCCCCGACCGGCCTACACGGAAGGACTCGGGAGAGCGTCTTCATTCAAGCCAAGTGTCACCTCGATCCCACAGCTTGTTAATTGTCGTCAGCAGTGCTCAAATTTGCAATAGCAACAGCCCTTAAGACTTATATACCGCACCATAGCGCTAAGTGGTTTTTACAGAGTCAGCCTGTGGCCCCCAACAATCTGGGTGTCCTCCTTTTACCGACCTTGGAAGGATGGAAGGCTGAGTCAATCTTGAGCCGGTCGGGATCGAACTCCTGGCAGTGGGCCGAGTCAGCCTGCAATCCTGCATTCTAACCACTGCGCCGCAAAGCCCAATTTGGCTACTGCAATCTTGGTAAGGTTCTGGAGCTGCCCAGAAAAACTACGACTGTCTCTGAATGAGCTTGTTCTTGCAAGAAGACATGGTGCTTGGTGAAGTTAACCTAGATTTACGGCCAGCCAGCTCAGGTGACCCCCCCCCCCCATTGAGCCAACCTTGACTGGTAAACCACGCTGGCGCAAGCCAACCCTCCAGATGATCACAGCAACAATTATCTCTCTCTGCCGCTATTTGCACCCAGGAAGTCAACAAGAGTTGATTCTTCTTTAAAGAGATATATGTCCTTGGAGAGCAGGGACAATTGAAGACCTCACATTCAGAATTCAGCTGCCCTTGACGTGAGATGGTGAAATGCTGTTCTGTTTCAGCCTGGCTTAAATTCTCGGCCATCTAAATATGACAAGAGGTTTGGAAGGCGCTTCCTTCCTCGGTCTGCTATAAACACTCGGCAGACAACTGGAAGGAAGGGGTGGGTTGGGGGGGGGGGAAGGCAAAGATTTATACTTAATTACAAATGTTTCACTTCTGGGCATTTTCAGCAACATCTGGAGATGAAAGGTAACCAGCAGTACCTCCCACCAAGATCAAACAGGCCCAGCTACCAGTCTCCCAAGGTTTATCAACAGACAACGGAAAGCGCTATTAAAGTATACTGAGAAACACACACTTTCGGTCTCGCCTAACGTTGAGTAAAACCCAGATTTGCCTGCCTTTCAAGGCAAAGTGAGTCAAGGGACCTCTGAAGCTCCCGCATACAGAGTTAAGAGGATCAGCTCGTCCAAATCTGGCCGGTGCCAACCTTTCTCTTAAGGATCTCCTCCTCTACTTGAAGTTGCAAAGGACCCAATCTGCAACGGAAGCCCAATGGACTTCCCTACTCACATCTTCTGGAAAACCCCATAAAATAGACAAGTGGATGGCTTCAACTTGTCCAGCCTAAATGGGACACACAAACTCTGTTTCTGACGTGGCTGGCTGGCCAGTCCATCAGCGGGGCGCTTAAAAGATGTTCATTATGACCGAAGCAATGGAGACTAGACCCTTGACCAAGAAAAACAAGAAGTCACTCGTTGTGACCTTGCATCTCCCTCTTCCCTGTCTGCTCAGACCCAGGAGATGTGTCCAGTTCTCAGCACCCCAGTTCAAGGAAGACAGTGACCGAGTGGAACACGGTTAGGGGAGGGCTACCAAGGAGAGGACAGATCTGGAAACCAAGACCTAGGACAGGGGTGTCCATCCTTGGCCACCTGGAAGACCTGTGGACTTCAACTCTGGACTTCCTATGGATGTGTGGACTTCCTGTGGCTGGGAGGGGAATTCCGGGAGTTAAAGTCCACAAGTCTTCCAAGTTGCCAAGGTTGGTCACCTCTGCCCTGGGAGGACTAGTTAAAGGATCTGGGGATCTTTTGGCCTACCGAAGAGACAAGGCAGGAGAGAGATGACGGTGATCTTCAAATATCTAAGGACCGTTGCACGAAAGGAGTGCAATTGTCCTCTGGCATGCCAGAAGACGAGAACCAGTGGATTAAAACGGCAAGGAAGGACCTCCACGCTAGATGTCAAGAGGAGATTCCTGGCTGCCTAGGCGGGGAGCCAATGCGGCAGGCTATGCCATGAAGGGGCGCGTTCTCCTTCGTCGGAGGTTGCCCAACAGAGGATAGACAGCCATCTGCCAGGAACACTTCCTGGCACAGAGCAGGAAGCTGGCCTAGAGGACCTCCAAGGTCCCTTTGGACTCTATGGTTCTATGAACCCGCTGAGCCATCAATCGTGGTCGGCAAACCCCGAGGTTAGGCTTGCTGGCTCCTGAACAACCCAAGGTTTTGTTTGGATCCCCTTGCCACGGCAGCCGTTAGCTGCCTTTATTTCCACTGCAACAGCCTGATCAGGTTTGAGAAATCCCTGAACAAGCCAAGCGCAGCCTGCTATTCCATTTAAGCCACAGATGTTAAATGAATTCAGCAGACAGACGGAGTAATGGAATGTCGGTCCTTCAACGTCCCGCCTTATAGCAAAAAAACTCATATTTCTCTCTCTCTCTCTCTTCTCATCTAGTTCCTAAAGCCGCCTCTGGGCTCTCTATTTTGAATTGCGGCATGCTTGTCAGGCTGGCTAACCCAATTTGGAAATAATTAAATTTTAAAATATTAAAGAGGGATTAAATATATTTCGCCTTCCCTCCTCCGCCTCCTCCAAAACGGGGGAATTTTCTTTCAGCACATAACAGAAGGAGGGACTTTATATATATATATATATATATTTTTAAAAGTGGGGGGGGGGGGAAAGGCAGGCACAAAACAGACCCACACCATGAAACGCACTGCAACACCCCCACCCACCCACCCCCGATTTGCTACCATTATTTCTCTAGAGGGGTTTGGCAGAGATCCAAGCAGTTAATTTTAAATAAGAGGGGGGACCTGGAGGCGTTCCGAAACGGAGGAGGGTTTAAGCCGGTTCGGTGGAAGAAAGAACAGACTCTATAAAAATGCAAGACGTTCACGACTCAGCCCGCCATATTTCTAATAAAACCCGGAATATTTGGAACAGGAAAATGGGCCACACCGGCTCTAATCCGTCTTCCTCTTTTCCAATTTCTTCTCTCTCTCTCTCTCTTTTTTAATTGTCTTGATGGGTCTTTTGGGCAGCTTCCCAGCCGAAATATCCAGGTATGGCTACGCTCTGAGACCGTCATGAATATTCCTTTTGAGGTGTGCGAAGCCAACTGACTTCATTGAAGGCTCCCTTCGCTGATTCTCCTATGCCAAAATCCTACTGGAGGCCCAGCCGTGAAAATGCAGCTTTCGGAGAGCTGCAGTTTACCCATTTAGCTTTATTAACTGCCATGGTTTCCATGCGATTTTGTATATTATGCTGGCTGAGCTTCAGGTTGTTGTTTCTTGTTTTTTTATTTGCAATTTAGCAGACAGCCTAGTGGGAACAATCCAGCAGCTGCTGCTTGACGCTCCTCGGCAACTCCTTCCATCTAAAAGCTCCCTAAAAGGGTAACAGAATAACAAGAGGTGGAAGGGGCCTTAGAGGTCTTCTAGTCCAACCCCCGGCACTTAGGTGGGTCCTGACGCTGCCTTTCCAGTCCCCGGAAAGGGCAGCTTCAACCCAAATGGGAAACAGAACAGGCACGAACCTCTTCATCCCAACCGGCCAAATTCAGTCCCGGGATTCTGGAGGCGCGAGAGTTCTCCCCCCTATTTGCAAAATAAAACCTACAGTCTCTGGAAAAGAGAAGGGGGGGAGTTTAAATAGCAGCATGGAGCAACACGAACCCAAATTTTGCAAGTCTAAAACTCCACCCAAACACTAAACTGGCAATCAAACCATAATTCCTGGGTTCACGCCCCAGCTTACGCCAGATTCCAGCCCGCCGATATTATTAAGAGTTTAATGTAATTTGTGGACCCACTCGTGGTTGCTTCAAAACGGCACTTGTTTTCCCAAATTTTCTTCCAGATGGTTCACGTAGCGTCACCCGTGTCCCACGTTTTTTTTTTTAAAAAAATAAAGAACGAAAGGGCAAGTCTTGAGACTCAAAGGAGAAGGATAAAGGACAGGGTGGAACGTGGGAAGACTATGCAGTTGTTGCTCCCGTTAACGGTACAACTCAAAAAGAACTGGTAAGCAGTTGAAACTCTCCGTTCAATTTTCCCACAAGGCCCCAGATCAACTTCCTAGAGGGGGCATTATGGCAGCCGATCGTGACGGCGAGAGGTTAGAATTCACCCACTCCGCTGTGGGTCCCACTTCCTGGCAACAGTAGAGGCAACGGGGAGAAACAGACTTCCCAATGTGGTTTCCCGTTGGAATGCCGTGTGGAGCAAAATAAGCAATGCTCTTCTAGGGCACATGGACTCAAGAGGAAGAGGCCAGCAAAAAAAAAAGAAGAAGAAAGAAAAAAAAGCCGGAGAGCCGGCCAGCCACTCCGCCTAATTGAAAGTACCGGCCTTTGACCTCCCTAAACGACAGGGACTGTGGGAAAAGGAACTTGTCTCAGGACCCTTGGATAATAGCTGGCTGCAAACTCACCCGTGGAGAGGAGCCAAGGGAAAGCCAGCTACGGAAAACCCTGGCACGGTCCCTTGAGGGTTTAGTCGAAGTCTGTTCCTCTGCCCTTCTTCTTCCTGATCTGCTGCCTGGAAAATCTCCTGGGACAAAAAGAGAGAGAGAGAGAGAGAGAGAGAAAATGGAATTCATCTGAATGGCAAAGCAGCTCAGCTTCCCCTTGCATCAAATGTGCTTCCCAGAATAATGGCGCAAAATGAGAAAAAGCAAAAGTTAGCACGGCCTGCAGCGCAGGCGACGTGCAAACTCAAACAACGTCCCATTTTTTTGCTGCAAAATGGGCTTCTCTCTTTTTCACCAGGGGGGACGTTGCACGAGGTAAGGGGACTTCTCTGTTCGCCCCTGAGGTAGCAAAACCCGGGGTTTTATGAGCGATGGAAGGGATGCTCCTGAACGGGATGGTTTCAACCTGCCGTGTGCGTTTGCCCTGGTTAAACGCTTAGCGGGGCTTGACTGAAGCAATCTTGATGGGCTGGACATTTGATGGGGCAGGGGCTGAGTTGTCTGACAGGTGACAGGTGGACAAGCATGGATGCTTGACCTTTTGGCTAACCAGACACACAGATAGGCAGAGATGCGCACCAGTCATTAGATCTAGAAAATGGAGAATGCAGGAGAGAGAGAGACACACACGCACACATATAAACCACCTTGCTAAGTTGGGAGGAATCCCTAAACTGGGCTGATGCTGGCAGGGGCCATTTTGTTTCCATCCTCTTCTCCTGACAAGGGTGGTGAGGAAGACTTTTAACAGGTTAATAGCAGGGGGTTTTCACCCCCAAATCTTTTTTTGCTGGTGGGGCAACGAGAGGAGGAGGCCAGGAAGACCGTAGCAGCGTCTCTTCCAGGGTGCAAAAAGCTATTTTTTTCTCCCTGCCTCCGGTCTGCTGTTCTCCCTTCTCTTACTAAGAATGTGTGCGTGTGCACACTTACACATATGTGTCTGTCTTCCCCCACTGAGCTCAGCTGTGCCTAAATGACATCCAATCTGTTCAGGCAGTGAAGGAGTGGGAAACGACAGCAGGGCAGGTAGAAGGCAAGCGAGGAGGGCCAGTTTCCAGTTGGGGAGGCTGAAGGCGAGGTCTGAAAGGGTGGGTGAATGGGTGGGTTGATGGAGAAGGTCTTCTGGGCAGCTCAGAAAGTACCGATTTGGGCACCCAGGCGTCAATTTAAGCAGGAGGGGGAAGAAAAACTGTCCCAAGGCCTTCGCACCACGCAGAACACGAAGGCAACAGAGGAAAGAGGACTGAGATAGGGTGAATGGCCAACGGGGCAGTTTGGCACAAGGGATTCCCTGGACAGAGCAACTGGAGGTTTATTTAGGAAGCGCGAGAAGGATGAGAAGAGCTAAGGAAGGGACAATGGCACTGCCACTCTCATGAAAATGCCAATTACGAGGTGTAGAATAGTGTACTGGTTTAAGGATCTGGGTCCTGGCTGGCAAATGTTGAGAGTCCTTGCGCTGAGAAGCACAGCAGGAGAGAAAGGAACGAAGGGGAGGGAGGGAGGGAGGGGAAGAAAAAAAAAAAAAAAGCAAGCTAAAACGTTCGTTACCAAAAGCTCTCCGGATTACCATACAGCTGGAGAGGAAACGGCGCAGCAAAAGCAGATGCCGGAAATCTGGGGAGACGTATATAAAACTGCGCAAGTGGACAAGGTGTTATCTACAGAGACCACCTCTGCAGAAGGCAACCTGGCTTCTTTCGTTCCTTTCAGGTATGCAGCAAGGACCGGGGACAATCAGGCAGCCCAAAGGCACGCCCTGCTTTTCGTTGGCCGTACAGAGCAGAGGCCCACTCAAGAACCCCAGTTCATCAACCATCCCAAATGACCGATAGCAACACAGGCCCAGAGACAAATTTCTCACGCTGAGCCTTAAAAATAGGCTCGAGATAACGCAGCAGCAGCGGCAGCAGGGACAGCTATTCCCGGCTTCTAAAATAGCTGGGGGGGGGGGAGAGAGGAGGTCATTTTTAGAGAAAGCTTTATTTTTACTGCAAGGGTTTCTTTGCTGCACAAAGCTCGGCGGTGCCAAACGCACTCACCGCCCGCAGAGACATCACTGGTATTGTGGGTGTAGCTTGGACAGATCAGCCTTGTCGTGGCTGGTATGGTTCACATTCCTGGGGGAACGCGATAGCTATAAATTTAGCAAGGGCAAGGCTTGGCCATAAAGGAAACCGCTTTGATGGGAGGCCGGCCAGCCTCTCCTAGGGGGCTTCCTCTGCTCAGCCTGGAGCCTGCCCTGTTCAAACAAGGCAACCCTCTTCTAATTATAATACACATTTCCCCCCACCCCTTTACTGGCTGCCCCCGATATTGGACCGAGAAGGGCAGAGAATTCTTACAATCTCCCCCAAATGAAGGGTAAGCCAAACAGCAATATCCCCGGGGAGCTAAGTTCAAACCGGGAAGGTCTGTTCTGTCTGGTTTTTAAAGACGAGATCGGACAGTCCTTTGTCCGATTGGAATGGTATAGACTGCGAGTCTCCTGCTTGAGCAGGGGGTTGGACTAGATGACCTCCAAGGCTGTCATTCTGCTTTCTGTAAGCAGCAGCTGGAAAGTGCCAGAGGGAAACCTTCCGAGGGCAGAGGGTCTCCTGCTTGAGCAAGGGGATGGACTATAACAGTGGTCTCCATCCTTTTGGGCACCAGGGATGAGTTCCTGGGAAAACAGCTTTTCCACGAAATGGGGAGGTTTCACACACTACCTGGGTTTCACCCTAATCCTGCCCATGGCACAGATGAAGCTTTGCTCGCTTGCACAGCCCGGTTCCTAATGGGCTGTGGCCCGGTACTGGTCTGTGGCCCAGCGGTTGGGGACCTCTGGATTAGAAGGCCCCGGAGGTCCTTCCAACTGTTCTTCTATGTTCTATGTCAGTGATGGCGAACCTTTTAGAGACCAAGTGCCCAAACTGCAACCCAAAACCCACTTATGCATCGTCAAGTGCTGGGTGGGCGTGGCCCATTGGGTGGGCGTGGCTGCGGTGGTAACGGCAGACTGGGTGGGACTAAAAAGTTCAATCAATTCCAACTTTGCAAGATCTTTTTTTTTTCCCTGCGAGAAGTTGAAATTGACTGATTGAACCTTTTTGCACATGGCAGCAGAGGCCTAAAGCGAAAAGGTTTTATAAAACCCAGCTGAAGGCCTAGGACTGGGGCGACGGCGCACGTGCTCACAGAGAGGGCTCTGAGTGCCGCCTCTGGCACCCGTGCCATAGGTTCGCCACCACTGGTCTATGTCCTCTGCAAAAAAATTTGGAAGCACTGAACTCTTCCATCTTTTTATTTTCTGTTTGTGACTTGGAAAGCACCCATTTTCGTGATCAGGTAGAATGGGGAAAGTGAAATCTGTTCCTTATTCAATTCTTCTATATTTTTTTTTTTAAGTAGGTTGCATACTCTCGGCACATTTTTTAATTTGCAAGGGTATTAAATGTCAGCCGAGACTTCCACTCTAGGCCGAGGGGACGTACAGGAAGAAGCACGCTCCTGTCTTTGAAAGTGGCAAGCAAAATAATAATAAAATGGTAACCCGGGATGGGTTTTCATGCCTCGGCCAAGTCAGTGCTTTATAGCGGATTATTCTCCTTGGAAGGAGCTTACAAGCAGAGCCCTAAAATGACAGAAGTAAGGGAGGTTAATTGGGATGAGTGAACAAACAGCTGGGGGAAAAGGCCTGGCTTTCTGTTTTTCTACACGATAAGGGCAGTGAGATTATTGTTATGTTCCTCCACAACGGAGGAAGGGCTGGTGAAGATGATGGCGCTTGCTGAGATGCCAAATTGACCTTTTTGTGTTCGGAGAGAAGACAACATCTGTGTTTATCACTGACTGGAAACCCCTTGTAGACTTTTTGCGCAAAACATAAAAAAAAATAAAAATCAGAGTTTATGGTTTTGATGACTAGACAGGGTAAATAATAGAGTTATATTGTAACCCTACAGCAGGGGGTCTTCAAACATGGCCCTTTGATGGCTTGTGGACTTCGACTCCCAGAATTCCTCAGCCAGCGTGCACGCTGGCTGAGGAATTCTGGGAGTCGAAGTCCACAAGCCATCAAAGGGCCACGTTTGAAGACCCCTTGCCCTACAGCAACAGGTGAATTTTATAACCGTTACAAAGAAGATAAGAAGTCACTTTTTCGTATCTTCTTTTTTCCCTGTTTTATTTTCTTTTCGGTTTTCTCCTTTCTTGTACTTTTAGCTTCCTCTTCGATTTTTTCTCCTTTTTCCTTTACTTTACATTCCTTTGTATTTTCTTCCCTTTAAAGATATTTAATAAAAATTGGATAAAAACCAAAGTGGGGGGGGGGATGACTGAAATTCACAAACCTTATCCTAGTTCCCTCTAATTCTGCCCCAATAATTCATCTTGTAGCCTTTTAAGAACAGGAACTCTTAGATCCCGCTCTCTTTCTCTCCCAATTTCATCCCCGCAGATGTTCGTGTCAACGAGCCTCTCCCGAGAACGCAAACTTTCAAAGCAAGCTGCTAGTCCTTAGGACAGCTAGGGTAGCCAATGGAGCTGCGTGTTCGTGTGTGTGTGTGTGAGGGTGAAAAGGGATATGCAACCTGACAAGGAGCAAGGTAACCGTGGGCTTCCACACCAAACGTCCTGTGCCAGGACATGAGTTTTGGATTAAATTTTTAAAAAGAATAGGAAAGCAACATGCTGCAAAGCCAAAGAACAGTCTCCAGAATCATGTGAGAATAACTGTGAACTCTCAAAGACCTGCTCCATTATGTGCTGTCAAGTCACTGTTGACTCTTGGTGACCACACAGATGGGTGACCAGACAGATTCTAAGTCATCCAGGTTCTGGTTGTCTCAAAGCTGCTTTTCCCCCCCAATTACAACTTATGAAGCTTCTTGGATAAGAAGCGAAACTACTCCTTTCCTTTCTCCTCCTCTTCCTTATCTTCTTCTTCTTCTTCTTCTTCTTCTTCTTCTTCTTCTTCTTCTTCTTCTTCTTCTTCTTCTTCTTCTTCTTCTTCTTCTTCTTCTTCTTCTTCTTCTTCTTCTTCTTCTTCTTCTTCTTCCTCCTCCTCCTCCTCCTCCTTCTTCACCACATAAAAAACAGTCCAGTTGCCTTTCTGAGGCACATAGATGGACCTTCTTCATGATGATCGGTCCCCAAACTTGTCCTTCGGGTCTTCCAACAATGTCCACTTCAACTCTGAGTGGTTGTCCTCTTCTCCTCTTCCCCTTCCACCTTTCCCAGCATCAACGCTTCTCCAGAGAGCTGAGTCTTTTGCACTGATTGATTGGTTGACATCAAGTCCTTGTCAACTCATCATGACCAGGCAGAATTCCTCCGTGGTGATCTGACCTGGTCTTTCAGATCTCCCAATGCTGGCTTCATCAGCACCGTGACTAAGTCCCTTCATCTTGCTGTGGGTTGGTCCTCGTCTCCTCCTTCCTTCCATCTTCTCCAGATCCAGGCTCCATCAAAGCCTTCTCCAGAGAGCTGGCTCTTGGCGTCACGTGTCCAAAGTAGGAACTTGTGCCTCAAGTGCCATCTCGTCCCCAGCTCCTGGATCATCCTATCTTTTGAAAAGCAGCAGCCCTCTTTCTCTCTCCAGCAAAGCCTACTGACACACTTGCACAGAGACACACACACACACACACACATATGAACAGGCTCTCACTTGGCCCCCCTCCCCGGTGATTCATGTTCCTCCCACACGCCTCAGCTGCTTTTGTTTTCCTCCGCAGAGCAATGTGTCTAATACATGGCGAAAACACGCCGTGCCAAACGTCAGCTTGCGGAGCTGTTGGGAACACACACGGATGTCAAGGTAATGACGTCGTTGGCAGAGAAAGGAGAGAGAGAGACAGAGAGAGAGAGAGAGAGAGAGAGAGAGAGAGAGAGAGAGAGAGAGAGAGAGAGAGAGAGAGGACGCAATGAGGGGTGGGAGGACAAGAGAGAAGAGAAGAGAGATTGTGTTTGCTGGGTCCGGCCTTGTTCGAGTAAAGGACCTTGCCAAACGTGTCTTCTCCTTCCTCTCCGCAGCGTAGAGCTTTGGCCTTCAAATAAAGCCTTGCTAGTAACTGGCTGTCCTTCCTCCTGGTGCACATCCTTCATTCTTTTCCGTGTCCGGCTGGAATATCTCATCTGTCTCCCGTTTTCCCAGCTCTGATGCCGCTGCTGCTGCTGAAGTTGCCGGGATGTTCTTGACCACTCAAGGCCCGCTTTTTCTCCCCTCCGGGCTTGCAGGGGGCTCCTTTGCCTCTCAACACCCCCTCCCTTATTTCCCTGCCAGCCTGCCTCCCTCCCTCCTTCCCTCTCCTGTTACCTATTTGTGTGGAAAATAAGCTATTTCCACCCCACCTACTCACAAACACAATAAGCGAGAGAGCCAAAGGGAAAGAACACCGTGTTTTTCAGACCAGCCTCTGCCTTAGCAACCGATGAGAGAGAAAAAAAAAATCTTTATGGGAAAAAGAATGGAGCTTTGGGGAAAGGAAAAAGGGGGTGGTGGTGGTGGGGGGGACAGAGTGCTCTCCAGAGCTCCAGGAGACTTGTCTTCTGCTGTTAATTACGGTTCCTGGAACCTTTCAAGGCTACAAGAGCTGGTGGGCTTTGTAAAACAAGAGCAGCTAGGACAGAAGCAGCCTTTTCCAGGAACGATGGCAGCGAAGATGAAGACTTGGGAGAGGAGGAGGAGGAGGAGGAGAGATGGCAAAACTTTTAGACACGGTGTGGTGAGGACTGCCAGGAACTGGGTGCAAGGGCCACCTCGAACCCTGGGCCAAAAATCAGGGCAAACCCCTTCCCCTTGCTAATCTTCCAAGTCTTGGGATGACAGGGAGAGGGAAAGGTGGAGAATCCTGAGATGCTAACCCTAGCTCAGCCCTCGAAGAATCGGCAAAGCCCGTCCACCTTGAACCAATGTGGGGAATCTCTTGCTACACCACCATGGCTGAGCTACAACTTCCCCAATGGCAACTGGAAGTGGCACTTTAGAGACATCTGGGAGTGGGGGGTGGGGGGAGAAGGGGGTCTGTCTGCCTTGGAGATAAAAGATGTTGAGGCTCTGGAAAGAATGCAGAGGAGAGGAACAAAGACAGATCAGGAGGCCGGAGGCTATAAAACGTAGGAAAAACAAAACGGTCGCGGGAGTTGGGTGTGTCTAGTCTAATGAAGAGAAGGACTAGGGGGGGGGGCGACAGGATAGCAGTCTTCCAGCATTTGAGGGGCTGCCCCAAAGAAGAGGGAGTCAAGCTATTCTCCGAAGCGCCCGAAGGCAAGACGAGAAGCAACGGATGGAAACTCATCAAGGAGAGAAGCAACTTTAGAACTAAGGAGGAATTTAATGACAGTGAGAACGATTAACCAGCGGAACGGAAGTTGCCTCCAGAAGTTGTGGGTGCTCCATCGCTGGAGGCTTTTAAGAAGAGATTGGACAGCCATTTGTCCAGAAGGGTACAGGGTCTCCTGCTTGAGCAGGGGGTTGGACTAGAAGACCTCCAAGGTCCTTTCCAACTCTCTCATTCTGCCTTCCAGGACTGGGAAAGCCAGGTGGTCAGGCTAGGGCCTAGTTCAACAGGTGGTATGAAATCAGAAAAGGGCTGAATTCGGTCGCCGGGGTCAAGGCAGCGGCCCAATTATGGAGCCCCTACTATAACCCGGTCGGCCGACGTCCATCGTTCCCGTCTGGTGTCCCTCACGCCAGGGCTTGCTCTGGAATAGGGGGCGCTTTCAAACACAAACCAGGTTGCCCTCATTGTAAAAGGGGAGCCCGGAAAAGAAAGAATCACAGGAAAACAAACGCTCCAAGTAGTTGGCTTGGAAGAGGCTTGGAAGCACCAGTCAAGCCAAGGCATCTCTGGCTGGCTGCTGGGAAAGGCGTCACCTGTGGAGGAGAGAGAGAACACAGGGACAGCCATCCTGGGAGGAGAGGGAGAGCGGTCAGAGGAGATGCCGCCATGTTTCTGGAGGAAGTCCCTGACGCAGCGGCACCACCTGTCCCTCGCCATCCTGTGCATCTGTTGGCATTTCGGGGCCTGCCAAAGCATGAATATCGCTCATGATTGGAAGGGGGGAGGAAGGAGAGACAGAGAGAGAGAGAGAGAGAGAGAGAAAGAGGAGAGAGAGAGAGAGAGCAGAGACAGGGAGGAGAGAAAGAAGAAAGAGGGAGAAGAGAGAGCGAGGAGAGAGAGGCAGGAAAGAGAGCGAGGAGAGAGAGAGAGGGGAAAGAGGGAGGAGAGAGGGAGGAGAGAGAGAGCAGAGACAGGGAGGAGAGCGGGGAGAGGGAGGAGATAGAGAGAGAGAGAGCAGAGACAATATCCATAATATTGGGGATCTAATGGAGATGTCAGCAACGGGATGAAGGCAGAAGAGCCTAATTGGTTAATCCAGTGTTTCTCAACCCTGCCAACTTTTAAGATGAGCGGACTTCAACTCCCAGAGTTCCCCAGCCAGCTCTGGGAGTTGAAGTCCACTGATCTTAAAGTTGATCAGCTCGAGAAACATTGCCTCGATCGTAAAATTGGGACAGATTCCTATTGGAAATGCTAAACCTGGACCCTCGTCCCTCCCTTCTGTGTCCCTCGCTTGCTTTTAAAAGCGGGGCACAGCCTTTCAAAAAAAAACAAAACACAAATATTTAACGCTCAGGAAGGAATCCGCAAACGTGGGCCCAACCCATTGGTTCGTCAGCAGCCTGTCAGAAAAGGGGAAAAGACACGTCCAAAGACGTCGGTCGAGTCACATTTGGGAAGTTCTTCCAGGTTTCCAAAGGGACGAGGAGGCCAAGCCATTCCCAAGTCACCCAGGAGGGCCCTTTGGCATGGCAGAAAAGGAAGAGAAAGCAGGTGGTGGATTTGCAAAAAAACACACACACAAAAAAAACCCTCAAGAAAACTCTTTTAAAGAACAGCTGCTCTTTTTTTGGGGGGGGGAGCTTCTCTTCTTTCACAAAACTTGTAGCTTGTGACTCATTGGGGAGGAGCTGGTTTTCCGTCTCCGCAGCCCTCTTTCACCCTTACAAGCCTGGTTTCCCTCCTTCCCTCTCCTCCTCCAGATGTTTTCACCAGGTCTGACTCTAATTTCACCACTCTCAAGGCATCCTTAATGCTCATCCCTGGCTGGCACTGCAATCTCTGGGGTGTGTGTGTGTGTGTGTGTGTGTGTGTGTGTGTGTGGAAGCTGATGGGCCAGGAGGAAGCAGAGAGAGTCCTGGGAGGGAGCAAAAGGCTTTTCCAGGCCTTTCCAGAGCCTTGGAAAGCAGCAGAAGTGGCTGTTTCTCCGGCTAACTCCAGCTGCCAGGCGTTCAACGCATAGCAATTATCCAGGAATAAAAGCTTGGGCAGACAGGCTCGGGGTGTGTGTGTGTGTGTGTGTGTTGGCGGCCACGTGCAAATGCTTAGCGCAGCATGTAAATCAGCTCAGAAATTACGGCGGCGCTAGAAGACGGAGAAGGCCAGGATCCCTCTATCTTGGAAGTCTTGCCCTACGTACCGCGGGAGGATGAGAAAGACGAAGAGGTCTGGGTAGCGGAGGTGGCAGAGACCGCGGAAGGCGAGAGAACAAACTGGAGAAGGTTACAAAATGCAAAGACGGGCAAAGGTAGACAGAACGACACGGCAAAAGGAGGCAAAGGCAGCCTCGGTCGTTAACGGACACCTTGGGATGCAATCCTAAAACAAATGGAACAGAACCGGAAGAAGAGCTGGAAGGGACCTCGGAGGTCTTCTAGTCCAGCCCTCTGCTCAAGCAGGAGACCCTAGACCAGTGATGGCGAACCTTTTAGAGACCGAGTGCCCAAACTGCAACCCAAAACCCACTTATGCATCGTCGAGTGCCGGGTGGGCGTGGCCCATTGGCTGGGCGTGGCTGCGGTGGTAACGACAGACTGGGTGGGACTAAAAAGTTCAATCAATCAATTCCAACTTTGCGAAATCTTTTTTTTCCCCCGCGAGAAGTTGAAATTGATTGAACCTTTTTTTTTTTTGCACACGGCGGCGGAGGCCTAAAGCGAAAAGGTTTTATAAAACCCAGCTGAAGGCCTAGGACTGGGGCGGCGGTGCGCGTGCCCACAGAGAGGCCTCTGCGTGCCGCCTCTGGCACGCGTGCCATAGGTTCGCCACCACGGCCCTAGACCATTCCAGACAGTCTCTTCTTAGGCGATGGGGCACCTACAACGTCTGAAGGCCATTTCTGCTCCGCTGGTTCGCCTCCCCCCATCAGCAAGGAGACGCAAGTCTTGGTGGGACGAAGGTGGCAAAGACCACCTTTGCGGAAGAGGAGAGTTTGAGGGGAAGGGGGGGAGGAAAGGAGGCAGCAAGGGGGGTGGGTGGGGGAAGAGAGGAAGAGAAGCAGCCAAAAAGCTGGGACTAACAATGGCGAGGAACAACAATAGGCACTAATGGAATGGGCTTGTGGAAGAGAATCGCAAACGGCAGCGGGACAAAGGAGACGTGGCAGGCGTCCCAGGGCAGGCTTCCAAGAAATACCAGCTGGGGAAGTCAAGGGGGGAGGTGGGCTTAATAGCCTGAGAGGGAATGTCTGGCAGCCATCGTCTCGGGGGGGTGTGTGTCACGAGAGGGGATGGGGCTGCCTGGAGACCGGGCGAAGCCAGGAAGAATTCAAGGGGGTCTCAGGGGAGAACTTCCTCAAACCGTCATGGATGAAGGGCAGGTTGAGGGCCTTCAGACTTAGGTGGGAACTCTCTGGATGCCCAGGGCTGTAGGCGGGGAAGGGGCATCCCTGGAGAAGACCGCCACACAACCAGGATGCCAGGAACATGGCACGAACTGTCAGGATTTGGCCTGATGAAGGCTTGATGGGTCACGAGACACTGTCTGCTCGGTGGCTTGGGACTATCCCACCGGAGCTGGCCGGCCAAAGTGGTCTTCAAATGGAACGGAGGGATGTTCCTTGAGGCTGGTCCATCTTTGGACTGCCGAGGCTCATGGAATGACTGTGATGAATTCAAAGAACAACAGAAGGGGACCTGGGAGGTCTTCTAGTCCCAAACCTGTCCCGTTTCAGGTAAATGTTTCTCCAATCTCTTCTTAAAAAACCTCCAGCGACGGAGCACCCCCAGCTTCTAGAGGCAAGTCGTTCCAGCGATTAATTGTTCTCCCAGTCAGGAAGTTTCTCCGTAGTTGTAGTTGATTCGGTTCCATCCATTGCCTCTTCTCCTGCCTTCAGGTGCAGTTGACCTTGGGCCAAAGGGCCTCTCTGAAAACCCAAGACATTTCTGTCTGTCTGTCTGTCGTATTCTTCCCGTTGCAATTCCTCTTCGGCCTTTCCCCCCTAATACTTGACAGGTCTGAATATATCCATCATCTCTTCAAAGGTAGAAGACAGAAACTGCCAATTCTTTTTTGCTTAAGAGGAGGTGGAGAGGGAGAGAGGCAGAACATTTCAGCCAAGTCATTTTTAACTCCCCTGGGCCCTGATGCAGGCAAGCCTCGTCTTCCAACCATTCGTTTAGCCATAGTTTGACGTTACAAAAGCTCTGAAGAAAGTGACTTACGACCAGTCCCCACACTTATGACCGTCATGTCATCCCCATTCGCAACCTTCCCAGCCGGGTTTCCGACAATTTGGGGAGAAGCCAAATTGGCTTAATAACTGTGCGATTCACTTAACAACTGCAGTGATTTGCTTACACAACTATGGTAAAAAAAAAAAAAAGTTGTAAAATTGGACGCAACTCACTTATCAACGCAACAGAAAGTCTGGTCCCAAATTCAGGTCGTAAATTGAGCATATCAAATGTTTTTTTCTTTCCATTCCTCTTTGATTCGTTGCTTGGTCCCCCCCCCCCTCCGAGCTGTGGAAACCCTAGTGCAGGGGTAGGCAACCTTGGCTCTTTTATGACTCGTGGACTTCAACTCCCAGAATTCCTGAGCCAGCCATGCTGAGGGGAAAGGGAGAGGTTTCCAAGCTGAGCCATGCTAGCTGAGGAATTCTGGGAGTTGAAGTCCACGAGTCATAAAAGAGCCAAGGTTGCCCACCCCTGCCCTAGTGTAAATGGGAGGGAAGAACTGTGAAATAAAAACAAAACAAAACAATAAAATAAAATAGAAATGCAATGCAATGCAATAAATAAAATAAAATACAAGGCATCCAAGAGAAGGCCAAAATGAGAGGGCCATGGTTTAAACTCAGGAGTACAAATCACACAGCTGGTGGTGTGCGTGTGTGTCCTGGTTTGGAAAAGCAGAGAGGGGCCGGTGGAAGCGACAATCTCTGCCTAAAAACAAAATGTTCCTTTTTTCCAGGAGAGCTGTGCGTTTGTGCATGCGTTTGGCGGTTTGGGCTTTTCTAAGGGAGGAGAAGGAAAGAATCAAAATCCAAACTGGGAGGTGGAGGGGGGGGGATGAGGAGGAGGACTTTCTTCTCTGGGAGGGGCGATTTGGGGGCCGGATTCTCTCGTTCTTTCTCGCGCCCGCCTGCTTCCTATTTTGCCTTTCCAGACCTAGTTCCTGCCAGCCAAACCAGGCCAATGGTTTCTGTGTTCCAGTTTTGCATCTTAGCAACCCACAAAATGTTTTACTAAATAAGGAGGCGTCCAAAAACACCCTAGTAGCATAGTCTTGGACCTGCAGTTTGCAGAAAACTTTGGGTACTTAGAGGTTTGGATCAATTTCTTTCTTTTTCTTTCTTTCTTTCTTTCTTTCTTTCTTTCTTTCTTTCTTTCTTTCTTTCTTTCTTTCTTTCTCTTTCTCTTTCTTTCTTTTTCTCTCTCTTCCTTCCCTCCCTCCTTCCTTAATTCCCTCCCTTTCTTTCTTTCCTTTCTTTCTTTTTCTCTCTTCCTTCCCTCCCTCCTTCCTTAATTCCCTCCCTCCCTCCCTTTCTTTCTTTTTCTTTCTCTTCCCTCCCTCCTTCCTTCCTTCCTTAATTTCTTTCTTTCTTTCTATCTATCTTTCTTTCTTTATCAGAAGGTTGCAAAAGGGGATCACATGACCCAGGGACACCACAACTGTCATAAGTACAAGTCAGTTGCCAAGCAGTCGAATTTTTGATCACATGACCCTGGGGATGCCGCGACAGTCGTAAGTGGGAAAAACGGTCCTAAGTCACTGTTTCTCAATGCTATTGTAACTTTGAATGGTCACTAAACAAACTGTTGTAAGTCGAGGACTATCTGTAGACTGCAATGGGGGGAGGGGAAAATAAAATCAAAAACAAACAAAACAAAACAAAAAGGATAATGAGAGATGTTTTTAGATATTTTACTGAAAGTAACCTGCTCGGGAAGGACTTCTTAAGGATAATCACAAACAGGAACCTGAAAAGAAGGTTAAGCAAGAATGGAAAGATCAGACTGAAACTCTTTACAAGCGGTATTATGGGGACATTTGCAGGCAGGGAGCATCTTCAGGAACAGATTCCATTAGAAAGGGAAGCATGACACGCAATAGACCAGAAGACAGGATGAGACACAGAAGAAATAACGCACTGAATTGTTTAAGGTTACAGGGAAAGAGGCAGCAAAGTGCGAACAGCTCTGTGTCAACAGATCCATTTCTATGGGTGGCAGATCTGATTATCCTTCTACGGAGCGTTGAAAAGAAACAAGATTATCTACCCTATGAACTGGATTTGGAGGAGTTCCGAATAGACAGACATTCAGACATACACGCCTATTATCCCTGTATCTGTTTATTGATTGACTGATTATAGGCCATCAAGTTGGTTAGGGGCCACACAGATGGGTTTTTCTCCGTGACAATCTGTCCCCAATCGGGTCCTTCAAGGTCTTACAAAAATGTTCCCATCACCGACTAACTGAGCTTAATTTAAAACTTTAAATTATACAGGGAGTCGACACCACGGTATAGAACTGGCAACTTGGGAAGAGATGTTTTCTGGGCATCTTCTGGAATTGAAACGGAAGGCTAAAATGCAAGCAACTGGAGATGTGCTGTCATATCTGATATCATATATCAACATGGTACATTGATATAGGTAGGTAGGTAGGTAGGTATATATGTAGGTAGGTAGGTAGGTAGGTAGGTAGGTGGATGGATGGACCGACAGACAGGTAGATAGATGGATGGATGGATAGATAGATAGATAGATAGATAGATAGATAGATAGATAGATAGATAGATAGATAGATAGATAGATAGATAGATAGATAGATAGAGAGAGATAGATGGACGGACGGATAGGTGGATGGATAGACAGACAGACACATAGACAGACAGATGGATAGGTGGATAGATGGATGGATGGATAGATGGATGGATGGACAGACAGACGGATAGACAGACAGACAGATGGATAGGTGGATGGATGGATTGATTGATAGATAACATATGATAGATATCATATCAATATGACATCATATATAATGTCACTTTGTTGGCTAAGAGTAACACAGAAGACCTTATAGGTGGTCTTAATTTCTGTTCTTAGGTGAGACATACCGATCCAACTGATTTGACAAAAATTAAGTCTGAGAAGAGGACAGGTTGGTGAGCTCCATTTCCACATCTGAGGCTCTCTGAATTTATGGAGACAAGTCCTCCACTTGACTGACTGGCAGAGCTGCCAGCTGGGGATTTTACGTTCCATTCAATTATTTTATATTGTACCTTCAGGCTCCGCTCCAAAGTGACTCTTAAAGAATAATCAGACACTCTCAATAGGCAATCAAACTCAAATGAGAGCAAGGTTATAGTAGCAGTTGAGTAGCCGTTATGTTTCTACGAGTCAGGGAGATTTCCGATCGGGCCACAAGCAATGGGCAGAATGGGGGAGCCGGCAGCGCCCCGTACTTCTAGCAACGGGAAATTAGTCTGTTCCTCCAGCCACAATCAATAAGATAGCTTTGCTTCTGATTTTCCTAGCTTAAAATCCAGTGGATTTTTTTTTTTTGAGAGAGATCTGGAAGGGATCCTACCCTCGTCCAGCTAGGGCTGAAACGCGGAAAACCCAGAGATCAAACCCACGTTTGTGCTAAGACTATAATTTTTTTTTCAGAGCGCTGAGCACACACAAACTGGCCAGAAACCAGTCCTCGTATTATAACGGACGCCACCGACACCATTTTTATTAGGTGGACTGAAAGGGTCACAAAAAAGGACGATCCAGCCGGCTTTGAACTCCAGGAAGGAGATCCAGAGGAGGAAAAGGAGCAGAAGAAGCAAGAACTAACATGCAAAAAAATCCTCTCTCCCCCCAAAAAATAAAAATTAGCAAAAGGACCCGATTGTCTATCCTGCCTAGTTCCTTCAGCCGCCGAATCTCTCTGCTCTGCTCAACCTAGAAAGCAAAAATCCCTGCATTTGCCCGACGCCAATCTGAGTAAAACCACAACTTTGAGTTAATTTTCTCCCTCCTGGATTCCTAGAAGAACAGAACTGGGATCTACGCGCTGGGGGCACCGGCGTCAGCATCCGACCACATCTGACGAAGAGTCGGGAAAAGGCAAACCCAGGGAAAAAATAAATGGGGAGGGGTGGGGGAAAGAAAGCCCACCGCCCCCGCCTGCCAACCACACGCGCGCGTCTCCTTCCTCCGAGTGTGCACGGTGTGTTCTGGCAGTTTTTGTGGCAAGCCTCTCGGCGGGAATGCAAACAGAGCGCTTTTCAATGTCTGCCTTATGTCTCCAGCTTGGTGTAATTTTCTAAACAGGGTGGTTGCCAAGAACGCAAAGTGTGAAGCTATCGGGGAGAGAGGAAAGATGCTGGGAGCAGATGATCTCATGCAAGGCCTCCTTGCGAAAGAATTTGCAGGTTCACCATCCTTCCTTTCTCGTTTGAAGACAGGCCACCTGGTCAGGCAAAGCAGGGACGTACCACGGACCCATCCGGAGCTCCAGTTTAAATAAAATAATAATAAAAAACAAAAACAAAAAGCGGGGCTGCGGTGACATCTTGAATTTGCGCAAATCTCACCGAGCGCTCCAGCGAATTATGCGAAGGCTGACATTTCCCCCTGTTTTCTTGGCATTTGCTGGTGTGTGCCACCTCATTGGGATGATAGGGTTTATTGGACGCGCGGGGTGAAATAAAACCGGGAAGAAGCAGATTGTCGACACAAAGGCTGGCCGAAGATGAGTCAACGTCTCCGCAGCCTGTTGTCTTCTGCTCATAAAGGCTCCTGGCCCACGCTGCCTCCATCGTCTGCCTAAATCAGAGGTCCCCCAACCTTTTGGGCACCAGGGACCGGTTACGTGGAAAGAGGTTTTTCCGTGGACCGGAGGGGGCGTGGTTTTGTGTGCTGCCTGCGTCCCGCGGATGGGGCTTTGCTTGTTTGTGTGGACCGGTTGCTGGCGTGCCGTGGCCCGGTACTGGTCCACGGACCAGGGGTTGCCCTAAATGATACGAAGAGCGGGTCTAATCTTAGGACTCTTTCAGAGCTAAGGGGTTCAATGGAGAAGAAGGCTTATTTTGGCCCCCGCTCTTGATAGCATCTCATCCCACACGAGTCTGGAAGCTAAAATGCCCTGGTCTTGGACTAAGTCGAGAATTACCTACCTATCTGAATCTAGAGGACTAGTTTCCCAGATTCCCCCATGACTGAAAGGAAGTTATCACAATTTGGTCTGGAGGAGTTTTTTCCCCCCCAGATTGCCCCGACGGACGGCAAATAAGAATCTACAGGTAGTCCTCCCCCCCCCAGTTCATTTAAGGACCATTTGAAGTCACAACGGCACTGAACAACGGCTGCAGCATCCCCATGGTCACGTGATCAAACTTCAGGCAACTGACTCGTGTTTATGACGGTTGCAGTGTCCCGGAATCCTGGATCCCCTTCTGCGAACTTCTGACAAGCCAAGTCAATGGGGAAGGCAGATTCATTTAACAAGAGTGTTACTGACTTAATAACTGCAGAGATCCACTTAACAACTGTGGCAAGAAAGATCACCATCTTTATTAGGTATATTATGTCCAGTCTAGTGAAAAGAAGAACTAGGGGGTGACATGACAGCAGTGTTCCGCTATTTGAGGGGCTGCCAGAAAGAAGAGGAGGGGGTCACCTTATTCTCCAAAGCACCAGAAAGCAAAACAAGAAGCAACGGATGGAAAATAACCGAGGACAGAAGCCATCTAGAACTCAGGTGTAAATTTCCTGACAGTGAGAACAATGAATCAGTGGAACGACTTGCCTCCAGAAGTTGTGAATGCTCCAAACTGGCCCACGCTACTTTTAAAAAAAGTAGACTGGACAGCCCTTTGTCTGAAATGGGATAGGGTTTCCTGCCTGAGCAGGGGGTTGGACTAGAAGACCTCCAAGGTCCCTTCCGGCTCTGTTATTCTGTATGAAATGGGGCAAAACTCACTTACCAGCTTTTTCAGAAGCTCTGGGCTCGGCTGGGGCTGTAAGTCAAAGACAGGCAGAGTTGAACGGCTCCTCTTTGTAAACGAAATACGGCCGTCCTATTTTGGGCCTCTCCGTTTTCTTCCTTACAGCAAGCAGGGAAACCGGCAGCCCTTCTGGAGGTTGCTGGGAAAACTACCTGCAATTGGGTCAAACAAAAGGGATACTGGGAATCATAATTCAGTCTAAAAGCCCCCCCCCCCCCCGGTTCTTCTTTCCTGTAAGTGAAGAATTGGGGAGGGGGGACGGGAAAAGCAGGGGGCTTCCCTCTGGACTAGTGAAAGAGTGTCTGCTCCAGATCGGGGAGACCCCCACTCTTCGGTAAATAACCGGTTTGCCATCTGGACCACCCCCAAACCTCCTGAGAGCAGCAGAGTGGATATATTCATATTTCCCATCTTTGGGTGGGGGGTCTTTGTTGGAACCCGGATTGTTGCAATAGAGAATCGAGCTAGAGAGGGCTGGGTAACTGCAAAGGCTTCCAGGATACAACGATGCCCCTTTCTGTCGTCTACACAAGCCTGCCCGCCCCACGCCGAGGTTTCCCATCAATTCAACTGTTGCCACACGGCTTCAAAAAAGCTTCTGCCGGCATCTGGGCCGTGCCAGTGTGCCTGCAAGAGGAATCTGAGAAGAGAGTAGGGCACCTGCCACCTTCCCAATCCATCCTCCTTCAATTCCAAGAAAGGGGATTTGCTTTAGAGCAGGAGTCTTCAAACTTGGCCCTTTTATGACTTGTGGACTTCAACTCCCAGAATTCCTCAGCCAGCATGGCTGGCTGAGGAATTCTGGGAGTTGAAGTCCACAAGTCATAAAAGGGCCAAGTTTGAAGACCCCTGCTTTGGACATTGATGTCGAAAGGGAAGAGCATTGTGGATCAATTCCTGAATTCTTGTTTTTTGCCGATGACCAAAATATGTTTAGGTGTCAATGGCCTATTTGTTAAGAAAAATGTCCGACATTTCCCTTAAGGCTCGCCGACTCTGCTTCCTTAAAGGAATGCTTCTCACAAAGATGATTTTGAGTAGCTGGAGGAATCCTGTCCTTGAGAAATATCTGGAGCATTCCTTCTCCTTCTGCAGAAATTCAAGGAAATTCTCCAAGCCTGGGTCATGAAACTGGGGGAGAATTTCCAACGGCCGCCAGTTTCCAGCTGGGGTCGCCCCCAAAGGTGAAAAGGTACGAGAATCTGGCCGTCTTCGGCGTCATTGCCCAAACCTATAAACCGGGCTTAGATACCAGCTTATTTTCCATCACTTTGTCTCCCCTCTGCTTCTCAAGACTGTTGAATGTCTTTCACCCTACAGCTAAGGGTCCCTACGTGAGGGACCTTCTAGCTGGGCAGATGTCCACATTTGCAATGGGTCCCCTTCCAGAAGGATGCTGGAGTGATTTCCGAGTGGGCCTAAGCAGCATTTACGCGGTGGGGTCCCCATAAGATTCCATCTCGTGCTTTCTTTGGGAAAGAGAGATCAAAATTGACCTGCTATGCTTTCCACCATTTACAGCCTGAGCTGAGATAGCTTGCCTACATTTTTGGAGGGTCCCTTAGAGAACAAAAGGATGCTACGGTCTTGGAACAACGGAGCAAGGACTAAGTCTTGACGGTGGCTCTAAGGATCGGCTTCACACTCCACTCCACTCCAAAGGTAGTCAGGGCTTCCCCTGTTTTCTTTTCTCTTTACCAAAACGTGAAACACACAGGCCCAAGAGCGAACAGCCACATGTTCCTTATTATGTGAATTCCTTATATGGTTTCAGCTTGTCATCCTTGATGATTCCCACTTCTATACACTTCCTGGTGTGCTGTTATTTTATGTGGCACTTGGAACAGTTATGAGGTCCTATTGGAATGGAGCTGTGTTTCGTCTCCACCCGGAGACCAAATCTTAAAGAAGGAGAAGAAGAAGAAAAACAAAAAACAAAACTCTGTTATAAGGCTTCCCTATTTGTGCTCCTTCTGAAAACAGCCTCCGGGATGGCGCCCAGCCAGCGAGGACTTTGCGTGGGAGAACTGGCGTGTCACCGTACAGGGATTTCAGCGGGATAATAGATGCCACGGGGCCTCTGGGACACCGTTCAGAAAAGGGAAAGAAAGAAAACCAAGGGCAAATTGTCCCACGGCACCTTCGAGGCGAATGAGTCGGGGTGGTATATTACAGGAAAAATGAAATATAATATCACATAACGGGACTATAATGTAACACAATGCTCATCCTGTAGCTTGGTATAGAGGAATGCAGAAATAAAGTTGACGACAAAGGAAGGCAAGAACCACTAGGAGAGCAGTTAAAGGATAATAAAAGAAATTTTAAATGAGAATATAGGCGTGGAGACAAAGAAAGTCAAAGCACAACAACAAGCCCTTTCTGTTCGGTGTAAGAGGCGACGGAGAGAAACTTGACCAGGGTTTTAAAATGCTGTTTTTATATTCTGCAACCACAAACTAGCATTTCTGTGGGGTCTGTTTCCCAATCTGATGGCGACACAACACGGTTTTGACCTCCTGTAAAATGCGAAACTTTGAAATATGGCAGCCCGGAGCAGCGTTTCTGAACCTTGGGAACTTTTAAAATGGATGGACTTCAACTCCCAGAATTCCCCACTGGCTGGGGCATGCTGGGAGTTGAAGTCCACCCATCTTTACATTCCCAAAGTTCAGAAACAATGGCCCAGAGCTTTGAAAATGATAGTTTTTAGAAAGGGCTTTAAGCTACGACTCTTTCAATTGGTCTTTTATGCTTTTGATCTTGCCTTGAAATCGATCTTCGGGGTTCTGATTTAAGTTTATTTTCTGTTATAGGGGCGACGAGTTCAACCGCGGGCTTTTTTTTTTTTTTAGCATGGATGATTGAGCATTAACTGAGGTCGTGGCGAACCGGGAGGAGTAGAGGTGATTTTCTGGCACACACGTTTCATAAATCACCATTTTCATCATCTTCCTCTCTGCCCTCCCCCACCCCCCCATCCCAACTGCACTTGCTGGAAGCCCTTTGTGCTGCTGTCCTCCGAATGGTTTGAGTCAAAGGCACACATGGGAAGCATTAGGGATGCCTGTGGCAGCCATAACACAGTTAAAATAAAAAGACCCAAAAATGGAAAACACCCTCTTCTACAGATGACGCCCTTCCCAAGCCAGAACTCAGATTTCCTCATCATGTTCACTGGGGGGGGGAGTTTAAAATGCCCCCCCCCCACAAGTAATGCAATCAGGAAGTTACTTCTCCTCTTCTTCCCACCCCGTGTACGAGAAACCGGCATTTACGCCAGCTTTTTGCTTTGCATCTGCTAAAACCGCGGCGAATCCTCGCTTTCAACTGGCGCAATAAAATGATGGCAGCGGTTACGAGAACGTCTTTTCCTTTTTTCCCAAGAAAGTCGCCAGAGGAGGAACCAGAAACACCCAAACACACGCTCGCACAAGCAAAACAGAGCGTTCCCCAAAACCAGCCCCCCAAAAGACCGATGAAATGGATGCGTTTTGGAAACAAGCAACAGTTAGGGATCCTTTCCTTAAGTCTTTGGTGGAATCGCATAGTTGGCAAGGGGAAAATCTTAAAGGCGAAAATATTAAGTGTGAGAAGAGGGATGAGGGTAAACGTGGAGGAAAAAAAAAAGTGGATGCTCTTTTGTGGTCGGCTGGCCACCCAGCCAGCGATCCCTGGCAAGCCAGCCCGATGCTCGGAGCTCACCTGGAAGGGAAGGAGTACCGTGGGAGGCAAAGCAACCAACAGCACGATGAAGATTAATGGATTACGGCTTCAAACAAACCCAGAATGAGAGGCAGTTGCTCATTCTGCGCCATAATAGATCCCCGGAGATTTACCTAGGGGGAGCTGGAAGAAAAGCTAATCCCACTTCTTTCGTCCTCTTCCTTTCTCTTTGGAGGGCTGGCTTAATCAAGCAATTTAGCCACATGAAAAGGAGAGGCAGGCCGGGCGATGGGGGAATATCTGAGTTTCTTTCCACCCCCACCCCCTGCCAACAACACAAAGTAGAAGTAGAAGAAGGAGAAGGAGAAGGAGGAGGAGGAGAAGGAGAAGGAGAAGGAGAAGGAGAAGGAGAAGGAGAAGGAGAAGGAGAAGAAGAAGAAGAAGAAGAAGAAGAAGAAGAAGAAGAAGAAGAAGAAGAAGAAGAAGAAGAAGAAGCAACAACAACAACAACAACAACATCCTTAAGGTCAAGTCTTCCATGTGTACTAATATGTCAGCCCTCCAAATTCCAGCCACTATGACAGATGGCTGTAAATTATGGAAGTGATAATCCCAGCAGAATCTGGGGAAAAGCTGAAGCCAGCTAGGCTTCCCTATCAGCCTCTGATGACCAGCAATGAGATTGGCTCAAATGGGCTCCAATTTCTCCAGAGACCAGGTAGATGCTGATCGAATCCTGCAAGGCTTTGTGGGGAAGAATTCTAGGACCCTCCAGGAGGCAAGAGATGCTGGGGGTTGTAATTCATCATCATCATCATCATCAACAACCGGATCCTACTTTCTGAACTAAGGAAGCAATACCAAGGTCATCACAGCAGGTGGCAGCACTGAGCCAACTTGGCCTGATCTCAGAAAACGGAAGGAAGGAAGGAAGGAAGGAAGGCCTTATTTCCAAGTTTGTATCCTTAAGGACACAACTACAACTGCATATCACCCAAAGGGCAGATATTGTCCAAGAATGCAGTAGACAATTACATGTGTGTGTGTGTGTAGCTGTGTGGATGCATGTCAGATTGAGGCCTCTGAGATCACAAAATTCTAGCCATTTGCCTGCTGGCCCTCTTTTAATTTTTCCTAATTTTTGCTCCAGGCCTGCTCTCACAAGAGGGAATACCAGCTGCCAATCAATTTAGGACACTGCATGACCACCCTTTCTGTTAATTAAGTTTGTTCCAAGCTCATCGTAACGCAGGACTGACAGACAGGGAAAACTTCAAAACACCCCCAAAATAAAATGGAGGAATGCACACACCCCCAGAGCCTCCGTTGGTCGTTTTAGTCTCAGATAACGCTTCTACCTAATGGCGGGAACTTGCACAATAAGTTTGTTCACTCTTGCTGAATTCTAGCATGTCTGGATGTTCAATGGCAAAAAGTGGCCAGCAGAAGAGAAAATGTGTAGCTCAGGGTTGACCGGTGGGGTCCTTGGTGCTCTCTGAGCTTGGTTGTTTTCCTGCAGACGCTTCATGACCCAACTAGGTAACATCATCAGTGCTAGAAGGGAGTGGGGCTTGCAGAATGGAGGAGGAGGGGGAAGAGGACTGTGGGGTCCTTGGTGCTCTCTGAGCTTGGTGGTTTTCTTGCAGACGTTTCATGACCCAACTAGGTAACATCATCAGTGCTAGAAGGGAGTGGGGTTTGCAGAGTGGAGGAGGAGGAGGGAGAGGACTGTGGGGTCCTTGGTGCTCTCTGAGCTAGGTTGTTTTCTTGCAGACGTTTCATGACCCAACTAGGGAACATCAGCAGCTAGGTAACATCACAATATCCCAGTGAAGGAATTACCAACTCGGACTAACAATCAAAGAATAAACAAAAGCCTAGTCAAGGAACTACCAAGAGCACTTCCATCAACTCGCTGACAGGGCAAGCCACCTGTATATAAACACAGAAAACAACACCCCACCCTCCCTTCTAGCACTGTTGATATTACCTAGTTGGGTAATTAAAAGTCTGCAAACAAACAAGATCTCAAAAGAGCCCCAAGGATCCCACAATCCTCCTACACTGCTCCACACTGGTGTTACCTAGTTGGGTCGTGAAACGTCTGCAAGGAAATAACCAAGCTGAGACACACACACACACACATAGCCAAAAAAAGTGAATTTGGGAAGGCTTCTGGCCACCTGCAATGAGCCAACAGCTAGGAAGAGAGGAAATCTCACCCGCTTCGGTGGGTACTCATTTCAATTTCATTATTAGAGCCCCCCCCACCACCACTTCATTGATTCACTCATAGAAAACCGCATAAGGCTGGCTGGGGCATTCTGGGAGTTGAAGTCCACAGACCGACAGGTTGCCAAGGCTGAGAAACTCTGACACAGAAGATCTTTCCAATGAGATGCACGTTCTCCTCCACCCTGCACGTATTTTTTTTTGGGGGGGGGGAGAGGAAGGGAGAGATTTAATACGAGTGCCTCCCTCTTCTTTCTCCCAGCTGCTCATCCCATCACCGTCTTTCACCAATTAGCTATTTCACAGGCTGCAGACAATGGAACTTTTCATTGGGGAGTAGGGAAAGAAACCCCCAGCTCCAGTATCTCCCCAGCAGTTGGATACCGGAAGGGCACCCCCCCTTTATCTCACAAGGCTCAGATATAAGGAGTCACCAATGGCTCTCTCAACACACACACAAGCACACACACACACACCCAGGCAACAGAGTCGCAAGGCAAGGAAGGAGAAATGACTGGAGAAAGAAATCTGGACCCCAAGCAACAAGCAAGTTTCGAGGGGATTGAAAAATTGCCTAGGCCAGGGGTCTTCAAGCTTGGCCCTTTGATGACTTGTGGACTTCAACTCCCAGAATTCCTCAGCCAGCGTGCACGCTGGCTGAGGAATTCTGGGAGTTGAAGTCCACAAGTCATCAAAGGGCCAAGTTTGAAGACCCCTGGCCTAGACTCTAGGAAGAGTTCCCAAAGTTTGGTTCACTTTTGTTTTTTTCCCTTTTTAATATTGAAGGCTGCCATATTAACACGGCAGTCACAGTGTAATTTCTCGCTCTGAATCGCTAATCGTCTCAAATCAACAGAGCAGGATTTTTTGACAGGAAGCGGGGAGGGCGAGTGGTCCCAATTTTTTTTACAGAGCCTAGTTGAAACTCTACGCCAAGAAATTCCTTCCTTTTTCTTCCCCCCTTGGTTCGAAATGCATGCATGTATCCAGATTGTTCCAGCTCTGGTTTAACCAGAGATTGATGACCTCGTTGGCTTGCAAATCCGGTTAACTTTTCTTTTTTTCTTTTTGCTACGAGGAAATGAACCACCTATCACAATTCTTTTTATTGGCACTCTGGTCTTCGTGCATTCTAATAAAAGAAAATTATTGGATTTTGCAGAAGTCGTACAGATATTGTTTGTCTTAGGACTTCAGCTATTTCCTTCCAAATATTGCTAATTCTAGTTGCAAGGCCATATGTTTCTCATTTGCAGAGGGGGGAATGGCGATGCCAACGTTCAGAGGCAAAAAAATAAAATAAAAATGTATTTACATTTTCTCCTTTGGATAGTCCTACTGCACCTTCCAACGAAACAATGGGCAGAATACTGAGCTGATTCCGTTCGGAAAAGGGGCCAAGAAATTTAAAGATGCGTTAAATAGGTATGTTTCTACTGAAAACCACACAGTTTTTACTGAAAACCACACAATATCACTCACTATCTCATACACCAGAGGTCTTCAAACTCGGCCCTTTGATGACTTGTGGACTTCAACTCCCAGAATTCCTCAGCCAGCATGCACACTGGCTGAGGAATTCTGGGAGTTGAAGTCCACAAGTCATCAAAGGGCCGAGTTTGAAGACCCCTGTCATAGACCATCCGTCCTTTACAACAGAGGCAGGTGGAATGAAGAGACTTGCAGCCTGGTGAGGCAAGCATGGAGATGTGTTAGAAGGAACACGGCTTGGTGACAAACCCGATAGAAAATATTAAACCCCAGATAGAAAAATCCCAGTATCTTCATTCCCTCGAACTAACAAGGAAACAATCCATAGCACGGCTTCGGATGGTGATGGGAACCAGCCTGCAAGGCCTCTTAATTTTCTTCTGATCCTTTTTGTTGTTGCTGTTGTTGTTATCCCATTTCATATTTTGGCAGGGTGGTTAAATACACTTCATATTCTGGCTTGAGCAGCTGGTGGGTAGACGAGGATGCTCACGCTGACGTTCTTCTTGTTGTTGTGAAGCCGAGAGTCTGTCCGCTCTTTGTCATCTTCTTGAGGGCTTAAACCGGGGTGTCTGAACCCAGCTCTGGCTCGTTCCAAAACTTTTTGGGATCGGCGGAAACTCTTGAAACGTGTGGACGAGGCTGGCCGGCCCAAAGCAGGCTGTAGAGTGTGTTCCCCAAGCCCTGATCAGGCCAGGATTTCGGCCGGTTTTTTAGCCAAGGAAGTTCTCTTCCTTGAGTCCTCCTGCTGCTTGCTCCCAGCAGATGTTCTGCCAGCTTCTCTGGCTTCCCTTAGCTGGGCTCTGCAAGGCGCTGGGTGATTTTAGCTAGGAAGCTGGGAGCTCCTGCCGGCAGAACAGATGCTCAGCCATTGATCCTTGGCCCTTCTCCACGAATAGATCCAGCCGAATACTGGAAGCTGCCTTCTCCCCGAGTCCATTTCTCCACCTTGGCCCAGGAGTTTCCAGCTCAGCCGGGTAATGACTCCCCGGGGGCTTTACCCAGGCAGAAAAAAGCTCGCCACCCCTCTTGACCCGGTCCTTTTAAGAGAAGATGCCAGGAACTGAAACCTGGAACCAGGCACCCTTCTCCAAGCCACATCTTTTCTTTGTCTAGCACGATTCTCTTGCCCAGGAGGAAAGTCAAGACGTGGCAGGCTGCCCAGCCTCCCTCTCCCTCTTTCTCTCTTGAAAGCATCTTTCTTCTCCGGCCATTTCCACCCTTGGCAACCCCGGACCTCTTCCTTTTTTTTTAAAGAAACATCAAAGGACGACTCGGCATCTCTCGGTTGATTTCAGTCTGGAGAGGCTGCCTCTTGAATGGGAAAGGAAACTGAAGGGCCATCGGAGACTTGCCAAAGCTCTCTCTTCCCCCAGTGGATGCCTCTAGTCTTCCCAGAGGGCCTCGAAAGTCAATGTTCCCTCTCTTCTGCTGGATGGATGGATGGATTTTTTTTTTTTAATCTTTTTGCTCCGAAGGACGGCCCTTCCTCTTCCTCCCCCCCCCCTCTGTGCAGCATCCTTGCCCCTCGTAATGTTAATGACTCAGATGCCGGAATCCGGAAACCAGGCGTTGTGCCAGCTGTGTGAATTGTCTTGATTGCTGCTCCTTATAATTGTCCTGCCCGGCTGTGGAAGGAATGGTGTTGGCGGACAGCTTGCTGTTCTAGCCCTCTCTCTCTCTCTCTCTTTTACTCTCTCTTTCTGGGAGAGCCTCAGTTGCTGGTGATCCAAGTCTCTCTTGCTCCGAAATGGGAAAGCTGGGGGCAAAAGTTGAAGCTCTTTGGGTCACTTAATCTACGTTCCCCAAAGATTATCCTCTAAACAGGATCTGGGAAGAATCCACTAGGATGGATTCTAGGGCCTGGAGAGAAAAACATAGGAAGAACGGTCGCAGGAATTGAGGATGGCTAATTTAGAGGAAAGAAGGACCAGGGGGGACCTGATAGCAGTCTCCCAGTATTTGAGGGGCGGCCACAAAGAAGAGGGGAGGTCAACCTGTTCTCTAAAGCAGCAGAAAGCAAGACAAGAAACGATGGATGGAAACTAATCAAGGAGAGAAGCAACCTGGAATTAAGGAGAAACTTCCTAACAGTGAGGACAATTAACCATTGGAACAACTGGCCTTCAGACGTTGTAGCTATGTCCTCACTGGAGGTTTTTAAGAAAAGACTGGGCAGCCACCTGTGTGAAATGGTATAGGGTCTCCTGCTTGAGCAGGGGGTCGGGCTAGAAGACCTCCAAGGTCCTTTCCAGCTCTCTTCTGATTGAAGATGAGGATGGGCGGGCTCGTGTTCACTCTAGTGCTTCCTTTGAAACCTCTCAAGGTAGCTTATCTTGATTCTCCTCTGATTTTTTATCTCGACTGTGGTCCTGGCAGGTAAGTTGGGAGAGGGGAGAGGTCCAAACACCTGGTGGGCCTCAAAGCGAATCGGAGGGTCCCCATAGGTCTTACCAAGTTTGGCACCACGCCCACAGAACGCCTGAGACTGCCCATCCTCACCACTTACTGGATTTCAACCAGGACTAGAATTTCGCTGGCAAGCCTCACAAGGAATTACTGCGAAGGGGCCGTTCCCAAAGAACCCAAGTTATGAAGCCATCGTGACAGAATTCTAGGGATTGCTAGGTTTCAAGAGCAAGCCCTATTTACAAGATCAATATTCAAAACCAATGGAGTGTCTTTCTCTTGGGTAAAGGACCGTGCAGATTCCTTTTCTTTTTTTTTTATGCCCCCCCCCCTTTCCACTTGTCCTTTGTTTCTGCCACAATTAGATCTGCTGCGGTGTTGTTTTTAATCTGCTGACCAAGAACTGGCCCCCATTAATGCACTGACAGGCAACTGCTTTGATGATGCTTTTCAAACCTTCGTCCCATGACTTTCATTCTTTTTTTTAAAGTGGTACTTAATTCCGAATTAATTGATTAATTAAAATTGCACTTTGGAAAACAAAAGACCTTCAGAGATCACACTTGCATGATTTTTTTTCTGGTCACTGAGTGACACCTACCTATCTAAGTGATATAATACCCAGAGACATTTGTACATTTTGGGGGGGAAATGGCTTTTGGCTGCAACTCAGGGCCCTGTTTCTAATTCCAATTGCATTTTATTGAATAGATTTTATTTTTTGCTCTCTCTTCTCTATGTCTTTACCAGGTATTTAACCCTTATATTACATGGGCTATCCTTGGCAGAATAGAATAGAATAGAATAGAATAGAATAGAAAATAGGAATAAAATAGAATAGAATAGAAAATAGGAATAGAATAGAATAGAAAATAGGAATAGAATAGAAAATAGGAATAGAATAGAATAGAAAATAGGAATAGAATAGAATATAGAATAGAAAATAGGAATAGAATAGAAAATAGGAATAGAATAGAATAGAATAGAATAGAATATAGAATAGAATAGAAAATAGGAATAGAATTGATTAGAAAATAGGAATAGAATAGAAAATAGGAATAGAAAATAAGAATAGAAAATAAGAATAGAAAAGAATAGAATAGAATAGAATATAAAATAGGAACAGAACAGAATAGAATATAATATAAAATAGGAATAGAATAGAATAGAATAGATTAGAATGAAGAACTATGTTTTAGGCTATGTTCAACAACAGAAAGCTAAACTGGTGGGTTGTGTTTCAATTAATGAACACAACCTTATAATGCCATTTGATCTGTATCTTCCCAGGAGTAATTGCTGCTGAGAGGATCAGCCAAAGAGAAGGGGGGTTGGGGGTGTGTGGAGGCATTTAGCTGTGTTTAGGAAAGGACGAAGGACGCTCGAGTGTTTTAGGACTGGCATAAACTTGGCTGCTTAAGTTATCGACTTTCTTGTCTGTACTCATTTCCAGGCATGGATTATCAATTTGTTTGCAGAAACCGTCTCCCTTCACATTAGACAACTGTTTAAGAAGAAGATGGAGAGGAGCCCACTGGAAGCCTTCCTGATTTAGTGACAAGTCTAAATCCCCCTTTTTTTTGGCGTTCAAGGTGCGTCCTGCTTTCCTTCCAGCAGGGTTCAACCTGGCTAGGAACAGCCATACAATAAAGTACAGGTCGTCTTTGACTCACGACTGCAAATGAGCCCAACATTTCTCTTGCTGAGGGAGACAAGTTATTAAAGTGAACTCTGCCCCCGTTTTACGACCTTCCTCGCCACGGCTGTTAAGTGAATTAAGAACCGCAGTTCTTCCAATTCGTAACCTGGTTGTTAGGCAAAGCTGGCTCCCCCACTGACGTTGCTCGTCAGAAGGGTTGCAAGAGGGGATCACGTGGCCCTGCAACCGTCATAGGTACATGCCAGTTGCCAAACGTCTGAATTTTGATCATGTGACCCTGGGGGACGCCGCAAGGGTTGCAAGGGTGAAAAACGGTCCTAAGTCACTTTTTTTTTTTCCAGTGCAGTTGTAGCTTCAAATGGCCCTTAAATAAACTGTTAACGGGGACCCGGGTGCGATTTGACCCAAATGCAAAGGAAGCAAAGCGGATCAGGTTTTGGACGGTACTGAATTCCAGCAGTCTCGTCTCCTGCAAGTAGGGGCGCCAGCTGTTTTGTCTTCGTGGTCCCATCCCCTTCAGACCGGTGTGTGTGTGTCTTTGTCTTCCGTTGGGCTCCACTTCCCCAGGCCCCAGAGTGAGAACGCGGCTCCCTCTGCCCTTCCGCCTTCCCAAGGGCTGGAGCTTTGGTACGGCACGCAGCGGGCTCCCTTTTGTCAGGAGAACCGTCTCATCGGTAATTAAGCTGTTGTGCGGGCTGCACTTAATTGGTGCTGTCTGCTGACACAGGACTTCTGCTGGCAGATGCTGGCTGGGTTGCTTTTCCCTCCTCCCCCTCCGAGCCCCCTCTTAAATCTCGGGGAGGGGGCGACACTCTCTTCAAATGGGAAATAGGAAGGAGTGTGGAAGCGACGTCTTTTTCTCACAGTCAGGTGCACCATTAGCCGTCGGGCCTCAAGTGCCTCCCCCAAGGTGATGGCTGTCAGGATGGAAACCCCAGCGGCTCTTTCAACTCTGTCTGGCTCATGGTGGCAGGGGAATTCTGGGAGTTGAAGTCCACAAGTCTTAGAGGAGCAGCCCAGGTTGGATTAGCCCCGTTTTAGATGGGTTATTTGTAGGGAATGACACGTAAGCCGCCTAGAGTCGCCTTGGCAAGAGGAAGGCTGTGCGGCCAGTCCTTGACTTATAACAGTTCGTTTAGTGACCGTTCGAAGTGACAGCGGCAATGAAAAAAATGACTCAGACCGTTTTTCACAGCTTTGATGGTGTCCGGCCACCGCCTTCTTTGGTGGTCTGGTTTCCTTTTTACCCCTAAAATATATAATTGCTTTCTCCAGTAGTAGTAGTAGTAGTAGTAGTAATAAAGTTGGAAGGGACCTTGGAGGTCATCTAGTCCAACCCCCTGCTCAGGCAGGAAACCCTATACCATTTCAGACAAATGACTGTCCAGTCTTTTCTTAAAAGCTTCCAGTGTTGGAGCATCCACAGCTTCTGGAGGCAGGTGGTTCCACTGGTTAATTGTTCTCACTGTCAGGAATATTCCTCCTTAGTTCTAGGTTGCTTCTCTCCTCGGTCAGTTTCCATCCGTTGCTTCTTGTCCTGCCTTCTTCAGGGGCTTTGGAGAATAGCTTGACTCCCTCTTCTTTGGGGCAGCCCCTGAGAGACTGGAAGGCTGCTGTGAATTCCCCAGCACGACCGGGCCAAAAATAAGTCAGATGCAGTTTCGTGACTTTGCCTTCTGGGGACATGTCTGTTGCGTGTTAGTCCGAGGAGCACGCAGGAGCCTTCTCCGGCACCACCGTCGATTCTCAACCAGCAAGACTTGGTTTCAGTTAGGAGAAGGAGGGAGGGCAGGCCTCTGGCAGATGTCCTTGAATTCTTGCCTCCCCCCCCCAAGGAAGTGTCTCCTGCTGATCAAGCAAAAAAAGTGACTCCCCCCCACCCACCCCCCTTCCACCAGCCTCAGCATTTCACCGCAGGTGAGTAAGAATGCGGAGAAGCCGTTTTTCCAAAAATCCGAATTGCAAGCTGGAGGAGTCAAGAAGAAGAAGAAGAAGAAAAAACCACTTGCCAAAAGCAGGTTAGTGAGCGAACGGGGTTGCTAACGCAATCCCTGGGAACAATCCGAGGATGTTTGACACATGAGGAAACTTGCCTCCTCTGCTGCCTCCCGCCCCGTCTTCTCCCCACCTCTTGGCAACTCGGTGGGAAGGGTTCGGAGATGTGGCAAGCCAAATGCCTTTTTCCAGAGCTGAGCTTATATAACGGGGGGGGGGGGGGGGGGGCGAAGGGAAGAAAAAAAGGAAGCGAAGCCGGATGTGAGCGAGGGATTTTTTTTTTTTAACAAGCTTTCCCTGATGTGCAGGTTTGCACAGACACCAATATGCACGTAATTCTGGTGCCAATGGGAAAGGAAAAGGCAAAGAGATGGATCCAGGACATATTGCATAAGAACTATGACATGTAAACCCCTTCCTTCCTTCCTTCCTTCCTTCCTTCCCCTCTCCATGTCCTCCCTCCCTCCCTCTTCCTACTAATTTTTTTTGGGGGAAAAAATACCCACATGCAAGAAAACCATTAATATCCATGGCAACTCCCAAAATATATATAGATCAGATTTAGACTTGAGAGTTTAGAAAATGCCTTCTACCTTTTGGAAAAATGTAAGGGGTGTGTCCAAAAAAAAAGAAAGAAAGAAAGAAAGAAAGAAAAGCCAAGGGATATTGTAATAAGCTAAAAACCAGGCAACACCTTTTTCTGACATTCCAGCTCACAGAGTCAGAAAAAGCCACCTAATTATAGTCCCTGAAGAGGCACGTTGTGTTTTGTGTGTGTGTGTGTGTGTGTGTGTGTTTGAGTCTGGTTAATAAGGTCCCAGCAAAAGCAACGTGGTCTTTCATTTTTCCTTCCTTCCCCCTCCCTTCTTCATCTTTCATTTTTCCTTCCTTCCTTCCTTCCTTCCTTCCTTCCTTCCTTCCTTCCTTCCTTCCTTCCTTCCTTCCTTCCTTCCTTCCTTCCTTCCTTCCTTCCTCCCTCTTAATATGTTGCTTATACTATATGGTTTTTTCTTTCTTTTCTATTTTTCCTTTCTTCGTTGCATTTTCTATTTTTTCCTTTTTACAACCACAGCTGGGCCCAAAATTTATGTTGCTTATGTTGTTAAGTGAGCTTTGCCCCATTTTACAACCTTCCTTGCCCCATTCGTTAAGTGAATCCCTGCGGATGTTCAGTCAGTCACACGGCTGTCAAGTGGATCTGGCTCCCCCCCCCCCGACTTGGCTGGTCAGAAGGTTGCCAAAGGGGATCGCACGAACCCAGGGGAACACCGCGACCGTCGTAAAGACGAACCAGTCGCAAAGCGTTTGCATTTCGATCCCGTGACCCTGGGGAGGCTGCAAGGGTGGCAGGTGTGACAAACAAACAGTCCTAAGCCCCTTTTTTCAGCCTCGCTGTAACATCGAACAATCACCGAGTGAACCGTCGTAAGTCGAGGACTGCCTGTATTGCTTGAATTTTGTTGTTTGTTTTTTAAACTTTGTATCGGTTCTCTTTCTCGTTGTCATTTTTAAAAAAAAAATAACGTAAGTTATAAAAATGAATTGCTTCTTTCAACTGAGGAAGATCTACTGTCTGAATCAGGGAGCTATTTCGCAGAGGAAACAGGCTGATCTTTTTTTTTTTTTTCATTCCCCGGGCATTTTCATATCCCAAACTGCCCCTTTGCAGCTGCTTTGTACTCTGAGCACTGCCAGCAAGCCTTGCCAGTAAGGTGGAAACTCTGTGTGCTGTGCAACCGGTGGGAAAGTACTGCACACACATACGCACACCCAACCTCCAAAACACTCTCGGCAACATCCAAATAAAATATTGTTCTTCCCCAAAAACCATCTTGCTTTTTTTTTTTCCTAGTGAACGGCTAAGCTCATCTGAGTCACAGGGAATGGATGGCTTTGCAAAACCTATTATGCAACAGACCAGCTGCTGTTTTGCTGGGCTGTTGTGGAGGGCTGGGAGGGGGGCGGGCAGGTAGAGCAATAGTGTGTGGCAAAATCCCAATCCTACCTTTGTCTTCCCTAATGGGACAGGCTGGTCCTGATCCACCAACACTTCCCTCTCTGTCCCTGGGAACGGAGCTCTCCAACCAGTGGATCAGATGTCAGAATTTCCCCCTCCCGTCTCCAAAGCAGAAGGGTTGATGTTGGCAAGCAAGGCTGATTTTTCTGTAATTTCTTGGTTTTTGAGCAGGACAAGAGGGAGAGAGAGTGCCAAAAAGAAAAGAAACCCCCCCCCCCAAAAAAAAGGGTTTTTTTGCTCCCACCTTGAGAATTGAGTCCAGGCAAGAAGACGGAGAAAGGAAAGTCATAAGAGATTAAATTTAGGGCTTTTTGGACGCTGGGTTAGGGTTCCCACTCTGCCTTTGCTCCCTCTTGTGTATTTTTTTGGAAGAAGAATTAAGAAGAGAAAAAATGGGGAGGGGATTTTCTCCCCCCCCGCCCCCAAAGACAAATAGGTTGGAAAATTTATCCCAAGTCTTGTTGTCTTCTGCAGGTGTTCCTTCTATACGGATATAATTAATGTATAATCAGAACTGCTGGAGAACATGTTGGATGCTATAGAACCGTCCCTTTGATTTAAAACGTTAATATTATACGATCCTTTCTAACAACATTTCTTGGGGAGGCCAAACAGTTACGAAAGCACAAAAGAGAAAACAAACTCTTGCCAATCTTTCCAGGAACAGAGTCTGATAATAATAATAATATATATATATATATATATATTTAAAAACAACCCCGCTGTAGCCTGTTGATTCACGCTAAAACTATTTGTTCGGAACAAATAAAAGTTTTTTAAAAAGAAAGGTGGAAAATGATCTTCGTGCTCCAAAGGAGGAAGGTTTTTTCCCCCCTTTGGCATAAATAAATCTTCACCTCTTTTTTTTTTTTTGAGATTTGGGAAATTTACACTGGCAGTAAAAAAAGGTTCAGCATGACAAAATATGTGACTAATAATTCTGTTGGGCTGTAATTGATATTTGTTTTAAAGGAAACTAGTCAAAAACTAGTGGGGATCTGCTAGAACTGTAAGTCAACATTATGCATAGCCCCACATACATGACACAGAGAAACATCACAGACTAGTTCAAATGTATAGAAGGAAGGAAGGAAGGAAGGAAGGAAGGAAGGAAGGAAGGAAGGAAGGAAGGAAGGAAGGAAGGAAGGAAGGAAGGAAGGAATGTAGAAATAGAATAGAACTTTTTCACTTTAAATGTACATTAATCAGCACATATTAAAATGAAATTTCATTGCATTCAGCTCACACAAAAAATACCATTATACACATACCCACATACACACACAGATATGACACAGAGAAACAACACAGTCTATTTCGAACGTATACATATACAAGGCGAAAAAAACTTTACAATGGCACTGAAAAACGTGACTTAGGATCGTTTTTCATCCTTACGACCGCTGCAGGATCCCCGTGATCGAAATTCAGATGCTTGGCAACTGGTTCATAGTTATGACGGTCCCAGCATCCCAGGGGGATCCCGTGATCCCCTTTTGGCCACCTTCTGACAAGCAAAATGCATCGGGAATCCGGATTCACTTAACAGCCGTGCGGCTAACTTTACAACGGCAGGGATTCGCTTAACAGATCTGGATCAGAAAGGGCGTAAAGTGGGGCAAAACTCGCTTAATAACCGTCTCGCTTAACAACAGAAATTTTGGGCTTAATTGCAGTTGTAAGTTGAGGATTGCCTGTACTCTCGGGGGCCTAAATTTGGTCTCGGAGCAAGAGAGAGAGAATGCCAGCATTGGCTGTGGGGAAACGGCCACTCGGCCTTCTAAAATTCAGGGTGTTTTTGCTTCAAACTTCTCACGGATTAAACGACTGCCCTAAAAGCACGTTTTTTCTTGCAGGAAATCCCACCCGTTTTGCGCCCAATTTCCCCTTCCCTGCCTCCCCCCCCCCTCAGCGTCCCACTCCGAGGCAAGCTGTTTTCATAAATGTCTTCCACGGTGGGAAGAGAAGAGAGAGAGATGGAATGATTTAAGCCGATGTTTCTGTAGCAAATACTTTTCTCAAATGTTCTACAGATGTTGCCGTAGCTTTGATGCGATTACTCTGAATCGGTCCCGGAATGAGAGCCGAAGAATTAAGATTCCAAAATCTCTGCTCGGATACTGGAACAAGCTCCAGAATTGGTTGGTGATGTGTTTCCCCTGCCTTTTTTCCCCCCCTTTCTTTGAGTTGGTTGATGCAATTTTGTTATAACCCAGTATGTGGTCCCTGGAAGTACGGGGGAAAAAAATTCTCCTTTGGCTTAGATGTCAGCCAGATCTTCTCCGCTCGGTTTGAATCGAAGAACTTCGGAACCTGATCGAGGTCAGATTGAACGAGCTGGGCCGAGGCCAGGAGGCAGAGCTGAAGAAACCTTAACCTATTTGCAACAGGATGCCAACCCAGGAAAAAAATCTGAATATTAATAAGGAATGAGCTAAAGATAAAAGTCGAAAAGCCCAACGGGGCTGGAGTCCAAATGGATTTTGGACAGGTCTACTAATGAGAGTCGTGGCAGGGCGCCTAACAATGCTTCTTGATGTGGATCTTGAGATTAATTTTCCTTCCTCGTGAACGTTGTACGGGCAGGCGAGGAGTTGGACTACATGTCCCATGAACAACAGGGTTATGAGTGGTTTTTAAGTGTCAACCAACCCTCCTGCCATATTGGATCCGTGTTCGGCATTTGGACCAATCCAACCTCTACTTAAAAAAAACCTCCAGAGGTCCAACAAGGGAGGTTTTTAAGAAGAGATTACACAGTCACTTGCCTGAAATGATATAGGCTTTCCCTGCTTGAGCAGGGGGTTGGACTAGAAGACCTCCAAGGTCCCTTCCAACTCTGTTATTCATTGAAATTGTGAACCACAGGGGATAATCAGATGTTGCTGTTTTTTGGGAGTACGTAGTTGATTGATTTTGCATACACCACTAAGCCTTGGGGCAGTTTAGTTTTCAGCTCAGCATGTTGTGTGGTTCGCGACAGCAAAGTGCAATCAATGAGCGAACCACTGTTTTACAGCATTACAATAATTTGAAATCCACCTTTGCTGTTCGCTTCCTAGCTGGAACGCTGCGGGGGGATCTCCTGGTTTATTCCTGGTTTTTCAATGCCTCAACCGAGTCTCCCACCAAACCGCAGGAGAGGCAAAAGTCCAAAAGTGGGAGGAAGTGAAGCAAAACATGAAATGATCCTATCTGTTAGGCATCTTCAGCTTGTCTTCCATACAAATCCTTCAGCCGTTTCCCGCTTGTCGGAGAAACCCGCCAAGAAAATAAATAAATAAGTAACCTTTCACCTCCTAGATCGTGAGCACAACATAGGACACAGAATATCAGGGTTGGAAGGGACCTTGGAGATCTTCTAGTCTAACCCTCTGTTTGAGCAGGAGACCCTATTCCGTTCTGGACAAATGGCTGTCCAGTCTCTTCTTGAAAGCCTCCAGTGATGGAGCGTCCATAACTTCTGGAGGACAAGCTGTTCCACTGGTTAATTGTTCTCGCGGTTAGGAAATTTCTCCTTAGTTCTAGATTGGACCTTTCTTCAAGGATCTTCCAAACCCATTAGTCCTTGTTCTGCCTTCAGGTGCTTTGGAGAATAGGCTGACCCTCTCTTCTCTGTGTCAGGCCCTTAAATATTGGAAGGCTGCTATCATGTCACCCCAGACCTTTTTTTATTAAACTAGACATACCCAATTCCAGCAACCGTTCTTCACATGTTTTAGCCTCCGGCCCCCTGATCCTCTTTGTTGCTCTTCTCTGCACTCTTTCTAGAGTCTCAGCATCAATGTGTGACCGTCACACATTGGTTTCTTTGGTGGTGCTCATCTAGGCCCTTCTATCAGAACAGCATCAGCTGACAAACCCACGGTCCAATATCACTGGCTTTGGTAAACAGCCGTCTTACCCTTTCATAATTTCTGACTGCTGGAGCACCTGCTTAACTAACATTTCTCACTTCTGTTCCTGGCCAAGAAAATAGATGCCTATTTATAGTGCTTATAATTTATTTATTTTTAAAGCCCATGTACCTTACCATGGCAACCACAGTGTCCATGTGCTACCTAAGAGACAAAAAGCTTTGCCATGCAGGAAGCACACAGACATGCACACATATACAAGTGGTGTCGTTTTCTTCTTCTTCTTTGGAACACTTTGTTTACTAGTTTTTAAAATATCCCTTCTCTTCTTATGAATCAATGCCTGTTACTGATCTCTTCTGCCTCTCTGTGGCAAATTTTTAATTTCCTTTAAGGGCATGCCCAAAATCTCTCATTTGCGCCCAAAAAGAGGGGTGAAGTTCCCAGAAAAAGAATCTGGAGTTGTTGCACTGGGGTTTCGTGACGAAGTGGAAAAAGAGTTGTCGGTCTTGGAGGTCTTTTGCTACACAATCCTCCCTGTACAGCATTAAGGGCTTTGTTTTCTACCTGTTTTTCTCCATGTTTTTTCTTTTTGCATGTATAAAACAGGGGCCAGAAAGGGTTGAGCACTACCATCATCAGATGCCAGGGAGAATACATATTTTTTTCCCCCTACACAGCATTCCCTTGCTTTGTAAGATGTAAGTGTGCTAGTTGATACCAAGCATATCTTCATTGGGGTGTGACTTATTCAAGGTTTCCCAAGATTTGGGCCAATTAATACTGCAGATGTCCATGGATATTCTCAGTCACCCAGGTCATAGTTATCCCAAAGATGCTTTTTCACGAGGCTTGGGTGGGGAATCCAATCAGAGCTGAAGAAGCTCCTTGGATGAGAAGCAAAAGGTCTTCAAAGAAAAAACAATGTGGTGGGAATGTTCAAAAGCGAAAAATTTTTTGGCACCAGATAAAAAATTGGCTGGAAGAAATACTGCTACAAAAAATTGATTTAAAACCAGAAATCTTCTTATTAGGGATTATTAATGATAAATTTAGCAAAGCATCTTTCTACTTACTATTGCATATTTTAACGGCAGCAAGATTGGCATATGCCCAAAAATGGAAAAGAAAGGAAGCCCCCACTGAAGAAGAAATAATAAATAAAATTTTGTCCTGCGCTGAAATGGACAGGTTAACTCTAGAGATCAAAAATAAAACTGAAACAGAGTATTATGAAATTTGGAAAAATTTGTACGATTGGTTAGAGATGAGGAGGATCGCTGAGATGATTATTGATTGATTAGTAGATAACGCAAGGATTTCCTAGTAGCATCTATATCAGGACACAACGGAAAGATATGTAAATACAGAAGTTTTTTGCAGAAGTTATATGTACAGCTTGTTATACTCTGTCCTGTTATAGGTATTTTAAGTTTCTGTTTTTCTTTCTGTAATAGCAGTGCTATACACAGGGAGGTTGAATTATGCCCACTTTTGTTTTTAAATGTACATTTAATAAAATCTTAAAACAAAAACCAAAACAAACAAACAAGAAAGTCCTGAGATCATCTGGGCAGTTAATAGCTTTACAAACTGGAAGGGATGGCAATCTTCTTCCCCGTGCGCATTCAGGACAATTTTACAGGACAATCTCTCCTGCCTGCCAGCTTTTGGGAAAGCCACCATCATGCTGGCTTTGTGTAACTTGTGTTCCTCGTCTGTCACGGCAGAATTCTGGGACTGCCAGGGGTCCATGGGGAAGAAGCAATTGGTTAGGATGTGGGGCAAAGGATTTGGGCTCATGCCCAGTCCTTATTGTACTGAATAAGCAGAACTAAGACAGGATATGGATGAGTGGCATCTAAGGGAGAGGCTAAAGAGCTGGGGGAGAGGAGCCATCGAAGGACCAAAAGAAGGGAAAGAGAAAGAGTGGGAAGGAGTGATAGTCAGTTAACACCCAAGCATTTCTAGGTCCTCTCTTTTCTTTCTGCGCGGATGTTTCTTTCTGGGTCTTTCCCGTTTTTACTGCCCCAAATCCTAGAATAAGCCACCCCAAGCAAGCTTTCCAGGATCAATATTCATAAAACACTCGAGCAAAATCTGCTAAGGCCACACGTCCCTAATTTCATCCGCCTCTGCCATTGTACTACACACAACAACGGATTGTAGTGGGGCCGGATTTAAATTTCAAATAAAAATCAAGTGATGATTGAGCTATTAGGACTGCTTTCCTGAGGGAGGGACAGAAATACCAATGCTTAGGCAATTATCTCCCATGTTTTTGTTTTTTGTAAATCCACATTACAGAGTCTACTCTGATGTAGTCAAGAAAAGTTACAGACTGGGACATGCCCCCAGATAAGTCTCCCCCGTGTTTTTTTCCAGCATATTTCACCTTGTAGTCAGGGGTTTTAAGTTCCCTCTCCTTAAAACATCCATTGTTTCCAACGAGTCATGCGTATTCCGACAGGAGACACTGACAACAGAGAACCACACAAACCTGGTTGCCAGGAGAGTCCAAAAAACACGTGCAACTACCAAGGCAATATAGGAGCTCTTCCTTTCTCCCCAAACACCCTCGCAAAGAACTCACAAGGCCGGGAGGGGGTGTGTGGGGGGGGAGAACCATAAAAGGCAAGCCCACCTATTAATGCTCACAACCCACAGGTTGCCACACGCCATGATGGGAGGTGGGATAAACTCCCCTCTCTTGCCATGGAAGGCTTGCTGTTTTTATCGGCTCTTCTTTTGTGGCAACTGAAGGGCGTGAAGGGATTTGGCTTCCGTTCTGCATTCCTGAATCCTGCAGAAGGAGTCTTGTCAAGCTGACAAACCTTTTCTTCCCGTTTGAAAAATTTTTAAATTTGCAAAAAGAAATAGGAAGACTTGTGGATTGCTCAAGAGGAAGGAGGGCGGGACAGCGGGAGGGAAAGGAAGGAAGGAAGGAAGGGAAGGGAAGGAGAGAGAGAGAGAAAGCAAGAAGGAAGGAAGGAAGGAAGGAAAGGAAGGAAGGAGAGAGAAAGCAAGAAGGAAGGAAGGAAAGAAAGAAAGAAGTAAGGAAAGGAGAGAGAGAAAGCAAGAAGGAAGGAAGGAAAGGAGAGAGAGAAAGCAAGAAGGAAGGAAGGAAGGAAGGAAGGAAGGAAAGAAGGAAGGGAAGGAGAGAGAAAGCAAGAAGGAAGGAAAGAAAGAAAGAAGGAAGGAAGGAAGGAAAGGAAGAAGGAAGGAAGGAAAGGAAGAAGGAAGGGAGAAAGCAAGAAGGAAGGAAGGAAAGGAGAGAGAGAAAGCAAGAAGGAAGGGAAGGAGAGAGAGACAGAAAGCAAGAAGGAAGGAAGGAAGGAAGGAAGGGAAGGAGAGAGAGAAAGCAAGAAGGAAGGAAGGAAGGAAAGAAGGAAAGAAGGAAGGGAGAGAGAGAAAGCAGGAAGGAAGGAAGGAAGGAAGGAAGGAAGGAAGGAAGGAAGGAAGGAAGGAAGGAAGGAAGGAAGGAAGGAAGGAAAGGATAAATTATACATCTCAAAGTTTATATCTTTCTGGACATCTAGTTCACTGTGGCTAGTAAGATGTTTCTGCAGAGCCCAGAGTGTAGACGTGAAAGCAGTGTCACTCCTCCTGCTCTTGTCACTGCATTCAGAAACAGAATACTCCCAAAAGCAGTGGTTAGATTTAGCTATGCCTGGACAAAGTTCTCTTGGCATTAATTGGATATCTCTAAACAAAACGATAGCCCATCTTTTTCAGCCCCCAAAAGAAGATAAAGAGAGGGTCCCTCCTGCAGACTGGTGCATCTGACTCACGAAGGAGGCAGGGCTTCAAAGACAACGGTTACCCTTCAAAGAGATTTCCCAGAATCCCCCTAGTCAGCAATGCTAAGGCCTTCTAGGGGAAAGAAGCCCAACCTGTCTAGGGGAGACTAGCTCAGGAGGAATCTTTGTCGCTACTGCAGCTTAAGAAGCTCAACCCACGTGTCTCCCATCCCAGTGGCCACCAGACAGAATTGGGTTTCCCACAGATCCGCTCCCCCCCCTTCCTCCTCCCCCACTTCCAGCTTTGCTCCTTGCTGGCCTGCCCCACTTAGGTTTTATGTGCAAATAATCAACCGGGCTTCAGAAAACGCCTTTCAAGGCAGCAGGCCCCTTTTCTGCTCAGCAGTGGGCGAATTTTAAACGTGTTCTATTTTATTTCTTAATGCGCTGGAGGGGGAAGAGCCCCTTTCCACGAAAGCAAAGCGAAACGATCCAGTCGCAAACGGACCATCGGCCAATTAATAAATACAATTTACGATGTGCGTTTTCAGTCATCAGACGATGATCGGCTGATTCATCGGCTTCGACAACTTCGCCGGGACATCTCGGTGAACTGTTGCACAAACTCCCTCGCTTGCACGAGGGGCTGTTTTTTTGGGTGGTTGTTGTTGTCGTTGTACACGCACAGTCCATTTTGATATAGAAAGACATGATACGTAGATGCCAGAGGGACTGAAGGCTTGGCCTCTGTCGACGGAAAATTAAATATCTACAAGTTCATCGAAATTAACGTTGGCTGGAAGAAGTGATAAAACAGATGGCTGGGGTTTGTTTCTTTGCTGTTTGGTTCCCATGCTGAAGATCCTCTTTGAGGGAGAGAAAGACGTTTGGAGAGGTGAAATTGGATGAATAATCCCCAGGTCAGCGAAGGGCATATATATGTGTGTGTATATATATATCCCCCTGAGTTCGGGGGGGTGGGTGGGGGGGATGCTTGGTTGCGGTCCATCAATTTCCTCCCCCTTTAACTGCCAAGATCGTTCTGAATTTCTTTACCGGAACCCATAACTATCTCTTTCTTTGGCAGGACTCTTAAAAGCTTGAAAACAGGTGGGAGAAGTTGGCCTAGAAACGGAGGTGATGTCACTTCGCGAACCGTAATTACATACTCGCCTGAAAGATAGAAAGGAAAGCTGGGAGTTAACCGAGGGGTCCGGATTAACGGTTACCCTAAAGCAGGCTACGGAACGGGGCCCGGGAGGACGCTTCCCGGAGAAACCACGGAGATTTTACACGGCGGGCTGGCAAGCACGGGTCACGTCTCTCCGGGCACGCTCTGGTGGCTGCAATGCGTTTCCCCACCTGAGTTAAAATCTAACTGATTATTGAAAAACCCGTGCTTTTTAATTGAAGGCGCAAAGCACGGCCTCCCCTTGCTTAGCTGGCCGCTCGTTGTCGAACGCAACGGGGCCAAGGAGATATTTTGCATCCAGAGAGGACACCCAACGTGGCTTCCCAGCTTGGATTCCTAACAGTCTCCACAGGGCTGGCTCTCTCCCGCCTGCTCCGGGAGATGGAAATCTCTTCCTTGCCCCCGGAATGAGACATTCAAAAGGCAACCCAAAAGGCAAAGGGGGGGGGAGGAGGGGGGAACCCAGAACACTTTATCCCTGTCCATGTTTTTCAGACCAAAGGTGGCCTTTCGGCTTTGAACAGCTTGCCGGAGGCCACCTTCGGCATCGCAGCCTGCAAGGTTATCTATCGCTCGACTAATAAAACAGGATTTTATTTGAGAGCAAATGTTGCCAACGAATTCAGTAAGCCCCAATACTGCTCCTCGTCTATCCTGGCGGGCCTCTGACCACCGGAGTTGCCGTTTTCCACGGCGAAGAAACAAAATCCCAACACTTTCTTCCAAAAAGGTGCCTTTCTATGCCATTAACCCCACTTCGACAAACGTGAAGATTACTGGTCTGAATTTTATTCAGCTCCGCTTCCAACAGAGAGAGAGAAGGGATTTCTCCCACTCATCCTGGTCCTGTCCGATGGAAACGCTGGGGACGGGACCCCGAGACTTCCGCCATTCGAACGCGTTGCTTTTTCGTTGAGCTCGACCCATCCTGGGCACCTACCCAGAGGAAATCAAATCCGTTCCAGCAAGCCGAATTTAACCTGGAGAGAGACTATGATTTGAGACTATGATTTGGAACAGGCTCGCTCTCTGCTAAATTTGCCCCCTGCTCCCCGAAAGCAATCCGGTTCCTCCTTCATCTGGAGCGTCGTATTTCTCCCCTGACTTCGTGGCTGAAGTCTGGAACCAGTCCAGGCGCAGGAGGCTTGACTGAAAGCTGGCCTTGAAGAGTGAACCAGGTTCTTCTCCTAACACTGTCACACGGCCAAAGGAACCGATCCTGGTCTACCAAAGTTGTCTCAAGACGTGGTTCTTGAGGGAGAATGCTCCCACTAGGCGGGTGTCACTCTCCCTACTACAGACTGAGTCATCTCAAGCTGCCAACGGGCAGCGAGGGAGCCAGCCACTCCAGAGACATTGACATTCATTCTTCTGAAGGCCGTCAACGTCTTTGACAAGAGGTTTAAGTACAGGGTGAAACTTGGAGGACTCCGCGGGTGCAAAAAGCAACTTCGTAGAAGGTTCTCAACCTTCCGTCGACTCATGAAGGACAGCCCACCCTCCATATTTCAGAGGGATTAAGGGGATGAGTGTGCTATTACGCAGCTGGATTGGGGCCAGGATACTTGGGTTAGCAGCCCCTGAATTCACAAGGGGAAAACATTGAAGGAGATTCATTCTTTCTTCTTCTTCTTCTTCTTCTTCTTCTTCTTCTTCTCCTTCTCCTTCTTCTTCTTCTTCTTCTTCTTCTTCTTCTTCTTCTTCTTCTTCTTCTTCTTCTTTTTTTCTTCTTCTCCTCCTCCTCCTCCTCCTCCTCCTCCTCCTCTTCTTCTTCTTCTTCTTTTCTTCTTCTTCTTCCTCCTCCCCTTCTTTTTCTTCTTCCTCCTCCTCCCCTTCTTCTTCCTCCTCCTCCCCTTCTTCTTCTTCCTCCTCCTCCCCTTCTTCTTCTTCTTCTTCTTCTTCTTCTTCAGTCTAGGTGGGTGAAATTGCAAAAGAGGTACCTCTGCAAGTTTGGGAAGATTCTGCCGTTGTGCTCCACAGGAAAGCCCAGCCTGACACAAGGCCCTGATCGAACAGAGAAAAGTGCACATGGAATTGCTCAACAGAGATTAGTTGTCGCAGGGAGGAGCTGATTTGGCCGCCGTCCTAAAAGCTCCGATTTTCAGAGGAAGGTCTCTGTTTCCAAGGAATGTGAGGAGTGTGCAGTTCCTCGTGTCTTGGGAAGGTAAACATCTGTAGCAGAAGACCTACTTATGAACTGATGACACAGTTACCTGGAGGCACAGATGGATTTGCTGTGCGGTATTTTCAGTAGAGTACACTTTTGAACTTTGGGGTTGGAAAACTCCTGGGAAGACCGTGGAGAGCCCAGATAACAAACTAATGGATCCTCAGACAAATCCACTCAGAGTTCTTGTTTGAAGCACAAATGATCCCTACTTCAGACACATTGTGTGAAGACCCAGCTCTCTACAGAAGGATCCTGGAACAAGACCCAGAGTGAAGCTATGGTGCCTTCCAATCTGACTATGTCTTTCTTTCTTTCTTTCTTTCTTTCTTTTTTTCTTTCTTTCTTTCTTTCTTTCTTTTCCTTCCTTTCTTTTTCTTTTTCCTTCCTTTCTTTCTCTTTCTCTTTTTCTTTTCCTTCCTTCCTCTTTTCTTTTCCCTTCCTCTTTTTCTTTCTTTCTCTTTTCCTTCCTTTCTTCCTTTTTTCTTTTTCCTTCCTTTCTTTTTCTTTCTTTCTTTCTTTCTTTCTTTTCCTTCCTTTCTTCCTTTTTTTCTTTTTCCTTCCTCTTTCTTTCTTTCTCTTTCTTTCTTTCTTTCTTTCTTTCTTTCTTTCTTTCTTTCTTTCTTTTTCTTTTTCTTCCTCAATTGTTTCACCTCCCATTCTGCAGTAAGCCTTCCTCTCCCCTACTTCCCCACCCATCTGTTCCAAAAACAGACTGACATTTAAAAAAACAGGGAGAGAAAGAACGTCAAGTCACAGCTATCTATACGCAGCCAGGAAGGAAGGAAGGAAGGAAGGAAGGAAGGAAGGAAGGAAGGAAGGAAGGAAGGGGAGGGAGGGAGGGAGGGAGTGAGGGAGGGAGGGAGGGAGGGAGGGAGGGAGGGAGGGAAGGAGATATTACTTTTTAAACACTTGCATGTACTGTATGTTGCCTTGAACATTTAGAAGCTGGGATTTCAAAACCAGAACGCAGGTTTAACTCAGGAATCTGTATCATCAGAGTAGCCTGCTTAACCCCACACATAATTCATACTATTGCTCGTCACCCACTTGCTCATCACATTCTCCCCACTCAAAACAATGGTGTTAAAATCCTTTTGCAAACCCCCCCCCCCAACTTTGTGGTCTCTGCAGGAATTGGTGGTCAAATGCTTTTCTTAGCTGCAGACTGGAAAGACGGAACCTGGTGAGGCGGGAATCAGCAATTCCCAAGCCAGGCAGAACTGCTATGTCAACAGGGAGCAGAATCTATTAATCAGAAGACTGGGACGAGACTGGCCCAAAGTCCATTGACTCAAAAAAAAAAGAAAAGAAAAAAGGATTTGTATACTAACACGTGAATAACACAGCATTCCTTAATGTACCTACCCCTTTTCTTTTACCCCTTTCCTTAATATCAGGAATCGCCCTGAAGATATACAGTATTTAAGTAACATCTACTATCTTAAATACGATTATCCATCAGATACGCTCTTTCAGTGCCCAATTTCTGTTATGTGATTTTCTCTGACATACTTCATTTTATGCAAAGGTTGTTGAGCCAAGAGTGCCAGGGGCTACAAGGCTCCACGTCACACTGTCCCCCCCCAAACCACAAGACAGTCCACTGTCCACTGATTCCCACCGTTTGCTGTACTAGAAAACTCTTGTGTGCTCTTAAGAAGGAAGGCCTTAAAATGATCTACAGATTCTACATCCCTTCTTCTTCCCTCCCCTATAACGAACGCCACCAGTAGGTAGCGAAGATGGTATCGGCAACATAAAAAGGAAAAATGGCTGCAATTAAAGGGGGGGGGAAGGTGTTTAGGAAATTTGCTATCACCGAGAATCTGAAGGGCAGAGAACGTGCGCGGAATAAGGCCCCTCTCTTGCTAATGACCTTTTGAGAGGTGCTGGAATTATCGGAGGGCATTTAGGGAGTGATGGGAGGAGGGATTATCCGATGTCTCTAAACGGGGAAAGAGAAAGCTCTCAAACAGCCTTCCTTTGGCCTGATCAGGAGAAGCACAGATAGGAGGAGCCCTACCCAAAGAGAATAGAAGGATGCTCTGTGTGCAAATCCTGCGAGGGTGTATTTGTGTGCATTTGTCTCTGCGAGTCCGGGGGGGGGGGGGAGACACGAGAAGCCCTGCAGGGTATACATTGAGTCCTCGACTTATAAGCAGTCATTTAACGGCAAAAAAAAATGCCCAAAGAGGATTCGCTTACAATGACAAGATTTGCTCAATAATTACAGTGGAACATCGGATCTGGTCATGTGGCGCTTCAACTTATGCCCTCTGTGACTTACGACTGGAATTCCGGTCCAATTGTGATCTTCCAAGTCAACCTGTAACTTCCCATTCTTCTGACCGAGCCCTTAAAATGCGTTATTCAGGCCTTTCCCAAGCTGGCAGCCTCTTCCTAATGTGTGGACTTCAATTCCCAGAATTCAGTTCCCAGACGTCCACACGTCCTAAAGCCGCCAAGTTGTGAAACACAGCCCTAGAGGAGCTTTGTGTTGATAAAAATAAGGGTGTTTTTTTTTTTTTTTTAACCGAGGAACATTTGGCTCTTTTTTTCACTTCCGGCCCCGACAGCTGCAACTACACAAAAATGAGGTAAAAGCAGGGAAATCTTACCTGGCGCAGGTGATGTGACGTTCGGCGAACTTTCGTTCACCCTGGACTTCCACCCTTCGGTGGCCATTCTTGATCTAGAAGAGGCAAAGGAAGTGTTACTGCTTTGGAAAATCAGTCCAGGAATATTGTCGTAAGACTAGGCTTCTAAGAATATAAAGAGCGTAAAGCGCCCACAACCTAAAACAAGATGGGTAGACAATGGCTAAAATGATGATGATGATGAAAGCTCCGTGTATTTACTTGGAAGTAATCCCATTAAATGCGATGGCAATTACCTTCCAGGCAATGGTATCTTGCTTCGTGGGCAGTAAATGTGAGGAACCCCTTGGGGCTTCCCTGATAAGAGCTATTGGGAGCAAATATTGAATATTCATTTGGCCTTTCTTGGCACGGCCCTTTGCCCGATTTTTTACAAAGGTGAGGAGGGTAACCAGGAGGTGAGGAACAGGCTTCGCTGGCCTCCCAGGGGACAAATATAAAACTCAGAAATCCTGCCTCGGAAAGGAACAAAAGATAAATAATTTAGCACTAAGAATAACCCAGGCTTCATCCTTTGCCAACGTTAGGAGAAATAAAGTTATATGAAAGTGCATTTTTTTTTTTTTTAAACAAACAGATCCTCTGGGGGGGTCTAAAAATAATAAATACGAAAGGAGAAGAGTTCAAAAGCGATGTGAATTAGTGGAGTGTAAAGGGAAGGATTAAAAATAAACAAAATCCTTCGCTTCCCCCAAATTGCCCCTATTGATCTACCTCACGACGATTCGACTTTTTTTTTATATATTATTATTATTAAACTTCGTCAGAATCCTGTGAAGGAGACTCGCTGGAAGAAATTGGTTCAAACGCGTTCACTTAGATATAACAGAAGGACCAGGACTGTCGGCCTGATTGTTACTTGGCGATTTATAAACGAGAGAAAAACCGAATCTCAAGATTGTACTGGCTATGGAATTTTATTTTTCCCCCCCCAAAACAGGGGGCCGAGGACCTCCATATTCTGCTCCTCACGTCGAGGGATAATGAGGCTTTCAAGTGTCCTGATTTATGAAAAGCTAGAGAATGAGAACAATTAAGCAAAGCATCTGCTACTTTCCCTAAGAACATAAGTAGTAACCCCCCCCCTTTTTTTTAAATGCAACGTTGCTTGCGTATTTCATCAAGGGTCCCATGTCTCTCAACTTTGAGAACATAAATAAATGACTTCATAGGGCTTGCTGGATGCACCGGCAGACACGCTCTTATAAACAGAATGGGATTTATTTCTTTTTTTAAAAAAAACAAAACAGATTTTTTTTTTCCTTGCTTCTCAATTGCCTGAGACGCTAAGGCTTTATAATGGGGAGTTGATGGAGAAAATTAATCTCTTTCTCTACTCTGATTAGGGGACTGAAGACTAAAACATAGGAAGAACGGTGGTAGGAATTGGGTATGTCTAGTTTAATGAAGAGAAGGACGAAGGGTGACATGATAGCCAATGTTCCAGTATCTCAGGGGCTGCCACAAAGAAGAGGGAGTCAAGCTATTCTCCAAAGCACCTGAAAGCAGGACAAGAAGCAACGGATGGAAACTCATCAAGGAGAGAAGCAACCTGGAACTGAGGAGAAACTTCCTCACAGTTGCCTTCAGAAGTTGTGAGTGCGCCATCACTTTAAGAAGAGATTGGACAACCATTTGTCTGAAATGGCATAAGGGTGTCCTGCTTGAGCAGGGGTTTAGACAAGAAGGCCTCCGAGATCCCTTTCAACTCTTGTTATTCTGTTATTTTCAATACTTTCCAGATTCAACGGGGGAATCTCGAGTTGGTGTACTTGAAGAGAGAAGGGAAAGAGAAAAGGAATATAAAACGTTCTTTGTGGAAATTTGGAAAATGTTGACCTCTGGCAACGCCTTTCTTTACCGAAGTGCAAAGGTCTCATTTTGAGTTACAACAAGGACACAGAAAAAACACAAGTGGTTGTTGGTGTGCCTGACCTAGAAAGCCCGAAGTTTTAGACTTATTGACCTCATAGGTCAATAGTTTTGGACCGGGAAATTTCCTCTATAGACCTGCTCAAATGTCCATGTTCTACGGATGATGTCCACTGATCAGATTGTGGAGGTCGTCCATATTCAAATGTGACTCTCCTCTCTGGTAGCAGATCATCCCTGGGAATTTAGCTGGATCCCCAAGATGAAACGTTTTCTGCTGTAGATGATTTAAATTATTGCAACCAATTGTTATCTTTCTCCTCCAGCTTTTACTCCCTGCTGGTTGGGTCGCTTGAAGCAGCTTTCCTTTTTTTATTAAAAAGCAAAGTTCTACGGGCCATTGTTTTGACATTTGTCAATGGAAAGCGAGAGGGAAATGACGTAAGTTAAATAATACACGGAAGATGAGATTCATGCTTAGAACAGGCCTTCTTTTAACTGTGCTGTAGGACGTCCAAAGACTGCACTATTTATTCGTTGCTGCGGAGTGTGTCCAACTTCAGGAACACAGTGCCCAAATTATAACTTGTGTTTTCAGCTGGATAACTTGTTCAGGGAGCGTTCCAGGGGTCCCATCAGAAAATTGGGTTTTTACACAGGAATCTGTTGGAAGTGCGTCGATAAATTTTGATGGGGTAAGTCAGAGAGTAAATACACCAAGAAACAGAAAGGAAGTTGGATGGGTGCCATAGGAAGTGGTTTTGATCTGGGCAAATCCTCCCAACAGGAACATTTTGCTGCATTATGATTCAGCCTATTGAAGACTATTATAAGTTTAAGCTTAAAAATCAGCTAGGCCCATAGAATGGATTCGGCCTCTCTCGTGATTTAATGCTCCATTTTCCCTTCTGCGGGATTAGCGTTTCTTCCGAAGCGGGTTTATTCTTTCCATTACCCTGGATAGCATTCAGAAAGGAGTGGTCCCTTCCAGGCAGAGATGACGGCAATAGGAATATTTAGCTGCCTGAATCGGACTTACAGGCAGGATTAATGCAAGGTTTTATTATGCCACACCGCTTACTTTTCAACTCCTTTGAAAAGAACCTTTAAAGAAACTAAATTGCTTTCCTTTCACGGAGTTAGCCAAGTACTTATTTTACATGCAAAGCCAACTTTCCCTTTTAGTGAAATCGTGCCAGATTCAAATCCAGAGGCGTTTTACACAAAAAGTACTAAGATCTGGGGGAGGCATAAAGGTGCGTGGGGGAGGTATAAAGTCTCCAATTCAATGTTCGGACTTGCAGAGCGCCAAGGTTTGCCGTGCAAGTTTATTCAGAGGTAAAACATCCTGACGTGAGTTCATCCAAGACCCATTAACCTTAAATCCAAGTTACTGAAGCACGAGATGTGATCAAATGGAATATCTTATGCTTCACACCATGGTCCAGTTCACTTGACAGGCAAAATGCGTGGTTAGGTTCCTGCAATCCACCAAACAAATAACCAACCAAGCTGATTTTGGACAGCATGTGGTGCCGAGCCGGCCTTTATACTCAATAAAGTGTTCATCCTAAGGAAGAATAGAATAGAATAGAGCTGGAAGGGACCTTGGAGGTCTTCTAGTCCAGCCCCCCGCTCGAGCAGGAGAACCTATACCATCTCGGACAAGTGACTGTCTAGTCTCTTCTTTAAAATTTCCAGTGATGGAACGCCCACGATTTCTGGAGGCAAGAAATTAATTGTCCTCACTGTCAGGAAGTTTCTCCTTAATTCCAGGTTGCTTCTCTCCTTGATCAGTTTCCAACCATTGTTTCTTGTCCTTCCCTCTGGTGCTTTGGTGAATAACGTGACACCCCCCTCTTTCTTTGTGGCAGCCCCTCAAATACCGGAACGCTGCTATCATGTCCCCCCTATTTCTTCTTTTCTTTAGACTAGCCAGACCCAAGTCCTGCAGCCGTTCTTCTTATGTTTTGGTCTCCAGGCCTTGGATCCTCTTAGTTGCTCTTCTCTGAATTTTCTCCAAACTCTTTTTTGTGATAGGGTGACCAACTTTGGCTGTGGTATTCCAGGCGTGGCCTCACCAGGGTTTTATAAGAGCTGGAGAGGATCTTCTTTCATTGACAAGGAGCCTTGCTCCATCAGCTCGGGCATCACCCAGGATCAGGAGACTGAAGCCAGAGGTCCAATAGGAAAATGACTAAGCGAACGAGGGGTGTTGAGCAGCTGGTCAACTGGTTCTCCCCCCCCCCCACGATACCAAATAATCCCTGCCCCTCAATCCGCCGCCATTAAGACAACCCCACTCCTCGTGAGTTGCTCCATTTATTATTTCTGCATTGCGTCAGGGGGGAAGTATTCCCACTAAGCCACAGGGATTAAAGACCGAAGCGGTGGGGGACTCGGATCGTATCCGTCATACCCATCTGTTTTCGATTCCAACCTTTCGCACCTGCTTTTATTTATTATTCCTTGCTTAGACAAGACAGGACTCATTTTTCAAGCTATTTCCCCCCCCCCTTCTTTCCTGAAAAGAAAAGCATAGAAAGGCAGGGGTTTCTTTAAAACAAAACAAAAGAGAGGATCATTATCATCTATTCTTTCAAGCTCTCTTCGGCCTCATTCCCAAGACTGAAAACTCCCAAGAAGAGATTTTAAGAATGACTGACGTGACGGGCTCTCGGATCCAAGTGAGGAGGGGGCAGAAATCAGCTCTTCGGAGTCGGCTGGGTCAATGCAACTCAGCTGAAGTTGGGGGGGGGGTCCTTGGTGCTCTCTGGGCTGGCTTGTTTTCTTGCAATGCTGGCACTGAATCTTTGCAGCTCAGGGTTGACATGAGGGGTCCTTGCTGCTCTCTGAGCTGGCTTGTTTTCTTGCAGGCGTTTCGCTAACCAAAATATCCTAAAGCAGACCAAAAGACCCGACAGCCCCAGAAGGAAAAAACAGGAGTCATCTGCAACGAACAATGTAAGAAGTGCAACAGTCGCTATGTAGGACAAACAGGCAGAACGTGTAGAAGTGGTTCAAAACCACTTCTTTTAAGGGGTTGGCTAGTGCTAAAAAAAAGATGGCAGCGAAGGGGAACAATGGAGACAGGAAGGGAGAAGAAGCAATACAAGAAGGACAAGAAACAACGGATGGAAACTGATCGAGGAGAGAAGCAACCCAGAGCTAAGGAGGAATTTCTTTAACAGCGAGAACAACTAAGCAGTGGAGTGGCTGGCCTCCATCGCCGGAGGTTTTTAAGAGGAGATTAGACAACCATTTTGTCTGAAATGGTATCGGATCTCCTGCTTGAGCAGGGGGTTGGACTAGAAGACCTCCGAGGTCCCTTCCAACTCTTGTTATTCTGAAAAGGTAACTTAAAGGCGGATATCCTCTTCCTCCTCCTACATAACTGAGAAGGGCAAAGGAAGGGAGGCTGCATTTGAAGATCCCAAACAATTGGGCAAACCCAAAAAAAAAATCCAATTTTTTGTTAAGTATTTTTTTTTTTTTGGTTCAGAAACAAGAACATGGCAGATGGGTATCCGCAAACAACATGCGTTGCTCATGGGTGAACAAATGGAGAAAAGTATGACTGGCTACTTTCTTGTACGCTTCCGTTGAGGCAACTGGCAGCGTCCACAGTTGTACCAATCGCTTTTTTAAAAGCATTTTCCCCTCCCTTGACATTTTCAGTTCTTTATCCAGATAAGAAAGATGAGAACACCATGCCTTCCTTCTGGAAGGTTCTTTCGGCCCTGTCAGACCAGGGTGTGTGTTTCACCGCAGCCCTACCACGGGAGGATTGCTCCAGGTGGTCCCGGAAAGGGCCAAAAATATAGAATTATTATCTTTTATCGTTGTTTGAAATGAAGATAATATGGTTATATCTTGACTGACAGGGGAGAAAGAAAGGTCTTTGGGGTTGTTGTTTTTTTCTTTCTGCCTCAACGTGCCAAAATAACTTGGCTCTCTTTGGTTTGATCCACCTTGATATAGTGAGGAATTATTCGCTGTTCTAGTTCAGGCAGCAAAATTCTTCGGGGTTATCCAAGTGTTCTTTCCCCAAGGTTTCTCCACATTCTTATACAACGGGGTTTTATTTCAGCAAACCTTTCCCTTGAGCTGCAAGGGGAGGGAAAAAAAAAAAAAGGTTTGAATACCACTTGAAACTGGCTTCTTCTCAAAATATGTGCGGTTGTTGATTATTTGCTCCATCTATAGACGCTGTAGTAGCTGTGGAGTTATGTGCAGTATGCTTGTAGCCCGATGGGCTTAATACAGGACGTGAACTAGAGGCGCTGCCCTTGACCACTTCCTTAAACAAACTGGAGCTTCCTTATCAAGGAGAGAAGCAAGCTAGAACTAAGGAGAAACTTCCTGACAGTGAGAACAATTAACCAGCGGAACGGCTTGCCACCAGAAGTTGTGGGTGCTCCATCACTGGAGGTTTTTAAGAAGAGATTGGACAGCCATTTGTCCAGAATGGAACAGGTAGTTCTCGACTTACGACAATTGAGACCAAACTTTTCTGCTACCAAGTGAGACATTTGTTTTAAGTGAGTTTTGCCCCATTTTAGGACCTTCCTTGCCACCCTTGTGAAGTGAATCACTGCAGCTGAGTCAAGTTAGTCACACGGTCGTTAAATGAATCTGGCTTCCCCGTCGATTTTGTTTGTCAGAAGGTCGCAAAAGGGGATCGTGCAATGCCCAGGACGCTGTAGCGGTCGTAACTATGAGTCAGTTGCCAAGCATCCAAATTTTGACCGCAAGGATGTTACAATGGTCGTTAAGTGTGAAATCTGTCGCTTTTTTTTTCAGCGCCACTGTAACTTTTAATGGTCACTAAATGAACTGTTGTAAGTTGAGGACTAATTGTAATCTATGGAACAGCTTACCTCCAGATGTTGTGGGTGCTCCAGCACTGGAGGTTTTAAAAAAGTAGGCTGGACAACCATTTGACCAGGAAGGTATAGGTCTCCTGCCTGAGCAGGGGGTTGGACTAGAAGACCTCCAAGGTCCCTTCCAACTCTTATTATTCTATTCCTGAACGAAAGAGCTGGCCAATAAGTGCAGGGAATATGGACCAACGCTTGTTAGGGTGAGATCCGGTCTCAGATGGAAGAACGAAAGACGGCTCTACTCAAGAGTCCAGTTCAGCAGTTTGGGACAGGAACCAGTCTTGTTCTGCTCCTTCCAGCCTAACAGCTGAGATTCAAGCAGAAGGAACAAAGAGGGGGGGGGGGAGAGGGAAGGCAATGCATCATTTCACGGTAGCATCAAGTATCAATTCAAGTGTTCAAAAAAAGAAGGGGAAAAAAAAACAAACCCCAACTAATTGACTCCATCTGTATTGATTTAAGGACTGATTAAATGCCTAATCAAGAAAGCCTTAATTAATTTTTTTTCCCTCCTCCCCTGAGCAAGAGGAGCCTGGGGAAGGGGTGAGAGGGACGAGGGAGAGGAAAGCATTTATGAATGATAACGCCTTACACTGCTGTGTCAGATTTCCTCGGGTGTCATATGTACAACAGCCATGAGTAATTACTCGCAAGGTCGTTTTCTGGATTTCCTTTGGAGACTGCGAAGGGACGTGGATTAGCTGGCTGGATTAGATTCTTGGTGGGGGGGGGTGCTGCAAGGGGGCAGCGTGCCTGCCCCCCCCCTTCCTCAAGTCAAAACAGGTAATCAGAGGCTGCCAAGGAGAAGCAAATCCTCCGTGGCTGTCAAGAGCCAGCTGGCCCTGCAGCCTTGGGGAAAAAAGGCTGTCCTTGCCAAGGTTTGACATGAAGCTAGCAGGAGGAAAGATACCAGGTGCCCTTGGGCGAGCTAGCGTCGAAATCCCCTTCTCTGGCGGTGTTCACACAACATGCTTAGCGGGTCAGGATTAGGGGAGAAGCACTGGAAGGACCAGCTAAGCTTCGCGAGGGTGGATCCCGGCCGCAGGGAGGGCGAGGGGCGTGGGACTTGGCCTCCAAGGTAACTCTGGCTGCCTTGGTAAATGGATCAATCCTCCAGGAAGGGGCGAATGTGTTGAGCGGGTTAAAATATAGGTAGTCCTCCACATACGACCGCCGCCGAGTCCTGACGTTCCTGTTGCTAAGCGAGGCAGCTGTTAAGGGAATTTTGCCCCATTGGACGACCTCCCTTGCCACAGTTGTTGAGGAGGAATCGCTGCAGTTGTTGAGTTAGTGACACGGTTGTTAAGCCAACCTGGCTTTCCCACTGTCAGGTCGCCAAAGGGGATGACAGGACCCCGGGACACCGTAACTGTCGTCAAGATGAGTCCGTTGCCAAAGGCCCGAATTTTGATCAGGTGGTCATGGGGGATGCTGCAATGGTGGCAAGGGCACAAAACGGTCCTAAGTCTCTTTGTTCAGTGCCGTTGTAACTTGGAACGGTCGCTAAACGGACTGTGGTAAGCGAAGGACTGCCTGTCAAGCCCCCCCATAGAAAGAGGCACTGAAATGCGGCAATAACTAGGAAGAGGACAACGCAGGAGAGCTGCTTTGAACCTTGGCAACTGAACCAGCATGGCTCAAACTCATCCTGGCTTCTCGTGACTGCGTTTCTGCCTCCAAGGACATCAACAAGCACGGGAAACGGACGACCCAAGTCTTGTCAAAAGCCATCTCAAGAGGAATCACAAGGGGTCCTGCCTTGCCCCCCCCCCCCCCCCGATGAAGTGCTGGAGGCAGCAGAAGCCACCATGGAGGATCGGGGACCAGAGAAGGAAGGAAGGAAACCCAGATTTAGCTCCCCCCCGCCTCATTTTAGCCGGGCATGGGATCAAATGCAGGTGTACTCTCTGTCCAGAGAGACTGGGAGGCTTGATAAGCAGACTGGGAGGGGGAGGGGCGAGGAGGAAGTGCCCCCACCTCTCCCCACTTCCCCAAGTCTGGCTCATGAAAGCAACTTGGGAACAGCCGCGGCAGCTGCTCCCCGAACATTGTTCGGGAAACTCGCTGGGATCTTGATCACGTTTCAAAAATTCCACAGAGTGCTTGATGTGTGTATGGGGAGGGGGAGGGGGAGGGGAAGGGGAGGGAGGGGGAGATCACATTTTCAGGCAAAATAAGATGGCAGCCTAAAGCCGAGTGCCATGGCGCGGGTTTTTATTGGCTCCACATTTTGCAAAGCCGATGCTTAGCAATGGTTGCAATGGAAAAACAACAAACGCCCTCAGCTGCCACAGCTGCATCCAATTTTCTTAAAACAATATATGGGGAGGGGGGGAAAGAAGTGTGTGTGTGTGGGGGGGGGGCAAATGGGAATTCCCCAACCTTCTTCCCATCCAGAAATACGTATTTTTTTTTTTTTGAAGAGCCGACGGAGAAGGGGAGGGCGAGATGTCTTGGGGATCGTTCGATGCCAACGGTCCAGTCATCTGTGACGGACGTCTAAACCGTGCCTGGCTCTCCGAACGGCGCCCGCGAGGCCGAAAAAAGCCGTTAGCGGTGTGTGCTGAAAGCGAGCCTGTTCGGGAAGCCGCGGCGCTTTCAAAGGCCGCGTCCTCGCCCTTTCTCCGCTGGGATCCTCGACCTTATTGAGGTCATCAATTCCAGCCGAGATGCTTTAATTGACTTCTCCTGCGCTGGTCCCCATGGGCTGCTCGTATTTCTTCCCGGCGTTTGGAGACGGTTTCCCTGTTACCCATCTTGAAGCGGCTGAGCAGTCGGTGACGGTGCGCAAATTGCAAGCAGGAGGATGAAATGGCGTCAAAGGAGAGCTCTGACGAAAGAAAGCAGGAACGAGAGCAGAGCAGCCTGGAGAAGGGAAAGGGTTTTAAGAGAGGACCCCAAAGATGCTTTTCCACGAGGCAACTTGGACTCTCTCGTTTTTCTTTTGAAGACGTTTCGTTTCTCATCCCAGAAGCTTCTTCGGCTCTGACCGGATGGTGGGGGAATGGAAGGATTGATACTCCTTGCAGACCGCTGGTCATTTGCCTTCTTTTAGAGAGCCGTTGAGGCCAAGTGACCCCGAGGACACAGACAAACCTCCAAGTGGCCTCAACGGCTCTCTAAAAGAAGGCAAATGACCAGCGGTCTGCAAGGAGTATCAATCCTTCCATTCCCCCACCATCCGGTCAGAGCCGAAGAAGCTTCTGGGATGAGAAGCGAAACGTCTTCGAAAGAAAAACGAGAAAGTCCAGTTGCCTCGTGAAAGAAGCACCTTCGGGATAACTACGACCTGGATTGACTGAGAATCACAGACTTTAAGAGAGGACTAAAAGGAAAAAGCGGAACCACAGGAGGGTCCAGCTGGGAGGCCGAAGACCTGGACTGACCAAGGCTTGGGGGAAATGACGTGACTTCCGACGTTTCAACGGAGAGGTGGAATTAAATTCTCGCCTGGGATGGATCGCAAATTTGCTCTTCGTCCGGCGTATCTGGATGTAGCTAAGGCTACTTTTGCTGACCACATTTCCAAACCCGCTCAACAACAATACAAGGCAGTCCTCGGCTTAACGACAGTTTGTTAAGATGAAAAGACGGCTCGTTTATTGAACCCCCTACGCCCGCCGGGCCCCCCAAGAGCATCCAAAGAGATCAAATCAAATCAGAGCCGGCTCTTAAGAGAAAAGAAAGTTGACTCAAGGCCTGTCTAAACTTCTTAATGTTTGACATTCCTTTCCCCCCCAAAAAAATAATAATAATAATGTTTAAATAGCATTCCTGCTGCTATTGACATTTCTGCTTTTTCTCATTTACTTATGCTCTCCCTATTCATCTTTCCCACCTGTGTTTGTGTGTGCATTTTAGGCTTTTAAACCATTATGGGATAATCTACATGTAATTTTTTTTATTATTATTTTTTTTAAAGCCGGTGATCACTCTTCCAGCGATTTTTATCTTCTTGGCCAGGTTCCATTGCAACTTGGTTTCTTCCTCTCTGTTATGGTCTGGAGCGCACGGATTTTGTCATTTCCTCTGTTGTAAGTCCTTCTCTGTTTCTTCCCCAGCTGTTGAGCATTACCTCAACTAAGCAGATTTAAAGGCTCAAATTGGGGCTTATTCCTCATAGTTCGCTTAATATATTAGGAAGCGGGACGGCAATTTATTCCAGCGGTCCCTCCACCCTTCCAAACACAACTCTGTGTTTTCTCTCAGGTGAAGCCTGCGCAAGGACGGCATGGGTCAAAACACAAACGACCACGAGGGTCGTAAGCCACCAGTGGCTTAATCCACCCAAGATCCTGAACCAAGCAAGATGTTGCTTCTTTTACAGACCATAGTTAAGAAATCATGGCTTAGGGCAAGGAGCAAAGATCATGTAAATTGAAATTGAATTGTGCCAAGTTTTTTTTAAAAAAACAAAACAAAACACCAAGAGTCCTCGACTTATAACAGTTCATTTAGTGACCGTTTGAAGTTACAACACTGAAAAAAGTGACTTATGACCGTTTTTCACACTTATGACCGTTGCAGCGTCCAAATTCAGAAACTTGGCAACTGGCTCGTATTTACAACGGTCGCAGTGTCCCCAGGGGTCACGCGATCCCCTTTTTATGTCCTTCCGACAAGCAAAATCAACGGGGAAGCCCGATTCACTTAACAACCGTGTGACTACTTAACAACTGGAGTGATTCACTTAAGCACAGCGGCAGGAAAGGTCATAAAATGGGGCAAAGCTCACTGAACAGAAATGTGGGGCTCAATTGCGGCCGTTAAGGCGAGGACGAGCTGTGTTTGGATATTCCCTCTTTCTGCCGGGGAGGGCCAAAAAAAGCTATAACCAAAACGGGCCCAACCCAAAGAGTAAAGGAAGACTTGGTGGAACGCAACAGTTGTAGAAGAACAGATTTTAAGGGGGGGGGGGAAATAAATAACAAGAAACAAGAATCCTCAGAAATTCCAGGGCACAGAAGCCAAAGAATAGCAAAGGTTAATTGGAGTGGAAAGCAAATGGAAAACCAGGAGGGGAAACGGCACTCAAGTATCTTGGAAAAGGGCACACACCGGCTGGCTGGAACGCGGAACCGAAATGCTCTAGTCTACAATCTGTGGTTCTTGTTTTCCCCCTGGCTACGTGGAACACAACCAGAATGTGAGAAGTTGTTTGATGTTCCGTTGGTTTGCATTCGGAGGGCAGGGAAGCTGGAACTGTAAATTGTCCGTCACAATTTCGTGAGTGAAGGGAAAGTGGGGAGAGGAGATAACGCCTGTATTTTGTTGGTTTCTAGCTTTGATTTCAGATCCTTTGTTGCTTTGTGTTTGTTTTTTTAAATCTGTTCGTGGGCTGCCTTGCTTCTATGGTGGGATTGAATAGTAATACGTAACGGTTTGCGATAAAATAAATATGAGCCAACAAACGAAGCGGGATTACTTTATAACTTACTCCAAAGGTTCTTTGTAACTTACTCTAATCTTCAGAGTCAACTATGGAGTTTCACTCTGATCAAGAGGTTTAGGAGGTTGACAGCGGAATTTCCAGACTACTGGCTGAGGAATTCTGGGAGTTGAAGTCCACAAGTCGATAAAAGGGCCAAGTTTGAAGACCCCTGGTCCAAAGTGGTGGGATTCAGCCGGTTCGCCCCACTTCGGCAGAACCGGTAGCTACTTTTTTGTTGCCCAGGCCCAGAATGGATTTCCAGAAGCGGCATCCACCTATTGGGAATCCCACCACTGCCCTGGTCTATAGAGTAGTCTGGCCGCCAGTCCTGGACATTTATATTTCGTTGGGTTCTACTCCCCTAGTCGAAATCTTAATTTATATTGCTAGTCCACGGATCACACGCCGTACGCTAAATGAATAAATAAATAAATAAATAAACCACTCTTCTCCTTGATCCCAGTGAGGTGGCGAGGGCTCCCTTCCGCCCGACCCGCCGAGCCCAAATCGCTGGAGCCGCTTGTGCCGAGGCGAGATCTCTCTCAACGGCTTCTGCCACTCAGATGAAAAACCAATTAGATCTCCCTGGTGGTTTTCTTCTCTTTCTTCCAGCAGGCACCTAATTGGAGCCACACCAGCCACTCATTCTCTTCCTCCTGAAGAGAGCTGTAATGACTAATCCTCCTGCTGTTATCTTGCCCCTCTAAACCAATTGGTCTCAGTATCTGCTGGCATTGCTGTAGGGCAGTGAGCCGATTTTCCTGCGGATATCAGGATCAAAAACAAGGATGCTGCCGGAAACGCTGGCTTCTCTCTCCCGAGTTCAGTTAAGATGCTCGTGGCAGTGTGCGACAGAGGGCTGGAGGGAAGATTGGTATAGGGGGAGGCCTCTCCAGTCCAAGGGTCTCTCGAGAGGGTCCAGCCTGCGGCAAAGGCACCCCTGGCAGAAGGCGTCTTCGTGTGATCAGTGAAGGAATCACCCTCCGTTTAGAGGATTAACCTGTCAGGAGGAGGACGTGAGACTTCTTTGCGATGTCTCTAAGCGCGAGGCTGGAAACGAAAAAGGAGGATAGAGTCCACTGTGTTGCGCTCACAATCCAAAAACGAACAAACGGGCAGAAATTCGGAAAACGCGTTTGTATGGACGGCGAGGGAGAGCGGTTCTCAACCTGTGGTCCATGGACCCCGGGGAGGGGGGGGTCCGTGATATCATCACGGGGGGGGAGGGCTTGTGGAAGCTTGAAGAAATGTTACGGTTTAAATCTTGAGTTAAGTCTTGGGGTTCCGTGGCCGTGGCCCGTGGCCACAAAAGGGGTCTGTGGTAAAGAAAAGGTTGAGAACCACGGGTGTGGGAGATGAGCAGGCTGAGCTGGAAGGCGGGGTTAAACGTGTCATCAGTTTGGAATAACTGCGCAGCCACAAGAGACCTTCGTGAATTCTGTTGATCCTTATCTAGCACCAATTTGGCTTTGACCATCAGTTGACCAGATCCTTGTGCATAGCTAGCAGTAGTAAACTTTTCAGTGCTTGGAACTCAGTGAGTATTCCTGGTTCTTTGAGCCTAGCAGATGGGTGGATTTACAGAGGCTTGTCCAACAAAGGGTTTTGAGCCCATGGTCTACAGTTGGGCTTTGAGTCAATGTCAGCAAATGTTCCCGAGTCCCATCCTGGACATTTCAAATTATTAAGATGGGAGAGCTGTTTCTCGGAAATTCTGGAAAACTGCAGCCAAACAAAACAGATCATTCTGTTCTGGAACAGGCCAGGTTCCTCTGTTAAATGCAAAGATATCTCTGGTTAGTGAAAAAATTCTGACTGTCGTGGAGAAGATCCTAGGTGGGTCCAGGATCTGAGTATGCAACGTCTGCAAAGGTGTCTCCACTCCTTGTGCCACACGTTTTTGCTTGTTGAGAACCAGAATTAAGTCAATCTGTCTTGCTATCTTCGTGTTTTTCCAGCCTTTCCCCAGACAATTCCAAGTTTCTGGCAAACTTCACTGTTCTCAGGATGGAGAGCACAAAAGGTTCCACGGGGAAGAACAAGTGAAGGTTGCGCTTTGTGCGTAAAACCTGAGATTTCAGGTGGAAATGTTAATAAAAGCATACCCAGTAATATTTAATAATAAATATTATGGAGTGACTGCAAGCTTGTCCACAAAAAAAAAAAAATGTAGGAAGGAGAGAGGGAGAGAGATTATAAAGATGAAGAAATGTCACAAACACGCTTCGCAAGAATCCTACTTGACCTTTGTAAGAAGTCACATTGATAAAAGCCACTCTTATTACAGAAAACCAATAAACACGGTTATGACTCACCCAACATAAAAAAATGATTAAAAAAAAACCTGCAAGTAACTTAAGTTTTCGAAATAAAGGAAGGTATGCTTTGGTCCTACTCGGTGCAACGGTTTCATATTCCAGCCCAATTTCCACCTCCTTAAGGTCCGTTTGCCTTAAAGCAGGGCCGACTCCAATTTTTAAGAGAGAGAGGGGTAAGATTGAAGATACCTGCTACGTCTGGCCGTAAGCATGGTGGAAGATTCCATTGACTCTGAGGAGACCCTTCTCTTTTCAACTTCACTCTGTAGGGAATGGGAGTTGCAAGGAAGAAAAACAGTAGATCAGTATTAAAGAGGGACTGGAATACAATGCAGTTTAAAAAAAAAGAGAGAGAGCATCAATTAACAGATTGATTAGTTCTGGAGATTTGTATAATCCCAAGGCTGGAAGGGACCTTGGAGGTCTTCTAGTCCAACCGCCCCCTGCCCAAGGCAGAAGACCTTATACCAGGGGTAGGCAACCGTGGCTCTTTTATGACTCGTGGACTTCAACTCCCAGAATTCCTGAGCCAGCCATGCTGAGGGGAAAGGGAGAGGTTTCCATGCTGAGCCTTGCTGGCTCAGGAATTCTGGGAGTTGAAGTCCACCAGTCATGAGGGGGCCATAGTTCCCCCGTGCTGGCTCAGGAATTCTGGGAGTTGAAGTCCACGAGTCATAAAAGAGCCACGGTTGCCTACCCCTGCCTTATACCATCCCAGACATATGGTGGTCCAGTCTTGTTTTTGAAAGCGCCTCCAGTGATGGAGCACTCACAACTCTGGAAGGCAAGCTTTTCCCCATTAATTGTTCCCACTGTCAGGAAATTCCTCCTTAGTTCTAGGATGGCTCTCTCTTTAAGGATCTTCCATCTATTACTTCTTGTCCTGCCCTCAGGTGCTTTGGAGACTAAGTCAACCCCCCTCTTCTCTGTGACTGTCCCTCGAGTACTGGAAGAGAGTTGTCAAGTCTCCCCTGAGCCTTCTCTTCCTTAGGCTAAACATACCCAGTTCCCTTAATTGTTCATCTTATCATCTCTTCTCTGATAATCTCAGATATTCTGGAGAAAATGATACCTCGGCCAACCCACATCATATGGAGCAAAACGCCGGATTTTAGTTTCTTTTTTGTTTGTTTGTTTGTTTCGTTAAGACAGGAGGACTGAGGGCAGGTGGCAGAAACTGGCCCAATTGAGACTTTTGAGGATGTTGGGTTGGGGGGGACTAGCTAAGCCATCCTGCCACAACTGGGAGAGGATCCTGGTAGGGACGTAACCAGGAGGAGAGAAGGGTTGAGGAAAGGCTTCTCCCTCCCAAGGAGAAAACCTTGGGGGACATCCAGGGGTGTGAGAGAAGGGGAAACAGCCCTGCTTCGCCCCCCAAAAAACATTTGGTCTTTCTTACTTCAGGCAGTTCACCAGCCTGTGGATCAGGGTCCGGATCGACCAGGAGAGAGGCAAGGGGGATGTTTCTGAAAGTGGCCCAGCCACGCTTGCTCCGCTGCAGATGGGGGAAGCCGAAGGCATGGCTTCCTTCTAGGGGATAAAGAAGAAGAATCTGCGGTTAAAAGGCGGCGTCTCTCTCGCCTTGCTTGGGTTCAGTGGCCCTTCCACATTCCGTATCGTATTCGCTTTCTTGCAAGGAGGCCTACAGCAAACGCTCTTTCCCACTGGAGCCCAAAATACAAAGGCAAGGTTTGAGTTCTTCATCCAAGGCCCCTGGAATGACGCTGGTGACAGAGGGGGAAATTCACCGGCTTCTCCCGCAGAACCGTCATTTCAGTCAGGTCGGAAGGCCTGTTCATCTGCTTGTCACACCCCGATTTCCTGCCCTTCCTGTCCCCACCCAGCTCCTTTTCTCCTAATTTGCAAAGAGCAGGGCTGAATGGAAGATGTCCCATCAGCCTCAAGATTTCCTTTCCCTTTCCTTACTTTACTTCTCTCCTTTCCTTTCCCCTCCCTTCCTCTCCTTTCTCTTTCCTTTCCTCTATCCTATCCTATCCTATCCTATCCCAAAGGTGCTTTTTCAAGAAGCAACTGGACTTTCTTGTTTTTCTTTTGAAGACCTGTCACTTCCCATCCAAGAAACTTCTTCAGCTTCTGCTTTTAGAGAGTTGCTGAAGCCACTTGGAGGTTTGTCTGTGTCCTCAGGGTCACCTGAGTAGTGCAGATGGGTGTGGAGCCTTCTTGGAACTGCTGAAAGGACTGTGTTGTGGAGTTGTCCTACCCTCCACAATACAACACAGTTCTTTCATGTGTTATTCATGTGCTGCAACGGTCGTGTGAAAAATAGCCATATGTCACTTTTTTTTAGTGCCGCTGTAACTTTGAACGGTCACTAAACGAAGGGCTGTTAAGTCAAGGACTACTTGCAAAACAAAGACAATTGTGTCGCTCAGAGCTGAGCGTCTCTTTCCTCTGGCACTTTGTCTGATCATGAAAATGGCCTTCCAGTTTGCAAGTTAGCCTTGCGCCTTTTACAAGGACATCGGTTCTTAACACACACACACACACACTCTCCCTCTTCATTAGCCTTCGCTGCTCGAACGGGAAGCAGATTGCTTACAGCATCATTTCCAATCTCTTAATGCACTAATAGTTTTCAATAAAGAGGTTGCAGCTGGCGAGGGCTGACCTGCCCGGTGAGCTGTGGGGCACGGAAAGCGCCTGTCGGCCCGGGGGGAGTTTCCGCGGTGTTGGTGACCTCGGGATGGACAGCTCAGCTGAAGTTCTCCCCGCCACTCACCCCACCGCCCCCCCCCAAAGTCCAATCTCAAAACTGACAGAATTCAAGATTTCTTTCCTAGTTGCTGCTATAGGCTTTTCTCTCCCCCCCCCACCTTTCCAAAGGGAGCCAAAGCACATTTACGGCTGTCTCATACAATGGGTAGTAATATAAGAAGTGGTCCTCGGCTTACAACAGTCCATTTGGTAACCGTTCAAAGTTACGGGAAAAAAGGGACTTGTGACCGTTTCCCCACAATTACGACCTTGGCGGCGTCCCCGAGATCATGGGATCAAAATCCAGATGACAGGCAACTGGTTCATATTGAGGACCGTGGCTGTGTCCCGGGGTCACGTGATCCCCTTTTGCGACCTTCTGACAAACAAAGTCAATGGGATTCGCTTAACGATCATTGTTCTTCTTAACAACTTAAGAACAAGAAGCTTTCTTGTTCTTAAGTTGTTAAGTTAGTAATAAAACTCACTTAACGAATGTCTCACTTAAGTTGCTAAGCTAGTAACAAAACTCACTTAATGAATGTCTCCCTTGAGTTGTTAAGTTAGTAACAAAACTCACTTAACAAAAGTCTCACTTAACACCAAAACTAGTCTCCCTTTAGTTCTTTGTTGGTAAATTTAAATTTAACACACAAATAGTCTTGTCGCAGGAGCGGCTCCTGTGAAGGCTCCTAGATTGGGGCTGGAAGGCGAAAGCGGAAGCAGCGTGCTCCGTCCCATAATTTGGGGTAGACCAGTCTCACCGGAAAAAAAACACACTTTTATTTAACACCAAAACTTTCGGGCTCAATTGCGGTCCTAAGTTGAGGACTACCTGTAGTGCTTTTTAAGATATCAGCCCCCAGGCACTGGGGGTCCAACCAAGCGTAGAGAATCCTGCCCCTCGGGTGTCACCCCTCAAATCCTCCCTCGGTGTCTCTTTTAATTACGACGGCCGATGTTTTCTTGATCAGCAAGATAAAGATCATCTCATCACCTTGGGGAAGAACGCAGCAGTCAGGAGCGGGATGACTAACTGGCTAATGACCGAAGATGGGGCAGACTGACCTCCTCCCGAGGAGTGAAATGCCAATTAATTATCTTTTTTTTTTTTTTTTTAACAACCAGCTCAATTACCACGCGCTAATCACCTGTGTAGGGCACCACACACACACACAGAGAGACACACACAAAAGCAGGAGGAGAGAAACGGGATCAGCCCCAAGCACCTGTAACTGAGAAGGACAAGGGTGATTACTGTCAAGCTGTAGGCCCAGCTGCTAATCATGGGCATGAAGAGTTATGGGTCGATCCTGGCTGACCTCGATGCCAAAATAGAGTGTTCTCCCTTCGGGGGGGGGGGGGAAGAAGGACTTCGGAGCCGCAAAAGGGATTCCCGGTAAAGGTGACCAGACACCGTTCATTAGCCTTTAATGCTCAATTCAATTACCAATAAATGTCAGTAATTAATAAGGTAGGTGTGGGGAAGATGCTGAGACTCCACATAAGCCAAGACTTCCACAGGGACGAAATGGAGACCGTTTAGATTGTCTGAGCTTCCCTCCTAGATCTTAGGGTCCTGATGAACATCAGCTGGCAGCAGATGATAATAATAATAATAATAATAATAAAGTTGGAAGGGATCTTGGAGGTCATCTAGTCCAACCCCCTGCTCAGGCAGGAGACCCTAGACCCGTGGTGGCGAACCTATGGCACGGGTGCCAGAGGCGGCACTCAGAGCCCTCTCTGTGGGCACGCGCGCCGTCGCCCCAGTCCTAGGCCTTCAGCTGGGTTTTATAAAACTTTTTCGCTTTAGGCCTCCGCCGCCGTGTGCAAAAAAAAAAAAGGTTCAGTCAATCAGTCAATTTCAACTTCTTGCAGGAAAAAAAAAGATCTTGCAAAGTTGGAATTGATTGATTGAACTTTTTAGTCCCACCCAGTCTGCCGTTACCACCGCAGCCACACCCACGCCCACCCAATGGACCACACCCACCCAATTGGCCACACCCAGCCAATGGCCACACCCACCCGGCACCCGACGATACGTAGGTAGGTTTTGGGTTGCAGTTTGGGCACTCGGTCTCTAAAAGGTTCGCCATCACTGCCCTATACAATTTCTCATTATAGAGAAATTTCTCATTATACAGGTAGCCCTCAACTGAGAGAGAGAGAGAGAGAGAGAGAGGGAGGGAGGGACAGAGGGAGAGGGAGAGGGAGAGAGAGAGAGAGAGAGAGAAAAGTAATGACAGAAAAGTTAAAAGAGATGGAAGGGAACTTCCAGGGGGAAGCCTTGAAGAGATCCTGACTCCAGGCCATGAGGATGTCCAGAACATATGGTTACAAGTTGTGTTTTGTAATCCCTCTAATGAAGAACTGAAAGAAAAACAGCCAAGTTTTTACATTAAGGAAACTCAAGTTTCCAGATAGGAAATCCTAACCTTCCCCTTTAGGTAATATATAGAGAGCAAGGATTTAACAAACCCTTGGCTTTTTCAGTGCTGGCTGAAAAAAACCCCAGAAAGCAATGAAGGCCAAGGTATCAGTCCAATAGCCTTCCACAAATGCTTTTTTCAGCCGCATCCATCCAAGCTGACATCTATAAAATTAAAATGAAGCCTTGGGGGTATATTGGGAGTGAAGGGGCGGCCCCGTTGGCGGGAGAGAGCCAGAAAACAGGAACGGTTAATGCTTCTGTTCCATCCTCAAAGGTTCGGCGTGCGTGGATCTTAGCGAACGCAGGGAAATCGGAAACCGCGGGAGGAAAGGAAATCTATTACAGGTGAAGGACATACAACTGGCAGGCTTCAACGGAGGAAGCTTGGCTCAGAGTATATGTAACGGGCTAGGTTGCAGGCAAGGTGGGAGGAGAGTAAATCCAACACTTTCTAGGGTCAACCACCAAAAAAAAAAAGAAAAAAGAAAAGAAAAAAGAAAAAAGAAAGAAAAAAGCCTCTCCTGCATATTAAAACCTCCAATGCCCAGGAGAAAGCTTTTTTTGCTGACTTGCTAGATTTTTTAATTTTTTTAAATGCAGAGATTTGGCTCTTCTGCAAGAATGCGTTCGCCCTGCAATCTTCCCACATCTGGAGAAAGTTTTTTTTTTTTTTTTTAAAAAGCAACTGCTTGATTGAAAAGACGCAAGGTTCTCTTTACACACACACACACCCTGAATACTGAGATCTCTGCCAACTCTAGGGATCTTGGAGATCGCCGCGCTTTTAAAACATCCACCCACACGGATCAGCTTTGTGTTTAAGCTAAAATACAGGCCTATTATTCCACAGCCACAGTGAAGAGGCTTAAAGCTTCTAGGTCAGATTGATCTTGGGTATTAGATGCCACAGCAGCTGTGAATCTGATGTGGGTTTTTCTTCTCCTCCTGCTTTCATGTAGAATTGGGAAGGAAGCTTACCTAAGGAGATTCGTGGACATAACAATTTCTACTCCCCAGAAAACCAGTACAGGATCTCCTGAGCTGGGCTCAGCCGGGCGATCCCACATTGTCTTCTTGGTAATTGTAGAGACAAACTTTTAAGGATATCTGCCTCTGTGGATAGACTGTGTTAAAACTTTGAAGAATTTTCTGAGAAAGGGACAAACGGGGAAAAAATGAAAAGGAATCGAGATGGGTGACATTGACAGGATTAAAGATTAAAATTGTCAAAAGTAAAAGAAGAGAATATCAAGTTGGCTTATTTGATCAAGAATAGAATAGATTTGTTATCCCTGGTATAACTTAGTAGAGATGGGAAGAAAAGATCATTTATTGCATTTTTAAGAGAAAGTAATAAGTTACTGAAATTGTTTATACTTGTGTGAAGAGGACAGTCATTTATATCTATCTATCTATCTATCTATCTATCTATCTATCTATCTATCTATCTATCTATCTATCTATCTATCTATCTATCTATCTATCTATCTATACCTATCTATCTATAGATATCTTATCCCATCTAAATCATATGTATGCATGTATTTTTCCTTTTTCTCTGATATATTCTTATTTTTTCTTTCTTTTCTATTTTCTCTACTAATGTTTTGTTTTCTACACTTTATTATTATTATTCTTTCATTTCTTTGTATTAGTTTTTTTAAAATCTTTTTCACTGTAATGTTTATTAAAGCTACTATTAAAAACAACAAACAAAAGTCTGCTTTATCCCAAAAGCCAGCCGGTCCTTATATCTTCCCTCATTTATTAGTATAAAAGAGATTTACTCCCAGAAAACTGCTTGCTGTTCTCCAATGCCTATCCGATTGCCAAGTCTTTTAGTTCTTCTGACGGGCAATTAGTATCACTTCTACTCCACTTTTATTTTATTTTTTTTCCTCCTTCCCGTTTTTTTCAATCTACCCTTTTACTTTTTGGCTGATCAGCTGCATCCCTGTGGAAGCCTTTGCAGCAAAATAGCAACCCCTGCCATTTTCAGAGTGCCTGTTTCCAGTCTGAATCTGGCAAGCCCACACTGCTGTTTCTCTTTTATTTCCAAGTTAGGATAGGTCCATGAGCTCAGGATACAGATATACTATATAAACCAAGTCCTTTTTCCTGCTGGGTCACTTGGGCACACTAAAATCTGGCGATTTTGCCAGATCAGTCTGCACTAGTGAGAGCGTGCAAATTTGCAGGCGTGCAAGGGCCATCTTTGTGGTTTGAAGGATGCCAGTGCAGGTCCCTTTCTGACTGTGCACATTCAGCCTGAATGGGAGAGAGACAAAGGCTCTTAGCAGTTCACTTCCCCCTTTCCCCTCCTCTCCAGGCTAAATTGGAAGCTAAAGTTATCTTTAAACTCTCCCTCTCTTTCTCTCTCTCTTTTTTTTTTTTTAAAAACGGTCTCAAATCCAATTTGCGAGGAATTGTTTGAAACGTATTCACCATTGCCAGGAAAACAATAGCAGCTTTCCAATTAACGGCACCTGCATTACAATTCAATGCGTTTAAATTGCTAAGGGCTCGTGGCTGATACCCTACTGACAACAATTAGCATTAAAAGAAAAAGAAAAAGAAAAAAAAAAGCCCTACCACATCCTGCAGTTTAAAAGCAGTGGGTGGGAATTACAAAAGGTTAACAGACTAAATATAAAAATGTTTTTGAATATCAAATCAATGCGTTTTGTTAGGGGGAAAAAAAAACACTGGGTACTGTAATTTAACCAAATAGGGTTTTTAAAATGTCTGGAGAGGATCCAGATGTAGAACAACCAATCGGAGAAAAGGGAAGGAGGAGAGGAGAGATAAGCTAATTAATCATCATCATCATCGTCCTATCACATCCTGTTTATTTAGGATTCTCGAGCAGAAATTCTTCCTTAATGCTGCTAGCAACCATCCCATGCTTTCCGATGTTATTTATAATACCATTGCTTGGAAAGGGAAGAATTGATTGGGGCACCATTAACTTCTTCCTCTGGGTTTGGCTTGAGCCAAGCGCGCTCACTGACTGGCAGGAGAGAGAGCCCGGGTAAGGCTGAGGGTGGCACAACTATTTGCAACCCACCCACCCACCCACCCAATCTGCACCAGATGTGGGAGTCACTGATGCGTAAATTCCAAAGGCGTGTTTTTGCAGAGATGCTGGCAACATCGCCCGGGCTCCAGCCCAGATGTGTGCTTGTCATGCTCTACTCAAAGGAGAGAGAAGCACTGCCGACCGTTCTCAAACCCCCCCAACTCGATTACTCAGATTTAAGATTTAGGTTCCAGTTTTAAGGAGCAGGAGAGGAATTATACTCTGCATAGTTGTTTTTTTAAAAAAAAAAACTCCTTTATGTTCCCATCAGCTTTTGAACAAAGCTAAGGGGTTACTTGATCCTCCTGGATCATTTTCCCTTCCCCAACTCTCCAACTTCCTAGAAATATTAGCACAGACCCAGTGTTATTCTGATCAGTCTTGGGGCACTTGAGAAGACTTAACTTGGAAGTCCTTTGGGCAGATCTGGGACAGCCGCTAAGGACAAACAATCCAAGATCTTTTTAAATTAATTCAGCTTTCTGCAAGCAGTAGACTGTGTGCGCACAACGCATTAAAGCCCTGGGTTGTTTTAACTATGGTTTCGTGAATAAGCTACAACTAAGCCACAAACAAGCTACATCTTGGCTCAGCATACTGTGAACCTTCAGTCTTTGCGTTGCAGAGGTATCCCAGAAAAAGAAAGGAAGTATCTGAACTGACCAACAGCCCGATTCCAATCTCAAAAAAGCTGAATGAGGGTTTTAGTTGTAAGCTGCCACTAAAGATAACCCTTCATTAAAGGGCGTTAAGTAAGGACGTGTCCCAAAACTGGATTCCCGCCAGAAGCTTTAACTCAGCCAGCAGGTTAGTTTAGTATCCTAAGCACCTATTTTCTGGTTTCTGGATTAGTCTGGCTCACTAGATTAGGGATTAAGTGAGGTTTATGTGTGATGGGAAAGTCATCCCTTGTCTTGGCATGTTCTGTGAGCGTGTTTTGTGGGCACTGTTGCGCTCTGGGCATTGTTTTGCTACTCTGGGTTTAGGATTAAGCTACTGGCATCCAGGTTTTGGAGCACAAACTAGCCAAACAGGCTGGATTCACCCCAGACTGCCAGCCCCACCCCTGGTTAAAACTAAGCAAGCTTGTTGTGTGAATGCCCCACTTCGGTCCTGCAGCCACCTTCCGTTTCTCTGCCACAGAGTCAAGCAAGCCCCAAAACAAAATCTGAGTCTTGAGCCGCACGATCTTCATTACGAAAATTAGCGCGCAGATTCCTCATTTCTCTCTGGCATTGTTTTGGTGGGGGGGGGGGGAAGAAAACGAGGTCGCTCAAACAGATCAAAGGCTGCAGGCTGCAGGGGAACTCTGGCAAGCTTGTTTAGACATCTCAAGTCAAACAAAGGGAAAGTACAAGCGAGCCCAGCCACGGTGTTGTGAAAAGCACGCTGGGCCTCAACAGGTTTAATCCCTTCAGACAGATCGGCAAGAGAAGGACAAAGCCACCGAGGCCTCTGGCCTTGTCGAGACCGAAACTCGCAGGCTGGGGTTCTCCCTTCTTCTTTGGGCAGATGGCCTGCCTGCTACGGAGATTTTTCCCGCCGCCCTGACTTAAATAAATGTTACCACCAAGTAAACCGCAGATGGAAGCTGAACTTCTTAACCCTGGAACAGGCTTAAGGAGAAGAAACAGAAGAAACGCAGATGGATGGGCAGGAAAAAGAAAAACAACAACAACAACCCACTGAAACTCTGATGCAACAAGGCCACCTGTGATGAAGACGGCCTCGGCTTCAGACCTCCGGCTGCGAAAGAGTCCTATTAAATTAAAGGCAGGGGATTGAACGTTAAGTCAGGCCACAAATCAAATCGGATGCAAATGTGGGCGAGAGACTCGCCGAGGTTCAAGTGGCCAAACGGGGAAGGGAAGCATCTGTTCTAAGTTGTACACATGTACGTGTGTGATCCAGATGTTCTCGTTCCACAACCACACACTTTCAGAAGCTGATCCTGTCGTGGTCCCCACTGAGGACTCCACGGAAGGACCTGGAAGGAGGCCGAGCCCAAAAATGTCCATCTGGTCTTCGGAGCCTTGCCCAGCGGTTTTTTCCTTAGGAGTCCCAGGAATTCGATGAGGTCTCCAACACTCAATAATTTAAAAGTCTTGGCGCTGACCAACACACCGTCCCTGGCACGTGCTCAGTTGACTTGATGTTGCCTTGTTGACTTGCCTTGGCCTTGTTCTCACGGCAGCCTTGATGCACTGCAGCTGGGACTCATGGGCTCTCCGAGGCTCCGCTCCAAAATCTTGAGCCTGGTCTTGCTCTGCTCCCATACAGATTGGGAATCGGATTAGATTCTGGAGCGCCCGCCAAAGTTGCTGTAACTGTGAAAGACCTGTGCTCAGCTGACTCCTAGAATAGAATAGAATAGAATAGAATAGAATAGAATAGAATAGAATAGAATAGAATAGAATAGAATAGAATAGAATAAGGAATAAGAATAGAATAGAATAGAATAGAATAGAATAAGGAATAATAGAATAGAATAGAATAGAATAGAATAGAATAGAATAGAATAGAATAGAATAAGGAATAAGAATAGAATAGAATAGAATAGAAATATAGAATAGAATAGAATAGAAATATAGAATAGAATAGAATAGAATAGAATAGAATAGAATAGAATAAGGAATAAGAATAGAATAGAATAGAATAGAATAGAATAGAATAGAATAGAATAGAATAGAATAAGGAATAAGAATAGAATAGAATAGAATAGAATAGAATAGAATGGAATGGAATAGAAAATATGGAATGGAATGGAATAGAATAGAATCTGGAAGGGACCTTGGAGGTCTTCTAGTCCAGCCCCCTGCTCAAGCAGGAGGACCTATACCATCTCAGACAGGTGATTGTCCAGTCTCTTTTTAAAAACTTCCAGCGATGGAGCACCCACGATTTCTGGTGGCCAGCTGTTCCACTGGTTGATTGTCCTCACTGTCAGGAAGTTTCTCCTTAATTCCAGGTTGCTTCTCTCTTTGTTTCTCGTCCTTCCCTCCGGTGCTCTGGTGAACAACCTGGCCCCCCTCTTCTTTGGGGCAGCCCCTCAAATACTGGAACGCTGCTATCCTGTCTCCCCTGTGTCTTCCTTTTCTTTAGACTGGCCCAACCCTAGGCAGGGTAGCTCCTGGAAGAGTTTCACCCTGCTGGTGGTCTCTGTGAGGGACCCTTTCCAGGGACTGGCTGCTAACGGTTGACCTGTTGGGGAGGACATCCTGTGGATTTGAACGGATGACAACCGCTTCACAAACGAGAGGGCAGCGCTGGGCCAAAGAAGCCTGACTTGACGAAAATCCATGGGCAGCTCAAGTCATTAAGGTCCCATTTGCCGAGTGTGTTTTGCTGGGTTCCTGAGCTAACCCACTTTCCGGGTTCACCGCACAAACTGAATCATCAACTAATCAAACTGGCTGAGCTGCCAAAAATTCCAACCGACGGTTAAAGCTTGCAAAGCTCCGGGTATTGTGCAAGTCTTGCCGGTTATTCTTAATTTGACCCGGCTGAGCCTGCTGGGAAAACCCAGCCCAGTGTCAGCACAAGAACACGAGCCGGGAGAGGACAAACTCTTAAAACTGCAGCCTGGCCCTAAGCAAATTGTACAGCTATCCATTCTGCTTTCCCCCCACCCCCCCCAGCTTAGGAAGCGATGAAGTTCTCTCTGAAGCATTAGACTCTCTGCTTTTTGTGACCAAGTGGAGCCCATCACTGAAAGGTGATAGATCAGATCAGAAACCTCCAGTTTTCTATTGTAAGAAAGAGGGAACGGATCGAGAACCCAAACCAGTTGGTCCTGGATAAGAAAGGACATCTGCATTTTGTGTTCTGTAAAAGGAGGTCTCTTTCGTTAAATCCATACAGTGGATTATTTTTATTTCATTGGGGAGGGAGAGGGAGAGGAGATAGCTGGAGATACTCTACTGTGCCCCAGTTTTTGTTCTCTGCTCCTCCCCCCCCCACCCCTACCGCCTTCGGGGTAACCAATGTCCCATTGCCCAACAAGTCTGCGATCCTTAGCAGCAGGCTGGATGTATTTCTAGGCATTCCTGAAGCTAATTTCTTTGAGGCACAGTTTTTGGATGCTAGGGATTTACAGCCCATCCTATTCCCAGAGTAAACTGCACAAATATTTAAACTTTCTTTGAGAGAGAGAGAGAGAGAGAGAAGCGGGGGGGGGGGGGAAGGGAGGAGGTCATTCCAGTCTGGATCAAAGCAAAAGGATTTGCTTCTCCCGGAGATAGTCCGTTGCTAAGCGAGACAGTTGTTAAGGGACTTTGGCTGCATTTTACGACCTTTTCTTGCCACGCTGGTTGGTTTAAGTGGATCGTTGCGGTTCTTAAAGTGAAACTGGCTTCCCCATTGGCTCTGCTTGTCAGAAGGTCACAAAAGGGGATCGCGTGATCTCGGGACACTGCGGCCGTCGTCAATCTGAGCCAGCTGCCAAGCGTCTGAATTTTGATCGCGCGGCCCTGGGGAATGCTGCAACGGTCATTAGCGTGGGAAAAGGGCCACGCGTGGCTTTTTTCAGGGCGGTTGTAAGTCTCAAACGGTCGCTAAATGAACGGCTGTTAAGTAGAGGACCATCTCCACTCAAGGCCACCAAAATCTGTCACCCTTCTAGATGTCCTCTAAAACTTTGGAAGCTGTTTTTAGGTCCCCGATTACCCCATTTGAGGCTGGGGGGGGGGAAATACCCTTGGCTCTCCTGTCACTTTTCAATCTCTGGCAGGAGTAAAGGAGCCCATCTTTCACCTTGAAGAAGACAGAAGGGCCAAACCATCACGGTCGCTGTCACTCAGGGACCATCTGGAGCGTCTTTGTGCCCTTTTGGAAATATTTCTCCAACTGCCTGTCTCTAAAAAAAATCACCTACAAGAATCCAGCTCAAAAGCGGAGTTGGAAGAGAGGCACGTTTTCGAAGGCCCGATTCCCAGTGAGCTCTTATTTCCCCGTCTCATAAATTCCACCCGGTTGAAGACATGTAACAAAATAGCCAACTTCTGTCCAAAAGAATGAGAAGCATTTGAGCTGAAGCGGCAGAAAAACAGGACGATAGGAAGTAAACTTTAAAACAGATGGATGGAGGAGGAACTGGGCAGCCAATAACACGAGGTTGCTATTGTCAGTGCTTGGAAACGGGCTGCGTTGTTGCACTTTTGCTTTGCAAAACACAAGGACCGCACGGGGAAAGCAGCCTTCACGGAACATGCGTCTCATTCCACAGGAGCCATGTCAGGCTGAGCCAAATACGTCCCGTATTGTTTGCTTGAGAGTCCAGACCTTAAGAAGCTTTGCTTAAAATTGGTCAGGGTTTAGAGTTGATAAGAAAGGAGGCAGGAATTCTGGGAAATTTTGAGATTTTATACCCAGCGCGGGCTGAAGTCTTGCATGGCGTCTAGATGCCCAATGCAGCTAATCCTGTAGCTCAGGATACAAATTTTGCACGCAGAAAAATCTTGGGTTTCCTTATTAAAGCTATTGTTCTCTTATTTATTGCAAATCTTGCTCTCTTATTAAAAGCTATTTTCTATTCTGAAGACAATGGCAATTTTTTGTTGTCCTATCTTGGCTTCCAATGCAGATTTCTGGGCATCTTCGCTTGCCTTTTGTACAGAAACCTGGTGAAGGAGACAACCTGATTCAAGACTTTTGTTTTCACTTTGGGCGGTGTGCAAGCAAGTCTCTGGTGACTAAAAAAGACAAGAGAGAAGTGCATGTCCATCTCTTAAAAGAATGAGTGTTGGAAGGGACCTTGGAGATCATCTAGTCCAACCCCCTTGCCCAAGCAGGAGACCTTATACCATTTCAGATCAATGGCTGTCTAATCTCTTCTTGAAAACTTCCAGTGTTGGAGCACCCACAACTTCTGAAGACAAGCCGTTCCACTGATTAATTGTTCTTGCAGTCAGGAAATTTCTCCTTGGTTCCAGATTAGATCTTTATTTTGTTAAGTTTCCATCCGTTGCTTCTTATCCAGCCTTCGGGTGCTTTGGAGAATAGCTTGACTCCCTCTTCTTTGGGGCAGCCCCTGAGATATTGGAAGACTGCTATCATGTCCCCCCTCGTCCTTCCTTTCATGAAACGAGACATACCCAGTTCCCGCGATCGTTCTTCATATGGGGAATCCTGGGAGTTGGGACTCCACACATCCTCAAGTTGCCAAGGTTGAGAAACACTCAAATTTATTTGATCAATTTAGAGGCTTCCCAACTCCGTAAGACTCTGGGTAGTTTTACATGGTTCTGTTTTAACCATGCTACTCTTAGTAACTTGCAAATGTGTCGATGTACCTGGCCAGAAGCATGCTCTCGGGCAGCTGAGGGGATGTGATGGCTGGATGACTGGGCCCTGTAGGCATCATCTAGTCTGGTCTACAAGGAACCCAGAATTAAAGTAGTTGCCGCTGCCCTTTCAATCCCACAATGCCAGGCACAAATGATGTATACTGGCGTATCCCAGCTGGATTGGTATTTCAGTCCAAACTGGGAGCCAGCTGCAGGAACAATCCTCGTGGGTAAGGATGATGGCGTAAGCTAAATTAAACAATGAGTGGCCTTGAGCCTCTCCTCTCTCTCTTCGGATTACGAAGATGCTAACGAAAAGTAGAGAGAGAAGGACCAGGTGACTGTAGTGCGTTGTGTTCCCTGGAGAAACATATAATACCTTTTATTCTGTACATCTTGTGTGTTTACTTGGAAATCTCCCTCCGCAGTACGGGATGAAAGAAAGGAGCATGGTCAAGGTAAGTAGTCAATTGCTATTAAGGGCGGGGGGGGGGGAGCTTCCCCAGAAGTGACTTATAATCCAGCTTCAGATGTCATTACTGCTTTAAAGCCAGAGACGTCGAGCGCCTCCATTTCTGAAAGGAAAAAAAAATGCCCTGCGCTCAGAACCTTTCAGAATTCCATTTTGCTGGCAGTTCATCAATAGTTCATAGGGCTGGGTACATTTCCATCACTGGGTTATTACTGCCATGTTAAAAGAACAGGGTGAACAAAAGCCTCCAGGACCTCGTAATTTACCCATCAGCAGAAGTTATTCCTGAGGTGTTTTGATCCTGGGCCAACCTTTTGCTCAAACAGCCAGCCACAAAACCTTGCTGGAAAAAGAACGGATGGATGGATGGATGGATGGATGGGTGGATGGATGGAGGGAGGGAGGGAAGGAAGGAAGGAAGGAAGGAAGGAAGGAAGGAAGGAAGGAAGGAAGGAAGGAAGGAAGGAAGGAAGGAAGGAAGGAAGGAAGGAAGGAAGGAAGGAAGGAAGGAAGGAAGGAAGGAAGGAAGGAAGGAAGGAAGGAAGGAAGGGACTGCTAAAAGATTTTACCAGCTAATCAAAGTCTCATTCTAACCTCAGAATTATCACCTTCTTCAACCTGATGCTCTTCAGATGTTATCAGGACCACAACATTCGCTGAAAATTTTGGAGGTTAGAATTATAACTGTCGTTAAGATTTTTATTTGAACCTTACTAATGTAGTTAAGGCTCCCTCCTCCTGTTTTCCCCCACAACAACGACAGCCCCGTGAGGTGGGTTGGACTGAGAGAGAATGACTGTCCCAAAGTCACCTTGTTGACTTTCATGCCTCAAGAAGGACTATAACTCTCCCTCTTCCTGGTCCAGCTACTTCACCACTACAACAAACTGACCCTCGCGTATTGATTACAGGCCCCTCTGCTCCCCAAATGTTATTTACTTGTACCAGCTGGATAAGGGAATCTGACCCCCTTTGGCTTGCCTCAGCCTATTTTTTCTCCAATATCTTTCCCTTCAAAATCAGGAATATTGCAACAGAAACCCTCCCGAAGGGAAAACTCCCCAAAACGGCCTGTTTATTTACTATTCTAAATCTTCTGGTAACTTAAAGCCGGTGTGTGTGTGTGTGTGTGTGTGTGTGTGTGTGTCAGGTGTTAAATAAGGCCCTTACAAACATTTATTTTGCTTGGAGAGTAGAAACAAAGCCTAACTAAATTTAATATGACCAAAACAGAAATGGCAAAAAGGACAAGCAGAGTATTTTGCGTACACGTCGGGGCTATCAAAATAAACTCTCCTGAGCCCGAACGTAGAGGGTTGTTTTTACAACCGCTCCGCTTCTCCCTAATTTGTCTAGTGAGACGAGCAAATTAAGATTCAAATCAGGTATTTACAATGTATCAAGTGATATGGGCGGATTGAATATTATGGCTCACCATAAACCAGGGCGATTAAACTCGGATTCAACTCCCAGGTTCTCAATGCTCGGGTTTTCCATGAATAATTTCAGAAATAACTGGCCCGTAAAATAATACCCGAGTATTTTGCAAAGGAAAAACGTCAGCTCATCTGTCAGCTCAGCCCTTTAGAGGAAGCCAAAATAACAATATAGGTAAGAGAATGTATATTTATACAAAAAGATAAGTTGGCAGTTTTGACTGGCTGGGATTACGAGAAACCTTGAGAGACAATTCTGAGAGGAGGTGGAGGGAAAGGAAGAGAGGCCCCTACGAGGAGGTGGAGACCAACTGGACCAGGGGATGAGAAAGCAAAGAGAGCTGTTTTTGTTTTTTTTCCTTCAAAATTCCTATTAACTTGTTGCCTCCTTCGGTGGCAAGGAACTAGGCCATGGCAGAGTTTGAGTGACGCAAAGCTTAGGAGCTGCCAAAACAGGGTAGGGTTGGGTCTACAAGCTGTCATGCCGTACAACTCAAGTGTCAACGACCGAGTGACACCACCTTTCTCCCCTAAGTGGTTTTTATTCTCTCTCTCTCTCTCCTTTTGAAAGATGGGCATCATTGCTTGGCAAAAGAGCTGCTGAAAGGCAACCACTGAGCAGTTTTCTCCATTTCAAAAGCAGGCTTGGACTGATCCAAGAATCTCCCCCCCCCCAAAAGCTATTTAATAGATGGTGTTTTTTTCTCTCCCCCAGGTTTTGGAAACCAACTCTCTATAATTTCTTCTGAAGGATGCCAGGGCAAACTTCACAGGCACCTTTCAAACGTTCTCGCAGTCGTCCGTCAGCGTAGAAAAGACACCGCAGAGGTCTCTCGCAACTTGTTGCTAACCTGGTGCAAAGGCAGGCGCTCAAAAGCCAACTTCATCCTTGCTACTTACTATCGTTTCTTTCAAGTCCTGGCGTTTTCTCGTGGGAGGTTACCCCTTCGGGCCCGGCATGTCCTGATTGGCTGACAACTGGGGAAACATCTGGCTGTGGCTGGCTTCCAGACGGGGCCGTCATCAGAGGGGAGTCAGGACCCCCAAACTTCCTGCCAAAAGAAATCAGAACCAAGACTGACTTGGGCGCAGACGTTAGGGCTGCAAGCCACCAACGCAAGGCAGCCGATAGGATGTGACCAACTGGCCAGTTCTACACACAGACAGAGGGCTTTTCTCAGGAAACCGTTCTCCAGAAGAAGACATGTGCAAAGTAGGAGGACGTTCTCACTGGCTGGTGGCCTCTTGACGAGTAAAACACACCGAGGGGAGATAGTGCTGCCTCTAAATTTAGATTTCTGAAAACAAGGTACATGGCTTGAACAGGACGACTGGGCTCACCGCTTTCTTGTTCGTGAGGATCCAATTTTGGGGGGGCTAAAAGCGTTGTTACTCTGAGTGAGATGGGCAGTCCCTAAATTTGACAGAAAGAGTGACAGGCCAACAGAGAAGAGGAACAGTTGCGAGAACCTTGTTTAAACCTAACCCTCTTCCAGGAATTCCCCATAAAAACACCATTCCCGTCATTCTGGGAATGCCTTAACAGAATAATAGGATAACAGAGCTGGAAGGGACCTTGGAGGTCTTCTAGTCCAGCCCCCTGCTCAAGCAGGAAACCCATACCATTTCAGACAACTGGCTGGTCCGACCTCTTCTTAAAAACCTCCAGTGTTGGGAGATTGATTGTTCTAACACTCAGGAAATCCCTCCTCAGTTCTAGGTTGCTTCTCTCCTTGCTCGGTTTCCATCCGTTGCTTCTTGTCCTGCCTTCGGGCGCCTTGGAGAACAGCCTTGCAACTCAAGGGTTTTTACAACAGGGCCTGCTTGATGAGCTGGCAGTCCAGCTGCGTTCTTTCCAGCAAGGCTCCAAGTGTGTCTCTCCGGGGTTACAGCCTGCGCAGGTTTTCACGCTTTCGGCTTCCAACCTCCGAATAGCAGGAAGGCAGTTCCCAAATTCAGCCGAGACAGAGGCAGAGGCCCTAACCCAAAGTGGCTCTGGAGCGTAGAAGCGATTTGCAAGCTGACTCAGATGACGGACAGGCCGACTGAGCCAAGGTAGATAGATAGCCCTTTGGACCGAGAGCACATTTCAGAATCTGGAACGCACGCCCCAAAGAGCTGCCAAGGGAGACGTTTCTATTCATAAAATATCCATCGCCGTGAGCGCGGTTTCTAGCCCCCCCCCCCGCCAGGAAACATTCCTGGAAGCAAATGTTGCCAGAGAATAGTGCACTGCTTGGCACTGGTCCAGTTGTTTAATTATTTTAATTTAAAAAAAAAAAAACCTTTTTAAAAGGTCGGCAGGCCAGGAGATACGACAGCCTGAGGCTCGTTGCCCACCAGGTGGCCCAGGCTGTGCAAAGCTATGGTCGGTTTTAAGGAGGAGGGAAGGGGGCCGATGGCAAAGTGACAGCAGCCTAGTTCACCCAAAAGCTGAGCCATAATGTTGGGGTCCACACCAAATTCAAACACACAGTGCAGCATTTTAACACCGCTCGAGGAGATCTGGTAACCTACTCCGAGCCGATTCCAGAGGTGTCTTTCCTCATCCGACGGCGTTGCTCGGCTTTAAGCTGAACTCAGGGATTGACGGTTTGTCGATCGTGGCGCGTGGCTTCGCCGAATTAACCATATTCACCCAACTCTGATTAAGCAACAACATGGCTTAAGAGAGGTCCCGGAGAGGTGCCAGAAACCAAACTGGAGGCTCAAGGAAGGAAGAGACAAACGAAGAGTGATTTTCACCGTGCCACTTACAAAGAACTTGGCTTCTCGGTTGCTTCGCACAGTCCGTGGGAGCTGGTTTCGTGGCCTTCTGGAAAGGCCGCCGTCTTTCTGATCCTGGCTGCAATCTCCAGCAGTCGGCCCTTTTCGCCTGACAAATCAAAGAACAAGGCGAGAGAAACCACGATTCCCTCGGCTGCTCCACGGCAGGTCCCCAGGATTAAGGCTGGCTTCTACAAAGAGTCCTGGGACGTCTGTTTGGGACGCTCCTAAGCACGAGTAGAGGGTCAACTGACTCTCAGGAGCCAGCACTCTGTAAAGAAGTCCACCTTTTGTGTATATATATATATATATATAGGTAGTCCTCAATTTATAGCAGTTCGTTTAGCGACCGTTCCAAGTTACAGCGTCGCTGGAAAAAGCGACTTACGGCCGTTTTTTCACACTTCCCAACTGCTGCAGCCAGGTGATCAAAATTCAGACGCTTGGCAACTGGCTGGTATTTATGACGGTCGCAGTGTCATGTGTTCCCCCTTTTGCGACCTTCTGACAAGCAGAGTCAATGGGGAACGCCAGATTCACTTAACAACCAGGTTAACAACTGCAGCGATTCACTTAACAACCGTGGAGCAAAATTCATTGAATGACTCTCACTAGCGGCAGAAATTTTGGGTGGAATTGCGGTCGTAGGCCGAGGACCGCCTGTGCTGACGGTTCAAAGTTACAACAGCATGGGGAAAAACGGGACCAGTTTTCACACTTAATGACTGTTTCGGCATCCCCACAGTCACGTGGGGTGTTTGGCACCCGGCGTATGTTTGTGATGGCTGCAGCATCCCGGGATCTCGGGGCTGTCACCTGCAATCTTCTTAGAAAACTTCTGATAAGCAAATATGGGAACCCAGATTCCCTTAACGACCGCCTGATTCACTTAAGAACATCAACAACACTAACCGTGGCAAAACAGGTCGTAAAATGGGACACCGCTGTCTTGCTTAGCAGTAGAAATTTGGGGCTCAGCTGTGGTTGTTAAGTCAAGGCTACCTGTATAAACAGAGAGTGAAACCCAACTCCTTCTAGCACTGATGATGTTACCTAGTTCGGTAAGGAAACGTCTGCAAGGAAATAATGAAACTCGGAGAGCACCAAGGATCCCAAAACGTCCACCTTTTACGGGGTTTTGAATCTCCTCCTGTTTAATTTCAACGGATGCTCTCAAGAACTAGTGGTGTGGGAGGAGAGAAAAAAGGCTCCTCTAGATCTCCCTTTGCCACGGTCTGTCTGGGAGACACACGCAACCGAATCCCAACAAGGGGCAGAATGAGCTCTGCCGTTCCCAGGACGATCTATCCTGTTTTTAATGCTCTTTTAGGACCACCGCATCTTTCTCCTTACCCTTCTACGGTGCCTATTTCTACGTCAAAGAAAACAAAGCATGTTTCCCCTCCAACGCTAAAGCCGAAGATGGAAGAAGGCAGTTTTCCCATGGGATGAAATCAGAACGTAGTCCAATTTTTTTAAGGGGCGGCCGAAGAGAAGTGAAAACAACACAAACAGCACATTCACGATAAGCCCACAAACAGAACCGTCATCCGGAAAAAACGTGGGCAGGTAGAATCATTTAATTATCACCACCTGCTGCAGGCAGCCTTGATTTCTCCGGCAGTCCTTTGAAACTAAAACGAGTTAGAAGGTCCGTGCGAGTCTCCTGCAATCCACAGGAAAACTTCCCCTCTTTTCTAAACCAGGGCTTCCCTTGTAGCTTTAAAAAGGTTCTTTTCCCGTTTTTTTTTAAATATCTATATCTCTATCTATCTATCTATCTATCTATCTATCTATCTATCTATCTATCTATCTATCTATCTATCTATCTATCTATCTATCTATCTATCTATCTATCTATCTATCCATCCATCCATCCATCTCTCTCTCTCTCTCTCTCTCTCTCTCTCTCTGTCTATCTAGATATATATAGATATAGATATATAGATATATATATATCAATAATTAGCAAAAAGAGCTAAGATGGAGTCGGGAAGAAGCGTGGCTGTGGTTATCCGAGATTAAGAGGAAATTAGTAATATGGAGAAACATGAGGAGGAAGCCCAAAGGATAACCAACCACGGGATCCAAACAAAGAGTCTTTAAGAAAGGAGGGCACTTATGTGCTGAGTGGGAACAGAATTGGTTCTCTGGAGCCTCTCGCAAAAAAAATGAGAACCGTGTTTGTTTGTTTGTTTTAAAAAAAGGGATGATTTAAGTTGATTTTGGCTTTGAATTGCCCAGCTTCTAATGGGGTAGTTTGCACAGCGTCGTTGTTACTCCAGTTTTAGGAAGTGGAAAGCTGCGGAATTGTTACCTGTGAAACTTGGGCGGGAAAATGGAAAAGAAGATCCCTTGTGGTATAGAAACCTGGATGGACAGAAGAGTCCATCAGTCTAAAAGGTTTGACTTAAAATAGCAGCCCACATTAAAGTCCTCCTGCTGTAATTTCCCACAATGCCCCCAGAGCAGCTTTGTGGCAAGGTCACCCTTCTGCATTCTTGCCTAAGGAATCGATGTCTCCCACTATTCCAGAATGGAGAAGGGGTTACAAATACTCAAAAAGATTTTTTTCCCCATGAGCTTGACAACTTTGTCAACTTGGACAAACTTGACAGCTTCCATGAAGACGTATGCAGAAATTGGATATGTCTAGTCTAGTGAAAAAAAGACTAGGGGAGATATGATATCTGAAGGGTTGCCACAAAGAAGAGGGGGGGGTCCACCTATTCTGCAAAGCACCCGAAGGCAGGACAAGAAGCAACGGATGGAAAGTAAGCAAGGAGAGAAGCAACCTGGAACTAAGGAGGAATTTCTTGACAGTTGGAACAGTTAATCAGTGGAACAGCTTACCTCCAGAAGCTGTGGGTGTCCCATCACTGGAAGTTTTTAAGAAGAGACTGGACAGCCATTTGTCTGAAATAATATAGATTCTCCTGCTGCTGCAGGGAGTTGGACAAGATGACCTCCAAAGTCCCTTCCAACTCTGTTATTCTATGTTCTATACTTCGCCACAGGAGGATTTGAATTGCTATCACTTGACTGTGGTGGGGGTAGTGGTGCAATGGTTAGAACTTCAGGTCACAGGTCACTTTTTCCAAGGCTGTTGTAACTTCGAATTGTCGTTAAATGAACAGTTGTAATTCGAGGACCATTTTTTTTTTTTTTTAATCCTCAGAAAATCCCGAAGACACTGGGTATTAACTCTTATGAGATGAAAAGGGCTATTTTTCTGGTCAGCCTGAGAAATTATTGTATGGAGTGCCGCAAAGCTTCCAAAAAAGCATTCTTACTTTTAGAAATCTCTGCTTCATCAGTCTGCAGCTGGACGTGAAAAGTAAGAATCAATCCTGGACCTGCGTCAATCACTTCTGGTCCTGTAATCACCATCGTCTTTGCTTGTCCTGCAAATGTTCAACAGACCTTGATGGTTACCACTCCTGAAAAGACAAGCTAGGATGCTTAAATGTCTGTCTGTCTGTCTATCTATTTCTTTCTATTTATATCTATCTATCTATCTATCTATCTATCTATCTATCTATCTATCTATCTATCTATCTATCTATCTATCTATCTATCTATCTATCTATCTATCTATCTATCTATCTATCTATCTATCTATCTATCATCTATCTATCTATGCTGCATAACTGCTCACCAAAGGGATTCCACAAACTCCTGGTAATTTTCTTAAAATTTCCTTTTCTCTTCCCGAGGCGCGAACGGGGATGATGTGTGAAAAGAGGACTGCCCCCCCCCCCCAGCAGCTTTTCAACTGGGGCTTCAGAGTTGTGCTGCAAATAGCTTCCTCTCCCCAGCCTAGAGAACTCCCCCATGGCGGGTTCGCTGCTGCCTTTAAACTCTTTGGCCTGACAAGTTTGGAGAACAGAATTGAGGCCGACACTAATCAAATCAATCCAATGACAGGCCAGGGCATTCTTCCGGGGGTCTCATTATGAACCAAACGGCATCAATCCCAGTAGCACTTACCCATAGGAGAGCCGTTATGCCAGAGGCCATCGTAGATGACGCCCGAACAATGGATCATGCAGCCTTGTCCATTGAACGTATCGTTTCTCCATTGTCCCTTCAAACAGATAAAGGGGGGGAGGAGGAGGAGGAATGAATGAATGAAAAGAGAACGAAAGAAAGAGAGCATTGGTTTTCCAATTTGGATGGCGACTCTAGGAAAAAAACAGAAAAGGATTAGGCCAAACATGTCCAAGTGGGTGGCTTATGGAAAGGCCGGGAGAAGGGTGGGTTGGATCTGCTTGGAAGCCTGGTTCTCAAAGAACTGTGAAAATCTTCCAGTGGGAAAAGCAGGTGAGGAAGCGGGCGGGCGGGGGGGGGGGGGGAACGGCCACCCAAAGAAACACCCAGGGTGATGCTGTCGCTGTGGCACGGCAGTGAAGAGGAACACATTTGGGGAGAAGCTGGTTTCTGGGTTCCAAAAGGGAAGGGGCAGAATTGAGGGCTGGTCTGCTTTAGGTGCAATAGGCCAGGGTGATCCTGGAATGTGGTGGTCGGACCCTGAGCTTGTCCTCGGAGATTATGACTCTTGATAACTTCAGGTGACCGGGCTGCCAGCTGCAGAAGTCGAGAGGAAGACAGACAACCGCAGGCCTGTGTGTGTGACAGCCCACGTGGCCCGAACGGCACCCAGAGCAGACAAGAGCTAGAAAAAACCAGAGCGTGGGAGGCAATTCCCTCTTTGCCTCCCGTGGGTGAGTCATTTCGCCAAGTCAGAAGAGGCGCGCAAGCCGCTGGTTCTCTGCTTCGGCTGCACGTGGCAATTCAAGACCGACGGGGCGGGCTGGCGCATGCGTGGGTGCCCGAGTGCGACAGCCGGGATCCAGGCGCTGACGGCTGACGGGAGGGTGGCTCTCGTGTGGAACAAAGTGCTACTATGACTCTAAATTTATCCGGGCTGCCAGCAAATCCCAGATGGATCCAAAAGACTCAAATTCTGCCACTCGCTCTTCTTTACACTCACAACAAGTTGTCTCCCAAAATAGTGGGGGGGGGGAGGAGGAAACGTGGGAGGAGGGGGGGGGGAAATGGGAGCAGCTGCCCAAGCCATTGAAAAGCAGGCGCTGGGGGAAGATTCGGCAACTGGGATCCTTCTGTTTTTCCCCATGGCTCTTCCCCAGCATTGCAAGGAAATTCTTTTCACTCACTCCCTGCTATGAAGAGTAAGCTGTAGGTCCCTGGGCCAGTGTGCACACACGTGTGCGAGTATGCGCACCACCTCGCCTCCTGGGAGCTCTAGGGTATTTCAACGGTGCCACAGGTGAAAAATATGTGTGTGTTTTGGGGGGGGGGGTGTTCCATGGCAGGTGCCGAGGGGGGTACAGAAAAGCAAAGAGCCCCTCTCTGAGGGAGATGGGCAGTTGAGAAATACAAAAATGTAAATAAGTAAGTTGTACTAATAAAGGAGCATCTTCGTAGCTCAGGGTTGACACGAGGAGCCCTTGATGCTCTCTGAGCTGGGTGGTTTTCCTGCAGACGTTTCACGACCCAACTAGGTAACACCATCAGCGCTAGTGTATAGTAAGTAGCACTGATGATGTTCCTTCTGAAACATCTGCGAGAAAACCAGCAAGCTCAGAGAGCACCCAAGGACCCCTCATAAATAAGTTGCATCATGCTGCCAATACTATCGTGTTGACGCACCATAAATGTCATTGTTCCAGACTCCTATCTCGCAATGGGGACCTTGACACAGGAGAAAAACAAGGCCAGGAGGCGGCCATGGGCAAAAAAAAGGTGGAGCAATACTGGTAGTAAGTAGCTACCTTTCGCCGGTTCGTTAAGTTTCCACCTATGGGCATGCCCTGAATTAAAAACTGGCCAAGTATAGGAGGCCCCAAGCATTGCTAATCTTGGTAAGCATTCTCCTTTGCTCTGAGTGTCGGGTGGACTCAAGCTGCCTGGCTAGTTTAAATATCCTGGAGGAGAATCCCAATTCAAGGAGCAGGCCGAATGACATCTAGGAACCCAGGTCAACATAAGCTGCTTTCATCAGACAAGAAATAGACCCAGGGCAGGAACAAGACACATCCCTTCCACTCAGAAACTGGTTTTTCCATCAGAAATGCAAGCCAACTTGCCCAGACAACCTCCCAACCTCTTAAGCCAGACGGCTGCCACAGCCTCACCAACTAGGATGGCTTGTGGGGCAGGGTTTCTGGCTGGGGACAAGGGGAAGTGTAGTCCAAGACAGGCTTAAGGCCTCCTTTAAAGAGGCAATCCCTGGAATCACGGCCAGGACGGGAACTTGCACCTCAATCCACAGCGACGTCCTCCTTGCAGCCAGCAACACAAGAAAAAGAAGGGAAGATGCTCTGGGGGGGGGGTCTTAGCCCACCAAAGGGACAGCGGTCACGTCCTCATGGACCAGCCAGTCGGACCGGAGGACGCACACCCATAAGCGACAGACTGCCTGTGGGAAAAGAGCCAGCCGGTGCGCATCACTGCTTTTGCTTTTCCGTCATAAGCATTTGCATCATCCTTTGGCCAAAAAAATAAAAATAAAATGAAAATGAGCTGGCTTTGCGCTTCCTTCTCACATTTATATATCCGTTGAATCCCTGGCTGCTCCCCGACACAGAACGTGGCTCCCTTTTCGGTTAATCCACCTCCTCCCCCCCCCGCCTCCCAGTTGCCTGCCTAGACCAAGTTCTTCTTTTCCCAGATGGCGAGAAGGGTGTGGGGCGGAGTGGGGTGTGTGTGTGTAAATGTTTCCAAAAGTTGCTTAGCAATGTTAACGCAAAGGCTGACGTTCCTGTAAAGCTCCCCGCGTGTGTGTGGGGGGGAAAGGCGCCAAACGTACGAACAAGCGGCGCTCGCAAAAGACCTCTTGGGGTTAGGGTGAGGGAACAGGGTGGGGTAGTGGGCTGAGGCACAGGAAAAAAAAAGAAGTCAGGGTGGGTGGGTGGAGGGTAAGAATCCGCCATGCAGCAGCAGCAGCAGCAACCTTTCAGTAGCTGGCAATCTCACGCTGCGGATTTCCAATTAAAGTCAATCAATCGTTGGTTTCCATCTGGTCTTTTCCAACACCAATTAAAGGTCAAGCAAAGGCTCTAGGCAGGCTGCTATCCGCTTGGGGATGGGCTCCAAAGCATGTTTCTCTCTCTCCCCCCCCCTGCACACACACACACACACACACACCCCGTCTAACCAGAGGCGCCAGATGGGGCAGGAGGAGAGCTCAAAAGAGGGCAGGCTGAACAGATCTGAACCTGGGACAGAATCCCAGTCGGGAAGAGGAACTATTACAGGCTCAACTAGTACAGAGAATGAGAGGGTTGGAAGGGACCCTGGAGGTCTTCTAGTCCAACCCTTGGCTCAAGGCAGAAGGGCTTATACCCAATGTCCAATCTTTTCTGGAAAGCCTCCGGTGTTGGAGCACCCACAACTACGGGAGGCAGGCTGTTCCACTGATAGTTAACTGTTCCCACGGTCAGGAAATGTCTCCTAAGTTGGACCCCTCTCCGTTGCTTCTTGTCCTGCCCTCTGGTGCTTTGGAGAAGGGGTAGAGCCCCTCCTTCTCTGGGACAGCCCCTCAAATATTGGAAGACAGCTATCGTGCCATCCCTAATCCGTCTCTTCGTTCGGGTAGACGTACACCTAATTCCCTGAACCCTTCGTCGTGCAGTTCATTATCACCTTTGTGGCCCTTCTCTGCGCTCTGAGTGCCCAACCCATGCCGCTTGGCCAAACCAACCAGACCCACCTCCTTCTCCTGCTGTTAGGACCACCTGTATTTGACTTATTCGATTTCGAAGCTGCCCAGCTCTGGACCACTCCAGCTGGCTTAGGCTTTCAAAAGGAGGAAACGGTAAAATAGAAAATCAGGACAAGGGGAAAAAAATAAAATAACATACACTTCCAAGTTTTAAAAAAAGAAATCCATGGGGGTTTAAAATCAGGCTACGCCAAGGCCCGGAAGAACAGTCTGAGTTTCAAAGATTTGGGGGACATCATTAGGGTGGGAGCCAATATTGTGGGGGGGGGGGAGAGAGAGAGAAATCCTATCGCAGAGGATGGGTAGGGGCTGCAAAAGAGAAGATCTGCTTCCCAATGCATGTAATTGTCGATGACATGCATTGGATGTATTAGGATCTATTGGATCCTAATCTATGGGGTGTATTAGGATCTATTAGGATCTATGGGAGTCTTACCGATTGGGCAGAAATAAATGGAGACAGATGCCTCCGTTCCGGTTTTCTTTCCCATTTTTCTTAAAGCAGCCATTTCCCTTTGTTCCAAATATATGTAACCATTTAAAAAAAAAAAAAAGAGAAAAGATGGCCAGCTGCCTTGGTTAGTTCAGCTTTTGAATCCTTAAATGGAGATATAAATACATATTTACAACTAACTGCATTAAGAGCCATGAATGGGAAAGTACTCCGCCACCTTATTGACAGGCAGCTGTATCGTATTGTATTTGGGGCAATTATACTGATTTTTTTTCCCCTCCTGCTTCTGATGCAAAATGGGTAGATGTGTGTGAAATATTATATATATGTACGTGTATGTGTGTGTGTATATATATATATATATCAGAAATGCGCGCTGTGAATAGCAGCTTGGGAGTCTCTCTTGCTTATAAATAAGAAAAAGGTGTTGTGAAATTAAAGGCAAGAAACATGTATTTAACTTTGAGGAAGCAATTTTCGCTTAATTGATAGGGTTCCTGTTTCTAACCGAGCAGCTATTATACCTCTTATTGCAATTAATTTTGCATCGTGGAGGAAGCCTCCGACAGCGTATCGTTTTCCATCAGCTCTGTCTGACTGATCCTGCGCACAAACCAACGCCATTAACTGGCTGCGACCCGTCACACCTTCACCTTTCCCCAAACTCTGCGCCGACAAGGGGGCAAACGGAAAGGTCTAAAGTCTCCCCTCTCCGGCTGCCTCCCCCCGTGTGTTGGAAGCTACAGCCCTGTAATTTCCATCCTGGCTTTTCAACCGTCGGTTCTTCCCCGAGACCCCAGAAGCTGGAGACAGCAGGGACCTTATTCAGAAGCAAGTGCCCGTTCTCCTAAAAATAGTGGGGTTGTCAACCTCTCCGTCCCCCCCCCCCCCGCTTGAGACCATTGTGATCATCGCTGGCTTCGGCGCAATTCTCTGTTAGCAGATGCTCCGGAGCAGTTTTTCCCTTTGTGTATTTTGGCTAGGCCACGTTTGTCTCCATCCCCCACAAAAGGAAGACCTGCTGCTTGAGACACCTGTTAACAACACCAAAACAGGTGGGTCACCTTATGGGCTTTCTTTCCCACCTGCAAGGAGAGAAATGTTGTCAGAAAATGGGGGCGGGGGGGGGGGGGCATGTCCTGCCACTTGTTCTGCCGAAGGAACAGCCACAAGCGAGGAATGTTAAGGCTTTGAAAAAAGCTGTTTAAATTCTGCTAGCAGAAAACCAGGAATGTAAGAAATTGCTGGCTTGTGCGCTATGCCTACCTAAGGCCTGGTTGATTTGATTCCGCTTTGTTGAACAAGCCCCAATAATAATAATTAAAAGTTACATTTCAGGCAAAGTAGAATTTTTTTTAAAAAATAAATAAAATAAACCAGTTATTATTAAACCGTGGTTTAAGGAAACAAAACTAATTGCAGAGAAAAACCCAGGGGCTAGGCTCAGGCAATAAACTAGACTAGAGGCAAACGAACAGTATTATAGCTCAGGTTATTGATCCATCCAACTGGATGCTCCTGAACCTGGTCGCCTTCAGATTTGTTCTAACCTCCCCTGCCCAGCATAGTCTACCTCAGAGGGTCTTTGGGAAACTAAACAGGGAGGGGTAGGCTATGAGCATTATTCTTACAGGAGAAAAAGGAGAAAGGACAGAGTTCCAGATTCCGTTTCAGCAGGGAAAGATCTTCGTTATCTGCTCCCAGTGCTTTGCATAAAAGATGCTTTAGACCAGAGTTTCTCAACCTGGACAACTTTGAAGACACGTGGACTTCAACTCCCAGAATTCCCCAGCCAGCATACTGGAGTTGATGTCCACACGTCTTAAAAGTTGCCCAGGTTGAGAAACCTGCTTTAGCCTGAACCAGGCACTCTCTCTCCCTGTCAAACCACTGGGTTATGTTCAGACAGATGTACTCAGAACATCCCTACCTCCCCCCAACCAAATGGATCAGCAAGATGCCAGATATATTTTTAAATAAACATCCCACAGGAAGTCTGTCCTGTACCAGATTCCAAGCTGCTAAGCCTACAAAGAAGCCAAACCAGCAATCCGGGCGTGAGACGAGCCCGACTCGCTCTGTTCAAGTTTGTCCAGCGACATGAACACTAGTTTCCAAAAGGAACAATTTTCTGGGGTAGCCTCCCTCCGTTATCCCAAAACAGCTAGCGTGTCTGGCCGCCTTTCAGAGCTGTAGATCAGGCTTGCAGACAGTGGGAGAAGAAGACAGCAACAGCATGACGAACAAGAGCTAGAAATGCTCCATCCTCAAAATGTGCAGAAAACGTAAATAAACGCAAACAAGGGCGGCTCTTTTAACCGAGCAACGCTTCGGCCACTTCAAACACATCTGGAAAAATGTGCTAATAGTAGCAATCAAAGCAGTGACACTTTATGTAGAGTAGAAGCACTGGAAGACATGGGTTGTATATCTGCAAGACTAAACAGCTGCTGGGATGTAAGGTGTGAGGTTATTTGCTAGTTGGCAAAAAGGGATCTGGGAACATGTAGCCAAGAGTGAGACATGGCTGTAATAAAAAGCCAAAGGCAATTGCAATAACGCTTTCAAAACTGTGGGGAAAATTATACTGCCAATGAATTGGTAAGGTCCCCTCTTGAGAGCAGCGGGTCCTATTCTGGATGCCTGATCTCCAGATGGATTCCATCCGGACAAGCAGGAGAGGATGGCGGGGATGTGATCTGCTGAGTCGCGTCCGACTCTTGGCGATCTCTACATCTCCTGATCCTGCACTATTTGAGTTGTTCTACGCTCTGGCTGGGGTCAGCTTTGATGGAGCCCGGCCACTGTCTTCTTTTACCGCCAACTCTTCCCAACATAATTACTTTCTCCAGTGAATTCCCCCGCACGGCACAGCCAGAAAAAGTGAGATGTAGTTTCGTGATTTTGCCTTCCAGTGACATGTCTGGGGTTACGCGCTCCAGTATTTGCTCGTTAGTCACCTTTGCTGTCCTATATAAGGACAGCATGCACAAACACACACATACACACAGAGTAAGGGAGAGAGAGAGAGAATGAGAGAGAGTGTCTTATATATACGTCCTATATATAAGAAGGAGACTGGAAACTAAGTCCTCTAAAGCAGAAGTCCCCAACCTTTTGGGCACCAGGGACCGGTTCAGTGGAGAGCGGTTTTTCCGTGGACCGAAGGGGGCCTGGTTTCATGTACTGCCTGCATCCTGTGGGGCTTTGCTTGTTTGCGTGGCCCGGGTTTTGGCATGCTGCGGCCCGGTGCCGGTCCATGGACCAGGGGGTTGGGGACCCCTGCTCTAAAAAGGGACTTGGGAAACTTTAGCTCGAGAAGTGGTGGGTTTCCCTTCACTTGATGTAGTCCAATAGAGTTTACGCTGCCGGCTTCCCCCACTGGCTGGAGAATTCTGGGAGTTGAAGTCCACCTATCTTAAGAGTTGCCAATGTTGAGAAACACCGCATCTAGGGCACAGTCTTGCTGGGGTCCTCCCTTGCCTGCCCTCCTGTGGACTTCAAATTCAGGGAACAGACTGGGATAAGACCTTTCTCTCTCCCCACCCCACCCCGCTCCCTGTGAGCAATCCTCCAAGAATGTCTGTTGGCAGCCTTAGCTTACATACATTATGATGTGGTAGAACTCACCAACAGGATAAGTAACGTTTGGGAAATTCTGGTTCTCTGCTGGTTTTTAAATTGACTGTTCTTTCTCTGATTCATCACTGGAGTTTGCCCTCTATTACCCTGTCAGCATCAGTGCCCCCTTTATCCGCTGGATGTGGAGGATGGGGCACTAGGTCACTTTAGGCTGTGGTTTATGGGAAGGGAGTCTTCAGGTGGACTCAGCACGATATTCGAAACGTGGGAAGCTACCTCTGCTTTGCCTAGTGGGCCTCCAGCGTGTTCAGCCAAAGGAGGGCTGGGCCTTGGCCTTGAAATCCTACCCGGTCAGTTCAGCTGCCAAAAATCTCTCTCCCATTTTCCAAAAACAGATGACCCAATGCCTCTGCAGCAACAGAGGTGTTGGCTATCCCTCTTCTACCCCTGCAGATAAAAAGCTCCATTTGGGTCACAGGTACAGAGATGAGCCCCCCTTTTAAAAGCCGTGCGACCTGGTGACCTTTTGGGGGGGGGGGAAGAACAGAGACTTTTAGAAATGAACATGATTATTGTTTTTCTCTCCTCTTTGCCCTAAGATGATGTTCAATGGCAGAGAAAGCCAAGTTAAAAAGGCTTCTCAGGCAGCCTCTTCCTTTTCTGATCCTGGAATTGCCCAAAACCTATTTCACAAGGATTGTTCTGAGAAGCAAGTAAATGCTGAAGGGAAGGGATTTTTCCCCTGCCTTCCCGAGCTTTTTGGAGGAAAAAACAAATATATTGTCCGGCGTTCTCTATTTCCATGACATAAGTTCCCTCCATTAGCAGTCATTTTGGTTTGTAATGGTAGGATCTGTACAGTAATCGAAGATAATTCTCTTAAAAAAAAGTCTTTTTTTTTTCTCCCCTGCCTCCAGTCTCAGGTTCAAATACAGAAAGATCCCAGAATCTTTATATATATATATATATATGCCTTTTTTTTCCTCTATTCAAAAACTTTTAAACAAATGTGAGGGAGCCACCAAGTGGTAGAAAACGAGACAACAACACTATGGGATATTTTGCATCTTGTTGCCAGTTAGCAATGCTTCAACATTATTTATTAAATTTATTTGCTGCCATCTCGCCACAAGGCAACTCAGTATTTCAGACAATAAGATGTCACCAATGCCGTGTGTTACACACAAATACACCGGTGCGCTCACAGGATCATCATCCCTCGGTTTATTTTTTTAAACAAACTATTTTTATTACGTCTTTCCAAGAGTTCACACTGGCAAATAACTAATCCTCACCAGATTATAAGGATCACAATCCTTGTTCGGGTACAAAGCATTGCAAGTGAGTAGTACAAGGCCAACAGGGGGAAAATCATCGGTCAATATTAGGACGGACTGCCACGAAAACAACAATATAGATTTTAAAAAATTAGAAACACGATGGTGCTTTCGAAAATCCCATCCGCACAATGTTATTATACTTGAAAGACTAGGAACAGAAAAAAAAAAAGATTTACAGCCCTGTTTCTCAACAAGCTGGCTGGGAGATTCTGGAAGCTGAAGTCCACGCATCTTAAAGCTTCCAAACAGGCCCCATTTTGGAAGACAGAAAAAGTAAGTATTTACTTTTATAGAAGCCTTAGTTGCTGATTGGATTCACTGAACACATTTAAATACATCAGCATTGCCATAGTAGTCCCTCCTCCCATTTTTCCCCCTAACAACATCCTTGCAAGGTAGACCAGAGTAAGAGAAAGGCTGGATCAAAGTCCTCTAGTTAACTAGAATCTGGTTTTCCTACTCCTACTCCTACTCCTAGTCCATCACCAGCACCCCTACATCACAATGGTTACAGTGTGAGTGTAACCCAGGGCTTCCCTGCAAGATGCTGTAGGCACATTTGCAGGGAGAAGGACTCGGTGTGCAAATTATGCTTGTGGTGAAAGAAATGTCGCTCTTGCCAAACCCAAGAACTGATGGGTAAAGGACAACCAGAATTAAAACCCTGGGCAATCCTTCCTATTATTGGAATTTCAGCCTCAATGGCTATGTTAGTTTTGTGGCACCCTTGGCACAGCTAGACTTATGAGCATCAGATGCCAAGGAAGAATACAATGGACATTTCCCCCCCCCCCGTATCTTTGAGAACAATGCAAAATTGCCATTCTCTAGAAAGCCTCAACTATCTTATTATATTCATTCAGCCTGTCTTTTAGGGAGGCAGGGAAAAAGCAGCATCCTTTTCAGACCAGCCCTGTGGAGAAGGGCTGTCAATCGGTTGAGTCAGCCCTTCCATTTTTGGCAAAGGTGTGAAATTCTGTCAGCGTAGATCGATGGATACTCAACTGGCCTTGGAAGCCCTGGTCTGAAAGCAGATCATCCGTGGGAGCCTATTTTTTAATTTCCTGCATTATTACGCCTGATTGCCATTTATGCACATTCTGAATAATGAGACCGGACAAGCCATGTGTTATAAGGGGACGCCAAAGAAAAGGCATCTTAGCCTCGCAAAAAAAAATGGCAATCTCTGGATCACTCGGCACTAAATAGGAAACTTTGGTCTCCAGCTCACATCAGATCCACCCAGCAGGATGAATGGCATATAGGGTGATGGGGTGTTGTAGTCCAAAACCTGGCAAGAACGTGGAGTTGCCTAACTCAGCATAAACACTGACACAGCCTCAGTCACAATAAGGAGAGCTGCCTGTATAACAGGAACCCATTAGTATTCCAAACCAGGTAATATTCTAGTCCAGTTAAATGCAATTGTTAAAAAGTATTAGAACTTCGCCCTTGAGATACCGGGATAGATTTGATTACAGCATCAATTTTACAGGATCAGTCAAGGGAATTCATTCATGGTTTATTCAACACAGGTGCCCAACTGCCCATCTCAACAAGGGAACCCCAGCAAGTCAGACCATAATGCATAATCCAGATCAATTAAAAACCCAGGCTCAGCCCTATATATATAGGGGGGGGGGCACAAGGAGTTGAGTTTAAAAGTAAGCACAAAGCAGATTAAGCAATGGGTTCATGAGTCGTGCTAACCCCTATCAAGCTGAATTGTGGTGAACTGACTCAATTTTCTACCTTTATACTACATTATACTGTAGCCATATTCGGTTGTGTCTGGGTGTTTATGCTGTGTCAATGGAGCCAACGGGAAGGTGTTTAAATAGTTAGGGAACGTAAAGGAAAACCAAGAGATAGATTCTCATACCTCATATACGGTTCCATCAGGCTGCTGAAGGACTCCGTGGCCTTGTCTCTGATCCAGGATCCAGTCACCTTCAAATTTATCTCCATTTCTAAAAATACAGAGCCAGGAGAATAATTTTACGTGACCTGGTACATGGACTTTTAAGGGCACACAAAATAAAGCCATGCTCTCTTTAGCTCCGTTTACCTGCTTAAGTCACGCGTGAAACCCCTCTAAAGTTGGTTCACGCATGGTGCTAGGGCAGACACGTGTCCCATGACGGGAACCGAGGGGAAAGAGTACGCTTTAGTAAGTCAGACTAAGCCATGTTAATTGGTTATATGCCACATTCGGCTTCTCTTTTGCTCTGGCTCTTCCAGGGTTCTGTGACCAGTTATGGATTTTGATTATTGCTCCTTCCTGAAAAATCTGCTAGCCTGAATGCAGCTAAAGGCCTGACAAAATCATCAGAGAAACTCACAGGAATGCCATTTTCCCTCCTCCGTGTTTTTTGTTGTTATGAAAGCTTCCTTGGTAAGTCTCTCCATCCTTTCCTGTCAGTGACCCGTAGCCTATGAAGAAGACTTTGCATTATTATATAGAGAGAAACAATGCCAAAAGTTTTTTTTTTTTTAAAAAAAATCACAGATTACTGCATAAACACTGTTATTTTCTTGGCTGATTTGAAAGCTAAAACTAAAATTGTTGAGGAAAGGGGAGGGCCCCCAATGAAGAAAACCTGCCAATTACGTTATGTCTTGCTGCTGGAAGAAAGCAACTTTTCCTCTTGTGAATTACAGGTATTTGTGCAAAGGGGAAATGTTGACACAAGAAAACATTAACTACCTGACTGAGCTGATCCCAAACACAGTTGGAAAGCAGTAACTGTTCCCCTCCAGACTATGCAAAGGTGGGTCCAACCATCACACATGCAGGATGACAACCGTTAGGCAAAGGCCAGGACTTATGTGCTTGCGTCAGATGCCATGATAGAAGCAAGACATTGCTCTTGTGTCACTGTTTTTGTGTCCTTCCACTTTGTGACAGAGGTTGCTGCCTTTTGTTTAAGAGTTGTGGGATCCTGGCTGTAGTCTGGGATAGGGCTGGTGGAAGGGATCAGCAAACATGGGAAGTAGGCTTGCGCAGGGAGTTGGACTAGAAGACCTCCAAGTTCCCTTAAACATGTGTTTTCTTGCACCCTAGTTGATTTATCTTGACCAGACTGGAGTGCTAATGCAATGCTCGTAGGCCAAGCCTATTTTGAGAATTAACATTCTAATTTCTCCACTGATTAACTAACCCACCAATAAATATGACCAAGAGATTCCTCTCCCAGTCTTCCAGATCAACAGGGTTTCCCACTTCAGTTAATTTGGGTTCACGCCATGTCAAAGATGGTCTGTGCCAATTCTTGATGGCTTCCCTATGTGTGTAAACCTGAGTATCAGAGCTTGTTGAGCAACCATGTTTAAATAAAGCCGCATGACATATGAATCCCACCCGAGATAGGTGGATTTTGCCCAGTTTACCTTCTTGTATCCCGTAACAGAATTCTCCTTCATATCTGCCACCATTTCCATAATGAAAAACTCCGTGCCCGTGAAGTTCTCCAAAGAGGAATTGGCCGGAATAAGTATTCCCTTGAATCAAAAATACAATAAAGTAAAACTCAGGGGAAGCTCTGGCAAATGCAGTTTAATAATCCTTGCTATTCCCGTGAAGATTTTGATGGTGCCTTTCTCAGCATGAGACATTCCAAGTGAGTAATTACCAGCTGGTTTTTTTTTTTATTATTATTATTATCAGGATAGCTTCGAGAACAAAGGAAGCGTTCATGAGGTCTTTATCTTACAAACTAATGGAATCAGAGTCGCTGTTCCTTCAGGTCTTTCATAACTGAGGTATCTTAAAAAGACGTTAGTGCTACTGCGAAAAAAATAAAGAAGGAAAAGAACAAAAGAGATTCAGAGGTTTTTTTTTTTTTTAACGGTTAAGATGAAGTACTTTTATTTCACAGACAACTTAACAGCTTTTTGATGGCATACGTTCATTCAAATTCCTCATGACAGAGGTATGCTGAATATAATTAAAAGAGAGCCTGAAGTCCTTTGGGACAAAGCAGGACTGAATCTCAAAGTAATCCTAACAAGGATGAGGTTGCTTTAGCCACTTCACATGCAACAGTGTACAGGTTGACTTCACTTAGGATCAGAATTGGGACCAGAACAGCTAAGCAAGGCATTTGTGTTAAGGGAATCACGCCCAATTTTATGTCCCTTTTCTGCTACAGTGGTTAAGCCAATCATGGCTGTTGTGAATCATGAGGTTGTTAAGCAAATCCAGCTTCCCCCCCCTTGACTTTGCTTGTCAGAAAGTGGCTGGAAAGCTTGCAGATGGTGATCACATGACCCCAGGATGCTTCCCCTGTTAAACTTACCTGCTGGTTGCCGAGCCCCTGAATTTTGATCAACTGCGAAGGTGCCACAATGGTTCTAAGTGGAAGGACCGGACGTAAGTCCCTTTTTTCATTGTCTTTGAATGGTCGCTAAATGTCAAGGACTAACCTGTATGTTTATATGTCTAGGTAGAATGCAACAAAATTGGATCTTTAGTGTGAAATGGGCAGGATTTTACTATGTTCAGTTTTGGTTTTGAACAGCAGGCCTACTTGGGGAAGGATGGTGTGCTTCAGTACTTATTGTTAACTCACAGCAACACAGCCTCCTACCCTATAAGGCAGGCTTCCCAAGTTGTGTCAGCCTGCCTGTCCTACCATTTCTAGCTATCAGACCTGGAGTGAAATTCAGGCTGAGGAAGACAGCTGTGCGCTTCTTATCACACCGAATCCTATCCACTCGATGCAATAAAAAGAGGCAATTTTATTTCCTATCCTCTTGCTCTCTCAAGAGGGGAATGTTGACTTACTCAGCAGAATGCCAAAATTTAGGGAAGCAATAAACACAATAGAAAAAACTGTAAAACACTGAATGTGGGCTAAAAATGCTTAATTGGCTGACCAAGAGGGCAAGAAATATAAAATCTACGAAAGGGGAGACTGGAACAAAACGTACCAAGGTGGGGGTGGAGGCACTGAATGGAACACTAACAGAAACAGTCCATGTGCCATTTTTTTTTTTGTTTCTTTTAACAGGCACCGATCACAAATCTAACCTGTTGATGCCCAGTATCTGAGTCCATGGCCAACAATTTCTCCATTGGCAAATTCACCTTCGTAATAACTTCCATCTTTGAACAGTAATTTCCCACGTCCTGGAAAACAAAGATCAGTTGAATACATTCTGGGTAAAGAAGAGCATTTGATTGGTTTGAAATCTTAAATTTATTGGGCTCTCTTTGCAAAGGAGAATCTTCAGAAATGTCCTATTTCATAGGGGATGACGTCACTAATAAAGCTGATAGTTAATAAAGATAGAAAGTTGGAAGTGTTAGTACCCTTTTATATTGCACTAGTGAGACCACACTTGGAATACTGTGTCCAGTTTTAGACACCATGATACAAAAAAAGATGTTGAGACTCTAGAAAGAGAGCAGAGAAGAGCAACATACAAGGAATGGTTGAGGGAACTAGGTATGTTTACTCTAAAGAGAAGGATTAGGAATGACATGATAGCAGTTTTCCAGTATTTGAGGGGCTAGAAAGGAGTGGGTTGACCTATTCTCCAAAGCATCCGAGAGCAGGACAAGAAGTAATTGGATGGAAGCTTATCAAAGAGAGATCCAACCTAGAATTAAGGAGAAATTGTCTCCAGAGGTTACGGGTGGTCCATTGCTGAAAGTTTTTAAGAGATTGGAGTTATTTTTCCAGAATACTCTAGGGTCTCCTACTTTAAGCAGGGGGTTGGATTAGATCTCCATAGTGCCTTCCAACTCTGTTATTCTGATTTTGTAATTCATAGAAAACGATCACCTTTTGTTTTATACCACTGAAGTCAGTAGTTTCATTTACTGCATGGTACCTTTCCAAATTTCTAGTGAGGGGGGTCAAATTAGCCTATTGGGGAAAAAAAAAAAAGTTTTGCAGCCTTTTAAAGACTACCTTATTTTAGTCCAATAGATTATGAAATACTATAAGTGTGAAAAGTTATCACACTGATGCCATCTAATGGTCAAGAGTATAAATATATTCCATCAAATACATCCCGTTTTGGAAATATCAAACGATCAGACCAGACTCATTCTTTGCTTCCTTTTGAGGATAAAACAGACATTGGAAATCTTGATCAACTGCAAAAAGCGATTACATTAAAGATGAAAGATTTATACAGAGAAACCAGAATATGTTTTTAGTTTTCTTTTCAATGTTTTTCTTAACTCCTTGGTCATTTTCCATAGTTTTATTAATTAAATTTGTGTTTAATAACAATAATAAGCAATAATAAAGATGCAGATGCATCCAATTAATACTCAAAAGACCTGCCTGGTAGTCTAGAAATGTGTTTAGCCACTCAGCATATTGGGTGACCTTAAGTAAGATGCTACCTTTATATATATTATATATTCAAGATGGACAGTATTTAATATGTATTTGTTATGTATATGTAGGGGTGCGGGTCTATACATGATGTTGTACATAGTATGTTTAGGTGTGTGTCATGTATGTGTTTCACTTTGAGAGCGGGCAACTAAATTTCATTTTTGATGTGTGCCGTTGTGCCCACAGTAAAAAAAAATGACAATAAAGGTTATCTTATCTTTATTTCTTGGCATACCGACACAGGGTTTATATTGTGGGGAAAATAGGAGGAATAAGGAGTATTGGGTGTGTTTGCTCCCTTGGGTTATTTATAAAAATAATAAAAGGAGGGATAAAAATACAGTTATTTATTTTTTAAAAGGTGGTCACCAAATACTGAGGTTATCTGCTGAATAAAACACAAACCTTCTGGTTCCTTACCATGTTTTTTTCCTCTCTTCCACTGCCCTTCGTACTTGAAAAAGGAGTTGGGATAAGCGTAACGTCCATAACCTAAAGGCAAGAGAAGTCAAAAAAATATCAAAAATATTTATGGGCAAGGCTTCTCTATAACCTCATGCACCTCAAGCAAATTATTAAATAAATTTAAAAAAAACGGGAGGGGGGGGCAGGGAATTCTGAGGACTGTAATTGGCGAGCCCTGCCAGCCACGGCCCGTCTTTCCAGCCTTCGGACGTGCAGTTCTGGTAGACTGCTCCTGCCCCAGGAGGCTCCGCTTGGAGCCGGCCGAGCCCTTCCCGGGGGGAGACGCCCCTCCAGGGCCTCCTTTCTCGTCTCCTCCTCCTCCAGAGCCAGCAACCCTCCACGAAGCCGGGACGCCCCCCTCACCGTTCCTCCGGTGGTCCTTCATCTCCCCGCAGTAAGAAGCGGCGCCCTCGGCCGCCATTTTCCCGTTTCCCCTCAGGAGACGCTGTGTTTTGCCGCCATCGGATCTCGCCGCGGATTGGCTGTCGCGTTGCTAGGAGGCGAGGCTTCTTTTTTTTTTTCTCTTTCCCCTGGAAGGGAGGGGTAAAGCGGTTCGGCTTTCGCGTGGTGCGCATGCGCGGACAGGCTGCTTGTCCAGGATGGAGAAAGGAAGCGCGCGATTTCTTAGTTTGCACGCCTTTCTTAGTTTGGAGTCGGGGAGGGACTGCAGACCCCATGATCCTCAGCCCGCGTGGCCCGGGGAGTAGAGGAGGTTGGAGTCCAACCGTGTCGAGCGTCGGGTTGAAGGAGAATCCGCAGGAAAAACGCAGGATGGATTTCTACCGAAAGGCTACATCGTGAGCTGAGCCAACCCTAGGGGCTGGGGATGATGGGGTCCGCAGTCCCTCCCCACCCAGGTTGGGCCGTGGCACTTGAAAGCAAGCTGGATGCCCGAGTACTTAAACCGTACGTCTGTATAAGTGGCTCGAAACGTTTCCTTACTGTATACAGTAATGTGCTGCAGTACCCAAAATCAGCCACGAGGTGTCAGACCCTTCCCATTCGTTTTTGAGCCTGCAGTTCCCAAATCCACCACTGGAGGGCAACTTTTTGAATGTGTCTTGTGTCTAATTATACATAAGCTGTTACCAAAATCAGCCACTGGAGGGCAATCTCACACCACCTAACCTCTTGAAGTGCAGCTAGGACGGTGCACAGGGAAAGTGACTTTAACCTGCAGGATGAGTCACAGATGCTGGTCTGTTCTTAGTCTAATGTCAGTTGAAAAAGAGCAAGGGAGTTACTTGCTTCTCGGGGAAAGTTCACGGCGTCTCCATGTCACCCTTCTCTGGCAACTGGCCTTTGCCAGGTTTTTGCGTGCAGACGATGAATTAAAAGGCAGAAGCGTTGATTGATCTGTTCCAAACCCCAAAACGCCCCTTCCAGATCAACATACTCGGATCCACTAATAGCTTTCTCGCTGGACCGTCATAAACTAGGATGTTCTGCTAGGGGCGTCACAACAGAGGAGCTTTCGCGGTCCAAAGTCCCCCCTCCCCCACCCCAAAGAAACTCAAATGGTTTGTAATGTGGTATTAAAAAAACAAAAAAGACCATTTTGTCACAATATTCTTTTTATTTAGTCATTGTGTAACTCCTAGAAGCCCCCACTGATCCTGTGCTGTGCTTGCAGTGTGTCTGTTGCTGTCCCACCTTGCAGGGAGGGCTTTGATTTCCATCCAGGAGAGACGTTGCTTTCGCCCTTCCTGGGAGATTGTGCGTGTGTGGATCCTTCTTTGAACCGGTGGGGGGGGGGGGTTGTGAAAAAAAAGACCCTCTTTCTTTTGCAATGGAGGGGGTGAAAACAGTCGCTTTTAAGGGGGTCGTGTCTTCCAACCTCCCCCCCCCCGCAAGACCTACTCTGGATAACCCCCTAGTCCTTTTCGAGTCTTCTGCTGTTAACAAAGATCCCCTTTTGGGAGGTGTGTACGATTTCCGCTAATTATCATTAAATCTAGGCCAAGGAAAAAGCTGGCAGGATCCCCGCTCACAAATTTAGCACGTTTTTACGTTCTCTCTGACTCCGCCCCTCTGGAGGAATTTCAAGAAACCATCTGGAAAGTCACCGCCCCCGTCTCGGGCACACTGCCTTGACAATTTGTCAATGAGGACTAGAAGCCTGTCCTTGCCGATCACAAAGCTCGGCGGGCAGCCCCTTCCTTTCTCTTCAATTCGTACGTACTGGGACCCTCCCTGCCTTCTCTTTAGGTAGGACAGCGAGCCGTGCCCGCCTCCCCGGACCAAAAATCAGTCGGGCCACAACGCTACCGAGGTGAATGTTAGAAAAGTTAAGACGCCGTTGTCTAATGGGAGGAAGGATTTGCCTTGGCATCGAGAAGCTACGCTAGTTTTCTTTCTTTTTTTTTGCCCAGATGTGTGCCCTACTTTTGCCCAAAAACTCCGCTAAGGGTTATAAAAATCATTACTGGGGAGGGGGAAAAAAATACCCTAAGTGTGCTTTTACAGAATGTGTAGGAAGGGAAAAAGGAAAGAAAAAAAGAAAAGAGTCCCTTGAAAATTTGGCCGTGGATTCCTCCTGCCCACCAGCTTCTTCACGCCTTGGATTTCTCTGCGTTTCCCTGCCTCTGGTTTCCTCGCCTCTGGAACCGCTGGCTCAGCTCCTGGGTGAACACGGAGCAGCAGGACTTCTGAGGGGGGGGGGAAGAGGGGGGAAAATGAGGTGAAAAAGTTCTTTTTCCAGTGGCCCCCCGTCCCCCCCGCCGCCTTTTAAAATCCACATGACGTTTGGCAGCCTCTGAGACTGTCAGGAACAGGATCAGAAAGGGGAAAAAATGACTTGCGACTGTTTATCACACTTAACGGCTCTGTGTGTCCCGGGATCAAAATTCAGAGGCTCGGCAACTGGCAGGCCCTTCCGACAGTTGCAGCGTCTCCAGGTCAGGTGATTCCCCCCCTTTGGCGACCTTGCGACAAGCAAGAGTCGAGGGGGAAAGCCAGGCTCGCTTAACGCTTGTAACAAAACAGCGGCCAGGAAAAAAAAAAGCCCGTCAAAGGGAGCAAACATCCACTTCGCCGTCTCGCTTAGCGACGGAAAGGTCGGGCTCAACTGCGTTCGTAAGTTGAGGACCGTCCCGTGCGCTATTAAAGGGCTAGGCTCACCTTCTCCTGTTGGGCTGTGCGGCGGCTTCGTTTGGACAGCTCGAGCATGGCCGCCAGCATTCCCGCGAGGAGGCCGAGCGCCAGCAGGAGGAAAATGCCCCCCAGGGTCTGGGGCTTCAGGGGGCTCCACCTGTCGTGGTCCTCGTGGGAACAGCTGCTCTCCCACCACTTGCTGCGCAGGTAGTCCAGGTCTCCGGACTCGCCGAGTTTCAGGATGGCCACGGAGAGTTTGCTGGTCCAGGGGGATCCTAAGAGAGGGGGGGGGGTTTCAGCTTTAACTTTCAGAAGGTCTTCTGGAGACGATGGTGGGTGTGCTGGGTTGTGCAGGCATTCGCACAACGGGTCTATTGCGGTGTTTCTCAACCTTGGGAACTTTAAGAGGGCTGGGCTTCAACTCCCAGAATCCCCCAGCCAGCAGGTTTTAAGACATGTGGACTTCAACTCCCAGAATCCCCCAGCCAGCAGGTTTTAAGACATGTGGACTTCAACTCCCAGAATTCCCCAGCCGGCATGCTTTAAGAGGGGTGGGCTTCAACTCCCAAAATCCCCCAGCCAGCAGGTTTTAAGACATGTGGACTTCAACTCCCAGAATTCCCCAGCCGGCATGCTTTAAGAGGGGTGGGCTTCAACTCCCAAAATCCCCCAGCCAGCAGGTTTTAAGACATGTGGACTTCAACTCCCAGAATTCCCCAGCCAGCATGCTTTAAGAGGGGTGGGTTTCAACTCCCAGAATTCCCCAGCCAGCATGCTTTAAGAGGGGTGGGCTTCAACTCCCAGAATCCCCCAGCCGGCATGCCTTAAGAGGAGCGGGCTTCAACTCCCAGAATCCCCCAGCCAGCAGAAGACATGTGGACTTCAACTCCCAGACATGTGTGGACTTCAACTCCCAGAATTCCCCAGCCATGCTTTAAGAGGGGTGGGCTTCAACTCCCAAAATCCCCCAGCCAGCAGGTTTTAAGACATGTGGACTTCAACTCCCAGAATTCCCCAGCCGGCATGCTTTAAGAGGGGTGGGCTTCAACTCCCAAAATCCCCCAGCCAGCAGGTTTTAAGACATGTGGACTTCAACTCCCAGAATTCCCCAGCCAGCATGCTTTAAGAGGGGTGGGTTTCAACTCCCAGAATTCCCCAGCCAGCATGCTTTAAGAGGGGTGGGCTTCAACTCCCAGAATCCCCCAGCCGGCATGCCTTAAGAGGAGCGGGCTTCAACTCCCAGAATCCCCCAGCCAGCAGATTTTAAGACATGTGGACTTCAACTCCCAGAATTCCCCAGCCACACATTCTGGGTGTTGAAGTCCCCCCCATCTTAAAAGTTTCCCAGCTTGAGAAAGGCTGATCTAGGACGATACACTTTAAACTCTATTGCTCAATTGGGGGGGGGGTCACTTGGGTGTGTGTGTGTGTGTGTGACTCCCCAGCCTTCCTTATCTTACCTTTTGGGGTGGCAATGCCGAAACCTCGGGCTCCCAGCACCTCTGGGGACCGGACTAAGTTGCAGTGCTGGGCCACGGCCAGATCTTGCGAAATGGACTCCCCGATGAAGGCGTAATTGGAATCCAGCACTCGCTGAATGGCTTCCTGGTAACTCTTGGTCAGCACGGATTCCTTCTTGATCATGGACTCGTAGACCAGCTGCTGGATGGGATTCTTGGAATTCTGGGGGCGCAAGGCAGAGGGCTGACCCATCGTCCCCCGGCAGGGACGGGGGTCCTTTTGGGGGTGCAAACACAGCCTGCTTGGCGCAAACAAAATGCCGCGTTCGTTCGGCTGCCAGATCTGATTTGCAAACTAGAATTCCCAGCGGGCACGTGGTTGATGGGATTCCGAGGCTCGATCCGGTGTTTGGTCCAATTCAGTTTGGACATTTGATCCAGCTCCCTTTTGAATCGGAGGGAACCTGCTCTTAAGTCGACATTAATCATTTGGTTTTCCTGAAGGCTTTGCCCTGCAGGGCCAATGCAGGGATGGAAAAACCCTGAGCTCCGTGGGGCAGGATTCGATTACGGTCCCACTTCCCATCAAGAGATGCCAAAGGTTTCAGTGACGGGTGACAAACTCCCTCCTTCAAGGTCTCAGGGCATTTAACCTGGTTGGCGCTTCGGACCACAGGGCTGGAAGGGGCCTCAAGAGGCCTTCTAGTCCAACCCCGCCTTTGTTTATGGCACAAGTGTTATTACACTCCGCCCACAGCCGGGAGTTCGATCCTGACCGGCTCACGGCTTGACTCAGCCTTCCGTCCTTCCGTAAAATGAGGACCCAGATTGTTGGGGGGCAAATAGGCTGACTTTGTAAAGCGCTTAGAGAGGGCTGTGAAGCACTGCGAAGCGGGATATAAGTCTTTAAGTCCTGTTGCTATTGTGGAACGCCGCTTTTTCCACACCAAACCAAGAGGGACCAATGTGCCCTGTAGCTCAGCTCCCCAGAATTCCCTGCAAGGATTTATGCTGGCTGGGGAATTCTGGGGTGCTCGGGGGCAGGGAAAGCCGCCGTGACCCGGAGACAAATTCCCAGGTGCTGAAAAGCCAACGGGCCCACCTTGAAATACTGGAGCGTGGAGGATCCTTCCATGGTCCCGAATTCCAGCTGCCTTTGCTTCACCAGGTCCTCGAAGTTCTGGATGAAGAGATGGTCGGTTTCCGACTCCAGGACGAAGCTGAAGCCGGCGATGTAGGCCGCCAGCACCACGATGCCGAACAGCCACCAGACGGCAGAGATGACCCTGATGGAAAGCGACCTGGGCTGAGGAACGGTGCCTGCGCCGGAGAAGGAAGGAAGGAAGGGGAGAATTCGCAGCTGTCTCAGCTGCAGGTCGAGACCTCAGGAGCATCAGGCTGCAGAGATCTAGATCTCTCTTTTTCCAGAGCTTGGCTCTTTCCTTGCAGACGTTTCATTACCAAACTAGGTAACCTCCTCAGTGCTAGGGATGATTTCCTAGTGGTCTCCAGTCCAGGTCCGAAGCAGAGCCAAGCCTGTTTCGGACTTGGACAGGAGACCACTAGGAAATCATTGCCAGCTCTGAGGATGTCCCCTGCTTAGTTTTGGGAGATCAGCCAAGGCTGGCTAGCAGCTGCCCTCTATTGGGCCCGAAGGGGCAATCCCTCAGATATTGGCAATTCGCCGTCTCCCATTTTGGGGCCTACCTTGCAGGGTGAGCGCCCCAGCGCCGAACCAGAGGCTGTTCAGGAAGGTGAAGTCGTTCTCCTGGTCTCCGTCCCATTCAGAAGGGCTCATTCTGCGGAGAAGCACAGCAAGGCGTTCGGCTGGAGGCAGGGCAGGGGGATACGGGTTTGGGGTTCCCCAAGCTGAGCCCTTTGTACATGCTCAGGAAAAAGAGTTTAAACTGAGGCACAAACAACCCGAGACAGGGTGATCTCCACGCCACTTTATTATTACTCCTTTATTATGACTCAGTTGATATTCTACAAAGACCCACAGCCCTGGGGAGTTCCCGGGGGGGTATCATCCTGCTAGTCACTTCTTTCTGTTTCTGAGCAGTGGGTTGGACTAGGTGACCTCTAAGCTCCCTTCCAGCCCTATGATTCTATGATTTCCCGCTGTGGGGGCTCAGAAAATAAACGGCCTGCAGCCTCCCCATTTCCAACGTCAAGAGCCTTTTCATTCTGGCTAACACTTAATTACTAATTTTTTGCCCTCTCTCTCTCTCTCTTTCTCTTTCTCTCTCTTTCTTTCTCTCTCTCTCTCCTCTCTCTCTGCGCTTCCTTTCCCATTGATGGATTTATAGCACGCCGTTCGGGGATAGGAAGTTCACCTTGCCCCCCCACCTGGGTGCTTTTTCTGACCTGAATGCCCTAATAACAATAACAATAACAATAATAATAATAAATAACAATAACAATAATGTTGGAAGGGACCTTGGAGGTCATCTAGTCCAACCCCCCACTCAGGCAGGAGTCAAATGGCTGCCCAGTCTCTTCTTAAAAACTTCCAGTATTGGAGCATTCATAACTTCTGGAGGCAGGTTGTTCCACTGGTTAATTGTTCTAACTGTCAGGAAGTTTCTCCTTAGTTCTAAGGTTGTTTCTCTCCTTGATTAGTTTCCATTTGTTGCTTCTTGTCCTGCCTTCCGGCGCTTTGGAGAATAGCTTGACTCCCTCTTCTTTGGGGCAGCCCCTGAGATACTGGAAGACTGCTATCATGTCCCCCCTCGTCCTTCTCTTCATTAAACTAGACATACCCAATTCCATCAACCACATATCATGGTCAACCCCCTTTCTTGGCACTAGAAGCGAGGGGAGAGACCCGGACCCTAAAGCTGGACGCTAAAGAGCCCACGGGACATTTTACGATCAATTGCGTCTCCACCAGGTGACAGGAGCTCCCTGGTGCCACTAAGTTGCTTCTGAGACTTAATAAAGCTTTATATTCCGCTGTCATCCTCCCGTTGAAATTCGTGGCATCTCTGGGTCCTGCAAAAGCATCAGCTGGCTCCTGGCCAGCTCTGGGGGTGGGTGGGGCTTCGAAATGGCCTCTTTCCTTTTTCCAACCGAGAGGGAGGCAGGTGTGTGTGTGTGGGGGGGGGGGTTACTCACCTTCCAGCCAGGAAGAGGCAGAGACTGGAGAGCAGGTAAGCCAGGAGGATGCCGGCCCAGGTCTCCTTGGTGAAAGGGGTCAGGAAGTGGAAGAGCGAGGCTCCTTCCAAGGCGGCTTCTTTCTCCAGCAGGATGCCGATGCCCGTGTGCAGGAAGGGCTGGGTGAAGTCCACCACGTCCTCTCGGACCGAGGTGATGGTCAAGGGAGCCACGGCGAGGTCAGCCTCCTGGGAGGGCGAAAGGGCAAAGGAGAATCAGCTGGGATGATCAAAGGCCTGGAGACAAAAACATAGGAAGGACGGCTGCAGGAGTCGGGGATGGCTAATTTAGAGGAAAGAAGGACCGGGGGTCTTCCAGCATTTGAGCGGCTGCCACAAAGAAGGGGGTGGGGGGGTCAACCTGTTCTCCAAAGCAACAGAAGGCAAAAGAGAAGAAGCGACGGATGGAAACTAATCAAGGAGAGAAGCAGCCTGGAACTAAGGAGGAATTTCCTGACCGCAGGAACGGTTAGCCAGTGGAACAGCTTGCCACCAGAAGTTGTGGGTGCTCCATCACTGGAGGTTTTTAAGAAGAGACTAGACAGTCATTTGCCAGAAATGATCTAGGGTCTCCTGCTTGAGCAGGGGGTGGGCTAGAAGACCTCCAAGGTCCCTTCCAGATTCTATTCTATTCTATTCTATTCTATTCTATTCTATTCTATTCTATTCTAATTTTGCATTATTCTATTCTATTCTATTCTAACTATTATATTATATTATATTATAGTCTAATTTTGCATTCTATTCTATTCTAACTATTCTATTCTAATTTTGCATTATTCTATTCTATTTTATTCTATTCTATTCTAATTTTGCATTATTCTATTCTATTCTATTCTATTCTATTCTATTCTATTCTATTCTACTCTATTCTGCATTATTCTATTCTATTGTGTTCTATTCTATTCTATTCTATTAATTTTCTATTCTATTCCTATTTTCTATTCTATTCTATTCTATTCTATTCTATTCTATTCTATTCTATTCTATTCTATTCTATTCTATTCAGAAATAAGTCCATCTGCATATTGTATTGGATGACACATCTTTTATTTTATTCATGTGGCCTTTGCCATATGGAAAAGGAACTTGCTGATATCCAGGGACAAAATAAGTCATGGTTTACTTTGATTTCAAAAGAGGTCACCCTACACAATCATATGGACACGATAGCAGCGTTCCAGTATTATTTGAGGGGCTGCCACGAAGAGAATGGGGGGAGGGTGTCCCTCTCCTTGTTTGAAGAGCACCCCTCTTCCAGGAAAAAAAAAAAGTCCCACCTTCCTCACCACCTCTCCGATCATCCCAGACCAGCTCCCGTTGGAACTGAGGCGCCCGTATTTCCCGTCCTTCACGATCCCGACTTTGTACTTGAAGTGAAGCATTTCCGACAGCTTCTGCAACAGGTCGATGCAGTAGCCTTCTAGCTCGGTGCCCCTGACCATCACGTAGGGGTCCTCCTGGAGATCAGAGCAAGGCAAAGCGTTTCTTTCTGACCAGCTCCTCCATTGCACGGGTGGGACCCCATCCCCGTCCCCACTTTATGAACATTTCTGAACCCATGTCAGGTCTGGCGCACTGTCCCAGCCCCGAAAAGCTTTGCGTCTCCCCTACAAGACGGGGAAGCATCCCTGTGGTCATGTGATCAGAAATTTGGACGCTTGGCCTCATATTTACGACGGTCGCGGTGTCCCGGGACCGTGTGATTCCCTTTTGCAACCTTCTGACTAACCACTTAATGACGGTGGGGGACCAGCCTAACAGCGTCTGTGATCCACTTAAGAACGGCAGCCAGGAAGGTTGTCAAATGGGGCAAAGTTCACTTCACGGATGTCTTGCTTAGCAACGGAGATTGTGGCCGTTAAGTCGAGGGATATGTGTGTTATGAACAGCGTTAAGCCCAACAACGCCAGGGATTCGGGGCCGTTTGCCCGGCCAAGCTCCTTACCAGAATAGTTGTGACGTAGATCATCGGTAGATCTTTTCCCCCGGCCCCAAGAGCGACACTGTCCTGTGGATGACAACACTTACAAAAATCAGCTGCGTAGGAGGAAACGAAAGACAGACACACAGCGCAGTGTGACAAGAGTTGCAGCTGGCATTAGCCGTGAAATTGCACCTTATGTTGGCTGACCTACAAGCCGTTCTGTTTTCAGGAGGTGTTTTTCCTACAGAACTCTTGTGCAAAAGGCAGAGGTTTCCGGGGAATTTATTTCCAGCTGCGCGCTTTAGGAAAGCACCTGCCCTCACCTCTTGACCTCAACCCTGGAGCACTCCAACAATGCCAGAAAAATGTCATTTCACCCCTCGGTTGCCCCGATCCCAAGATTACAAGGCCTCTTCTCACAATCCAGAAATTTCTCTGACTGAGCAAAACATGAACAGAGTAACAGAAAAACAGAATGACAGAGTTGGAAGGGACCTTGGAGGCCTTCTAGTCCAACCCCCTGCTCAAGCAGGAGACACTTTCATACAGAATGACAGAATGACAGAGTTGGAAGGGACTTTGGAGGTCTTCTAGTCCAACCCCCTGCTCAAGCAGGAGACACTTTCATACAGAACAGAATGACAAGAGTTGGAAGGGACCTTGGAGGTCTTCTAGTCCAACCCCTTGCTCAAGCAGGAGACACTTTCATACAGAATAACAGAATGACAGAGTTGGAAGGGACCTTGGAGGTCTTCTAGTCCAACCCCCTGCTCAAGCAGGAGACACTTTCATACAGAACAACAGAATGACAAGAGTTGGAAGGGACCTTGGAGGTCTTCTAGTCCAACCCCTTGCTCAAGCAGGAGACACTTTCATACAGAATAACAGAATGACAGAGTTGGAAGGGACCTTGGAGGTCTTCTAGTCCAACCCCCTGCTCAAGCAGGAGACACTTTCATACAGAATAACAGAATGACAGAGTTGGAAGGGACCTTGGAGGTCTTCTAGTCCAACCCCTTGCTCAAGCAGGAGACACTTTCATACAGAATAACAGAATGACAGAGTTGGAAGGGACCTTGGAGGTCTTCTAGTCCAACCCCTTGCTCAAGCAGGAGACACTTTCATACAGAATAGCAGAGTTGGAAGGGACCTTGGAGGTCTTCTAGTCCAACCCCTTGCTCAAGCAGGAGACACTTTCATACAGAATAACAGAAGAGTTGGAAGGGACCTTGGAGGTCTTCTAGTCCAACACCTTGCTCAAGCAGGAGACACTTTCATACAGAATAACAGAATGACAGTTGGAAGGGACCTTGGAGGTCTTCTAGTCCAACCCCTTGCTCAAGCAGGAGACACTTTCATACAGAATAGCAGAATTGGAAGGGACCTTGGAGGTCTTCTAGTCCAACCCCTTGCTCAAGCAGGAGACACTTTCATACAGAATAACAGAAGAGTTGGAAGGGACCTTGGAGGTCTTCTAGTCCAACCCCCTGCTCAAGCAGGAGACCCTACACCCTTTCAGACAAACGGTTCCCCAATCAACTGCCTAATAACCAGAGATTAGCAGACATCCGGGTTAACGCTGCAGGGTCCGACTAAGAGTTTAGAGTTCTGTCAATTCAATATTTTGACATTTCCATTCTTGTTGTTTCTAGACCGGCACCAGCTGGGAAAAGCTGAAATATTTTATTCATCTGATTGATTTCTTCCATTTCTATAGCTGCCCAACTCAGCCAAGGGACTCCACGCGTTAAGTCTTGCGAGGGCTTGGTAAAACTGTTCGTTCTTACTTCTCCCTCCTCCGAGTTAAATTGTGTTTTCAGGGGTGTGCCTGCCTGCGTGTTTGTGTGTGTGTGTGTACAGCAGTTGTAGAAGCAGGAGTGTTTTCTTCCTGGCACTCTCATCCCTCAGAGAATATAGAAGTGCCCATTAAAAGCAACTTCTGCCTGGGCCAGTAGGTTGAGAAAAATAATGGATACCGACCTTTTGGAGGGAGTCGCCATCCTCAGCGGCCTCTGAAAAACACAGGAAGGACGGAGATCATTTTACAAACAGCTGCAGTTTTATACTTTTCTCTTTAGCCACTCTGAAACTACGAAACAGACAGGTTTTCTTCCACAAAACTGCCTTAGAGACAGATGAGTTGCCTCTATAGCTGTCTGCTCATCCCGCACCGAATAATCTCAGGCAGAGAAAGAATTTCCTCGTCACCAGAAGTTGAGAGAGAGAGAGAGATTTTTTTTAAAAAACTAGAAATACAGGTCGTTCTTGACTTACCACCACAACCAAGCCCCAAGTTTCCGTTGCTAAGCGAGGCATTTGTTAAGCGACAAGAAGCAACGGGTGGAAACTGATCGAGGAGAGAAGCAACCTAGAACTAAGGAGAAACTTCCTGACAGTGAGAACAATTAATCAGTGGAACAACCCGCCTCCAGAAGCGGTGAATGCTCCAACACTGGAAGTTTTTAAGAAGAGACTGGACAGCCATTTGTCCGAAATGGTATAGGGTTACCTGCCTGAGCAGGGGGTTGGACTAGATGACCTCCAAGGTCCCTTCCAACTTTATTATTATTATTATTATTATTATTATTATTATTATTATTATTATTATTATTATTATTATTATTATTATTATTATTATTATTATTATTATTATTATTATTAAAAACTCATCCCTTCTTTAGTCCAGGAAAAATCAAATGGCAGGGCTGTGGAGCGGAAACCGAAGGAAGGACGTTCCCGAACTTCAGCCAGGGGAGATTCTTTTCTCTCTTGCTTTTTTTCCCTGCTCTCTTTTTATATATATATATATATATATATAATATATATAGGGGGGGGGAAGGAGAAATGTTCATCAATTTTGCCTCTGCTGTCTCGAGCCGAACTCTGAATTATCCGGCTATAAAGGGCTTTTTTCCCAGCCCCGCGGCAGCGCTCCATGGGAGCTGGAGAGGGGCCCAAAGACACCCCCGGCTTCCTTTTCAACAGCGGCCGTTCGAGCCAGCGGGACTCCCCTTGGCCTGGTTTCGGGAGCCCCGCGCAGGACCGGTGGAGGGAGACAAGGAGGCCCATTGAAGCTCTTGGCACCCTCGACTGCCAGCCTGGGACAGGAATTGTAAAAGAGGCCTCCGAGGGCCATTGAGGAAACAAAACCAAACCAGAAGCAGAAATAAATAGAAAGACCAGCTCTTGAAAGGGGCCGTAAATAATCAGCAACAGCAGCGGGTCCGGGAAGGGAGGGAGGGGGGGCTCTCTCCACAGGAGCCCTTGTTCAGCCCCCAAATCCGACATGGGTTTCGAATTTAGTGAGGGCTCCTGGGAAGGAACAGGCCGCAAGGCTGAGAAAGGAGTCTCAACCTACGACCACGTTTGAGCCCGACGTTTCATTGCTAAGCAAGACGGTTGTTGAGTGGATTTTGGCCTGTTTTATGACCTTTCTAGCCAAGTGAATCACTGCAGTTGTTAAGTCAGTCACACGGTCGTTAAGTGAATCTGGATCCCCCCCCCCGTCGACTTTGCTTGTCGGAAGGTCGCAAAAGGTGGATCGCGTGACCCCAAAGGGACGCTGCAAAACCGTCATAAATACATGCCAGTTTCCAAGCGTCCGGATTTTGATCACCTGACCAGGGGGATGGTTGCGAGGGCCCTGAGTATGGAAAACGGTCGTTAAGTCACTTTTTTCAATGCCGTTGTAACTTCGAATGCTCGTTAAAGGAATAATTCTACAAGTCAAGGGTTATTTGTATTATTATTATTATTATTATTATTCCTATTTGGATGGGCTACTAGAAGAAAGATCATTTTCACTCATTTTAGATCCTGAAATTATCGGGTGATGCCAAACATTTATAAATTCAGGAGATGCCATTCTAAATCGACTCCTTACCTTTCTTTGTCACTTAATCTACAATTGACCTTGATATGGATAGGTAGGTAGGTAGGTAGGTAGGTAGGGAAGGAAGGAAGGAAGGAGATGGGAAAGAGAAGGGAGGGAGAGAGGAAGGAAGGAACAAAGGGAGGAAAGAAGGAAGGAAGGAAGGAAGGAAGGAAGGAGGGAGGGAGGGAGGGAGGAAGGAAGGAAGGAAGGAAGGAAGGAAGGAAGGAAGGAAGGAAGGAAGGAAGGAAGGAAGGAAGGAAGGAAGGAAGGAAGGAAGGAGACTATGACAGAGGTCTGTCATCTAAGTGAGAAGGGGAAAAACATGGCTGAAATCCAAAACAGGAACAAGGTATGTGGCAACGATTCAGGCAGACACCTTCCTGATTCAGTTCTTGGCAAAGCCCGATCAAACAGGAAAGTTGCTGTTTTCCCATTTTTGGACTAAAGGGCATAGGACAAAAGCTTCCCTGGAGATAAAATTTTAAGGTTCTTGTCGAAGCCACTTTGAGAGGTGGAGATCAAGGAGAATTTAAGCGAAATGCGAGCTTTAGCTGACATCAAAGCTGAATTTGGGTCGATTCATATCTGGCCCAGTTTGCTCACAATCTAACTGCTGCAGCAAGTAGATATTTTTTTTTTTTTGCTCAACCAACACAAAAAGCTCGACGAGGCAAATTCTCTACCAGGTTTGAAATGCAAACCTGCCCAGTAAATCTAAGTTTAAATGATTAAAATAAACCTAAAGCCAAGCTCAGCCATTAGTGAGATGAAAGTTTGTTCAAAAATAAAAAAAATAAATATTCAAAAATAAACACGATCTCTTTTGCAGATTTGTCTCCACATCTGAGCTCCTCAAAAGAGACGCGCCTTCTACGTTTTTGCAGAAATGGGGAAAGCTTGAAGCTTTTCTTTCACCAAGCTCAGATTTGGAGTTACAAGCAGACCGTTGAGGTTTTGACACCTTATGCAGTTCGAAGTGGATCTGAAAGAAGGCAAATGCCTGCTTTAATTAATTTCTTCAAGAGGAAGACCTCTTTCCCAAAAAATAAACAAAACAAACAACGCCGTCCATGTGACTAGTTGCCTCGTTGTCACACTACATTTTTTTCAAAGGATACCTTTGTTATCTGTTAATGGGGGTGTTTGTTCATTTGTTTAAGATGTTTAAGATTTATTTAAAATGATTAAGACGTAGAAAGCGTCCCCTCTTTCTACGTAACTCCGGGCGATCTCAGGACTGCAATCAGGGTCCTGAAGACATACATGCCTAGAATACTTTTAAAATATTGAGAACAATTCAACGAGGGGAACGTGGACTCTAGCTTTGTGGGAAGGGTGTTTTTTTTTCCCCTCTCTCTCTCTCTCACCTGTCCATTTAGGTTCTCCAAGCAAAAGGAACGCAGTGCAAACGATAAAGCTGACAGCTTTGCCCATCGCGGTGCGGGATTTTCTACCGGGGTGTCCTCTGTTAGGAAAAAATTAAAAAAAAATCACATGGTTAATTAGAGTTATACTTATTTGTTCCTTGCAGACGTTACATGATGGAAACCAAGCCTGTCCTTAGAAAGCTAGGAGTAAGGGGGCCCTCTCCCTGAAATATTAGATTTCTGCATGAAGGGGAATTTGAAGCAAATGTTTGGAATAAATTGTCAGGTAGCAAAATCTAGCCTCCAGCGATGGGCTGCCTGAGCTGGACTGTATGCAAGGGTTATTTTTAAAATTATGCATCCAATTGTGGGTGGAGAATTGATTGACTACAAGTATGAGGACAACAATACTTAATGCGGCGAGATATGACTTTTGGGAGGAAGCCAAGTCTCAGGTTTAAGAGTTGGAGGGATTTTTAATTTCTACAGAAATCTGTACATCCGTACGTACATCCGGACTGCTGACGCGAGAAGGAAGTGCAGAGGATAAATTCTGCAATAATTGGGATTTAAGTAGGGACTCTCATCCAGCCTCTTATAAATTTTGGAAACCTATTCATTTGCCAGACTGCGCCTCGGGGCCACTACCTATGCACAAAGCAGGACAATGCAGTTAAAAGTTTGAAAAATGAAAACCGAAGAGTTTTGTAAACTCCAAAATCATCATCATGCAGCAGGAGATTAAAATGGAAAAGACTTTAAACTGAAATCTAAGATAAGGAAAGGAAAGGGAAGGAAAGGAAAGGAAAGGAAAGGAAAGGAAAGAAGGAAAGGAAAGGAGAGGAAAGGAAGGGAAGGGAAGGGAAGGGAAAGGAAAGGAAGGGAAGGGAAGGGAAGGAAAGGAAAGGAAAGGAAAGGAAAGGAAAGGAAAGGAAGGGAAAGGAAAGGAAAGGAAAGGAAAGGAAAGGAAAGAAAGAAAAGAAAAGAAAAGAAAAGAAAAGTAGTTGTGCTAGTTCCTCACTCCTAGAATGAGATAGTAGTTGATCCAAACAGACTGAAATTAAGCAAATATAGTCCTTTTCCTCCTTTTTTAAAAAAATTAACTAAACACACAAAAGTTTAAAAAAAGAAAGAAAAACTTTGAGCGTCTTCTTTTTTCTTTTCGGTTTCTTTTTGGTATTCCGTCAATTAAAAAAAAGAAAGACAAATTTATTCATAAGTGGAGCAACTGGACATTCTCAGCAAAAGCTCACCGGCTTCGCCGTCTATCAACTTCTCTTTTGCCCGTTCTGGAAATCATCTGTTGCTCCCTGACAGAGATGGGAACTTTTTTTTTTTTTTTTGCTTTGGGCAAAAGTTGGGAGAGAAAAAAATTAAAAATAAAATTCCCGGCAGGCCCGCACCTGAACTTTTATTCGACTGTGCTTCCCTCATCCCTTCCCAGGCTGGTCTTTTGGGAAAACCTGAGCCTGGAAACTGCACCGAGAGAGCAATGGGGCATTGTAAGAGGGGGTGGGGGGAGTGGAGAAAAGTCCTCCAGGAGAGGAGACGGACAAGGTCTCACTTACGCTGGGTGGCACCTTCAGCGGGCGAGAGAGGACCGCTTCCTGAACGGCGGCGGCAGAACGCAGCCGGCGTCGAGGAGATGCTTCGGAGGAAATGACTGCAACAATCAGCCAGACGGTCCAACTGAGGAGAGGAGGAGCTGGGGGAGGCTGGGGAGGGGGTGGTGGTGGGGGGGAAGGATTTAAAGAGGGAGAGTATTGTTCCCCTGTTCTCCACTGGAAGGTGGTAGCGGTGCGTTCTCGTGTGCCTTTCTCCCGGTCCTTCGGCGGTAGGTGGGTGAAAACGTTGGGCGCCCTTTCCCATTTGCAGATCCCACGAGGGAAGCTAGATAACAGAAGGACAAGAGTTGGAAGGGGCCTTGGAGGTCTTCTAGTCCAACCTCTTGCTCAAGCAGGAAACCCTACACGAGTCCAGAGAAATGGATAGCCAATCTTTTCTTGAAAACCTCCAGCGATGGAGCACCCACCATTTCTGGAGGCAGGCCGTTCCCTTGATGAATTAATAGAATAAGAGAGTCGGAAGGGACCTTTGAGGTCTTCTAGTCCAACCCCTTGCTCAAGCAGGAGACCCTACGCTAGTGGCTGTTCAGTTTCCTCTTAAAAACCTCCGGTGTTGGAGGACCCACAACTTCTGAACTCAAATCGTTCCACTAATTAATTGTTCTCACTAAGAGGAAAGTTCTCCTTCTATCTCGCTCTACCCCTGATGTGCTAGGTTTCTCCATGCAGGGAAGATTCCTCTAGGCAGATTCCCACTTAAATTCAGCAATCGCATCCGATCCCCTTCCTAATCACAAAAGACTGAATTACAATTTGCTCATCCCGAGCATTTCCCCTCTCATGTAGAGTTCCACTCACCCGTGGTTAGTTTTGAAAGAAGGAGCAGAAGGGGGAAAAAATTAGGAAGCTTTGGGGAACAAACCAAACATTTTTGTTAAGTAGAAAACGCTGGTTAATAGGGACCTTTCCGGTTTACAGTAGAATCTGATAAGAGGCAAGCGAAATCAGAAAGGTTTTCGACCTTTGACCGCTGTCGAACAATTCAGCATTTCTCAAAGCCCCACTTTAAGCTCTATCATTACTCTTCAACTGCTTGAACTATGAACCCGCTGTCCCTTGTCTTTTCGTGTGTGTGTTTTTTTTTTAATTCATCGCCTCCCCCCCCCGTTCAAAATGCAAATATCTCAGATCCACGGAGGATCGCGAGAAGAACGCATAAAATTCAGAAATACTCAAGACAGATACGGACGCATGAATAATGAGACGAAAATAATTATAGGTCACCAGCCAAGTTTGAATCTCCGTGGTCAAAAAAGCTGAATTCCTTTTAAAATGCATAAATTCAGGGTGGGTGGTGGCCGCATTTCAAAGCGTTATGTACAAGAGGTAAATTTCCACAGCAAGAGGGAATCGACGAGGGTTTTCTGAGAATTGAGGGACAAAAAAACAACAACAACACACACACACACACAGCCCTTATGGGGAGAAAAAAAACCTTTCAGGGTGATGTTAAATGGTGAGCTGGTGCCTTGGGAATATTAATGAGAGGTGCTTTATGCCAGGAACAATGCTGGGCGAGATGGCAGGACATCATACATTCAGTTTTGGGGTTGGCAAGATCTTCCAAGACCTGAAGGATGTTGGAGCAAAAGTGGTCTCAAAGCTCAAGTCCAGGATCAGAGATTTTTTCTTTTCTTTTCTCTCTCTTTTTTGGGGGGGTGGGGGGGAAAAAAAGCAAAGCAAAAAAAGGGAAGAATTCCAAGGAAACCAACCGACAGGGTGAGTCGCAGAGGACAAAAATTCCATTTTTTTGGACAAGCTGTGTTTCTCGCTGGTCTTCCTTCCCCAAATCCACCGATGGGTAAAGAAGGGCAAGTGCCAGCCCAGAACACAGGGAGTAAAAATAATAATCAAAATGTAAACAAAAGGCTGTGTTTGGGGGGGGGGGGAAGAAAAAAATTCCTTTCCTTTTCTCCTGTGGCGTGAAGTAGAAATGCTTGCAACTTCAGGACGGAGATTTGGGTCAGCAAAGGTGACTTAACAAGAAGGTTACGGGAGAGTGTAATACCAGACATGTCAGTGGAAGGCAAAAAACCCCCCCACAAAACTCACTTATTTTGGCCACGTCCTCTGGGGGAGATTCATTGAAGAAAGCAATTATTTTGGGAAGAGTTAGCGGTAAAGGAAACCAGGCCGTCAAAGAACACGGTAGCTGAACACCATCAAAGCTGACACCGCGTAGAATTTACTGCAGCTGCCAAAAAAGCCAACCCAGTGCTAGGCTGCATGAACAGAGGGATAGAATCAGGATCAGGTGAAGAGTTAATACCACTTTACAAGGCCTTGGTAAGGCCACACTTGGAATGCTGCGTCCAGTTTTGGTCACCACGATGTAAAAAAGATGTTGAGACTCTAGAAAGAGAGCAGAGAAGAGCAGCAAAGATGATCAGGGGACTGGAGGCTAAAACATATAAGGAACGGCTGCTGGAATTGGGTATGTCTAGTCTAATGAAGAGAAGGACGAGGGGTGACATGATAGCAGTGTTCCAATATCTCAGGGGCTGCCCCAAAGAAGAGGGAGTCAAGCTGTTCTCCAAAGCGCCTGAAGGGAGGACAAGAAGCAACGGATGGGAACTAATCAAAGAGCCTGGCCAAAGAGGATTATAATTAGTCTCAAACTAACAAATAACAATTAGTCCAGTTGCCACGATTCAGCCTTCAAACCCCTTTAGCCTGGATGACCGAGGATGGACATCGACAGATCATAATTAAGAGTTTTCGGATCTGCGTCTGATGGTCCTGTTGGGAAACTTCTGAGGATCCTAATAATTTGATCTCCTCCCAACCTACCCTTATCGTTCTCTCCCCACCTGCTGCCCTTCCCTCGTCGTAACAATGCTCTTTGACACAGATCAAGTACCGCTAGTACTTACCTTACGGCGTGCGTTGATCGAATGAGGAAGTTATAGGATGCAGCGGGAAACGTACGCAGAGGGAAATGCTGCTTCAAGCACTCTTTGTGGGTCTGAAGGATATGAGTCAAGAAGTATCCTTCCCAGCCATCAGC